>OZ010736.1:97226631-99626631 GCA_963932295.1 Tipula lateralis
CTAAAGATCGTGTGTTGTTGGTATTCAGATATTTACTCGAATGTTGTAGCTTAGAGACCTATTGAAATTACTTAAAAAATTAGTGTTCTTATTTATAGGCTCGATAGCTTGATTCATGTTGAAGAAAAATTCATTGCTTTTTGCCTCAGTGCCCTTCATAAGTTGACTTATGCAATGGTTCCTTTTTATTTCTTGTAGATGACCAGGTTCGAATATAGTAATTTATCTTTTATCTAAACATTTATTTATTATGCCGAACATTTTATTTTGATTTATCACGATTTCGTAATCTTCTTTGCTTGTCTTTGGCATTGAGATTATGTGTAGGATCTCTATGGCTTCAATAACGTTTGTGTAAGGCAATATTGCTATTTCGGTTACTAAGCGGTTGATTTCTTCTTTGTCCAACAGGTTTGAATTTATTATTTCCTCTTTCGCCAGTTGTACTGCTCGCACAGCTCTTTCACTTCATATTTCACTAATAGGAGACGGTTAGACATGGTTTATTGAAAGACCTCATTAGTTTCTCCCTCCAATTGCAACTGAATCCTGTTATGTTGATTTAGAATTTGCTGCATTTTTTGTGTAAGAGCTGTATTAATCTTATATTGTTCGTTGTTATTTTCAATAATTCGATCTTGGCTTCTGAGAATTTCATCTCAATCAGTAGCGTCGGGTGAACCTACAATCCACTTCCAGGCAGAACCTATCCAATTGATTGAAAATTTGGTTCTTGAAGGTTGACCTTAAAGTTCGTCTAAGAGTTTTTTAATTTCGTTGATTTGGTATTCATTCAAGATTAGCGTTTCCACAGA
Source organism: Tipula lateralis (assembly GCA_963932295.1). Lineage (NCBI taxonomy): Eukaryota > Metazoa > Arthropoda > Insecta > Diptera > Tipulidae > Tipula > Tipula lateralis. The sequence continues at coordinate 97,227,447 of OZ010736.1, forward strand.
TTTGGGTTTTTTTTGTAAGTGTGATGATAATACACTCTCAGGGTTGTCACTCGCGTGTCTCGTTTTTTATGGACGAAAACGTATTATTCCCGTTTAGCTGTTATCGTTGATAGTTGAAAACGGCCTACTTGTGATGCGTTAATTCTTCATATTAAGACTTTACGTCGAGTTAAATCTGAAGATTAGAATTTATTCAGGTGTTTTAAAAGTGCACTCCGGGTGTTGTACACTTGGGACTAGTTAGTTGCTATCGGATGATTAATGTTTCTCTCTTTTAGCCGTAAGCGTTGATAGTTGCAAACAGCCTACTCGTAGCACTATGATCACTCACTGTCGCACGTAAACGGTGTAGTTAATTGCGATTAGCACTCTGTACTTACACTCTGCAAAAAAATAGTCTCTCACCCCCCGCTTTGTAGGTGGGCGGGGGTAACTTTTAAACTAAGATAGGAAGCCATATTTTTTATTGCAGATACAGATCCTACGACTAAAAGTACGTATGATATGAATGAAATATTTTGTTCGGTTCATGATAGATGGCGTTGTAATCGACGAAATTCAATTTTTTCAATACATGCATTATTGGAGTGCTACAAATCCGCACTGGCTTTGTCAAGTTGAACATCAGCGTTCTTGGACTGTCAACGTTTGATGTGGAATAATTGGCAAAAAACTCATTGGCCCCCACATTATTGAAGGCAACTTGAATGGTCAAATGTACCGAAACTTTTTGCAAAATGTACTGCCAATATTACTTGAAAATTTGAGCTTAGAAGTGAGACGAAACATGTGGTTTAAACATGATGGTTGTCCTGCACACTATTCGGTAGTGGCACGTGAAATACTTGATCGTGATTTCAATGGTCGCAGGATCAGTAGAGCTGGTTCGATAAATTGGTCCGTGAGACACCAGATCTTACTGCACCAGATTTCTGTTTGTGGAGTATCTCAAAGACGAAGTTTACAAACAAGAACCAATGACACGTGAAAACATGATTAAGCGAATCAGAAATGCGTGTGCTGAAATTCAACCAAACACACTTCTCAGCTGTCTACAAGCATTTGAAATGAGTATTAATAAGTGCATTGAAGTCGCAGATCGTCATTTTGAACACTTATTTTAAGCTAAAATTATTTTATTCACCTGTCATTTACATTAATAAATTGTTTTGATGACAAATTTTGAGTATTTCCAGTGAAAACGTGATGTTTTCTTATTTCAAACATATTGCAGAATCAAATGCGTGTGTTCTAAGAAGAAGAAATTGAAAATATTGAATTTCGTTGATTACAAAGCCATCTATCATAAACCGAACAAAATATTTCATTCATATCATACGTACTTTTAGTCGTAGAATCCGTATTTGCAATAAAAAATATGGCTTCCTATCTTAGTTTAAAAGTTACCCCCGCCCAACCACAAAGCGGGGGGTGGCAGACTATTTTTTTTCCACTAATGTATTTCCACCGCGGTATGATTAAATTTTGACTATGGACATTTTTTCCGTAGAATGGCTATTTTTCAAGATATTTGATCGTCTCAGTTTGAAAGAAACACCCGGTATATATATATATATATATATATATATATATATATATATATATATATATATATATATATATATATATATATATATATAGGTGTCGGCATTCGAAGTGTTACCAACTTCACGCTTTTGTAGCAACCTAACAGCGCATAATTGTGTGCGTTCACTTTTTGACAAACGTCAGTCTCTCAGTTTATTTACAAGTCTACGGAAGCATACCAGTAAACATCGCAGTTGAACAAAGCATAGCAATATGTATTTAAATAAAACGATTGTATTTTGTATGAAAGCAATTGACAATTAATATTAGTGAAGTGCTCTGCGAGAGCTGAGAGAAAGCATATATATATAATCATTAATTTTTATTTAAGCAAACTAAACGATAAGATCGACGAACGTCATTGAAATAAATACAACTAACATATACAACTAAACATAAAACCACTCTCTGTTTTATTTGAAGAATGATACAAGGGCATTCAAAATACATATCACATATGATGTATACACTCTCTTAAATTTCAGTTTCGCTTGCTTCTTCAAAGTGTATACATATAAGTTGTTATATTGTGTAGTGAGTTTTTATTTAATTATCCAAGAGGCAAAAATGGAGTATGAAGTTAACCACGTGCCGTTCAAAATGAATCAAATTCCGGAAGAATTATTCAATTCGCCATTTCTATCGGATGTGACATTCATTATCGAAGATAAAACAATTTATGCTCACTCTCTGGAACTGATGAAGAGGAGCACCGTATTTCAAATGCAACTGGAACCAACATTGGGTGAAAAAAAGATAATTCCAATTGTAGATTATGAGTATGAAGAGTTTTATCAATTTATTCGATTTATTTATACCGACGAATATGTTATCAGTGAACGAAAACACTATAAATTGTTAAAATTGGCAAAAGCATATAATGTAATAAGATTGATAAACGATTTGCTTGATAGCTGTTTTGGACAAATCAAAAAGTTTAATTTTTGTGTAGAAGAAAAGCATGAAATGAGTTTTAATGACAGTAAACTCGATTTGTCAAATAATTTAAAGAAAATTATGGAATCGGATGAATTTTTATCGATTCATCCAGACACCGTTGAAGAAATTTTAAAATTTGATCAGCTCGATGAACATACCAACGAATCGGATATTGTCGATGGACTAGCTCGCTGGATGAAACATCATGGTACTGAAAATAATTTAAAATTTTCCGAATGCTGCCAAAAATTTAACAAATTTATCCACTTAATACGATTTCCAGTGCTATCAAATGAAGAACTTCGCGTTATAAAATCTAAATATCCTGATTTATTAACAAAGAGTCATTTTCAGAGTATTGCTAGCTGTAAAATTTATGGTTCTGATAACGAAGACGAAATATGGAATGGAACACCAAGACAAGAATTTGAATTCCCCTATACAGTGGACTCGTTTCGAATTGATAACCATTTCGAAACCATATTTACCGTTTCTTCGAATCTTATATTAGGTGGATTTACGTTTGCAAATCAATACAATAGTAAAATGAGGGAGGTTCCCAAATACAAATCGGTTAACGAGAATCAACATATATTTGACATCATAATTTCTTGTCAGGATCTTCTAAACCCGAAGGAGAAAGCTACACATCTAAATATCAATGAAGTTGCTGTATATGAGGGGGCTTTTCCTATATCTTTGGGCTCAACGATTCGAATGCGACCAAACTACAAGTATACAATTGGTTATAAAGTTGTAAATGATGATGATAAAGAATTAGAACACGTATATTGGTGTCGCAAACCGCAAACTGATGTAACTATTAAAGCCCCACCAAACACTGTTAAAATATTAAAAGCTCATGATACCATGATTGAAATATTATTTGTAAAGGCCGATTACGAAAATTGAAATATGTATATAACAATTATAAATAATTAATGTTAAACTATAATAATTTTTATTATTGAAATTTAGATGATCTTCGTAAACAAGGTATTTGAATTTGCATTTTATTTGGTTTAAGGTAACTGTAATAGAACCCATTGGTAATTAAGTCGTAAGAGCACCTGTCGATGTGTTTGTTACAGACCGTTAGTGTTTTTAACAATTTAACTACTAAGAAATCTTCCTGTAGAGATTTCAGTCTATCAACCTACCAGTTTATCTTATGATTCTTATGATTTATCTTATGTTTATCTTATGTTTTCGTTTACTGATCGGTTTTGCCTATTTCTCCATATTGGTTTAGTTATTCATTGAATTTCTAGACTCTCTATTTGAAATATTCGAGGTTGTACGATACAATCTATTAATTTAAATATTTTTTTAATTTAAATAATAAGATTGGTTCTAACCTAATCGAACCAGTCGATCTATTTTGCAGACTATGTGATTTTCTGTAAACAGACAGTCACGGTTATTTATTTTCAATCTTTTTTAAAACCCATCAAAATTGTAAGTTGGACATGCAGTTTGAAACCAGATGAAAGTTCTTCAGGTCGATAATTAGTTGATTATAACATTTAACTGTTATTAGTAGCATATACGAGTATATATATATATATATATATATATATATATAGATATATATATATATATATATATATATATATATATATATATATATATATATATATATATATATTTTTTTTATTTATTTATATATATATATATATAAATGACCGTATGGGAACCTCAACAGAGGTAAAAACTCAAAATTGAATAAGCAAGAACCTATCCTTGATATGCCAGCTACCATATCTAGGAGCCCTGGAATCTGGCTAGGATTAATTGGACCAATCATTTATTAATCCGAAATCAAAAATGATTACAGAAACGTATATTAGAAGAAATAATAATAATTCTAATCGGCAAACACAAAAAATATCGACCATTGGCTATCGTACCCGGACACGAATTGGCAACTGGAACATAAGAAATCTAACGGAAACATCAAGGTTAGCACAAATTGAGAAGGCAATGAAGCGATATAACATAGAAACTCTAGGCCTCGGCGAAGTAAGTTGAAAAGACAGTGGGGACATAACAACCAGCGCAGTATATTATATGATGTTCTCTGGTAGAGCTGACACACACGTACTAAGCGTAGGTATACTAACAACTGCTAAAGCAAAGAAATCACTACTCGAGTGAAAACCAATAAGTAACAGAATAATAATAGCACGATTCCAATCAAAAATCAGAAATACAACAATCACACAATGCTATGAGCCCACAGAAGAAGCAGATGACACAATTAAAGATTAATTCTACAAGCAGCTACAAGCCACCATATCAAGTGCATACCGAAATGACATCAAAATTATCCAAAGTGATTTCAATGAAAAAATTGGAATTGACAACACCGGAATGGCAACAAACATGGGCAAACACGCACTAGACTCTGTAAGAAATAACAACGGAGAAAGACTCATCGACTATTGTGTCACAAATCAGCTATTTGTAGGCAGCAGTAAATTCCCACACAAGAATATCCATAAATACACCTGGACATTGCCAGATGGCAGAACAAGAAATCAAATTGACCATGTGCTGGTAAATAAGAAATGTATATCCTCCCTGGATGTCAGAGCAATGAGAGGAGCAGATGAACACAGCGATCACCAACTAGTAATAGCAACATTCAAAATCAAACCAGCCGCTGTGAAAACTACAAGGACCAATCACAGGAAATTCAACATAGATAGATTGAGAAATACAGACACCAGAAATATCTTCCATGAAACGCTCCAAATCAATCTGCCGAATAACGAAATCAGCACTCTGGATCAAAAAATGGAAAGAAATAAAAAACGCCTACGTAAAACCTGTTACAAGTGTGCTTGGCTACCAAGACAACACAAGAAAACCGTGGATTAGAGATGAAACGTGTAAGCAAAATGAGGAACGCCGTACTTAAAATGCAACTAGGTAATCAAAATACGGCGGAAATTCGATGACAATATGAAGATACAGCTCAGAATTAAAGAAAATGGCAAGGAGTGATCGTAGAAAATATACAGAAGACATTCTCACGACTGCTGAGTCAGCAGCAGCAAATAAAAATATGCGCACATTATACCAATGTGTAAGAAAAATCACCGGAAAATTTACAAATGCACCACCGATAAAGGATTCACATGGAAAAGCCCTAACTACATACCACCAACTTCTCAAGTGTTTGTGAATCTCGTGTAGCTTGTGATTATCTATATCTGATTTTGCTTGTTCACATATCAATTATATGAAATGGACACAGTAGTGAAATTTGGTTCAACTTCATACTGCTGTAGAGTATTCAGCGAGCTCGCAGCATTGCCTATGATCGTTTACCTTAAGTTTCTAGACTTTGGATTTTATGCAAGTGCAGACCCAAGTCTAAGTTCTTGTGAATAACGTAAAGTAGAAAGTTGTCAGAAGACTGTGTTTCTGTCATTACATATCTAATCGGTTGACTCGAATGTGGCAAGCAAACGTCGAATACTGGGCAGGAGAGTTAAGTACATTTGATGATTTACACTGGTCGGTGTTTCATAATAGATCTCCACTTTCACAATAGACGATTTCACCACACTGATATTGATTTTTTAACTGGCAAAAAAACAATTATAAAAAGTCTGCTGTAACAGATAATATAACTGTCGAAATATTGATACAATAACACATGTAGGCGCATTAATACAAGAACAAATATTAACTATTACCAAAGAAAGAAACTTCAGAGAATTTACCGAGGTATCTCTTCTCAACACAAAAAGTCAGTTGACATTTGTAAGTCGTAGATCGACGTATATACCAGAAAAAATTGATGTAATGAGATACATAGTCCTCCAGAATGTTCAGGTACCTTCCAACGATGCGTGAATGTCTGACTACTTCTCATCGAATTAAGAATGACTTCATTCTTGTTTGTTAAATGTTTCCTTACCCTTATAGAATAACTGCTAGAAACAGGTGCTAGAAACAAGTTAATGATAACCTCTATGCTGACATACAGGAAAACTTTCTTGTGTCCGAATTAATTATTAGGTCTATACAACATGCAGTTCCAACAAGACAATGTCACAACATACCCAACACGTTTTACCGTGTAAATATTGGGAAAGTTTTTTGTCGCCGATTAATATCCAAAAATGACGATATCAACCCTGATTTAGCCTCTTTTTATTTCTTCCTATACTGTGAACTTTGTAAGAAAGGGTGTATTGATACTTAACGGCAACATACGAACACTGAAGTAACATCAAAAGTCCGCGCAAATGTCCGCCACTTGACCGACATGATAATCCCAATTAATATCGATAATCGGTCGTCGGAGATAAGCCAGTGATCTAACCAGTTTATTTTTTGCAAGCCTATAGTTCCCATATGTTGAGGAACATGGTTATATGTTGGCTATATACAAAGAATATATACTGTCCACGAATCTATACAAAACAGATACAAAATCCAATTTCAATTCGATACATTATTAACAGCTCGTAGCTCTCTTTATTTGTGACAAAAACAAAACAATCCAACAATTATGTTATACGCAAACACACAAAATCACTTGACAACCGGAAAACTCAAAATCATCGTACATAGAGCTACAAGAAAAAAAACCCAACTCTTTAAATCTTCATTTCAACACAAACAACCACACTCGAATAAAAATCCCTAAAAAATAATTCTCCCATCCTGAAACAACTCATATATAGTCATATATATTATATATACACTGGGTCGATGGGGTACAAGAGGATGAATACCCTATTTTACATCACTTAATGATTTAGGTAGATACAAGGTAGATATATAGACAACCTAGCTCTCTATATATAGAGAGATACAGTATTTTAGGTTTAAGGCATCAATTGAACACAAAAATGTTAAAAAAATATCTAACCAAATTCTACCTGTTCCATCATCGTACAATACACTTCTTACATTTTTCTTTTAATGATGATAACAATGACGATGTAAGTTATATAAATTGAATTTTATGTCGATCACAGCCACAAAGTGGTTTTTCCCAGCCTTTATCTGTTTATACCTCGATGTTTATATAAATACGACTATACGCACACACACACACACACCGATGGTATACAATTTCTAATTTTCATTTTCACTGTCGGTTGATTGCCACACACAAAAAAACAACAAAATTGTATGGATATATAACAATATAATAAAATTACAACAAATAAATTCCATTTACCTGTCATCATCTTTTCACCCAGCACTGCAAACACACACACACCAATTTTCTCATTTTCATCTTAATTTTCCCGTTTTTATTATTGAAATGAAAATAATATTAAGAATACGACCATATACAGACGTACATATATACATTTACATATATACAAGAGTGAAAAATGAAAATTTGTATTTTCATCATGATGATGAGGTTGCTGTTGTTAACTGTATTGTATGGTGGTTGATGATGATGATCTTTGTTTAAGAAAAATTACGTCACACAATCAACATAAAAATCCATTAAGAAACGCGATTTTCCATTTAAAATGTAAACAAGAAGCAGAACAAAAACCAAAATTATTAAACAAGTACGATATGTACATGTATAATAGCATGTATAGAGAGAGTGGAAGCGCGGGAACAGGTACAGGTATATTTGTACATGGTAATGGCACGATGGTAAATATATATATTATATATATGCACGATAGAAAATCTTCTCGAGTTCATTAAATGATTAAGAAATCCGGTAAAATATACAAACCTTCTGTATATGTATACAATAATAGAGAAGTTCATGAATATTTCACAAGGATATATAAATTATATCTGTCTACCTATATAGACCAGGATAGAACGAAGAGCGGGGAGCATATAATATCCAATTTCCGAAGAAAGGAGCATTATCCAATTTTCATATATTATCCCTTTTCGTACGAAAAATTTAATTTTCGTCTTTTTGTTTACGTTCCGGTTCAGTTTGTGTGAGTGTGTGTGTTTGTGTGTCTAGTATAAAACAGTGCACCCGCATATATATATATATATATATATATATATATATATATATATATATATATATGTGTTTGTAGGTATATAGCCGAAAATTTTCCCGGAAATTTACAAAAGGATATTTCCCAAATGAGATTAAAAAGTTTTACTGTACATTATCGCATGTACATAGCTGGTTATAAATATTTACTTAAATTGTAGGCAACATTTAACGGAAATGCTTACAATTCAACTGTAGACTGACTTTAATAGTTTTACTTTTATATTTGCCCCCAATCGTTGTGACGTCATTTTTTAAATTTTCAAACCTAGCGCGTTGATTTTATAAGGGCGGCCATCAATTATTTGTGGTCCTTATACACCAGCAATTTATAAGGGCGTTAAATCACAGGAAACAGATAGGAAGTTGAGTTTGAAAAGATCATCTTAAATTCTCACGACGCCAAAAAGTGACTTTCATTCATCTAATACTGAAAAAAGTTACTCAAGATGATGGGTTTTCCAGTGTACATTTATCACGCAAATCCGTGATGTTTTCAGCTGATTATGTTTCGAGGACGTAAGGGTGTTTGCTGATTATTAATCTATTGGGTTGACTGAAAATTGATGATTTTTACATGGCTGGTAGCCTAACGAATTCGAACGTCTCTATTGGAAACCTCATAAAAAGTTGTGATTCACTGTACCACTAGCCAATTTCACCACTGTGACATTAAAAAATTGGTAATGCACTTTACTAAATCAGTATTAAGAAAAAAAACTGCCCGACAAATAAACAGTCATGATCTTAGCTAATAAAACACAGCAGAATTAAAACAAAGGGGTGAATATTGGCACAGTAAAGAAATAAAATGGAATGATTAAAGGAAATGCGTAGATGGTATTTTTAAGGCTTCTACATTAGCAACCAGCCCAGTTGTGAATACAATTTTCAACTGGAGAAAAATTAAGAAATATGAAAAAATTATTCAATGGATACCCGGAAACTAACATGCAGTGGCTAAATCTTAAAATAGATTTTTATATGATCATTCGTCTTTAGGACGAAAAGTTGAAATAATGCTATATGATGGAACAAATGTAGAATGTAATAATGAATGTCATAAGCAAGTTTTTTGAAAGGTTACAAAGATTGCAGCAGGTCAATTCTGCCATATACCAAAAAAATCTGAAAATTGCTTCTTGAAATGCTAACGGTATTAAAAATAAAAAGCATGAACTTGTAGCCTTTTTAAAAATGCAAAACATCGATGTGTGTCTGATATCTGAGACTCACTCCACTATAGGCAAACTAACTTAAAAATTCAGGGTTACCATCTTTAAGAAACAATTTATCCGGATAGCCACGTGTAATAATTCTAAAGGAACAGCAGCCAAAAACTATTGGTAAAAGTTACTCAAGAGAAATTCGGAACTAGGCCTTAGAGAAAAGAAAGCTACGAGAACATGACAACAAACGAGGAGTCCACCTAACAAGACGATTCTAAATAACAAATTATAACAGCTTAAGCGAGAAATTTAGATTCTAAATGATAATTATGTACTACTCATTGAAGGTAACAAAAATAATAAAAACCCTATTTACGCAGATTCCTCCTATTAAACGAAGTGATGGCTCGTGGGCCAGGAAAACAAATCAAAAGCTAAATAAATTGCTGATCATCTGGCTGATATTTTCAAACTGAATCGGATATTATAATCGAAAATAGAAGAGTAACAATAATGGGGGTATAATTGGTCTTATAACCCAGAAAAAAGTTAATAGAGAAATAAAATTCAAACTGAAGGCAACAAAGGCTCCTGGATATGATCTCTTAACAGGAGAAATTCTAGAGCAACTACCAAAGAAATCTTTTGTTAAACTAACTGATTTGCTTAATGTTGTTATTAGATTACGGCATGTTCCTTTTGCCTGGAAAGTTGCGGAAGTTATTATTTAATCGAAATCGTATCGTCCGATATCCCTGCCTTCTATCGTTTCGAAGCTAATGGAGAGACTACTATTGAGAAGAATGAAGCCAATAATGGAACTCGGGACCTAATACCGGATCACAAATTTAAATTCAGATGCAAACATTCAACAATTAATCAGGTTCACAGAATTATAGATATTATAGAAAAGACGATAGATAAATCAATTTGTTCGACCTTATTTCTGGATGTGGCAGCAGCTTTCAATAAGGTATGGCACAAGGGTTTAATACGTAAACTAAAGGTTATGCTTCTAGAAACATATGTTGCTCTTTTGAGATCATATAGGCTTTTAAGCTTTTAAGAAGGTGAAGGTGTAAGATAAGAAGGTGAGTATTCTGAACTGAGAGGGGTAAGAGCAGGAGTCCCGCAAGGTAGCGTTCTGGGCTCATTCCTATACCTACCATACAAGTGATAGTGATCTATCACAGTCCGATCACGTAAGCATAGCAAATAAAAACATTTGCAACGAAACAAGAATCAATTCTAATGGAACATGACAATGCGGTACCCTTTCGGGTACTAGATAATGAACATTTGGTAAGGATACTAAACATAACCAAACCCTATGAGCTCGTTAGCATGTGACGAGCTACCTATCAACAGACGCATTGGTTCAATGCTGGATCAACAGTGACCACGTAATAGTTTAGCTTTTAAGAATTCAGATATAAATTGATGGTTAGTCTATAGTTTCAATATAAATAAAAAAAAATCCGTCTTCATGTTTCTATACTTTATTCTACGAGTTTCTATATAACGAAATATTTCTTTTAACCTACAACAATCAGAGTACGAACCAAAAATCGATAAAATTGTGGTGGAGAAACAAGATCCCATCGATATTGTTGGAGACGTCTTGCACTGTGCTGGTACAGTGTGGTACCAAATACACCAACATTAAAGGTAAAGGCAGCGAACGAAGTAATATTGAAGCAGTGGTTGCTGAAAGTTTTGCATCTGATAAGAAAATGGAAAATAGTGGTTTGTTATGCGTAATCGAATAAAGTTCGGCCGCATATGTATTGGTACAAATACTTGATGGATGGCGATGAAGCGTCTTGTAGGGACGAGCTAATGTTACAGTTAGTGTTGGATTGAAATTGGTTAATTCTCTAACACTCATAACTTTGTCTTTTATTTTTATGAATACTAATTCGAGGTCATTTGGCAATTGAAATTTGATTTTTTTTGTAGTAATTTACGACATATGTGTGAGACATATCGATTTTGGAATAAACTTGGCATTATATATTACTAAACCTCAAAATTTTACCACTCCTTTTATCACTGATTACATATCTCTGGTGATTTGAAAAATTGACATTTGTCTTTAAATGTATGTTTACATTATTGAATGGAATCATCGAAGTAGCATGCTGGTTCCTCTAAGTTTTTTAGTGCTTCTTCAATAAATCTATAGAATTCATTTAGAGCGGTTTAATTCCGAACGATAGCTCATTCATTAGAAAAGTTTGTTTGTTTTGTTTGTTTGTTTATTATTTCTACAATCTGTTTCGGGGCTCGAGGCACTTCCAACTCTTTCGCGGTTCGCTTATTTACGTCCATGCCTTATGCCATTACAGTCAAATCGAGGACGTACGGCTAAAGGTCCGATTTACGTAGAACCATCTACACATTGCATAGCTCCATGACAGCCTACAGTACTGACATGGAAGATGGGTTGGCCCATGAATTCTGCACTCCAACAGGGGGTCATTCATGTGTTCATTCACACCACCGATCGTAATCATATGGTGAAAAATCCCTTTACCATCCTGCCCTATCGGGATTTAAACCCGGTACCTCCCGCTCCAACTGCCGCAGCTTTAACCACTGCACCACCTGGGCGGTTGAAAAGTACCTTTATGTGGAAATTGTATGAATTGGTTTGCTCTTCTCGTTTGCTCTTCAGGTGTAGGTATGGACATTTACCATTCAAAAGAAATCCTTCATCTAACTTATGAAGAACCTCTTCGGTACGTGGAATAGAATGACGTGCATCTTGAAGCTTAGGGTTTAACATGCTTTTAAAAAACTTTCTTTATAGTTTTATAGTATTTGTCTTTGCTTTAACAAAATTGGACTTATGTTTTGATTTGTTTTGAGAGAGGAAACAAGACTTTGAACAAATGTGATTTGTTCTCAATAAAGAATTTCGTAAAAAATGTCTTATTCAAGACTGTCTTATTGCTTATTGAACAACTTCCAAAATAACGCTATTAATATATGTAGTTGACACTATCCATAATGCGAAAACAATTAGAATCCAATTTATTGGACTCCTTTTCGTTGCAAAGCCTTTGATAGGATCATTTGCTGTTGCTTTCGTGGTATTACTCACAAACAGTTTACAATCTAATTTAAATGATTAACCGCCCAGGTGGCGCAGTGGTTAAAGCTGTAGACACATATCTTGTTTCGTAACTATAGTTTCGAGTTAACCATGATTTCGTTGTACTGTGTCACTGCTAACCATGGTTTGCAACTTGGTTTGGACATGGTTTCAGAATGAGCTATTTTTTCTCATCCCATGGCATTTTAGTGAAGACAGTGCCAAGTTATACAGTAAGTGAATAGAGAAAACTATAAATATTTTTTTTTCGAGTATTTGTTTATTGTTTTTTATAAAAATTAAAGTTTTCAAAAAAATAAATTAATACAGATTCGATAAATTAACGGAAAATAAAACTAAAAATAGTAATAAGAACATTTGGGTGAAGGGCGAAACAAATATATTTTTAAACCACACAGTTAACGTAAGTATTTTAATGCATTATGATAAACTGTCAAATGAAATGAGAACTGTAGTGTGTCATCTATTCTCATTTCGTAAATCATAATTTCATAATCATGGTTACGAGACTATATAAATGTGTCTATGGTATTAAGTATAGAATCCATGGGCCGTCCCATCGTCGAATGTGAACGCTGGTGGCCAAGTTCTTTTTAATCACAAGATCTGCAAATTTATGAATATTCTTAATGTCGTTCATAAAATCAACAAAACCTTGGGGCATCGCGAAGAAGATTTGGAATCTTATGATTATTTACTACAGTATATGAAAAAGTTCCTCGTGATCGAAACAGATGAAGTCATGTACAAGCTACCAATGGCATGTAAATCGTAGCATCTACGAGTACTTGTAGCAACAATATTATTTCGTTATTTGCTGTCGCCACTGTCTCTGACCAAAGCAATCTTGATTTGGCTTTACTCTGACGCACTCATTCCTTTATCTGCACTAATATGAGTTGGTAAAGTCAAAAGTTCAATCAGTCACGAGAAAATTGAAGCAAACTAACAAACCAAAATAAAGAACAAAAAAATTTTCCGAAAGGAAACTCACATCTCATCAATCTTTCAATCTACATAATTTTCAGCAAGTATAGATACAAAAAAGAAAAGATGTCATGTACCCGCGTACATTTATAACATAAATGTTTTATCACACGCTCTCGCACTCTATATTTTTCTTCTACTCCTACTTAATACGATCTGTGTGTGTGTGTGGGCGGAGGGTGAGGGTTGCACGACGCCCATGTAAAATATTTTGAGATAGTTCTGTGTATATATTTGGATTCTTCATTTGGAAATTGTTATAATATTTTTCCTTCCGCGTCTAATGGAAAATCAATTTTTCACTTTCGTATAAATTTAACAGTTTATCGTACCTTCTCGCCTTGTGAGGAATGAAAATCAATTTAAAAAATACCTGAAACAGTTTTTTTTCGTGTGATTTTCTAAAACGTGCGTATCTTATAACTGAACTAATCAATTATTAATTTATTATATACGTTTTCGGGTATAGAAATATATTTCGAAATATGGTTGATTCGAGATCGAAGCTATATACCTTATATACCTATATATACTCGTGTATCAAATCAACGCGTTAAAAATCGATACAATTTGTGTTGAAACCATAAAATTGTGTCAAGTTATAAAATTCTAAATTTACAACCCTATACATTACGAGCATAATGTTCGAAAGTCGGTTTTCGAAATTCGTTGAGGAAGCACGAACTAATCATTATTTTCTATGGTTTTAATTGGAACCATGCCACATTCAACTAAAGGGGATGTTTCATATTTCAAATAATAGCTTGGGTACGAATTTAATTGAATTTCTATGTTTTGTTGATGTTTAGGTTCAATGTTATTAGTGTCGTAGAGCAGGGGCTGAAAATAATGATTAATTACCAGGTGGAGCTCGGTAGCCAAATTTATAATTAAAACTGTTCTCAATCAATAAACGGGTGGTCTTATCAAACATTGGCTATTTCTTTTATATACTCGGATTTGAATTTTAAATTGAAACATGAGATCTTCATACCAGAAATGTCAAGGTCATCACTATAAATAGGGAAAAAATAAGATAGACTTGTTAACAAAATCTAAATAAGAGACGACACTGTTCCAATTGAAAATAAAGCGGAGGCCAGATCAAATTGGAACTCTGTTTGGAAACAGTACTTTGTTTTGGTACCGAACGTATCACCCCGAGAATGAGCAAAATCCAAGCATGAAGAAAGTTAAATATTTGGTGATTTTTGATTGGGGTTGGCTTGACAAACTCGGCCAGAGATAGAGGGATAACTGAACGTCATTGTTTTAGCGTTTTTTATAAATTCAGTCACTCATGTCATAAATTCTGCCAATTGTTAAACCAATACCAATTCTTACAGATTGTTATTGGTTTAAGCAATGTGCATATCTGGGAATACTTACTATATGTGATTACTTTCCCAAGTACAGTAAGCATTACCCAGATAGGAGCATTGTTTAGATCCCTACCAATCTGTAGTATTTCGTCACTGATTTTAGCATACTCTTCCACTTGGAAACACAGCAAATCAAACTGACCGAATAAATAACGTGAATCAGAATTACAAGTGATGTTGTGATAAAAGCTTTCGATTCTATATTACATAGTAAAATATTGGACAACAGTTAAAATATTTCCAAATGGTACATTTCGGAATGTTATTCGGCTTAGTGCAAAAGCATGGATATATACTGGTAAATAGTGCTGATCCTGATACTAGTTAGAACAACTCGTAATCTAGACGTCGTATGTCTTAGTTTATACCGATAGGAAGGGTGTCAGGGTGTCGCTGGGGGATCCTCGAATAGGGGATTTTTCAGTGACATCTTGAAAGAGCACGGGATGATGCTAGCCGTCATTGACAAGGGTCAAGAAGATGGAAACAATGGTGGCAGGTGTTTAACGCGCTTAGCGACACCTTCCTGAGGTTTGTAAAGGAACATCCGGGGTCTCCACCGTCCTGCATGGATGCGGGATGGTATAAGGGGCACGCGAAACTTATTGCTTGTCTGGATCAGAGATCAGTGAATCTGTACAGACTAGCGATAGAAGGGATAGGCGAGTTGTGACAAGGCGCGAAGCTTGCGACTGTAAGCAGGAAGGAAATTCCTTGTAGGCCAAGAGCGCGCGTCTGGCTACCAATCAAGCCAGAAAGCTGGAGTGTGGTGCTGGAGACCATTAGGGTCAGCAACCCTGAACTTCCAACGGAGATTTGGAAGGTCGTTAGTCAAGAGGAGGCCAGAGGAAACTTTCGTTTGTCAGTATTGGTGATAAACGACCTTGATTAACGATCAAAGGAGTCGTTCAAGTCAAAGGGGGTTATCGGAATCGGTTTCGTTTCGTTAACCCTCAACGTTTATAAACGGGATGAGGAAGTGGGTACGAGCACCCAATCAGCTGGCACGGCCTCGGAACAGTCCACGACTGAGCTAGCTGTGAGGGACTAGTCGAGCGACAGTGAAGCTCTGGGGTTAGAAAATCTTCTAGCTCTGGGCTCTGAGGAGGATGTCTCAGATGATGATGACATGAATAGTACGGTGGTGGCGATGGACAGTGCGACAGCGGATGCCGGCAGCTCCCACAGCACCACTCAGCACTAGGTAAGTAAGGGAATTAGAAGTATGCTTAAGGTGCTTCAAATTAACCTTCATAATTCAAGGGCTGCATCGGCAGCTCTGCTCCTCAGACTGACTAGATCGGATGAGGATATATTCTTAATCCAGGAACCTTGGATAAACAAAACCAAGATCTGTGGTCTTCGAATGAAGGGGTATAGTAGTCTATACTCAAGAGGGTCTGGGAGGATCAGATCCTGTATTCTAGGTGAAAATAACCTAAATCTTTTTTTTCTTTCCCAGCACAGCGATGGGGATATAACGGCGGCCAGTCTTGAGGTTGGTAACAACAAAATCTGGCTGGTGGCGGTCTACATGGGACAGGAGAAGGAGGTTCCACCGGATAACCTGGGGGAACTGATCCTCGAGGCGAAACGTAAAATTGGTATGATTCTGGGCTGCGATGTTAACGCGCATCATAGGATCTGGGGAAGTGCGGACATAAATGAAAGAAGTGATACTTTTTAATTATTTGTTGAAAACGAACCTGTTTGTCTGTAATATTGGGCGAGAGCCCACTTTTATTATTAAAAATAGGAAGGAAGTTCTGGAAGTGACCTTCGCATCAGAGAATATTTTTCATATGATTGTAGAGTGGAAAGAAGGGAAGGAACATTCCTTCTCTGACCACCGTTATATAACCTTTAATTTAAACATTTACTCTGCTTCCCTGAAATCTTTTAGGAATCCTAGGAGAACAAACTGGAGTTAGTATAGGAAAGTGCTTAAGCGACTAATGCCGTTGGGGGTCCCGGAGCCCCAGTGACCATTGAGGATATGGACTGCATGGTGGAATCCGTTTCACAAGCTTGTAACCAATCCTTTGGAGCTGCTTGCACTGAGGTAAAACCTAGGAGGAACCAGAAATGGGCCTGGTGGTCCAAAGAATTGGGAACCAACAAGAAGTCGTGTAGAACGGCGTTTAATAAAGCCAAGAGGACCAGAGAATCTCAGAACTAGGACTCGTACAAGGAGACTATATAAGAGAGAATTGAAGAAGGCACAAAGGAGCTCCTGGAGGCTATTATGTAACAAAATGGAATATGTCTCGGAAACTTCTCGCCTTCGGAAGATTCTCTCAACAAATCCAACAAACATAGGTTATTTAATTAAACCTGATGGTTCGTGGACCGATTCCAGTGAGGAATCTCTCAAGATAATCATGGACACTCACTTCCCGGGTAGTTTAGACAACTCGATGGAACTGAGAGCGTCGAGGGTAGCTTGTTCGCTGAGCGCATCGGTTATCGTAAATAAAAAACGAATTCTGTGGGCCATGAAAGGGTTCAAGCCGTACAAATCGGCTGGACCGGATCTGATTATACCGGCAGAAATCCAGAACAACTCGGGGATTATCCTCCCGAGGTTGGAGGCGATCTTTACGGGTTGTTTAAAGTTGGTCTGCATTCCTATAGGCAATGGATGGAGGTCAAGGTGGGTTTTATTCCGAAAGCGTGAAAAGGATCGCATGGCTATCCAAAGGACCTAAGACCTATAACATTATCATCCTTTCTGTTGAAAGCCTTCGAAAGGCTGGTAGAAACACATATTAGTATGAACTTAAAACAAGAGAAATGGTCAGCCTCTCAACATGCGTACTGTAAGGGAAAATTGGAAGATACGGCCCTACATGCCTTGTTTCGCACAATTGAGAGATCAATTCACTCAAAGGAGTATTGTATGGTAGCTTTTCTTGATATTGAGGTCGCCTTTAATCAACCATAAGAAGGCGAGTGGTTAGGGGAACCCCGCAAGAGGGAGTCCTGTCTACTCTGGAACATGGTGATCAATGGATTACTTCTGGAGTTAGAGAGGGAGAGTATAGGAGTGGTAGCCTACGCTGATGACGTGGCGATCATGGTATCAGGTAAATTTTTACCGACCATTAAGGAGGTAATGCAGAATGCGTTTCTTATTATTACAAGATGGGCCAGTAAATGTGGATTGGGAGTCAATCCATCTAAGACAGAGCTGGTACTCTTCACTAAATACTCTTCACTAAGAAATACTTTCACTATAAAATTCCGGCAGTTGACCAACCTACCGTAAATGGCACTAAACTGGCCTTTACTGATAAAGCGAGATTTCTGGGTGTAATCTTAGACAGTAAACTAAGCTGGAAGCCGAACATCTTGGAGAGAATCAGCAAAGCTACGACGGCGTTGTTTTCGTGTAGGAGTGCAATAGGCAAACGTTGGGGTCTCAACGGAGCTGGTACACTGGCTCTACACTGCCGTAGTAAGACCCGATCTCATGTATGGAGTGAGTGTTTGGTGGTCAGCACTGGATAGAGTAACCTATAGAAAGAAGTTAGAGAAGGTGCAAAGGATGGCCTGTATGCTCATAAGCGGGGCACTGAGAACAATACCTACTCAGGCCTTAGAGGTACACCTTCTTCCAGTGGATATCTATGGCAAATAAATGGCGGCTAACATAGCCACAAGACTAACGGCCGTGTCTCAGTGGAAACACCTTCAGGCAGGTCACTCGACAATAATTGGTTCGCTAAAGAAGGAAATGGCGAACCTTGATTATATTATACCGATATTATGCTTCGAAAAGGGTTTTCAAACCTTAATTCCTTCAAGAGAATTCTGAGGGAATAAGCTAGCACTGAAAGCCGAAGCTATGCAATTCTAAGAGGATGGATCGAAGCTAGATGGTAATGTCGGAGCTAGGCTGTTCTGTGGAGCATTAAATATAAGCACAGGCGGAGATAATAGCTATTGAAGAAGCCTTGAGCTGGTTAAGGCATAACATGATATCCAAGAGAGATATCACGATTTATGTGGTCAGTCAGACGGCTATCAAGTCGCTGGAAGCAGTGCTGTTGAAGTCTAGGGTGGCATTGTGTTGCCACTCGTCTCTTAACGAGTTGAGTGAGCATTTCAATATTCAGATTATCTGGGTCCCCGACCACTTTGACGTCGAGGGTAACTGCAGGGCAGACGAACTACCTAGGCAAGGTACAACTCTTCAGCTGAAGCCTGAAAGGGCCAATGTGGGGAGGCATACAGCGGAGCTTAGACTGGCTTTGAGGAAAAGGGCAGAAGCTTTAGGACTGGAGAGGTGGTCTAACACCCTCACATGCGAGAAAGCGAGACAAATGTAGCCAAGGCTGGATTTGAATCGCTCCAGGACCTTAATCTCTCTCGAGAGGAGAGATCTAAGAAGGTTAGTAGGAATATTAACGGGACCCTGCCTTTTTTGTAGAAGCTGTATGGACGAGGAGGAGGAAGAGACGCTTGTTCACCTCCTGTGCTCTTTTCCTGCACTGGCACTAAGAAGGCATTTTCACATGGGTAGATATATAATGCACAACTTTTCAGATCTTGTAGATATTAAGGTGCGGGACATTCTACGCTACATTAGTAGCTCAGGATGGTTCCAATAGTGTGTTAGGGGTATTAGAGGACTAAGATCCTGTGTTATCATAACGGACCGGCAACGGTCTAAGTGTGCGTTAGCAGCCACTCTAACCTAACCTAATCTAACCTAGTTTATACCTTGTATCATTTACATTCCAGGTTTATGTCAATGAGGAAAACATTTTTAAGCTCGGAATTGCTTCAATCACTAATCACTGAGGTAGGTATATCGTCATTATCGATGTCAGTTAATTCTACCACATGTTATATGATCTGGGCAATATGCCCTTTTGTTCCGTTAACTATAACTTTTGAGTCGTTTCACGAATTTCTTCGGAAGAACAGCTGTGTTGCTGATTGCGGCCAGAATACTATTTGTTGAAGTCTTCGTAATTTTGTGATGCATTTTGACATTCTTGGCCTAGTGATCAGATCCAGTTCGTTTAAATAATTCGACTTTTTGGAATAAAATTGATTATTCAGTATATGGTACATTCGAGATATCGCTTAAGAGTGGCTCGAAATCGTCTAATTTTGTATACAAAAGTGATTATGAGAATCATATGGAGTGATTACGTATATTTTTGAAGAATTTAGTGAGTTCGACGATCCAACGAATGGTAGTTCTCAGAACTACATCCAGTGCGATGTTGTGTTCTGTCTCGTTATGTAGTTCTTAAATATGTTGCAGAAATTGCGCGTTACGAATGTTTTCAGTATATCAAACAAATATGTCATGACTTGAAAAAATAGAACGTAACTAGGATCAAAAATTAGGATCATTCCAGGTAGAAACCCCAGGTTTTTATTCAAGAGGTACGGCTTTGCGAAACACACTCCATAATTAATACATATGGAATAGTGGAGGTGTGGTGGAATGGCTGTCGCCCATTGAACAAAATCCGGTTATATATCATTAGCATAAGCAAAGTAGAGCCTATACATGATAAAGAAATTCATAGTTAAATACATTCGTGCCTAATATCCTGAAAAACATATTCTTTTCTAATCACAGATAACATACTAGATAAGACTTCACCAACAAAGCTTTGTGTCATATATGATGTCTTTGCGAAATCTAAAAATATATCCCACTGAATATACCCGTAGTAGATACAAATGTATAATCCAGCATTTTTTATCAGGTTCTGGTCGATCGGGTTCTGGACGAGATAAATCTATCGGATATTAAATTTGTAGTTATTATGACTGTCTTATGGCCGTCGTTCCAAAAGCAATATTATGCAATTAGTTGTTCAATTAAACATGTCGTAGCATACATTAGAACTAGAAATATTCTTCGATTGTTTGTTGTCACATCCGACTTGTTGTTTGGTCACGTGAGTGGTGTAACAATTTTATTTTAAAGCCAAAAGCGCTTCATCTTCCATTTTAAAGAGCTGGACCAAGATATTTATTCTCTTCGTTTAGGTTCAATCTCCCCCTACTACTACACACTGCGACATGAAAACAAGTTGTACCAATTTTCCTAAAGTTCGTACCATTAAGGTAGTTATCGATACTCGGCAGTTCCCGATAGTCCCGATGAGTAACAGCAACATTTATTATATTTCCGTTACGGATACAATTATCGTATCTCACTCAAAACGCACATGGAGACCAACACGAACCATCTAAAGTTGAAAAGCCAAAATTCAGTTTAATTACAATTTACAATCATTTCGTAAATTTAACGTCTATATTAAGCAACGGAAAGAACATTGCCCGTGCCTTAACTATATATGTTTGTATAGATACGTTTTACGGTAAATAAATCTCCTCGGGACATTTCATGTATTTATATAGATCGGGAACGGAGATGATTTACAATCTAATAAATTGTTCTTACAAAGCAAAACATAACCAACAGTGACCGCCAAACACATCTATCTTCTTACAACTAAATACACACACACATACACACATAACATAGATATATCTTTCCAATCAAAGGTGGATTGCTTATATCGAAAACCATATAATGAAACTACCTCGTCTCCCAATCCAATGTTGTAGTACACCGAAAATGCCATCATCAAACAACCATCCTCATATATGTGTATATCGATAGCCGAACCACAACACATAAATATTCCGTTGAAGACATAACAATTTATAAATATGTTTCGTTGTTGGTTGTGTTGGATGGATGATGTTTTGCTGTTGTTGTTGTTGGTGCTGTTGCTGCTGTTCACATATTTTGTTCAGTATCGGGAACGATAAGCCATCATCATCATTCATCTATCGAATTTTTATCTTTTACATGTTTACCATCGTGTAGATAATATTGATATAAATTTGATAAGAAAGGCCAAGATACATACCTACATCTCATGTATAAACAATATATAAAGTGGGTAGAATCTGCGATGTGATGTGATGTGATATGTGTGTGTGTGTGTGTAGGTGGGTGGATGTACTTGTGGTACGGGGTGTGATTGGACTACAAAAGATGAAAATCATAGTTATATGATTTTCATATATTTCCTTTATGCTCGTGTATCATCATCTCTATGTATGTATATGTACATTACATGTGTATATATGTATATGGTGTCTGGTTTGTCTCATCCAATTTTACTCCGAGATTTTATGATTTTCTGGTGTGTTTTGAACACTTGTACATATATATCGAAATTTATCTGACATTTTAACATTCGAGATTTCGGTCGTTGGCAACAAGTTTATTTGTGTATATACAATTCGTCTTGTGCTGTGTGTATGGCATGCGACTAATAAGGGACACGAGTACAAACAGTATATTGTATGAAGCAATTTATTATTGTGTGCGAACCATAACGGAAATTCAAGGTGAAATATTGCCGACATAAAACTCAGAATCAGCCTGAATTTCGGCTCTGAGCATATTTATTATTAATCAACTTTTGGCTTTCGAAATTGAACAAGCTCAGTTTAAGCGAGATAGACACTATCATCGAAATAACCCTAGCGGGAAAAGTCAACCACGATGCCATAAGAGACTTTGGAAATTAGATAAATTTCAAGGAAAATTTAGAACGATACTTTTGGTCACTAAATATTGATTAGGCATCCGATTAAGGCATCCGATACTTTAATTGCTGGTTTTGGTTTTCATATAGAATGTGTTGTTACGGACGCGGGCGACATCTCAGAGTCAGTATGGTAACTAATTGTTTGCAATTGAAAAGCAGTATGAACGCAGTAAACATGCGAAATAATAAGCAAAAGGGCAATTGACGAAGGCCAATTGTGTATAAATACGCAAATAGAAAGTGTAAAGTTTCAGTTTGAATTGGAAGAGCGATAAGTAAAAATCAGGAAAAACGATAACAAGTGAAATAATAAGTAAAAATTATAGGGATGTAAGTAATAAACTTTCATGAAAACAAGCAAGTGGGATTTTATTCACAATCCAGTGGGGAAACCCACAAAAACCTAAAACACAAAATCGTCAAATCAATTAATCCACTAAAAATAAAAAGAAAATCAAACTGAAAATCCCCGTACACAATATCCATAATTTTCAAATCTGCAAACTATAGTTATCGTTGAAAAACTTCGTTTGTTTTGTTACAGAAAAAAATAGAATGTCTTTTTTTCATGCATTAATCAGTTTCATTTGCCTACTAATCGTAAATACATTGAAAAAGTTTGTCTTTGATTTATTTTAATTTTAAATCATTGTAATATTATACTTAATATAATAGTTGTACATATCAAATATTAGTTTGATAAAAATAAATACAATATATGAACATTTCTGTAATAAAATCAAACAAAGGACACAATAAATTGATAATTAATGGATTCGATTATCATTTACAATTACAATCAAAAAGTAAGAAAAATGTATTCAGATGGTGTTCTCAAAGGAAGCACCTTTTATGTAAGGCTACAGTTACCACAGTGGTAATTAATGAATTACAAGTTCTCAAAAATGGACCATCAACACATAGCCATGATTCTAGTGCGTTTAAGAAACATGTCACACAAGCCAACAATATTTTAATAGAAATGTCGTCTTCTTCTTCATTAAAACTTCGTCAAATCGTACGTGAAGCTGTTATTAGTTGCCAACCGAACTGTAGATCATATTTACTAAGTAAAATGGCGCAGAATGAAAAAATTAGAAGAATCCGTCGGGCGCATGAAACTTTTAAAAAATCGAATACTTAGATACTATAAAAATTCCTGAAGAATTATTATTTTTAGAAGGTGAGTTATTTGTGCTCTCAGAGAAAAGGTTCAATGATGAAATATTAATTATATTAGGAACGAATACGTCATTAAGTGCTCTAGGGAACGCCGAATGTTGGCTTATGGAATGAACATTTTATATTGTTCCATCGATTATGCGGCAACTGTTTAGCATTCATGGCAAGATACGCGATCAGATTGTGCCTCTTGTGTTTTGTCTCATGAGTTCAAAATCAAAAAAATCATATTTGGAGTTTTTCTATTAATTGTATTATTTAGCAGCCAAGAGAAATATTCCATTCCAACATACAATTATTATTTCTGATTTTGAAAAATCAATTTCGTCTGCTGCTATATCATATTACCCTTCTGCTACGTTTAAAGGATGCCTATTTTATTTTGGGCAAATTATATGGAGACGTACTCAAAAAGAAGGCCTTTTCAGAGAGTATGGCAGTGACGAAAATATAAACTTACAAATCAGAATGCTGAGAAGTTTATCATTTGTGCCACACGCTGAAATTTCAAAATATTACTCGGAGTTAAGCACCACCTTTAAAAATACGTCTTTAAAAAATTAGTTAATTAGTCAAAGCATAATAAGCCAAAATATGATCCAGTATTTTGCTCCGTTGTCGATTTGGTAAAATAAAACTATTCGCGAACTCAAAATTCAGTTGAAGCTTGGCATCGTCGATTGAAAGTAATACTTGAAAAAAAACATTCCGGTCTCTATTCTCTAATAAAAGAAATGGGGAAAGAGGTGATTTTGATTAACACAACTCTTGAGATTAACACAACTCAAAAATATAAAATATTATATTTTTTAAAATATATATTATAACTTTATGTTAACTATTAATTGTTATTCTTTATTTTATGAAATATATATTTTTTTTTATTCATAAACATATTTACATAGTTTAAAATTTACACGAGATCCATATTTTAAGGATTCAGTTGATTTATAAAATTGTGAATCGGCGCGCGCCGTTTGAAATATTAAAAGAGAAGCGGTTTGAAATATTATTCAACCAATATGTTGAACCGCTACAGACCCAACCCATCCAGTGATCGAACCATAGTTTGGTTGGAACCTCTACTAGAGGAAATTGTAACAGTATTATAGTTAATATCGCAGCACCTTATTTTCTTATATCTTGCAAATATTGGATAGACAAGTCGAAGTTTATATTGGATGCTCATCCGAACTACTAAAAATTTCAACTTTTCAGCATGTATCTTGTATTTAAAATCGAAGAAATCCCATTCAATATAACGAATCCTATTTGGTTAAATTTTGTGACATATGTCTTCAACAAATAAAAAACCAAGGTCTTGAAGGTTGATAAATTCCTTGATGAGGAAATCCAAGGTCATAAATATTAAACTGAGTAAGGACACTTACTCTGTTTAAATCTCTTAAGTTTGAGTAAATTTGTATAGCCTATAGACAAGATGAAACTGCAAGGTCTCATTTTGGACAACCAATCATTAACTGAAACCTTTATATTTCCATCGTACTGTGGACTTACATCTTCAATTGTGAGGCCTTTTTTAATGTATAGTGTTGTAATTGGCCGTGGTGCTCAGCTTTTTGTAAAATGACCAGCAACAACTTTTATTGAAAGTTTTAACCTATTGCATGTTTTGTATGGTTTTCCGAGGATACATCCTCTTAAGCACTAAAACCTATTTTATCGAATGCCTCTATTGAAGTTTCTCACTGATATCGGGGTATTCAACAAAGAGAGGACTAAATTAGAAAATCAACTGAATTTTTTAAGATGTTAATCATGTACTATCTGTAAGGAGTATGAGCATATTGACGAGCATTCAATCGGAGAATTAATCTACAATCAGTTTTACTAACGACGACGGTATGTACTTCAAAACTCTTTTCGCATCACGTTCTGTCAGTCTGGCTTAAAACAGACTAAAGTTTTAGGCAGCATACTTCCTGCATAATATGATGACTCTTAATAAGAGGAACGTTGTAAGATTTGTTTCTGATTTGTCGTATACCACGACCTTTTGACCACGTATTAATCAAAGCAAACCTCAATTTTAGTCAACTAAGAGATTCTGGAGACAAAAGACTCTGTTAAAGATGATGAAATAACGATCACAGTTAAGCTAATACACATATAGGGTGCGCCTTTACCTAAAAACAAAATCAGTGGCATCCAATTTATTTTGAGCTATAGGTTTTCGTTTTAATAACATAAACTACCTGGTTGCGACCCAACCGAAAGTCCGAATCTTTGATCGTTATTAGGCTGGCAAATTATTTGGAATGTAAACTTTGGAGCAACAGAAATGTTTGAAAGAATTGAACGAAATTCTTGGGATACATCGTTTGACTGCGGCATACAGAAATAAATTGTATAAATTACAAATTTGTAAAGGGTGTTCAAGAAAGTATGGATAAACAAGAAAATACCTCGTAGATGTAACGAAAGAAGAGTAGTGCAACTACACACCATTACACACTCTGCGGTCTGAAATGGAAGAACTTCAATTATAACAAAAAATAAATCACAATGAGAGGAATGATGGAAAGATTACATAAGAAGGTAAGGTATAAAGTAAGCTTATGCTATATATAGATCCAGCCTAACACTCAAACACGCTAATGTATTTTTGAGTGTATAGATAGGACTGGGCCGAAACTCGTACTTAACAATCTCAAGAATGAAATTGGAGAATTATTTTAAAGAATGGAAGGATTGCATGTTAAAATTTTCTTTTATAAAGATGTTGTCTGGATATGTGTGTTTTTGCGTATAATGAACACTGAACTGATACGTGGGCCGGAATGAGTTAAATTGGGCATACATGAGAAGAATAATAGAAATATGTATGTTCTGATCTTTATTGTGGAATCCAAATATTAATCAACGGCAGTCATGAGTGAAATTTGTATACCGAATATGAAGGACATATAAGATCATGCGAGGCTACCTTCTAGTGAATATCCTCTCGCATAGACAGATCGAAGGTTGTGGAGCTGTGGAGTTATAATCTACGCTTGCTGAAAGAACGAAGTATAGTGAATTATTTAGTGTTCCCTTGACAGCACATTTTTGCAAGATGAGATAAGAATAATGAGAATGATTAAAGTAATTAGGATGAATCGTGGTAATTGGAAAGAGTGTTTGTTTAAAATAGAAGTAATTTGGAATAGAATAGTATATGCAAGACTTTTTCCTGTATAGAAGAGAATTTGATATCCTTAGGAATGCATATAGCTTGGTCGGTGTTATCAAAGTAGGTGGAAATAATAAGAAATTTAATATAAATGTAAGTTTTATTATAAATTAGCAACATGATTCCTTATTATTGGAGTTTTTTTCAATTAACAGAAACAAACAGCGAAAATTGTAGTGTGATGAAATACCGACAGAAATCAAAACGGCAGCCAGTCACCAAGTCGTAGGCCACTCGAGCTAAAAATAGTTTAAGCTCAACTTTTGTGAATGTGAAATATCTTACATTGACAGTCCAACAATTTTATAAATGAAAAGCTCAATACCATGTCTCTGGTTTGAAAAACCGAGATCTAATCGAATTAATTTTATGATTAAGAGAAAAACTTTGATCGTTCAGCACTCACAATAAATAAAAGGGAAACGGAACATTGAAGTGGATCCGAAATTTTAAAATATTGTAAATTCGCAGTACCGAGTTGTCATATTTAAATTTTAAATTTATAACCCCATATCCAAATATTTCAAATACTATTACATACTTCTCAAAAGTTCGTTCAGATGACCGGTCTGGCCAATCCAATGTTAGTCCGATCCAAAGTTTCTCGAAAGCGTCTAAGTAGCAAAATAATTGTTGGTGTAATAAAAGTGATAGGAATACTGACATACATTTCACTGTAGTAGGGTGATGAGGCGTGTTCAGCCTACATATACATAGAGCTTTTCCCTATCAACAGTAATTAAAATTATTTACGTATCCCAACCACCATACCAAACCGATTCTAGTCTTATTTTATTTGAATGAAAATTATCATTTTTCACACCATAACACGAATAAGTTAAATGAAAAATGAGCAGAAATTAATCTTCTTAAAAAGACAAAAAAAAAAAAAAAAAATAGATAAATTTTCCAGTCTATTGATTAAAATATAAATCATTATCATTTACCATTCGTCCCGTCTCTTATCACTCATCATCGTGGTATCATTATCATTTATTAGTGGTATTTTATAAATTTTAGTATACTGGAGATGTGGCCCACAGAATGAACGAAAGGGATGATGCAAAATTATGAGGCTACTCAAATTTTTTGTTAATGAGAACAGTATATACCCATTCCCTCCACCCATCGCCCGGGTGGAGTATAATATACGGAAAAATTTAAATTCGTGTACAAATTAATGGTTATCATCATCGTCATCATCATATACACACATTGTTAAGTACACCGATATCAAATAAGCAGGTATCGTTTTTCATTCAAAGTGTGTTATACAAAGATATATCCAGTACGCCTGTATATATACATATATAGAATGATGTGATGGGTGAGATGGGGTGGCACATTAATTTCCAATATATAAGAAAAATAAAATCAAACTGTTGAATCGTTTTGAAAAAGAAAAATCGAGGGTGCCCAAAATTGGGGTAACAATTTACATAAAGCAGCACACACAGTGTATCGATACAGTATTCTTGTATATAGAGGAGATGTATATACCGTATGGAAATGTACAAAATTTTCTAGCAAAATATAACATTAACCTTGTTATTGATCCGATTGACCATAACTCGTGAAAATTGTATTAAAGACTGTGTATAATGTATACTGGTATAGTCTCGGTGCTGGTGGCAGAGAGGATCGAGGCGAAAAATAATGTAAATGGTTAAAGTTGGTAGCAGAAGATAAACAAAATTGAAATAAGAAAAATAAACCGAAAAAATTGAATTAAGGTCAAGATGATTGGAAATTCGTTTTGTAATTTAATGAAAAACGTGTTGGTGAGTGAAAAATATATTTTTTCATTATTATTAGACGTTCGGGTACAAAGTGGATTAATTTTTTCTTGTTTTTTTTTGTTTCAAAAGAAATTTTCTCGCAGTTTAAGGCTAATTCGGATTAAGCATTAAGTATAAAGTGTTGTTTATTTAAATAATTTTGAAAAGATTAAATAGAACATTACTTGGGTACTTTATGTCTTAATTCGTTACTTGGCTAACGAGTTTTTTTTGAGCGGTTAACCCAAAAGATGACAATCCATGTTTAAAATATTGAGGGGAATAAAGCGACTTCTAATATGTTTATTTTGAGGGTAATGTTAAGGAGCGTAAGACCTTAGCAAATTGATATAATAATCCAATTCGGAGTTGTAACGATCGAAGACTATACATACCAACGACAAAGCGGATAATAAAGGTAGCAACGAGCTGACTATTCGATCACCAGATCTTACCAATTTGGAGGTTAAAGTGAAAAGCATAATGGTAAACATATACAATTGATAACATATACAATTGATAACTATTGGTATTGCCTTCATTGTTGAGAATCTGTTCTTTTCACGATAAAGAACAGATTCTCAACAATGAAGGCAAGGAAACAATTTGCAATGTGTAAATATTATTAATAGCGGTGCTAGTGTTAACAAGAAGTACAAATTCTCTGCTTCAACACAACCATCTCAAAATTAAGGACGACAGCTAACATTATAAATCACAGAATAGGACGTCAATTTATGAATATATCGTCAATATATGAACATAAGAACGAATAAAATTAATGCGGATCGGTTTTGAGGAATCATCCGGGAAATGTGTCATATCTTTAATGTATAAAGCTCAATTGCACACCAATTTTCAGCAGAACGAGCCTAAAATACTCCAATGGGGCCAAGAATTATACCTTCGGAAGTAATATAAAGAATATGTAATATTTCCTCTGGTTGTACAACGTACCAGCTGACGGGATATAGGAATATTGGAAAGCTCCTTATGATGAAACTTTTAATATTAAGTTAGAGGCACTCGTACTCGTATATGTATAAAACCATTATCTGTGGCGTACGAATTGACGCTATTTATTCTAGGATTTGACGGCTGTTTATTCATTTTGTTGCTGTAATTTTTTCTTTAATTTTTAGTTTATGTAGCCGCCATCTCTTGGTGGACATTTTTAGAATTTCCCAAGTTCATATTTTTCATTTCTAATTTCTACAAAAATATCAATATTGTGACGAATCACAGATGTCACTTGTGATAATAAAAAGAGTAAAAATTATAGCAGTAGGTTTGGGGTTACCCTGTAAACCAAATGTTTACACATACGAACAAAATAAAAATAAATAATGAAATAGGCGGAGCAAACCAAATACGACGAAAAAAATATTCGCGAAGTGTAGAGATGCAAACGGTTATGGAATGTTCCACAAAGATTTACGTCGTATAAATAGGTGTAGACATGTGAGTTACCAAACAGTTCAAGTTTGAATTTCGAAGTGTTAATATCGGGAAGTGATAAAAAGTGAAAGTGAAGTGTTGAAATAATTGTAGTGATAATTATTGTGGAAAATGACTGGAAAATAATTATTTGTGAAATATTTGTGGATGTTATTGGGAAATATGTGAATTTTATGTAAAAATTAAAAGTTTGCGAGTTTAATATTCACAACCCAGTGATCAAACCGGATAAATAATTTAAATAAATACTCGGCTAAATCGTAACAATATAAAATAAGAATTTTCACTCAAAATAATTATTCGCTTATCCGTTAACCACGACACACATTGTTGAGGATTACAAGCGACCAACAAATTAATTATAAATAAATAAATAAAAAGATATTTAATTTATTTATTTAAAAAATATCAAAACAAATTGTGGAATGATAATTTCCAAAATAGAGTTATCATTATCTGCCACAATTCATGGGGATGAAAACACGACCCCCCCAAATATCTTTAGATCTAGTATGAATACAGCTATTAGTAATCTGAAAATATTGAAAGAGTGAGACGAGAAGGTTCAAAATTATCTTACTGAAGTTATATAAGGCAGAAGCCCCAGGGTAATTACTATTGATAAGCTGAAACGACCTATACAGTTGTATATTCTTTACTTCGCATTCCTAACGGTAACTGAGTAAAAATAAAACCAAAAGTTAAAACTGAGATTGTCTAATAAGCTTACTTTTTCAAGTAGTCAATCCTCTCTCTTAACTCCTATATGTTGTATTTCCTGAGGTGAGCGCAAAATATATTTTTGTCAATTCTGAAGGTTCATAAATAACTCATAATTCTAAGCTCAATTCTTGTTATTTTGGCAAGTGGGGAAGCCAACCCAACAGGAGCGACAAAATTAGTCGTGATTAAAAAACAACTAATAGGAGCTATACTTCCCATATTTAGACTAGTGCGTATCTGTAGTTATATGATTTGAGAAACCGTTTAGATTTATTTTATAGGCACGATTCAGATTCAAGTGACGATATAAGTCCTGTTTCTATAAAGCACAGACACGAGACATGAAGTTATTGCTGTTGTCAACGTAGTGGGGGCTAGTTATAAAAACAATTACAACCAATAATGTGTCACAATAAATATCAATTAATAACAAAATAATAACACAATCGCGTGTGTAATTGGATTTTGATAAATGATGTTATGTGACAAATAAATGTGCCTAAATTGTAGATTATTGTGTCCAGATTAAACACACATATACATATATATATATATATATATATATATATATATATATATATATATATATATATATATATATATATATATATATATATATATATATATATATATATATTTATATATATATTTTTATATATATATATATATATATATATATATATATATATATATATATATATATATATATATATATATATATATATATATATATATACCGTACAAAAGCAATATGTCCAACGATATTGCAGAAAATAAATGTCTTGTGTAGCAAGAGTGTTTTAATTCAGGATGAAAGGACGACGTCGACATGCATTGAAATGGAGATATTAATATCATTTTCCAGAACACATTTCAATCCAACTATACCTAAGTATAAAATCTTTATTGTATTTGTATAAAATCATTGAGGAACCATTTTTTCCCAAATCAGTAACAGTACGATGCTATAGATTTACTTTAGTGCCCAATAAAGCACATTTTTCAATAAAATCTAAGATCGCTTATGGTAAAGTTGGGGTCTCGATTCATCTGATAGGGTTTTTTGACTATATATTCGCGGACAAAATTAACGCATATTTTTTTTTTGTAATAAAACAAAATCCCGCTGGCCAATTTTAATATTACTAGTGTCAAATGATAGCACATTTATATTTTTATAAGAAACCGTCGCCGGTCGTAGCTTAATGGTTGAGAGAGTTTCTCATCACGCCGCGGTCTCGAGTTCGATTCTCGCCGCTGACCAAAAATTAACATGCCACCGGATGACATAAAATGCGTTTGTGTGTAAAAACATTAGTTGGGTTGACCACCTACAATGTGCACCACTCGTTACAATGGTTCGTAAGGTCTCAGTTGAGACGCGGTAAGGCATAGATTATTTTTTTATAAGAAACCACCTTAAATAAAGTTTACTGCAAGCCAATCAATTAATTTTTCAAAAATGCTTAATCAAAAGTGCATTGTGTTTGAAATCCAACGCAACGATAGGCTTTTGTTCCATTGCATATCAATTATTTTTAAATGCAGTACCACTAGTTCTTGTAACTGTGTTCTAAAGCAAACAGCTAATATAAAACCCATAGTGATATGGCACCCGTTCAAGAGCTGGAGGTGGTTAAAGTGGTCACATTGTATCAGGAAGATTATACACAAGTACAAATCGCACGAAAATTAGGAATTAATCAGTCTTCGGTTTCACGAATACTTAAGCGGTATCGTGAGACCTTGTGGATATGGTTTGAGGATGAATTCAGACTGGTATGCTCGGAACATTCTTGGCGATCACGTTTTGCCATATGTGGGCTTCATAGGTTATGACAGTTTTGTGTTAATGCATGATAACGCTCCAGTCCATGTAGCTGCAACGGTACGACAATATCTCCAAGATATTGGCATTCGTGCACTTAAGTGGCCACCAATGAGTCCTGATCTTAATCCGATTGAACACGTGTGGGACATTCTAAAACGCCGTATTAGAGCTAGAAATCCTGCACTAGATTCGACAGCAGAGCTGAGAGTTGCAGCGCAAGAAGAGTGGAATCTCATTCCGCAAGAAATGATACAAAGCATTCTACTTAGTATGCCCAGAAGGATGGAAGCTGTAATAAGGGCACGGGGGTGAAATACTCATTATTAAATTAATCAAATTAAATTGTAATAAAGCTAGTTTTAATGTTTATAAACCGCTTTAAAAATTTAAAAAAAAATAGTTCGACACATTTTAACATTTTGCGATGAAAAATAGCCGCTATAATTCCATAACCCCACATTTGTGCCTCTTTTGATAAAATTATAAATTTGGGATCATTTGATACCAGTTCCACAGAAATTGTCCAGCGGGATTTTTTTTTTATTGCAAAAACAAAAAATATGCGTTAATTTTGTCCAGGAGTGTATACGTATGAATTCACCGCCCAAGATGCAAATGGGGCAAGATGCAAATGGGGTTTTCACCTTTGATCGTTTGGGCGGTGTGATCGGTGGTGTAAAATGAACATATATCTGGATTCCCTGTCGTGTTTAGAATCCATGGGCCGACTCATCTTCCATGTTAGTACTATAGGCTGACATGGAGCTATATGCAATACGCAGATGGTTCTACGAAAACTCGGTACCTATAACCGTACAAAGAGTGGTATCACAACGGACCATCGCTGGTCTAAGTGTGCGAAAGCCGCCACAACAACCTAACCTAATCTACGTATGAATTCAGTAATACATTTGAGACGATATGATACACATTTTCTAATTTTCGTGATACCTTCTTTGCCCTTATAAAAGTTATCTCCTCAATAGATTGGTGTCTTCCTCAATTACTGATTGATTCATTAATTTATCAGATGCACTGGTTCCACTTTGACTGCGGCAAAAGATTGATCGATCATATTTTCTCCAAATTGGTACTTAGGTTGCATTTTGGTTCGATTTATTTTATACATCTGGTACCATGAACCGATTTTCTGTTACTTATTTTCAACATTTATTACCGGCTAATTAGGTAGTTGGATGATATGCAGTTATGTTCCACACAGAAACAGTTGATCCCTTATTTATTTATCTCTGTCTTTACTAGTCTGGCGATTTCAGCAGCAAATTCCTGTAGAGATTTTAAAATCATCTGTTATTTGATTCATATGCCATCGAGTATCTGTCAAGATGTGTGTAATATTGTTTAGAGATGTTGGAATAGTAAATTCAGCTAGTTTTAATTTATGACGCTGTGTAGCTTATTGTGGCCTATAAAAGGTGTTTAGGTAACGGAATAAAAATACCGTATGAAGTTTATAACTGGAGAATTCAGTGCTTAAGTGTTGGCGGATCAATTGGTAATCTTATAATTTGAAATCAAATTCCTTCTCAATGGAACGTGTAGATCACGCACCTTATATCCTTGAGTCTAGGGAGCCATAATACTCTGGTTTGAAGTAATTTTCAAAGGTACTCGCCATGTAACAGTTATGTAAATGCATAGTTTCTATTCATGAAAACATTTTCTTATTCATATATATATATATATATATATATATATATATATATATATATATATATATATATATATATATGCATATGCGCTCATACAATGCAGGTAGCTCTAACAACTCATCTCTACTTCCAAGCCTGCCTTATCGTGGTCAATGGTGAACCCTGTTAACTTTCGGGTATCAGAATGCGCTCTGGGGTACAGTTGGAATAGTGAATTTATAATAAATATAACTTACCGCTTGAGTTACAGTAGAGAGCTGGAGGTAAAGAGGGTATCTACACAAATATTACAGAATGAAAGCCGCCTACATAAACTCAACATACATATCGAGATGTATTCGGCGATAACGTCGAACGAAATCAAGGAAATTGTTGCAAGAAATGGACACAAAATGTATATTGGACTGTAATGAGCCGCACCAGCTTTTTGCGATCCCGCACCTTAGTGTAGTTAGTACGGGAAAATTGTATAGGCCCACGCTGTCCATTCAACCAAGATTTAGAGTGGGTTACAGGACCTGTGGGTGTTTGTTGGGTGGCCAATGTTTGAAAGCAGGAGAAGTTAAGGTTGTGGCGTTCACAAATATGACGAATAGTCACGCCAAAATAGTAAAGTGTGTCAAAATAATCAAAAAAAGATTTCGATTCAAAAACTCTGTAATTCACTAGAACTGTTGCAACATAATCTTACAACATATATAGAAACGAAATGCAACATACATTAAGTCCGGTCGCATTTGCCTGATGAGATGGATTTGATATTTCGATCACACAACAAATCAAGGACGTCATCAGATCGAAACCAGCCTAGCGAAACGAACATAGATCACATACAAGATGCAATTCATTTCATAAGACAAACATCTTATCCGGTTGGTTGATTCAGCGCCCTAGCTGTCAATCAATGCCACTCTGTGGCACGATTACAGCTCCTAGCAACGTTATCAATTTCTTACAAGGTCATATAAAGTGCCGATACGATTTAAGTTATTGTATTAGGTATTATTGTATATGTGTATACTTATAAATGTTAGAATATTCAAAAATACAACCCTGCGACAGTTTTGACATTGTTCATTTCGACAATCAACTCAATAGCCATGGACCACCTATTAACTTCAGATGGCTGGAAGAGAGTGTGGCCGATTTCAAATATAACATAAGATAAAACGTAAAATACGATAAACATGGAACTGTCATACGAGTGAAGCATTTTAGAAACTTAGGCTGTGTGCCATACTCAAGGTAAATGGCATTTTTAGTAAATTTTTTAGTGAATTGAAATACTGTACTAAAAAGTAGGGTAAATGGATTGAAAAAAAGGTAATTAGTTGTAGTTGTAAGTTTTTTGACATTTAAATTTTTGACTCATAATGAAACGTTTTAAGTAATTTAAAATTCATATAATCAGATAAATAATAAATATAATATAAAATAAATAATAAATATAATATAAATAATAAAAAACTATATATGGTATACATTTAAATATAGAAAAAATAAAACGAAATTTTAACTTTTCATGTATTACCTATAAACCTGTGATTTTAACCCTTAATACCATTTTCACTTAAAAAATTTACTTGCATAGTTTGGCACGACATGAGAAGTAAATTAGTACTAAAACTGCGATTTACCGAATTTTAAAATTTACCTTGAGTATGGCACGCAGCCTTAGTAAATGATTGAAATAACAGGCACTACTTCGTTTGCTGATACACGATTAAGTGTACCAATCAACCCATATTTCACCACCATTTGAATTGCAAAGTTCTATTGATAGTGAATCTATTGATAATGAATATTATGATATCAGCGACCAAATAATTCAACTATACTTTTTAAATGTCAAAATTTAACAATATGATAAATTTTAGGATAGGTATGACCATTAGTACAAAATTTCCCTTCTCATTATTTAGCGTTAATTTTTTTTCATTCGTATTACCAAATACCAATTCATGTTCGAATCGAATTGATGATTCGAATCGAATAGCAATACGAATCGAATTCCCAAGTAGGCCTGCAGGTTATTTAAATATTATGGGAAATATAAAAGCAGATAAATTCGTCCGGTAGGGGACTTACTGACATCTCACCAATCAGGTTTGATACAGAAAAGCTACAGAAACCTCGCCTGATGCTACTAAAAGAAAACTACTTGTTTTAGTAGACGTTACTATCTGTTTAGAAGACGAAACTCTCTTAACTTTTTCTCTTTTAAAGTATAATGCCTCAGAAGCTTAATCAACGATCGTTAAACCATCTGCACATTGCCGAGCTCCTTGACAGCGTATAGTATTCAGATGGAAGTAAAAAAAATAATGTTTGCATTTAGCATGCTTATTAATAATCCATTCGTAAGTAAGTGTGCAGACAAGGAGTATTCCTTCATGATTATTGTCGAATCTTGGTTTAGTTTTTGGCGTTTCGTTCCGAAAACTATTTCCAATCTAAGTCTTTGATTTCTTCTTGTTATATAAGAAGAATCGCTAATCGCTTTTCTGGCGTGAAAAGTATGACTCAAAATAATTATTTTCACCATCGTCACACTTCAGATCGTCAACGCTTACCCCAATTGTGTTATTGTATTTTCCACTGCGGTTTTAAAAGTTTTTCCAGCTATAATAATGCTATCAAAGTTTGTTGTCATACTATTAACAGTTAAATTTTATTTTGTATAGTAAACAATATGTTTGGCAATGACCTCGCGTAATACGCGGCGGTATTTTTTTTTTATTTCTATAGCAATGGCAAACCCATGATTGGATATTAAATATAATGAGCTTTTTCATCTCACCCACACCTTCACAACGTTTGTATAGATAGATAAAACAATGCATTCGATACAAATTAATTTAGTCGTTTGTGTGTTGCCATACCAATGTGTACTCGAAAGCTTGGCAACGACAAGTAGAACAAAATTCAAATTACCAATTCGATTTGATTATGTACATTAAAGCAATTTGCAGAGCAATTTTCTTATACAAAACAATGAGAAGCAAATAAATTGATATAAAAGTATAGATTTTCCAATTATCCCGAAACAAACACACAGATCTACATTTTCATACGTATATATGTATATATACATATATACTAACTTTATTAGATTTCAATCTATAATTTAACCATTTTTGTTATTTGTGAAAAGCTTAACCTATAAACATATAGCTTTTACCATCAAATTGACTCGTATACGATCGATTTTGCTTTATATATCCAAAGAGCTTTTGTTGTTGTACATCCATGTGTTCAAGCTCGTACACAGCCTATTTTTTGTTCGCTCTACGTATGCTCGTATAAAGTTGAACTCTTCAAAGCATATAATGTGTTGCCAGATATACATACGTTCCATATTATGTATATAGAGCTTTAATAAATGTTGTTGTTTATTTTTGTTTTTTTTTGATTCATTCAAAATTAAAACATCACAAACGTGTACATATAAAGGGTTTTCCAATAAGCGTCATCTTTTGACATTTGACAAGTAAAACTATGCCATTTCTAAAAATGGTACGATACACGCATTTTGAGCTTATGGGGTAAGTTAGTCATGTAAAAAATCGAAACCGTGTGCGTCGCTTTAGAACAACTGAGAATATTGCTGCTGTAGCTCGTAGTGTTGAAGAAAACCCAGGTTTGTTCATTACTCGTCGATCATTGGAATTAGGCATTCCACGAACGACACCACACCGTATTGGCATAAAGACTATGGTCTTTAGGCTTTTAAAGTTCAAAACACAAGAACTCAAGTCAGTCGATGTTCGCTGATTTCAAATGCATCAAAATAATCCGGATTTCCATCGAAAAATGATGAGGCCCATATTCACTTCGGAGTCTACGTTAGTAAGCTGAATTATTGCATTTGGGGCTCAGAAAATCCCAGAATGAATGTTGAAAACCATCTCCATCCTTAATGAGTCACTGTTTGGTGAGGGACTGGCGGTGTGATTGTGACCTTCCTTTTTCGAAAATGAGGCTGGTGCAACTGTTATGGGTTGCGCTACCCAGCTATGATTAATAATTTTTTATGATCGGAATTGGAAGATATTGATGTGGACGACGTTTATTTTCAGCAAGACGGCGATACGTGCCACTCAAGTAACGAAAATTGGAATTTCGCAAGAAAAGTTTCATGACCATGTTATTTCTTGAAGAGGTGATCACAATTGGCCACCGAAATCTTGTGTTTTAATACCTTTACACTTTTTTCGTCGAGGCCACGTGAAAGCTTATAAGAATATGCTAATGCTTCACAATCGATTCAAGACTTTAAAGATAGAATTTGTCATGGAAAATTTCATGAAAAGGATATGATGCTGCAAGCGTAGCCGTGGCTACCATTTGACTGTTATCGTTTTCAAATTTTATGGACATACCTTTCCTCTTTACAATTATATTAAGAAACATTCATTGATTGCTCTTCCAAGAAATTTTTTTTTTAAATATCAAAATTAAACCTCTTATTGGAAACCCCTTTACATACAGACATGATGTATATAGTAGCGCAATGTGTATACATACATGATTTTGAGCTCGGCACATATTTGTTTGTAACGCTATACAACGCTTAATAAGCGATTTTTATGCGGTGAATTATTTTAATCAATACACAACATACCCATAACCATCCATCTATCATACCACCAGAATATCATACCATCTAAATGCTGTGCTCTAAATATATCCTCGTTATAGCCTCAAATCGTATAAGTATAGTAAAAAAGCTTTCTGTGTTCATGATGATTAATCTGAACGAGAATGATGATTATGATGAGATGTTGTCGATATGGAATGAATTTTAATTGCAGGGTAAAATATTTATGTATCTTCAAAAATTTTACTGACTTCGGAATTTATTTATTTTTCCCAATTTGATGGTGGTTCTGCGGATACAGCACATTTTTTTTAATGTCGACCAAATCAAATTTTTTTTTGTTGAACACAAAAAAAAAATTAAATTTCGATCGAACATAAAAACATGTTTTATATTCGAATTCAATAATTCATTAGGATTGAATTATAGATGTTTTGATTTTTTTTTTTTGGTACATGATAATGTGTTCAACCGATAAGAGATTTTATTTTGACTTTTAAACCATTTACAGCCATCATAATATTGACGTTAGTCAATAGATTCCAGTATAATACAGAATTCCTAATTATTTTAAACCACAAGTCAGGGCTAAAACTGAGTTTGTCAAATAGGACAAACTGGACATATAGGGTAGCAGATCTGGATAAAATAGGCAACTTATACGGCCATAAGGATTTTCGCAGAAGACGCATGGAAATGTTTTTAGACAGGATACTCATAAATAATTAAACCTTAACAATTATCAACGAATGGTTCTAAGCTAGAATAGCCTATCAGTGAAGGTATAAGTTAAACCCATTCATGAACCGGTTTGATCAGTGTGTATTTAAAAGAGATATTTGAGCAGAGCTATCAGTTTTTTCTGTGCAGAACGTTACAACTGTACAATATCTCAGAGGATGGAATCGCTTTGTTGGACCAACTAAAAGCAGATTTTATTGATTTTGCAGTCGTCTTTAGTTGGATTGAATACAAAGCTGCTCATACAGTAATTGACATGCTTTTCAAAGACATATGAATTTATTGCGTTTCCGTTTTTATTTGTTAGCCACTCTTCCGTATCCAAAGTGTTTTGTTTAAGAGAGCAACATCACTATTTGAGAGTCAACACTAAGAAGAGAATAATGTATTTGTCTTGCGAGCTAACTTATTAGATCACCTTTAAAAAGTGAAAATATCAACAAAACGTCGAATTTGCCGGAATATGGCAAAATATTATAAACGCTAAAATAAAAAAATAAAAAAATCCTTTTCTAGTTCATTGCATCAATTGATTATAGGCAGCAAAAAAGTTAAGACCACCAAAAACTGTACACCCGATCTGGGTATTCTTAACGAGTACTAAACGAGACCAGATCATCAATTTTCATTCTTGAGGCAATATGAAACCATATTTGTACTTATTGATTGTAACATTAAATCCTACCAAGCCAGAGAAGAAAGTATAGATGTACAGGAATATTATCCCTGGAATTTAACAAAAGGTATCTGATATAGTTGAAAGTTCGGCAGCTGCAGATAAAGTGTATATGCTATCATTAACATCCAGAAGCCATTAGTCACAAGCCCCATTACTGACAATATCCGTTCAAATGACTCTTGAAACGGAATTATTTCGAGATTCGGTCTAACATAAACTCTGCTGTTGGGTTATTGCATACACACCCTAAATAACATTGATTGTCTTCAGCATCGTTTTGATAAATTAGCCCTCCATGATGCGCCATCTGGTACAATTTTTATCTAACGATCATATAGTGATATTTCAAATTTCCTTGAACATCATGATGATCGATAAGAATGAACAATAAACTGTCTAGTTTTTTAAGTGATCTCAACACTAATTGATATGTGTAACCTGATATAGATCATTCAAACAGTTTATAAATACCTGTACAATAAAAACGACATTAGCACTACATATATACATCATAATCTGCTAATCGATGATCGATTCATCTTACTACCTTGCAACGAGTATTCTAGCTCAACAGTTGGATACTGCGTTGATACAAGGATACACAACATACATTACAAAACCTTTTGAATTGGGACAACTTTTGAGCTCATAATTTGTATCTATAAAATCAATCCTTTCGACCGTTCCATTTAACTGTTCCTGAACTCTTATTTCTCTTATTAATTGATCTTTGATCTCTGAGCTACCCTGTTTAAGAAAGTGATATTGTATTACTACTGTAAAATAATACTGTCGATGGTCGAGTGTTTAATAAGTCTTTTTTTTGTAGCCGTGATTTTAATACGGGTTCAAATCCAACCAAAACCAATTAGTAAGTAGCAGGGGTACCAGGCTCGAACTCGAACTCGAATCTCGATAGGGACAGGATGTAAAAAAAATCACTATCTGATTATGATCGGCGGCGTGAATGAACACATATGTGATGCCTTGTTGAGTCTATAATCCATGCCTTGACCCATCTTTCATGTCAGTATTATAGGCTGGACCTATAGCCGCACGTCGGTGGAAATGTCATAATGGGCCAATTTAACCTGATTGACAGAGGATATAAAAATAGTTGCCTCCTTTCGTCAGAAAATTATTCTTTAATTAAAAGCATCAGGTTTCATTTATAAATATAATTAAAACTTTGATTAAGGACAAGTGCTTGTTAGAAAAGTTGTATCGCTTATATCTGCAAAAATTTGGTTATGTTTTCCCTACTGTAGTTTCCAAGACAAATGTCGATACCAAGTTTAACTTCATTCTCACATCTATTATAGATTCATCCCGATTTCTAAACTCAAGAATAGGTCATTGCACCACTAATTTACCAGTAATTTCCTTCGTATACTTATACAAACTTCATAGACATAGTGAAATCTGCGACAAATACAAAGTGTGTCTTGCGTCACAACATGGTCCATTTATAAATTATATCAATAGATCAGAAGATAGTTTGGACACATTTTGTTTTTTTATCATCTGATGATTCAAAAGAATCGGTTGGTTCAGAAATTAAAGGTATCTGAGAAGACATTTGGTTGCTGTTGATGAATCGGTCATATAGGAAAACCATTCCACGATCTAGAAAACCATTAAGTCGTTGAAAATACTACTTTGATAGGAACACAATATCTTGATGGCAGAGTTAGTAGCGTGCTTGCTCTGTTATTCGGGGGTCTCGGATTCGATTCCCGGTGGTAAATAAAAATCACGACTGAGTGTTTTTTAATGTATATAAGTATATGTGTGTGAATGTGAGTTTGAACCGTTGGGCCCTTTGTGGCATATTGAGTTCTGGAATAATTTCCACCTTCGATAATTTTATTTCGGATTCGTTTTTACTGATAAAGTATAACCACAACTATCACACCTTGATTTCAATAACTAACCACCCGCAATGATGTATTGTAACATGTTTGCTACGGGTCGTACTTTGAAAGACTTTTTGACAAACTTGTGAGTTATCAATTGTTCACCGGTTAAATTAAAAGTTGATCAATACGATGGTTTGGTTCTGCTTATATAGTTATACTCAAACAGTTGAATTTTATATGCAATCCATCCAATGGAATTCGAATTCGTTTCCACTTGAATATTATACGTTAGAATTCCGAGCACAAAATAATCACTCAACCATGACGCTAACAAATGATGAATAGCAGATTTCATTTTCTTTGTGTCATCAGCAGATTTTAAATTTTTTAATTTTAAATTAGGTTATGAAATTTCCATAATATTGATATCCATTTTGAATGCAAATGACATGAAGAAGGTTCAAATTATGATTCTATAAAGTGAAAATAAAGTTCAAAGTGAACAACTGCTAGAATCTGGAAATTAATTTTTATATAATAATTCTGCCTATATTAACATCCGAAAAGACTTACAGCTTTGGATCGTTAAGAAAAATTGTTGCAACCTTCCCAGAAGAATACCCGTACGTACCTGCCAGTAAACAAAGTTGTAATTGTATTAATTTATAATTTAATATTTGTCACAAATATCATTTTCTTGGAGACATCGTTAAAATGGAATTCATAATAAAAATTGCAACAACAAGTTTAAGTGCTTCAATCATGACGACCTGTCACGTAACCAACCAAAAATCCTTGACGTTATTAAAAAATATCAGAGCAATCGAAATGACATTCACATCAGTGATCAAAAACAGGTAAATATCACAGTTTCAAACTAAACCTGCAGCTACAGTAAAACTCATCAAGATAAATCGAAAAAAATTTAACACAGATTAAAAGATGTCAATGCTAGACATATATTTTCAGCGACTTGGTGTCAAATCTGGAATACATCTGTCCTACCTCACAAAACCTATGTACGTTCTACTATACTGTACAGCAAAGATAGCAATTTCAGCAAATTATGTAAGGTAAACAATGTGTGATAAGGTAAACAATTTCAGCAAATTATGCTTCCTTATAAACTTCATGGCCTAAAAATATGAATGTCATCGAAGAACGTTACTTTACAGTGAATATCGGCAATACTATAATTTAATTTCTGATTGAGCCACAGGTAAAACAAAGCTGTATTGAACTTCCAAGCAGCAGGCCTACTACCATCATCTGATATAATCTAAATACTTAAGATCACAATGTCGTATCTGACGTTCGTGACTTCATACCGCAATATTTATATTCCCAGGAGAGAATGATATAAATTTTTATCGCACATAACCTCAATTGAGCTAGTGCAAACTCCTCATGTCGAAGTAACCTGATTTTGATTTCAAATATAAGTGGGCTTGGTTTACTCAAGACGTAAGATCGTATGAATCACTAACCGAAATCAGAACATGAACTGAATGGATAAGGGTTTCTGAGAGGAAGTCATCAAAGGTCATAACTCGTTACTCCTCTCACGATTATCAAGCTGCAGTACCTCCTATCCAGCCACCTATTTATTCTTATACGGTAAAATTACTTCACGTGGTTTTCTTGATCACAGGTTTTCATGAGGATTGAGTTACTGTGACTGATCATTAAATGAGCGAAATCTGTCACTCACAAACCGAACTCGACAATTATCGTCACACCACAGTAGAAATTAATAACTTCAAAAAAATTCAAGTAACGATCTGTAATCTGGGCATATGTTGTGCTGTAATCTGAGAATAAGAGTTACTGCAGCGGTTCTGGACGATGATGACAATGATTGTCTCCTATGTTGTTGTTTTTTTAATTCAGTATAGTTATTATTTCGGTAGCCCCATTTCGATTTAATGAGTGACAAAGCAATCAAATCCATACTTGGTATAGTTGCATTGTTTGGGATTAATGTAAATATTCGAGTTTGATCGTCAGCAACTCGAACATAAAAAGATTGACTACATAAATGCTTTCGATACACTTAGCGTCAACCTTCTGCGAAGTCAACTGTTGTACCTTCACAAAATAATGACACAGCCACTCCAGTATAGGTGAAAAATATAGACTTAAGACCATAGAGCCAAAATAAATTATAAGGTAAATTCTCGATACACGTCTTCTAAATTGCAGTTGCGGTTTCTTAAATACAAAATGTTTGAAACAAAGTTAAAAACTTAGGTATCTGCACCGAAGTAATTGTAACTGGATTTATATAAAATGTATCAAATTTGGGCAAAATGTTAGTCTTCCGAATATTTAGTTTTTTATTTTTATCTCGAAACAAATATCGAACGACCCAAATGTCTAAAAGGTAAAAAAAAAAACTTTTGACAACTTTTCTTTTTTAACCAAGCCATATGGTT
Source organism: Tipula lateralis (assembly GCA_963932295.1). Taxonomy (NCBI): domain Eukaryota; kingdom Metazoa; phylum Arthropoda; class Insecta; order Diptera; family Tipulidae; genus Tipula; species Tipula lateralis. Next base: position 97,272,398 of record OZ010736.1, read on the forward strand.
AGACCAAGAATATATGTAAGTAAAATTCCATTAAAATTTCGTTTCGACTGTAATAGTTGGAAAATTATAATCACTATAAAACTCACCCACATGTATATGTGAAGAAAGCTTTTGCGGCAAATGCTTTATAACAAGTTCCAAGAAAATAACAAACTTTTATATTTCGAAAAATATATACATACGTATATGTGTATGTGTATGGATGAGCATATATCGAAAACTTCCCCAACACACAATTAAGGTTGATTTACAAAGTCGATTTCCTTAAATGCACCATAAACAAAATACAAACTAATCTCGAAGTGAAAAATGTAAAAGCTTAACGATAAAAACTTTTTTCTCGCATTGTTACCAACATTCAAAGCAAAATAATTGAATAAACATACACATTCGCATAGATCATCTTCGTCGAGTATGTTGATGTACCAAAATACTTTTAAAATCAATTTTTCTCTTGTTCTTCGAACAGCCTCACTCGTTATATAATATTCGGTACAACTAGACTTAGTAGGGAAATGCCACCCATCCCGATCCTACATATAAACGGTGTGTAGCTATGGGAACCCAAACTGACAAAAAAATCTTCGTCGTATTCTTATTTTTTTTTATTACTGTAAATCGAAAATGACAATGATTTTTTGTGTCTTGTCTTTTCTCAAAATATACAACAAAAAAAGCAAAAATAAAAGTTTGTTTGAAAACAGTTTTGTTAGAAAAAAGGGAGCTTTTAATAAGCTTTTTGTTATTTTCAGTTTTTTATTTTAAGTAAAAAACAAAAAAAGGACAAAACAAAGTAAAGAGTTAAAATACGACATCGAAACTTTTTAGAGCAGCAGAAGAGTGGAGATGGCAGAGGAAACTTTTTTAAGCACAAACTTTGTTCTACTTTTGTGCTTGTTATAGTGGAATATTATGAGATTCCTTATTCTGTTAAATCATTTCCGGTATTCCGTTTACATTTTCTTGTTGCATAATGAAATAATTGTCCAGCAAAACTTATTAAACGAAGCAAATTTAAATGATTGTATTGAAAGGAACTATATATCTATGGCGTTCCATGACCATGTTATAAAATAAACTACTTTAAAGAGAGAAGAGCTATCTATCGAATCTTAATTTGATATATTATGCTTGTCATATCTTGGTTGTAGCTCTTCTTACAATTCCACGGGTTCCCATTATCGTTGGCGTTATTGCTTCTAACGCCTGTGCACTACACAGTTAAGATGATGAATGGTAAACTATGATATGCACTCTTCTGATCACAGCAAGCTTCTGTTATATTTATTTTATTTTTTTTTCTGACGGCTTTTACGAGAGTCAACAATACGACTCCATTGGTTTCGATCACGAGCCAGGTTTTCATACTGTTACAAGCAATTAGAAGAAGCCCGATCACTCACCACCCCGTGGAGCCATCGGCGTCCGACCGCGACCTCTTCGCCTACCGAAAGGCAGCTCTCCCTTTCAAACATCGCTAAATCATTCGGTTTGGATCAGCACGCAGAACGTGACCGAGCCAGTGTACTCGATGTTCTTTGATTTTATGCACGATATCAGGAATTTGCACTCAATTGCGTTTTGGTCTCTAAAATCACAGTTTAGATATTTGGTTTTTGAATTGTTTTTCATCCTGGTCCCGAATGGCAGTTGACCGAGATCTTAAGATACACTGCACTTCGGTGATTTCTGTAAAAAAATCACGCGAATTCTGATCATTGCTGAGTTGTTGTACTCTTAAGACCTTAGCGTTCCACCATTCACGCCTTTTCTCTCTATAAATGCGTTTATTGCTGCCCTCCTAGCAAGAACTGATTTGTTTCTTCTTGCAATGGTAAACCAAATATGCTCTTCAACAAAAAGACGACATTCAATATACCAATCAATTTTAGACCTAGTTTTCAATATTCCGAGGTAATGCTGGGCGGCATCGACAACCGAGGTTTTCAATACTTCCTAGACACTATTTGCTGACAAAATTTTTATATTTTTATTGCATTTCTTCATTTATTAGACCTTAAAAGGGAATCGCATTGTATATTTCCCTGCCCTCCCTGACATTGTACGGAAATATCAATCGTAGTTTTGCATTGTGACCAGATAATACTCTAGATACTGTGATGGTATTCTATGTGTCTTATTGGACACTGTTCAAAATATTTAAGAAACATGGATGCCCCCACCCACAGGGCCCATTAAGGATCCAGAAAGTTCTATTAGACGAAGGATTACTTTTAAGGTGCTGATGTAGCAATCCAGACTGCAAATGTTGTCAACACATACGGTTTGTTTCGGAACAGATGACATATTCTAATTTTAGATTGAAAAATGTTTTTGAGCTTTAGGGTTTTCTTACCACAGTTGAGGTGTTATGGCTGAAGTTGCATCAATTCGATTAAGCTTCAATATAAAGTAAGGAAGTAGTTTTTATCTTAGAATCGTGAAATTGTTCGGGGGTATCTTGATAGTTGAAAGTTGTGGTGTTACTCAATTACTGAGATGTCAGAATCGATGTTGGCAGTAGAGTAGAGTATTTTTGAAGCTGATGTTGTAAATTTGGTCGATAGTCGTTCTCTATGGGCTTGTAATAACCAAACTGAAGAGCACAGCTAACTCGATGTTTTGCGTCTCGTTGTTATTTAAAGCATGATGTTAAGATTTTGAGCTAATTTGTATTATAAAAATATATTATGGTGGTCCAATCTTCTGATGATCGCTTCTGGCAGCACATAACATGATTACTTTCATTAGTTGAAGAAGGGTGACTTTTGATGACCACAAACAAGTAGAATTCTGTTCAGATGGTCAGTCGTTCTTTCATACCAGAAATCGGAAGTTTTATGCAAATTCCTGATATCGTGTATGAAATCAACGAGTACACTGCCTCAATCATATACTAATACAGACCGAATGGTGCAGCAACATATACTACTTTTTGCCATTGTATGGTTGTTTACTACAGTGCGATGTGCCGAGTTATGGTCGAAACCGATGGTGTAAAGCGTGCTAGATTGCCTTTATTTAGTATTAAATTTGTCTCCAATGCAACATGTAACGCGTATCTAACTGAAAATATTTCAGTTGGCGCAAGTTACATCACCTGCGATACCTAGACTTTTTATCTTCTCTTTAGATTACAACAGTCAGACAAAGATCTATTTATACCAACCAATTGCAATTTGGATGTTCAAAACGATTTTCATGGTCAGATATTTGTGTGTGTCGATAGATATTGAACCATCTGTAAGACTTCTCTTGGATATATCTTTCCTCTCTATTTATTGCAAAAAAGTCGTATACGAGTGTCTCGATTGATACACATCGATATATTTTGAAAATAAAAACTGTTCATCCCTCGAGCTTTAATAGAAGAACTTGTGGCAAAGGAAAGACAGAAGAGGAAAACCAATCACCTTGAACTTTTTTTTGTGTATTTTAATCAGAAACGAATCGATTTTCCATAGCTTAAAAGCTTTATCCATTCGAAATTATTTCACATTTGAAATGTATATTTATGTGTGCGCTCAATTTTCCAAACGGAAAATTTTTCGATTTTCACATTTACCAATTTTGTTGAATTTGATACATCCTATATACGCTGTACATAGTTTTCTTTATCAACTGTGTATTATATTTTCTTGATAAATGAGAATTTCATTTTGTGAGTGTATGTGTGTGTGTATGTGTGTGTGTGTAAGTGTATATTGTTTTGGGTTTTCTTGGAAAATCAAATATATAGAACATAATAAGAAAATGATAAATATATTTTATGTTGTTCTAGCTGGATGTCTTTTAATTAAAATAGAATATCTATATATCTCAGGATATACACACACACATACACATCCTCGTATTATACACATCTATGAACATTCTAAATAAATTATTGATCCATCTAGCTCTCGTACCGTATCATTTCACAGCCACCCGTCGTAACCTTATGGCTGATCATTTTCACCCTCACTATATATTTATAACATTATGGTACATGATGATGAGAAACTTTTTGTTTTTTATATCTTCATTTAATTATCTTATATAATTTTCTCATTTTCATTGTGATTATAGAAACGTGATCAACGTAAATACTCTACTACTGTACACACTGTAAAGGTTTTTCGGTTATTCCTACATTGCTTCTATATGCCAAATGACTATTGTTGTTGTTGTTGTTGTCGTTTTGTTACTTGGTGTTGGGGAAAATTTTACTAAAGTTGTTTCATTTTTATTACGTCACGTTAAGTGAAAATTTGTGATTTAGAAAAACAATGGAATAGATAAAGAAAATTCCGTGCGGATTTTTCGAAATTTTTTACGTAATGATGAAAGGTGTATACGAGTGGGGTGTATTACACTCTTTTTTTTTTGATCAGCTATAAAATATTAAGGTAAACTCGTATACAAGAAAGTCGCAGGCAAAATGAAATAGTGAATGTTAATTATAAATTACTGCTGAATGGGTGATAGTCAACGAGATAATTCATTTGTTTTTCTTCAAGAAGATTTAAAGTTCACTGTTTTATTGTTGCCGTCACATAGCACAAAAGCATAAATCAAAAATATTTACCTCAAGGTGTTTTGCACAGTTATAATTTATCGGGTCTACATTTTTCGATGATGTTTGCGTTTTGTAAATTTATAACGTATTTGATTTGGGTAAACGGTTTTATTTTAAGAACTCTATAAACAACTTTGAGTTATGTACCTTAGCTGACGATTAGCATATTTTCATCGTACAATAGGACGTACACAAGGTATATATTTGACGAGCCTGATAAAGGTAATCAAGAGTTACCTTTTCCGAAGTGGAGGTTTCTTTGACTTTTCGTATTTCAAGCATTATTTTATTGATATTGGATGTAAAATATTTCATCAAAGATTGACCGAATCCACCTTACTCTCAAATATTAAAACGTTTAGGTTATATTTGCTTTCCAATCTTTATCCAGACTAATAGGTGATGGAAATTTTTCCACTATATGTACCTATAGTGAGAATGATTTTCACGATTAAGATAGACTACACTGAAACAATTTGAACTGTAGTCCACATTCGTAGCTAAGAAAGCTGTAGGTAAGTCAAAGGAGAGTTTTTAATTATTTGTACTGTTAGATAAAATCAAACAACTGTAAACTATACACACTAGTTGCTTTCCGCAATCGACCAACCGCTAAAATCCGCTAGTAGTTCGATTCTTATCTTTGCTAAAGAAACCATAATAAATTATAAGAACTGAACTACTAGTGGGAACTTGCAACAGTTCGATTGGAAAGTAATTACTATGAATCTAGCTTTTCAGAAAAACTGTACAAAGCTAAGTAGTAAAGGTCTTAAAGCAAAACTGGATAAGATGCCGACAATAATCATATTAATACTCTTCCAGTGGCAGAAATTGTTTAAGAAACTATTACTCAAAAGACTATTTACGCGGCAATTGGAACGGGAAGTACCGGGTACGAATCCCGATTGGGGCAGGCTGCCAAAAGGAGTTTTCGCCATCTGATTACGATCGGTGGTGTGAAAGAACACCTCCATATGGTCTCCTATTGGAATCCATGTCAGTAATATAGGCTGGCATGGAGCAATACAATGTGCATATGATTCTGCGTAATCGGAACTGTAGGCATACGTCCTCGATTCGACTACTAATGAAAAGAACGTGAATAAGCGAACAGTGAAAAGCATTGAGCCCCAAAACAGATTGCAAAGATAGAAACAAACAGACAAAGAGTAAGGTAAGAGTCAAAATTTGCGCAGCGGCAGTCCTGCAAGATAGTATCTTGAGACCAAGACGATGTCTGTTTACCAGAGATATACATCGAATGAAAAAGATTACTTTGATGGATCATTTGCTGGCAGTACAACGATTCTGGTAGCTATGGGAAACCAACCTTTACATTGAAGAACTGACAACTAAACTACAAAAACGTTATGACAAAGTATTTTAAAATAACATTAAATGACAGCGTCAGATGGAAAAAGCAAGTTAAAGAGCAAGTCTCGTTTTCATATTTCGATTCTTCTATTAGAAGAATTATAAACCGATACAACTAAATTCTTTTGAAAAATGAGGTGCAAGCAGCAATTTTAATAATCATTATGTTACTAATTCAGTAAGTATCAGTAATTCCGGATAGTTCATCGATCAAGTCTTATTCTGACTACAAGCAGAGTGAATTTAGGAAAAAGATTCTCTCCATATTTTGACAAGTTCAATGAGTTATTGAACCGTATGCTGCTACATTGACAGTCAATATCATTAGTAGTCAGAAACTTTATATTTCCAGATAATTGGTTAGGTTTTGAAAATAATTTTAGATTATTTATTATATCAATAAATGATTTTACTTGTAACGAGCATGCTACAAGGGGAATGAGAAGTCTGGTAAAATGAAACAAGGAATAATATTTTAGCTCGATACACTTAGTCAAACGTTTTTCCAATTTTTCGATCCCTTCCGAATAATACGATTTTTCCAACCATTCAAAATACTCGTTTGTTGCATCGATGGTCTCCTTGTTAGAACCGAATCTCTTTCCGTCGAGCCATTTACTCAACTTCAGGAACAGGAAATAATCGAAGAGCGCTAAGTCTGGAGAATATGACGGATGGGGAAGCAAGTCGTGCATTGTCTTGATTTTATTCGGCAAATATGGGCGTTTTTCTTTCAAAATGTCCTTGAAACGCCCAATGACTTGCAGTAATAAACACCGTTGACTGGTATCCCTATTTGAAGGTAATCGCAAAAACAGTGGCCGGCCCTTGTTGGCCGATAAAAAGCCCTAGCCGTCTCAGAAAGTTGAAATCCACTGTTTAAATGTTCTTTGCTCTCTGGTGTATAGTGATGGATCCATATGAAAATGACGCAAAGACTGCTTTCTATTTCGCTGGAACATCGCTAAACCTGATGTCGCACGTGTGCGTTGTGGTCGATTATAAGTAAACGCGGGACTTTGTTTTAGTTTGCGTAATGCTTTTTCCACTCAATATATAATGTTTAATTGAAACACGAAATTTACTTTTTCCAGATTTGCAAAAAATGGGTTGACTGTTTTCAATGGCTTTCAAAACTGAACGATGTGTTTGAAAATGTCAATTAATTAATTTGTTCTAGTGGCTAGACGGTATTGACACATGACATCTGCGATTCGCATTTGGGCGCCCTCTGTTGTAATTTTACCAGAATTTCACTCCGCCCTCGTGACATAGACTAAATTTGTATAAATATTAAAAAGAGGTCGCCACTATTTTTGGTAGAGCTCTATTTCGAAATATGTGAGCAATAAACCAACCTGGAACAAGAATTCTTACATATCGAAGAACCAGTTTTAAGACGAGTTAATACAACCTAACAGGATTGAACTAAGATTCAAAATAAAACATTCTACTGTGTAAGACGTTTTGCACAGTTAAAGGTTGTGTCTTTTCCATAATTTACAAGTTGAAATATTCTTGAAAGTGATATAACGAGAAGGAAAGAATTATCGCGGATAATCAAGCCTTAACGTTGAGACTAATTAATTTGACAGTTGAATATAGTTATAAATAGTAATATATCCCAACATTGAAACGATCTATACCATCTTGAGAAAATCTAATGATACTTTTAACTGAGGAGACGATTGGGAAATCAAGATTTTAACAAACGAATTGTATTTGAAAAGAAAGTAGGCTGACTTTTTGCTTGGAGTATTGCCAACTTTTAATTTGTCTTAACAGGTAAAAAGTTCTACTTAAAATATCTCATTTAGAGCTTTGTTCATAACGACTAGCAGTGCTTAATTAATGAACAAAGGTATCTCTTCAACCTAATCTATTCTGGTTTGCTAAAATTGAGTACATCGATCGTGAGTACCGCGATCTATAAGCCTGTTGGAAAAATTGTGGTTCACTTGAAAACTTCAGATTGAAGACTAAAACATTCCATTCAGTATATTTTAAAAGAATGCTACCACTACTTTTGAAAATGTTTCTACTGTTTACTAAAATTAAAAGTAGAACAACAGATGAAAAGGTCCTTACAAGCAGCATCTTCACAGAATACACGTTAAGCAATCTGTCTTTCAGTTTTTATTATCAATTAGAATATCGGATAGATAGATTAAAATTACGGTTAAATTTTATCTTTGATTAGCTCAAACTTTTTGAATTGACCTATTGAAGCCACTATTCGACATTGTATATGCGTACAAATAGCTACTCGTATTTTTGAATTTAGTTCAAAAATATCTATTGTGGCTTAGTTTAAAAATTGGAGCATTAATTTAAATGGATCATAGATCGAAGCAGCTTGCCAAATAAATCTTCGTTTGGTTTGAAATTCCCAGTCAGTAATATTGTAATGAAGCAAATCCATGGAAGGGCTACTCATTAAATTTTACGAAATTTACGTTATGATTTTATAAAGGAATGACTCAACTTTAGCGGTTGATTTTCTTAATGTCCATACACTATACTACCAATACTGCATATGTTCTGCATGTCAGCAATGATGACCATACAACGAGATAAGATAGAATCTAAATTTGTTGACCAACGAACTTCACAGACATTGCCAACAAACTCAGTAGTTCTCGAAAAAAGACTACAATTCCATACGATAACTTTTGTAACCTTCAAATAAAATGGATTAGCAGAGATTCGGACACGCGAAGCCTCGCAATCAAAAACTAGTAACTGATAAATTGTTTCGTTCGTCTGTATAGTATAATATGCACTATCTTAATCGATGAGTTTATTTGATATTATTCTTGATGCAATAAGTTACGATGAAGTTGAAAGTCTATAAGTTAACAGACCTGTCTTTGATATGTGGGAATGATATATAAAAAGTATAGAAATATCTTTATAGATGAAAGGAAAATTTTAGTTTTATATACTGAAAGAACCCCATTGCATTTCAACAAGTTGGCACAGGTTGAACGACATTATGACACTTTATAATTTGTCTTTGACTTAGCATGGTAGTGGTTCACAGATTTCGTTCAATTTCTTTTTACAAACACATTAAAATTTTGGTCGTAATAGCTGGATCAGTCATTGATCATACATGTTGGTATTGGTTTCGAATGACATCAATTCACGTAATACTTTAAAAGTATATTAAAAGCACGCATTAATACTAATGCCACCGATTGCTATGATCACTTTCATCAGTGATAACAACTCTTGTAACTCAACACTGGGTCCTTACTATTGTTTTCGTCTTTCGCCTTATCGTTTTCGATTTTAATCGCTTAGCTCTGAACGATTGAGAAAAATATTCGTACTTTTGCTTTCGATCAGTAGCAATATTTTAGTACAGATTACTTAAAGTATTGCCAGCACAAAATTTATGTTTTAGTACAGTTTTACATCGTAATGTCAACCGGATGACATTTTTCTTTTATATTACATATATTTTTTGTTTATAGAAAATTTACCTACTAAAACCTCACATATTAAAATTTTACATATTTACTAATTAAATATATTTTCTAATTAAAATAATATTTAAATTGGAATTTATTTAATTGAAAAGAAATGTTTAGTTAAATAAACTATAAACTTATATAAGTATACTCACATTTTAGTTTTTACTTTTAAAATTATTGAACTAACTGTAAATGCTAGTTCAAATTGAAATGAAATTTTACCGCGGTCTCCCAAAAATTTATTCATTTTCACGTGAAATAGAAATGAATTTTTTTTGGAGAATTCAAATGTTCAAACAGTTCAAATTTCACGTGAACAAAAAATCACGTTCGAATCATTATTTTCGCGTGAAACAAATTTGTAGAGATGGCGCATCTTTGGTGCATTGAGATAACTGTAGTTTTTTCGCTAATGAACTGAATACTGCTTGGTGAAAACAGAAATGAAATTTGAATTCACTTTCGTAAAATCGTATGGAAATTTCACACGAAATCGGTCTGAGTACTAGCATAAAGTGACAATCGAAAATGAAACAACGATGAAATTTGTGTTGTAAATTTTTACCTACAGTCGTTCATTTTCGACTCTATCGAAAAAAATAGTACAAACATAGAAAAACGAACGCAAAATTACGGCGATCGAAAACAATAGTAAGGGCCCTGATCTCGTAACGATAGAAGTATAGTATAGGGATATATGTTTACGGGCATAATAATGAGGAATTTGAAAAATTCAGTGATACTGGTTTTGAAATGGGTATTAATGACTAGCTTCACTTAAATTCTATGGTTGACTGAACTAAGAAAAAAGTTGGCAATCAATAAATTAATAATATAGGGAACTATATCAGAGAAGGCACTTCTGAAAAATAATATAACATAATTCATAAGCTCATTAATTAAACTTAAGTCGTCTAACTGAAAACAAAGTTAAAAAGAATTAGCAATCCTATAGATTACTTATGATCGACCTGTTAAAATGCAATACTTATAGCAATGCAATATTCATATGGTATGATTGCATAACCGATAAAATAATAACAGCTTAGAGTACAATAAACCGTAGGTAACTTCTGATCACACACAGACCCAGAGATGTCATTAAAGCTCGCTACCAGACGACAAGCAGAGCAAAGAAAGATCTGAAAAGTGTTGTAGTACTATATCATTGGCGATGGAAATCCAGCAACAATTCGTTTTGATGAACATCCAAAAGCTTTCCGGGTTACCAGTGAGGGCTCAATATATAATTATCCAATATATAATAACAATATTATTCAGAATTAGATTCAATGTTTAAAAAATTATTGTTTCTATGTACATATAAATTATAAATTATGAAGTTTACGACTCTTCTCAATCTGAGACAAATTGTTTATACAATTATTAAAAAGCCATGTTTCGCGTGTTAAGTAGTTTGATAATTTCGTATAATGCACCTAATCGATAGAGAAATATCCAGTTCGAATTTACCAGAAATTTGTTTAAACGGTTGCTTAAACAAAACAAATCGGTTATAATCTCACGAAGATTAAAATCTCTAAAAAATTATAAGTTGTTCGTTTCAATAACAGGTTATACAATATGTATCACTGTAGAATCATATAATCTGATAATCTCCACTAGAGGTTAGTCTACTAAGATAATACCAAGAAATCATTTCATTCTAAATTGAGAACTTCATACCAATCAACAATCCGTTTGGAAGTCTTGGCGAACTTTCCTATAAATAATTTAGTTAAGGGTTAAAGATTCCCTTAAATTGTTATTCGCTGTTGGGTAGCCCTTCGCAATGTTTATGATGTAGTAGTCATTATCCAATACACCTATTTGAAATGACCTAGGACGCTGGATTAATAGATGGAAAAAAACGTATTCCAGTTACAGCTCCAGTTAGAACACTGCATGGTAAAATGGTTGTGTTCGACATTATGTAAGTCATGCTGCGATGAAATATAGTTTGTGATGTGAGTATTACCAATAGTTTTGAGGGAGTACGAGTTTAAGCTGTTATATCACCAGGAAGTATTTTTTCAACGAGTTGCCCACATACATTGAGGCTTTGCACAATCTTATCCTTCCACAATGGTAAATCTTGACAACTGTTATTTACTACGCAAATGATTACATTAAGATAGCAACAATAATAATAATAACGTCTTTTATGGGCTTCTTCATACTTCACGTGTCCGCTTCTTCATATACAACTAGAAGGAGCCAGTCGCCCTCTTTACGTTGTCGTTTGTCTTAAACCACGACCATGAATGAAATACTTAAATTCCTAATGATATATGTATAGATCAAAATGAATTAAACTTCAAAATAGACACCCGCAAGTTCATTCCGTCCATGGGAGTTCAGTATCAACAATTGCTAACCAGATTTTGGGTTCAACTCCCGTTTCATTGACAGTGCGAACAGTATTTACGAATCTTTTCAACTCTTTTGAATTGAATTAGGTAAAAAAAATCGTAGTTTCACCAAAATCGTCTTTAGGGAAAATTTTCTTATGAATACAAAATTTTCACCACGTATCATCATCTATGTACAAAACACAACTACCATGCAAACGAGTTAATAAAGTTTCAACAAAACGTTTTACATAAACTATGTACACAATGCATATACATATTTATAGAAGATCTAAGATTCACTGAAAATTAATTTAATTTTCCTTTCAAAAAACTACAAGATTCGTGAAAATCGTGAATGTGAAAGTTAAGAACGCTCCAGAGATCTAACAAACCATTTAAAGATTTCTCTCTTTTGTTGTGTCAAATCCGTTTAATACTTTATTATAATCAGATGATAAACGTTTTTGTATTCAATTCGAGCTAAAAGCTTTCAGAATATAATTTTCGATTACGGTTTCATTCAATACCATCGTGTTCTAATCCACTGTATATACATACATTAATATATAAACTTATATGAACCACATACATACATATTAGATATAAATGTGTGTACAGGTACATAATTAAATTTAATTACTCAAGTTTATAGCTTTTTATTTATTTATATATTTTCGGGGGGATTCATATCTATCCGAGAGATCACATCTAGAGGTGATAAAAAAATGTTTTTGTTTCCCTGTCGTAATTAAATTTTATATATAGGTGAGTTTAATGTATTATGTTTTTCACTTAAACTCGTATAGAGGTATTTTATTATACACATGAATGTACCTAAATTGGTCTGACGTTTAAAAATTATATATAACTATTTTACTATTATCGTTATTGTTACGGTACAAATAATGTCTGGGATTCCCGAACCTATCTTATATAACCTCCATTCCATTCCATTCTCTCCGTCTACAATACGAGGATATGGTATCGTGGTACAAGTACATAGACCAAATAAAAACTGAACCCGATATAGTCTATAATTTATACATGTACTCGTACATAAATCCGAAGTAGAAAAAAAAAGTTTTCAATAATAAAAAATTAAAGCTTAATTATCTCCTCACTTTTATTTATTATCATTTTTAAGGATCTTTTAATCCTTTTTAAATAAACCACACAACTGTAATAATTCAACCTTTAGCTTTTTTTTCTGTTGCCCCTCTCCCTCGATTTTATTTCTTTTCTAATTTATCCTTCTCTCGAACTCTATGCACATCCATACAAATACACACACATACAGACAGAACACCCGACTGCTATTATAGTTTGTTTGTTTGCCTATATACATACATGTATGTGTAGTCTAAGCTTTTAGTTTATTATTTTTGTTGTTCTGTTTGCATCCATAAATAACTTGAAATGAATAGGCAGAGATTATAAATGGGGTGGCAGTGAAGGTTGCCTAGGCGGTGGTATGGGTAAGTCAAAAAATATTTTCGTTTTGGTAGAAAGATAATTTTGATTTTGGAAATAGGAGAGATATATGGATCGGAAATATATGTTTAATTTAGGATGAGATTTTGAGCTTTTTGTTACATGGTTCAGCTTTGGTAAATTACTAATCATTTTTGGTTCCTGTTTTGCAACTAATATTTATATTTATAATGTAATCCTCCTCACCTCCAAAATTTCTCCACCTTTTACGATGCTCCACAGTGAAATGATAGATCGCTAACATCTCAATTCTGTTCACAGACAGAAAATAGTTATCAACAATCGTTATCAAGTCAGTAATTTTAAACAGAATGGTGATGGGTGACTATATAATCTGTGGATTATCAGGACCATTTAAGATCATCAATTTGATAAATATCCACCACAAAAGAACTTATATCTCATCCAAAATCGTTTCTATATACCAAATTAAAATATAACATGTTCGTCTACTTAATATAACAACACTCCAGTTAAACCAATTAAATTCCCATAAATCCACTCACATTTTTAAATTATACAAATTGACACTAAAAACTGTTCAACCATGTTCTGCTGTGTAATACTTGCCCTTTACAACAAAAATTACATCTTCCACATCCTTTCCACCCCTATCCTAAAACCCAACTCAGTAAAACAAAATTAAAAAAAAAAATCCAAAAGCTTTTTTCACTACAATTTCCGGTTATCTGTTTCCCTTTAAATTTTGTTGGTGTGTGTGTGTGTGTATACTTGTGTGCACAACAACAAAATTTTATAATTAAAGCTTTCAGTTCACAAATCATCACGTAAACATTTATATAAAGTCTTTACACACACACACACGTACAGTTATACTTAATACAGTCAGTGTGAATGTAATACTGTAATGTATCAAGATAACCACGATAGATAAGTTATTATCATATTTATTGTTGTTGTTTTCGAGTTGACAAAAAAAGGATATTAAATTCGTGTCGCTGTTGGTGAGTTTGTTTTGTATCAACAGACATATGTACTGTGTACAGTTATGGTCAAAAATATTTGAATGTTTCAAGCTAAACAGCGATTCGAAAACAACTCAAATCTAAGGAGTAGCGCAGTTTTACATTTCGACATAATTGATTTTCAATTTTTTCACATCAAATTATGAGTTTTTGTTTCAAGCCTGTCATTTGTTTAAATTGGGGAATTGTTTTAGTCATCTTGCATTGGTCTAGCGACATAATGGATAAACTGGAATAAGAATTTTTTATTGGATTTATTGTGTCTCAAGTAAACAACCAATTTTAGATTAAGTTTTTATATGTGTAGTAGTTTTAAAAATATGTGTATGTACAAAACAAATAATCTGTCACGAAATGTCACAGATTAAAACATTAGAAAATAATGTTACGGATGCGGATGACACCTTTGATTGAATAGAAGTACTAAATATTCGTAATTGGAAACCAGCATGAATCGCAGTATACAAGCGAAATAATAAATAAATGGACAATTCTACTATGACCGAGGAGCGGGCAAAATGAGTATAAATACGCGAACAGAAAGCGTAGAGCTTCAGTCTGAATTGGAATAGCGATAAATTAAAATCGGGAAAAGTGATAAAAAGTGAAATAGTGAAATAGTAAAAGTAACAGTAAAATAAAAGTACTGTAATAGTGAATTGTGGTGACTTTTAATAAAAGTTATAGTGGAAAACAAGCAAGTGGTTTTAATTATCCACGTGATCGAACCGAGGATTGCTTTGAATCCCTACTAGGGGAAAACGTAACAATAAAACTGAAATTTGGCGATATCTACAGGCAAGTACGAAGACTAAAATTGGAAAAAAGATTTAAATAAATACAAATTAAATTTATATAAATCCTCTCGGAAATTCTTTAGTGCAATGGTTGTTGTAAAATTCTCAAGTAAATACGGATATTGCTGGGAAATTGTGCTCAATACTCGATACAACAACAATAAAAGTTTATCACCATACGGTTAGTGAGTGCGTAAGACCTTGAAAAGTGTCATTGTTTGTTATGTTTCGGAACTTTTAACGCTAGGACCCTTTTAATGAAATTTTAACTAATAAGGCGAAAACATCTATTAGAAACATTACATGAGATGATCTTTCTTGTCTTGAGGAATAGGTCTGATTTTCCTAGAACCATCTGCACATTGCATAGCTCCATGACAGTCTATAGTACTGAAATGGAAGATGGGTTGGCCCATGAATTCTGCACTCCAACAGGGGGTCATAGATGTGTTCATTAACACCACCGATCGTAATCGTATGATGAAAAATCGAACCCGGTACCTCCCGCTCCAACTGCCGCAGCTTTAACCACTGCGCCACCTGGGCGGTTATTTTAAACTTGTTCAACTCTTATTTTAACAGAAATGCTTACAAGTTAAGAAACAAATTTAAGTCTACTTGTGTCCTAATTAATCTTTTCGATTATTGTACCAATTATTTGTCCGGTTTCGAACTATGAAACTGTATCTATTATTGATTCATTGAAAATCAAAGAAAGATAAGATAGTGATAGAATGAAAAATTATATTTTAAAAGTTGTTTCAAGATTTATCGGCCCTGTAGGAAGTTCCCATTTTATATTCTTCCTTTGAAGCTCAAATCCGTTTTTATTCCCATTTATTAAAATGGGAGTCATAGTGTTAAGGGTAATTATAGATCTATTGCGCTCCAATTTATTCTTTTGTGTCCTTGAAAAAGCAGTCAAAATAGACCATTGGGGTTATTATTAAAAATTCGATATCGAAAAATCCACTATTATGAAACTAAAAAGACAAAACGAAATCGAATTTTCCGAAGATCGATTGTCAAAATCAAACGAATTATGTTTTGTGGTATTGAATAGGCGTATCCAGCACGCTGAGATCTACTTATTAGATATTCTACAATATAGATAGTCTCAATTGTAGACTATCATATAGAGTGCTGGATGTACAATCTATGTTTTATTTTGGGTTTAGGTCCTTACTAAGTAGTCAGTCAGAGCTGTCATATAAAAGACATTATTCTATTAAACATATTATTTTCGCATTTAAACGAGTATGCGTCCATTGCGAATTTACGATTGATTTTCGTGCTTCATTTTTAAATTGATGAATTTTTTCTTTTGTACTCGTTAATATAGCTGTCAAAAAATACCAGAGACTCAAACCATAAAATATCTACAAAATGTAGATATGAATTTCATTTTTAACATTTTTTAGTAAGATATTTTGCATCCAGTACATTGAGATGTGAAATATCTACTTTTTTTAAGTATAATAAAAAATGTTCATATTTAAATTAAAGTTAAAATTAAATTATTTATTTTGAACTTATAAGGATTACAACAATTACTGAGGAACATGGAGTAAATCTCATCCGATGCGAATTTCCTATTATGAAATGGTTGGGTTGAATTTGTCAAATGTCAGCATGAAGTTAGCAGTTATGATTTTTGAAATTCACTTGTAGTTGTTAAGGTTCAATAACACAAAATGAATAAATTAGATAATTAAAAATGAAATTAATTTATTAAATAGCAGTTGGATTTTGACATATGGAAAATCTGATTTCGTTTTGTCTTTCTAGTTTCATAAAGGCCGATTTAGTGTTGCATTCCTTTCTTCTTTTGTTCTGAATATTTTTGTTTGCGATATCATGGTTGATGGAAAAAATTCAGAACGATTTTGCTGCCATCTATAGGTAAATAATTTAAGTGATTGACATTATTCGTTCATGATAGAAATTGATTGGAAAAAATTCAGAACGATTTTGCTGCCATCTATAGGTAAATAATTTAAGTGATTGACATTATTCGTTCATGATTGAAATTGTTAGATTAGATTTGAAAGCATTTTCGTCTTTGTCATTTAATGATCGTGCCATCTCTTTCACGCTCGTTCGTTCGGTCTAAAATACCATATAAAGTAAAACCAACTTAATGAAAAAACATCACAAGAAAAAAATCATTTTCAATCAATGAATTAAAAAAAATTTTGGACTGAAGGAAGGAACGCAACACTGAATTCGCCTTAATTGCGGATTTTTCGATATCGGATTTTCATAATAACAAATTCGGCTTTTGCGATATCGAATTATTCATGATAGCCCCCCAGTTTAAGTTACTTGTCGGTTTTATGGAACAAAATGAGTGGAAGTAGCAAATTAATAATTTCTGGAATAGGTTAACGGAAGCTATAATCAAAAAAAGTTCAGCAAAAAGAGCCGTGATCTGTGTCATTAGTTAATTAAAAAACAACAACAAAATGAAATTTACAAACTTCAAGTCAACTAAAAAATGAGGTATCGGCTTCGAAATCTCTTTTGCATCCTCCCGATAGGGGCCGGATGCAAAAGGGATTTTTCACTATCTCATTACAATCGGTGGTGTTAATGAACACATCTATGACCTCCTACTGGAGTGCAGAACTCATCGGCCGATCCATCTTACATGTCAGTATTATATGCTGGCATGGAGCTATGCAATGCGCAGATACTTCTACGCAAATCGGACCTATAGCCGTACGTCCTTGATTTGGCAATTAAGGCGTAAAGTAAATAAGCGAACCGCAAAAGAGCTGGGAGACCCTTGAGTCCCAAAACAGATTGCATAGTATAAAATATAAAAATAAAAAAAATAAAAAATGCTATTGCTAACTTCATGCTTATATTTGAAAAATTTGCCAATAAATTTCATAATAGAATTTATAATAATATTTTGCCCAAAATTTCATAAATTATTACCGAATCAGGTTTTATAGAGTTTACGGGCATCATTCATTTAGTTCTGAATTTAATAAATGCTTGTGCTGGGTTTTTTTTATTGATGCTTATAAAAGTATTATGATTTTATCTACCATGTACGCATAATTTTGATCTTATCTGAAGTTGAATTAACATCTTTAGTCAGAATTATTGTGATAGTACCGTAGATGTCGAGGTAACACAAGGCTTATTGCAGCAATTTTACAAAAGAAAGAAATATCATTTAATGATATTGGATTAGCTCAATTCAAAAAAATTAACGATCCACCAATCATTGTCTTCAATCACTTTCTATGACAATTGAAACTAATTCTGATTTATTGATAGTTAGATGGTAAAATATTAAACCACAACAGTCGATGATGCATAATACGGATGAATTAAAACATAAATAACTAAAACATAGGAATATCAAACTCGAAACCTCTAGAGTTTCAGCCGATATATCTACATTTAAACTGTAATAAATATCTACATTTAAACTGTTTTATCAGACAACAAAGCGCCGATGCTAAAAATTTAAGTTAAACGGTATTGAAATAATTCTTACATTCCTCTTTCGAACAGGCTCTGGCAGAATCAAAACGACAATTAATTATATAACTGCTGAACGTATATAGTGTTTTACGACTGTCGTATTAAAATGTGCAACAATTATTGAAAATTTCAATACCCACGATGAACGAGTAACAAAATTAAGAATAACTTTAAATATGTATCACTTAAAGCTAAGCCAGTCAACTTAAGGATCATTTATAGATTTTTTACTACAGCTGTTTTATTTTAACACCTTTTTCGATAAAAAGCAGTAGGAACTTTTCTCTTTCTGAAATCGCTTTCCAACCATCTCAGCGAAAACATTTTCAAAACTTCCCACTGATTTGATTGAAAACTTCTTAATGACACTTTTTCGATTTTGCTATCCTAACATTCTTCTGAGCTTTTTTATTAATTTTTAGCTAAATTTTAAGTGCAAATCGTTTAACCTTTAAATTTAAAATTATCAAATTGCCGTACAGGAAAAAACCTAGTTTCCAAATACTTTTGGTCATGACTGTAGAAACATATTCGTATATATGTGAGCTGTTGATATTTTATTTATCTAAAAATTAAAATCTCAACAAGTGAAGCCGAATAACCTCGCTTAGGAATGTAACAATTTCGCATTTTAATGAAAATTCGACGATAAAATATTGCCACCTTTTCAATAATCGTAATAATTTCATCATTGTTGTGTATACACGATCCCGTCCCTTTACTCTCAATAATCGTATATAAATCCTGTGCTTGTTGTACTATTGTTGTAAATTTCTTTTTTATTTGCGCAAAAAAACCCTTTTTTTTATGGTTCGTTTAATTTTCTTTTTATAAATTATTTTGCCTTTTTGCCACCCTCGTCCCTTACCCGCACACATTGTTGAGTGCTGTGTGTATTTCGTATTATCGTTTAGTTCTATATTATTTATACTCGTAGTATCGGGTTTCCCCGTATAATTTTGTAAATTTTTTATTTATTGAGAACACGTTAACGTACTCGTATAAAAGGTTATAACATTTCAACCGTCTTTAATAATATTCTCGACAACACAATGTTGCATTTTATAGGTTGCGATGGAACCGACTTGATCGATAATAAAACAAAGTGTTTGTTTAAGACAAGTCAATTATCATCGCTGAAACTATATCCAACTGTCGATGATGTTCACGTTCAACATAATCCACCATCAAGTATAACGAGCACAACCTGCAAAACGCCCTTCATGCTGCTGTTTTTTCCTGTATCTTGACCTGGATACATTTTATCGTTTATTATTTATATTTTATTTACATAAAAATAAATAAATAAATAATAAAGTTATTGAAATTAAGGAATAACTTTTTATTGATTCTCATTTGTATCCATTACAGTGGAACGATCGATATGGCAAAAAAGGATGTTGATGATGATGTACATAATAAAAAAACCGAACCATGATTTTAATCAAAACGGATGAAAATTTTCTTATATACTACGAGTACATGCTATATGTACATTTTTTATGGTTTTTTTTGTAAAAAAGTTATCTTTTTTGAAAGCTTTTTGTGTGCTTCAATGTCAAATGTTTAAATTGAGATATTATTCGCATATTTTTGAATGTTGTTGTGAAATTGTGGGGTTTTCAAATCAAGACTCGAATTAGAGCTTTTGTTCATATATATGATAACTGATGATGTATTATAATATTATAATTTAATGGTGGTTTGATATAATATTGTAATATAAATGAAACAGTTCGAGTGACTAGGGCTTAATACGCTGAGTATAGTAGAGATAAAACTAAAACGGGCATAAGCAAAATTCTATTTTGTTAGAGTGCAAGATGTCATCTGTTTGCCGCTAAAAGCCAAAAGTTTATCCGATTATGTATTATTTTTATTTATAGTAGATAACGTGGTTGATCTTAATGCTTAGGAGACTTCCTTTAAACATTTTTGGATTGTAAAACTACAGCCTTTCATCTGACATTTTTGAACACTCGCTACTGATTCAGTCCACGTATTCACCCTTGGTGTATATTGTTGGCTTTCCTGGCACTTTAAATTGTATAAGTTGTTTCTTCTATTGTATTACTTCACAACTGCTAAAGTGCTAAATCATAATTTACTAAAAACTCTTGCTAATATTACTGCTTCTTGGTATAGTAATGCGGTAGTTTGTGTTTAGTTGTTTCCAACAACTGGTCCTATATCAATACCTAACTGTTCCTTTGGACCCACATTACAGTGCCGCAGTTTCTTTAATCTTATAGATCTAGGTCTTTCGATTAAGGTCTGTGTCGTGTTTTATAAAATAATTTCCAAGCAAAAGTCCGACCTTTGTTAGAGTTTTTATCATTTCAAAGTGACCAGTAAACTTTGACTATCCCTTTAAATTTATGCCCGTTCAATAATTTTGGCAATCTACTTTTTAGTAACCTGAACTATTTCTGGGTTCAAAAGTACTATAACGCCGTATACTTATAGGTTCCAAGTTCGTTTTGAATTGTCCAGCTTCCAGCTAGTAACTGAATCATTTTTGAGTCTTCCTGCTCATCGTTATTTCCAGCATCATGGAAAGTTTCCAGTTTTAACATTTCCATCCTTACCATCGTAAAAGGAAAACATGGGCAAATTCTTCCAAGATTTCTAATTTAAATTATTTCGTCACTTCTTTAACTTCACAGCACTTACAGTTAATGTCAATGACGTACGATTAATAATTTTTTCGTTAGAGGAAAATTGAGGCTTTGCCACTGGGAAGTTGCACTTAAAAATCTCAAATTCGTTCCTTCTTCTAGCTGCAGGTTCAAACGGCTTCACCTATACTCCTTATGAGCAACTTCCCAAAGCTCACCAAACTGTTTTGTTTTTGCTGTAGCATTAGCTCTTCTTATACGTAGAGTTTTGATGTTACTGTTGTTTTGGAAGACTGTGACATAATAATTTCTGTTAATTTCAGACCGCTGGTATCAATATTTTGCTTATATCATGAATGAAAGAGTAACGCCTCTAACCCATATTTTTAGAGATCTTCCAAATTGGTTTGCTGCAAACAGTTTACTTCTAACAATATACATATAAAATTTGACTGCTTATCAATTGTATGTATATACGCATCTATACTGATGTTGGATTATCTCAGAACACCAATTTCTAATAGCCTTAAAATTCGTTGTTCAATAAAAATAGATACGACTGTTGTGACTTTCATTTGTTATAGCCTTAGAATAACATTAAGCTTAAATATGTAATAGAAATAACAAATATTTAGTATTGATAAGATCAATAATCACACATCAATAATCACATATCTTGTTCACGTGGTTCGTAGTGTAGTGTAGCGTAGCTATGACTACAGCACTTATATGACCGTTCACCTGGACGTGTAGTGTAGTAACTCTACCAATATGCCCCTGTTGTTGAAATAGTGTACTCAGCATATTTGACATTTCTCAATGTTTTTTTGTTTGGCGTTGGTGTTAAAAAAGTTTTAAATTCTTCTGTTTCCTAAATTTAAATTATTGTCACTATTATCAATTATTATCAATTTTTTTTTTATTTTTCAATAACATACGATCTCAATTCCGAATGATTTTGAATTAAAAATTTTTAACAAAGCACAACTGTCAAAAGATAGTATACTACACTACGCTAAGTGTTCACGTGGTGCGTAGTTGCAACTACACTACACTACACTACATCATTTTGACCGTAGTTCATAATACACTACGGTAGTGTTTTTTCTTTGTTCACGTGGTGAGATAATACACTACACTACACTACACTACGAATCACGTGAACAAGATAATAGTCCACACAAAAAAAACAAGTCGCAAGCCAATTCGAAGAAATATACCAAATAAAGATTTTCAACCTACGTACAAAACTGAGCTATTTATAACTTTTAAGACATTGTGTCGTTTTCTGTGAAATTGTCGTGAGATCTTTTAAGACATGTTAGGCATAAAACAGTAACTTTTATTAAATATAATAAATAACTTTATTACACAAGTCTTAAACAGTAAAATAATTAAAAGTCAAAACAATACTCAACAGGAAAATTTCTAAGAAATTTGATTACTCTGCGAGTGCGATCATATATAGAAGCGTAAATATATATTTCGATTTCTAATGAAACAACCACCCATCTCGTTCTTTGAATTCGTTCATTATTTGAACATCGTATTATTGTGCGACAAACATTTATACACAATTCTTAGAAATTGGAAAATTAATTGATATATAATGCATATACGTTGCTGATAACAAATTTATTAGTTACAACACTAATTACGATTTGGAGATAACACAGATTTTATCGTTTTAACATTTGAATCGAAATGTCTGTATAAATTTTCTTATGTTTACCATTGTCGTCTATTTATAGTAAAAGAGGTTGCAACTGACCGTTACCGCATATCTTACGAAAACTGGTTACTATGGCAATCCATTAAATCCATTCCCTCTTTTCGGTAATCATTTTAAGCCGTATATCATCCTAAACTACGTTGAAATTACAGCTTAACGTTAGTATAAGAGCGGAAAATACAAGGTCCCAATCCGATTACGGAATTGGGACACAAAAATCAGACTGAAAACATTGGGACTGCTTCGGTAACAAAAACACAAAAAAGAAAGTACTAATTTTTCGTATTCTTGTAGAGTTACTCTTTTGGGCAATAGCACCAAGAGTTTTAACGGAACTGATAAGTAAACAATAACACAAACTGAATAACACAAAAGCTATAAAAAGTGTCTACTAGTAGTATGATTTACTTTCTCGCCTTAGTGTAAAAAGCTAACTCTTCCTTCATTAATAAATTCAAAGCTTTGGCAAGCCAGATTGATTACTAGAGTATGCATGGTGAAAGAAACAAGCACAATTTAGGAACACAGGAAGTCAAGTACCACAATGCTTTAAAATGGCTTCTAAATGCATCACAGTTCTATCACTTTATAACAGTTTCATCCATTCAATCAACTACGTAATTAGTGAAAGCACCTTCAAAAGTCCCATCAAGAGTTGAGGAAATTTGGAAAAAACAAAATCTATTTATCCATATTCACTATATTATCCACGCTAAACATGTGTTGTCTTTATTCGTTGATGGCATGTTAGCTTTGAGTTTGAACATACTTTATAGCATCAAAATTTATTATAAGATTGGTTCTTGATCTTGTCTTGAGAGTATGTACAATATTATTTGTCGAAATAATCATGAAACAAATTTACATTAGGAAGATAAACTACATTGGTCTATAAAATAATTTTGAACAGTGAATTGGGCAAAATTCGAAATGTTTCAGATGCAATTTTTATAAGATCATCGCCATATCTATGTTTTCATTAAACCAACAAATATTCACACTATATACAAGGATGAATGGTAGGCTCATACATTTACTCCTAAAACAGGATTCTCGAGAAAAGAAAAATCGTAAAAATAATTTCAAGATTAGGTAAATCTATGTTTGTGAAGTAAGCCCGACTAATATCCCGAGAAAATGCGATGGCAACACTAAAATATAAATAACACGACATTTTTAAATATCATACCGAGAATATTTTTCTATCACGACAATTTTGGTATGAGGATAGTCAATGTCATATATAGATCTATTATCCCGAAAAAATTGTATCACGATAATATTAAAATTAGAAGGTTTAAAAGCCGTAAACGGCCCTAATCGCCTCTTAACTGAGACCTTACGAACTATTAATACGCATTGATGTACATTGTAGTAGGTGGTCGATCCAACGATTGCTTTAACACTCAAACACTTGATGAAAAACTCTCTTAACCATTAAGCTAAAACAGGTGACAAAATTAGAAGATAATGGTTCGACTAAACCGTTTGAAGCCGTACTAGATATTCATATACAAAAACCGTTTAGTATAGTAAATCTATGCTTAATATGCAAAAGGGCATTTGATTGGGAACAGCATGTATACAACGTACAAAACAAGCGTATTCGTTGGTCTATGATGCCATGCACGATATCAGGTCTCAGGATTCAGCCACTTAACAAAAAATCTCAGACAAAGTTCAACGTCAAGAAACAAAATTTATTTTTATGAAAGTTCACATCAGTTCAATTCTTCAGTTCATTTGTGAAGGCAAGGAGAATTTTATTATATTGTAAAAAGGGATTTCAATTGTAAGCAGACAACTTATCAAACAAATTGTTTTTCGATTTAATTTTGATCTGTTGGCCGCGACCTGCACAACCGGCGTTTTCAGTACCACATAAATATACGGTTCAATTTATTAGCCTGGTAACAAGCTACCTAAATGCTATTATTATTGGATAATATTACTGGATACTTAAGATTGAACTGCAAACCGCGAAAATGATCCCGTGATATTTCTTGAAATAATATTTTTATACTTAGAGATGTATCCAAAATTTTAAATTATAATGTTGAAAATTTTAAATCCACTGCCACCTACACAAAATTTTTCTATTTTTCTCTCATTTTAATAAAATAACAATATTAACTATATAAGACAGATGGATAGGAACGAAGGAGGGAACAGCGATACGACTTGTATATAAGAAGCGCGAAGAAATATTTCTCTAAATTGAAAATCCAACTTTGTATAATATATATTAAAACAACTGCGAGGGAGGGGAAAACGAGGACGAAAGCTTAAGGAATTTGTATTTTAGCATTATTATTGTTATTATTATTATTATTAGTATCTTCTTTTGTGTTTTCATGTTTAAGCTGACGCTGTTTTATTTCTAGATATGTATGCTATGCCACCGTATATAAAAAAACTCCCAACTGAATAACAAAAAATAATATTATGCCGCAGCATCGCACCATTCCCGCATCGATTCACCATTGAGGAGGAAAATGTATATAAATATAAATCGTCATGAAAATACCAAACAGAGAATAAAACAAATAAGATTAGTTTAATTATTTATCTTGATTCAATTTTTATTATTATTTTCGCAGGGAAAATCTATTTTCTGTTGTACTTTTTACCTTGCAAGTCTGATAGACGTACGAGATTAAGCGATTTGAAATTTAAGGGAACAATTTTGTGTAGCAATTTATTAATATTTAAAACTCAAACACACGGCATATACGAGTATGTAGTATATACTGTGAATGATAAAAAAAATTCAAGGTCATAAGCACTGCGTCAAACACCAAAGTACATAAGTTTTATTGGGATACCCATACGCAAAATAATCTATTGGTAATCATTGGCTATATACTTGTCTCCCTTGACTGTAACGTTTTTGATTACAAGCAGATTTTTGGATTTCAAATGCTGGTGACATCTCTGAGTCAGTAGAGTAACTAAATGTTTATAATTGAAAACCATCATAAACAAATGACCTTGAGACAGGGTATAAATACATGAATAGAATACAGATTCGAACCATGAGAAGTTGAAATCGAGAAAATGTGAGTTGTGAAACTAAAAATAGTGTGAAAATAGATTTGTGTAAAATAATAAAACCTGTTGTCTAAAATTGTATATGAAAGTTGTATTATTCACAAGCTAGTGATTTATATTGAATTTCGAGAAGATAAAATCGGAACAATAAAGTGGATGAACACAGAATGGCACGATAGCAGTTATTGCATTTGGCTCTTGTTCAATACGACGATCCCCATTAATAATATTTTCTTCGCTGAGCACTGTACAATGCCTTTGCAATATTCGTTGTGCGAAAACAATCCATTATTTGAATTACTTGCTAGTCCAACTGTGCTACAGATGATTTTAATTGTTTAGTGTCGTGTGATACAGAATGAGATTTTAGTGCTTTAAGTGCCATAGTCAACTTTGAAAAATTGAATTCAAATTTTTTCGAATAATAAAGATTACCCATCCGGTAGTGTAAAAGGTCCTATAGTTAAAGATATCTGTCCCTTTTATAACTGTTGTCACAACATGTAAAAAATGTGATTATGTAGCAAGAGCTATTGCTTAGTTGTGCCTTATCGAGTGGTTTGGCCAATTTTTCCTACAATCGTTGGCGTAACTGTATCAATAATACACTGTTTTTAACATTTCCAGAACATCATATAATCTGAATATGCGGCTTTGCCATCCATATATTAAATTTAGAGAGAAACTGGACAACCTGATTGAGTTAAAAATTAGTCTGGTAACTAAACAAGAACTTAAATTACAAGCCGAATATTTTATTAACTCTATGCGTGAATCAGCTAAAGAGGCTACACCCGTATTAAGCGAGAAAGGCATAAAGGAGATTAATATCACTTGGCGATTCGAGAACTGATAAAAGAAAGACGTAGGAAAAGACGCATATGGCATAGAACCAGAAACATTATTGACAAACGAGATTTTAATCAGACAAGTAATAAAGTTAACCGACTAATTAAAAAACCCAAAGAAGTTTGCAATGAAAATTATCAGAAAGAACTAGATCCTGAAGATGACCAAAAATTATTCTCTTTGGAAAGCATCTAAAAGATACAAGAGGCCAATAAACCAAGTGTCACCTATAAGGAACAAAAAGGGAGAATGGGTGCGACGTAATGAAGAAAAAGCAAAACTGTTTGCACAACATCTGGCATCAGTATTTCAACCACACGACATACAATCTACGATTGATCCTCAACCAGTCTATAGATATCCATTAAATATCAGAAGTGTTACACATCTAGAAATTGCGCAAGAAATAAATATGAATTTGAATCCCAAAAAGTCATCTGGAATTGATGAAGTTTCACCAAGGTTGTTTAAGGAATTATCAAAGAGAGGAGTCATTATGTTAACATATATATAATGCCTACTTTCGACTTACATATGTGCCTGAGTGTTTCAAGGTTGCACAAATTATCATGATAAAAAACCAGACAAACCAGCTGAGCAAATTGCATCATACAGGAAGATCTCTTTGTTACCAACTATTTCAAAGTTATTTGAGAATTTGTTATTGAAACGACTAAAACCAATTATCATTATACCTGACTTCCAGTTTGGATTCCGAAATAAACATTCGACAATTGATCAAGTTCATCGCGTACTGCAAAGATTGAACAATTATTTGAAGAGAAGAAATATTGTCCTTCCATATTCCTATATGTATCACAGGGTTTCCATAGAGTGTGGCATGGGGTCTTATCTACAAGATAAGTTAAATAGTGCCACAAAATAACTGCCAATTGCTCGAGTCGTATCCCTCCAAACGAAAATTTAGAGTATCTCATGAAGAAATGTACTCCAACTTTTACCCAGCCATAACAGAAGTGCCCCAAGATAGCGTGTTAGGGCTCATCGTATATCTAATTTATCCTTCCGATATACCGACAACAGAAACAACCTTCATCGGAACTTTTACTGATGATACAGCAGTATTGGCATCAAATGAATCACTGAATCAAGCAGTTGATTACTTACAGCAAGCACTCGATAAAATCAGCCAATGAACCAGGGATTGGAAAATAAAGCTTAACGAGCTTAAATCGGCGCAGTTTACATACACGTTGCGGCACAAAAATAGCAACACCCATACATTTCTCAACGGGTTACAAATTCCCCAAGCTTAATCTGCTAAATATCTCGGATTGCATCTTGATTCTAGATTGAACTGAAAATACCACGTTTAACAAAAATAAAACAACGCGATATGTACTGACGGAAGACACTCTAAGCTTAGCCTGAACTGTAACCGCCTGATCTACGAATCGATAATTAAACCAATTTTGACGTATGGCATCCAACTCTGTGAATGCACTAAACAATCAAATCGTTTAATTATTCAACGCAACCAAAACAAATTTCTACGGGCAATAACAAATGCTTACCGCTACGTAACCAATGAGTAATTACACAACGACCTTAATGTTAAATGAATTGATGAAGTGGTCCAGGAATTTGCCATACAACATGAAAGAAGATTACTGCAACATAGTAACAGTGAAGCAATACAACTTCTTGACATAACACAAGAACTGAGACGCCTTAAAAGAATTCGCATGAGCTAGTCTTCTTATAAATAAAGTTTCATTATTGGGAGCAGAATATTCATTTCTTGTAAACCCACACTAGCCTCACTTATTTGTATTAAATAAGTGCGGTAATATCATTAGTATACTTCCTTATACTTATCATGCGATTTTTTCAGAGTTGTATTGCTAAAACAGTCTCGTATACGATTTCGTTCCGTGGATTTTATTAACTGGCATATCGCTTGAGAGAAAAACAGATCTTATTAGTTTACCTGGTGGAGACCGTAGAGGAGATCAGATCGTTGCACGATATATATCGAAGACATTCTCTTGTCTCAGGATATATAGAAAAAGATTTCATATTGATTCATTACAATGCTCGGCGGTGCCACAGCACCACGAGGCAGTTCATGTACATGAGGTGGACTCGAGACGAAGAAGTGAATAGCACTCACTTCAGACAAATTGTTCTGTTAAACTAAAACCTTGGATGAATGATTATTTGCTTGGTTTGTTACGTAAAAGAAACAAGTTTTGCCGGCTTTCGAAAAAACATCCGTCTAATCTGAGACTGAATAGTTATAGTTTAAAACTTTGTGAGTTAGTTAATCAAAAAATCACAACTATCAAGAAACAATTTTACACCATACGCTTTCAAGAAAATGCCAAAGATGCTCGTAAAAATTGGAGATTAGTCAATGAAATCATTTGTGGGCAAACAGATAAAGCGTGTATTAATGTAATCATAGACGAAACAGAAACAAATATTACTGACGCGTATGATATTTCAAACAAATTCAACGAATTTTTTACTAGCGTTGGTGATAATGGTGGTCCTACTACTTTTTCGCCTTCTGCTGATTTTGAAAGTATCGTATTCGAAAATAACAATCCAATTAATAGTTTTTTCTTCTCACCAGTTACCCCTGGAGAGTTGTATGGTATAATTAATACGCTGAAAAACTCTTCGTCACCCGGTTTAGATGGTGTAACTAATATCGTCATCAAGAAAATAGCTTGCTATCTGGTAGATGTTCTGGCGCATATTTTCAATTTAAGTGTGAAATCAGGTGTCTTCCCTGCTTCATTAAAACATGCAGTAGTTATACCAATCTACAAGAAAAATGATAAAACGTGCTTGAATAATTATCGCCCAATTTCACTTTTGTCAGTTTTCTCTAAAATACTAGAAAAAACCATGAAAAGAAGAATTATGGACTTCTTGAATGCAAACTTAATTCTCTCTGATTTACAATTTGGTTTTAGAGAAAGAAAAAGTACTGAAATGGCTCTCTTGGCATTCTTGGAGGTTGTCACAAATTCTATCGATCTGGGGCTTAAGGTCTCGGCCCTGTTCGTGGACATGACTAAGGCGTTTGATAGGGTTGACCATAGTCTGCTGTTAAGGAAACTATCGTCATATGGCATTCGGGGCGTTATTTGTAAATGGTTTCAATCGTATTTACATGGGCGCACCCAGTGTGTGAGAGTAAACAGCCATCTGAGCAAAATTTTACCGATAAAGGTTGGGGTTCCCCAGGGTTCTGTCCTGGGACCTTTATTATTCCTAGTGTACATAAATGGAATCTTTAGACAACGTTTCTTCGGTTCTATTATTGCATTCGCTGACGACCTCTCGTTAAGTTACGCTAATTTAAACTTCCAGCAAAATGTTATTTCAATCAATCACGACTTAGATCTATTATCCCACTGGTTGTCAGCTCATAACATGCGTCTTAGTGAAAAAACTAAACTGCTGCACTTTAGGAAGCACCAGTTTAAAATAGCCGGAGTGAACTATCACGTGTCTGAATGCAATAGAAACCTACTATGTTTTTCTAATGGTTGTTTTCCTATCGAAAATGTTCATGTTTTTAGATACTTGGGTGTTAATATTGACGAAAACCTGAGCTGGAAGGAGCATATTGACAGCCTAAAATCCAAATTGCTTTTGGTGGCACGCAAAATGTATGTTTTACGTATGTATACTCCTATCTATCTCCTGCGAACAGTGTATTTTGCATTAGTTGACTCTCTTCTCCAATATGGTCTTGCTTGTTGGGGTTGTGCGTGCAACACTACTTTATATGCATTATATGTACGACAAAAACATATTATCAGAATTATATGTTTCAAAGATAGGCTTTCGCCTTCTTGGCCTATTTTCCAAGCTTTAAATATTTTACCTCTGCAACATATGTTTGTTTTCAAGGTTTTGAGACTGTTTTATAATATGAGTGGAAATGACTTTATAAATCATTTAGATTATAACCTGCGGTCTAACGGGTTATTTATAAAGTTGGTCCCAAAATTTAAAAAAGATCTTCGCAAATATTTTTTTAGTGTCATTACCCCGTCCTTGTTTAATAACCTTCCTCTTGATATCCGCTCCAGCATTAGTTTCTCTGCTTTCTCCAAAAAACTTCTTATCTGGCTCAAACAAAACAGTACCATTCAACAGCTCTTCTCCTTTTCTGTTTAATACATAAATACAGCAATACTATTCTAAATTTGTCTATATATGTATATTTTTTATTTTATTTATTTATTTTTTTTTTCTATTTGCATATATAACAACTTGATGTGTTAATAATATTTAAATTGATTTATAAATACATATTGTAAAAAAATTGTATTGATTCAGTGTATCTGACACTGGTTTGCTTGAAAACCAAAAGATACACTTATCTTATCATCTTATTTATATTGTAGTTTGTTTGTAAACCATTTTTTTTTTCTTACTAAATAAATGATGATAATGATTAAAAAAAAAAAAAAAAAAAAAAAAAAAAAAAAAAAAAAAAAAATACAATTGAGCATTTATGACACAAACAAAAACAAAAGGTTCGAGCCAGAAATTCGGACCATCGAATATCAATGAACTCGTGATTGCGGTGGATTAGAAGGGAAGTGCGCTCCGTCATGTCGTAGTCAAAACCTTAATGGGAGTCAATGGGAACCTCATGTGAACGATTGTAGAACGAAGGAGAGCAGTATTTGTTTTTGCGCTGCTTAATTTTTTTGTTGTAATTTAAATTTTAATATTTCGCAATAATTGATGATTTTTGTTGACGATGATCAATTTTGGTTAGGTTTTCATTTCAAAAAAAGTGAACCACTTTTCATGAAAAAATTGTAATTTTAAAGTAAAAATAGCAAGCTTTAAAAAAAATTAGGTTTATGGTTAAGACACCTTTTTGTGAACGCTGAAGGTTTGAATCGATTTAATGCAACTTAAGTTTCCCAGATTCTCGTGCTAGGTAAAAAGAGTCAGATCAGAGTTCCTAGGCTTGTCACCACTATACATATTAACCACCACACGCACGTGGTCACTTAGTACATCCGAATTAGAGTAGTAAAATATGACTAATTTTGAGTTTCGTTCATAAAGAATTATATATGTTGTCTAAATGACTTAAACTGTGATCTTTATCAATTAGGCTTGATATATTGCTTCATAAAGTTAAGATAGATAAAACTCAGTTCAACAAACGAACCACAATGATTCACTTTAGTTTATACTTCTTTTAGCCTACTTGAAGATTGGTTTATTCAAAAGGTTAATGATATTGAGAAGTAATAAAGTGTAGATAGTGGTTCGGCCAACCCAGTATAGGAATCTGTGACATAATTAACTCATTCTGATAAAACACTGTACCATAAGAGATTGGTGACTAAGAAAATTTAGCAAAGCAAATCTGTGTTCTACATATTCAGCCTAACCTTCGATATTCCTGTCAGATTGGGTATTTTTAGAAAGCTAGATCACGCTTACATGTTAAAGAAAAGTCATACGTAAGGCGAAGATATAGTTATCTGGTACTGTTATGCTTGATTAGGGCTAAAGTAGTATGCATATTCGGCTCACATTTATCAGTTATCGTTTCTTAAAATAGTTAAATAAACCTGCTAATTGGATCTACTTACACTTCTTATTCTGTAATACTAAAGCCCAACTGTAGTTTTCTTATCGAATTGGTAAGGCCATGGCCAGTCATAAACAAGACTTTATCTATATAAATCATAAAATAAATTAAAGGTAATTGTTATAATATGCTGCCAATCATGTGCCCATCTGAAACTAAGTGACATGTTTTATCTATGTACATACAATATATATGAGCTACGGCCAAACCAGTGACACTATCTCTTCGTCTAATTTATCATTATGTCATATACCGTTAATTTCGAACAATAATTACGTGTAAATTGTTTTCCATTCAGAGCCAGTAAAAATTAAGTATCTTCATCGTATAACACAGTCATTAATTTCCCAATTTTTCCACAATTCATTTCCATTTCATTTAAATACTACAAAAAAAAACAACGACAAGTCGGGAAAAAATATTCAAAATCATTTAAAAATAGAAATATCATAATCATCATCATCATCGTCGTCGCATCACTAAGTACATAACATCGTGTATAGCGAGGTGCTATTGTCGTAACCATCAATTTTATTTATCATTACAAACAGTAGAAATTAGTCGAACAAGTTCCGAAGCTTTTGGTACCAATTAAAATTGTGGAATGCTCACATCTATACATGGCACGAACTACTTGTATGTGTGTGTGTGTGCATATACATACATCTATACGTAGGAATCGAGTCAAAGTGGATGAGTCATGGAGCACGAAGACACGTTACAATGATGAGGCGGGTGAAGGACGTGAACAGCATAAAAAACAAAATAACGAATCAACCAAAAACGAATATTATTATTATTTTATCTCAAGGGTGTGGTAGAAAATAACAAAATAATTTCAAAAATGAAAAACGAAAAAAAAAAGTTTTTCGGAAAAAATGGAAAAATTTTCAATTCATTTTCGAACCAAACAAAAACACGAAGCGTATACGTAGGTTGATTGTTTGCTTAAATACACAATTAAAATTCATATTGCACCGTAGGGGTGGAAAAGCTCATCCCTTACCTCCCTACGTCAAATGTTATCAAATATAAATGTTGAAATGCGCAATCTGATAACTAAACTCGATTCAGATGTATACACACAGTCGTGCGGTGATGAACTAGTGAAAAGTAAATCGCCACGTGTATGATCTATCTTCTGTGTATCTAGAACATAATCCGTATATATACAGGGTGTCCCAGTAAGAAGTTCAGATTAAAAAATTTATGATGTGTATGATCTATCTTCTGTGTATCTAGAACATAATCCGTATATATACAGGGTGTCCCAGTAAGAAGTTCAGATTAAAAAATTTAATAAAACAAAAACGGATTAATACAGGGTTTTCCAATAAGAGGTTTCATTTTGAATAGTCTGGCATTCAATTTTGAACCATTCATCATTTGGCAAGTAAAAACTTGCCATTACTTAAAATAATACGATACACTGTTGAGACAAGATTGTGATGTGAAGAATCGAAACCGTGGGATCAAAAGCATTCTAGAATATTGCTGCTGTAGCCCATAGTGTTGGTGAAAACCTAGGTTTTTCGATTCCTCGTCGATCTTTAGAATAAGACATTCCACAAACGACATTACTCCGTATTTTGCATAAAAACTTAGGTCTTAAGGCTTTTAAAATTCGGTTAACCAAAGAACACAAACTGGTGGATCATCATATACGCCATACCTTCGCTGATTGTTCCTTCAAGTGCATGAAAATGATCAAGATTGTCATCGAAAAATCATCTTCAGTGATGAGGCCCATTTTCACCTCGGAGGCTATCAGAATTTTCACATTTAGGGCTCAGAAAATCCAAAAATGATTCTTGAAAAGCCTTTACATTCTCAATGTGTCACTCTTTGGCGCGGTGTTTGGGCTGACTATGTGATTGAACCTTACTTTTTCGAAAATGTGCAACTATTACAGTGAATGAATTGCGCTACCGGGTTGTGATTAATGTATGGCTGCAACTAGAAGATATTAATGTTAACAAAGTTAATTTTCAGCAAGACGGCGCTACGTGCCACACAAGCAACGAAACAATCGCAATTTTCCAAGAAAAGTTTCCTGACATTATTTATCGAAGTGATTTAACATCCGTAAACTTTTTGTTTGGAGCCACGCAACTTATCTATGCCAATGGAAAATGATTTCATTTAAATAGGAGCCGCGGGTAGCTTTGGTGTACTCCATTCGGTCTGTTTAATCTATCAGCACATTTTGGATTGTGTGCGGTTGTATTACGGAAATGGTTGCTTAAATATTGCCTTTCAAATACTCATTTTTTGTGAACTGTCCGTATAATACTTGTCCTTTACGTAGGGTGCCGTGATCCAAACTAGAGTTTCACTATTAGAACGTCCGATGTGTGGCATGGCCACCATCTTGCTAGAACCAAAGGTCGTCCAAACCTTGGTCACTGATATTTGCGCAGAATTCGTTGCATGAAAGATCGGTTACTTTTCATTTACGTTGAAGCAAATTTTAGGCCACCGCGATAGTTACGGTTGAACTAGCAAGACGAGCATGGGTACGCATTGGATTGTTGACTAGGTAGCCCGTATCACGCACTTTGTGCCAAAACTTGATAATGTTGGATAATATGTGACCTGCGCTTTGACCAAATTTTGTGTTTTGCCCAACATTTCTCATATTTGTTGAAGCGTTAAACATAAGTCGTTAACTAGAAATAATATAATGAGTTTCGGTCAAAGAAAAAATGACATTAGTATTGCCAGAGACAACATCCAATATGTCAAATCTGAACCTACCAGGAGGTCTCAAATTTGGAGCAGTTATATCATCACCTTTATACAAGCATATGTGGACAAAATTAAAGAGCAGATCAACAACATACACGAATTTGTCCGAGGTGAAATCAAGTTGTCGAGTGAACGAAGAAAAACAAAGAATTTGACGAAGATCAATTGGTATATGATCTTCACAACCCACAACGACAGAAAGGATTATTACAGAAGTTACAACCTAGATTGGAGGGACCGTATAAGGTTATAACTAGAATTAATTATAGGATTCAACAAGGGTTTCGAGGAAAACCTAAGGTTGAACACATGGAGTGACTGTGGCGTTTTATAGAGAAAGAGGTTTGAATTCTGCTTAAGTTTATCTTCAACAATTTCCCAAGATTGTTTCAACTTACGATTTCAAGAACAAACCAGTATAAATGAGGATTGTAGCTGTATACTGCGCCACAGCACATGTGTCGAAGATATCACTTCGGAATCGCTAAAGTGTCATCTGTTAATCATTTAACATAAAATTCCAGTACATAACGAGCCAGGCCAATTGTAAACGACATTATTTTGCGATTTTGGACCAATTGTCTTTGTTGTGCAAGTAAATTTATAACATATTTTCCACTATTGTTGAAGCGTTAAATGATTTATTTCGTCAACTAGGAATAATATAATGAGTTTCTATAAAATAAAGAATGGCATTAGTGTTGCCAGAGCTAAAATAACCGATATGTCAAATCTGAACCGATTATTGGGACACCCTATATAAATCTTCTCTATAAACAACGCCATCAAAATTAATCATAAATAATGTATCTCATGGCAACGTTATGAATTATAAATCTTTAAGACACAGAAGCAAGAAACATAAAAATCGTTTATCTCATCCCCAATACGTACACACACATATCTGCATTTAATCCGTTCTATCATAAATTTTAATTATTGTCTTAAGGATTTTCGGAATACATATATATATAGAATGAAAAAATAACCGGATTATCCTATGTACATTTTATATAATACGTGTTATGAGAATTACAAAGACACAATATCCTTTCCTAATATGTTATTTGTATGATATAACAACATAACATACGACGACAACAAAAATAATAAGTGATAAGGACATGTTATTAATTTACCGGAAAATTTTCAACTTCCGTACTACAAATAATATTGGAAACAATAGATCATACATAAAATAATTTGTAATACGAGAGGTGGTCATCATACCCGCAGCTACTCGTAGATAACCATATCGTCCATCCATCCTAATATTATGTACTGTGGTGTGATATACACTCGAACACACCACACCGGAATACCAAAAATATTATGTCACCCACAGAAACCTCTATATGTAATCATTATATAGACGAAGACATGAAGACATGAAGACACCATACCAACAAGGTGGTGGGATGTAGGACATTATTTTCGAAATCAATAATTCATCAAATGATTTATTTGCGATGTTATCATGATTTTGATGACTGAAATAATTAATTTTTTAGTTCCGAAACTTTTATTTGTTTTTTATTTTATTTTTTGGTCATTTAATTTTTGTTAATTAAAATTGATTTCTTTCGGACTATGATGGTGTATGTGTACTCGTATGTCCACAATATTGACAAAATGATATTTACGAGCTTTTTGTGTAAGGTGAAACAATGAATAGTTAATAATGATTACCGTTGGGAATCTCGGACAGAGTGATATAATTATGTAACACACAAAACACGTCATAACATTAGAAAAGTTTTGTGATTAGTTTACAGTCTTGCCGTTGAGTATTCGGAGCTTTTCTTCCAAAATTTCACAAGATAGTCCAGATTGTGACCACAGACACGAATTATATCGTGTGGTTAGCGCACTTCACTCACAACAAAATGGTGAACGAATATACGGAGCGAATCAAGATCGACGCTTTCAACGATGGGATACGGAATCCGAATACGAGACGTGCGGTAGTATTGTCTCCAAAATTAATATTTGCACACAACATCATCAAACCAGCAGGCAAGGTATGTCGTGTGGAGTTGGGTTTGTGAGAAAATAAGACACATCTGAAAGGAATGCAGGTAAATGAAGCGTAAGCAGGCGAGAAAACCATCGCACAATGTTCCGAAGACCACGGAAAAAAAGAAAACCAGCAATGGAAGACGGATGCTTATAAATAACGTGGGAGGGCTCCGACGACGTGACAAAATAATCGTTAATGATGGTACAGAAAATCAGGATGGCAGACATTTTGGAGTAATACCCGGG
Source organism: Tipula lateralis (assembly GCA_963932295.1). NCBI lineage: Eukaryota > Metazoa > Arthropoda > Insecta > Diptera > Tipulidae > Tipula > Tipula lateralis. The sequence goes on from OZ010736.1 coordinate 97,309,809, forward strand.
GAGGAACGAGTGGAGGTAACATATAGGAATCAACAAAACCTTATACTGAAAGGTTCGTACTTGAAAGGTTCTACTGTGCAGAATGTAGACAAGATGAATAGTGTCAAAACTGTGACCAATATATGGCAATTAAAGGACGGAAAAGATGAGCCGTGAAGCAAAGCAACATTACAATGTTGGAGCACCATCGAAATAATTGCCATACATGTTGCAGGACCGTTTCCAACCAGCAAAAATGGCAACAAATATATAATAGTGGTAATCGACTACTTCAGTGAATGGCCAGAGGTATACTCAAATCCAAACCAGGAAACACTACAATCGCCAATGCAGTGATATATCATTGGATAAGCTGTTATGGGGTACCCATGGAACTGAATTGCGACAAAGGGCGGAATTTTGAATCGTTTGATTTCCAGGAAGCGTGCCAATTACTGGGGAAAAAACGCGGACAATACCTTTTCATCTACGGTCTGATGGCATGGTTGAACGTTTCAATGCCACATTTGGAAAATATTATAGCCAAGCATACGTGGACAACATAAAAAAGGAGATCAACAACATACACGATTTTATCCGAGGTAAAATCAAGTTGTCAAGTGATCGAACGAAGACTCGATATTATATACCACCAACTAACCAAGGATTTGACGAAGGTCCATTAGTATGGCTTCACAACCCACAACATAAAAAAAGATTATTACAGAATCTAGAACGTGGATTGGAGGGACCATATGTGATTTATAGGATTCAATGAGGAATTCGACGAAAACTCAAGGTAGTAGATATGGAGCGACTGCTGTTTTATAGAGGAAGAGATTGGTATTCTGTTCGGTTTTGATGATTATCATCAACAATTTCACAAGATTGTGCCATGTTACGATTTGATGAACAAGCCACGTATAAATGAGGATAAGAGACAATTTTCCAGGTGAGGATGATAGACATTGGTCGTAGTAATGGGAGTTAAACCACAAAGCATTCCGCAATATCATATTTTATGCTATATTCTGGTCGTATAGAACTATATCGCTCAGCATTGTGTAGCTGAATACTGCCGCACGAAATGTTTCGGAGATATCACTTTGGAATCGACATAGTGCCAAGTTTTAGTCATTTAATATCAAATGGCACTCCAGCACGAGCCAAGCCATTACCGGCCTCATTTTTCTCAATTGCAGTATATCCTGACACCCACATAATAAGGGGTGTTGAAATTTTAATTAATTTTTAAGAATTATCTATAAACAATCTAAAACGTTGGTGGATCTGCAGGCGTTTGATCCAAATGTTTTTATTGAAGCCTATACCTGTCCCGATAGCATAAAGATCATTACACTGATCATTTTTGTAAACCTGCGTTTGTACAGAGTTTAATCGCACGCTTGAATTTATTTCATACAGTAGTGTTTACGGTTGAATAAAGACGCGCAGAAATTACCAATCCATGTCCAAAGACTATGGCACCTGTACCACAGTATGTTGATGAGTTTTGCATTAGATTCACTAAGATTTCATATTTTTATTCTCATATTTTTGAATATCAAAACCATTGTTTTTAGTCTAGTAGCTCGTTAATCATCAAGGATCATATTAATAAGGATAAATCATCCCTTTGAAAGGGTTACAATGTGGATTGTTCAATAACTTCGAAAACCTGGTGCGTTTGATACGCTTATCACATGCATGAAATAGTATCGACCGGAGCTCGTTATTAACCAAGCAATTTAAAGGCCTATAGAGATTATGTGCTGAAATAGAGACCATATGGTCAAAGAGAAGTTCGTGTGATGCAATGAATGCTATAACAGTAAGATAAAGAGCCATTTTCGATCAGCACAATCCAAAAAACTTCCGGAATGCATCATACCTTAAGACATCGAAGCCCTATTCCACACAAGTCGTGAACATTATTACTTTGGTACTTTGCAATTTATTTGGTCTAGTTTTTGAATGCAACAGCAATTAAGTAACTGTCTTTATAAGTGTCCGATAACATTTGGTGTTTTTTGCTCCATTTTCCATTACCTTTTCGAGCATCTCGGGCGGTATAACAATGATTTCGGCATTCGTGCCTTGCTGGTGTACACTTTTCTTTTCAAATAACTCCACAAAAATTTGTCCGGTATCGCTGTTATGCCTCTTTTGATGGCGGAACGTCCTGTTGCAACAAGCCGCCAAGACCTTCTATAAGCATTTGCGTCACTTTTTGTTGATACAATGGCATGTCTTGTGGATTTTCCGTTCCCCAAATGCTGCAATTTTGGCTTATTAAAGCCACCAGAGAGTGTGAAATGGACCCATTCATCAATAAAATTTACTTCCAAAACGCAGGTTCAGTTTCAACCATATTAGAGCGACTGTTTGGCTGTATTTCAGCAATATTATTTGTGTTAATACAAAAAAATATAACTCATCCACTGACGTCAAAATGATGAGTGTGACGGCCCCGATTCGACACTTTTAGGTTCTGTCCAACGTCCTATTTTACATGGTTTAATAGTTCATTGGAACGTCTTGGTCGTTGATAAACGGCATGTAGACAAAATTTAAAACCAAAAAACGAATAGTGTTGTCAGATGGACCTGTAGGCCACGGTATTATCGATATACACGTTGAGTTAACAGAACTGAACGACTATTTTAAATCTATCACACCCCTGTAGACTATTCCAGTTATTCTGTCACTACAACATTTCACACTGCAAAAGTTTGCGTAGCTACGATGGCTCCGTAATAGCTCATGATTGGTGAATCATTACAAATTTAACTAACTAGATCAAAAATATATTGGACAAGTTAATCAAATATATCGCTGCTTTGCTGTTGCATTAAACATTTTGTAGGCGAGTGATCTACCATTATCTAATATCAACTGTCAAACGAAAGAAAAATCGAAAATGATCTCAATTCAACTACAGAGGTCCTCTTATTCATATTTGAATTTTTAATAAGAGAAGGGTGCGTTAACTACCAGCAAATTATAAAGGAAAATAGGAGTCAAACAGATGAAGTAAACTAAACTGGAGAACGATTCAAGATAAAAATCAGGATAAGAGGAACTGGTCCTTTAGAAGCTTTTACAAACCTTATACGCTCTCAAAATTAAAAAAACTGTATTATTTTGAAGCAACTTTATTCATCAGAGGTGATTTTAACGCAACAAGTATTTGCCACAAGAACGAGAAAATATAATGACAATATTTATTGAAAATAATCGTTCCGTTATTGCCACTCAGCGGAAATTGCGGTCAAAAAATCCTAATCAGTGCTTCACAAAACCACAATTTATCGTTTATATGCGAATTTTTGACACTACTATACGACAGCAGACAGAACTCGTTCTGAAATACAATAATTCAATTATTGAATGAGATTTTTCCACGTAGACTAATTTCGCGAAATGGCGATTTAGAATAGCCAGCCAGATCTTCGGATTTAACAGCACCAGACTTTTTCGTATGGGGTTTTTTAGCCTGAGATGTTGCAGGATGCCATGGAAACTTCCTTAAAAAGAGCCAAAAGTTGCATAGTGAATCGCGGTCACCATTTAGCCGATATAATTTTCCAATCATACCGAAAAAAATGTATAGACCAAATAAACTCTTTATCAAAACCAAACCTACTTATATTTTCTTTGAACAAAGTTATGGGCAATCAAAATAGTAGCGGGACTCCACTCTGTACCATACAACCGAGATCTAATCAATAACATCTTCAGGGTTTAATACGGTTTAAAAACAACACCATCGTTTTTACCAGAAATCAATCATGTATGCTGGAATATGTCCTACACTAATGGAACAAAATTGAAAGGGATACCAAACCCGAATAAGATCGGCCGAATGCATAACCAAACAAATTATTTGGAATATAATGAACAAATATTTAAGCCTATGTGATTGATATTGTACTTTGAATAAGGTCAAAAATGTTTAGACTCCCCAAAACAAAGTTAATCCCATACGATAATAAAGAAGTAAGTACCTTCATTGAGACCTAAATATACGTTAATGATTAAAGACACAAAAATGAGGAGACACACGTTGAGGTATTCGTTATGGAATAAACTGAAGATCATAAAAAGGGTCGAGACGGATATCATACGTTCCAACGATAACCTCGACTAGTTGAGCATCAACTTACTGCAGGCACTCGCATTACTAGGTTTATTAATCAATTATAAAAGCAATTCTAGTGGACACGTATAACACGAGTCATACCTCGTTAAAATCAATCATGCAATATATTTCGGTATTCTACCCCAACCAAGTTTATAGCGAGAAACGGTATAAAACAGAAATCAATTTAAAAAAAAATTCATTTCAATTCCTATTTAATTCATTTTATTTTTATTTTCTTTAAATCGTTAATTTAATACTTTAAGAAATAATAACGAACAATTCGCCCATATACCATTAATATTCGTGCCATAATGTTGCATGCATATTAGCGTTTCTAATAAATTAAAGTTTTTAATGTGAAATTTGTTGTAAACGAGTACGAGAACCTATGAAACACCACTGGCGGTCTTGTCGACATTAAATCGACTCAACCTCGATATACATATATACGAGTACGTGTAAACACACGAATGAAATTTTCGGATCGAGTTCAAACGTTAACATGTTAACTATATATGGTCGACACAGTGTTGATGGTAATAAAATGAACGTAAAGCTTCGTCTTTTCGTTCGATACTGTTTGTATACACATATACCTACATGTATATATAAATAAGACTCACATAACTATTGTTTTATGTGCTTAAGAGGTAATGCATGTTACAAATATGTTTATATATGAGGTTTTTGTGTTATTATGTATTTTGCAACTTTATGATTTTTGACACCGTTGTATATATACCGCCCTCAAAATATCTACCTCAATTGATGTTCTCACTTTAATTTTATGGCCATGAGTTTATATAGTTTAAAAGTCCTAAACATGCTTATTAAATTTAGATTGTGCATTCCATCTCTTCACACCCCAGTGCTCGTATGCGAATTTTCCCATCAACTATATCTTTCGAACAACTGTATTCGGCTGAACACATAATATTTTCATTCTTCATTTATTGCTCGATTGAGTTAATGCTTTATTCATAAGAATAAAGCTCGATACGAATACAAAAAACAATTGGAAAAACTTTTCCTTTTTTCCAACTATATAGTTTTGTTGTTTTTTAAACGATGAAAAACTATCCAAAAAAACAAAACCAAATTTTTAATTTTACATAAAGGAAAACGAACCGAAACATTTTTTTTTGCTAAATGGAAAACAGGAGAAAACTGTTATCTATCCCACCTTCATCCATAAATAATTTTTTTTTCGAATAATATAGGGAAAAAAAGAGAAACAATTCACTAGAATTAAAAGTTCTGGAAAAAAAACTTTTACGACAATAACACATTTTCACCCTCATGGTGAAAAAAAAAGTTCACCAAACAATTTTCACATTGTTTTTCTTTAATTTTAACATTTTCTTCCATTTTTTATATTTTAATGAAAACTGATTTCAATTCTATATATACATACATATACACTCATATCATATCAAGAGGAAAAGGGAAGGCGAATACATTACACCAAGCACAGTTATGATCTGTTAAATTTAAATGAAACTTTTATTGAATCAAACATGTACCACGTCATGTCTATCTATTTATAGATTGGGGTGTTGGACTGAAATGTAAACGATTAAGACAAAAGTTTGGATTGATACTGTGTTGTGTGTTAGTAAATTGAAAACTTACTGACTGAGACTGCCCTATTGGTGCAGAGGTTAAAGCTGCAGCAGTTAGAGTGGGAGGTACCGGGTTCTCGAAACTAGAGGCGCAGGATGCACAAAGGACTAGCTATTATGACCCCCCTCACATGTCAGTGGTATAATACAACCTGCAGTTAATTTACATGTGTCAGCTTTAGTGCTCAGAGACTCAGTTATCGATCAAACGGTGGATCAAATAATCAGAACAAAGAAACCCAACCCGTTGAATGGCCTTATCACATACATGATATCACATACATGAAATAGTCTTTATTAGAACTTAAAAAACACCAAGAAAGACTCTATGCGATTGGGTGAACGTTGATATATACTTTAGAGATTTTGTCAGACTAGTATCAGATTGCTATACCTGAGGGCCAGGTAAAGAAAATTTGTATCGTTTTACACAAACCAACTCATTGTATGCTTTTGTGAACAACTAGTATATGCAATACTGTTTCCTACGACATAAAGCCTTTGATCCAAGACCGCGATAGTATTTAAATTCCCGATTTTCTGATAGTAAAATACTCGGTATGTGTCATGTGCAGTTCCACCATCAGTTTAATTGATGTTTCAATTTCACAAATGGCTCTAAAGGATCTCATCAGTTGTAGCTTCGTGGCTAAGAGAGTTTCTTATGGTGTACACAGATTTTGCCAAGGCGTTTGACTCCATTAGCACTAGAACGGCTATAACCATTTAGGTTTTTAAACAACTAAACCGTATCCAATACATCGACATTGGTAACAGCAGGTCCAAACCAATTCAACCTTCATCGGGTTTTCCACAAGGTTCTCATCTTGGCCCTTGGATTTTAACCATTTTCATCGACTTTATCACTGAAGTCATTCTGCACTCAAAATTTTAATGTTTGCTGACGACCTCAAAATATACAGAACTGTCGAGAACTTAAGCGATGCCGAGAAACTCCAAAAGGACATTGACAACTTAGCGATATGGTGTGAGTCAAATCTTCTTAGTCTGAACATCAATAACTGTAAGACTTTAAACCATATGCCACTAAAGCGAATATCAGAGATCAAAGACCTCGGTGTTATTTTCGTGGTAAATATGAGCAGCAATAAACATATAGAACAATGTGCTGTTAAATCTAATTCTATGTGGGGTTTTATTAAACGATCGACGGGAGATATTTATGACCTGGTGACAGTCAAGATTCTGTATTTCGCATACGTGCGGTCGCAATTGGAATATGCCGTTATACTGTTTGGTGTCCATTTTATGATACAAACATCAGTAAACTAGGGGGTATTCAGAATCCGTCAGTTTTATCCGTCACTTAACTTGGAAAAGCGGTTGGGAGTATGATCATGAATTACCATACCATGAAAACCTGCAACGTTTACCACCATATCTGGATGGCGGCAAAACAAACAACATAGCAACTCTGGAAAATAGACATGAGCTTTTAAAGTGTTCGTTTGTTGGTAACATTTTATTAGGTCACATTGACGCACAATCAATACTGAAATTTACAAATTAAAGAACCCAGTAGACATTTAAGAAGAAATGAATTCCTGCAAGTTGATGGCCATGGAAGATAGAACCAACTATGGTTCTAATGAACCGATTAACATGATGTGCAAAAGCTTTAATCATATAAATCACCTGTTCTATTTAATTCTAGCAAGGGTACCTTAAAACGAAGATTGAAGCAGCACTTAACATGCTCCGGGCGACGTAATAAGAGATTGTATGACTAAAAATCATTCGTTGGGCCTTAGGCTAACCAACTACAATGTGCTTATAAATGGTTCGTAAAGTTTCAGTTGAGACGCGATTAAGGCCATTTACAGCATTTAAACCATAAATTATGCAGAGGTTATACCCTAGTACAATAGCGAGCGACATTGGATTGGCTTCCCGTTAATATTATCACATGAATAAGATCCAACTAACTTAAATATCATCTCTTCCTTAAACTTGTGGCTACCACTACATAAGTGCAATCTAGTTTTAGTTTCCAAAACTAGATTATAAGTTGTCTCTTGATTTTTAAGCCCGCAAGGACCATATTTCACCCCATTGCCGTCAATTTAATCCCTTTTATCTAAATATCAACTAAGTTGTTTTATATATTTGGACAGCATTTCTTTGGTGTACACCAGAGTTAGAAATGTACAGCTCTCATGCTCCAGCGCATTTAATAGACTCTGACAATTGATCAGAATGTAAAGTTTATCTAGTATTAGGGAATACTTAGTGTACATCATGAGTAAATAACACTTTGCAATAGTTGGATGACTACATGACTTTGTCACATAACTTATTCATATGACTATGTCACGAATAGTGCATACTGGTAATGGGTTCAGCTCGCAGTAATCATTTAACATGAGAATATTTAACGTTCTCCAAAAATGTAAGCAGACTTATTCTGGAAAGCACACCTAAAAATTATTTTTTGAAATCAGAACCGGTTGATTTCTTATGAGAAAACTAAGATTTATCTGTGGTTGTAAAGCGCAAAACAGTTCGTACTAGAAGGGCAGTTTAATGGATTGATATAGATCTAAAAATCAACCGTATATGACCATCAAGCTGTTAGCAGTATAGGTCTATCGAAACTTCTACAGACATAACTACATGATATGATACACGACATCTGTTTTATGCTTTTTAAACCAAATTTTTTGGAGTGGAGTGGTGATTGACCAAGAGATTTCTGGAGTGGGGAGAAGATTGGTGCTGGAATGTGAGTCTTTGTTATTTTTCAGAAAGAACTGAAGTTTTCTGACAAGGTCTTTAGCTGGCTGAGTCATAATTTCGTATCAACGATTGATATCTGAATCTGTGTTGGCATTTAGATGGCAATCTAGACACTGGCATTAGTTTCGCTTACATCCAAGTTGGAGCTTTCATATAGTTACATCCAGATATTGTGGATTATTAAACACTTTAACAACTTTGAAAGATTTATAGAACACTAACCAGAATTGTTATTACTCAGCATTGTTATTACAGGCACACTAACCAGAATTGTTATTACTCCTCAAAATGTAGACAAGATGGTCGAAACTGGTTCCACTACAAAGACGTAACTGCCGTCTTGAGGATGATGCGGTTGGGTCTATAATATAACCATATCTGCTGGGTATTATAAGAAAGATCTATGAGCTCGTATACAGTACTGTGCGAGATATTTTACGTTTCATCAACGCACCAGTAGATTTACCAATTTATGAGAAGGTGTAAGTCCGAACCTAATCTATAATATACATATTATGACATTTCAGTTGTTAGTCCCGGTCGAATACCTCGAATTTAATATATAAAATAATTATATACTTCGATTAATCTTCGAGATGAAATTGATGCTCTAAAGAAAAATTATTCATCCAACAATTCTATAGCTGTCCATCACACAAGTAATAAAATTCAACGACAACGACAAAAACAATTCATTTCCTTCCTGTTTTCAAATTAATTTTTCATATTTTCCATTTCAGAAAACTGTTTATACATATACACATACACACACAAACATGTATATATATATATATATATATATACTTTATAAATAAAACGGAAAAATGTCACCACGGGAGATTTTTTATCCAACTCAGTCGCCAGCTCACACCCTGCCATCCAGCTGGATCTATATAATATACATTTTCAAGTTTATTAAATTTTAAATATAAAAATGCCATTGTTAAGTCGCAAATTAGTTGAATTTAGAATACTTAAGTAATTTTTATTATTATTTTTACGAATTGTACCTTCCCACCCTCCCCTATATACCTTGTCCCCTCATACCCCAACACAACATCGAGAATCATTTCAATTTTTACTGACCTATCCACCCCTACTCAACCTTTGACTGTGCATTAAGATAGAATAGAAAATTCGTTGGTGCGGTACACAACTGTCTTGTACCTACATACAATTTTAGATGGGGGTTGATTTAAAAAAAAAAATATTTATTTCAAGATAAGATTAAGAGATTTGATGGACTTGTACGTTATGTATCCTCGTGCACGATTTTTATTGTTCGTTGACTGCATTATATAATATAGTCACTATGTACACACATATATAGCGATTGATTTACACGATAAGAGGATACGAGATACGATGATGATGATGAATATCTTGAAATTATTAATAGAACAAAAGAAAATCAATTTCATCCCAATTTCGTCTTGTCTTGCCTTGTCGAGATTTTCCCTTTTCACTGTTCCCCCGTTTTATTATTTGAAAGGTAATTATAATAATTCCGTTCAAATAGAGATTAGTGAAGTGTATTATCATCTTAAGTATATATATATATAAAGTTAAGAAAATTTCAACTTTTTTGTTTTCTAATCAAATTTCAAACCCTTAAAACCACAAATTATGAAATAGAATTTTCTTAATTAAATTAAAAATGCGGCTCACGCACAAATAAAGCATCCGCCGTTTTATGTAACTCAAAGCATGAATATTTCATCTTTATATTGGAAAGCTTTTTGAAACTTTTGTGCTTTTACCCACTCAAACGAACGCATGCTTTAATTTCATCTTCGCTTCTTGAAAAAGATGAAAACCATTTTAATTTTTAAATTTAAATAATAACCTCGACCTTTTTAATTTATAGATCTGTATATGGTACATACACACACACACATATATATACTCACAAAATTATATAATTAAAACCAACACACACATACATACAAAAATTAAAATAAATATGTAAAGCTTTTTATGAAATAAATATGGAAATTCTACCGTAAAATATCTGGGCTTTTTGCTCTTCGTGTGTAAAATTCTTAGAAAATAATACACACATACTCACACACACACACACACACACACACACACACACACACACACACACACACACACACACACACACACACACACACACACACACACACACACACACACACACACACACACACACACACACACACACACACACACACACACACACACACACTCACACACACACACACACACACACACACACACACACACACACACACACACACACACACACACACACACACACACACACACACACACACACACACACACACACACACACACACACACACACACACACACACACACACACACACACACACACACACACACACACACACACACACACACACACACACACACACACACACACACACACACACACACACACACACACACACACACACACACACACACACACACACACACACACACACACACACACACACACACACACACACACACACACACACACACACACACACACACACACACACACACACACACACACACACACACACACACACATATATATACACAATTACCAGTTTGGTTGGTTTCACCGGTTTACAATCAATGCACGGATGTGGAATTGGATCAAACCAAAAATTTGCTTATCGATTTTCTATTTAGGCCACATCGATATGTTGTCAAACCATATCTACATACTCTATTGCAATATAACAAAATAGATTCAGCCACTCTATACAGAATATATACATACATAGATATACAGTTGAGAAGATCCAATTACGAAAATTGATACACACAAAGTGCTTTCACGTATCAAAAGGTTTTTCTCGGCTCGAATTTTTCCTTGCCCTGTTAACCATGTGTATACTAGAGAGATCTTTGTATATGTATATTATTATATGTATCCACATCTGTGCTCATCTTCTGAGTCTATGACTTTACCTCTGATATTAAATCCATATCAAGATTTTCATGCTTTTCACATATCTCTAATACATATACAACATATTATTATTATATATTTTTTTTTTCTGTTGAAGATAAATTTTAGACGAAAGAATAAAATGGTATACGAAAAAAAAATTGGAAAATTCATCTCATTTTAATCTGTTTTTCCACGCGATTTAATTTTCATTTTCCCAAATATTAATACGTTTTGAGATTTCATATATACGATAACGTTATATAGAAAACTGTATTTATGTATCCAAACATTTCGTTTAAGCATTTAGTACTGTCTTATACAATTAGGATTTAACTTTTTCATGTTCTGATGGTGTGTGTGTGTATGTGTATATATGTGTGTGTGGGTATAGAAGAGCAGGAACCGGGGAATTATAATACATTTATATGTGGGTATGAAAATGTTAGTGTTGTAATAAGGTGAATATGATAATGGCATACGGTTATAAAATTCGGTATTTTGGGTTTAAGGAATTTAGACAAGAAACACAATGCTTTCTGAGCCTATATACGAATACATCTATAACTTGTGAAATTTATGTGTTTGTACTTTCATTTGCGTCATCGATGTTATTTGAAACTATGTAGTAACATTTGCACTCCATCACAATTAATTAACTGGATAATATGCTGGTTTACTGTATCCGGTGGAGCCATAATGATTTCTACCTAAGCGAGTAATGATTGTGGAAGAATGTGAATTATTCCTCGCTTAACTACTAGGAGACGAGATTCAATGTCGGCACATGGAACAATCTAACTATTGTGTTGAGTTTCTCATTAGACCACATATCCAAAAGCTTTATTATACTTAAAGCTTAAGTATACTTCAAAACTATTGATAAATTGTCAATAATATGTATTCAGATAAAAACTTTTGCTGTCACATAAAAATCCTGGGAGAGGCCACAAAAAACGTGTTTTACATTTTCATCAATTTTAAAGTCTTGGTAAAAAAAGTCTATAAACTTTGTCAAAAAAGCCCAGATCGTTATTGTCCTTTATTTTGAGCATATGTCTCAAGGAAATTGTATAGGTCAAGTATGAGCGCGTAATCTACACTATGTTGAATTTCAAACGACAAAGGAACGTAGAATGAAGACCTCGAGAGATTGCCGGGCATTAAATTACCTAACCATTCCAGATCGATATCTAGCATCACACATCCAGGGCCATAAATACCAACTTTCTAGTAACTGTATATATACTACATTACATTTAGTACGAACGTATAATATATTCTAGTGGTTCCATTTGACATTCCCTAAAACAGCCACCGTAACACCTTTAAGGTTGTTCGAGTTTTTTGAATGACATTTGAGTGTAGTTCGAATGGAGTATATGACTCAAGAATGTAGTTCGGATTACGAGGTTGCGCAGTGGTTTACATGCTGCGGTGTGGAGCGGGAGGTAACGGGTTCGAATCTCGATAGGGACGAGATGAGAAAAGAGATTTTCACCATCGATCATTTGGGCGGTACGATTGGTGGTGCGAATGCGCTCTTCTGAGACCCTGTTGAGGTTAGAATCCGTGTGCTGTCCCATCTTCATGTCAGTACTATATAAGCTGGCATGAAATGTGCAATGTGCAGATGGTTTCTACGTAAATCGGACCTATAGCCGGAACGTAAAGTAATATAGTGGGAAGTCACAATGGGCCAATACAGTCTGAGTGACAGATAACACTAATTTAGAATATTCTCTTTGCTCGTTTTATGTTTGTTAGGAATCTGTTCATCGGCGTGTTGATAGTTAACTTCAGTAATTCGGCCATTAGCTCTAAAGCGTGGTGTTAACACGATAAAATTATGCGGTGGATCGGTGAACGATATGTTGGAAATTGTTGCTTCTCGTAAAAATATGCTTTCCTCTTTGTAGCCACACCCATAACACCATCACTCAAGATCATTTCCCTTTGTACTGTGTACTGATCTTTATTTTAGAACAATTTCTGAAGTGAATTTAAGAAAGGCCACAATGTTCTTAATATTTACAAAAACATGATACACAATGGATGCCACTCACATCTATCTTCAATTACATTTTTGTTATGCAGCCACGAAATCCAGTATGTTGTTGCAGATACTAATACAGATGGGTTTGGAACCCAGTTAAACTTCTTCACCATCACCGACATATTTATCCCATTGTGATGTTTTATGTTGTGAGAGATAACAAAATTGACATTCTTCCCAAACCAGAGCAAAAATCAAGTAGAGAAACCGAATCGACACAACAGCTATGAGGCAGGAGACATACTGACATATCAAAAAGTCTATGAAATAATAGGTGTCACAAAATCACCAGTAACAAAAGAAGTTTTGTAAACTAAAGAGACAGCTTGCATTAGGAGATATTTGAGCCAAACGTATCTTGCATTGACGTAGAGATAAATAAATTCGATTCACTGAATCAGATCTTTCAATGTCTTGATTTTGGCATTGTGATGATAAACGTTCAAAGTTTTACGGGCCCTATCAACGGCCGAACAGACATATATTCCACATCCCATTAACTTCAAACCCAGGGATCAAAGAGTACTTCAACTTAATTTGTGCCATACAGATAATAACTAATTTGTTACTGAGTAGAAAAGAGCCACCTGCAAAACGAAACGAAGATAGCTAAAAAGAAAATGAAAGTATAGTAGAAAACTATTCGATGTAGCAAAACTCACGATGAAAACGACCACAAAGCAGTCTAAGGGGATTCTGGAATAATATTAACCGTCGACTTTCCAGAGCTGTACAACTCGTCGAGGTTATGAAACTCACTAGAGTTTTTAGACAGTACTTCTAGCTAAACACACTCTTGCTTTAATGATGACCACTTTACCTATAATGTACTCCGTACTAACCCTTTTAGACTTCGCACAACTAGATCACATTTTTCGATCACTATTGGAATTTTACAGGTAAATTGCAGGTAGATTCCATTCGCAGTGCCATCTGTTTCTTCTACCAAATGTTAGAAATCTACGGACATTCTGTTTGGCCATTAACTAAGAGATAAGATAAATGAATAAAATCAAATAGTATAAATAAATATGTCAAAATAAAGGGTGAATAATGATACCTACATCCGCTAGTAGTTCGGTTCTTATCTTTGCTAAATAGAAAATTTAGCAAAGATAAGAACTGAAATAGCGGTTCATTAGCGGGTTCTAACGGTTTGTCAATTTGAGAACATAAGTTGCTTTCCAATCGAACAACCGCTAGTACCCGTTAGTAAACCGTTAGTAGTTCGTTGCGTGTCTTTACTAAATAATCCATAGTAAATTTAGCAAAGACACGCAACGAACTACTATCGGTTCACTAGCGGGAACTAGCGGTTGGTCGATTGGAACTATTAAGACTGAGAGTATCAGTCTTAATAGTTCCAAGTAACTATTAAGACTGAGAGTATAAAAACAGATGACCATAATTCGCACAGCATGTTTGTTCGAACCGGTTGGTCATCACATAGTTAAAGAATCCGTTCCATGTAGGTCAATGGCCCAGATGTTTCATCATTTAGTGATGTGGTATTCATCGTCGATCATTAACGAGGTACATAGCCGAATTGATTAGAATAATTCAGAACTCTTGATATTATGAATGAGTATCTTCATGGGAATTTACCATTTGACGGTTGATACCACGAATGGGAAGTGGATTATTTGCATTTATATCCGGGTTTCAAAACAACCGCCAAAAAGCTAGAAGTACGGCTTACATTTGCTCGACAATCTTTCGAGTACAACGATTAAATCCGCTGGAATATCTACAAGTAGCAATCACATGTCCTGCCTCCAATACTTTTCAATGTCATTGTTGAAGCACATCTTAAGTAAAACGTGCCTTGACATTCAGAAATCTTAAAAAACTATAAACATCTTAGTTTAGAGAACAAGACGAAAAAAATGTCAGTACAGTGGTAACTAAGCGTTATAAAACAGTTACATAATTTATATTGTGTATGGATACCATGGTGGTTTGCTTTGCCGTTAAAGCCAAAGAGAACAAGTTTGCAATCATGTTGTATTCTTATGAGGAAAGTGAGTTTTTTGTGTTGGTGTCGTTTGTAAACTTTATCATTTATTTTACTTTTGCCTACGTTGCAATGATTGGGTTGGTGATGTGATTATAATTATATATAACAAGTGATATCGATATACTTTAACGGTTTTGTAAACGTGTTTGGATAATCGATGTTATATGGTGGTGGCCCACTTTTGATTTTCACAATTTTCTGTGGAGAATATTTGATAGACACATTACCAAACATGCGGCTATGTTGGATTTTTATCTACTAAAATCTACCCACCGGTTCTTTACCGTTCGACCCCATGGTACACCGTTATATTTGGATAGAACTACCTTCTTATCTTATTATTGTTTCTTGCGAGCCATCTCAACTCCTTCCCAATCCATGATACAGGGCCGTTCACGGTAATTACTTTATCTGGTGTTAGTTGATTACCAGGTACACGTGCTTCGCGATTTCTAATATTCCCTTGAACTTGAATAGGTATATGCTTTAAAGCACCCATAACCAGTAAGGAACTTTACGTCTTGGATTAAATAGTAATCTACCATGCTTTACTACACCGGATTTTGGTCGAGTTATCCTTTCGTTCTTGCCATACTGGTCTTATTTCGGGTTTCTTTGACAATCTTTTTCAGGAACAACATTTCAAGACCATGCCTCACATATTTAAGTTCGAGTTCCTTAGCCAATATGTCTATATGATATGCATTCCAAGCGCGGGTAGCGTCATCCGATCTCGTTTGAAAAGCACATACCCCCCTTAGTGCACTTAATCTTTAAACAGTTTCCATTTCTCTCCTATACGTCTTCTGTGGAATTGCATTTATTCTAAAAAATTGTGTTGTGACAGATACAATCTGGATTACATAATTATCTGTTTGTATGTGTCTATCTACGGCATTGGAGGCATAAATTAAATAAGAAGAGCTTACAGGTTTAGAATCAATCAGCTTTCTTAAATTGATCAACGTGATGCTTTACTACGTGTCGCCGGTTAAACATTTTAATGAACTACGCTTCATTAAAATGTTTATTTATGTTTAAATGGTAAAGGTCTCATTGTAGAGTTAACAAGCCTGGATATAGTTGTCTTTTGACATGATAGAAAGATCCCACCATGGCTCTAACAGTTCTGTTCATTTTAGATAAAAACAAATTATTCTGAATTGTTCACTTGTGTAGAAAGCATCTATAATAACTATCAGTCCTCCTTGAAAAAGTACCCTTAAACGCGAGCAAAGTCGTCCGTGTCCACATTTCGAAATTTAATAAAACATTTGAGCAAGTGCGCGTCATTTTTATAATCAGAGTATGATGTCGAAACGAGGACGATAAAGGATATAATGAAACTGTAAAGTATATAGTATACAAACGAATCCACTGACCCCACCGTTCCATCTTCTAAAACGTGTGAGATGGTGATATTTACGATAATGTTTTTACAAAAAAGCTATTTGATCCCCAGCTTCCCTGTCCCCGATGATCAGTTGAGCATTCGAATCCCAATCATCACGTATCACGCGAATAATTCGTTAGATTAGCAATTGTGCTTTGATGGAATATTATTCATTCCAAACGACTGTCATTCAATTTGATTTAATGTAAATTTTGCATGTGATTGTAATTTATATGAAATTGTTTCAATCAAGCCAGACACTAGCTAATTGAAAAGTAAAACTATCACACTCGACTTTATCACAACAACATTTAGATCACTTTACAATTCGCAATATACCAATTTAGAATTTATAAAATAATTTATATTGGCCTAGCACACGCATATCTACAAGCTACATGGAAGCCTATATATATACACACATCCACATACACCATAAAGAAGACAAGTTAATGGTCATTATACAGTAGATTGAAGTAATTTTTGTTTACCAACTGTCGATATAAATTGATGTATTTACACCATACTCCCCAGATATCTGCGATATCAGACATATCGATTTATCAACTACACGACAAAAAACCTTTTAAACTTTTTAATGTGCTTGTCCCAATTCATAAAGTCCCATCAGTTGTTTACATGAACAACATTAAAAAAAAAAACAAAAAAGATGCGAAAAGTTCGCAGAATCCAAACATTATTTTGTGTAGCATAAATAAATAAAATAAAAATGTTTAAGAAAATGAGAGAAAAAATAAATCATAGCTGACATGCAAATAATATTCACGGGATGAAGATGATGAAGATGTCGAAGACAAAATGAAATGGTAAAACTTCACTTAAAGTTATTTTTCTTATTTTTTGTTACAAAGTTTTTTAGAACACGCTACGGTTGTTCGATATAGGGATGAATCGATTCCCTTATCTGGGAGATACGAAAAAAACAGTGTCAAATAGGGAGCATTTATGAGAGTCCTTTTTCTATCCTTGGCACATACTCGTATCAATCCGTTCGTTCAAATTAAGGTTAATACTCGGCATGTTTTGTCGGTTAGGAAATATCACTCTGGACCACACCCATCTTTGTACGTTTCAAAATTCAGACAAATATCTTCAGCTACAGTATAGATAAGAAGTTGACACCATCCATCACTTGCTGTAATTTATTTATCTGCAACTTTTGATTTGTATAGTAATAAACTATGACTTATACAGGTCGTAAACTACCCTAACCGCGTCTCAACCATCGAGGCCGCCAGGAGAATATTGGTGACAATTTTTTTCAGAATTGAACTCAAAAGTTTATTTTTGAAAATTCTGAGGGAATCAGCACATAATTCTGAGCTAAACTTTTAAATTTTTGGTAAGTATGGGGTGAAGTGGACACGTAACATGCTTCATTGATCCAATCACCAAACATATTAAGTTGAATAGCAGGTAGTGTAGGTAATAGCAGGTAGTGAATTAAGTTGTTAAAGATTTACCAAAAGGTGAGATATTGTAATCCAAAAGAAGGGACGTTTTTAATTAGGATTCTCATTGGGATTCATGCGTGACAACTGTCATGTTCATTTTGGTGCTCTATTTTGTGTAAATAATCTATATTTTGAACCAATTTGTCATTATTAGATCTTCATTATTCGACTAGAGTGTGTGCAAGTCGATATAATCTGAATATTGCTTCTGTCGCTGAAAGTGTACGTGAAGGACTGCAATCAATCAATTCGTCGCCGTTCTCAAGCTCTGGCTCTCTCATTTGGCTCATAGTGGCGAGAGATGAAGAGAGATCTTGGTTTGAAGGTATACAAAATTCAAGTTGTTCAAGAATTAAAGCCGGTTGGCCTTCTTTTGCGTCATTGTTTTGGTTTATGGGCGTTTGAACAGCTTCAAATTGATCCATTTTTACTATCGGAAATTGTGTTCAGCAATGAAGCTCAATTTTGTCCGAATGGATACGTCAATAAACAAAATTGTCGTATTTGGGCTGCTGAGCAGCCAGAAGAGATTCAAGAGGACAGCGTGTAAACGTCAATGGCGCAAACTACAGAGCAATGATCACAACACAATTTTAATCAGAACAAAATATTAAGAAAAGGACCCGTGAATTGGCTCCCAAGATCTTGTGTATAGGATCCTCTCTGGTCGGAAGTATCTGAAATCACTTGTTTATGTCAATAAACCACAAGCGATTTCTGCATAAGAAGCTAACATAACACGCGTAATTAACGAATATCGGTTGAAATGTTCCAAAGAGTGTTGGAAAATGGGACCCAAAGAATGGTCATCTCAGAACCAGTCGCGGACAACATTTAAAAGAAATTAATTTCAAACATTAAATGCCATAAACTGAACTTACGTCACAAATACAATTTTTGACTATTGGATTACATTTTAGTAATTAAAATGCTTTATCATTCATTCGAACCCTGATACACTTACGATCGTTTATGCTTTGAAACAATATAATTTTTAGTGAATGGAATCGGAATTGAACCAAGTTTTCACAAGGTCAGGATTTCTCAAGAATTTAGCTTAATCCGATGAACCGTTTCATAAATTACATATTATGTAAGTCGCCTGAGTCTTCCAACAATTGGTACACGTGAAGTTCTAATTCAGTTAAGAAATTATTTTAAACAGTTTATAGTGTACCATTATGGATCATATCAGATCACGAGACTTGTTTTACTTCTTCATTCATATAAATCATTTTGTTAATACAACACATTCAGGTCAATCTGACGAAGAGGTTGGAATAGAACATTGAGTCTGGCTGATCAATATGGAATTTGTACCTGTCATACTGCGAAAGACATGACAGTATTATATACACAAAAGTGTCTCTGAATTTGATGGTTCTTGCCAAGTGACCAATCCTAATTGAAAGGCAGGCATGGGTATATCGATTGATTTGATACACCCATGAATCACTTAAACTTGTTTAAGTATCTATTATTGTTTGTTTTTTAATTTGCTATCTGTTTAAGGGTTCAAGCACTCCCAACTCTTTCTTCTAGTAACCTTTAGACATCCTACCTTACATCTCGACATTGTATTGCTCCACTCCAGCCATGTAACTCGCCATGTTGACATGTAAGATGGTTCGGTACCGATTGTAATCTCTTTTGCATCCTATTTCCCACTCTTAACTTCGAAACTTTAACCACTGCGCCATTTGTTTGGTACTCTTTAGTGAGCGAGATGAAGTCGATGGCTTTGTCAGGTACGAACGGACTTTAATTTATTTAGATAACAAATATTAATGAAAGAATTATGTTGGAAACTTCAGAGCTTTTAATAATCCAAAAGGACTAAAAAAGTCTCAACTCACTCAAAACATCATCCTTCGTGTCAAATTTGTTCTTTAATAGCCTTGGTCGTTAGTTCCGTAATTCCTTGCTGATCGCCGTATACATATATATATAGCGAATACACGATATCCTTTTATCTATTATACAGCTATATCCTTTATAAAAACGAAATCGTTTTCTTTTTTATTTTAATCATTGAAGTACGACGACGCACAGTACATGTATATGAAAATACGAAAATATTTTCTTATCATTAAACACAAAAGAAAACTTAGAAAGTTTCGTAAAATTATCTTCGTTTTAATCCTTTCTAATCATTATACGTATTAAGAAAGGATATAGCCTTCTTAAAGATATAAAACATAAGAAAGGATAATATCATATGATTGGGATGGATATTAAATTCTCAATTTAATTTGTTTTTCCTCGTTTTGTACATCCTCTATGCTCGTGCTTGTGTGTGTGTGTATGTGTGTGTAGCATTTCCTTTTTTGCTCTACACAAACGCTCGGCAATATATGTTGTTGGCCATTTAAAATAATATTATGTCCTTTTTTTGATTTTTTTTCCTTCTATACTTGTGTATATGGTACACAGAAAAAAATCCTTTCTTAACCATTAAGGGAACCAGAATGTACGTATAAAAATAATATATGTATGTGTGTGTGTACGTACAATGGAAAAAGGAAGTGGATTTATTTGATTATAATTTGAAAAAGAGAGGCTGTAATGTGGTTTTGATGAAAGAAGTTTTGTTAAAAAAAAATACAAATTTTATTTAATAAGTTTTAAGAATAATTAACTATAAACAAAATACAACAACAACTGGTATAAAAAAGGATATTAATATCCTTATTGATTTAGTGTTTCGGCCCTTTTTTGTTGTTGTTCAAGTTTGGTGTTTTACTAGTTCTTGTTGTTTTTTTTGTAAATCAAACTTAATGATGCAAAATTTCTCGAATATTAAACCAATAATGAAAAAAGAAATGTTGAATCCTTAAAGTCCTTTAAAAAAATGTATATCCTTAAAATAACAATGTATATGTGGTACCGAATATATATACAGTATATAGCTACTCTGCAAATATTTGTAGTTTTGATTTTAAGGATTTTGAAAAATTGTTATAAGTTTAACCATTCCTTTTCGCATCCTTAACATACACATACTCGTATATAACACAAATGGAAGATGAGTAAACAATTTTGTGTTGTTGTTTCGTTCGATGGTCCTTTTTATATTCAAACATTCTTTATTTGTGAAAATAGTTAGGTTGATCAGTGCCGACATGTTTGGCAGGCGGAATGACATTTTTGTGGGTTGACACAGAATGGCATATATGAACGTTATAATATACACGAGTATCGTGCTCATCATATTGTTGGTCATACAAGCCTATGTTGCAAGATACTAAAGTGTGATAAAATAGCAAATTGGTCTGTCGGCGTTCTAAATGTATTGCACTGTGGAAATTTGAACTACACTAGAGAGCAAGCGACTAAATTAAATTATTTGAAAAATCTAGAAGTTATAATTTTTTTTTTCAAGGAACTTTCTTTGGCCTCCATCCATCTTGGTTAATTACTTGTGTCTTATTATACGCCTAAATGACGTCTTTCAGGATGACAACTGCGCTGCTCAAACGTTAAAAAATGTAAATTTCTAAAACGGAAGAGTGGGAGTTGTTCAGATTCTTCCTAAGAAAAAGAGAGCATCTCTAGAAACCACCAATTACAGACGTAAGTAATCGAAGATATTGAAAAATCGGTTAGAGTATTAGTTTGTACTGGAAATTTTCTGGACAGTGAAAGTGGGTCTAAGTGAAAAATGAAAGACATTGGATAAATACAACCAGCCATTTGTAAAAATATTTTGAAAATCCTGATTAGCTGAAACTGTCTAGATAATCTACCCAACTTTGGGTTTGTATTGTATCTGTTTTGCTACGTGAATCTTTGTATTACTCTTTAATCGATCTTTTCAGTTTATTGTGATCGAGAAATACGAGGTCGGTTCATCTTTTATATAGTATATAGTGTCGTAATTGGTCGCGAATCACCATTTAATATTATTCGTTGGTAATATACGGAAAGTGGTTGCGGTTCAGTAGATAGATTTAACATATAGGGTGAACTATCAGATATTTTACCTCTTAAAGAAAGTTAAGAAGGAAAACTGATACTCGCTAAAAAGAATTTAGATCGATGATAGTAACCAAGTCTTGGATTTATGCAAAACAACACTATAAAAGATAAATAAGAAGAGTCCTAAGAAGGACGAGGTTTGTTGTTTTGGATCAAAAATAATCCTAATTATAGGATAATAGGTCCTCATATTGACAAATGCTCCTCTGACAAATGTCGCCATTATTATTATTAAAGTTGGCTAAAACCCTTTAAGGTTCCGTTCTCAATGCCACAAATGGCCCATGGTACAAACCTAGAATTTCATTCACTGTATGAAGCTTTCTTTCCGTTGAGTTATTACGGCTCGGAACTAGTCAAAATATACGTAAAATAATCATTTTTGAAACCATTTATTATATGTCTCAGTCAATTTGTATAATGTTTTAATACCACACAAATTCCGATTGTCAAATTAGCGTCATGTGCGGTATATCGCAATGTCACAGATTAATTGTAGCAATGAAGCTGACCAAAAGATTGAACCAACAAAAAAAATTTTAAACAAGCGTAGTTAAGACGACAGTTCGGCTCATAGATTTGCCCCGCTATTAATTTGTGTGAATGCTTCGTCTAGGATTATAATCAGAAGAACTGAGAACTGAAAATACTGAGTAAGGATGTTTCCTTTGAAATGGGAAATACAAGGGTGTATAGTGTCAGTTAATTTTCATTTGTTTAATAAGATTTAGTGACCTCAAGCTAAATTTAACTGAGAATAATAAGATCACTATAGTAATCATTTTAAAATTATTTTCTTAAACAGTTGAGATCCCACTCGCTATCCACCGAACTTCTTCGAACCGAATCTATTGTTTTATGCGATTTAAGGTCTAGAAAATACCTATATTCTTCAACGGCAGTTTTCAAACTTTATCAAACGAAATAAATTCGATAATTTCTATTAATGAAGTGCAGTTTATAGAATGTTGGAAAAGTTCAACAGACTTATAGGTTAAACAAGCGATTAACCGGAAATTAATGAACGGAGTTAATTTAGTTATTAGTTTAGAACAACCGTATAGTAGATGGTTTAGACAAGAATATATTCCCATTGCCAGTATTACCCTTTCATTTCGTCCTTTAGTCCTTAATTGCAATGCTCCCTTTAGTCCTAAATTGCAGCTGCTGCCTGCGGTATGTCCTCGATTTAACTGGTAATGTCGTATGAGGTCAAAAACTATAAACCTTTTAACAAACCCGCAAGTTGAAACTCCTCGCATCCTCAACTATATAGTGAATCTTTGACTTTATTCTCTTCAATGTAAATCGAAGTTATTAATCAATTACAGACTTTTACTCTCGTCTTCGACAAACAAACTATTGTAGATTTTATTTACAGTGACTCGGATTAACGTTCATAAAAAAAGCCGAGTTCTACTCTTGCAGTTGACTAAAACTTAACATGCTCCATATGACAAAAAAGCGATTATGTGTAAAAGCTTTCGTTGGGTTGTAAGCACCTACATAGTGCATCTAATACGTGTTAATGATTCGAAAAATTTCAGTTGAGACGTGGTAGTTGCCGTATACGGCCTTTTATAGAATATTTATAAGAAAAATAACTGTATTGGTATCCGTATTTTGGTACACAACAACGTGTGAATTCAATCCGCTTTATAAATGTTCAACCACGGGAAAAAGTAAGTAAGGAAGGAAAAAAGATTGCACCATGCAGATATTGGTTATTTGTTTTGTTTTTTCTAAAAATTGAGTATTTTTCAGCGGGGGGTACCCATGGGCGTCAACTGTTCGTTTGCATCCAAATTTTTATAAATTTTTAAGAGTTTCGATTGTACTTGTTCGTCTGCTATTTTTTTTTTGCCATACGTGGAGAGTAGTTAACAATTAAGCACCGAAGAAATAGGCCACATTGTAGCCTGGAAAGGTATCTAATTTCCAGTAAGAAAAGTAATTTTTCTAATTATAAGAACTAGTCCCGAAACCAGCTGGAAAAACTTTCCCCAAAGATAATGTTTGCCCAATCCAGCCAAAAAGCTTATAATATTATTTTCATTAACATACTAATTTGTAACCCGTGTAGTGAGTTTGTATACCCCACCGTGTTAGAATCTATACTAAAGTCTGCCGTTACTCCTCCAATTTTGTTGATTGGAGCAAGATTTTTGAAGAATATTATTACAGTTCGGTTAGCTAACGATATGAATGGATACCAAAGTGATGGATTAATCAATTGTTGTTCAGTGCTGATTATAGAGAGAAATTAACTATATAGCTGTTCTTAAATTGTTAAGGGTTATAATCTCTAATAGTTATAATCAAGATCAAATCGAGGTATTACACTATTACTTAAGGGAAGATACACATAAGGGAAGCTTAACCACCGTTAAAGTATGCTTCTTAAAATGTTACCAAAGAAATTAAGACAAACAAAATTGAATCTGTGTTGATAGTTGATAGGACATCAGATTACACAGCCCATGGAGTTTTATTTGATAACGTATTTAGGCTTAAGAAATGATAGACTTAATAAAATTTGTTAAAACGGATTAAGAATTGGCGATGGTCAAAAAGTACGATATGAAAGCCTTCAATGATATTCCTGACAAATGTGATATAAAATGAATGGGCCCTTACCATTACTTCCGACGAGGTCAGTTTATGATTCTTTTTAAATTGCAAGTAAACTTAAAAAAGCGAACGAATTTGGCATTAGAAAAGTCATCGCAAATGACAGTAGATATGTGGGAAACGCATATTTTATACATGGTGATAAGTACAGATGTTAATGGGATAAATGTAAATGGGAAAGACAATGAACGCAGTTGATGAATTTGATTGTAACGTTCTCTCGTAATTGACTTGCACTACGCAACCGTGTAGTTGCCTGCGACACGGAGCTATAGTCTTCTAGTTTCTGAAGCTGTTTTGAACTATTGTTACGTTAAATTCAAATCAAAAACACAATTTTTTTTATCACATTAATCTTGAACAGTTCTGTAGAACGCCTATCAACAAGCGAAAAGTTGCGATTTTCGTTTAAATAGTTTTACTGTATTTGATCGTCGTAAATGTGTCAAGTTATAAGGTTTTTTTAAAGATTCACAACTTTGAATTGGCACAAATTTGAGTTGGGGTTGTGTCCTTCCACTTTATGGAAGAGTTAACGAAATCATCTTGGTTTAAGAGCTTTTAAGATTCAACTTATGCGTAAATTAAAGCCAAACGACCATCGTATACGCCCAAATTGATATTGATGTTGAATATCCATTAAAAATTGTATTCTCCGATGAAGCCTATTTTTGCATAGATGAGTACGTAAATAGGCAGAATTGTCGTATTCGGAGTGAGGATCCACAAGCTTTTATCGAAATAGCATTACATTCACAGCAAAATTACTGTTAGGTGCACTTTATGAACTGGTGGAACCATTGGTCCATATGTCTTCAAAAACGATGATGGCCAGAATGTTACTGTTAATGGTGGATGATATAGGGACATGATTAGAAATTTTCCCGTTCCTCGATTAGCTGACATTATTCTTGTTAACATTTGATTCCTACAGGACGAGACTACAAGCGATTTATTTACTCAAAGAAACTTTTGATGGAATTTCGCTTAGTGGTCCAATTAATTAGCCACCAAGATAGTGTGATTTAACCCCATTGTTTTCTTTAGGGTATGTAGAGTCACTTGTCTACATCGATAAACCAGAGACAAATGAACACATGGAAATCAAAATTCGAAAAGTTATTTGGGAAGCAAAAAGTTTGTGAAAATTGGTGTTCCAGCTTGTGCCTTGTACGCGTCAGCCATGGTGGCCACATGGCTGAAATCACACCACCAATAATGCCAACGATTCAAAAATGATTGTCTGTCTAATCGATAGTACAAATCAGATCGATTTAAATTTCAATGGCATTTATTGTTGGTTTTGTATAAATCCATAAACCATCAATTTAGATTGATACCTTGAAATTCAACAGCTTAATGGAGTGTACTAAATCTCACATTATTATTATGATTGGTTTGGTTGAAATACCCATCTTACCCTATCACCATTTGTCAGCTATATATAAAAATGAAAATCGACCGAAACTACATTCAAATCTCATCATCACACTGAAACAGGTAACAACTATTAAATGTTATTGATTTTTTGACTATACCGTTTCGTTGTTTCGGAAATAAAATTACATTTTTAAAGCTTTAGAGATAAATGGAGCAAGTTTATGAGCTTTTCGATTTAAGTTAGTTCTTAATGTTGGATTGAAATTTCATAAACTTGATTTTATATCAAACACTTATATTGTACAAGAAACGTGCATTAATTTTAATGACATGTGGATCGTCTAACGGATATATTGTTCGGCACCACCGAATGGATATAGTTGGATTCACCTACAATAAACTCCGGTAAGTACTGAAGTGTTTATGTTCATTGTGGACGTTTGTTTTAAACATTATAATAAATGATGAACGTTATGATTGGAGATATGACTGTCCGTACACATTGTAGCTACGTTGTGTTGGCCTTCGGAACATTTGACTGTTCTGAACAAATCAGTTCCGTATTTTAAATGACTTGAAATAGATTACTGCTGGTCTAGGTAGCTAATAAAGAGGTAGAATATATACTGTGCATTTCATATATACATATTCAATGTAATTTGTAGGATCCCGTTGCAAGTTTTATAACATTATAACGAGCATAGAAAATGGAGGCAGGGCGTTTCAGGCAGGACGGGTTATGGTATGCTTCACCAACATTTTTTTAACACTGCATGTGTCGTTATTTGTTTAGATTATTGTTAAAGAACGGATCAAGATACGAGTGCATTTTTGTATTCTATCTATCGTATAGATTTAGTCACATCAGCAACGTTCCAAGATGAAGATTTTTTGGAAATTAGTTCAAAAGACGTATTCTTTGTGCACGTTGTGAACAATCCATCAGGTTGGTGTCGAAGAATGGAAACTCATGAATATAAATATGTGCCGTATAATAAATATTAGATGAAATACGGTAGCGTATCTGTTCTTTCACCAGATAAATAAAAACTGACGGAGAGAGAGTGACATTTATCAAACAAAGCTGTATTGCGAAGTAACGTTTATAAGAACTCCTGCATGTGATGCGAAAAGTTGATAAAACATCAGATAAAATGAGTTAGTTCCTCTTCTGTTGCAGAATTCCTAGATACATCTAACATGGACAAGAAATGACGGATAACTAAAGTAAAGGTTGTTTCAACGGGATGAAACAACAAAATATTACAAATATGCTGCATCTTAAAATGGTGAGATAAAGAGGAACAAGAATCAAACTACTTATTCTTATACAACAAATCACATAACTGCAGCTTTAATTAACACATGGAAGATGAGATTTTCTTGACTGTTGGAATATGTCAGAATTATAAGCAACTTTTATCCGATATCGGTTTTGTCTCAAGTTTTCGAAATAATTATATTTCGTCGGATCTGCAACGTGTGTTTATAACAGACCTGAAACTATCGATGGATTCAAATCTAGTACAGCATTCGAGTCTGTGATCGGACTGCAATCAAATGCTTTAAGTTTGCTTAAACCATACTTGCAGGATCGAAAGCAATCGGTGAACACATAAGCTTGATGTGTAAGTCATAGTCCCTTTCCCTTAAGGAAGTTAATTGGAACCATTATTAATAAGATTGTCAATTTTTTTACTGTTTCATCCCGTGTGTCTCTTGTGTATATTGTATCTCAGTGATTTGTTCTATATACCCAATTGCCATACATGTTGAAATAAGGAAGGCATATATTTGTCGTCAAGTATCTGTTGAGTGAGCACAATCTTCAAAGTTCTTCGAGAATAGTTGAAGTTGATTCCATAAATGTTCACAAAAGGTGCCGCTTTCCCGGACTTTTAACGAATTATTACTAAACTGAATACTTAACTGAATGGTGTATGTTATAGAACAGACGCGTAGCTTTGCCAAGATATGTCTATTCATATCAACGATTGTAACCTCTTGTTCTAAATAATTCTCGTGCAATTCGACTCCAAGTGAATTTTAGAATAAAATAAAATTTATCTTGTTGATATAGCGATAGCCTTAACTTGTTTATATATATACGAATTACGGGTCGGTAGATTATTCGATCAAACTATAGTTCATTTGGTGAATTAGTAAAAATATTTTTACCTCAATTTCCGTCGGATGATATTTTATTTGTCTTGTTATACCTGATTTATTCTTAATAATTATTATCCGATTAATACTTGAATGTTATTATGGTGGTATAATATGTAAAGTGTTTGAATTGGAATACATTCACAAAAAACCATTCTTCCTAAGCACCCCCAAGTCCAGTTCTATAAACCAAAATCTACATCGACAAAATTATTGCGATATTCAACATTGAAGTATAGAGAAACGAATTGTTTTAATAAACATTTAACTGTATGGTTGAAGGAATTAGAATCAGAAGCAGTGCCATTAAAATTGAAAATTTTCATGCTTGTTCTCTGGATTATCACGTTCGAGATTTAGCAATAATATATATATATATATATATATATATATATATATATATATATATATATATATATATATATATATATATAAATATATATATATATATATATATATATATATATATAAATATATATATATATATATATATATATATATATATATATATATATATATATATATATATATATAATATATATATATATATATATATATATATATATATATATATATATATATATATATATATATATATGTATATATATAGATATCGACTATAAAAGTGGCAGTCAGAACATCAGCACGGCAATTAGCCCAGTAAATCTTCATAGAGAGCGATTGGTATTATAAAACTAAAGCATGTATATAGGCGTTAAATTTATAAATAAAGTGCAACGGCCTGTGCAATGACCTCACAGAGCTTTAACTGTCGAGTTAACCAAAAAATTGCTCCATTACTAAACAGATTAGAAATGTATACCCATCTATTAAATTAGAGTTGCTTAGAAGATAAGTATTTTCTTCCGCTATGAATAATACATTTTAGGCAAAAAAGACTCAATGCAAACATCTTAAAACCATAATGATGAACACCACATTGCAGTAAGTCAAAAGAAATTGCTAATTATAAAACTACAAACGAGTAGCTAGTTATTCCATCATCCAGGGTCCCGATAACATTACTGATCAAACTAATAAGATTACCTCAATCTCAAGAAGTTAAATTCATTCAGATTCTTCATCGGATTTTGCTCTAAGCATATTTATGCGAACAGTTCTCGGATTTACCTTTAAACCTACCGTTTCATCCAATTATCACATTTCAATACTTTCAGATTTTCAGAATCGTAACGTAACAATTTAATTTAATTAAGAAAACATTTTACTTTAAAAATTCTAAGACAATCGTTACTATAGCACCATTCACCGCAACCAAAACCCGAAATTATTTTTCTAAATATGTATAAGATTACAAACATCTCGTTTATACAAGAAATTAAGAAGGACGAAAAGAATGTTGTTGTCAAAAAAAGGATTAAAAAAAATAATTTATATAATTTGAACGAGGCTGAAGTTCACCAGAACCAAAAATACATGGACCGTGTTATTTATTTTATACACAATATGTAGGACAAACATTATTTCCACAGTTCGTTGAACATTTAATATGTGTCCGAGACTGAGTAGGTACAAGGGGCAAATCCAGATAATTGCCGATTGTTTTTTCTTTTGGTTTCAATGACATTAATATAAATATAAATAATATAGCTACTAACCTCGTTTTTCCTTATCAAGTTGATAGCGACGATTATCTAATCCAAATATTAAACTAAAAAAATTTATCAAAATTAAAAATTTTGAGACATATTTCAATTTTTTTCGCATCACTAAAACCAAATCAAACTATCACTCAATCACACTTAATACTAAAAATTAAACTCGATTAAAAATTCCCACTCAACGATATATATATATATAAATCTCACATATTTAACTCTTTACAAATAAAACAATATTTTCACTAAAACATTTTCACCCCAAAAAAAAAATCACAGAAAATTTTCACTAAGATTTGTAACCACAATCACTTTCCACTCAACATGCTAGTTCGTCCTGTTTATCTTATATAATTTTGAGTATGGAGCGCACTCAAATTTTGTTTCGAAATTATTTACAATTGATTAACATCCTTATAAATATTTTATTCAATGCAATTGAGAAAATCAGGATTTTGTCCTTCCTTTTTATATATCACTAAAATAATTAACACGATTATCGCGAATTTGTCAACGTTACATGTATGTACAACGAGCGTAACAACCAACAACTAACTGATTTAGTTCGACGATAGAAAGAAGAAAAATTTTGCCGAAGTTTGGCCGAAAATTTATTTACATTCGGCGTTTTCCTTGCAAAATTATTAAAACAGTGTACACTGTCATGAGTTTCTTATATAGTGCTAAGGATGAATAATGAAATAACAGAAGAAAATCAAAGCATGCGCAGTATCAAAAAATAATTTATCTTGTACAATAAAATGACTGTGTACACAGTAAATGGTTTTTGGTATGATTTTCAACGTCATACGATTTTTAGTGCATGGAAAAATATTTATTAGAGGGGTGGAATTGTACACTGTCTAGTGGAAAATATGAGTTTTATTTGGAATGTTTTATAGGAAAGGGGGAATAAAAGGAAATTGAATACTTTTCGTACGAAATTGTTGAAAACGTTTTGAAATGTTTTCATAGTGGTTAGGGTAACAATTTTCAATCTTATTATTAAATGTTCGTGGAATGAGATCTTTCTTTAAGAAATATTCACCTACATAGATGGTATAAGTGCATGTTTGGTTTGGTTGATGTAAACTGGAGCACTTAAGATATTTTTGTTCAACCTATATATCAGATGATACAGCAAACAATAATAATTGATTGAATTGAAAAGTTTCCGGATAGCGCTGGGTGGGATTATTCTTACAGTAGTTTACATAAAACTATAGGTAATGAAACCTTCCGTTTTTTAGTTAGGAAAGAACGATCCGGTTACAAACATCTATTTTTTACTGTTACTGCAATCATCAAGTCTCCAGTTCCGCATCTGCAATCATCTTTTTTATTCAAATTAATTCTGAAATAAACTTATTAATTTGTGGCTTAGGATTCTGTACCAATTTTATATATCAAAGCCAAATATAAAATTAGAGTTAGACCACAAATTATAATCCCAAGACAATACATGACGAATCTATTAAATTGAAAACCCAAATGTTTAATCTCCAGTCTGCGGTCACCAGTTATCAATTCCTGTAAATTGTTCAATATATTGTGACGAATCACAGTGACACCTGTGATAATTAAAAAGAGTTAAATTTGGAATTTTGATGTGTTATTATTTTGAAAAGTGATAATAAGTGAAAGTGAAATAGTGTTTAAATAATTGTGTTGCTAATTATTGTAGAAAATAAGTGTGATAATAATAAATTGTAAATTATTTGTGGAATGCATTGTTAAAAAAATTTAGTGTATAAATTTAGTGTGATCGAACCGGAAAATTATTTAGATCTATACTCGGCGAAATCGTAACAATTGGTGACAGCAGTGGGATTGTGAATATCTAAAAATGAAATTATTGCACTTAAAAGTGGCAGATTAAAAGAAGGAGTTAGGTCAGCGTAATCTATCAACTTCTGGCAATCGAAACGAGTTGCAGCTTCGACTTCACGCTGTTTTGATGAAAAAAAATGTTGACCCAGATCAACATAAATTTAATACGGGGGCACTGGTTTAAACGAGATGCAGCAGGTTGAAACAACAACAGAATCAACGACTTGATTGGACAACACCAGGAGGATTTGATATGGCGGCTATGCAACAAATTCAGCCGCAGCAAATGGTCGGTGGCCTAGAAATGAAAATGGTTACCGGTCAAGAGCAATTAAAGAGCGACCTCAAAGACCAAATTCGGGTCGATCAAGAAAACTTGATGATCGAACAAGCAAGATTGTTGGCTGAACAAGAGATTATGCGGGTTGAACAAAAGAAAGAAAAATTTCAACAATTTTTAATGGCAGATGTCAACGAAAATTCAAAGAAATGGCCGTACCGCTAAGGGTCCAAATGGATCTCAAAATTTATCAACAAATCGAGATGAAGATTCAACAATTCATTAAGGTCGAGAAGAAGCTGATATTAAAACTACAAACGTTCGATGGAACAACGACTTTTAAGATTTTCAAACTCGAGTGTTAAATGGAGTCTACAAGGAACGGTTGGTGCGAGGAGGATCGGGTTGCAACATTAATAGTGGCATTAAAAGGAAGTGCTGCAGAATCACTACAGATTGTGCCGGAGTATGAACGAGAGGATTACGGCAAAATTTTGTTGGCAGTGGAGCACAAACATGGAGCTGACCATAGATGGGAGCTACATCGTATGAAATTGAACGGACGATGTCAGCGGGTTGGAGAGACGCTCCAGGAGTATGCGGCTAATATCGAACGGTTAGTGCACCCAACTCACTACAACATGGTGGATGAATATACAGAGTTAATCAAGCTCGACGCTTTCACCGATAGAATACGGGATTCGAATACGAGACGTGCGGTAGTATTATCTCCAAATCAGCAGGCGTAAATGGGCCAGAATACTAGCGCC
Organism: Tipula lateralis; assembly: GCA_963932295.1. Taxonomy (NCBI): domain Eukaryota; kingdom Metazoa; phylum Arthropoda; class Insecta; order Diptera; family Tipulidae; genus Tipula; species Tipula lateralis. The sequence continues at coordinate 97,342,838 of OZ010736.1, forward strand.
GATGTATCGAAGACCACCGGAGGAAAAGTAGCAGCCGAAGTGGAACGCCAAACAACATCGAAGGCGTCAAACGAGCAAGAGTCAACTTTAATCAGATTGGCAAGAGGTGGTGATAGTTTGACAGTGCCCGGCGAAGAAGAGGGACGATCCAATATGATAACGTTGGATACCGGAGCAACGAGAACGATTGTGCGGTCAGATTTTATCACGAATAGAGTTAGACCAATGCCAAGGTTCAAGTTACAAACGACGACAGGCAATAATACTAATTCCGAAATAAGGAGATGACAATACAAATCGGGAACAACAGTTTTCGACATAAAGTTCTGGTTGCGGATAACGAAATGGATTCATATTGTATGTTGGACGGGAAACATTAAGCGAAAGAGCCAGTGGTAAGGAGGATTAAATTTTATCATCGGACGAAGCTACCACCACACTCGGGAAAGGTTGTTTGGGGGATATTGGATGGAGGTCCTGGAACTATCATCGGAAAAGTTTTGATTGGATTGTGACTTGAGAGTTCCGATACGGAATCTTAATTTATCGGATATGACAAAAACCATCAAAAAAGGACTATATTTGGCAAAGGTGAGGAAGTATCCACTATTATAAAATGCGAGGAAATGAATCCGTGTGTAAAAGTCGAGGATCAACAATTAACACCAAAAGAAAAACAGGTGGCAACAGAATTGCTACAGATTCTGTGGTGACCATTTTCTATGGTGCATCAGAAGACAATGGCAGAACAAACATGGTTAAACACCGGAACAAATTCAACACCAATTCGACAAGCGCCAAGAAGATTACCATTGGCTTAGCAAGCAGAAGTGGATAAGATGGTAACTGATATGCAAACATCGGGGTAGTTGAGCAGTTAACGATTCCATGGATTTCACCAGTAGTTGGTGGAAAAGAAGGGTGGACACATGAGGTTCTCCGTTGATTATCGGAAGCTTAACACAGTTACCAAGAAGGAAAGTTAACCTTTACCTATAGGATCGACGACACACTGGCTACGTTGGCAGGAGCACGGATATTTTCAACATTGGATTTACAGAGCGACTATCTGCAAGTAGTGGTCGCTGACGAGGATCAGGAAAAAACAGCGTTCTGTGTGAGCAATGGTTTATGGCAATTGGGCTATGTAACGCCCCTGCGACTTTCGAACGGTTATTGGAACTCGTACTTTAAGGTTTCCACTGGAAAACATGCCCGGTATATTAGGACGACATCATCGTTATCGAAAAGGATTTCAATAAACATCTACAGAATCTAGCGAAAGTATTCGAAAGAATCAGCTGGATTAAAGTTAAGTCCGAAGAAATGTGCATTGCTCCGGAATGAATTCAAATATTTGGGACACAAGATAACAACAAGAGGCATTCATACAGATGAAGATAAGATCCCCGCCGTAAAAAATAGGCGAAGACCGTAAAACATACATGAGGTAAGTATTATCATCAGACTATGCACATACTATTTACGATTTATGCCAGAATTTGCCAACATCGCAAGGTTTACACGATCTAACTCAGAAGAACAAGACTTTCCTATGAAGTGATGAACACGATGAATCATTCAACGAACCGAAGAGGCCATTATGTACAGCATCATTGCTTTCGTACTCGGTTCCAAATATTTTGGGTACGGATGCAAGTAATTATGGCTTGAGAGAAATGTTGTCACAAGAAATCGATGGACAGGAATGTGTCATTGCATATTATTCCGAGATATTATCAAAGCCAGAACGCAACTACTGTGTGACAAGAAGAAAATTGTTGGTCGTAAACATATCCCTTTTCTGTTAGCAACAGATCATTGCGTCTGGACATGTCTACTTCAATTAAAAAATCCCGATGGATTATGAAAGTGTTGCCAGCTGATGAATGGACCAAGGATGTAATCTACAAGGAGTAACGTGAGGATCCAGATTATCAGTTATCATTAAATTCATGGAGGAAGAACATATGTAGAACGATATTGCTAATAAAGGCCCAACTATCAAAGCGTATTGGGCGGTAATGGAAAGCAAATCTGGGAGAGCTCCTATGGAATGACAAAACAAACTGTCATTCAAACAAACAAACTGTTCTTGGTGCTGGTTCCGAAGGACAGGATAGCAGAAATATTGGAGGAATACCACAAAGGAATAAGCAGAGGTCACCTAGAGATCAACAAAAGGTTAGCTAAGGGATGTGAAAGGTTCTACTGGACTGGATGTAGACAAGCAGTGGCTGAATGGTGTCAAAAGTGTGACCAATGTATGGCAGTGAAAAGACCGGAAAAGAAGAGTCATGTCACGATGCAACAGTATAACATTGGAGCACCATTTGAGAGGATTAGTACTGCGGTTCATAATACAACGGGAGTAACACTAGCTACGATCCTTTTGGCAACAATCGGAGACTACCGGGAGATCTTAAACAAGGTCATAACTAGAAATAACGACATAATTTATAGGATTGAAAGAGGAATTCGAGTAGAACCTAAGATTTTATCTCTAGGAACGTTAAGCGTTTAGAATTTTAGAATTTTTAGAATCCAATCCGTTAAAGGGACTCGCCAACTATGAAATGTAAAGTGTGAAAACAATTACAATTATAGCAAGCGAACATTACTAATTTCCACGAATTACCTTCAAATTATGTTAGTGCCCGTCAGTCTAGTTCGGTTAGTCAAACAGAACATGCATAGCTCATATGGTGTATATGTACCATATATTCCATATGCGGTATGTATGTATGTATATCCCCCATAACACCTCACCATCCATCTAGAGAGTCAAGTCATATTACCCGACAGTAGTCTGAAACACAACACGATCATCCAGTGTTGTAACCAACTCACAATTCTACATATGTTAGGTAACCCTGAAATATAAATAATTATGAAATATGTTATTTACTTATTTATTGTATTATTATATACCGTAATGCATACATACATAGTTATTGCAATTATTATCTATTGCATCTATTCTTTATTTAGTTGAATTTTGATGTATAAAATGATAAGAGAAAGATAATTGTAAAAGTTCAGATTCGATTGGGAAGTGGACGAAATTGAATTAAAATATATTTGATATATTTTTTTTGTTGGGTGGCTGCACACTTAGATCGGCGATGGTCCGTTGTGGTACCCCTATATACGACTATAGGTCCGATTTACATAGAACCATCTGCGCATTGCATAGCTCAATGCCAACCTATAGTACTGACATGGACGATGGGACGGCCCATGGATTCTTAGCTCAACAGGGAATCCAGATGTGTTCATTCACACCACCGATCGACCCGTCAGTTCGTCCTAAAGCGATCCGTTTAGCAGTCGTACCCTTTGAACCTGAACAACACAGTACAATTCAATCATATAAAATAGCAAAACCTCCTAAAAAATATTCAATACTCGTTCACATCTAACCCACACAATAAAACAGTTAATTTAAGATTTAAATTCACATTCGCCACTTAACAATTAAAATAGGTTTTCTCTGTTTCTTCTCGATTCTAGCGAATTATACGAGGACAAAGTGAGAAGTCTGGTAAAATTACTACAGAAGGCGGCACAATCACAAATCTCAGATGTCTGTTACTAGACCAAATTAAAATTTTCAGACAGATTGGTCATTTAGTTCAGTTTTGACAGCCATTGAAAACAGACAACCAATTGTTTTTTGCAAACATGGATTCAAGTGATTTTGTGTGTTAATTAAATAATCTTTTTTGCGTGGAAAAACCATTAAGCAAACCAAAATAAAGCTTAAAATATATTCTGGGGACTAACACTGCCGATTAAATTATTCACAAGTGGTTTACTGATTTTGAATGTGGTCGTACAAGTACAACTGCTACCGAACGTTTAGAAAAATGGTTGGCAAAATCCACGATACGGAATTAATGGCGGATTTACTGTAACTTTTGAACCGTTTCAACGACGTTTTGAAAGAAAAACAGTCGCATTTGGCGAAGAAAAAAATTATCTTCCACCAAGACAAGACACGTGTGTAGTTTCCATGGCCAAAATCAATGAATTAAATTTCGAGTTGCTTTCACATTCACCATATTCTGTAGACTTAGCTCCCTTGCGACTGTTTCATGTATCCGAACTTAAAGAAATGACTCAGCGGAAAGAGAATCGGCTTAAGAGATCATCGATGCAAAAAACGCCTATTTTGAAAGGTTGGAAGTAAAAGGCGTTCTGAAATAGTTTTTTTGGCCGAAACTATTATTCCTTGTTTGATTTTTACCAGACTTCCCACTCTGCACTCGTATTCTTAATTGAGAATCATTTCTTTTTAAAGAAAATCGTGGTTCAATCGCTAACCAATCGTAATAATATTCAAATAACGAACTAACCTCTAAATTTATATCTTTAACTAAAAAATGTATATCTTTAACCGAAAACATATCTCAAATGAAATCAATGGTGAAAATATACCAACTCTAGTAAATCTGTAATTAATCAGGGAGAATATATCAACAACAAAAGCTATTCTAATTCAAATTTGAAAGTACAAGTTTGAACTTTGAATGAATCTTCACACAAAGAAAAAATAATCATACCTACAAAATTAACAACTTCTACTGATCAGTTGACAGTTCATGCTAACTTTTTTTTTAAATATTTTATTAATGATAACAATAAATTTTTTTAACAAAGTAACGTCATTTTTGACTAACAGAGTTTGATTCTGACTAAATAATTAAGCACTCATATGTAAACTTTCCATAGCGAAGTTTTGATTTATTTTGTCTTCTGAAGACTATTCTTGTAATTCAAAAGGTTTTAGTCGTTTTGTAATACCATCTTGATGAAATAATTTTACAGCTTCAAAGTTAGGATGATAATGGAGCCTCTCCTGATGTTTTCGAGCACACTTCTTTATTTCCTCTGCGACTGTGTCGATTCCGAGATCTCTATGAACGTCACTATTAAGATTGTCCCAAGGGGCGTTAACTATTCCTCTTAAAACTTTATTTTGAAATCGTTGAACTATTTGTTGCATTCCCATAGTTGAATACCATACGTTCAGATCGGCTTGAGCTGGTTTATAAAACATAAGTTTTATTATGAATGGATTACTGAGAGTTTCTTCCAATTAGCCAGTACATTTTCCTGAATTTTAATTGGAGCTCTTTTGCTTTCTTTTTCACGTGTACTTTCAATCTTAACTTTGCATCAAAATTCATACCAAGGTATTTTGCTTAATTTGCATCTGGTACAGGAATTCAAAGGTCTGGTAGTGGTACTATTGATCTATTATCTATTATAGTGAAATTAATGTGAGTAGGCTTTGATTCGTTTCATTTAGCTAGCCAATCTTGCATATTATTTATGGCTATTTGTAGTTTAAGTGTGGCTTCACCGATTGTGTCACCAATAGCTAGAATTGCAGTGTCATCTACAAACGTGGCGATAGTTGTATTATTCGTCTGGGGTAACTTGCTTGTAAACAGTACAAAAAGGAATGGTCCTGAGACACTTCACTGCGGGACTCCTGGTTTAGCTTCTTTTATGTTGGACTAACTTAGTAAACTCCTTTTGCTTAACTCTAAAGTATATCTTTTTCAAGTAAGACTTTAACAGTTCATAATACTCAAGTGGCAGTTTTCTCTAATTTAAATACTAGACCATCTAGCCAGACATTATCAAATGCCTGCGCTTTGTCCAGAAGTACGGCTGAACAAATCGTTTTTTCCTCTAAGGATCTTTCTATTAAATAAGTTATACTATGGACTTGATCAACCGTGGAGTGTTTGTTTCTAAATCCAAACTGATGGGACGGAACGACTCCTTTGTTTTGACATAATTTGAAGAAGCGATATTGGCCTGTATGAAGTTAATTCACTTGGCGGCTTTCCTGGTTTAGGTATCATTATTATTTTAATTTCCAAGAAAGAGGGACGTAACATAGTCTGGAGGAGGCTAATTATTTCCGATATTTTTCTAATAGCTTTATTAAGAATCTCTCCAGTTATCAAGTCATATCCTGGTGATTTTTTAGGTAATACATGGTTCTTTATTTCTTGTTTCACTTCTTTAGCATTAGTTAATGGTATTTCCTGCCTCAAGATAGTTGTATGGTTTTCTATCAATATATCTTGTGGAATAAGTGTTTTCGAATTAGACTGAAAGATGCGCTCGAGATGATCGGCAAAACTTTCTGCTTTTTCTTCTTTGGTTTTAGCTAGGTGCCCATTATTTCTTCTTATTGGTGGTATGTGCGTAACTAGTCTTTTTAAATATTGGGTTTATTTCTACTATGAGTAATCGCTATCTTTATTGTAGGTGAGAGATTGTAGGTATGAATATATTTTTATTTTTATATTCCCGTATTTCTCAGCGTATTCGTTGTGTTAAATTATTTTATCTATTTTTGACGAGTACGTTGCCATTCCCTTCGAATATTTCTCTTCTCTATAACTAGTGATTTAATTTCACTTGGGTAGCATTTAGCGGTGTTTTGTTTGTTTGTTGAATTGGTACTTTTCCAGGCTGCTTTCTGTATAGAATCTTTGACTTTCTTTTCTACCTCCTGCTCTTATGTGTTTTCTAAAGAGAATTGTGTGTTTAAATTAATACTATTGTTTAGTTCATTCCTAAATCTTTTCCAATCAGCATATTTATTTAATAACATTGGATGCCAATCGTTTGTAGTCATTGTACCACTTATTATCATTAAAATAGAGAATTGATCAGACGTGGAGTCAATCCCTCCTGCACTTGCATATTATCAACCTGGACTTTTCTTGTTATAAAGAAGTTAATTAGATCTGTTATTTTATTTTGGTCGCTGGACCAGTAAGTTGGTTTACCTGTAGAGTGCCAGTTGCATTTGTATTTAATTATTGCTTGCTGGAGCTCTTTCCATTTAATTGTTGTTAGTCTTGATCCCCAATCCGTATGTTTAGCGTTGGAGTCACCTCTGATTGTGAATTTTTCACTTATAGCTGCTGAATAATTAAGTATAAGTATTCTCTTTTATGTGGACAATATATTGCGGCTACCATTATGCTAAAGTTCATTCTAACGAAGACGATTCTGTTACAGTTAAGCCAAATTCGTTGGGCTTATTCCTGCACGTTGAGATCTCACTAAAAAATCGTCTTGTAGATCTCACATCTCAATGTACTGGATGCAAAACATCTTACTAAAAAACTGTAGAAAATCTCACTATTTAGTGAGATAAGAAATTAATATTTACATTTTGTAGATACTTTATGGTTTGAGTCTCTGGTATTTTTTGACAGCTATATTGGTGAAGTACAGATTCATCAATTTAAATATAAAGAACGGGAATCAATCGTTAATTCGCAATGGTCACAAATAAATGCGAAAATAGTATGTATACTAGAATAATATGTGTTTTATATGACAGCTCTAACTGACAGCTTAGTTAAGACCTAAACACAAAATAACATATAGATTGTACATCCAGCACACTAGATGATAGTCTACAATTGAGACTATCCATATTGTAGAATATATAAAAAGTAGATCTAAACGTGCTGGATCATTTATTGATTCATCATAAAACTAACAATTGTAAAATCACAAAAAACTAAAATTTGTTTTGACCAATAGGAAACTTACAAATACCTTAGGATGCTTGGAACTTAACATACTTAGCAACCCAGCAAAAACTGACAAAAAATTTTGATCAAGCGATGTGGCAAACATTTTAATAAAAAAAACTGGTTGCGTAACAAATATTAAGTCTATTGATTACAGTAAAAGTGGGATCAGTATTCGAGCATATTGCAGTCATGCTGGCTGCAAGCAATACAAATTAAAAACAACTAATGTAAAACCTGTTTTGAAATACATGCAACAACTGTGCCTATATTTCATGAAGTTAACAAGTTAGAGACCACGAAAGAAAATTATTAAAACAACATCTTATATCACATCAATTTCCTGAACAGGATTATGCGTTTCTAACAAGAACCAATACAACCAGTTTTAGATCACTAGTTGTGCTTCGTAAAGTCCGGTCTGAAGCTCATATGTCAAGTGATAACCATAAGGACGACTTGATTAGTTTAATTGATGTAATATCACAAAACAACAACACCATTTAAAAGGTCAGCATTAAACCGTTTTTCATCGCTACTTACGGCGAGACCCAGATGGAAATATTTCAGATAATAAAAAAGGAAACTAACAAATAATTTGGTGGGCTTTTCAGATGCTTCAGGAGGTTTAATAAAAAATCCTTCAAAAATTCAGTCGATTATTTTGTAGTATGTTCTTGAAGTTCCAGTGACAGTTAATGACGATGAACCCAACGATCCTTTTTCTATCACTAATATGTTTAGTTCAAGGCACAATTTAGATTCTATTGGAGGTTGACTAAGATTTTATAGAAAATAAATTGAAAAGCAATTTCAAATGTGGCCAATAATTGTAATTGATTTTAGTTTTGCTTCATTTGACTGAAGCTGAAATGTACACTCGGCAATTAAATGAAACCCTATTTTTACAATGTAATTTTTTTTCTTGATTTAAAAATTGTTATAGAGTCTTTCTCTCCATCGATTAAAATACTCCTTTAAATTTTTACAACCCTACAAATTGGTTTTTGTCAAACTTATTTAACGGAAGTAACGGAAACGTAGAAAACTACATTCTATTATTTAACGTCGATTAAATAAACAAATGTTGGGAAATTTACCAGTGAAACCCTTAAGATTCATTAAAGAAATAAACACTCGACATATTTATTTACTGAAACTAAAACAATTATGCCGGAGATATACTCGACGCAACCGACGTGACTAAGTAAAATAAATAAGTTAAAGTATATGAATTTGAACTAAAGCGATTATACTCAACGCGACTAGAAGTAACAAAAAAAAAGTTAATTTAACTTTTACTTTTTGTTGTTGTAGACTTTAAAGTGACATCTTACAGAAATGCTATAAACTATATTCTAGTACATTTGTTATATAATTTCAAAATTTTATTTTGAATAAAAATCATCTAAATAAAATTCATTTGTTTTGTGCCATCCATCAAATTCAATTAAAAAATATGAGTTTCGAGGAGAAATTAATTGAATGTGTAAAAAAAAATGAAATTATATATAATAAGTCATGTAAAGGCTATATATTTAAAAAAAATGGAAGTGTGGACCAAAATAGGAAATGAGCTTGAGGAAACAGGTAAAATTAAAAGTTTTAGGTTATGATACAAACCATAATGATTTTTTAAATTTAAATAAACCTATTTAATTTTATTTAATTACTTAATTGTAGATCAATTATGTATTCAAAGGTGGAAGAGCCTTCGGGATAAGTTTGCCAGAGAGTTAAAATTGAAAAACCAACCATCAGGAAGCTCTTATGTATATAAATAAGAATGGGAATATTTTGGCCATATGAAGTTTTTAAATGACTTTATAAAAACTAGAAAGTAAGTTATTCATAATTAAATTTGTATGATATGTATTATATTAAATTATATAACGTTTCTTTCAGTACTTTGACAAATTGTAGTGAGTCTCAAAATGACACACCATTGGAATGTGAGACAACAGTCGATGAGCATCAACAAAATCTCGGAAGATGACATTACATCATCAATTAAAAATACTTTGGGTGAAATAAACAAATTTATCAAAAGTGGAAACGTTGTCCGAAGCGTAAATGATGATGATGCCGCTTTTCTTAGAGTTCGCTGCATTAATGATGGGTTTGGAGTAACATTTAAAAAAAGAGCCCTCGCCAATATTTTAAAATATTTATGCGAGCTGCAAATAAGAGAAATAAGAGAGGCAGAATATACAAAAAATGAAATCGTTTTAGAGGATCTTGATGAGACAATGTAAACATATATATTTTTATTTTTTCATGAATTGTGATAAATATGAACTAAACTACATAATATAAACTCAAACATTTTAATTTATTAACATTAATATTAACTCAAACATTTTAATTTATTTTATTTTGCTGCCATATTGCTCCCTGATTGTTAAAATATTCCATTAAACTATCACGCATTTTAAATATATTTTTTGTTGAGTTGTTGGACCCAAGTTTTATATTTTCTCTTGAGAAAGTGTTTGAGTCAATCTCATTTCTCCACTGTCCCATAATAATGTTCCCATAACTATCTTCAGCATCAACATAAAATGATGGGCAATATTTATTTGCACTCAATTTATTTAGCATCAAAAAATTGTGCAATGCAACCGTTCTAAAGCTATCTAAGAGGAAGATTAATGAAAATTATGTATTTGTATATAAATATTAAAAGGTCATGATTACTTTTTCTGCGTTATCTGGCATACAATTTAAAGTTGTTCGTAATATCCTCCATCTTGCTACTAGAATTCCAAAAGAGTTTTCAATTGTAACCCTTCCTCGTGATAGCCTGTAAAACTTTAATTAAATACGGAAACTTTAATTGCGAATTCGGTAACTCTGAGTCATTCGGCAATGGCAATGGTAATTGTCCTGAAGAAAGTTTTTTGCCAAAAATGCTTTGAGATAAAATGCCTAAAATTAAAAAATTATGAAGAGGCATTTTAATTATAAAATTTCAAATATTTACCGCCATCACTTTGGCTTCCGTAGGCCCCGATATCAACCATTGTGAAAATATACTGTGCGTCACACGCCGCTAACATTATCACACTAAAAAAAATTTTATAATTGTAATATTCCGATCCACTGTGTGGGGGACACTGAATGGAAATGTGTTTCCCATCAATGGCCCCAACACAGTTAGGTAAATTCCATTTATTTTGGAATTCTTTGGTAATTTGGTGGTAATCTTCTCTGTTGGGTTCGCAAACATACAGCGGTGATAAAATTTTCCAAATTATATCGCATGTTTCCAAAATAATAACCCGGGCTGTCGCTCTACCTATTTTAAAGCTCCATCCAAGGAATTGGCGGGCTACGCCCTGAGATAAATATCTGATACCAAACGCAGAAATTTATAACATAAAGTATATTAAATATATTATAGGATCATTATACTCACGAAAGGGTAATAACGAGTCGTTCCTCACCAGTAATTGTGAAACATGTTTTACGCTTTTGTAAACCAAGATTCAATAAACATAAAAGCTGTTCGAAAATTGGTTTCGTCATGCGAGTATGCTTAAAAAATTCTTCCTCTTTATTTTGTATTTTTCCAAAGGCCACCTTATAAAACCCATGAAAAGATTTATTGGCATTATCAGGCCTTTTAAAATACCGGCGGTATCTCCTGCGATTTTTTTATTTTCTTTCTTTGAGAAATCTGGTGTGCTAACATGCACGTCAATAAACCAACTCTAACCACCTTTAATGTTTTTATTTTTTGGATATTTTTCATTTCAAGCATATAGCAATTTTTAATGGCAACAAAATTTTAATTTTATTTTATTTTTCTGTAACGTCAAAGTAATGTCAAAAACGCGAATAGCAAACATGACTTTATCTTGAACCTATTGACTACTGCGGTTTTGACATATTATAGCGTTTGAGTAACGTCGAGTATATCTCCAGCATTGGGAATAACGAAAGTTTTCGAAAAGACTACACTTTCGGGAGGAAAATATCCAAAAAATTAAAAAACGTTGAGGAACAAACTTTATCATTTATTCAACAAGAAGAAATTTGGCGAGGCCAGCCAAAAACTCCAAGAAGTTACTTCTCACTAAATTCGATTAGTAGTGAATAAATAGTGAAGGTTTCGATAATAGAATATTTAAGTAGACAACAATACAATCTGTAAGACTCAATAAGTCTAATGATTTCTATACTTTTGAACTCAAATCGTTTATGTGTTTTGCGAAATGGTCGACTACCATAATACATCTATACATAATGCATTCGCACAAAATATATTTTTTCAATTGTATCTCTTTGTAACAAATTTCGATGGTTTAACTACCCTGTTTCAAAATATATATATATATATATATATATATATATATATATATATATATATATATATATATATATATATATATAATTTAAAAGAACTGGATTGATGGTAATCAGCTGATCGATGATATAAAGACACACCCACGCTATCTTAAAATGAAAAAAAAAATCTAACGGACCATGAGTATAAAAAGCGAAGCGGGATGCTGCATGAGGTCGGTGGGTTGCATAAAATTAGAAAAATTAAAAGTCGATCACTCAATAAATAAATCGATAACAAAATAAAAAAAAAAGGAAACACAAAAATTTGTAACAATAATAAACTAATAATTAATAATGTATAAAATAATGTAAAACAATCAAGTTTGAATAATAACCTATATGGTATTTGTAAAATAGTGCCTAAAAATTATAAGTGATAAAATTTAACGCATGTAATAAATATATATTAATTCTTAAATGCAACGTATGTGTTTCTCTTGTTTTCCTGTAATGTTTGTGACGCTTTGGTGAATGGATTGAAGTGTGTGACGCTTTGGTGAATTGTTTGATAACCTACGAAACATCAGAAGATTATCTATTATCTCAACATCGGGGTGCGTTTGGTTTAAGAGACGTAGCCAACTACCGGTGACAAATCCCAGCGGTTACATTGGAAATCCAGGGACACCATCATATATACAATATCTGGTTTGGACACCATCATCAGGACACCATCCTACATATAATTGCTGTTTTGGGTGACGTATACAAAAAAACGAAAACTAACCAAAATTTATAGAATTTTTTTTTTCTCTATATTGTACATATAGCTATTTTTCCTTATGGAAGTTTAATTAATTGTTGTAGTTGTAGCGATCGTATTTGTGAATGAAGATTTGTGTTTTTTTTGCTTTATTTTGATATTATCATCAAAGCGGGTTACGAACCTTGTGAATTGGTTTGATTTCTTTCTTGCGCTGCATTGTGACCTACATGAATTTCCTCGCTTAAATTTGTTCTGTGAAAGTGAAGTGTAAAATGGTGTAGTAGAGGAATCCGTTTGTGATGGGGTGAGCGGTGATTACAGTGTCGATGTGGGGAACGACCTTCCATATGGAGTAGGCACACAGTTTTTTTGTAACATGGCTAATAGCGCGTGCGGTTAAATGGAGCCCTCCCAAATCCTGACTGTTTTGCTATCCTAATGTGTGCCGCCGTGTGTGCCATAATACGACCAAGCCAGACAGTTACAAATGGCGCCGAAACAGGGACCCGAAATGGTCTTATAATTGTTTAATTTTCAAGGTAAAGTGTAATATTTTTCTTTGGTGGCCCCAATAAGGCATCCTGGTAGCTTCACTACCTAACGTTAACAGATAGGCCTTAAAACCGCTTAGTAAACACGCGGTTTGCCCATCTTCTTTTAATTTGCCCTTCAGGTTTTTAACAAGCACGTTGTAGTGATTGGTCCGTTAGTATTTTTTTGCTCAGCTTTGACTATACTTGATTTTAGTACCGGTTTAAATTATTTAATAAATTATACCTATTTTAAATTTTTGTGATTGAAGGTCTTTATAGTTGTTCCACAATTGACTATTCATGACTTGAATACCTTGTGGTACAATATAGAGATTACTCATGAAAATTCATAATAGCGACAGTTAATTCATTGTCTTTATTTTCGGGTTATTTTAGTCTTCAATATTATGTTTTCTTTTATAAATAACGATCAATAATTATAAGGATCCCGAAAGTTTGATGATTTGATGACTTCGAATTCCACGTTTTGGATCCTCTTGTTCAACATATAAAATCTAAAATCAAGTTAGTCTTAGTTCTGGCGTTTATAAATTATAACAAAAGTTTTTGATTTCTAGCAAGCACATTTATTGACTTGTCCAAACTATTTTGATCTAAGTAAAGTATTTATCTTTCATTATTGATTAGCTAACTAATGCCTTATATAGTACAGTACAAATCTAATATTAAATTCTGTTGATCGATTGTATTCTTAATGTTTCCATGATTGATGATCCATGAATTGGAGTGCTTATGGTTTATTAGGAATCCATGCTCAACGGAATTGATTTAGAATCCTTATTTTTTTTTGTTAATTATTTTCAAGTAAAGCCGTGATAAGTGATCAATGATAGATAGGACAAATGTTGTCAATCGATGAATGATTCGATGAATTCGGATTCCTCGGTCAACTTATGATTCCTTAATCCTTACTCATTAATGATTTATCTTTCTTAAAAGATGGTCAGGTGTAAAACAAAGTTAGGTAATATTGAATAATTCGTAGTTTGTACCATTTTTATATTTTCATTTTTTGTTATTAATATAATATGGAAGGTACGGTCGAAAACAAGTTGGAAATTATTTAAGTAAAAATCTATTGAACCAACAACGTTACGGAAACACATCATACTGTAATCAAGTATTCACTCCCCATTACTTAGGAGTTGATAAATAATATAAACCATTTTTATATATTTTTTTTAATCGTATATATAATATTTGCTAATATAATTAATCACATTCAAATTATTTATTATTATATTCTACTTTATTTATTATTTAATTATTTATTATATATTCTATTGTACTTTATCTTCGGTGTATTGTTTACTCGTCTTGCGCTGATTTATTCTATCCATTTCTTTTCTTTTTCATTTTAATTCGAATAATCATGAATTTCACATTAGTTTATGAATCTCTTTCGGCAGAAGAAGTACTTGTGGAATATCTAGTTCGCGGAATAAACCATGATCAGGTTGGAGCTGAGACAAAATTTCATGACATTCTAAAAGAGGAATTCCATAACCCAAATCTTAAACCAGCAAAGTCGCATATAACTCAAAACCCGGAAACTGAATTGCACAAAATAAATCAGAAAATAGTAGAGATTGACGAAATACTCGAGAAATTAGATGACTATTCCATACGCGATAAACGTAGGATATTAATCCGAATTGCACATTGGAGAGACCGGGCGGAACGCCTTATACAATCGTTCGAAATTCTCCCTGCATTGTCATTAACTTTAGTAAATGCTCTAAAACGTGTGGCGCGGAATGTTAATAGAGACATAAAAAAATCTGAAGCCGAGGCAGCTGCTAACCGGGATATTGAAACCCGTAACTCAAAAGCTTCCGGTAGTGTACATACAAACAGTGACGAATTAGTTAAGGCTGACCAATCAGCCCAGTTAAAAGAACTAGAAAAAAGCCTAGAAGACAAATTTGCGAAGAAATTTGACCAACTCTCTGAAAACTTCATGAAACAATTACAGTCTGAATCTCGAAAACAAAGAAAATCTGATTCGCATTCTTTCAAATTTCCTCGTTCATCCAGTGATAATTGTAATCCCAATACTTCTACGGATGAGTCGACAGGCTCTAGCGATAGTGATTCAAATTTAGATCATACGGGGCACTCTTCTAACAAATCTAAAAAGCGAGATACAAGGCAGCAAAGTACGTGGTATCGAAGAGGAACTCATCCATCAAAATGGAAAATATCATTCTCAGGAAAGACTGACTCAAAAAGTGACGAAAATGTATATGATTTTATTTTGAAATTGGAAGAACATGCTAACCAAGACCGAATTCCTCTCCAGGAACTAGTTTATCTGATGAGGAATTTTGTCACGGGAAAAGCTGAGAAATTCTATTATATACTAACTCACAAAAAGCGAAACGTTACTTGGAAAGAATTACGCGCAGCATTATTGGATAGGTTTAGTAGCCTTGAAAACGAAAGAGCAATGCGAAGGCAAATTCGACATCGTATCCAAAATTCTAAAGAATCATTCAATGACTATGTGTTAGATATCGAATGTATTAATGCTAGATTACAAAAACCCCTAAAGGATTATGAATTATTGGATGTGGTTCTGGAAAACATGAACCCAGCATTACGGAATAAAACTTGCAACGAACGATTTCGATCGCTTGAAGATCTGCGCAAGGTTTGCGATAACTACGAAAAATTATGGTCAACTTCAGGATTCGACCCTCGACAGTTGATGTTCGTAGAAGAGGTATCAAAATCAACAAGATCTCTTCAGCCTACCTTCAACGCGACGAATGCCTATGGTGGTACTCAGGTCGAAACTGTAATTTCCGAGGAATCTGATAGGGAAATTGACAGATCTAATCTAATAAAAGAAGTGGAGGCTTTACATCCAAAAATGTTTGTGGTCTGTTGGAACTGTAAAGACCTAGGCCACCGATTTGTTAACTGCCCTATCAGCACCACTCATACCTTTTGCAGAGGGTGTGGATTAGCCGGATTTACAGTTGGCACATGCATTCGATGTCAAAATAAAGAATTGGGAAACATGCGTCCGAACGTGATAAAGCCGGGGGAAGCACGTTCGGAGAAGTCACAGAACCCCACAACACAACTATCGAAGATATTCCCGAAAACGTCTTTCAACCAAACTCAAAAATAGAGATTAGTCTCCCTCTGTCTAAACGTTTTAAAAGAATACAAAATTATTGGCGTGAACGTAAACAGTTTAGTCGTGCTTGCAATGTTTGTTCAATAACCGAATTTCCCGAATATGATCCTAGACCTTACGTAAAAATTAATATAAATGGAATATCATTGGTAGGTCTTTTAGACAGCGGGGCGACTATAAGTATATTAGGAAAAAATGCGGAACAACTTTTACATGCACTTAACGTGAAAATGAAGCCCTGTAACTATAGCATTCAAACAGCGGATGGTTCTTCAAACGCTGTGCTGGGGTACGTTGTATTGGCAGTTACTTACCTCAACAAAACAGAGAATTTAAAATTCTGTGTAGTGCCGAGCTTGAAAACCGAGATATATCTTGGTATTGATTTTTGGCGTGCCTTTAGAGTAGCACCAGATGTCGTGTGTGAAATGACCTGCGAATCAGAAACCATAAAAAATAAACATATTCTCAGTGCAACTCAAGAAGCCAAATTACGACATATTATTGGATTGTTTCCTTCCTCCGCTTCGAAAGGTCTCGGTAAAACAACACTAGTAGAACACAACATCGATGTTGGGGAAGCGGCTCCAATAAAACAGCGGCACTATCCAGTATCCCCAGCGATTCAAGAGTTAATCTTCCGTGAGCTTGATAGGATGCTAGATTTAGGGGTGATCGAAGTCAGCAACAGTCCTTGGAGCTCTCCAATCGTTCTTGTTAAAAAACCGAATGGGAAAAACCGATTATGCTTAGATTCTCGCAAAGTTAATATGGTAACTAAGAAGGATGCTTATCCACTTCCAAACATCAATGGTCTTTTGGGAAGAATGAAAGACACGACATATATCACTAGCCTCGATCTCAAAGATGCCTTTTGGCAAATTCCGCTATCTGAACAGTCTAAAGAGATTACCGCGTTCACAGTTCCAGGCCGTCCTCTCTATCAGTTCTGCGTCATGCCGTTTGGGTTGTGTAATGCACCCCAAACCATGTGCAGACTGATGGATCGAGTAATACCGCATCAGCTTAGAGACAATATCTTCGTTTATCTAGATGATTTGTTAATCGTCTCAGCTGGATTCGACGAGCATCTAGAACTGCTTAAGACGGTAGCGGAATTAATGTCAAAGGCCGGCTTAACCCTTAACATTGAAAAGAGTCACTTCCTTCTCAGAGAAACAAAATATCTGAGGTACCTCATTGGAGAACGTGGTTTGAGAACGGATCCGACAAAAGTTGAGGCCATCAGAAACTTCCCAATACCGACCACTGTAAAACAAACACGACGATTTTTAGGTATGGCGGGCTGGTATCGTCGTTTTATACCTAATTATGCCGACGTTACTGCTCCTAAAACTAATTTACTTCGTAAAGGTGTTAAATTTCAGTGAAATGACGAAGCTAATTTAGCCTTTGGGAATCTAAAGCAACTACTTAGTAGTGCACCTCTACTTCATAATCCTAAATTCACGGACCCGTTCTTCATTCGATGCGATGCCAGCACTCAAGGAATAGGGGGTGTTCTCTTTCAATTGGATATTGATGGTAGTGAGAAACCTATAGCCTTTATCTCACAAAAATTAAATTCGGCACAGCGAAATTACACGATAACGGAGCTTGAATGTTTAGCTGCTGTTATAAGTGTTAAGCAATTTCGGCCGTACATTGAAGGCTATAGGTTTACCATTATCACTGATCATGCCAGCCTTAAGTGGTTAATGACGCAAAAGGACCTTAGTGGTAGACTTGCTAAATGGAGCTTGAAACTTCAATCTTATGATTTTACCATAGTACACCAGAAGGGAAAAGATAATGTAGTTCCAGACACATTGTCTAGAATTTACTGTGATAGCATGGAAGAGATAAAGTCTGATGTCGCTCTACATAATTTTAATCTGTTTTGTGGCGACAAAAGTGGTGATGAAATCTACGAGCAACTTAAAATTCGAGTTGAAACTTGTCCATCCGAATACCCAAATATGTGTGTTCGTAATAACAGGCTCTTAATACGAATCGACCCCAAACGGATTATTCCGGTTACAGATACTCCCTCCTGGAAGATGTGAATTCCCGTACCAATTAGGATGGACCTAATAAAACAGGAGCACGACGAGCCAAACGCGGCTCATGGTGGCATACGGAAAACCTTAGAACGTCTTCGAAGATTGTATTATTGGCTCAAAATGAATTTAGATGTGCATAAATATATAACAGAATGTTGCATATGTAAACAGTCAAAAGCTACCAATACTTCACCGAAAAAAAACATTGTATAATATTAACGACAGAGTCTTCGTTAAACAACTAACGAATGAAATCATTATTGAAACGACAAATTTATTATTGTTACAGATTTTTGTTATCTTAATATAAAATTCTTTAAATTATATTTTGATATTCAAGTAAAATCACACTATCTGAACATGCTTTGATTAATTGAATTAGATTATGACAGTTCAAAGAACTTTCATTAACAAAACTAAAATTATTAATTTTTATTAAGATTCGTTAATACGTTTGAACATTTTTAATTAATCGTACTAAGTAGTACTATTTTTTCTTTATTTAATAATTTTTCTTTCAAAAAATTGGAATAGAAATTATTCTTTAATTTAATTAATATTTGTTAAATAAAAAATAATAACTGAAAACATTTATAAAAAACCAGGCTGTTAAACGGTAAACCTCAGTTAAATAATAATAATATTTGGATTAATATTAATTGTTTTGATAAAGCTTAATTAGGTCTAGTACATTTCATATAATTAGACAAATTTTCCTAATACTAATGAAAGTTCTTTAAAACAATTAATTTCAATGCAAACATTTTATTATACAACTAAGATCTACCGTTTAGCATTTTTCAATCATAATTGGATAGTCAATGTGGAAAGATGCAACTTACAAAACCACATTTGACACGTGCTTAATTCTTGTGAAGTTAACGTTTATTTTGGTAAACTGTTAAGAAATTGGAAACAACCAGATAGTGTTAAAAAAATTATAATAATATTAAAATAATTCCTATGCTGAATTGTCAAAATAGGTATTTGCAACGATATTGAAAACAACAAGTACCTGTCTCAGTCTAGTCCCAAGTTTATTTTCTTATACTGGCACTTATTTTCTTACACAAGCAATCATATACTGTGAATATGATTGATTTTAGTTCTTTAATATTTATATATATATATATATATATATATATATATATATATATATATATATATATATATATATATATATATATATATATATATATATATATATAAAGCGCCCGCGTGGCGCAGCTACACGTGAAAGGTATATTTGTGGGAACGAATATTCTTTAATTCAAATATCTGTATTTTATTAATACTACTACATTTAATTAAATTTCTTTTAAAATAATGTAATTAATGTTAATTAACATAATTAATATTTGTTAAATTGAAAATATCAAACTAACAATAACTTCCTTAATGTTAAGATGATATAATATTAAAATCAAATCCAGATTTAACTAATATTCATCATTATAATAAACATTAATTATTTCTTATTTCTAAAATAATTATATTAATTAATATTTGTTGATTAATTTTTTGATGTTTGATTAATAAAATTGCATAAAATTAATTAATTATTCGTCGGCTGCATATAGACGACGAGTTTGTTTAATGAACACCATAATTCGTTATCTATACACAATTATTTTTTTCGGTGTTGTTTGAGACCACCGCTTGTTAAGCAAACAATACCAAATAGACCGTGGCAGAAAATATATATAGACCTCTTGGGTCCATACCCTCGTACTACCAACGGTAAGACCACTATATTAACCATTTTTTAGATCACTTGACTAAATTTGTATATCTTAAGACTTTGTCCAAAGCAACTGCAAGTAATATTATAAAATGTTTGGAAGACGAGATATTTTCCTTGTTTAGTGTCCCTGAATTTATTCACTCCGATAATGGCGTACAATTCATCGGTAAGGAATTTCAGTCTTTAATATCTGAATATGGTATATCACATGTACGATCAGCCTATTACTCACCCCAGAGCAATGCGTCGGAGCGCGTGAATAGGTCTATCATAGCTGCAATCCGAGCATACGTGAGTAACAAACATAGTACGTGGGATAAGTATCTACCCCAAATAGCGACTGCACTAAGAAACTCGGTACATCAAACGACGGGATACACACCACATTTCCTTCTATTCGGCTATCAGAAGATATTGAGGGGGCAAACTTATAAAACTCTAAGCGATTTAATGGCTATAGATGAACCATTGGGGAATTGGCTTGATTTACCTGATCGACTGGTATTAGTGCACGATGAAGTAAAGAAAAATTTAGCGTCTGCCTACCAAAAGTACTCGAATTACTATAACCTTCGTACAAGAGAACGTTCACTTCAGATTGGACAGTCCGTTTACGTTAGACAACATCCCCAGAGTGACGCTTCAAAAAAATTTGTAGGAAAATTTGCTTTTCCTTTTGTGAAAGCGACGGTAGTATCTATGTATCTATTATCTCAACATCGGGGTGCGTTTGGTTTAAGAGACGTAGCCAACTACCGGTGACAAATCCCAGCGGTTACATTGGAAATCCAGGGACACCATCATATATACAATATCTGGTTTGGACACCATCATCAGGACACCATCCTACATATAATTGCTGTTTTGGGTGACGTATACAAAAAAACGAAAACTAACCAAAATTTATAGAATTTTTTTTTTCTCTATATTGTACATATAGCTATTTTTCCTTATGGAAGTTTAATTAATTGTTGTAGTTGTAGCGATCGTATTTGTGAATGAAGATTTGTGTTTTTTTTGCTTTATTTTGATATTATCATCAAAGCGGGTTACGAACCTTGTGAATTGGTTTGATTTCTTTCTTGCGCTGCATTGTGACCTACATGAATTTCCTCGCTTAAATTTGTTCTGTGAAAGTGAAGTGTAAAATGGTGTAGTAGAGGAATCCGTTTGTGATGGGGTGAGCGGTGATTACAGTGTCGATGTGGGGAACGACCTTCCATATGGAGTAGGCACACAGTTTTTTGTAACATGGCTAATGGCGCGTGCGGTTAAATGGAGCCCTCCCAAATCCTGACTGTTTTGCTATCCTAATGTGTGCCGCCGTGTGTGCCATAATACGACCAAGCCAGACATTTACATCTTTATAAACTATGTGTTGTCTGTTACTGTAACATCATTTTCTATTCCCTGACGTGGTGTTTCGAAAACTTGAATTTTTAAAGAATCTAATGTAACAGTTCTAGGATCAGGAAGATAAAATCCATAAAGTATCTCTTTCGAACGTTTGACGTTGCGATTTATGTATAGTGATTGCATAAGAGAGATGAACTGGAAACTGATTTCGAACTAAGTTGAAAGGCAAAGATGAATCAAAAGCTGTGTCTAATGTAATACTAGGAATAATATGTATTGTTCCTGAATTTAATTCGGTCATTTTTCCTACTTTTAAGAAGTTGGTGCTTATATCAAGAACCATTAACCGTGTTCCATTGCATAATCCATTTTTATTTCAAGATTTCACTGTAACATAGTATACATATACAACTTTTTTTTTAATTTAGGGCAATATGGCGGTAATTCTGATGGATTTATTGAGTTAAGGTAATCCATTGGAAAATAAACTTGCATGTTTTTATCATCAGATCCGTCATCAGCTTTAACTGAATCGATTGCACAATAATATATTTCATTTGAAATAAGGTTTTGAAGAACATTATCATTTGTTAATTTTTCGAACACAAAATTTTGATATACATGCAAAATCATTTGTAGTAAATGATGAACCAAAATTATCTGTAATAAGATATAGGAAATATAACCTGAAGGTATTAGGATAGAGTCTTCATCCCATCGCAAACGTTCAAAAACCAACTGCTAAAATGTGAAACACTTTGCTCTCATGTCTCATGTTTGTATTTCAGCTTAAAACTTTGAACTGATGCCACAAATGGGACTTTTTATCAGTCATATTTATAATTGACGCACGATTTCCTCTTCTAACAACAGGTAACACTTTCCACCAAACGGTAAATTATTTTTCATCAAATTGCGAAATATTAAGGACTCAATTTCAAGTGCTATGCCTGAAGTCTTTGGAGCTTCGTCCCAAATTACGCGTAATAGACACTAAAAAGTTATATTTTTTGCAATTGCGGTTAAGTTGTGAAAATTTTACAGCAGTCATATTGAGAGGTAATGAAAACACAGATGGCATATCATTCCTTTGGGTAAAATTAATTAATTTTTTGAAAAAACGCTCTTATACCGAGCGTTATTTCAAAAAATTAATTAATTTAGAAAATAAAATTATATTTTGTGTTGCATGGACAGGAAATGTTTTTCCACTTCCAAAAACATTGTTTAGTAATACCAACAGATTAAGTTCAGTTGTTGTTAGAATGGGAGCAAAATGTATGTTTAGATTTAATCCGACAGTTTTTTTTCAATACATGGACGTATTGAGGGAACAATAGTTCCTTTGATGTTTTGTTTAATGAGTAAAAAATCTTAAAAGTCTACGATAAGTTATTTTTTAACTTAAGAACAAAGAATATGAAAAAATATTTTTAGAATATAAAATCGGTATCAATCCGGAACGAATTATTTGCGATTTTGAAAAGACAATTGTGTCATCAGCCAAAGTTTTTTTCCCAAACGCATCGTTTAAAGGATGCCTCTTTCACTTTGACCAAATAATATGGTGCAAAATCCAAAAGGAACGACTAGTAGCAAAATATGAAAATGACATCCTTTGTTCCACCAACCGAAGTCAATCATTATTACCAGAGCTTGTCTAGGAAATTTAATGACGAAGACGTAAAAAATATTGGAGTTTGGTTTAAAACGAATTATATTGGAGAATAGTCAACGGCCCAGATATAAACCTCAATTTTGGGCTATCGGCGATAACGATAATATATCGAAGACCTTCCCGCGAACCCAAAATAGAGTAGAAGCTTGGCACCGCCGTCTCAAGGTAATAGTCGGAAAATGTCACGCTGGTATTTACAAAACATTGGAAGATTTGGGAAAGGAAAGCATTTTAGCAAAGGCGCAGGTCGAGATTTAAGACTTCTGTCATCAGGAAGTCGTAAAAGTAAGTATAAATCAAAACCTGATTGCTAACACTGATCTTTTAATTGAAATACGAAATAAGCCAAAGCTTCATTTTCAGTCATACCTTGATTGGTAAAGTCTTCTAGAAGATAGTTCTTAAAATCATTAAAAAGTTGAAAAGGATCGGATAACACAGTATTATAGTAACGAATAAGTCATACCTTGACTTTCTTGTCAGGTGAAGTTAATTGTTGTTTTACAAAAAAAACCAAAATTATTTAAAATAGAAATATGGATTCAATGTATATAAACATATAAAATTATTATTATTACACCATTGATTGTTCTCTGGTGCTTTATATGGTGTCGAGATACCGCAAACTGTCAACTGATATACAAACTATGTAAGTGGATGTTCATGATTTAGACTATAAAAATGGAATGAGTTTCTCTTGTGATATTCGTGTTGCGTGTGATGGCCGTCCATTGATGGAGCATAGATGTTTAACATCCCTATGTTTATATTTATATTTAAATAACATATAATATATACAGTGAGACCATTTAAAATTCCGACAAACGTAACATAAAATTATTCATTAAATTATTTACTATCATACCGCCCAGTTTACGCAGTGGTTAAAACGCTGCGGAGTGGAGTGGGAGGTATCGGGTTCGAATCCCGATAGCGGCAGGATGCGAAAAGTGATTATCATGGAGATATACAATATGTTTCTACGTAAAATCGGACCTTTAGCCGGAACGTCAGGTACTAATGAGATGTCACAATGGGCCAATTGAATCTGAGTGACGGATAACAAAAAAAAATAAGTTCTGACTTATGTCTGATATTTGCTTTACGGTTGCCCAAAGGTTTTGAACACACCACCTCAGTCTTGAGACATAAATCCAATAGAGAATTTGTGGCACCTATTGCGTGCGCAAATTAGAAAATGTAATATTTCCAACAAGGTTTCATAGCAAATAGAGAATTTGTGGCACATATTGCGTGCGCATATTAGAAAATGTCATATTTCCAACAAGGTTTAATAGCAAAATATACTTCAGGAGAAATGGAACAAATTAGACCAGAACTAACAAAAAAACTAGTAAGTTCAATGCCAAAAATATAAAAATCTGTGATAAAGCAAAACGGGTGTGCAACAAAGTGCTAAAACATAAATATTAAAATTAAAATTTATAAAATATAAGCTAAAGCTGTCCTATGTCCGAATATTAAATTGTGATGAATTTTTGCCATATTTTGATAAAATTATTATTTTGTTAATTTATAAATCAATTTATTTATTATAATTCACACCTCGTATTACAGTAATAAATAAATAAACATATTCTAATAATAAAAATTATTTTAAGTTCGATATGATAGTAGATAATCTAATGAATAATTGTATGTTACG
Source organism: Tipula lateralis (assembly GCA_963932295.1). NCBI lineage: Eukaryota > Metazoa > Arthropoda > Insecta > Diptera > Tipulidae > Tipula > Tipula lateralis. The sequence goes on from OZ010736.1 coordinate 97,367,680, forward strand.
TTTGTCCGAATTTTAAATGGTCTCACTATAGTTATATATGCCTTTTTGGATTCTACAAATTGCATACCATAATTATAAATAAGCTAATAAGCTCAAAATGAGATGTTCAACTAACAAAATAATTGTAAATAAATAGATAATGTTCGCAACGATTTTAGCAACATATGAGTGTTAGCTTCTGATAATTAATTCATGGCACTCAACGAAATATGCCACTCAACGCTATCATTAATTAGGCCTCGTGTCTTAACTGCTTCTTAAACATTAGGAATACACAATTATTAAAAGTATTTAAAGTATCTGAGTAGCCTCAGAACCTTTCAGTTTAAGAGGTAGTAGCCGTAATCGTAAATGATATAACTCAACATTTTTTGGAGAAACTGAAATGATTATACCGATAACTTTCTCCCTAAAGTGTAAATTTGGAGAGCCTAAATAGTGTTTTGTTTCGTTTATCAATGCATTTTTATTCACTATATACAAAACATATGTATATGCAACGCATGCTGTGTAATAGAAATGAAGGAAAATAACAATTTATAAAATGAGAAGAGCTTTTGTCGTTTTTTTCTATTTTTTTTATAGATATTCTCAGTTCTTAGCAGCTCTTTATTTATTTTTGTCTGAAATGAAACGACGATAGAGCATTTCACGTTCTCTCCCATTATATTTTTAGTATTTTTGTTCTGTTTGTCATAGATTATTTTATAAGAATTATGATGAGAGTATTTATACTGAGAGGAGAGTGGAAATTCCCTATGGCTACGCTTTTTCTTGGCTTGTGTAATATATGGTATATATGATTTGATGCATTTATGCAATATATTTGAAATGTTAAGTCACCCGACTTAAATAATAAAAACAAACATTTTTTCAGTTTAATCATGTCCTTAGCAAATTAGAAAAAAAGATTCAGCATGCATTTTTAGATTGCATTCCAGCATTCAAACCAATTTTATATATCAGTCATGCAATGATTACTACAAATATCGATCTATTGATCTTAAACAATAAAATAGGATCGAATTGCTAAAAAATTGTATTAAAGGTTGTATATTGTCCATGTGCTGGAAAAAAAGTATTGGAGAAGCTCATTCTAGTTCAATAATTTTTGATATAGAATCGCGCGAGCGATTAAATAAATGTACAGGAAATTGTTATGCGAGATGAAACTTGTAAGAAATTGGAAAGCAAGGTTAATTGTAAGGAAAATGTATGATAACTAAGCAGGCTGGTAAATAACAATGAATATGTCCACGCCTGTATGTCAATATACATAGTTAAAAAACGAAAAGAAAATCAATAACATATTCACATATGTATTTAGTTTAAATGAATTTCAGAATAATTATGTCAATATAATATAAAAATTAAATCAAATTAATAAAAATTAAATAATAAATTGAAATTTAATTAAATATATTACAAATAATATATTATAATATAAAATACATATTTTATGTTTAGGTTATTATGAATATTTTCATTACCACCTCTAACAAAGGAGGAAAAAAATTATTTGTCGACGACTATTGCTCCCATCTAAGCCGAAAAACCAAAAAACGTACAATTGGGTTTGCAGCAAGCAAAAAAGTCAGTTATGTAAAGGGCGCGTGGTAACGCGTATCGAAGGAGAACACAAAATAGTAAAATGTGCCTCAAACCATTCCCATGAACCCATAGCACACGAGAAGGAAGTCGCACAAGCAAACGCAGATGTCAAAAAATGTGCTAGAAATAAGCGGAAATAATACCATTTCATATATTGAGAGAATCAATCAAAAATAAACCAAGCCACTCACATGTGTATCTAACTACAAAAATGGCACAAAAAAATTAATTCAACGAGTTCGTGCTATTAAACCTAAGGAACCTGAAACTCTTGAAAATATAATAATTCTGGAAAATCTTCGTTAGATTGAAAGAGAGTTATTTATATTAAATGAAGATTATTTTGACGGAGACAAATTTATTTTGATGGGGACTATTTCTTCCTTAAAACTCCTTGGTGAATCAAGTTGTTGGAATATGGATGGAACTTTCGATGTAGTTCCATCTATAATGTGACAGCTTTTTTCAATACATGGACGTATTGAGGGAACAATAGTTCCGTTGATTTTTTGTTTAATGAGTAAAAAAATCTACAATCAGTTATTTTTTAACTTAAGAACAAAGAATATGTTTAGAATATGAAATCAGTGTCAAGCCGGAACAAATTATTTGCAATTTTGAAAAGACAATTGTGTCATCAGCCAAAGTTTTTTTCCCAAACGCATCGTTTAAAGGATGCCTCTTTCCAAATAATATAGCGCAAAATCTAAAAATAATGACTAGTAGTAAAATATGGAAATTACGAAAATTTTTCAATCCAAATCAGGATGATTACAAGTATAGCCTTTGTTCCATCAAACGAAGTCAATAATTATTACCAGAGCTTAACTAAGAAATTAAATGACGAAAACGTAAAACACATTGGAGTTTGGTTTAAAAAAAATTATATTGGCGAACGTAGTCAACGGCCCAGATATAAACCTGAATTTTGGGCTATCGGAGATAACGATAATATATCGGATACTTGGCACCGCCGTCTCAAGGTAATAGTCGGAAAACGTCACGCCGGTATTTACAAAATATTGGAAGATTTGGAAAAGGAAAGCATTTTAGCAAAGGCGCAGGTCGAGAAAGTGAAATGTGGTGAAAATATACCAAAAAACAAAAAACTTATAAAAAAAATAAAAATATAAAAAGAGTAATTATGAAAAGGCTTAAAATTAAAAAAACAGATTTTTTGCAACTTTTTGCACATAATATTTTATTGGGATAGTTTTTTTAATAAATTGTATTTTAAATAAAAATTTTGCATTACATTGAATGAAAAAATTATATAGATTATTTTTAAAAACATTAGCAAGGCTGTAATGCAAGATTTTTGAAAATTATATTATGCAAAATTGTAGAAATGCGAGATTTTAAAAATGCAAGATTTTGTAATACGAGATTTTTAATTTTTGAAATTCGAGATTTTATAATGCGGGGTTTCGTACCGCTCCGTTTTATTTGTTTCAAATGTGTAAAAATTTAAACTACTATTTTAAATAAAACTTTATTAAAAAACTATATAGTATAAAATAACTATCGTTAATTATATTTGATAAACAGAGATAATTGTATGTATATTTAAAAAAAAACCATCACGTATGTACTTCTTATTCAACCCGCGCCAATTATTGGAAGCTGAATCATAGACTTTTACTTTTAAGATAGATTCTTGTTGCCTATGACAGTGTTCTCTTTGAAACTATGTGGGCTCACTTCACGTGCTTATTCTTATCATAATTATTCTAAAACCTAATTTGCATGAACTGAGTTAATCACATGCTATATTGTAGGCTTTATTTATGAAAAAAATATAATTTTCATAAATTAAAAACATTTTATCCTAGAATTAGGATTGTTTTGGGTAAAGACAAGCATTTCGTGGTTTAATCAGAAAGCATAATATGATGGCGGCAGTTCTTTAAATAAGCAATTGTATTTTGCGAAACAGTGTTAGTATTTTTAATTACAGATGTTTGAGTTCTCGAAATGAATATTTAGCTTTCTCAGTCAAAACTCTTTTTCCTAGATTTAAATAATTAAAAAATAAACATTATTTTATATTGATTCAAAGAATAAAACTCTGGTTTCACAAAAATATATCACCGCGATCTATTTATAAATATCTTATTTTAAGATTTATATTATATAATTCAAATGATCTATAATTAAAATAATTTAATGCTGTTAAAGTAAGTCGAACGTTTCCAGCCGGAAAATAAAAAAATCGATAATGCAGATACTGTCTTTGCTATTCCAATCGAAAGTTACCATTTTTGTTTTTTATTGATTAATTTTCAACCGTTGTCAATTATTGTCCAACATTTTTGAGCCCAAAAAAAGTGTATGCTTCGAAAAATTACCAAGCCTAACAGAAAAACATATATATGTATTCAAAATAATAAAAATAATCATATGAAATACATTAATTCACAAGATTGTTATGGCTGGATGTGACGTTATTCTAACCAGTTTTGCAATCGTTATCAATATCACTGGCAAACGTATTAGCGTTGGTAATAATGTTTTACGTTTTTTAGTAAATTATTCAAAAATTGAAGATTCATAGGGTCATTGTCATCTCCCATAATTGTGTCATCGGAATTCAGACTGCAAATCAGATCATTTGTTAAATTAGAATTCATATTATCACTATCACTAACCACGATAATGTCCCTGGAATCGACACTGCGAATCAACATGCTTGGGATTGATCGAGATTCGCGATACTTTTGAAAATTGCTTAGTAGCGCAACTGTTTTTCGAATATCGCCAGTTTCAATTGGATCTAATTCTGCATGTTTCGAGGTAATTTGTTTTGTTTCTTTCCGGTTTGTAAAACCGGACTGTAGGAACTCGATAATAATTTCGTTGATTTTGTGATCTATTCTGTGATCAAAAATCGCCCAGCTTTAATTGGGCTTCCATTTTAACTATTTGGGGTGGTAAAAAATATTTGATGGTATGCTAATGTTCCTATATCTTCGTTTAAATTGCAAATACAATTTAAATCAATATAAAGTTTGCTTTTGCAGTGCAATGACTTTATTTTCGAAACGGAATCATTTTCATATTTATTTAAATCGATTTGAGCATCGTAGTCATTATCGATTACATCATCTCTGGTTCCGATAGAATTATGTCATGTCTATTATACTTGGTTTAGCTATGATTGCATTCATTTTATTACAAATTTCACATCCATCTTGTAATCCTATTCAACATGGCATCAACACAGCCCAAAATTTTCAGGTTTATACTCATTTATATTCAATCATTAAAAACTTAAATTTATATAATCAATTAATTCCGTATTATTCTAAACTATTCCAGAGGATTGAATATGGAAAGACTAAAATTTTTACACAACATGATAAAATACCGGCCAGTTAAAATGTGTTTTTTAAATTCAGTTTTAAAAAATTCCAAAAAATTTCTAATGGAAAATTGCTACCTAATTTGCCAGCAACATTTTTAATGCCAACAATTTTGGTTTGCTCACAAAAGATCTGGTGGCATCTATAAGAACTATAATTGAAATATTAGCTTTCATTACGTATGTGAAGTTGGCCCGAAAACCTTCACGAAAATTAAAAAAAAAAATATGTGTCTTGGCTAAATAAAATATACTTCAGCACGAAAAATAACACAAAACAAACTAAAAATACAGTTAATTTAATCTTATTAAATTTTTATTCATAATTATTTGTGCCCATCAAAAATACTAAAAAAAATTAATTGATAATAATTAAATCAGTTATATTTTAATCCAGAATAGATAAAACCACATTAACCAACCAATCCATATAACGTATTTTCTTCTTTTGACTTCAGACCTTCTGTGAGCCGTCTGGGCATATAGTCGATTAAAAATCTATGTGCACGGTGCTCTACGCATGTATTATGGCGCTCCAAGTGGCTTCTTCAGTCTTTCCAACAATACAATGAATTTCTTTTTCTATGTACGCTCATATATTCTCAATCACATAAAAATCCGGGCTCTGAGGCGGCCATTCTAAGGTGGCAAATTGTAAGATCTGTCAAAATCAATCCAGCAACGACCCAAAATAGTTTACAAAAGTTTATAAACTTTTCAAGAAATAAAACCGTAATCCAACCAACAATACATAGGAGATTAAGGGAGGAGAAAATTAAAAAATACACCACTCAAAAAAACTGCTGATATCAAAAGTAAATAAATTAAAACGATTAAAATTTTGCAAGGGTGCTTACTACAGAGTCGTTTAAGTTTTGGAAGAATATTTTATGGACGAACAAATCAATTTTTTCTCTTGATGGGACCTGGAGAAAACAGTAGTTTTATTCCAAACCTTCTAAGAAGTTTAAACGTACAGTCGTCGCGCCAAGGCGTCATTCTGATGGAGCCCACTTAATGATATGCTAGTACATATCGTATGACAGTGTTGATCAGATTTAGTTGTTAAGAGGGAAAGTTATGGTCAAAGCCATTATTTGGATCTTCTAAATGATGTGGCGTTAGTGGCTGTATACAAATTAATTGGAGAACATTTTATGCTTCAACAGGATAATGCTCTTATTCATAAAGGCCAAATGCTACTAAAATTTTTAAAAGATTTGTACCAACCTTTATTAGAATGCCCGAATTTAAATGTGATTGAGAATATGTGGGCGTACATAGAAAGTAAATTCCTTGTGTTGTTGGAAGGACTAAGGAAGCCACTGGGAGCGCCATAATAAATGCATGGAGCACCGTGCCAATAGATGTTTTAAAAAATTTAATCGATTCTATGTCCAGACGGCTCACAGAAATTCTGAAGTCAAAAGGAGGAAATACGTGATATGGATTTGTTGGTTAATGTTTTTTAATTAATTATTATAAATTAATTTTTAATTAATTTTTTTTAGTATTTTTGATGTGCACAAATAATTATGAATAAGTTTAAATTAACTGTATTTTTCCCTAAAATTAAAATCAAAAATTTTTTTTATTAAATTATAAAGAAAAATAATTAAGCTACTAAATAAAAATTAATAGTTTCAAAAAGATTTTTGTTTTTATCAATTTTTAAGATGTTTCAATAAAAATGTATACTGCACAAATATATATGAAGAGGATAGTACGGTGCGGTTCAATAGATTACCGCCACTTAATTCTGAGAAACAAAAGTCAATTTCCAGCCGGTGCGTGTGAGATAGAAAAAATTGTAAAATAGAGAAAGAAAGAGTATTAAGTATTGATTTATTGAATTCAATAGCAAAAAACAAAAACCGCGTACATCCAAGATAACTGTGTTTTTTGTTTTGTTTTGCAAAATGAGTCAGAAAATTTTCATGAATCTTTATAGTTCACTTTTGAAAAACTTGAAAGTGAAGTTAATTATTAGTATTATTATTACTCAGTTTTTAATCAATGGGTAAGAAAAAGTGTTAAGCTTTATCACAAAGGCCCAAAATAGATGTCTATCATCAGGAAGGGCTTTCAGGCCGTGCTATAGGTCGTAGGTTTGGACGAGGTCCTGAAGCCATCCTAAATTATTTGAAGGATACAAAATCTTATGGAGGTAATTATAAAGAAAAAGTTTCAACGACACTTACACCTCAGGATAAACGAAAAATCAGCCTCAAATTCGGCACTTTCTACAACAAAAATTGCCTTTCAAACTGGTGTTAATCTGAAGCGGCCGAAGTTCAAGAAAAAACCACCACTGAATGATGAACGGAAGCAGAAACGATTAGAATTCGTAAAAGAACACATAACTTGGAATGTGATGCAATGCCAAAATGTTAATGACTGGCGAAAAGTCGTATTTTCTGATGAAAAAAAAATTCAACTTGGATGGACCAGATGGGTATAATTACTATTTTCACGACCTTAGGAAAGAGGAAGTGTTTTTGAATCGCCATCATAGTAGAGAAGGGGGCGTAATGGTCTGGGGTTCAATATCTTATTATGGCACAATCGATTCGGTGTTTCAAAGTCCAAAAATGACCGAAAACAGTTAAAAGATGTTACTGGAATCTGTTTTACCTAAAATCCATCACCTTTTTACACTACTCTCGTAAATTTTCCAAAAAGAGAATGCGCCAATACACACAGCTCGCGTTGTAAAGTCGTACATCACAAGCCAAAAAGTTCAGCTATTGCCGTGCCCACCATGTTCGCCGGACTTAAACATAACAGAAAATGTTTGGGGCTGGCTCACACGTAAAGTATACGAAGGAGGGAAACAGTATGATACTAAAGAAGAGCTGATACTAGGGATGAAAGCGGCCTGGGCAGAAAATTCACTTAATTAGTTGAACTCATTGTATGACTCACTTAAGGATCGTATTTATGAAGTTATTCAGCATAATGGAAATTCCACAAAATATACGAAATTATATTTTAATATTGTATTTCAATAAAAAATATTGGTAAGAAATCACACAAAGTGATATTATTTCATGTAATTTTTCAAGTGGCGGTAATCAAATGAACCGAAATAAAGCCATGAATTTCTGACTCATTTTTCAAAACAAAACAAAAAACATAGTTACAATATATCTACAATTTTTGCTTTTTGCTATTGTATTCAGTATTAAATATACTCTTTCTCTATTTTACAAATTTTTCTATCTCACACGCACCGGCTGAAAATCGACTTTTGCTTCTCAGAATTAAGTGGCGGTAATCCATTGAACCACACTGTATCGACATAGATAAACTACATACTTCCAGCTCTGTATTTCGGTTTAGAGATTAACAAAATATTGGCTTATGCCAATTATTTAATCAGATCATCAGTAAACATTATTCAAAACGCCATTACCATACGTTGGGGATATGGATCATTTCTGAACGATGTTTTGTTAGCGAATTATTGAAAGAATGAGGATGTGCAATTTATTATGGTCAATTTATGAAAACGAAAAAAAAAAATTGGAGTATAAAAGGAATTATTTTATTTTATTTGTTTCATTACCTTTTCGTATTTTGTGTCGTGCGTACCTATTTCTGGGTGTTTTCTTGTTATTTTCGTGATTTTATATAATATTAAAAGATTTTGCTTAAAACTAATGATCTTTGCTTTCTCCTGGACAATCTAAAAATGTTTGAACTAATATACGTTTTTGACCTCAGCTTGTTATTTTGAACAACCTTTCACGTGTAACGTGTATTTTCAATTAATTTGTTTAAAATTTAATTCACTTTTGGTTTGTTTAAGATAACTCTTAAAATTTCAAATCATTATTCTTAAAATGGAGAATGAAATAAAAAAAATCGTAGATTAAGCTACAAAAAAAAAAGAAGTGGAATAACAGTCGAATCAATCAGGAGAGCTATTGAAAATTTGTGCATCACAAATTTTAAATCCACAACTTCCTCTAGCAAAGCTATGATTTAGTTATGTAAATTTTCATGTGTCAAAAATAATTTGTTAAACCGAACTCTTTTATATAATGCGTGGCGCAGATACATCAAAAGCAGCGTTTTTTCCAAAACTACAAATGGAAACGTATGCTTAACCGAATTATAAGAATCTACTTCAAATAACTTAAATGTGCAACATGGAATTGAAGCAAATTCAATTAGCAATTCACATAATTTTGAACGAGAAACTGTTGAAGATTTAGCGATACACGATGATTGATTGAAGTTTAATAGAAATAATTTTGATTTTTATTAATAATTTTGATATTTATCTTTTCAAATAGATTAATTATATAAAGAAAATTATTTTTAAAGATATTTTTATGTGCTTCATATTAATTTATTTGTAATTATTTTAAGCTAGAAAAGGGATGAAAAATCCTTTTTTATAATAATTTTGTTAATCCCGTTAAAAAAAAGAATCAATTGATCAAAAAGATCAGGTTAAAAGTTTCAGGTTAATACCAAAAAATAATCAATCGATCTTGACCTTAAAAAGTATATATTCAGCCCATCACTAATCATCACACCAATAAAACAGAATCATACTACAACTCGTTCAAAAGAATCAGTTCGGTAAATTGATCCGTTCAGAAGAATCGATTTGTTCAAAAGAATCATATCGCTTAATTCGTTCAAAAGAATCATTTCGTATAAAAGAATCAATTCGCTCAAAAGAATCATATCGATCAAAAGATCAATTCGTTTTAACGAATCATTTCGTATTAAAAGATCAGTTCGTTCAAAAGAATCAAATAAAGTGATTTTTTTTTACGTTGTAATAAAGTTTTATATTTAGCTCCCTTTCACATTACTACAATAAGAGTAAAGATAGCAGTATAACATGAAAGGGATGTAATTATATGTTTGTGTTAAAATGAGAAAAATATTTTATATGATTTATTACTTCTCATTCGCAAAATAAAGTAAAAGAAAAAATGCGATATGATGGTTTTACAGAAATGAACGAATCGATTCGTTTGATTCTTTTTAACCTGATCTTTATAAAACGAATAAATTGATGTTTCGAACTATTTAATGATCAGGTAAAAAGATTCGATCAGAATCGATTCGAACATCACTAAATATTCGTGGTTTATTTGAACTTGTATTTAATATTTCTAAGTTTAACCTAACTAAAATTTTCGTTGGAGAGTGTCAAAAAATACGTAAGACTATTTTTTCTTTAAAACCAATATATTTGGATATTCGTTAATAATTCGTTTTAGACATTGTAGGGCTTATAAAAATGAGTGATACCGATGAACGAGTATACCCACTAAGTGAATGGGTAAAGCCAAAACAAAAAAATATGCAGTTTGGTTACATTTCAAAACAGTAAAAATACGAATTTGTTAAAATGCAAACATTGTGACACGACATATCGAGTTCACCAAACAACAACTTCATATATGTATATCATATGGAGCATAAAGCCAGCATTTTAAACTTAAAATCTCTTCCATCGGGATTGAACAATACGGCTTCAAATAATAATGCCTCAAAATCTATCACATCATATTTTCAAAAATCTTCAAATTCTAGTCCTGGACTAATACTAGCATAACATACTGCATTGGATAGAATCAAAATCTCATTTTCAAAATTGGTAAATTTAAATAGTGAGGAGATCAAAAATGACTGGAAAGCTCAAGGGCTTAAAATGCCCCTAACAAGAAAGAGTATATAAGTTTAGAATTAGGCGATATACCTTACACATGTTAAATGAAAACGTTAATAGTCTAGAGGTAGTTAGCATAAATAGCACAATTCCGGCCAATTGTGCAACCGCGGTTCATATAAGATATTCCGCTTTATATTTATTCTCTTTGCCTTTGGTTTAAATAATTAAATGACGTTATAATTTTTACTATAAATGATAAAAAATGTTTTTAAAGTAAATACCTTATTTTTTTCGGGATGGATAGCATGTTTAGTTTGTTTTGTTTTATTTTTCGTGCTGAAGTATATTTTATTTAGCCAAGACACATATTTTTTTCTTTAATTTTCGGGATGGTTTTCGGACTAACTTAACATACGTGATTTCATTAGCTGTGAAAGAACTTTAATTCGGTTAACAATGAATATATAGTGAAAGGATTTAACATTAAAACATGTAATTTATTTGATTTTTTAATTTTTTTAAAAAACAGAATTCTTGTGTTACTAATGCTTCTGAAAAGGCACCACATTTATTACAACGAACCTTTTATAACTCCCATTTCTTTATTTTTTAAGTCTAAATTGAGTTCTATCCTTAATGTATTCCGAATGTCTGACCCATAAGACGTTAATAATTTATTGCGTAATATTTTTTTATTCAATTTAGTGTCTCTGACATTAATAATGCAACGAAAAAACACAAAAAATTTATATCTAGGTAAATTTTTAGTGTTATAATTATACGGGTAAATGTGATTACTGTGTGTTCATCACTTATAATATTGCATTTTTGATTATTATAGTATTTAACTTTGGTTCATTTGCAACAATATCATCATTATAATTAATGCCAATATTAGTTTCTAGTTTCGCCTTGAGTGTATCTCGAAATTGGTCATTCAACTGAAACAATCTTTTATTAATTTTAATTTATTAGCTTGAGTACATTTGAGACCGGAAATGGTTTCGCAAACTTTGTGAAATAGAGTTTACCTAAGATGACAAAAATTTTATATCTTCAAAGGAGCTAACGTTTTTGACAATATCTATAGCGAATGAGTGGTATATTGCTGAACTTAATTTAAAAATATTTAATATAATATATAAACAAAATAAATTCAAAATTTAATTCTTTAATTCAAATAATGGTTATTTTCAATATATTTAAAATTTCCAATAAGCAATGTATGACATATACGATTATTTCAATAATGATTGGGTTAAACAAACGATATTATATATCTGTGTCAATAAATATAATAAGGGAATAAATCATTTTATTAATATTTAAGGAGGACGATTTTAACCGAGTCGGTTGTTCGTCAAACAGAGCAAACGTGTTTTTTCTGCTCTGTGGTTGTTTTATTTTTTAAAATATTTAATTTACTCAGTCTGAAAATTCAATAAAATAAATAATTATAATAATAATAATATAATATTAAAAAAAGTGAATTTAAATAAAATTAAATAAATATATAATAATATAAATGGTAGAAGCTGTAAATTTAAGATAAGTAACATATTATTTAGGTAGTTTATATATTTTATATAGCTATGCATTTTTTATATAGTGTATGTGTATTTGTATTTTATACACAACAAATTCACATACTATATAGTCTAAATTGTGATGTCCTTGAAAACGTTTGCATATAAATTTTTGTTAAATTTTATATAGCACGTTATTTTGTTTTGGTTTTCTTCTCTATTCAAATTTTTCTATTTTATGTATTAACATGGACACCTGCAACGGTTGCATTATACAAATAAAATTGTAAATATCTGGCTATGTATTTCCTTCCCTTTTGTTTTATATATTTTACTTATATATAGATGTGTACAAATTTGATTTTGTTTTATATATGTGTACATACATATTAAATATATCAGTGCATACAGTAAAGCCTTATATATTACTGGTTTTGCTATTTGATGGTTTTGCATAAGGGTTATACTGTAGTGCCATGTATATTATTGGTCGAAGAAACCGTTTCTTTTTATCACGACCAGGGATGCCCTTGTATGTGGGGTGTGGATCGAAGGTATCTTGTGGTGGAGTGGATTGACATATTTTGTAGTGGGTTCCGACTAGGTAGAGTAGGCACGGTTGAGATTCGGTAATTAATTGAATATATATTTGTTGGTGGTTGGTGGATTTTGGCACGAGTGATTCAGTTGTGGGCGTTTGAATTGTAAGCGTGTTCAAGACATTTTTAATAGCGGGATATTGACCTGTATAGCGATAGAGATTGGAGGTGTGGACTCGTTTCGGTTGGTTCTTGACGGGTGAGATTTGTCCGCGTACTTTGATATTTATGTTTGTCTTAGTTGGATTTAGTTTTGGAAGCTTCCTTTCAACTGCAGTGGTGCTGTGGGGTGGAAGCGAATTGTCGGCGTATGGCATCCTCCGAAGATCTATCCGCGGTATCGAGGCTTCGTATTGATCTACAGGATTGATTGTTTAGTGTTTCTAAATCACAATTGTGGAGTTGTTGCAGTCTCGTTTATATATTTGAGTGTTTTGGTGGTTTTAATTTTTCGTCGTTGGAATCGAGTCTGCGCTTGACTTGGTCACAAGTTTCGGGATTGAATGGTTTTCAGTCGTCGTCCCGGGGTGCGTTTCTGATGATGGAAGATACAAGTTTGTGTCTTGTAACGGAGTTGAGTGTCCTTGATTTGTAGAGTTTTTGAGGATGTGTATGCCTACGTTCAGGGAAGTCAGGTGTGGCGGATCTGCTTCGATTTTTACTGTTTATGGGTTCAGTTACCGCTTATTCAAATCTGCTACATTTAAAACATAGAATATTTGATGTTGACTTCGGAGGGCTCCATTCATTTCATTTGATGGGGTGGATTTGAATGCGAAGTTTGGTAAATTGAAGAAGCGTGTGTGTGGCACAAGGGTGGGTGTGTGTAACACATAGATAATAAGGAAGGTGTGCACATCCTCAGGGATTTTGAAGGACGGGAGTGTTAAGAATTGATGCAGGACACGGGTTTGTATTTTCCACTATCGTAGGTGCATTTTGGGATTGTGGTTGGAGGTTTTTAAGTATTGAAAGTTGTGACGGGTCGGACGCAGATTTGATTTTAGTGGCGGGGAGTTGAAGCTTTTAGAATGTTTAGGTGTCAGCGAGATTGTATGAGTTTTGCAGTTGTGGTTTGGAAGCATTCATTTTTTTAGATTGATGGGAGTTTTTGATATGTTGGCTGAATTTTTAGAGGATGTGGCCGGATTCTGGAGTGGGCTGGGTTTGTGCAAGAGTATCTTGGAGGGGCCGGTTTTTGTCGGTATTTGTAGCTTCATGCTGGTAATTTGTTCTTTGCCTCATAGTTCTGCTGTGACTGAGGGGAGGTTTTCGGGGCTGAATTTGATTGGGACGGGCATGAAAGTTGATCTAGTTGCGGTGGCGGTTCGAAGCTTTTGTTGGCATGTGGGGTTTTGGACACGAGTGGGATTTGTTTCGTGTTTGGATAAATTTTAGTTTCTTGCATATCAATTGAGATAAGTCTGCACTTTTGATTTTTGTGTAGGTTGGTGTTTGGGTCGTGTTTGTTCCACTTTTAGGGTGCTTTGCTCCATACTTTCTGCATGTAGGTGGCATCCATGCCTACGTTATTATGCATGCGTTCTTTCAGCTTATTAAGTTTCGTATTTGGATTTGATTTTTTATTATGTGTTGTGAATTGGGAAGTCAATATCAATTAAAAAAAAATAATATCAAAAAAAAAATATGTTATAATAATTTAATGAAAAGGTTTTGTTTTTTTTATTTATATAATTGTAAATAAATAGAATTCCTTGAAGGATTATAGTTGGAGGGGGTTTACAAGGAAAGTTTATTTTATTTTAAAAAGAAGTTGCATAGTTTTGGAATGTAAAAAGTTTTCAGATATCTATTGTGGTTTTCTGATAAACATATTCTAGGATTATGGTATCATCAGCGTAATGGTTGACTTATGCTTAATCTAGCATACCGTAAGTTAATTAATTAAGAGTTTTGAATTTTTCTTTAACTATGATAGGTGAGCGGACTGGAATTTAAATAAATAATAAAATTAATAATAATTAAATTACAGATGCCTATCTAGTAAATTTATTTTTAGAATTTGTGTAGATGATTTAATTTTAATACGTTATAGCTAAGTTTCAGGTGATAGCAGAGCCATCTTTATTAAGATGGCTCCGGGTAAAATTAAGATGGCTCTGCTCTGGTGATAGCTAATTTAATCAATTATTAATTTATATAAACCCAAATTGACAGTTTATTAGGTTGCCATAATGTATGTTTATGCAATGATGTCGGGTCATAAAATAAATAAATATTGCCACTCGCGTTAGATGGTGATGGATCTGATATATAGGGATGCAACTTTATATACAGCATACGATGAGAAGACCCCAGGATAAGTAACCTAAATACTCTAGTAACTTTTGAGGTAACACAAACACATATGATGAAATTAGAAATGTCCTTATACCTATCCAAATAAAAATAATATCCAATGTTAAGGTATTAGATCAAATTATTTATGTAATAGGAAAATGTTTCTGTTGAGGATTGTCACACTAGTCGTTTCTGTGACTAACATTCCTTTCCTGAAAGCCACCAGTGTTGTAATTTGCATAATTGTTGCATATTTTTGGAATGTAAGTTTTCAGATGTCTATTTAGATTCTATGATGAGCATGTTTCAGAATTATGCTAACATTATCGTAATGGACGGCTTAAACTATCATACCATATAAATAAAATTAATTGGTTCAGATATCTGAGCCATAAGGTTATCAATTTTCTTTCAGAGTTCTGTACTTTTGTTTTAATTAGGTTAGTTGTGCGGATGGGAGTTGAAATAAATAATAAAATTAATTAATTAAGTTACAGATTCCTGAGCGACTAACTATTAAACTTATTTGTGGTTAAATGGATTTCCATTTTTTTCACTTGTTGTGTACTTTCGTCACTGGTTTTAAATATAAAAAACACAATGTTTATTTTTGTATAAACTTCCTTATAGTAACGATTTTTGTAGATTCTATTTGGTGATCGATTTCGATATTTAATCATCATCAGTTCACTTTATACTAGTTCTAAACTAGTATAAAGTGTATAAAGTGTAAAGTGAACTGATGATGATTAAATATCGAAATCGATCACCAAATAGAATCTACAAAAATCGTTACTATAAGGAAGTTTATACAAAAATAAACATTGTGTTTTTTATATATTAAACTTATTTTAGAATTTTAATTTAGTATTAATTTTATTCTAAATGCAGCAGAGCAGATACACTCTAAAAATTTTTTGTTGAAATTTACTACAATAATTGTAGGTTATCTGTTGCCTTCAATTATTGTAGTTAATTTTCATCGAAGTGTGATTTTAAAAAATCACACTAAAAGCGTGTGAATTATTTACACGTTAAACGTGAGTAATCGCTCAATTTAATAGTGAAATTTCTATTTTAAATGTTGAAAAATTTTCGTATAAATTGGAAAAATCCGCTTAATTAGTGTAAAATTGTACTATCAAGATTTTTGAATAAACAGTGATTAAAAATGGCCATATTTCGTAATCCTCTAAAGATTTGATGACAATTAACTGTTATAATTTGAATAATTTTCCATTCTGTATTATTTATCTGAAATGAAATCTTAACCTACCCTCCAACGTCATTGTCTCATTACAAAATCTGTTGACGAAAAATCATATCATCTAGTTCATCAGCATCGTTCTTGTTTATTGATTGATCGTACTATACACATCCAGTTTGTTTATAAGTCGGGTTGCCAACATTACTCTAGCGAATTTTATTGTATCCTAAATTTGAAACACTCCAAAGAAAATTAACGCTTCTATTTGGTAATTGCAACAAAAATAGTTTTAAACAATTTCTTGGTTGATAATTAACACAGAAAAATTGTAAATCACTACTGCAGAGTAAAAAACGGTTGACTTTTCGGGAATTCGCACAATTTTTGAGTTTTTTACTACGCTTTTCATGTAAACTACTGCGATTGAGTGAATAACGTCATTTTTCAATAAATCACAACCCGAGTGTGTAGAATTAAACGTAGTTGTGTATTTTACAATCAGATTTGTGGTAAAATACACAGTTTTTAGTGTTTATTCACTATTAGTTTTTAGAGTGTAGGTGTTGCGGACTAGAGAATGCTGATTGGCGATTGCAGATTAGTAGATAAGAATTATGATTGTCTGCTAACAGTAGTTTAGAATCGTTTTGCCAGGTGTCTGTAACCCGGTCATTCCCTCCTTACTAACATATCTTCCCATCCTTACCTATCGTTTTATGTAAACGGCTGTAGGAATAGGCCCGGCGTTGTCCGGGAATCTTGCCTTGCACTTGGTCCTACATTCCTATCAATCACTCAACCAATTTCAGAAGGACAATTTTAACATTAAAATCCTTCTATGATAAAGTTTTATATGTTAAGATTAAAATAAATACCGGTATATGGCGGGAAATTTTTAACTTCATCATAATTATTGATTAATTTCTATCTTAGATTTATATTTAAGGAAGTATCATGAGTTAAACGTCTTATACCATTTTTTTTTTCCGGCGCTTAGGATATTAAGTGAGTTATTTCTATTTTTCAAAATAAAAATACTAATTTTAATTAAATATCTTGCCTTATGATATTATCTAAAAATTTATCGCAATATAAAAAAATAATAACTCAATAACAACCAAGTGCACTGAGTTAAGCTTTGCTGTTTGAACATGAAGGGAAGAAAGAGAGTGCAAACGTGATTTTTCCTCGCTAGCTGGTTAATGCTCTATGTACTATAATTTTAATCTATGAAATATGACGTGATAATAAACAACTTACCAATAGTATACCCGATTACAATATCTTTAGCATTACAATATCTTTAGATTACAATATTTTTATATCTTTATACTCGATTACAACTTACCAATAGTATACTCGATTACAATATCTTTAGCATATCGCAGCTATCGCACGGAAAGCCATGAAAATCACTTACCTTCTTATTTTGACAGATATAAGAAATATAGTTGATTTTAAACAAAAAATATCGTACTGAAACTTACCTCTTGTCTTTGGTCGAAAAATAAATTTCTTTTCCGCAATTTGATCGTAACTGAAGAAGTCATCTTGAGCCATTTCGACAGCTCGTTGCTTTTTCTTTGTAAATTTTGTTCAAAGGTACGGATGATTATTTAGTAAATACTACACGAATATTTTATTTTTTTTGTTCAATTATATATTTCAATAAAATATTATATTTATTATTTTAATTTGTTTTATTTTGTGTATAAAAAATTAATATGTGTAAACCAATAATCACCTCAATATCGCAAAGTAGTGTATATAAGTTAAATCGCTTGGTTATATCGCTATTATAAAACCGCTGTCTATTTGTTCACTTGTGATCTCCTTGAAAATCGCAGAAAAAGTGAAAGATCAAAGCAAAAAAAAGCGCGAACATTTTTCAAATTTAACATAATGATTTCATAGGAAAGTGCATTGTATTATCAAAAAATTGAACTTTACCGAAATTTTTAGTACAATAGGTAATTATAAATTATAAATTCGATAATCGAAATTTGTTACTATGTATATTGTGAATCGTTATCAATTGTGTTGACAAACAATAACACAAAATAAGATATTTGACAGCTGTTTGCGGTGTATTGAAGTAATTTTACAAGATAAGCATAGATTGTATTAGAAATTAGATTGTTTTTTAAACATCTTCTTATATTTTTTAGAAATCAACAAAGCATCTTGAACATAGACCGCCCCGTTAACAACTGAAGTTGTTAACTAACTGGTAATTTGCATTCTTTAGTAATTGGACGCTTTATCACTGTGGATTGTGTTTTAATGGATACGACGCGTATTAACCCATGTTCATCAGGATGTACCATTATGATTCTTCCTAACGCCCATTTGCAAGTAGGCAAGTTGTCTTCTTTAATCAATACAAGGTCATTAATTTTTAGGTTTTTTGTAGTTTTCGCCCATTTGTTTCTCTGTTGAAGCGAGTTTAAGTATTCTTTGTTGAAACGATTCCAGAAACCCTTTGTTCTTTGCTGAATGTGTTGCCACCGAGATAATCTGCTTATGGATACTGTCTGTAAATCATTCTCGGGTATTGTGGATATCGTCGATCCTAGCAAAAAATGTGCTGGAGTCAGTGCTTCAATACTCGCATCATCTTCCGATAAAGCACAAAGTGGTCTCGAATTCAGTATTGCCTCTATTTGACATAGTAGTGTAGACATTTCTTCAAATTAAAATTACAGTTAGAAGTGGCTTTGTTTAAATGTGCCTTGACTGATTTTACTGCAGCCTCCCATAGGCCACCAAAATGAGGAGCTGCAGGAGTATCGAAAGCCTTGCTCTTAGCAGCTTTAGTGATGAATGGCTTTAGTGACCATACAGACAAATACAGATATATATCCTTTAGATGTTTTAGCCCCTCGTCCGACTTTGTTAGAAACAGAAATTGGCCCTGCATACTCTACTCCACATTTACTAAAGGGTCTGGCTGGTGTGGTTCTACCCGCTGGTAGATTTCCCATAAGTTGCTTTGAAGTTTCAGCTCGATGTCGAAAACATTTAACACATTTTTTAATTCTTCTCGTACAAGACTTCTACCTCTGACTATCCAGTATTGTTGTCGGATTAGATGGGATGTTAAGGATGGACCAGGATGTAAATATTTAATATGGACATGGGAAATTATCATTCTACTGAGGATGTGAGATTTTGGTAGAATGATCGGGTATTTTGAGTCATAATGGCTCTCTGAATTTTGTAATCTCCCCCCAACTCTAAGAATGCCGTTTTCATCGATGAATGGAGTAAGTGACAGAAGATTACATTTGGTGTTCATCTCTTTTTTATCTCTCAGCCGTTTTATTTCGTCGCAAAATTCAGTGTGTTGAAAATGTTTTATTATTTGTTTGGTTGAATTTTCTAATTCATTCACCGTAAGTGCACCGAGTTTTCTCGCATCTCGATCGTGGACTCTCGTATTCGCTACAAATCTGTTAATGTAACTTAAAATTCTTATTAATTTACTGAAAGAAGATTTTTTGTCAATCAGTTCATCAATGATACAATTTGGTTTTGATGATATAACACATGAATTTTCCAGTTTTCTGATTGCGTCTCTCTAAGTTTGTTTTTCCATAAAAATCGTTACTGATTGGCCAATTGCTACTATTTAATTGTAACCAAGATGGACCTTCCAAGATTTGTCGTAAGTTTAGAAGTTTGGATGGAAACACTCCTCTAGAAGCATAGTCAGCTGGATTTTGTTCCGATTTGACATGATTCCAATGTTGTCTTGGTAGTAAGTTTAAGATTTCGGCAGTTCGGTTTCCAATGAATGTTTTCCATTTAACGGGATGGTCCGACAACCATGCTAATACTATGGGCGAGTCTGTCCATTGAAATAATTTAGCCGATGACAACATCGAGTTTTTAACTGCAGTTAGCAATTTAGCTAAAAGATGAGCTCCGCATAATTCTAATCTTGGCAAACTTACGGTTTTTATTGGAGCAACTTTGGTTTTTGACGCAATTAATGTAACGTAAACAGTTCCTTCATCATCAAATGATCTGCTGTATACTACAGCTGAGTATGCACGCTCACTCGCGTCTGAAAACCCATGGAGTTCCACTGATCTGTTAGGTATATATCTCTTAAGTCTTAGTTTTTGAAATTCAATAAATTCTGTTCTCAGCTGGTCCCACGTTTTTATGATATCCTGCGGTAATTCGTCGTCCCAATCTAATTTCCGTAACCAAAGCGTTTGGAATAGCATTTTAGCGATTACTGTAGAGGGCGATATCCAACCTAATGGATCGAAGACTTTAGACGCATCGGATATAAGTTCGCGTTTGGTTGGTATTGAATACACAGGCAGTTTGACCGCAAAAGAAAATGTGTCCTCTAATGTGTTCCACCGTATTCCAAGAATACTAGCATTTATTTCGACTCCTTCAAAATCTAGAATATTTTCGCTGATATCCGATACTTCCTTTGAATTTGACATCCACTTTCTTAACGTAAACTTTGATGTTCCAATAACATATTCAATGTTTTTCTTTAATTCTATGGCATTTTTAACTGAGTCAGCTCCTGTAATTAAATCATCAACATAAAAATCATTTGTGATTACCTGTTTGACATCTGGATATTCATTTTCCATTTCTATTGCTGATTGATTAAGAGCCCTTATCGCCAGGAAGGATGAGCTTGCTAAACCAAATGTTACTGTAGTGAGTTGATAATGCTTCAGTATTTCATCTTCGTTTTCACGCCACAAAATTCTTTGATATTTCTAATCTTCTTCAGCAACCATCACTTGCCTATACATCTTTTCGATGTCTGCTAATAATGCATATTTATGGTAACGAAATTTCAATAATGTTGTCCAAAGAGACGGTTTAATGGTAGGTCCGACAAGCATATTATCGTTCAATGATAACCCGTTGCTTGATTTACAAGATCCATCAAACACTACGCGAACTTTGGTTGTTCTGCTTGATTCCTTTGTTACACAGTGGTGGGGTAAGTAAAAACATGCATCATTCTCATTCAAATTTATTTCGTTGTCACTAATTTCGCACATATGTCCAAGCTCCACATACTCGCGCATTATCTTTACATATTCTGATTTTAAATCTACATTGGAATTGAGCCTTTTTTCTAAGTTATAGAAACGTTTAGTAGCTATATTTATTGAATTTCCCAATTTGGGTCTACTGTATTTAAATGGAATTTTAACAACGAATCTGCCATCCTTATTCCGCTTAAAATTAGATGTAACATGGTCTTCACAATCTTGTTCCTCACTCGCAAATGGTTCACACCCTGGAATTTCTTCTAATTCCCAAAATTTTCAGAAAATTTCGTCCTTGTTTACATTTACATGGAAATTATAGCTTGAATCTTTTGCCTGTTGTGCTACTACTGCTTTATCTTTATTCTCGATGCATCCTGCCCGCAAAATATTACAAAACCTGTCCGCTCCAATCATGATATCAATTTGGCCTGGAGTATTGAAACTAGGGTCCGCTAGCTGCAAATTTTGTAAGTTTTCATAATTCGTAGTGTCGAAGTACTGACTTGGAAGTCGATTTGGCAATTTAGTTAATATTAATACTTCAACTTCTATTTGGTGATTGTCATAGCATGATGATAGAATTATCGATGTGCCTCCCTTCGTGTTCGTTATCTCTGATGTTAGTCCTTTAATGGAAATATTGAAAATAAGCCGTTGCACTGTAGGTGGTACCTGGTTAATGTGCCTGGCTAATGTTAAATGGGATATTGGACACGCATTCATGTATCATTAAATTGAATGACCATAATTGACGTTAATAAAGTGAAATAGATGTCCGAATAAAAGGTGTGGGGATGCACTGTTGTAAATCAAAAGTTTACACTCTTATTGAAGTATCGCTTTTTGTAGTTTCCTTATCTGCACTGTTGCTTTTATATGCGAATTCAGCACACCTAATCGTTGTTTTTGTTGCAGAACTAAATCTTCCTTGTCTGTTCCTTCTGCCAACTCTATTTGTAGTTTTATTTTGTCGCACGAGCTGCAAGTGCCTAGTTTTGATTTTTTAAAGGTCAAGTTGGTTTCCTTAAAAATGGTCGTATATGTACTTAATGAAACTGACTTTTCACTGGTGTCACAGTACATTCGGTACATCTTAGTGATATTCAAATTAGTATCGCGGCATGTGTAGTGTGATTCATAGGCCAGGAATGAATTGATGTGTGATCTTATTTTATCCGCAATGTCTTGTTGTAATTTGTGAGCTGGTGGATTTTTCCACGTTGATCCATAAAAATAAAGGTGCTACAAGATTTACGCTTCTTCTCAAGTACGGTGTCGATAAATTTTAGCTACTCGCCAAGCGTAGCAACTAGACATCCTTTGCCGACACGTACTTTTTATCCGTGAATAAAGGACCAATAGAGACAAGCATGACGACGGTTTCTTAAAGGCATTTCATCGTGATAGACTTTTTGGTATTTCTTGTTAACTAAGTCGATTAATACAAAGACAAATTCTACTCTCAAGTCATAGTTTCCTAGTGCCCTATACTGTTGAAAAATGTTCTCCTGGTTTCTTTTCTGTAGTTTGTAAGTTCTTTAAATTTACGCTCAGGAATAGTTTTGCCTGTCTCATTGGTATAAGATTTCCCAGAATTTCGTTTTCTATTTTGTCTATTTTATTTTACTTTAGGTGGTTGTTCTTGGAAAGCGTAATTCTTACCATCGACATCATCTGATACACCACCTTCATTTCAGGCAGCTTTTCATCAACATTCCTCTCAATTATTCGCGCAATAGTATTTATTTCTGAACTAGTCAAATCATCAGATGGTATGTAATATATAGGTACAGTTAGTTATTCTGTTCATTCATTGAACAGAATGACTAACTGTACCTATAATAACTAACCCTATTCAATAATTCATGCGTCCGTAACACCACTCTCCACCCAAACCTGTTCGTCCCGAACAAGGTCCAATTCTGTTCCTCTATAGAGAGCCAACCTTTCCAAATGTACAACCTTTGGTTTTCCTCGGATGCTCTACTGAATTTGGTAGATTACATCATTGATTTTCGTAATCTCCTTATAAGGTCCTTTCCAGCCAGATTGCAGTTTTGGTGATAAGCCTCTCTTCCGTTGTGAAGCCAGACTAACTGTCCTTCTTCAAATCCTTTATTATTTTCACGCATGTCATATCGTGCCTTCATCTTATTGCTTGAATTTTGTATCCTTTCTCTGATAAATTTGTGTATCTCGTCGATATCTTCGTTCAATTTATGGACATACGCTTGTCCACATAAAGCTGCTGTTAGGAACAGTGGTATATTTTGGACCCAATTACGTCGGTTTCTATTCACGGTTTTCTTCAGAAAATCTTCTAACGTAGCGTTAAACCATTTCACCTTGCCGTCTGACTGATGATGAAAAGGTGTTGTTTGTGTTTTATTGATACCCAATAATTGAGACATTTCTTGAAATACCACTAACTCAAAATTGCGATCTTGAACTGAATGCAGTTCTATAGGCACTCCATATCGACTTATCCAATTATTTACCACGGCGTTAGCAATTGTTGCTGCGCTTCTGGAATTGAATAGACTTCTGGCCATTTACTGAAATAATCCATCACCACTAAAACATATTTATTTCCACTTTCACTGGTAGGAAATGGACCTGCAATATCCATATAGCGATCCGCTCAAATGGTGCTCCGCTGTTATACTGCTGCATTTTTCCATGGCTTTGTTTTCAGGATCTTTAACTGCCATGAACTGGTCACATTTTTGACACCATTCATCAACCGATTGTCTGCATTCACCCCAGTGAAATCTTTCGCGGACTTTTGTCAAAGTCTTATTGATGCCTAGATGGCCACCACTTGTTCCTGCATGACATTAGTTCTACCACTAATGATTGTTTATTTCTTGTAACTTTTCCAAACTTGTGTTGAATAACCATCTTCAATCAAAAGTCTATCCCATTGAGTCCAATATGACTTCACTATAGGACTCTTGTCAGCAATCTCCTTCCATAATAATCTGTGCTTGACTTCTTCGAATTTTAATATGATCGATAGATCGGTATCTTCTGATTGTTCCTTTCTGGTTTCTTTGTTAGTCCACTCATCGGATGGTAACACTTGCATTAGTCTTACATCAACGACATGTTCCTTACTCTCCACTCGACAACAATGTTTGCAATCGACGAGACATGGCCGTCTTGATAGCGCATCTGCGTTACCGTGAGCAGTTCCTTTCCGATGTTGAATCGTATAATCGAAGCAATCCAATCTCTCGATCCAGCGGGCTATGCGTCCTGCCGGATCCTGAAACTGTAACAGCCATGTTAGAGTACCATGATATGTCCTTATGAGAAATGAATGGCCATAAAGATACTTTCGGAAATTCTCTATGCATTGTATACTATGGCCAACAGCTCTCTCCTTGTTACACAATAATTTCGCACCGGCTTTGACAAAACTTTCGAAAAGTATGCTAAAACCCGTTCTTGTCCATCTATTTCCAGAGACAAAACTCCTCCAATACCATTATAACTCGCATCAGTATCCAAGATAAATCTTCGATTTGGTACTGCAAGTACCATATTGGGTATGCAAGTATTGGCGCTGTGCACAACCGCTTCTTCAACTCGCTGAACGCTTCTTCATGCTGCTGATTCTATTGGAATGGATTAATTTTTTTGCGTTAATTCATGTTAACTTTTCGCAACGTCAGCAAATCCCAGTACGAATCTTCGATAGTACGTGCAAAGACCAATAACACTTCTCAGATCGTGTATGTTTTGTAATTTTGGACAATCCTTGACAGCTTATCCTCATCTGTATGTATACCATTCCTTGTTATCTTTTGTTCCAAATATTTAACTTCGTTGCGGAATAAGGCACATTTCTCCCTGCTGAATGAATCCGGTCGAACACTTCGCCCAGGTTTTGAAGATGTTTCTCGAAATTTTTACCCATAACAATGATGCCATTTAGGTACACCAGGCATGTTTTACAATGCAATCCTTTCAGCACTCGGTCCATTAGTCTTTCAAAGATCGCAGAGGCGTACATAATCCAAAGGGCATAATGTTAAATTGCCACAATCCGTTACTAACACTGAACGCCGTTTTCTCTTTATCCTCTTCTGCGACTTCCACCTGTCAATATCCGCTTTATAGATCCAAGGTGGAAAATAATCGTGCTCCTGCCAACGCATGCAATGTATCGTCAATTCTAGGAAACAGATAACTGACCTTCTTAGTGACCGAATTAAGCTTTCTATAATATAATCGACGCAGAATAGCATGCTGCCATCTTTCTTCTGCATTAATACCACAGGTGAACTCCATGAACTAGTCGATTGCTCAATTACCCCTGCCTCAATTACCACTCAATTACCAATCGCTCTATGTCTGCAGTAAACTCCTGTAGTGTTTCGATTTTTTAAGAACGACCATTGAGCTCCATCCTGTATAGCTCTCGCTTGTGATCAGCACCATATTTTCGTTCCAAAGCTAGCATGATTCTATCATCGTCTACGCAGTCGGCTTCTGGAACGATCTGCAACAATTTCGAATGCTTCGGAAACCGCCCACGCCAACCATCTGAGTTCTAGCCGGACTACGATTACCGCTTCAAAGACCATAAAATAATACGTTTCTGATAACGGTTGGTATAAGAATCATCTTTCGTAAAAATACATGATCACCGTCTGATCAATCCGGATGAAATTCCCCCATCACTAAAAATTTAAAGTATGGTTCTTCCCAGAGTAATGTACGACTGAACAGTGCAGAGAAACGGTATTCAGCAATAAGTCTCACATTTCAAGCAATATTTTTTTTATAATATTGGACACAACGCGACCACTTACCATGGAATTAGGGGTGATTGATTTTAATTTAATCTTTGCATGACCTTTTTGATTTACTCTTAGGATGAATTCTCAATGAACATCTCAAGCTATTTAAAAGTATTCAAATACTTATATTCACCCCTTGTGATCTCCACAAGGGATGAATATAGAAATATATTCACCCCTTCTGTCGATACCACATTGATATTAATTTAAATATCTCTATTCCGGTTCCGAATGTTGATTGAGGTCTCAAGGTATGGGCAATCCGATATCTATAGTTATTTTAAATAAAACTAAAAAATTGTCCTCATTGCTTAATTGTGTACTAAAAGTTTCCTATAATTTACGCTTTTCTGTTTATACAAATTCTTTAAGCTAACTTAAATCTAGGAATATCAGAAAGATAGCTAGCTACCTTGTGATTATAAGCCAAGTTTTCACTTCATAGTCTATATTTTTCGTTAATCAACTGATCAAACTGATCATTTTTAGTCTGAGCTCTGCATGACCCGATCATGCTCACTCCATACGTATTTGCTTGAAAGCCGATACAGCCTTACATCTTGGACACCTCGAGCCAACTTTTTTGAAATTAACACTTGGTTAATTTAGCTTCGAGATCTTTTACGTAAATTTGTCCATGTTTCTTGTAGAGAAGAATGTTCAATGATGAGCTCCCTCATTAAATACTTCAATCTGGTTGTTTTTCGGTTGAAGTTTCTTACCCAAAGTACGGATCTACGGATTATACATCAAATCTGACATTGTGCCCAGGTATAAGGTGCATTAGATAATCTCAAATATTGTAAACTTATCCGTATGTAAATCTCTAATGTAGTATTCGCTGGGCCACTTTGAACTGATGAGTAACATCATTGAATGACCATTTGAAATCTATTCTATCTCAATAGACTTACACTGTCGGACGTGATATTTGTACCATTTGAATCGAATGACAGATGTTTGCTTGTCTTTTTGAAAATTGACGGGATTTATCTCTTATGTAGTAATATATAATCACATAGTTTACATTGTTAATTTTTATGGAGTGTTACTCTTTCATTGTTTTTTTTTTTGCTTTTACAGGCCATATTCGGCCCGTACCTTGTCAACAATCTACCTCGATCGGTTTCGATCACGAGTCAGCGGTTCATACTGTTGTAAACAATAAGATGTCAAGTTGTCGCCGACAGGACCTTTTCGCCAGCCGACAGGCGGTACTTCATTTAAATATCACTGTACCATTCTGTTCATATCAACATCGTTCCCAACTTAAACACTTTTCTCAGCATTGTGATTGTGTTACTGTTACTTTGCACTGCTGTATGTATTGGTTTGGTATTCCTAAATATTCATGCGCTTACCATAGCCTCTCTCGATTGGTCGAGCCATAGACTTGCTTGAAACTATGAATACTTGTTGTACATCGCAAAATGTTTTATAAAAATTGGAAATATAAAAAAAAATAAAAAAAGTTTTATAAAAAAAGCAGTAAACTAAATTGATCAGTGAGTGACCGATTTGGACGACATCCTAATTGGTAGACACTTGTATGCTAACCGCACTTATATGCTAGAAGCTACGGTAGTATTAGTATTGGTATTGGTGTTGTGAATCAACACATCCTTGTTGAGTTTAGAATCCGTGGAACAACCTATCTTCCAAGTCAGTACTATAGGTAGGTATGGAAGTATGCAATGCGCAAGTGATTTTACTTAAATCGGACTTATAGTCGCACGTCGAGGAGATATCACAATGGACCAATTAAACCTAAGTGACGAAGGACAAAACAAAACTTGTATGATATGCAAAGGAGAGATGTTCCACGATAATTCTCACATTTTAAGATATGGCATAACGCGGCCTCTTTCCGCTCTATTGGTATAACTTGTAACATATTGTTATAAAGACCAATATGTTTACCATAAATTTGGAGAGACTTACATTATTGCCCAGCTCAGTTTGGTAGAGCTTATGTTGTGGATTCATTTGCCCTACATGATAGGGCAAATGAATCCCTATCCTTATACAAAAAAAACTACTACAGTTAAAACTGCATCAACACTTACCTGATCATGAACCACTCCGATTTAGTTCATTTAAAAAAAATCATAATAATAATACAAAGCAACAAAAAAAATAAAAAATTAATAAACGTAATTTGGATGAAATTTTCACAATGTACCCAATTATTTTATTTAACAAAAAAAATAAATAAATTAATGAAAAATTAGTAACAAGATAAAAATAGATAATAAATCAAATAAATGTAGTTCAAATGTTTTTATAATTAATTAAAAGTTCTATTACTTCGTACGCGTACCATTTCTATCCAATACTTAACAATAAATAAAAAAAATTAAGTTAAAGTAATATTCTATGAAATTATATAAAAACGTCTATTTAAATGATCTACTCTTCCCTTCAGGTTGCAATCCACTGGATGTATTTCATCTGTTCAGGTTCCCAAGTATATAATGTGGATGTGAATTTATACTATCGTCACAAATAACTATTATACAGATAAACAAACTATATGGAGAAATTATGTATACTAAATTGAAATAAGGGGAAATAATTGTACCCTGGGTGAAAAGGCTATATTTGAATTTTATTATCTTTTTCATTCCTTTAGAATTGATATTACGATTAATAAATGTTTGTATATAAATTTTGTATAAAATATTACTAACTCATGAAACTCATCGCAGTTCATGCGAAACGATCCGGGGCAAGATGAAAAAACGCATTTTTCACCATCGATTGTTTGGGTGGTGCGTGTTCATGAACACATGTGGATCCTCTGTCGAGTTGGAGAAATTATGGGTCTCTAAAATACTCCAATCACTAAAAAATACTTGTGACATTCTTAATTAATTTTACTTTACCGTGCCAGGATTATTATTATTATGTTTTTCTTTTTGTTTAAGAATCTGTATCAATCCAATCACGGATAAAACTCTTCTCCTCGATAGCAAAAAAAAAATCAATCGATGCGTTCGTAATTTATGGCACTAATTACTTTAAAAAAGGTATGCAACCATTGTAACCATATAAGAGGTATGCAACCATTGTAACCTTAGTGAATTCTTCATAGGGTGGATTCTCAATAAAGAACTGTGTGGTCTGTATTTGAAGGTATTCATTAACATGGAAGGAAGTAATCGCGCGATTATTGCTGAGTTGTCTTTTAGGACCTTAGGTTTCCACCTCGTTACCATAAAGTGAAATATCATTCATGAAGTATACTGATTTTTGATTAGCAATAAGATTGCTGTTATGTAAGAGTCCACAAGCAATTGTATATTATGAACGTATGATGTTAACAGTTTTCTCTTTATAAGAAAATAATCAACATTGGGATATTATCACAGCCGATAGCGGAGTTCAGTATTGATCGTCGCACTGAGTGGATGTGTTTTTTCCGCTCGGTGTTTGTTTAAGTAAATAAAATAAATTCGTTTTGGTGTGTGTTTGTGCCTTAAACTCTGGAATTACAGGTGAGAATCGTTATTATATTATAATTTATATGTATAGAACGTTTTTGTGTGTCAGTTTGTATCGTATGTACGTTGCTTGTAATGGTATTGGAATATACATCAATTTCAATACCACACACTATATTCCTTTACAAACAAAGTGTTTCGACAAGTGTGTTTCGTTTGACTAGCCAATCCTAATATTCGTTATTCATATAATGCAAATTTAACTACATAAACATTATATATTTCCCTTTCCTTTAGAAGACTTTTCATATTTTATATATATATATATCAAAGCATACAGTAGAAGGGATTTTTTTTTAGAGATTTTTACATTTTAACACGATCACTGATTTAAAAAAGGCTGACTTAAAAAAAGTGTTTTGATACAGATTTTATGTTATTCTAGAAACACTAATCTTAATTCATTTCCAAAATGAATTGGAAAATGCATATTTTAATTCACAATAAATTACAAATTTCTGAAGCACTAATCTTATTTTAAAGTTTTTTGTTTTTCTTAAATTATAAGAGGTTGAAAATAAATGCATGTGTTTTCACTAACGAAAATTTGCTAAGGACAATTGCAAATTTTTGGAACACTAAGGCCATTCGAAATTTTCAAGTAATGCTTTCATTAATGAATCTTAATTCATTTTCAATATGAATATAAAAAAGGAACATTTTGTTTCAGTTCTAAATAAATATCTTAATTTATATTCAAAATGAATCATATTCAAAAAGTGCATTAATTCATATTCAAAAATGCACATTATATGTTAGTTATAAAAACAATTCTTTAATTCAATTTCAAAATAACTTATGATATTCATTTATAAAGTCAGCTTTTTTTATTTCATGTTCATACAGATTTTATGTAATTTTTAAAATGAAATAAAAACACTCATTTTAAGTCCAAAAAAAACACTTTTGTTTTAAGTCAGCCTTTTTTAATTCGGGTCCGTTACTATTTCGCATATCTGTTAAAATACACAATTGCAACGAACGGTTCCATTCTTTATATTTAGCTAGATATTGTGCTATATATTTCCCTTTCATTAAGAGGATTTCTTGTTTATTTTTTTATTTTTTTTTTGTGTAATAGATTTTATTGTATCGGTACGTACAATAAAATCCTCCATATTGCTGGTTTTCCTATCCAATAGTTTTACACATAATGCTTACACATACACATTTGAATCCTATATTAAATTTAA
This sequence comes from Tipula lateralis, assembly GCA_963932295.1. Lineage (NCBI taxonomy): Eukaryota > Metazoa > Arthropoda > Insecta > Diptera > Tipulidae > Tipula > Tipula lateralis. The sequence continues at coordinate 97,398,469 of OZ010736.1, forward strand.
ATTGAGATTAGATCTGTAAGACTGTTGAGGTTTTAATGCAATGCCATGTATGTATATTAGAGATAGAAGGAATTTAATATTATTTTAATACGATCACTACTATTAGACGATAATATATATGATCAGCAGAAATTACCTTTTGATTGGTTAATATTTAATTGGCTAGTGTCCTGAAGATTCGATTTGGCACAATTTGGATGATGTATTACAATTGATCTTATTGGATTAAATATATAATTTTATTAATTTTTTTGGTATTTATTAGTTGTGTTTTTTAACGAAGCGATTTATATCATTATTGATTCGATTTTTTCCACTCAATAATGTCCAACAAAGTCCATTCTATGGTATATGCTATTGGGTATATACTCATGGTATTTACTTTATATATGGTAAGTACTATTGAGCTACTTTTGTCTTATTATTTCTATAAAATGATCCTTTATAATGATTTGTTTTTAATTATTTAAATAACGGCAAATGAATAGGATTTCTTGAGTGACATGCTTAAGTTCTTAAGATTGATCTTAAGCATGTTAATGGGATTATACTTGATCGGTGGTCTTGACCAGAAAGTTTATTTTAATTAAATAAGCAGCTATTTTGCTGTATAAATAATTCTCTTACAAACTGTTAAGTTTTCTGAAATGGATGACCACTTTAGTGATTTCTTTTAGATTTCAGTGTGTTATACTCGTACAAGAAATCTTATATATAAGGTTCACACCTTATATATATATATATATCTTATATATATATATATATATATATATATATATATATATATATATATATATATATATATATATATATATATATATATATATATATATATATATATATATATATATATATATATATATATATATATATATATATATATATATAAGGTGTTAATGTTTGTACTAAATCTTAAAAAAAACGAATGAACATTGAATAAGATCATAATATTGTATATAAAAGTGCTGTCGGGTCATCGCGGAAATGTTTATTCTCCCACGCGTTAGATGGTGATGGATTGGGAATTATAGGGACACATCTATATGTACGGCATATGATGAGATGACCCAAAGATGTTTTAAATTACTCGTTTCTAAATGTTGAGACGATACGAATACATAATATGATGAATTTAGAATGATCCTAAGCTATCCAACTTATAATAATAACAATATCTAACAATCTCAAATTATTAGTGTATAAATGATATCTAATAAAATTATATAATATGATAATTTATTAATAATGTAGTTAGTAATGACTCTGCTGTGGATTATCACCTTGGTTGTTTATGTGACTAACATTCCATTTCATTAAAACTCTATATTTTAGATACAGGCAGGGTCTCGTTCCGCATGAACCAGTTTTCAGAGATCTATTTTGAAATCTGTTAAACATACTTCAGGATTGTGGTGGCAGGCCTGGGATCGCCGTAGCTGGTTGGCTTGTACTTCTCCTATCATGTCAAATCGTGTCGGGATGTTGTTCGCATTGTTTTGGAATATAATAGGTTTTCTTTTCTGTAACGGTTGATTTAACTGGTGTTGTGGGTTAGGTGCCGGCCGACCATTGCGGTGATGTTGCCGTAGTCCAGCAACTGTTCGTCGGAGAAGCAAATTTAGATACCTATTTTGATTCCCTGATTAACGTATTCTGGGTTTGTGGTGGCATTGTCGTGGTGGTTGCCTGGTTGTTTGGTCTGTCATGCAATGTTGGTTAAATTTATTGTTACAGATTTACTGAAAACATATTACATTTTGTAATTGTGCGGGTGGCGTCTTGTTGTGGTGAGGTGGGGTAGCGGGGTTCCGGCTGGTTGTGGTGGTCCTGCATTTGTTGCCATAGTCCTGGAGTATGAACCTATTTTGATTCTCTGGTGAATATATTCTAGGATTATGGTAACAACATCGTAATGGCTGGTTGGTACTTAATATATCATACCATAAATAATCTATGGCTTAGAGGCCGCAAACGGCCCTTACCGCGTCTCAACTGAGACCTTACGAACCTATTTTAACGATTGGTGCACATTGTAGGTGGTCAATCCAACGAATGTTTTTATACACAAACGCGCTTTTTATGTCATCCGGTTGCATGTTAATTTTTGGTCAACGGCGGGACTCGAACTCGAGACCGCGGCGTGATGAGAAACTCTCTTAACCATTAAGCTACATCCGGTGACAAATATATCATACCATATTAGTTTAATTAATTGTTAGTTGTTACAGATTCCTGAGCCATAAATCAATAAATTTTCTTTCAGCGTCTTGCATTTGTTTTACACTCCGATTCCTTTAGTCGTGTCACTTAATTCGCCGCGACAGTTGTCGTGTCACTTCATCTATAAATTTGTATTCTGCTAGTCGATTGAAGTGACCTGATGCAACGAACGTCAATCGCTGAATTAATCAAGGAATACTAATAATTTCAACTGAATATGTCGAATGAAATTTTCACGCGCCTATAAATGTCGTTCCAAGTGACAAGCAATTTTTTAAACAACTACTAGAATAAAAAGTTGGTCACTTTAATTAATAATTGACGAACAAATCGACTAATATCTTGTTCACGTGGTTCGTAGTGTAGTGAAGTGTCGTGTATTATCTCACCACGCGAACAAAGAAAAAACACTACCGTAGTGTATTATGAACTACGGTCAAAATGCTGTAGTGTAGTGCAGTGTAGTTGCAACTACACACCACGTGAACACTTAGCGTAGTGTAGTGTACTAACTTTTGACAGTTGTGGTTTACTAAAAACTTTTAATTCAAAATCATTCGGAATTGAGATCGTATGTTATTGAAATTAAAAAAGAAAATTGATATTGATATTGATAATGACAATAGTTTAAATTTAAAAACTTTTTTAACACCAACGCCAAACAAAAAAAACATTGAGAAATGTCGAATATGCTGAGTACAATATTTCAACAACAGGGGCATATTGGTAGAGTTACTACACTACACGTCCAGGTGAACCGTCATATATGTGCTGTAGTCATAACTACGCTTTACTACACTACGAACCACGTGAACAAGATATAAGAGAATACCAATATTTGTCTGTCGCTACAAGTGACAAGTGACACGACTAAGGAAATCGGGGTGTTTATTAGGATAGGTATGCGGACTGGAGTTTAAACAAATAATAAAATCAATATTATTTAAGTTACAGATTTCTGATTGTATTTTAGAATGTAAATATTTTAGAATTTTGTATTAATGTTTTAATTTATAGTTTATAACTAAGTTTCAGTAAACATAACATACTCAATTATTTATTTACATAATTAATTTACTTTTTACACGTCGGCATAATGTATTTATATAAAATACTGTCAGGCCATAAAAGCAAGAAATACTGCCCCTAGCGTTAGATGGTGGAAATATAGGGACGCAAAATTACATACAGCATAGGATGAGAGGTTACCTCAGGATATTTAACCTAAATACTCCCGTTTCAACTGTTGAGATTACAAAAATACATATGATGAAATTAGAAATGTCCTTACCTATCCAAATAAAAATAATACCAATGTCTTACAGTCTTAGATCGTTAATGTGAAAATGATATATATTTTACTAGCAAATTATTATTCGCGGGAAGTTTGTCCTAAACTGTCTTAAAATCCAACAATAAATATTGAGGACAGTTTTAGGAAAAACTTCATATTTCAATATAGCAATATGAAGTTTTTCCTAAATATTAAATGTGTTAGTGACGATGAAATATGAGTATAACTTTTAATTGAATTTGCCGAAATGTTGACATTTTTGAAATAATTTGAAACTCAAATAAAAATAACACTGAAATTGAAAATTTTCATAATTATTTATGAATATACGCAGACAGCTAATACTTCTGCAATCAAAAATTACTAATGGTTTGAGGAATAAAATAATCAATGCACAACCATTCTTTGATCGTTCCTTATCATAATAAAAGATTTTCATGAATTTTTGAATAAAAGAAAAAGGTTACCCCACCTGGAATGGCAATTTTCTAACCAGGTCTGGCCTGAACTTTTCAAAACAAACCGGTTCTTTGAAAAATCTAGGTGAGAAAGTGGTTAGTATTGAATGTTTTTGGGTGACAATTTACTTAGAAATCAAAGATTTTCATGAATTTTTTTTTAATAAAAGAAAAAGGTTACCACACCTGGAATGGAAATTTTCTAACCAGGTCTGGCCTGAACTTTTCAAAACAAACCGGTTCTTTCAAAAATCTAGTTGAGAAATTGGTTAGTATTGAATGTTAGCATTGAATCTATCATTTCAAGGAGCACTGAGGATACAACCGTGCTTCAAAAGATACTAATAAGCATAGAAGCACTAAACATTAGACTAGCTAAACAAGAGAAATGTCTTGAAACCCTAAGTAATAGGCTAGACAAGCAAACCTCTCTAAATGAAATGGCATCCATTCTCTATTCATAATGTCTCAAACAGCAATAAATAAAACATTAAGATTAGTAATCTGGAATGCAAACGGGCTGAAGCAAAATGAATGAAGCAAAATCTGTTCATGTAAATTTCACCAATAAAAAGGTTGATTGGATACCAGTAGAACTGAACCAGAAAGATGAATTGGCTCTTAGGGAGGAGTTCTGAGCTTACTTTGCATAATAAATTGCTACTGTACCGGCAAATTCTTAAGCCTGTATGGACTTATGGTTTTCAGCTCTGCGGCTGTACAAAGCAAACAAACGTCAATATCACCCAGTCATTCCAAAGCAAAGTCCTACGTGGAATAGTAAATGAACCGTGGTACGTGAGAAATGACAACATCCATAGAGATTTGAAGATGGATTTTGTTAGCGTAGAAATAAATAAATATGCAAGACAACATACATGCAACGGATTAGTCAACATAAAAATGCTGAAACATAAACCTCTTTCTCACCTAGATTTTTCAAAGAATCGGTTTGTTTTGAAAAGTTCAGGCCAGACCTGGTTAGAAAATTTCCATTCCAGGTGTGGTAACCTTTTTCTTTTATTAAAAAAAAATTCATGAAAATCTTTGATTTCTAAGTAAATTGTCACCTAAAAACATTTAATACTATGTAGTTCCTACTTTTATTTTGTTATTCTACAGGAATACAAAATTTTCATTCCAGTATCTGTGTTCATATTATCTCCTAGATATATTGTTATTAGTTACATGTAAAATGTATATTTTCGATGAATAATATTATATTCGCATCTTATAAATATTTATTATGTTCTAACGTTTCATTTTTAAATTCATATTGGTTTAACGAAAGCATAATTGTATGAGGATTCTAAATGAAGATTTTTTCACGTTTTGGTTTATCACTACTACATTCTCAATATAAATGTTTTTGTTGTTGGGTTAGGAAAGTTAGGACAAACTTCCAATACGTCAAATTATTTTGTTTTACTATTTATGTAATAGGAAAATGTTTCTGTTGACGATTGTCGCCCTATTCGTGTCTGTGACTAACATTCCTTTCCTTAAAACCTTATGTGTTGTGATAGAATTTGCATAATGGGCCCATATTTTTGGAATGTAAGTTTTGAAATGACTATTTTAATTCTCTGATGGACATGTTCCAGAATTATGGTATCATTATCGTAATGGTTGACTGGTACTTAGTCTATCATACCATATTAATTAAATTAATTGTTTTAGATTCCTGAGCCATAAGTTAATAAATTTTCTTTCAGAGTTGTGTACTTATATTTTAATTAGGATAGGTGTGCGGACTGGAAGTCAATTCAATATAAAAATTAATAAATTATATTAAGTTTCTACTAATGAATTTATTTTAAAACTTTGTTTTAATTATAAACAAACTACAGCAAAGCAGGTGTTGCGGTCTGGAGAATGCTTATTGCAGATTAGTAGATTAGAATTGTGATTGTCTGCTAACAGTAGTTCAGTAACGATTTGCCAGGTGTCTGTAACCCGGTGGTTCCCTCCTTACTAACATACTTTTATATCCTTACCTATCGTTTTATGTAAACGGCTATAAGAATAGACCCGGCGTTATCCGGGAATCTTGCCTAGCGCTTATCAATCAAATCAATCAATCAAAATTGGGATTTTATCATAGCGAATTTTATCATGCATAATAATTAATGTATTAATTCTTCACCAAACCCAGCCGACAATCAGTGCCTCGTATACAATCAGATGGCCTATCTTCATTGATGGAAAGCTTGTTCCCATCTCAAATTTTACGATTATATTGTATTATTAATTAACAGTCGACATGTTTAATTGGAAATTGGGTTTGTGATCTCCAAAGAGAGCAGTCATGTCGAAACCTTCTCATCCCTCAACTTAAATAAAATCAAAATAATAATTATCGAAATCAATGAGGATGTACTGATTGATATAATAATTAGTAAATATATATTAAGGTGGGTTTACGTTCATGAACTCTTAATTGTTAATAATGTATGTTCTGAAACATGTTTTCATCTTTCATAAACTTTTTTCATATTGTTATAAATGCTACTTTCAACCCTACTCAATACTGCCTTTCTATAGCTGTCATTATCATTCAAGAAGCGCTAAAAATAAAATTTTCATTGTAACAATATTGTGAAAACGTAGAGTTGATGAGCACATACACACACAGTATACATTTCATGAACCATGAATTTTCATTTTGTCGGTGCTTTTCAGGTTATTTTGTCATATATTTTGGTGAAAGCTCGATATACGAACATGTATTCAGAGGGTCATATATTCTGAGAGGCTCCTGGAAACAAGTGCTACTCTGAAAAAAATTTGCCTAAAATTTAATTTTTTTAATTAATATTAATATTTCTGACTTAAATTGGACTCTTTACCTTATTTTGTTGGTTAATTTAATAAAGGCAGCTACAATAATAATATGCTTATAATGAGATATAAGGTTAAATTATATGTCACCATATTTTAAGGAGTATGCAACAACAGTCAAAGTCGTTTGCCCCAGTTCCTTTGATCTGAACTCATCACTTTCGCCAAATGTTCCAAAAAATTTACTTTACTACAAAAAGTCAACATGCTGTTGCATGCTGCACACACACCCCATTTTTACTACTTACAATGGGATAAACAGCAGGGATCAGACAATATAAAAAAAATCTTTACAATTAAATTTAAACTACTTATATTGCCATTCTAAATCTGGTGGTTCGCTGAGCTGACGACCCACATCCGTAAAAAACCTAAAATATTCAAAATTTCAACAAACAAAAAAAAATCGGATACCGCCAAAAAAATAATGACCCTCCGCTTATACTCGTAAACGAGATTGAGGATCGGCAGGTGGAACGTGCAGTAAATTCGAAAACCTGGCGCGTTTACGGCCTTATCACATGTATGAAGGAGTATCGGTTGGAACTCGTAGTGCTCCAAGAAACTCGATGGCCTAAAAGTGGTTGCCATGTGTCCCAGGGCTATACGTTGCTACACAGTGGAGATGACCTCAGAAATCTTGGAGTTGGATTTCTCATTGGGCTTATAATAAGTTTCTAAAAGGCTGTACTGGACTTTCAACCAGTCAATAATCGAATGTGTAAGCTTCGCTGGCACATGAGATTAGCCAACCTGTCAATTGTCCGTGTACATGCGCCTACTGATGTAAGCCAACCCCAAGATAAAGAATCATTTTACAATAATTTGGATAATCTGATGGGCTCTATATCTGAGCACGATGTCAGATTGGTAATTGGCGACTTTAATGCTAGAGCTAGTAAAAATCAGAACGACTTATGTTATAATATTGGTCCGTACTTCTGACACGAAACTGGGGCCGAAAATGGGGATAGAATGATGTACTTTGCGATCGCTCATGATCTCAAAGTGGCAAGAACATTCTTTCCTCATAAAAACATCCATTTGGAAATATGGACACATCAACGTAAAACATTCCGAAGCCAATGACCATGTGTTGCAAAAGAGTCGACTAGGGTTGTCCAAGACGTGAGATCTTATCGGTTGTCAACAAAATTCGTAGGCAGTGAGCGTTATCTGGTCACTGCAAAGCTACGATGGAATATTCGAATATGTCAGGGAGAACAGAAGAATATACAACGCGATTTTACTGTGAAGGTTTGATAAATGAAGAAATGCAACGAAAATATCAAGATCTTGTCAGCAAGCAATAGCATTTTGCGATATAATTGCAACTCTGATGAATTGAACAGTATGTTCAGTAAACAGTATGGATTTATGGTTACTGCAAAGCTACGATGGAAAGTTTCGAAAATATCAAGATATTGTCAGCAATAGCATTTTACGATCCAATTACCAATCTGATGATGTGAACAGTGTCTGGGAAGTATTGAAAACCTCGGTGGTCAATGCTGCCCAGCACACTCTCGGTATTACGCATACCGAGCTTAACGCATTTGTAGACAGAAAAAGCGCGAATGGTGGAAGGCTAAGGTCTTAAGAATACAACAACTCAGCAATGAACAAAATTCGCGTGGTTTCTTTAAAGGAATCACCGAATTGCACCATACCTTAAGATCTCGATCAACTGCCATTCGGGACCAGGATGGAAACCTCTGTGTTAACGTCGATGCGGTACTCGATACATGGCGTGAAAATTTTTCTGACTTACTTAATGTTTCACATGTATCACAAGCTGTATTTGAATACCCTCAAATACAGACCGCGGAGATGTTAATTGAGGATCCATCCTATGAGGAATTCAAAATGGCCATGCTGAGGTTAAGGAAAAATCGTTCACCAGGGGTTGATTGCATTAACTCAGAGCTCTTGAAATTCGGAGGGCTCTTGAGATTCGATTGGTATGGCGAAATGAAGTTATGCCTGAAGAATGGAAAGTGGCCGCGTTATGCCCAATATTCAAGAAGGGTGATCGCTTGAAATGCGAGAACAATCGCGGTATAGCTCTCCTTTGCACAGCATATAAGTTACTGTCATATATTATCTGAAGAATTACTCCTCTAGCGGAGGAAATTGTCGGTGACTACCAAGGAGGATTCCGTCCAAATCGGTCAGTCACTGATCAAGTTTTTTCGCTACGGATGATTCTTTCCAAGTACTACGAAACATCTCGCGATGTACACCAGGTATTCCTGGATTTCAAGCAAACCTATATGACTCGATCAATCGAGAGAGGCTATGGTATGCGCTTGAATATTTAGGAATACCGAAAAAATATGTACATCTGTGTAAAATGACAGTAACGCAGTCACAATGCTGTGTTAAAGTTGAGAACAGGAATTTTTGCAATTACTTCTGGTGTTCGACAAAGAGATGCGCTGTCCCCGATACTTTTTAATCTCTTGTTGGAATACATCCTTCGTAAAAGTGAAACACCTCAGGACAACATCTTATTCCGACAATCCAATCAACTTCTTGCATATGCAGATGATATGTGTGTGATTGGATTAAATGGCAACAGAGTGAAAGAGATAGTTGATCCACTGGAACAGTTTTCAGCTTCCGTTGGTCTCAAAATCAACGAGTCCAAAACCAAATATCTGATCTCTGGTTTTCGAGACCAAGACGCAAGTGATTTCAGTAGTGGAAACCACACGTTTGAAGGAGTAATGAGATTCAAGTATCTTGGATCTCTATTCACTCACGACAACAGTGTGGGAGAGGATATCAAGGTTCGTCTTGCCGATGGCAATCGGGCTTTGTATCCTCTACGTCCACTTCTGAAATCAAAATATCTTGGAATACGGATAAGCTGAAACTGTACAGAGTGTTGATCAGACCCGTTGTTATGTATGGATGTGAGAGTTAGACCTTGACGGATGAGTACGAAAGATGGCTTCTAACATTCGAGAGAACAATCATGCGTGTGATATATGGCTCAAAACGCGACGTTGATGGCACATACCGAGTTCTATTCAATCACGAGATCAGGAATTTAATGCAAATTCCTGATATCGTGCATGAAATCAAAGGACAGCGAGTACGCTGGCTCTGTCACGTTCTGCGTGCTGATTCGAAACGAATGATACAGCGATCTTTAAAGGGAGAACCGCCTTTCGGTAGGCGAAGAGGTCGCTGTCGGCGACGATGGCTCCACGGCGTAGAGAGCGATCTGGCATCGTCAGGTTGCTTGCAACAGTATGAAGAGCTGGCTCGTGATCGAAACCGCAGGAGTCAGATTGTTGACACGGTACGGGCCAACAATGGCCAGTAAAAACCGTTAAAAAAAAATTGAACAGTGCTTGGGAAGTATTGAAAACCTCGGTTGTGCATGCTGCCCAGCACATTCTCGGTATAGTGAAAATTATGCTTAAAAATGATTGGTTTGATGAGGGTGTCGTCTTCCTGTTGAGTAACGATAAAATCATGCTGCCCAGCACATTCTCGGTATAGTGAAAATTATGCTTAAAAATGATTGGTTTGATGAGGAGTGTCGTCTTCCTGTTGAGTAACGAAATATAGCCCACAATGAAGCGCAGTCTCGGTTTAAAATTGCTAGAAGAAATAAATCAGGTCTTGCTAGGAAGGCAGCTAAACGCATTTGAAGAAGCGCGAATGGTGGAAAGCTAAGGTTTTAAGAGTATAGCAATGTGCAAAATGCTCATTTCTTTAAAGGAATCACCGAAGTGCACCATACCTTAAATCTCAGTCAACTGCCAATCGGGACCAGAATGGAAGCGTCCTTGTTAACGTTGCGATCCTCGATGCATGGCGTGAACATTTTCTTTTTTTATTTTATTTTATCAATATTATTTTACGTAAAGATTACCCAACCTAAGCAAACATTTCCAGTATGAAAGATTGTTTTAGTTTTGTTTGACTAGGACATCGGTATCGTTTTATCGTGTAGCGGAATTATTTCTGTCTGATAATCTTTGGTTAAACATAATAAAAATAATCAAATTCAACAATAAATAAAGTAACAATCTCTAGACGCCCAGCAATAGGAAATGTAAGTTAGTTTTATCTGCTTCAGCAACTAACATCTTAGTGTAATTCGATTAGCTCAGATATCAGAAATCACTTCTAAAAAATATTTTAAAATATATTTCGTAATTTATTGTTTTTCTGTATTACAAATAACATAATAACTATAACGGAAATCGCGTCATTATCATGTGCCAACATGATATAGTTCTGGAGAAGATTAAAAGATGGCACTAGTAGTAGTTCAACGAAATGTTTTCTTTTTTTAACTGCAGATTTTAATATTCAACGAATTATTAACGAAACCAAAATTTAAAATCTAAAAAAAATATTTAATTTTATAATCGAAATTGGAAATTTTTGAAGTAAATGGGGTTATATTTATAAATAATATTAAATAAATAAAACAAAATTTGTGTTTTTAAATTATGTCATTTGATTAAAAAATTACTTCACGTGCCATCAATAGTTCTCGTTAAAACGTATGCCATCTAGAAATCATCTTCGAAACAAATATTTTACGAAACCATGCTGTTCTTGGCATTTACTATGAAAATTGACGCGATTTCCCTTATATATAATTATAAGTTATTTGTTTTTCTGCTCAACATAAAATACTAACAAACAATAACTCACCATTGGATTAAACTGGACTCAGCATCCCAGATAAAAGTATTCGCGTTCTCAGTACAATACTGGGTTGTGCTTTATCTATTTCGAGAGCAAGATAATCGAAGCAACTTATTCTCTTGCCAAATAAATTCATAGATAGTGTTCAGTGTATCAATTCATTTCATAATATATCTTCGTTTAGGCTCCCATCCAATTTTCGGTTATATAATAAGACACACGGGAATATCTTCAATGTATCATCTGTTCAGGGATAATTTTCTTCCTAATTTAAACCACACTAAAACAATTTTTTTAAAATACATAAAATATTTTTTTCTTTTTTACTTATAATTTTTAAATAAATAAATTAAATATAATAATATTTTTCTTGTTTTCATTTTAATAATTGTAATATAATATAATTATTTATAAGTTTTTTTGTTTTAAAAAAAGTTTAATTTATTAAAAGTTGTAAAGCAAATTTTTATGAATAATATAATATTATAAATATAATAATAATGGGGGGCGGGGGGAAGAAGAAAGTTACAATACATATTAATTTGTGTAAAAATGCAATCGTCTGACGATGTGTATGTATCCCCAACTGAGTATACAATGAGGAATGAGCACATCCCAAGTCTTTAATATTTTTTTAAATAAATAAATTATTTACACATTTTTTATTTTAAAAATAATATAAAAAAACAAAATAATATTTTGAATATTTATTGCTTTATATAATATATGTAAAATAATTTTGGTTTATACGAGTGGAATGTTTTGTTTTTGTGCAACACGAATATGAATAATGAATGCTGGCCGTTTCTTTTTATTATATGTTTACGTATCAATGAGGAATGGTGGTGTGTTTTAGGCGACTTATATCTTAATTATTTTAATAAATTCCCAAATATTTAATATATTGTGCTTAAATATTTTTAATTAACTTTTATATTTCTCTATTCATAAGTATCTCTTAATATATGTATATATTGAATATAAATGCTTTGAAACGATGTCCCCCTAGGCGATATGTATGATCGAATAATGGAAAATGTTTTTTAGATGATTCAAATAATTGGGAAGCACGATAAAATTTAGGCTCCAATTCTGTTTAATTTGCAGTCGAAGGAATAATCCTTTTGCGTTAAATGGCTAATATATTAGTTAGTAAATATTAGTTTTGAAATTTGGGCCATCATTTCATAGTTTAATTCATTTAAGTAAATTGAATTTTCAATATATAAAACTTTACAGTATTAAGAACTTGAAAAAAATGCAATCGCACAATCATTAAATTTAATTATTGAAAGAGTTTAAAGCAAGCAATTGTTATATCTACGAAATTGTGAATTATGCACACACACAACACATACAAAAAGAGTCCAGTCTAAAAAAAACTAGGAAAAAATTGAAATTAAATAAAAACCAAAGGGTTCAGTCTTTTTCGTAATAATAAAAATAAATAATCAGGCCTATCAATGTTTCGCAAAATGTTTGTTTTTTATATGTCTACCTTTATCCCGTCACAAAACTATGTGTTGGTACTTAGGTTGTTGTCATTGGCCGAATTACTTACATTATTACCGCTACTACTGTTTGATTGTATATTAACCTCGTTTTCTAGATGACGCATGGCTTTCTTTTGCGACTTTAAATATTCGGCATACATTCGTCGCGCCTGATTAAGAACTCGGGTCACATTATGCTTTCGCACCATTTTATCAAAATACATGGCCATCTCATTATAATCCATGCCCGATTTTATAACAATATCACGATGCTGGAGTAAAAGTGTTAGACACAAGAACATAAGAAATGGATTGCCACAACCGAATTCGTGTGGTGGTGGTAAAATTCCTGATGTTATTTTACCAATATCGACAGATGGAATATTTTGTGTTGTTTCCTCCTCCGATGCCTCTTCACACGAATTCGTCATTGGTTGATTTGTAACAATTTCGATTTTATCATTTTCCAAATTCTCCGATACCATGGTATTGATTATAGTCGCGGCAGCTTCAATAGGCACCTGAGCTCGATTATTATTCTCATTCCAACTATCCGAATTATCTGAATCAATATCGTTCAAGATGGAATTGCGATTTGAATTGTTATTACTTCCTTCGCCATTTTTGCGTAGCAGACGAATTGGTGTCACCGATTTTTTACCTAAATTATTTTCTTCAATAATTTCGCCATCGTAGTCCAAATCGATCTGCTCGTCAGGCGTATTCAATGATTCGATTACCTTTTGTGTTACAGGTGGCGGTGGTGCCGCTAACTCAACCGTTTGATTAATTGACGAATTAGAATTAGAGAACTTATGTAGAGGATTTTCCCATATAAATACATCGTTATTCACCGACGACGAACTAATCCGCTTGAGTGATAAATCTTCGTAATTGCATGAAGTTGTTTTGATACGATTGCGTACGCCATTCAATCCACCCGGCAGCACCGGACAACTCAATATCTCATTTGTTTTCATTTCCTGTGTTGCTAAATTTTCATTGCTGCTTACATCAACACAACAATCGGAATCATTTTCTAAAAATTCTAATGAATTATTTTGATTTAGTTTTTTATAGATGATTTCGGTGTACGGAACTTTATCTACTGAGTCACCTGATTCGGGAGTGTCACATCCACCGGAGAGTACATTAAATTGAGTACGATTATGAAAATCGGTGCCGAACACTTGTCGATCCAAGTTCTCCAATTCCAAGCGAAGTTCGCGTGTCATCGAAGTTGTCATCGGGAAATATTCTTGAGAATCGTCTGGCGAATTACCATCCATAATCGGCGATTGTTGACTTTTTTCCGATAAAATATTATTCAGCTGTAGCTGAAGTGGTGGCTTTTTATTCATTTTATCACATGTCTGTGGTTTAGTCGAATTATTATTATCGACCGTAGGCATACCATCCGATGACGATGATTCGTCGAACGAAGATTTTGTTAACTTGATCAAAGGTTTTTTTGACGATGTGGCTCGTGCATTCGATGAAAGGCGATCTGAGATTCGGTTTTTATTAATCGTAGCAAAATTTAAAAATTCGTTAAAATTTTTAACAACTTTATGGTGTCCTTTCGAATTTTTGGTAGATTTACCACTTTGATTGTCATCCGAATTCGATTGAAGTGATTCGATTTTATCAAGAGATGCGAAAATACCTTTTTTACTAGCAACAATCTTCTCTTTAAGATCTTTAAAATGACCGGATTTTTTATTCGACGATATCTGTTTGGTGATTAAATTTCCAGTACTACAGAATATCGATTTGTTGTTAAGTTGATTTAAAGTCCGATGTTTTCGAGCTGATGTACTTCCAACCCCACTATCAGTACTTGTTTTATCTTCGTCATTGCTTGTTGTAATGCAATCGCCACCTAATTCCAATTCCTTTTCATCGTCCGTCTTATTAAGTTGAATTGGCGATACGGATCTCGGTCGTTCTACCTTTTCCATGTCTTCCGATAACGTTAAATTATTCCCAGATTTCTTATTAATAAAATTGTCATCTTTCGAATTGGAATGCGATGTAAAATTGAGTTGATAATATAGATTGTTCAGTTGAATTTTTGATTCGTCCAAACTCTGATGCGATTTAATTTGACGAGGTGATTTTGGTACACGAATTGTCGTCTCGTCGAGACTTTGATTTAAACGTTTGGTTGAATCTAATTTATTACAAATATCGGGATTATTACTATTCTTAATATTACTACTGTTATTATTATTATTATTGTGATTATTGGTGTTTTGATTTATTAAATTTGTCGAAGCAGAGAATAGCGAAAGTGCCGAGCTTTGACGGCGTAACGCACAAATTTTAGTATATGGATTCTCGCGTGGTGTTCGCAATATAACTGATGGGCTTTTAGGGATTGGAACATCGGTCGGTGGTGCTTCAAATTCTTTTTCGAATAATTGAAGTTCTGTAGCCGGTGGTGTTGATGGCAACGAGCTCCATAATACTTCTGCCATCCGCAACGAATCTTCGAAGGGAAATTCCCTTTTCATTTCGAGTAGTAGCCAACGATAGCAAAATAGTAAATCATCAGCTTGTTGTGATTTTAAATATTCATAAAATTCGGGATCATAGTATTGAAGAGCTTCGGTGAGATGAGTAAATTTAGTTGTCATTGCAATTCCATCAAGCATAAAATTCGCTCGTAAACGTATCATAATTGCGCAAAAGCATATATATGCTTGAGCTTCGTCGCCCATAGTCACAAGAAGAGGCGAAGCTATATCGGACATTCCTTGGCAATAACTAACGGCCGGATGGTTGAGCGCGTACGTTGTTAAAATATTGAAAAGTGCTGCAATATTTTGATTATCATCGCTTCCTGCGTAGAATGTATGCAGCCGATCGGTTCGAAGTACATCTTTTCGCACCATACTCGTTACATAAGCCAATTCACCTATCACACTACCTTTTTGTACAACGACTTTCCATTTATCCCGTAGTTTATAATATTCACTGGATTTTTTCTTCATATAATCCATTCGTTCGCGACCCGTCATTCTACCGGGATACACATTTAAAATATGCTTCCATACAACACGTCGCAGACTAGGATCAATCCCACCAATAAATATCACATCACGCAATTCTTTTGTGTGCACAATTTGTCCAACGGAATCGAGAAAACTTCGGAACTCTACATCCGATAGGGGATGTCTGGGTGGTTGTGATATAGATGGGTCTTCGACTAAATTTAGAGCTCGCTGCACCATCGAGAAAGTTTTCTCCATTTGACTCATGATCAAAACTGGCAAACGATTTTGAACATTTTGAACGTAACGTTGGCCAGAACTAATCGATTGCTGTAATGGTGATGTTTCTCGTGAAACACTCGAATTCGAAGTTTCCCAATCGGCAGCCTCCGAAAATGGTTTGATATCGACTCTGAGATTCAAACATGGTTCAGACGATGTTGTTATGGATTGATTATGAGCTCTGTAAAACACATTTTAATAACATAAAAAATATTAAGTTAAAACACGAAAGCAAATTTTACTAACCTTAAAAATGCAGCGTCCAAATCATAATCTGATAGTACGGGTAAATAAACTTCTTGCCCGTTGGTTGGATCAGTCGCTTTGTAACTGATCCCAAAATCAGTCTTCAAATCAAACGCCTTCGCGAGAATACTGTACAATACCTCGAGTGACGTGATTTGTGGATCAACACTAAATTTTCTCCATTCTGGTGGCAGGTTACCTTCACATTTCTATAAAAGACATGAATATCCATATAAATGAGCATACGTCAAAACACCATTTATGTGATTAGACGCGTACCTTAACTTTTACTCGAACAGCCTCGCGACTATAAACAAACATTCCAGACATTTTTCCTATATCGATTTACTTCCTTACGATATTCGAAATTGTATGTGCCCCGCTCACTGTCTTACACCGTGTTTATAACATTGCGGAACTTGAGTCACTTGTCGTATGTTTTAATAATTTAATGAATAGTGAAATAATGAAAAATTATAAATGAAAATAAAATACAAAAAGGAGAAAAATTTTCTTTTTCTTTTCTTTTTCTTTGGCATGAAAAATTGAAGATACAAATTTTCCTTTCGATTTTTGACACTGACAAATGAAACTTTTACTTAGGACGAAACTGATCGAAATTTGTCGTCTATCGACGAGGCCGAAAAGTTTTTGTGTACAAAATGAAGATGGATTCCTATACTCTAAAAACATTTCCAATTGGATTTAAACGGTTATATTAGGAATGTTATACTTACCGTTATTATACTTACCGTTATTTGGTATTATACAGTTAAGTAACTAATGATTTTCCACATTTCCTACATTTTAATGAATAATAATTTAGTAATTATATAAAGTATTCGTAAAATAATTCAATTTTCGGTTTAAATATTGAAACGTCACCTGACATTTTAAAATAAGTCCCATTCGGATTCTATATATTGTACGAATTATATGTTTCTTACAAAATAACTTGGGTTTCTCACAAATAGAAGGTTGGATTCCCGTTCTGCTTAAAAAAATCATTGACAGATTACTCATATATTCAGCAATGCTGAATTGAGCTTTGGTTACAATACAACATAATAAGTACGTTACAAATATGATGTATATGAATACGTTAAAAGGATATTATAAAGTAAGATTTAAAAATAAAATAATGTGACAGTATGATATAACATCTATTTGTCCTGTGACCTGTTTGCTAAACATCTACGAGAAACATTTGAACCTCTTGTTCGGCAGAACAGATACGAAACACTGCTGATACGCCCAGTTCGAAGATATCAGACCTGTTACATTGAAAGAACTAAACGGAGCTGCTTGAACACACTCGTAAAATATTTCACATAGTCAATGCGATCCTCATGAAAAAATATGTACCAATGCAGAGAAAAGTATGCAGAAGTAATAATGACTCCGAAACCGGGCAAGCCACCGAAATTATAGAAAATCTTTCCAGTTATAGTATGCAGTAATAAAATGCTCGTTGTCTATTAAAAGTCTGTTCTTTACAAACACGAGTTCAAGTCATCAATGTGAAGGATATAGTTCTATTTGCTCACTTTTCCGAATCACTCCCAATTTGAAGTCATTGAGGCCGTTGTATGAATATTTCTTCATTCAAATCGTCATATAAAGTAACATTGCACGTAATGGTATCGATCTGATCAATTCGTAATTAATTACTTAATGCCAATGATATCAAATAAAATACTGATAAGTAACCAATAACAAGTAAATATGTTTTACCGTTCTTTCGGATAATTCAAGATTAAAGAAAATGAGGGATTCTTGAAATATAATATTTGTCAAGAGTACGAACCCAATGTCTCGGCAGATTAAAATCTTTCAACACTAGCATTGACGTCATAGGAAACCCTATATTAATTTTTGGCCGTCAGCTAGTCCATATCTTGTTGTATTGCTGGCTTATGGCAGTGCACTCGAAACAATTCTCCACATATTTTTGATGAGTGCATATCATTAAAACTAAATTATACCATTACTTTTTGAATTTCACTAAATTTTTTGTTACATATTACTAATAATATTGGTGTACAGAATGAACAGATTTTTCAGTGCTAGGTTCGCTAATAAGTTAGTGTTCGTTGCAGTTACTTAGGATACGAACTTTGCGTATATGTAATCTCTTTTCGAAGTTAGCAAAGTTTCTCACAAATATTCGATACTGCGTTATTATTATAGTTTGAGCAATTTTTAATGTACAAGCTTTGCTTTGCCTAGATCGATGCTAATTAGGTTTTCCGCTGCTTTGATCCTTTAGAAAATGTCTCCGGATTAAGCATTTACGTTTCTGATTCGTTTCAGCACTTTCGTAATTTGATGGTATCATCGTGATAACGGAAACAAAACATTCATGATTAACCCTGAAGCACACTCCATTAGTCTTTCGAAGGATGCTGCATCATCATAAACATACAATTGAAACTGAAATTGCGAGAAATTATTAATTGGTCTTCCATATCTGCCTAAACTTGCTGTTTTCGGCTCAAGCAAGATGTCAGTTCTCTGTGGATAGTGGTTGTTCCATCTATTGTTGTTTGCATTGTTAATTGTCTCAATTCCATCAATTATTATTCCTTGAAGCGCCAATGCCCAATGGTGGTATACCTTTTATCTAATAGCTACTTTTAGAACTACCTGCCATGCTCTTTATTGAATCGTGACACAAAAAGATGATTTCCAGATTTGAACGACTTCATGAAATTGTTTTCTATAGTATTGATTTTGTATTTATGTTGTTAGAAATCAATTAAAATTAATATCAACCACCTACTCTAAATAGTTTAGTATAAAAGATGCTCATATTTGGCTGCTCATCTTTCTGCATGAACAATTACTTCACTATTATGGAAGTCTAGAGTCTGTCCTGTAAAAGCTTATTAAATAACCTGTCTGACTTCCTTTTTTATATTAAGAAAAAACCGATGTTCATCTAATTATATCTTTTAGTCTCCACCTTGGCCATACCAGATTCCAATTACTTGTTTGATTTATGACTAGATTATTCTATTTGTAAGAAGATTCCGTTTCGGTATAGTGCGGTTTTAATAGAACGAACTAGATATTTTTTTTTGTATTCGGGTTCAACCTAGTTTGCTTCTCGAGTCCCGATCGATCTTAATTATACGTTATTCATGCTATTGCTAACGTAAATGAATGTGTTTAATTTTGAGTAGGATTAATTATTTTATTCCCGTAAATTCACTGTTTAGAACCAAGAAAATATTGTTAGATTTTAATATATAACTCCTTTCAATGCTTCAAATTACGGTGGGATCGTGCAGAAGACTTTTTTCCAAATCCTCTTTGTTTGTTTAAATAATGATCCTTGTTAGTGATCCTTGTTAGAGTGAAAAGCAGTTTGAACCCAAATGTTTATGGTCTAGTACTAATATGACCTGATATCTCATCCAAACCAAAGTGTAGTTCTGTTGGATTTTTATTTTCCATCCCCTTTGGAATAGCCGAATATTCTAAAATCGAGTTCGAAAAAACCTCGCTAGATAGGATTCTGAATATCATACCATCCTGGGTCAGTTGTCTCCAAAAATTAACCCATTAGTTTTCTTGTTTAATGCCCATTAGTTTTCATGTTATGTTGCCTTGACAATTGTGATTTGCAACTATGCTTCAACTATTATTCGAAACTCGCCCCCGTGGCAGAGAAAGTGGGGTGTTTTACTCAGTCATTCGGGGATCTCGGGTTTGATGGTGGTGACCAAAAATCACCATTGGGTGTTTTTAATGTGTAAGTGTATGAGTGTTGAACTGTGGGCCATAGTGAGATTGAGTCCTTAGGGGCTGGGGCTATTATGAAGAACTCGATATCGGATCCGAAAGCGGATTTTGCTTTTATGACACTAAAAAGACAAAACGAAATCGGTTTTTTAAAAAATCGAATGTCAAAATCTGACTGCTACGTAGTGGACGAATTTCATTTTGTGTTATCGAATTTGTGGGTTTTGTATATTCCACAATATATGAAGCAAGATTTCATCAGTCAAGTCATGTCAATTAAACCACAACAACAAAATAAAACTACAAACCAAGTTGTACTCTAGTGGCGAACATTTAAAACTATGTGTTTCACAGAGGGGAAATAATTCCCAGCAAGCCAGAATACACTTTTGGAAATTGGGGAATAAAATATTGGGAATTATTGTAGTTGGGAATTGGGAAAACTTTTTTCCCAATTCCCCGGGAAACCCAGAATAGGATCACTGGAGGGAGACCACAAATAACACCGAAAACTCAGTGTTTAGCGTTTTTATGGTAATAACAAAGACAATAACATAAATTTGGTCTTTGGTAATAACATAAACTTTAATTTAATATATTATATATTTATACAATCAATTTTCATGTTTGCCGGTAACAAAGAATCCTACCGAGAAGTAGCAAATCTGTTTGATATGTCTATTTCTACAGCGCCGAGAAAATAGAAATAGCTCACGAGTTTTAACAGGTAATTAAATAAAATTTATAATAATTATTATAGTAAAACAATTTCTAATTTCTATTTTAGATCGAAGGTATTAAGAATACTATCGGATGTATTGATGGCTGCTACATTTACATCCGAAAACCTTCCCATAAAATACGGTCTACTTACTTTTACCGGCATGGATTAATCTCCATAACTATGCAGGGCATTTGTGATGCAAATAAAAAATCGCATCTGTGGTGCGCAATTTCACATCTTGGGGAATGCAGCATATCCAGTACGAGAGTTTTAGATGACGCCATACAATGACATGAAAATTGAAAATGCTTTTGGATTTTTAAAGCAACGATTTAGATAGTTGACGAGGCTGGATTTCTACTTTGTTGAGAAGATGTGCAAATTCTTTATGGGGTGCTGCGTATTGCATAATCTATGTATTGATGAATTAGACCTGTGGGATGTAGCTGACCACAATACAGATGAACTGTTTCTACCACAATTCTCACCAGCCACAAATTCTGAAGCAGAAACTATATCAGATGCAATATTAAAACACCTAGAGTAATGAAAAGAAATAGAATAATAGATTTAATATAGAAATTTTTTTTAAATTTCTAGAAATTTTTAAAAATATAGAAATTTTTTTTAAAAAATTTATTAAATTTAAATAAATAAATACATACATATATATATATATATATATATATATATATATATATATATATATATATATATATATATATATATATATATATATATATATATAAATATATATATATATATATATATATATATATATATATATATATATATATATATATATATATATATATATATATATATATATATATATATATATATATATATATATATATATATATATATATATATATATATATATATATATATAAATTATTTATTTTGTTTAATTAAATCTTAAATAAGTTGCATTTTTTCATCATGCCTTTCTTTTTTCTTTTAAATCTGATCGTATATTTTTTCTTTGATTCTTTTTTTTCTAATTCCAAAAATTGTTCTATTATTTGTTCTTGACTAGTTTTTCTTTTTGTATTTGAAGGACTAATAAGTACTACAATCTCATCTACGTTTGGAAATTCTGAATCTGGTGTATTGGAACTCATTGATGATACTTTTCTTTCAATGTTGACTGAGCTCATGATAATCTCTGGTTGAATTGGATGATCATCTTCGACTATTCATGTGGAGTTTCCCTTAGTACTGCCCTACTTTTGTTATTATTATATATTGACTTCTTCTTCCTCTTGAAAATTGTTTTATACCTGGATTCCATTTGGCTACCGTTAATTAGAATTTTGAATTTGATTGCCATCTTTTCGGCTTTAAATTTTCATAAACTTTTTTTAATTTTAAATTTTTTCATTGGACCCACTTGTCCAAAATTAGTAGCATATTGATCCAGGATATAGCGTATTTCCTCATCAGACCATTTGTGACTAATGTTCTCCTCTAAAAAAACAATCACAAATAAAAGATTATTAATATTAATATTTTAATATAAGTATTAATATTTGAAATTAAAATATTGTGTTAAAAATATAAAATATAGTATTTAATTAAAATTGAAACTTATTTGTACACTACCTGGATTTGCTTGTCTTGAAATCTCTAAATTTTGACTTGTTGATGCTTGGTCCACAAATACATCTTCCAAGATTACATCGTCCAATACGCCTTTTATATCAATATTATATTGATTTACTGCATCTTCATTAGTAATACAATATTGCTGTCCATCTACAACATATAAAATTCGTAAGCTGTATGTAATAATTTGTATTTTAATTTATTTAATGTACTTACTTTCTAGACTTTCAACAATTATATTATCCCCGTTCCTTATTATTTCGTTATTCCCGTCTGTTAAAAATTTAAAATTGTTTAAATTAATTTTATCCATAACGATTTGAACTCACGATTGTAATCAATAATAAACGATCAATAATTAATGTTTATTTTCTAAACTTCAAAAATATACTCATGCTTGTCTAAAAATAGCGCTTTGGTTTTGTGATCGATTCACAGATTGCTTTTTCAAGAGGAGGTCAAAAACGAATCGAAATCGACATTGTTCGTTTTTAAAAAACAATTAAAAATTTTTTAGGGTCGGAATTATTTTCTACCTTCAATTTTTATTATGATTATTAGTATTTATGAATGAACTAATTTTTTTTTATATTTTAGGGCAGATAAGACGAAATTTAACAAAATAGGTGTTTTTGCTTATAAGAAATAATAAAAAAAATTTAAATTTATACTCTAGTATTATGATTATGAGTATTTTACCATAAGAAATATGAATTCCCAACAATCTTAATAGGGAAAAATTAACGTCAAAACTGTTATAATTGGGAATTATTTTTTCCAAACGAAATATTTTTCCCAATAGCCAGAATACACTTTTGGAAAAAATAATTCCCAACTGTTATAAAAACGTCAAAAATTCCCAATTCCCCGGTAAAACCAGAATAGGACCACTGGAATAATTTCCGCCTTAGTTTTTATTTATTCGAAACTCAGTTTGAATAATAGCTCCCGATCGTAGGTCATCTTTTTGGTTGATCATTTTGTCGTCAAAATCAGTGCCTAATTTTCGTAGTTGGTTTTTGCCTTTTCTGATGCAGTTGAACAGGTTTAAAAATGGACATAAAATCAACTTTCTATTGATCAATCAAATTAAGCCTTTATGCCATTTTTAATGTTAAATGAATCTTTTCTTCGTGATCCGTTGAGTCCATTATAAATTCATGATTTGTCATCTTATTATTTTAATGAAAAATAGCGAATTTACTAAATAATTACGACAATCGATAAGTTTAATTACAACTACAATTTTTAAACAAGCAATTTATGATTATTTGAAATAATTGTTGAATTAATAAATTTCAGCATCTTGAAGGGTTCGTTTCAATACATAATTCCTCCAACAAAAATATTTAATTTAATTAGTCTGCGCAGTTCATGGTACTTCCATGAGATGTCTCCATTTAAATAATTACAATTGTTTTTTAAAACAATTTTTAACAATAATTAAATAAAACAACCAATATTTTTTTATCATTATTATAATTCTATTATAAATTTAGGTAATTTAAACAAAAACAAATCATTTATCTTCCATCATAATCATTATTTTCTTTTATTTAAATCAAACAATAAAATACAACAAAATTAAAATAAAATAAAATAATAAAAACAAATAAATTTTATTTAAATAAATTTAGGAATGCAAAGTAATATAATTATTAAAAGACGAAAACCTCAGCAAAAAACAATTATCATGAGATTTCTTTCGTTCGATAATATACGCCCCGTTTAGTTCGGGAAGATCTTCGAGGGACAGATTTTGCACACTAGACAAATCATACAGTTATATAGAGTTTAATAAATTATGCGCATAAAATAACGGGAATATTTTATATAATTAGTATAGATTTAAATATTTATTTATTAAATTTTTGCATTAAATTTATTTACAATAATTATAATAGTTTATATTACATTTATATATAGGTATATATATATATTTTTTTTTTTGTTTGTTATTTATTTATTTTTAAAACTACAATATATTTTTTTTACTCTTTTTATCTTTAATTTAAATTAATATATGTTTAATATATTTATTATAATAATAATATTTTGATAGTTAATTTTCTATATAAACGGACATTTAAATTTTTTGAATTTTCGCACAATATTTAATCATTATTAAATAGTAGTAGGTTTTTGATTTGTTTAATTATTTACACAATTTAATTCCCCAAAAATTATTTATTTACGGTGTAGTATCTGGCTGTCTGTATATGGAAATTAAATTAGTTTTCCAAAATAGTTTTGATCAACTATTAAATATATTATAATATATAATAGATAATGAATTTGATTGGTTAAGTCAGTTTCTAAATAATTTTTTTTTGTTTGTTTGTTAATCTCAATTCTAAATTATTATTTTTTTCTTTTAATGTAATGGTCTTTCCTGTGGCCTTATTGGATTCTATAAGTGGTATAGTTCGAATGATCTTTTAACATGCACAATTGTCTTTATTTGTTTGAGTATCGTTCGATAGTGTGGTTCGACCCGGCTGCGATGGTTTGTGTTGAACCCCAGATTCCGAAGCGTTTAGATCTAATCGACCATCCTGAATGTTTTGGTATATTTTTTTAGCTGTTTCGAGAAAGGCTTCCTCAACATTTTGACCACTTTTAAATTTAATTTAATAAAATTAGTCATTAATACAAACAAAATACTTTATTGTATACTTACGTCATTGCACTCGCCTCAACAAACATTAAACCATTTTCGTCGGCAAATTGTTTCGCTTCCTCGTATGTCACTTCACGTGTACTTTCGAGATCTGCCTTGTTCCCAATTAAAAATATCACAGTACTTGGATTTGTTAAATTTCTAGTGTCAGTTAACCAGCTGCTTAAATGGTTATATGTTGACCTTCGAGTAATATCATAAACCATTAGCGCACCAGCCGCACCACGATAATATGAACGAGTTACAGCACGAAATCTTTCCTGTCCAGCTGTATCCCATATTTGTAATTTTATTTTTTGATTTGCAACCTCAATTATTCGTGTGCCAAATTCTACACCAATTGTATGTGGACAATTTGCCATAACTAAAACCACCCCGTTATAAAATTACAATAAAATATTAAATAGACAAATATAAAGAGGAGTCACTTACATTTTTTTTCCGTGAACTGGTGTAGAAGACATGATTTACCAACTCCCATATCACCAATTATTATATACTTAAATATATAATTATAATTGTACGGCCCGGTCGACATTTTATAAACTGAAACGAGAAAGTAAAATAGTTTAATCATATGATTTGCGATCTCGAATTGAACAACTAACATTGCGTGAGAAGAAAATTTTCACTCTCATTGTAAATTTGTGATGAGATCCGTAAAAAATCCATAGTGAACGAGAAACCGAGTTTTTAGGTTAATTTATCACAATAACGAAATGTTACGTTGCTCGATATCAGCACTACTATAATACATAGTTTGTGTGGTTGTTTGTGGGAATTTTTTATACATGCGATTCAATACACACAGCAGTTAACACTTTTATTAATTAGTTTTAATTTTGATGTGTGATAAGAAAATTTAATTGTACGCAAAAATTTACGTGGAATTGTTATGTATGCGATCATGCATAAACGTATTGCGCATTAGTGTAGTGAATTATTCAGTAACTTGAAACAACACGTTTCTTTCTAGCCTTAATAAATTGTAGGAGGTCCCCAACTGCTCGCTTAATGTAATGATGGACAATAGTTGCAATTTAACATTATCATGTAATTATCGTTCACCGAACAAAAATTATAGAATACAGTACTATATAATACAGTAAGACGTGAGACAGTGAAAACATTATTCTTAGTGATAAATGTGGAGTTTTGCATATATTTATTACATTGGGTGTATCGATAAGAAATTGTCAATAAACAATTAATTTAGTTAACCTAATATTTGTGTCTGATCTTGTATCTTCG
Source organism: Tipula lateralis (assembly GCA_963932295.1). Lineage (NCBI taxonomy): Eukaryota > Metazoa > Arthropoda > Insecta > Diptera > Tipulidae > Tipula > Tipula lateralis. The sequence continues at coordinate 97,424,986 of OZ010736.1, forward strand.
CGGATTACTATTTATTTCTTATCTCAAACAACCATGATCGTTTTATGCGTTCTACAATCTTTCAATCTGAGTTTCACGGATCTTGAATATAATGTTTATTTCAATGATGGAGCACAATGAAGATTTAAAGTTTCGTAACAGACTTAGGTATGCATACTATGTATTAGGTTGTTGTGGCTGCTATCGCACACTTAGACCGGCGATTAGTCCGTTGTGATACCACTCTATGTACGGCCGAGTTTTCGTAGAACCATCTGCGCATTGCATAACTCCATGTCAGACCCATCCGACCCATCTACCATGTCAGTAGTACTGAGTACTGACATGGAAGATGGGTCGGCCCATCCAGGGGATCCAGATATGTTCATTTTACACCACCGATCGCACCGCTCAAACGATCGAAGGTGAAAAATCCATTTTGCATCTTGCCCCAAATCGAAATTCGAACCCGGTACCTCCCGCGCCAACTGCCGCAGCTTTTACCACTGCGCCACCTAGGCGGTTAAAAAAAACAGACATTTATATACTTTTTATCACTAGTCGTTGTACGTCGTGGTTTATGAAATCTTATAAGTAAAACCTATGGCTGCTCTTAAAGCCATTATTTAGAATACTGTTTCATCAAAACTTGTTTTGGAGACGATAATTGCCTTAAATCAACTAGGCAGTCTACTGGATGAAGGTAGAATTCACTGGATATCGAGTCCTATGAGTATCAAAGGAAATGTATTGGCTGATTATTCGGCCCGTTTGGATGCAGCTTGCATTTTTGTGGGACCTTAGGATTGACGTCATTATCTCTAAAAGAGATTTCAGAGGGGATAGGATAACCTCATATTTTGCTGGCCATTCTTAAGGGCATTGCTCCCTGAATAATCATATATTCCGAATGTAAATTCTGAACATCACAAACTGCGAACAGTGAGAGGGAGAAGAACAAACCGTTAAACACATTTTTTGCTTCTGTTCTTCATAATTTTCCCATCGACTGCACTGCTTTGAAGCACGATTTCTATTTAAGAATCAACTGACGACCTTGAGGATAAAAGAAATTTTGGACTTCATTACCCAGATATCTGGGAAGGGATGTCACAATGTGCCAATCAAGCCTGAGTGACTGAAAGAAAAAAACTGGTTTACGATTGCCATTCCATTATCACTTAAAAAATACATATTTGCCCATTCAGTCGAATGTGTTTTGTACGATTGTAATCTTCTGTTATGCTCTAATATTTTCTTAAAGTTATCTATCCAACAAAAATTTTGAATAAGTATTGTTCTTGTTTAAAGAAACCTGAATTCACGATGCTGAAGATAATAAACAATATTGGTGTTAGAACAATTCACGCTATTGTTGAATTTTACATTACTACGTTCATTTAAAACAAAATATTTTATAGAAACATGTTAGGTTATCAAATACATTATGACCCAAAACAGTCAGGAGTTTACAGTCAAATAGTAAGAAAGAACAAATAACGTACTTTTGTAATTGCTACGTGTACAACAAAGAGTGTTGAGGTAATGCTGGAAAATCGATGTTATATGAATGCTTTGCAAAATATAACGTTGTTGATAGGGTTTAAGGAATAAAAAGTTACTTCGTAAACATCGACTAGTTATAACTGCACGAACGCCTGCTGTTTTTGTTTTTTCTAAATTGAACATTTTCTATTTTCGTCGTTTAAAAGGAAAACATTACCTACACAACACATCGGTATGGATTAAATCTGTATGTATCTGTATGGAGAAATAAATACATAGTAAACATAAACTAATGAATTAATACAAAATAAGATAATGAAAGGGTAGGTGTCCTTCTAAAAAGTCAGTCTTTAGATTCGATCAATCATAGCATGTTGGTTTTACAGAAATGCAAATAAAACGATTGAGAATCGTCTATCTCAAATTCGACCCGTATTTTGATCAAATAGTCAAACTATACAATTTTATAGGAGAAAGAGTATAACGACTAATGAGAGCCAAAAAGTAAAGGTTCATAAAATTTGGTTATTTTTCCCCAACTCTCGACCCAAGCGAACCCTAACGCTTTCAACATCCTACCATATGCCGAGGTCAAATCGAGGACGATTGACTATAAGTTCAATTTGCAACGACTATAAGACGAGCAGCGGGAAAAATTTAGATGCAAGCTTCTGAGGACCGATTTACAATGGTGATGTTGTTTAAAATGCAAATCTCATTGGGTGGTTAAGAAGACTTGCTGTCTCTTCTGTAAGAAATGATGATATTAAAACCAATTTCATTAATATTTATTCTGGAACACCTCTTTCCTCCCATACCAGGTATTTCTATCATATATACATATATACTACCGCCAATGAACACTGACTAATACCGTAGTACCTTACCGCCATTTTAACACACCACAATTCCCAAGTTCGTTCGATTTATCAATGTCCGCTTAGATTTAAATTGCCTTACGGTTCTGGTAAACACTTGCATGCAATTTACATTTGTCAGGAACAAAATCCGAGGAATCTTGCCTTTGATATTGTAATTATCCTACCATCGTGAATGCTTTAATCGTTTACAAGTCGCTAAGGCTAGTAAATAAATTGATTTTAACAAACCAACACTTCATTTCAGTTTATTATTCATCTTATCGTCTATAGAGGTTATCACGTAAAACTCGATCAGTTGTAGACAACACAACCCATTAATGTTTGTCACCCAGCTCTTTCTAATTACTCAACGCGTGATTTGAACCACAATGATGAATCTTTTAACAATCGAGGTATTCAAAAGCATTGAAGTAGAATTTAAATAACTTTTCTATACATTATAGGTCAATGATTATATATGTCTTATCAAACACCGTCATCAGTCAAGATTTCATCGAAATAATTTATTAGAATTTTTTATTTTTATTTATTCTCGTGCAAGAAAAATAATGTACATACTACCTTGACCCTATAGTTAACATAATTTATGATACGAGGGCGACATGAGCAGTCTGGTAAAATTGCAACAGTTGGCGCCACAATCGCGAATCCTTGATGTCATGTGTCAATACCATCTGTCACTAGACCAAATTAAAATATTCAAACCGATCTGCCATATAGTTCAGTTCAAAATAACCCATTGTTTTCTTATAAACATGGAGAACACGTTTCGAAATAAAACCGACCACATTTGGAGAAGAAAAAAGTTCTCTATTAAGACAGTGTTTGGTCACGGCCAAAATCCATGAATTACGCTTCGAATTGCTTCCACATCAGTCATTTTCTGCAGACTTCGCCTCCTGCGACTATTTCCTATTACCTAATTTGAAGAAATGGCTCAGCGGAAAGAGGTTCGACTCTAATGAGGAGACCATCGATGCAATAAACGCCTATTTTGAAGGATTTTGATAAATCGTATTATTGGGAAGAGATTGAAAAAGTAAGTAGGAAAACGTTGGACTAAGTGTATCGAGCTAAAAAGCATTACGTTGAAAAATATTTTTTTTTTGACCGAAAATATTATTCCTTGTTTCATTTTTACCTGTTTTCTTACTCCGCCCTCTTATTACGAAAAATAACTATCAATGGAAAAGATGATTTTAGTTATAAACACCAGGTTTGTAAGTTTTTTGATTTATTTATAAAAGCCTGGGATATTCTATGAACCTGGCAATATGCGACCTATTTGGGTCTATATTTTAAACTTACAAACTGATTTTTCAACAAATTACAATGTATGACTAAAGAAGACAAGGTACAGGGTAGGGCAAAAGTCCCGCTATCATTAGTTATGTGACGTTTAGCTCAGTTTCGCTTTAACCATTGTGTTGTGTAGACGCCCCAATTTTATAATGAATGAATATACGAGCAGAAATAGTGACAATATTTATTGAAAACATCGTTCAATTGTTGCCATTCAGCGGAAATTGCGTCAAAAATATCATAATCGTCCAGTGCCTCACAAAACCATAATTTATCGTTTACGTACGGTAAGACAGCAGACAGACCTCGTTCTTGAAGACTACGGACGTCTCGTAATGTGGCTATGGTGACATCAATTCGGAGACGTGGAGACAGAAACATCAATTCGAAGACGTGGTTCCCATAGTTACACATTTCTACACGAAGTTTAAGGCGAATTTTGAAAACTGATTTGAAAATGTTCCCGTACAAAATTCAATTAGTCCAAAACTTGTTGAACCGATAGATCTTGATCAACGAGTTGAATACAGCAATGCAATCCTATAAGGCTGTCAGGTGAAATTGAAGAATTTTCGTCTAAATTGATAATGAGCGATGAAGCCCATTTTCATCTCAGTATAGCCACGTCAATAAACAGAACAGTCGGTTTTGGGGAACACAGAATCCTCAATTAATTTATCGAACATCATTGCATCCACTTAAAATAACTGTATGGTGTGGTATTCATGCTAGAAGAAACATCATTGGTCCCTTTTTTTGAAAATTTGCTGTTACTGCCGAACGGTAACAAGACATGATTCGAAATTTTCTTGTGCCTGAAATGGAAGAGCAAGAACTGGAGGACATGTGGTTTCAGCTAGATGGAGCCACAGCACACACAGCCCGTTTAACAATTCAATTATTGAATGAGGTTTTCCACGAGGACTAATTTCTCGAAATGGCGATTTAGCATGGCCAGCCAGATCTCCGGATTTAACAGCACCAGAATATTTTTTATGTATTTTTTTAAAATCAAAAGTTTATGTGAATAAGACCCAAACGATTCAACATCTTAAAGACAATATTCGTCACGAAATTCAGCATGAGATGTTGCAGAATATCATGAAAAATGCCTTAAATAAAACCGAAAGTTGCATGCGGTCACCATTTAGCCAATATAATTTTCCAATCATAACGATAAAAAATGTAAAGACCAAATAAACTTTTTATGAAAACCAAACTTACTTATCTTTTCTTACTTAAAGTTATAGGCAATCAAAATTGTAGCGGGACTTTTACAATAAAATAATATATGGCTTAAATACCGTAAACGACCTTAACTGCGTCTCAACTGAGACCTTACGAACCATTAATACGTATTGATGCACATTGTATGTAGGTGGTCAAGCCCCACGAATGAAAGCTTTTACAAACAATCGCTTTTTATGTCATCCGTAGCATGCTAATTTTTGGTCAACGGTGAGAATCGAACTCGAGGCTTCGGCGTCTTTCTACGCTTATATTCAGTTATTCCCAACACATAATCCATTTTTGTATTGAGTTCGGGATTTGCCATATAAATTAACTCTAAATTTATGGAATGGTTAGGTTACATCACAAACAATAGAGATAAAGCGATTTAATTTAGAAATAATTGAAGAGATTTTTACGCCTAATGAAAGCATTGCTTCCATGTGTGCTATTCCTTTTAATACTAAAAATCAAAGGATTAAATAAATTGTTGGTAGCATTACTGCTTGATACTGATTTTCGTTCTAACTATTTAAGGATAAAATTTAATTTATTTGTTGATGACTTAATGCATTTGAAGTATGATATAATATTGAAATTGAAAGTTAATCCAACAAGATTTATAATTCTGCTTTACATACTTGAAAAAGAACAATTGAGCTTATCAGTTGATAAATGCAAGAGTAACCACATTTCTTAAATTAATATCAAATGTTTTTATTTTTTTTCAATTGTGATAAATGGTTTTAGATTGCTAAATTAGCATTCTAGGTTATTTGGTCTTAACAATTTTGATATTGTTTAATTTGAATAAGCTATAGATGTGCTAAGAATGACATGGAAAATATAAGTTTATAAAGCAAATTATGCACATTGTTGTTGGTCAAGAAAAACCATCGTTTAAATAGAATTCTTCCAAAATATATCAAAATATAATATAAATTTCCCAAAATAAATCCAAATATATCATCATCAAACGTTGTATTTATTTGAGGTGTTTCACTTTTACGAATGATGTTTTCCAATATGAGATTAAAAAGTGTCGGGAACAGCGCATCTCCTTGTCGAACACCAGTAGTGATTGCAAAAGTTCTAGATTGCCTGTTCTCAACTTTGACACAGCATTGTGACTCGTTACTGTCATTTTACACAGATGTACATATTTTTTTGGTATTCCTAAATATTCAAGCGCATGATCGAGTCATAGACTTGCTTGAAATCTAGGAATACCTGGTGTACATCGCGAGATGTTTCGTAGGACAATCGACCAGAGCGATAAAACTTGATTAGTGACTGACCGATTTGGACGGAATTCTCCTTGGTAGTCATGGACAATTTCCTCCACCAGAGTAATTCTTCCCAAGATAATGTATGACAGTAACTTGTATGCTGTGCAAATGAGAGCTTTACCGCGATAATTCTCGCACTTCAAGTGATCACCCTTCTTGAATATTGGGCATAACGCGGCCACTTTCCATTCTTCAGGCAAAAATTCATTTCGCCATACCAATCGAACTAGGTCGAAAAGACAGTTTCACAAAGTAGTTGCTAAGTGTTAGACGCTGATCGTTATATTGACTAATTGAGGGTTGAACAACTTAACTTTCTACTACACACACTAGTGATAAATACGTTTGTAGTAATTTTTGAAAGGTATTTGTTACCTTTGAACACCTCTCTAATCGAGATTCGACACTAGTTTTTCAATATTGGACTCTTATACATTTATTGTATTCGTATATTATTTAACTTAGAACAAGAAACTCATCCTTAAAAAATCAACACTGGATTCTTCGTTTGGTTTGAATCCGTACTAGTTTACCTGTTGAAAATGCGTTACGCTGCTAACATCGAGTAATTAATGAACCGAACATAATGGTGCAAATAATTACATACTGGATCGGTGAGAAATAAAATTACGGTGATATGATAGTCGAAGATAAAAATGCTACAATATATGTGGAGTGAATGTTGTGCTGGTACTTAATGATGGAATGTGAAAAAAACTGGGAAGTTCCGTGAAAATTGTTCTTCCAGAGGAAAAGCTGCCAGGACACGACAAAAATGAATTAGGAATGTGACAAAAATGTTCAAGATATCACCGATAGACTCCTTAATAGTAGAAAAACGAAACTAAACACAACGTTCCATTGTGTCGATAAGTTGAGAAGATTTTTGCGTTACAGAGAAAGTTTTTAGGAAACGACGGATATGGACAGGACTTATTTTATTCAAATCACACAATTTGTGACTTGAATAAAATAAGTCCAAAGGGTTATTTCTCGTCTATTGCAATTTTTAAATACAAATGAGATAAACAAAACTGCTTCATTTTCGGAACCTTATAAAACTACGCTTAAAACATGAGAGTTCCAACCACAAAAACATAGTTTTCGAAAGTTGTAGATTTAAGCACATTGTTTTCATACTAACCTGATGATACTCACAAAACGTAAACTTATAATCTTTTACTGCGGTATAATAAAATGATATCGATATGGTGTTAGCACATATGAAACTGTGGCTTTCAGCGTTCTTTAAATTTTAATTTATTCTAAATTGGAATAATTTAGTTTACTAAAGATGAATGATTTCTTAAGAAGAACCTACACTTGTGGAAGAACTATATTATTTTTTTGATATAGAAAATAATAAACTGAACGCCCAGCGTTTGCTTGCGCTTAATCATAGAATATTATCGTATGACTTATATATTGACAAAATATTGAAAAGATTAAATATCTTATGTAATCCATAACAACACTATCATATCATCTTGTTATATGTAACGACATTAATCATGGTTATAGGACACGCATACGAAAGTAGTTAAATGAAGAAGTTACGTATGTAGATATAGGAACATGGCTTATGTAATCCATATACCTAATTATGTACAACTACATAATAAGATTAATGAAAAGCGTAAAGAAAGAATGAATCAATAAGTAAGAAATGTATTGAAATAAAGTATTAAATCTTCGTACAGATAATACAATATCAATACCGACCGGGTTGAGGATATTAGAGTAAAGAACCCTTTTCCAAACTTCCACACTTTAATCAAAGGGTTAAAAAGTACCTTTAGGATTTTAAAAAAATGTAAACGTTTTTTGTTCGTTTCACATTTTCGCGGATGAAGTTTAAATTTATAGAAATAATAAGTTAGATTAGCATTCTATTGTTCGTTAGATACTAACATTCTAAAAATCGTTAGATACGTATTTTTTTCTTGTATTCATTTTAATACTCATTCCGTTTTCAACTACTGTTAGTAATTAGATGTAGTTTTTAACAAAACTGAGGTTACCATTAAGTTAAAGTTAGTAGAAAGATACTTGGACTACTTAGTTGTCTGTATGGTAGGGTTTACGGATAGTAAGTTTAAAGAGAATATTTATGTCGTATCTCCTTCCGCATTTCCTCTATGGTGATGTTTTCGGAAGAATTTGACTTTTCTAAAAAGATGTTTTAATGCTTGCACTCGTTTTATTTTCGGAACTAGGAAATTTGACCATATTTCACCTTATACTAGGTTTGTTCTTGGTTGTAGTTTAAATAGTTTTTATGAGTTTCGGATTTGCGGTTTATAAGGAAGCTACTCAAAACTACAGAACCAAATTATCTATTCAAAAAGTTATTGTTTAGTGAAAGGTATGTTTCACATTTTTTGTGAAAGGTATGGAATTCCGTTTCATTCAGTATTACGAGTTTGAGATCTGCCGAAAGGTTTAAATCAAAATTTTGAATGGCGTGCTAGAATGACAATATAATTATAAATTTTTTTAAAATATTTTCTGCTCCCTGCTGCTCATACCATTGTAAATGACTTGAATTCAAAATGGGACATGTTTTTGCATCGTGTTGACTTTTTTCAGTAAACAATTTAAGAGAGTTTTTTGCCTAATGGAAGTAATCAAGTCCATATGTGCTTTTCCTTAATGAAGCAGTGTAGACTGATAATAAGAACATTATGGTCAATCCGTAATTTAAACATTGACGAATATCCACTCCTTACTATAAAGAACTTGTTTTCATCAACAGTCGAAGATGCAAAGTATACAAAAATTGATGTATATGTATTTTGAATTAAAAGCACCTATAGTATTTAATATTTTGCGCCATTCGGCAACAGTAGATTAAAATGATTTTGCAAGATATGGATGACACTTCGGTGTTTATTGATGGTTTACAAATTATAGATCAAAATGACACAGTTCATTTTAACGATTAAGACTATATTATTGAAGCTGCAAAAGCACAATATACGAATAAATGTATAAAAATGAAAATTTTTCACAATCCAATCTGAGTATTATGGTTATCACATAGACAGTACACGAAATTTATTCGAAAATTGATGCTATCCAAATTATACAAGTTTTAAATGTATTGAACTTATAGAGCTTTCGTGGAAATATTAAAGCGGTTCAGTCAAGCATTATGCATATTGACAGTCAAATCCTTCAACATTAGAACCCAAAACTTTCTATGGTATAAGCAACCAGTTATGGCGTTGGGACCGTTTTTAGCCACATCTATCCGAATGGGGGATTCAATGCGCATCTCAATCTTTTTCGAAGAAAAAGTACAGACAAATCATCAAAGAAGCATATGCGATTATATCAGTTTTACAAAACGTATAAAGCAAAGATAGATTTACCAGTGACTACCGCAATGTACAGATTGTCAGTACAATCTGCATTATGCCAATAGAATTAATTTAACTGAGATTTTACCAGTTCTTGGGTCCGAATTAAAGGAAATTCCGGAAAAAGACATGCTCGAGATTTTTTTGGTCTTAAACAGTCATAATTTGTATTGCAAGAAATAATTTTATACGCGACATAATGACATAGACAATACGGAAGCGAACTCTCAGAGATCCTCTTCACATTTTAGAATTTTTAGGAATGAAATTCCCAGTCCGTAACTATCGTCGCGGTAACTTTTTTGATAAAAAATTGTTAAAATTGTACGATGTTTTTGTGTTTCTGTAGGCGATCACGTTTCTGTTAATTAGTGAACAGAATTTCTATGTTTTTTGAGATATGTATGGAATTGTGCATATTATGGGTGGTAAATAATCTAAATGGCAGTGTCAGTTCGGTTCTAGATAGAATAGAAAGAAGTTTATTATTTGAAGAAAATGGATTAGAGCCTTACGGATAGATTTTCGAATATAAAAGAAGTTAAACCCAATTTCAGAGGATCAGATAGAATCCTTATTACAGAGTATACAGTTGCAATAAGACAACAGATTATAGTTACAAGTATACAATCCTTAAATCTAAACTTAATCTTGTTCAGCTTTAAGAACTAATACAATTACAACACATCTTTGTTCAAACTTAGGTTTATAATAATTGAGCAAAGTGATTTAAACGATCACAAGAACTTTGTGAAACAAATGTTATGGTATAGTTACAATTACTTCAATGTTGTGTACTGTACTATAGTTAACGAATGTGTACATAAGAAAACTAAGTAAACTAACGGTAAATAAACTTGACTATTTTAATAGAAAAGAAAGCAAAAATAAAAAAAATTGTAAAATGTATTAAGAAAGTAGACAGAAAGGCGGCAATATAATTTTAAAAATAGAACGAACATATAAAACCTTATACGTACCGAGGGCTTTCGAATTAATCTCATCGTTACATTATTTCGGGCAACATTCTCCAGTTTAATCATAAAATCAATAAACAATACACACTGTTGTTATGATATTTTGCTTTCGACAATAATTATTCAAACAAGAAGAAGCTAAATGCCTATCATATACAATAGATTACGATAGAACAAATTTCGCGTGCAAAAATGCAATTTAAAACGCAAATCATATGTAAATCAAACGTGAGAATTCGCAGTAAGAGGAAAGCTATTTGGTTTGAGAAGGGGCGTATATTTGTATATATCGCTGTGCATGTCTTTTTACACAAATAATCAACAAAACAAAATATCGATGATAAATTGATTAGAGACGATTATAACTGATACAGTACAATACTTGGAAATCGTCATCACTTACAATTAATCATTTTAATTTCGTTTAATATTTAATTAGGGAATAGATGAATCATCCCGTGTTTTTTAAAATTGCTCCATCCGTCAAAATAATTATCTCCAATAAGAATACCGTACACTATATAAACTCCAATAAGATTTGCTAATGAGCTGCAATCTTGGGATACCATAACAATCTACGACGCATTTAATATAATATTGTTTTATAAGTATAATAAAATTTTATAGTTACCTTTTTAGATAGTTTTCTTTATATTAAAATGGAAAAATTACTTGTACAAGAAAATGTCAAGATTTTTTCCTATGACGAAAAAAATATTTTTGGTTCTTAAATTTACAACACTATTCACACATACAGACAACGATTATCTTTTATTACTTAGATTATTTCGATTTCGGTGTAATAAATAATTACAGATGCTTTAATTATACAAATACAAAAACATTGGAAAATTCTATTTTTTCTTTTTAGGTTTTCTGACAATTTTTTTTTCTATTTGGAAACACACAACAAAAAAAACACAAAATTCAATATGGAGGAGAAATTGTTGGACTGTCAAATTATGTTTTAGTACTACTCTACTACAATTTGTTTACAAAGCAGCGGTTTTAAGTTTTCGTTAAGTTTTATTTTTAATTAATTTTGAACAACATTTTTATGTAATTTACGACTAAATATTTATTTTCGGCGACTACCACCGCCAGCTAATATCGATGCTATCCTAATAAATATGTTTAGAGTATCCATATATATTGACATTGAGCTAGAAATAAAATAAAATGAATAATCATTTAGAGTTTTTGTACTAAAAATTGGCTTGAAATGATACACTTACGCATTAATTGGATCGTATGGTACTGGAGCATATGTTGGATATGTTTCCGCATATCGTATAATTCGTTGTGTATCGTAGAGCATAAATCCGGAGAATAACAAAAGTCCACCGTATAGTGACATTGAGTATATTGAAGCACCTAAAGCTGTTGCCGGATTAAGAAACATCGAGGCCATCGACGAAGCGAATACAAAACCTAAACCAATGGCTAATGGGCCACCCATATACAAAAATTTGTCGCTTGGAGCACATACCGCAACGGTTGATAAACCACCAACAATCCCGGCTGTGTATAATGCGGCTCGTGTTATTATTGGTCCGCCAAGGAAACACATTGGAGCAACAACCGCTCCTAGAATGCCACAATGTACCATCCAAGCAAGTTGTTTTGGACCAAATCCTTCACGATATTGAATACTTCGTGCAACCATACCAGAACCAATCATAACAGCAAATGTTCCCAAAATCGACATCCAACCGTTGGCAGCGACTAAATTCAATAGGGCTGGTGTTCGAAATACGGCTATAGCACCTAAAGCCGATAGTATAATGGATCCACCAAAGTAAAGGTACGTTGCTTGAATTCGCGTCTTGACGTATTCAGGCCAAATTCTATTCGTTTAAATATTAAGTGTTATCATATAGATCTGTATATATTATGTAAGTAACTTACAAAGAATTCTGAAACGCAGAAGTTCCTTTCCCCAATCCAGCTCCATAGAAGCAAAGAGCACCCAATCCAATTGCAGCTCCGCCAGCAACAGCACCCTTTCCGAGTGCAAATGCCTTTGGTCCAGCCGGTGCCATCGCCTTCTCTTTCAAGGTCATCCTTTCAGCGCGGCGAGTAAATGATTCAGTCCGGTTATCTCGCGCATATTGACGTACATTTTGTCGAAATGGCATTTGTTTATATGCATTTCGAGAAAGTGATGCGGTTAGGACGGGTGTCCTACCCAATACAAGTCGTGTTAACATTATACCACAATAATATCTAAAATAAGACGTAATATAATTGCTAGAAGGTTCGGATAACGCAGATTTAGATTGCCTTTAAGAAGTGACGCAATACTTCGGCCAAATTTGAAATTCACTCACCAAAATATATTAGCCGCGCAAAACTATGAATTTGTGTATTTTAGAAACGATACAACACTATTTTTTGTGATTTTAACTTATTTTATATTAAAATTATTTTTTTCAGCTCAATTTAGATTTCTGTTGTCGATTGTAGAAGAAAATTTATTATAATTTTGACGTTTCTTGTGCGAGAATTGAGTTTTGTTATTTTTGCGTGTGACATCTATTGAGCATCACTGCAAGTATTATTTGAGAAAAATAACTCTCCAATTTTAGAACCTACCTCAAACTCTAAAATCACTCATATCCTTGACTCCTTAACAATTTACCACCCAGCAAACTCCCAATTCAAATTCTCCACAGTAAAATAACCAGTAAGAAAAATATCATTCAGTTTCAGTTGTTCCTCGTTGGAAAACGGTCGCGATTTAAATATTACGACGGAAATTTATTTCTAACTCTCGAGCAGTTTCCTTCTATGTGCTTTTCTTTTATATATTTAACATTTTCCTTTTAATTATATTATTCTATATTTTTGTGGTGTCATTTCAAAATAATTTGTGTGTGCATATAATTATTTCGTGTGTGAAGAAAATCTTATTTATCGTAAATTCCGGTTTAAAGTGTGCATTTATTTTTTTAAATTAATTATCTTATTTAAATAAAATAATTTATAAGTGTTTATTGGTGTTTAATTAAAGTATCTTGTAAATACATAATTTATAAATTAAGTGATTGTTTATTCTTCTGTAACATTTTTGGTGTGGGTCGCTGGGTGATATACATTTGAGGATTATCAGGATTTCACTGTCACTGTTACGTGTGTAGTCAAATACAATACAGGTATAATCTAAACAGCCTGTATAAAACACACCCAACCTAGATTAACGTGGTAAGTGACTTAATATATTGGCCAGCTTTGATTTGGTAAAATATAATAGTTATGACGTCAAACCCAATACGGGAAAAGGAAAATTCCATTGTTTTTTTTATTGTTTATTGCTTTCTTCCATATACTTATATTCGAGTGTTTTCCTTTCTTGCTGCTTTTGGTGGAAATGAGGACATATGAATTGAAATTCCATCACGCATTGGGGAAATAAATTAAATTGGGAGAAATTAAATTCTTTTAAGATAACAATAGATTAAGTGTGTGTAGTTGGATTTGGGAAGACGAAAATAATTCATTGTGTAAGAAATGCATTTTTGAAAGTATAGGAATTTGGCAATGTAGGTTAATGTGAAAATAGATCCTATTTGATGTTCATACAATTCTTAGATGGAATTAAATTAATTATTCAGGAGCTTTCAGACTTGGAAGACTATCGTTCGTTCTTTAGAATTTGGCCATAAACAACCTGTTATTAAACCGGGATTTGGGAATATATCTTACCCGGATGATATTGCAATCGGTGCCCAATAAAAGTATATTAACCAATAGCTGTGGACTTAGTGTTAACGCACTGATGAAACTTTTTCATCTTTACCCTGCCAACGGAGTAGGTTTAAAGATATGTCATAGAACATGCGAAAGTTTTAGATTTTATCTTGGACATTGAATTAAGCTGAAAGCCTAATAATAAGAAAGGAAAAATAGGAAGGAAAAAAGATGGTGCTATACAAATCTTATTTTAGTGGATAATACTAACGTGTTTTAAGTAATATGATCTACATAAAGTTATGATAAATAAGATATGTAGTAATATAAGATGGTTCTATACGTAAATCAAACCTATAGCAGTACGCCCTCGATTTGAGAAGTTGACTATGTAATGGCGTAATGTAGGATGAAAATAAGGCAACCGCGAAAGAGTTGAGAGAGCCTTGAGCCCCAAAACAGATTACAAAGATAAAAACAGACAGACAGGTAAAGAATAGCAATTTTGATAATGCTCAGATAACTGACTTATAGCGTAAAGGTTCTGGAAGTTCTCTTTTATTACACTCCTGATACCGCCAATTAGCTGTCTGCGAATACAGTTATAAATCGCCAATTTATTTCTATGTAGAACTGTGATAATTTAGGGTACTTCACTCAATCATTATAAACAACAAGGAAATTATTTATGCTATAGAGCATTTTTCGAGACTGAACAATCTAAGAAAAGCAACTTTGAATTCAATAATTGCAATTTTTTACATGAATAGTTTTAGAATTTGTAGGAAACACGGCTATTAGAGATTCTGCGATGAACTAAATGAGCATTTCCTATTTAACCTTCCCAACCAATTAAAGGTCTACATTCAGGGTTAATCATATGGAAAGTAAATCAGTTCAATTACATCAGAAGGAATTACAATACAATTACGAGAAATATTCAAACTAATGAACCCGCTTGACAGGGCACTTCTTGTCGTATTTTGATAAGCAAAGTTGACACGAATATTCTACTGACTATAAACGTAAACGAGTTCTTTTGGAAAAACCAACTAATTAATATATTGTTACGGTATTGGTTATGGAGAACTGAAATACGATGTACTTTAATATTGGTGGTTATGGGATGAAAACACTGTGTTTTCCCTCTTAATGTTCTTACTTACCCATTTTGAACCGCTTCCAAGACTGGAGATTTAGAATTCTTGATACTTTGTTTGGGTCAAGTCGATAGAATATTACTTAATGAAATTTTCATATAGTATAACTTAATTAAGGTTACAAATATTAGATTTAACTATGTTTAGTAAATCTAATCTTTAATTTTAACCTTAAATAATCTTTTATCATGAGCTCATGACACTTTCAAACACGATTATCAAAGTTGTACCTGAGACAATAACATAAAAACGATTATCAAAGTTGTACCTGAGACAATAACATAATAATGACAATAATACCAGTTATTAACCACATTAATCAAATGGTTTTTACACCGCCGGTGTTAAATTAACGTGTGCTTTATATTTGAAATCTAGCTTTTCATTTGCATCTCGATTTTCTTCCACTTTAATTCCATCTTTACACATTATCGAGATTTATTTCCGAATACCTTAGTTTATTGGTAAAGTTAGTGATGTTGAAGATGCTAATTAAGTAATTACCATCAGTTTTTCGGATGTAACATACCTCGTGTTATATGATTGAATCGGATAATTATAAGAACTGAGTAAAAAGTTTGGGCCTATACATTGAAAGTGGTTCGAATCAAACGTCAATTTATTCTTGATGATACTTGATGATACGATTGCCGTAGAAAAAAGGCCAAACAATTTAATAACATGTAACGTAAAATAGAATACCTTGTTTAATCCGAATTCTCATTTAATCAATATTTGACAATTTTTAAGATAGTTTCTTATCACGCCGCGATCTCGAGTTCGATTCCAGCCGTTGTCTAAAAATTAACAGGCTCCGGTTGACATAAAGCGCCATTTGTGTAAAAAGCATTCGACCCCACCTACAATATGCACCAATACGCGGTTAGGACCGTGTACGGCTTTTAAGCCATATAAATATTATTAGATTATTATCAACTGCTGGAGCTTTTTCTATTTCATCATTTAATCATTAACAACACAAATATTCTAAAACTTCTTTGCCGAACGTAAGTGAGATTCTTTGTTTCGTCAGAAACTCTAAATAGTTGCAATGAGGTATTGTGCTGAAAACGAACCGAATATGTATATTTCTCTTCGTTAGAACGGTCCTCTTAACCTATCCGCTTCCTCTGTATGCAATCTTTTCATAAACGACACATTCGATTACAAAATGGAATCCTAAATATGGTATGACAACAAAGATATTTTGTTGCACTGTTAATTCAATATAATGAATGCTTTCACAATGTAAGAATAATATACCATTGAATTTTAAAACTTCGTCGGGTTTAAAATTCTCAAACGTCTGATACACGTTAAGGCTCTATAGTAAACTTTATCAATACATTTATTACAACTTCCAAGGCAAAGTTATAGACTTTATTGTTAGTTTTAAATTTCGCAAGCATAAGAGGTTTTCTAATCGTTATGTCGGATCAAAGAATCTATTACAAAGTAAAAATTAATACAACTCGCTCTGGCTATGTCAAGGGTTGTCGTGTACATTGGTTTCTAGTTTGAAACGTAAGGATACTAATTCAGTATCTCTATTAACTATCGATCGTAAATGTGGGATATGAAAACCGTTTTATGTAATATAAAACTTTGCTTGGAATTGAGGAACAGGTGATTTTAGTAGAACGAAGAAACAGAGGCCCTGATATTAATTTGTAGAACTGCAAATAACATCTTGCAACTTATCTCCATTGGATACCATGAAAAGTAAGGTCCATTTGAATTAGTTCGAAAGATATAAAACAATTGGTAGAATAATTTTCGTTCTAAATTTGATTACCAAAAAGTCACATAAAACTCTTATTTTACAATTAAGTATAAACTTACACGGCACTTATATTTTTTCTATGAAATCAAAAAATTTGTTTTTTGACCTCACGAAGAGGTCAAGTAACACTGATAAGTTTAACTAGAATTAAATTAAAACATTTTATACAATTGGTTGTTTAGTGTTATTGGTATGTATAGAAGGAAGTGTCCAAACTGTATTGCCTAAATACTTTATCGATCCAATTTTTGAATTGGGCCACATTGACGTATACTCCTGGAAGCTGATTTTCACCACATCCGATACCCCATGCAACAATACCACTTTGATAGTAACGATTTTGTACGCCTAACACGGGACATACAAGTGGAGAACCTCCATCGCCACGACATGTATCTTTACCCCGTTCACCACCGGCACACATAAAGCTCTGATGTAATACAAATCGACGACTCAAACGTGTCGTACGAAGTTGTGTTTGACATGTTGAACGAGGCACGACTGGTAAATCGATTTTCTTTAATATAACCTGATACGTTCCATTACGACCGAATTGATTTTTCCCCCAACCCGATGCCGTACACCGACTATGATCGAATACAGTGTTAAACGGTGGCAAGCACACGGTTTGAATACTCTCGCCCAATTGGACTGGTTCGTTCAAGAATAATAGTGCAATATCGTTGAATAATGGTCCCTTACGATATTCTGGATGAATTACATATTCTACAACAGTACGATCTTGATGCGGAATTTGTTCGTTTTGTGTCTGTGTATCCCATTCACCAAGTCGTGCTCTTAGTGTGTTTGCCGGTTTTTCTGCGACACAATGGGCCGCAGTCAGTATAACACTTGGATGAATTAACGAACCACCACATTGATAAACATTTTGTGGTATATCGTTTAATATCTGTTCTTGTAGAATAGCTGCCATCCATGGAAATTCACCATATTGTGAAACATTATCATCACCAGAAACACGTACTGAAACCCCGAGTAAATTACGTTGTCCACAACGGTATGTACTAGCGACAGGTTCGGGTTGTATTGGATCGATAATACGATCTTGTTCACCACAACACGTTTCCAAATAATCATGACATTGTCGTGGATTTTTTTCATCAAATCGGATATCAATCATACCTTCGCCATCGGTAACAAATTCATTGTTGTTACACTGGTAATATGGTACGCATTCGCCAGTGTTGCAAATCTTTATACATACAATAAATTCAAGATTATATCAATATTAGGGTCATAAAAATTTTAAGAAAGAAGAAATCTTACGTTTTCTTCTGGAACACCAGCTGGTAATGGTTCGGGAGCGATGGGCTCGTTTACAACAGGATTTAGATTATCCCCACCTTTAGCAAAAAGTGTATCGATCAAATCATCGATATTGTTAACTTCAGATGGTTTAGCGTTTGTTTGAGCTTGCGCATATCCCAACGCTAATAACGCTATCACAAATAATTCTCGTATCATCTTCTGAATATTTATCTAAGTATATAAATATAATCTAAAATTTCTTCTGGTCATTTTGAATATAAAATTTTATGTTTACTTACTTACCTTAGGCTGTTTATATGTTTATTCACCAACGTACAACTTTTGAATAAGATTATGGAATATTAAAGATTACAATGAAGAATAAATTTAAGAAATTTTATTTGCGATAACATATACCAAGAAAAATGATAATATTATGTAATTGTGTTTGTATTTAATAAGAAATATACATACGAGTAGATGTTTTGAGTTGGAACGTAACGTGACCAGACTCTGTCTATAATGACATTCTTAAAAAAATTAGAAATTTTCAATAGACTATATGTCTAATGTTATTGACATGGAACCGTATTTTCTTGACTCTATAAAACGATTTTTAGCATAGATGGTACGCCTCCGGGACATTAGAACAATTTTAGTTACGATACCTGTCACGAGAATTTAAAAACAATGTTCTTGTGCCAAGGTGATAAAAGTACTGTCTGTTTTCTTAAGGGTACCTTACTATTGGTTGCAACAATATTGCTTGAAGCGATATAATACTAGCTACGCCATCTCTTGATTATCCTTAAGATTAATACATGTTATATAAGTTTTAAACTTATATAACTTAAATAAGTATATCCTCATTTTCAAATGTACTGTAGGATTCTAAGGCATAGTTCAGTAAAGTTTGGAATACCTGAATTTTAGAAATGTTTACCAAAGTCTTGTAAACATTTACACTTAATAGGTATTATATCAAGTTCAGAATTACTTACCTTCACCTTGGGTCAGGTTTGAAACTAATCACTGAGAACAAGATTTCTTCCTATGAAGGACATAAGAAGGTGCTAGACAAATAGCTAGCAAGCACAGTACTTTTCGAATTAATTCTTTTGGCGATAACTGATATGCAAAATTAGGTATCAGGATAAATATTACAACTGATATTTACAAATCATCTGGTAATATACCTTTTAAAAGTGTTTAAAAGGGTTATAACCCATTGTTGGTCCTTAGTGAAAAATTCTATCAGAATACTGATTTCGTCCCTTAAAGCCGTTTTACTGAACCTCTATTATTAGGTTTGTGTTAGTCGAAATCAGAAATATTGCTCGTCTTTTCTGTTACGACCAATTGAAGATTCTAATAAAACAAATAATATATTGTACATTACTGTTTTCGAGAGTATTAATATTTTTCAAAAAGCTACAGCTGTACTTAATTACTACTACGATCGCATTAGGTCTAGGAAGTGAAACTTAGTTTTGGCTATGAACCTGTATTAATACCTAGTTCTAGCTACACTTCCCGCAGTTTTTAAAATAACGCGTTACAAATAATGCGTTTTAAAATAATTTTAATTTCTGGATAAATTTAATATTTACTGTGGATATTGTCTTATAGGCTTCCAAAACTTCTCAGTCGCTATCATCTTAGCTTGGCACGCGTTGCAGTACTCAAACAAATAAACGGAACTGATTATCGAAGAAATAAAGATTATGAAGCATTATCTGACGTATATAGTTGTCGCACCCAACGCATTATTTTTCTACATTCAACCTGTTTTTTGCATGTCCTCCACTATATGGACTCAAAACATAATTTAAATCACATTTAAACGGCTTTCATCTGGGACTAAAAAAACAATAGTTTATCTTTTTTTAATATATTTGGCTCTCAAATAAGCTGTCGAACATACATATAAAATAATCTATGGCTTAGAGGCCGTAAACGGCTCTTACCACCTCTCCACTGAGAGCTTACGACGAAACAATTTTAACGATTGGTGCACATTGTAGGTGGTCAGGTCAGCCCAACGAATGTTTTTACACACAAACGCGTTTTTATGCCACCTGGTTGCATGTTAATTTTTGGTCAACGGCGGGAATCGAACTCGAGACCGCGGCGTGATGAGAAACTCTCTTAACCATAAAGCTACAACCGGTGACAGCCAACATACATATATTACCAAAAAATTTCATATTTTCAGTTATATGTGGTGTTATTCTGCTTAACTGGTAGAACTTTATATTTCCTTCCACAGGGCTAAGTATATCTTGAATATTCTGAATTATTATTATTATTTTTCTTAATCGTACGTATCGGCAATGTTAACTTCTCTTAAGATTTGAGAGGTATTGATGATAGAGATATAAATTTTCTAAAGATTCGGGAAACCACCTGAGACGGTTTTTATTGTCTTATTGGACAACACCTATCGAATCAAGTAACAAGGAGAGATTAGGTTATATATGTTCATATTACAAATTCTAAATTCTAAATGGGAGGCATCCAAAAAGTATTAATGCAACAAATACAAAGCCCCTCCATAGCAGAAAGTGTAGTTTCGAATGTAACTAAAGTTTCGATTAAGCTCAATGTTCAGAGAAATCTTACTTTAAAATGTAATTCTTGAAACCACTTCGTAATTAGTTGGGTTTACATTAATTGGTGATACACCGCCCAAGTGATCTGAATAGAGAAGACATACTTTTTACAATTGCAATCGTATCTTATACATATCATACAACCTATCTCATAATTTTGGTGCTGATTAATATTGGTACATATTATATTGCTACAGCCCATAGCTGGATACCATAGGTCTAAACTGGTTAAAAATATTAAGCAAGTTTACCTATCTATGATTTGTTCCTAAGAACCAATACATTTTTTGTATTTAATGTTAAGTTTTTCACTTTGATTTTAGCATGACCTTTCGATTATAGCTCACAAAACCGCTAAATATCTCGGTATAATCTTCCATACAATACCGAGATTTTTAGCGGTATCATCCTAGATACACAGTAACCAACCAAAATTTCATTATCATGTTAACAACAGCCGATGGTGAGGAATATGTAAAAATGACTAATGTAATAAAAAATCAAGGGATTCGTTTTATACACATATCGAATACCATTATACTATTGAAAACTCTAAGAATTGAGAATATTCAAGAAAAATTGTATTTAAATTAGGTGGAGGTTTCGATCAATTTGATAACTGGCAGTAAAAATTACTATCTATTTATACCAACATATGTATAAGGAATTTGTCTTTATACATGTTGTGACAAATTGTTTATACATTGCTGTGTGTATTGATTGTTGTATTTTTTTTTAAATTAAGCTTTAAGTGGGTGCAGGGTGGACTTTTAGACAGTCCTAGCTCTCTGTAACTGTCAGAGCTCCTGCACTCAACGCGCGGTCCTTCAAGTAAAGGTTGACAACTGCTTTAAACTTGTGCATTTTATACTCAAACGGAAACTGAAAATCGGATAATGAATTCCAATCCCTAGATTAACCTAACTTTTCGCATTGTCTAAAGCAAGTAAGGAATGTTTTTATTTTAAGCCTAGTACTCAGATCAAAGTGAAATTAAATTTTACCGCGGTCTCCAAAAATTTGTTTATTTTCACGTGAAATATAAATGAATTTTTTTTGGAGAATTTTGGTGGTTGACATATCACAACAACTTATCACAGAAATACAAATCACAAATTATTCGAAATATAACAAAATTTAATCACACAACTGTATCACATCTATTTAGAATACATCAGAAACGTAAATGTCGAAATTTCACGTGAAAAAATGGTGAGGATCATTATTTTCGCGTAAAGTTAATCTGTAGAGTTTATGTGCGACATCTATGATGCAATGAGTAAAATATATTTTATTTCGCTGATGAACTGAGTACAGCTAAGCGAAAACAGAAATGAAATTTTTCATTTCTTAGTTCACTTTGATAAAATCGTATGGAAATTTCAAGCGAAATCGATCTGAGTTCTAGACAACGTGCAATTTTTGCTGGTTTTAAACAAATAAATTTATTTTCGATTCACATCGCTACTTCGAAAAAGTTTACTCGGAAAGGTATTTTGTATATATGTATAATCATTAAAAAGATTTAAGAATAAATCTAACTTATTGTACTATTATCACTGGTTGTACATAGCTTAATAGTTAAGCGACTTACTCATCATGCCGCGGTCTCGACGTTCAATGCTCGCCGTTGACCAAAAATTAACATGCACCGGGTGCCAATAAAAGCGGTTGTGTGTTAAAGCATACGTTGGGCTGGCCACCTCCAAAGTGCACTAATACGTGTTAATTTTTCTAAAGTTTCAAGTTTAGACGCGGTTTACGGCCATAGATTATAATCATACAAATAATCCTAAAAATACTGCAAAAGACAGTAGTGCAGTTGTAAATAGAAATAGTATACTTATAGTAAGAAAAGGCAGAAACAAAGCAACTGCTGTTAATGTTATAAGGTACAAATAATCCTTTTAGTGTTGTTGCAATTTACAGCTCATCCAAGTACTTACTAAAAGAAAATAATTATATCAAATTATAGGTAAAAGAATTGTATTGGGAGGAGACACTTTAATGCAATAAATACCTAATGGGATTCTAGACTAACATCAAACGAATCTCTGTCAACTGGAAAATCGACTTTCTGGTAACTAATCCAAACAAAATAACAGATCTAATTGATTTTTTCATAGCTAAGAACATATGTATAAATTATAAGCAATTAAATTAATCCCAGCTTCTTAAAATGATAAGAAATTATTTAAAAATAAAGCGTTCGATTGTAGCAAATAAATGCACTAATCGGGAATATTTTAGACAATCCTTAGTATAGTTAAAATCACTCTGCTTAGGAATAAGAAAAAAACAAACTATTTGTATTACACATCAGAATCAGCTCCTAAGCTGAAATTAAAAGAAAATGTATAAAAAGTAGCTAACCCAGAGGAACTCTTGGCTAAAAAAAGAAAAGCCTGAAGCATGAAGCAGCAAACAAAATACCCAGAAGATACGACTTAGTGGAATAATATCGCAAATTAACTAATGGTAGTATATACAGCTCAAAGATTTGCCGAGCACCACGAAAAAATATTTTAACCTCATAATAGCCAACCACTTATTCATAAGTTAAAAACAATCTAACGGTCCTATTTCATGTAAAATGATTTGTTAGCAGATGGCGCTGTATTTCTAAATAGATTTGATTGCAGGCGGCGCAATTTAGTTACCAATAAAAACGTTTTTACACAAAATAATTTTAACATATAGAATGTAAAAACTAATGTAACTTACACGTGTTTTACATGTATAAAACTATGTAAACTACATCGAGTAATTCACACATCCAACAGTACCAAACATAAAGTATATGTTATAAATTAATCTGTTTATTATCTGTGTATGTTATAAATTAATCTGTTTAGTCCGATCATCACAATTTGCATCTTCTCTGCATCACCCAACCTTAATTGGTTATTTAGATCAAGTATATTCAACTCAAAGAAATAATATCCTTGTTAAACCTGGTTTACATTCAATGTTTTTTGAAGATGCAAACAATCAAAACTGGGTCAACTAATTAGTAAGATAAAAATAAAAATTAAAAATATTTTTTTCTCTTCTGTTTACCCTTTATTTGTTCATAGGATTCACTCATATCGTTTGTCTCCATCTGGGAAAGTTAGTCAATGTAAACCAGACATTAACTACTAATAAAGGCTGCTTTACGTTCAATTATTTCAGCAGTTGCAGATAATCAAAAGTGAGGAGAATGAGTAGGAGTTAGGTTTTTTACTCATTGATTTTGATACCAACGGAAGCTGAACACTGTTACATCCTAGTGGATCCAGTATCTCTTTCATCCCGCTCTTACTGGGAGTTAATAACAAATTATACAGTTAAAATATATTTCCATGCACATGTCTCACCGCTTTTCTACTGTCCAATATAAAATACATATATAAAAATATTGACAGCTAGTAAAATCGCAGTTTCATTGCGGATCGGTAGTACAGGTTTCCGGCGGTTTCTATAATCCAAAAAAATTAATTGCGAATCGATTGAACTCCCGCCGCAGCAAATCCGGCTAGCTGTGTAATCGACATGATTATTTGTTTTATAAAATATATTCTGAGTTTCTACTAGGTGGTGTCAGTTTTATTTTGGAGGCTGTTACTGTTGGCTAGTGGCTGGGATATTGTTTTCAGCATGAGGGATGCTATCTTTATCTAAAATAAAAATCCCCTTTGACCTAGATAACCCAACAAAATTTGTTACAAAAAATCGTCGAACGAAGAACTAGCTTACTAGTCCGTATACAAATTAATATATTAATTACATTCGCGGTTTTAGCATGTCGTCCAAAAATTAAGGCAATAACAAATATTTATATGGTTTGGACCGAATAGCTGGAGATCCACTTGGCAGTGGCTTCTTGCTACGCATATAGCATGTTCGAATGTAATCTCATCTTTAAGCTCCATGCCAGCCTATACTAACTGAAATGGAAGATGGGTTGGTCCATGGATTGCACTACAACAGGAGGTCATAGATGTGTTCATTTACCCCACTGCTCGTAATCAGATGGTGATAAATCCTTTTTGTATTCTGCCCCTATCGGAATTCGAACCCGGTACCTCCCGCTCCAATTCACGCAAGTTTAACTACTGCGCCATTTGGTCAGTAATTTTCTGCTGTACTCGTAGATATTCTGCGATAGCGAACTGTATGCATTGGTACAGTATACATCTTCAAGTGATTCGTTGAATACCCAAAAAATATCGAAAATTAAAGTATGTAAACCCAAAAATAAATGTTGTTCTATTATTCGACAAGCCAACGTCCATTAAATCTGACCTTAAAGAAATCGACAAATATAAGATTTCTATATAAATTGGCTTTCATCTTCTATTTATTTTTTGCTGAGTTTTATTTAATTTAATTTTTTTTTTGAAGATTTTCATTTCTGCTTACCTCGAATAATTTCGAAAATAAAATCGAGGGAAATGTGTATATAGAAAAATCAAATAAAAATGTTTCCTTTTACTTTTCATTAAATTGATTTTCATTTTGTGATAAAGAAATGGAAATTGGAAAACCCATTTAAAAAAATAAAAAATAGATGTGACCATTTTTAAATTTAGGTTCTGAAATGTTATAAACATTTTTGTTTGTGAATTTTAGAACACGCTAACTGCTTAAGTACGTACAATCATACCTACATACATAGTGTTATCGCGATTTCACACAAATCTCGCACTCCAATAAGTTTTATGTTCGTACATTTTATCTAAAGAAATTATTTATTTTCTCAACACTTCTTTTACCTCGCATATTTACTTTCGAGTTGTTTAGAAAAAAAAAGAAAAAGTTTGAGAAAATTTAGTTTGGATTATTCGTGGTAGCGAGGCAGGAAAACAAAAAAAAACTCGAGGAAAAGTTTCAAAAATGCATTTCTTGTGTTCAATTTTTTTTATTTTATATTTCTAGTATACGAGAGTAGTTTTTACTCGTTGCTGCATTACGTTAAAAACTCATTCGATATAAAAGGGTATGTTTCATAAAGGGTGATCCAATGAGAGCTATAAATAAAATGCATTAAAATCCATTTAATAATCAAAAATTGTTTCCAAATAATTTATTTTAACAGTTGTCCGCGACTGACTGTTAAATGATCCATTGTATGGGTTCAATTTTTCAGCACTCGTTCAACATTTCGATCGATATTTGGTTGATTATGCTTGTTATGTTCGCTTCCAATGCAGGAATCGATTGTGGTTTATCGACATAAACAAGGGATTTTAGATACCCCCTTAAAAAGTAATCTAACGGCGTTAGATCACAAGATATGAAGGCCAATTCACGGGTCCCTTTCTTGATATGATGATCTCATTAAAAATTCATTTTTTATTGCTCTGTCGTTTGCGACATTGACTTTTACACGCTGACCATCCGTATTTTTAAAGAAATACGGTCCAGTCCGATGATGCCTTCTGCCCATAAACCGCACCAAATAGTGCATTTTCCAGGATGCATTGGAAGCTCTTCAATGGCTGTTCATCAGTCCAAATACGACAATTTTGTTTGTTAGCGTATTCATTCAGACAAAAATTAACATCATCGTTGAACACAATTTATCGGTAAAAACTGATCAATTTGGAGCTGTTCCAATGGCCATAAACCAAATCGATGACGCAAAGAAGATTAATCGGCTTCAATTCTTCAACAAGCTGTATTTTGTATGTCTTCAAACCAAGATCTTTCTCAAAATACGCCACAATGTGCCATATGAGACGAACTGATTGCAGTTTCCACGCACACTTTCAGCTACAGCAGTAATATTCACATTAGATCAACTTGTACACACTCTATAGTCAGATGATGAGTATCCAATAATGCAAATGTGGTTCGAAATTTATTGATTGTTTCGCCAATATATTGCGTTCAGTTGGACGATTATGAACACCATAAAATGGTCGAAGAACATGAAAACAATTTTTCTCTGAACATTGATTTTTTAAACAGATTTTCACAATTTTCGTGACAGTTGTCACGCTAGAATTAAAAAAAATACCTCCTATTGGATCACTCTATATGTGATGTACATTGTATTGATTTTTCGAGTAACGATTAAAGCTTTCAGCGATTTTAATCTCAAAATGTCACAGTTTACGGCTACATATACGTAGCTACTCGTTTTAATGTTACTTAAATGAGTAAATCAATATTTATTCGTCGAAGATAGTTTTGTATTTTTGTTAAGAAAATGAAACGAAAAATTTCTTATTGTTTTTAAGAAAACACACTTGAGATAATTATGATAAATCATTGATGATAGTATAGATATGGATTAATATCAAAGATAATATTAGATAATAAAACTCGAGTTTGAAGAAAAATCATTCGAAGTTTGGCCATTTATAACGCAGGGTAGTTGTTAAGCTATCACCTATAATATAGTTCATGCTAAGTATGTTTGCTGATTTAATACTCGATAAAATATTTTCATCAGAATTGGTGACCGAATTGACTGGTGATTCCTAATCCGCGGTCTCCAAAATACTACTGGATATGATATGTCGGGTTATTAATAAGTTTATTATTCGCTTTGTATATTTCATAAATATTGCATGATGTGATACCAACTAAATCTCTAAGATTTTTGGAATATCGATATCCTTAGGGTCGCACTCTATATAGGCAATACCCAATAATATGACGGGATACTCACATTCACTTAGACATCTCTAGAGTTGCATGTAAATATATAATTTGGCATTAATCGTTATAAATTAATCATTTTCGGGGTTCGTTTTACTTATATAGGTAGTTGCTGTTTCTTTGCTATCAAATTTCGTCATTAACTTTACATTATTATGCTCCAGAAATATTTAATCTTATGTTGGAGACGGCCATCTTTCGTGGTAGTAAATCGTTTGTTTCTTTTTATGAAACTCGTTTGCAACTCCCAGTTAACACTGAATTAAAATTGAGGAACTCCTTAAGCGAAATATCTGATCTCGGGTTCTAGAGATGAAGTGAACTATTTATAAAAACTTAAAGGATCTTGTAAGCTCAATGAATTTTTACATTGCACTCGTGATAATAGAGTAGTGGAGAATATTAAGGAATAAGTTGCCACCGGTATAAGTGTTTTATGTTTATACCACGTCCACTATTGAAATCAATAATACGGAGCGTTAACCTTAACTGTTGTCACATGTATATACAAGCATTATAAGCTTTTAACGAAATATAATGAGCATCTCTAATACTCATTTTACAGAGGTCCATCAGGTTATGTAAGGAGTTGTTGGAAGTGTGGGGGAAGATAGGTGCAATCATGTAGTTACATATCTATTAGGTGGTAAAATTTGATATAGTCAAGTTTAGGCCAGGTCTATCTAAACACAGCATATGAGATATAATTTGAACTGTTACCTATATTTATATGATTTTTTCCTAAAGAAGCACTTATAACGCGTTAAAATTTCTATTTCAACTCTATTTGTTAAATAAAGCTAAATGTGAAGTGATCGGTGGTTATATAAAGCTTTAGGTATTTCCTTGTTGCTTTAAATGGATCAACGTTCCAAAATATTTCAATAACACACGCACACACACACACACACACACACACATATATATATATATATATATATATATATATATATATATATATATATATATATATATATATATATATATATATATATATATATATATATATATATATATATATACATATATTTGAGTCTTTTAGTTGTACTCTCAGACATCTGTTTGGTTAGATATGAAAAGGAATCTATTATTTTTTAATGGATGTATTCGTCAGAATACAATTAGACAGAATACAATTAGGAGGTGGTTTTTGCCGAAACCTCGAACTGAAAATTCAAAGCGCGAATTTATTTATCGAACATCTAAGAAGTGGAATTCGTTGGCTGGTTTTCAGTTTCCGTTGAAGTATAAAATGCACAAGTTTAAGGCAGCTATCAACCTTTACTTGAAGGATCGCGCGTTGGCTGCAGGAGCTCTGACAGTTACAAGGAGCTAGGTCAGTCTTAAAGTCCGCCCTGCACCCAATTAAAACTAAACGCAAAAAAAAGTAAACTAACTATCTAATCTAAATTTTAACTGTACTTAATTTGGTTATTGACAGTTTTATTTTTGAATTGTACTGTATACTTAGTAAAGAAATGATCCCAGCTGTCAATCTGGGCAAGTATGTGACGTTGCTATGAAATGAACTTTCAGTTTGGTCGTGGTTTTATGAAAAACTAGTGGGTCTGGGCTCTTTATATTTTTTTTTACTTTTTGTGGTATGTAAATGAACTTAATGGTTAACCTTCTGGATAGTGAAAATTTGTAATTTAAGCAGCATAAATTATTACAGCTTGCTCAGCATACATTTTTACAGAACACTGCTTCCGCAATCTGGATCTGGTCCAAATTTGACACACTTTTCGCAGCAATTGCGGCTGTACTCGTTTAAAACTTATCGATTGTTGTGTGAATCTAATAAAGTTAGATCCCACGATCTCGGGCCACCCTGCTTTATTATCAAGACCATTGCTTGAGGTTAGTCTTTTATGTGAAATGTTTCTTTGAGTAATTTAATTGTATTATGCGGCATATGCGCTGTGTGGCATGTGTCATCGTCCACATATCAGCAAGATTTATGCCAACCAATTGGGATTCAATAAACTAAGAAATCATGTCTTTATATCGATCACGGTTAACTGTAACGTTCCATCCATCATCGTTTTTGAAGAAATATTGACCAATGATTCCACCGGCACATAAAGAGCACGAAAAGAAATTTTCTATGGATGTAAGGTATTTCGACAAAGGCTTATATTTGGCGACGTTTGCGATGGTCGAATGGATTTAATTTGTGCACAAGTTGAATTTTGTAAGCACGTAAGGCAAAATAGTTAGATAAAATCTTCTAAACATTCCAGTTGCTATGAGAACGACGACGTTGATTGATTTTAGACTTCCTCAATGCTACGCTGTACAGTGTCTATCGCTTATTCAGTACGCACTGTTCGGTGTCTCGCTGGTTGTTTGCTACCGCATTTAGAATATACGTGGTTTAAAAACGATTTCCAAACGTTGCTCTATTCATTATGAAATTGCAAATCAAACTAATAAAAAAGCAAATGTCAGGTATATGACAAAACAGCGCTGCCAATTTAAAGATGTGATACTTTCAAAAACACAACATTTACATATGGATTTCAGTAGAAATAATATTGTGTAAAACGGAATGGTACAGTGTTTGATTAAACTTCCTACGTTGAGTCTGAACCTATACCTCAAAATTAAATAAATGGTTTTGATATTTTACTTTTATACATGACTACATCTATGGGCTATCTTTTCATTGAGGTGCATGTTTAATTAAGAAATGTTCATTCAACTTGCCCCTCATTATTTATTTTTACTTTTAACCTTTATGATATTAAATATAAATATAATTATGAGGGTGGTACATATAATTGTGTGTGCGTATACTGAACACTCTATAATATACATTGACAATTCAAGCCTACCACCATATTCGTTTGCTTAATAGTTACAAGACAAAGTTAATTTATTCTTTACGGCTGAGTGAAATTTTCGGTATATAACACACGCAGGAGCTTTATGGAACGTTCCCTATCACAAACAAGAAGGCAACCCTATATATGTATATTATGCTGTTCTATACAGCTCGTATTACATAACTGGTTACGATCTAAATATGTACAAACAAAACACCTTTTCACAACGTAAACAAAGAAAGAAAAAATTCTCAAATGTAATACAAAATCTTTGAAGCCAACAAACATAAAACCCACGAGAGAGTAACTGAGTAATGGATTTTCTTATATGTACAACATTTTAATTTTATTTTTTTTTGGTTGGATAATTTTTAAAATTTTCCTCCAGTTTTCCTTCGTCGAACAAAATAGTAATAATATAAGAATAATACTGGCGGTAAGAAGGATAATAATAAGGATGTATGTATAAGTTAATTAATTAAATATACCAATTCATCAAATATAATTAAACTGATTATTATTTGTGAATGAAAATAATGAGTTTTACTAGTGAAAAGTAGTTTTCGTTCTTTTGTTGTTCCGTTCAACAATGAATAGAAATGGGTCGATTACTTTTTTGTGGGCGAATGACTCTTCAAACTGTTCATTCGTAGTTTATGAGGGTGAGTAGAAATTATGTCTATACTCTATATATAATATTAGTCATTCGGATATTGTTATTTCGTAATCTGTTAATAATGATATACGGGTAAGGAGTCGAAACAAAAAAGATCGATTTAAGTTATAAATTTTATATTGTTACATAGTCATACATATATGTAGAAGCAGATCATACCACGAAACCTCATCAAAATTTTAATTTATTTTCACCTACATCGCGGTAAAATGGTTTCATTGTTTTTTACATTTTATTGATGAGAATACATATACTTACATATAAAAAACAACTTTAGTTACTTTACACTTTGATTAATTTCTTTGATGAGCTTTTCGTTTTCCACAGTTTTTCCATAAATTGTCGAGTGATGTATACGGTATTGAGTATAGTAGACTATATTTACAATACTGTATGATAGTAAAGTTTTTCTCGTATTTTTACTGATTCTGTATTTCCAACCATCGTCGTAATAATGTGCTGTTCTCGAAAAATTGAAATGAAATTAGAAAATAAAAGTTTATGGTAGTTTTTGTTTGTGTTCATTTTATATGCTTTAATGAAAATGAGGAAAACCATAAAAGTTTTTTTTACCCCGTATTTTGTTTTTTTTTTACGGCAACACAATAGATTTGGTATGTCTGCATTGTATGCCAGGAATGTCAAGCACTCAATTTGAACTTTCATTTTAATATGGTTTTGTTTTTTGTACGTTTTGTTCCGGGAAATTTAAGTCACATTGTTCGTTAAGGTGATTCGTCGTTGATAATGTAGTCGAGATAGAAAAAATGTATTTTATTGTTGGTAAATAGCAGAATTTATTCGTTTCTCGCATATTTATTTTGTGTGTGTTTATGATGAGCTAAATAATTGTGAATTTTATATTTATAGGGTGGTAGGTGTCATTAACACGAGCACAAGTCAATATATAACCTGAATAAATGTTTTGTATTTCGTTTATCGGTTAAGGATATTATGTCCTTTTGTATAAATTTATATAATACTATACAATGTAATATACAAAAGTTGGTTGAAATGTACATCAATTGTAAATGTTAATCGATGACTTCATATTTTGAACAAAAAGGAAGAAATATTTTCCCAAATTTATTGATTCGTTTGTTTTTTACATCAGATTTTGCAGACTTTAATACACAAACTTCATTGATTTACAAAATCCTGTAAAATAAACAGCTTCCATCTGACTGGAGATACGAATTAGCGCTATAAGTATGCCATTAGTAAATATAATGACAATTATGCTGCAATTTAAATTTAATGACTCTTTTAACAGCCAATGTAACTAGAACCACTGTAAAAATTACCGTTTTATGATTATTAAATTTAATCTATAGATGGTGAAGTGATGTGGTCATAGTTGAATGTCTGTTGCAAAAGATAATTTTATAAACTATTTAAAGAATTTTGACAATTTTTATAAAGAAATGAGTCTCCTTAGCTATAATCGTTATATAGTTGTGTGATTTAATGCTTTGTAATGATGCGATTATTAACGAAGAGAAAGTAAGACGAGTGCAGGAGTATGTTGGCGAGATTTACGACGTTGACATCTTAGTTTAACATCATTAAATTTTTTACCATGGTGTTGGAACTTGATGTATACAACCTGAAAAAACATCTCGCTATGAAAAATTATATGACTGTAGAACCAAGCCCTAGGATGAAGATTCCCGGATAAAATTCCTACAGTCATTTACATAAACCGATAGGTAAGGATTGGAAGAATGACTCGGTTACAGATACCTGGCAAATCATTACTCAACTAGTGTTAACACAAGGCAATCTGCAATCTCCAATGTTCAACACCTATTTGCAGTCATTTTTTAATTAAAGTTAGAACATTAATACACAATCTAAAATTAATTTATTAATTTGTGGCACATGAATTCTTAACAATATAATTGATTAGGTTTTATATTTGTTTAAACCAACTATAATACAGTTAGACAGCACTTTATCCCAGAACAGTACACTACTACATACTTTACTAAACTGGAAATCCCAATTTTGATCTCCAATCTGCAATTTCATTATTCATTATGCATATTCTGCATACTCTTCTGGTTACCTACACATTAAAAAACAGTATTTGCTGAACAATTGCATATGTATGTAATCTACTTGATCATGCTAAGTCATCAGTTCTAATGGAATCTAAGAAGGTTTAGTTATATTAAACCTATAAACTATAAAAAAGACATTATTAAATCCTACTTTAAATAACAGAGAGGAACTAGTACATAAATCCGAATACGATCACAATGTGCTAACGGTAAATGAAATGTAAAGAGCAAACAAATGTTTTAACACAACGTTTACAAAACACTCATTGTTATAAGTGCGAGCACAGGTTTTGCCCGTTCTCCAACAAACAAGGCTCAGAAAAAATCAAGGGTGCGTAGTCAAAGACCACCAAATGCAACAACAACAATCATACTCATAGAGACATGAGCCAGCTAGTTTGCCTCAGACCAATTCAACGTATTCCATCCTATCTCAGTAACTTACCAACAGCAAAAAACATTGTATTCTCTTTGGGTCATCTCATCCCATACTGAACTCACAGTTGTTCCCCATTGCCATTCAACGCCAAAGAATACATATATATTTCGGATGACCCGTAACCATTCACACAAACAATGCAGTACCGATAGATCCAGCCAATGTAAACATATACTTCAATTCACACCGCACCCCATTCTCATGCTTATCAATACAGCTCAGAACAAACACTCACACAATTCTCATATCCAAAAAAATAAAAAAGGAAAAATATTAAAAAAAAACTTTAATATTCTCGACTTTTAAAGACCCTAACCGCGTATCCACTGAGACCTTAGGAATCATTAATGCGTATTGGTGCATATTGTAGGTGGTCACAGCCCAACGAATACCTTTACACACAATCGCTTTTTATGTCATCCGCACGCAGGTGCATGTTAATTTTTGGTCAACGGCGAATGGAACTCGCTAGTTCTATATATATTTCCATCGATTTTCACAATTATTTTTACTTATTTAATAAATTATTTAAAATTTGTTATTAAATTATTTTAAACATTGCACTCAAACCTCAATAAAAAAACATCTCGCTATGGGATAAAAATTAAAAAGCATATAGAATGTAAAATCGATTGCGCTTTTATCATCAAAAAGTATAATCGACACGTGAGACGTGTTGCTTTAATAGATGGATCGATTAACCGTAAATCAAAGAAAAAAGACATTATGTCGGCCATCGCCAAGAACACCTTCACCTTCATGCGTGACTCAGAGAGTTTAAATACCAACATAAGTCGTCCATTACATTAAGATAGGCAACTAATATTATTTTAGGACTCGCAGGCTAGAAACATTACACAAATCCAGAACGTGAATATAATACAGAAATTCAGACGTATTTTTTCTATAACCTTTATTAATGAATTCTCTGTTTCGTAATTGTATTAAATTTAAATATTATTTCTAATCTTCTGATTTTTGACGTTATCGATTCATTATTTTTAAAATATGTATATTAAAAACTTAGTTGATGCTTTCTAGGAGAATAAATAATGAAAAATAAATAGAAATAATCGAATAAGGTTGAGAGCTTGGTATGGTAAAACGAAGTTATTTTGCTCGACGAATGGTTAGTGGCCAGAAACAGTTTCTTCTTAGGGGAAATATTTAGTTAGTGGTGTTACGAGTCGACGAAGAGTATACAGTTGGGCTGTCCCAAATTCTTGAGTCAATTATAAGTAAAAGTAAATCTTATTTCTCCATTCCAATCGTATATGTAAGGTATTTGTATACGAAAATTTGTATGACTAGAACGAACTGGCAAAGAAGCTCGGTTAACTAAAAATGAATCCAGCTTCGATTGATCTGAAAATCTATGGGTTACAAAGCAAATGTATAACATCTAAAATGTTGATATATGGCGGTTGTTTAAAAGTGTAGAGAATGAGGCATAATTAGGTTTCATACAACGTTATGAAGAACCAGTTTGTGATCGAAAGCGATAGATGGATATTGAAGAAATCTAAACTATATACTTTCTTAACTAGATTGTCTGAACTATTTTTTTTATAAGGCGATGTTCAAAACTCGAATAAATTCTTGAATAACACTTCTAACAATGCTAATTATGTGTATGGACATTTATAAATAGAACAACAAAATAGAATTATCCCAATGAAATTACGTTACTTTAAAATCTATGAGAGTGAAGTTTTTCTTAAATCTTCCTAAACTTACAACAACAATTTATTTGTTTATATGTATTTGTATAACTTCATATTAACGAATAAAACATATTTTGTATTGATTCGAACCATAAGTACATTCCAAGAGTTTTCCCGTCCTTCAGGAAAACTGGGACCAACATCCTAGATTATATTTACATTACTATGAATCTAATATACTAGAAAAACATCCCAATTGATTACTTATTATGAAATTTTCGAATACTAATCACCCAGAGGACCATTAGAATTTCTAATGATAATGTTTTTCTAGTAGATTAGATCCATAGAAATGTAAAAAAAATATTTCAATTAATTTAGTTTGGTAAGAAAATAATGATATTTTATAATTTACTCGTATATATTTAAATATAATTATAATCATCATATCCTTTTTTATTTAGAAAGAATACTTTATTTCATTTATTCATTAATCCGTAATTTTACTAATATTGAATGTATCAATAGAATTTTATTTGTAATAAAGAAATTAGGAAATACTTCATTTTACACTACACACGTGTGAAGTTCTTCCTAAAATAATCCTAGTTTTTGGTGTTGTATTTTTAGGATAGTTTGAGAAGAAGTTCACACAAATTAAAATCTCTGAAATTATCATATCGAATATAACCGAATTATTCTTATTTCGAAGATCAATTGAACTGCATAGTAACAATTTAATATTATATTTTGATTATTACATATTCTTGATTATCTCCTTCGTTTGGTATTTGAAGACAGTTGTTGGTTTTGGTGTTTTGATCAAAACGTAACATTTTCGATATAAAATGAGAAAGTGACTTACAATATCCGATAACATACGCTGGTTGGTAATTATCTTTATTTGACATGTCGTTCACTTTTTGAACTTTTAAAGGTAGCATGCGCATTGCAACCCTCATGTTTAGCATATGATTTGATTAGCATATGATCTGAAGTTTAGCATATGATCTGAAGATGTGATGCAATAGTCAGAACAAAGTTAAATACATATTATGTATTTAACTTTGTTCTGACTATTGCATCACATCTTCAGTATAGTGATATTTTGTGATTTAACTATTCAGGGAAATAAAAAATCTGTACATTTCAGCAACCAATTGATTTTTTGATATAAAATACACACAACTCTTAAAGTTTATTAGTATAGGAACTATTTCTCAAACTTTCAATTCTTCTGACTCCAAATCTTGTCTTGAGTAAGTAATATTTGACATGTATTGTAAATAGCATCCTGATATGTTTTCTAAGTTGTTTGTTTGTTTCTGTCTATACAATTGGTTTGGGGCCAAAGTATATCACTAAATAATTAAGATTTTTCTTTTGATATGGCTAGCAGCTGAATCCAGAACCTTCGGTTATAGTTTCAAATTACGTAGACTGCATATTAGACTGCTCTATGCATGTCTTTTATTGAAATGAAATATATTATGGCGTATGAGTTCGGCATTCATCCATCCCATATTTTGTAATCTTTTTAAAATCGTTTTCTTATGTTTGATAGAAGTGATAACGATGATAATCATCCTTGGTTTTATAGTAATCATTCTACAACTTTCACTAACTACATTTATCTTGAAATTCTGGTTTCTAAAATTAAAAGCTTATCCTTAGTTCTTTTAGGAGTTATTTCTCTTCTGATTCACAGTCGTAATAATATTGTCGTGGATAATCTATATAGTCATTGTGATTGTGGTTGATAACCTGACATCATTTTGGATCCCAATTTTCATGGAAATTTTTTCCAAAGGTTATACATACTTCCTAAAATCGGAATGAGCTTCATATAGAATTCACTAATATTTAATCAATACTTTTTATCAGTGAATCAGTTATATCAATGCAAAAATGAAATCACCACTAAATGTTGCTGCTCTATATCAACTTCATCGGAAAAATATCCTTCCATTTTCCGGTTTGATCAATTCCAAGAAATGATTAACTATATTAAAACGTTTAACTTTTTACTATGGACCGAAGATATTTGTGGGTTTTGCGTCGAAGTGAAACACTAACAAATCACAAAAGTTACGCATGGGTGTCTACAAATAGAACTAATTTAGATTACGTAAAATAAATTTTGTATATGAGCGATGGTCAAGGTTTTGCGAAAACTTTACAAAACGATTTACAAAAACGATCTCAGATTATAGATCCAAGCTTATTAATTGACTATATAGAAATGATATTCTACACCATGAAAGTTATATTTCTTAACATGGTCCCCTTTAAGTTCGATACACTTTTCCAGTAATGATCAATTGGTTTGGCTGAGCTAATTTAACTGATTATTTTCATCAGACTCATCATTTACAAAACTTGGCAATCGTGATAGCGAATATGTTAACTGGTATACTTAAACTGATACTTTGGCCTTCAAAAATTCAACAGTGCAAATTACTACAAAAGTCTTAAGAGTTAATATTACCTTTTACATTGAATTTTTCTATCTCTTAATGCGATATCAATCTGGTATAGCTTGTAATGTCTCGTTAGAATATTCGGGTTTTCATGACCATGCACCACCACCCGTCTTACTCATTTATGTTCGGAGCTGGTAAGTTTCTCCGTGTTGAGTCACATTAAGCCGCAGGCTCCATTCCTGGTGGTGCCCTACCGTCAATTCCTTTAAATTTCAACTTTGCAACCATACTTCCCCCGGAGCCCAAAAGCTTTGGTTTCCCGGAAAGCGACTGAAAGAGCCATATATAAAGCTCCATCCAATTGCTAGCTGGCATAGTTTATGGTTAGAACTAGGGTGGTATCTGATCGCCTTCGAACCTCTAACTTTCGTATTTGATTAATGAAAACATCTTTAGCAAATGCTTTCGCTTATGTTAGTCTTACGACGGTCCACGAATTTAACCTCTCGCGCCGTAATACTAATGCCCCCCAACTGTTTCTATTAATCATTACGTCTTGATCTAAAAACCAATTGAAAATAGAACAGACGTCTTATTCAATTATTCCATGCAGCGAATATTTGACCTACTTTAAGCACTCTAATTTGTTCAAAGTAATTTTACTGTTCCAGACCAGCACTCGGTAAAGAGCACTAATATAGATTTATTACGTGGATAAACTTACGTTTAAACCACTACAGTAATACGTCATAGCATCAAGATGATGTACGAACCCAGTTACGGTGTACCACCTGTGCTTGACACAAATGATGTAACATAACTACAGATCCATTCATTCAAATCTGAGAATGCACATAAGAGTTACATCTTTATTTTTTCGTACTGAATAGAAGACGAAGACGAAATGAATAGTACGTTGTATCGAGATTGTATTTGAAAAATAAATGTAACTGTTAGTAGTAAAATAGTATTTTGTAATTCTCTCACCTGAGACTTACCAAATACGCAATGCTTATAATACGCGACAATTGAACATTATGCAAATTCTCGAGAAAAATGAAATGCATTTTAACTATTCCACATATATGTATAACCCTCATGGGCCCATTTATATTCAATTTGTCAAATCGATTTTCGTTTTTGTTGCTTGTATTCATATTTTTTGTATTCCAAGGATGGAAACTTAACAATAAAATCCTCTATGGAAATCAACATAACAAAAATGTAGAAACAAAAAAAAAATTATAATTTCCATAATAAGTAGATCGTTCTTGTTCTTCATCATCATGATGAAGCGAATGAGTAGTGTAAAAAGTTCAAAACCGGGAAATATAAAATAAATTTCATCATATATAGCATACACACACACGTACGTATCCGTATACATTAAAATGAATGGAGCTCGTCTTTCTTCTGTGTGCTGTTGTGTTCTACTTTAATGCTATCATTATAAATTCAATAGAATTTTCAATTTAATTTAACAACATACAGCGGAAAATAGGTGTATATACATATATGTATAGACGTATACCATCGTCGTGGCACATATATAAGTAGGAAGTTGAAGATGTACACTAATTTTATTCAGTATATGTTCGGTGTGTGTGTGCTACAATAAAAACATAAATGGAAAATTACTTGGAAACATTTTTTTTCCGATATATGTACGTTTGTATTTTAAACTGACAATAATAATAATATTATTATTTTTATTTGTGACAGATGTTACAACATAAATTTTCATTTTTTTTATTATAAATTTTATATAAAATATATAGCATCGCAAAAATGGTAAATTTAAATTATTACAAGAAAAATCAAATTAATTTTCCACTTGTTCTATTTAGCAAACACAAGATTTATTGTTTGTGTGTTGTCGTTTCTTATACAGCGAGAAAACCGTTTGTGTATCTGCTTAAAGATATATATATTCATGAATATTCTAATTTGCACCTGAACCAAAGCACCTATACCTCTATAGGCACCGATATGGGAGGCATATGGAGCACTTCGAATTGGTATTTAATGATTACTTAAACAACTGTACATTTATATATTTAATCGTACATAGTACATTTATAATTATTAACGGGCTCAGTTTTATCTCACAAATTGCCAGTATGGGAAAAGGATATTAATTAATACCATTTCGTACAGATTTTAACGAAAGAAAACTTTTAAATCACAGAATCGTAAAATTCGTTATGATCTCATGCTTCCACCTCACATATATACATAATACATAAATACATGTAATAAGGATAATCTTTTCGTATATAAAATGTAATAATCTCCAACTTTATATGTACGAGCACATTCATATATAAAGAGTGATCCAATATGAGGTACTTATTCTAATTGGAATTCATGCGATGACATTTGTGTTCAGTACTCAGTGATATTTCACACAACGTTTACAAATTGTGGAAATTTATTTGAAAAATCAGGGTTCAGCAACAAATTGTTTTCGTACTCTTCGACCATTTTATAGTGTACATAATCGTCCAACTGAACGCATTATTCGCGCAACAATAAATATATTTCGAACCACGTTTTCTCGTAACCAACTATAGAGTGCGTGCATGTCGATCTAATGTGAATGTTGCTGCTGTAGCTGTAAGTGTACGTAAAGATCGCAATCAATCAATTCGTCGCCGTTCGCAAGCTCTGGGTCTTGCATATGACACATTGTCGCGTATTTTGAAGAGAAATCTTGGTTTGAAGGAATACAAAATACAACTTGTTCAAGAATTTAAGCCGGTTAACCTTCATGTGCGTAATCGATTTGGTTCCATTGGAATAGCTTCAAATTGATCCAACTAAGCAAATTTTAAATGCCAAAAATATTGACGTAGCCATCTTGTGGTTTCAACAGAATGAAGCAACGAGCCACGCAGCAGACCAAATCATCGATTTATTGAAAGATAATTTAAATGAAAACATCATATCAAGATAAGGAATCTTGTATTAGCCTCCAAGATCTTGTGATCTTACACCGTTAGATTACGTTTTATGGAGGTATCTGAAATAATTTGTTTATTTCGATTTCTCCATCGAACCACAATCGATTTCTCCATTAGAAGTGAACATAACACAATTAATAGGAATTATTTTCAAACATTAAACATCACAAATCGAACTTATACGTCACAAATAAATTGATTTGAATGCGTTTTATTTAAAAACTATTCCGGAAGCTCTTATTGGATCACCCTTTACATACATCGAAGCTGCACAGCAACGCATTAAAAATTTATTCGCTCAGCTAACAATTTTCACTTTTATATATATATACAAAAAAACACAAAATCTCCTCATTTTATCTCGTCTGTTTTTGATTTTCCAACCAAGCGAAAGAAAATGATGATGAAAATTGAAGATTTTTTGATTGTTTCATGCGTTCTGAGGGAGAGATTTGAAATTATTTTATTGCGTGGACGATTTTTTTGTGTTATGCTACGAGTGTATACGTCACTATAATGTTACACCCTTCTATCATAAATATTCTTCAAAAAACAACCACTTGTTCGTCGCTTTATATTAGTCACTCGACGAGTCGACGACAGCATGTCATATCGTCTGTAATGTACAAAATTCTGTTAGCAAAATATGGAAATTAATGATAGAATCTGTCATTTCATTAACGCTAATTATAAGTCATTCGTTTTTCATTTTTCCTGTTATTATAATATGCGACGAACGAGTGAACGAACAATTGGTTTTTTTTCTCGATATTTCATCGAGACAACAATTTTTTGTTTCATGGGTGTGCGGATCTTACCCTCAATTACATCCACCCAGCACCAAAGATGTATATATATTTAAGTCTTCTTGGCGAACGATAAAAAAATATGTCTCGTCAATGGTATTCCGGCGACAAACTATTTTCATTTTTTAATCACTATCAATTTTTCAGTTTTCCACTTTTGTTTTATAGACTGATGAGTAGTAATGATAATAATAATCATATAGTAATGAAGATGATGGTATACATATACAACAATTTATAAAAGGAAAAAGAATGAAAACGTGAAAAATTGTATGACAATTAAAATGAGATTTTTCTTCTGCAAAATAAATAGAAATAAATAAAAAATTCATCAAGCATTGTATTGTCACGAGCTTTTCATATATATGAGATGGAGCTTTTTGTATATTTATTTTGTTTTGTTTCACTTTCAATAGATGTTTGTTTGTCTATTGAATTTGTGATGAAGATACGTTTTAATGAATGCTTCATGGACTGACAATTAATTGGTATATATCTGAAAATGTTTATACATGTATGGGTGAGTCATTTCAACTTTCAGATTATAGTAAAATTGTGAATGCATAATGAATGATGCGCTCAATAGATCCTAATTATATTACACGTTTTTGAGGAACACGTAGTTGGTTCAACTTTATTAAAGCTACTTTCAATACTCTTATCCGCATATACACTTCTGAGAAAAGATTCGCATGTGGATCTCCATTGACCTTTTAAATGTTTTGACAGTTGTCTTGTGAAACAGCACCCCACTCCTCATCCAACACAATCTAAGGTCCCTCCAGCCCATAATCCAAACATTAAACATTTAGGGTCACAATCTTTCATTCGCTAAATGTTTAATGTTTCGATTATAGGCTGGAAACTTCGTCGTCTCGAGTCCTCAAGTTACAGTCGATTTAGCTACTCAGGACTATACTAGTAAGAAATATCCATCCAACTTTAAAAATCAATAAAAGTTTAATTTTGAATGGTTCAAGACACATCTCGATATTATAAATATTATTATAATAAAGTAATAATTTGACAGTGTCAGTTAAATGTTAAGCATATTTTTTTGAAAACGGCAAATATAGTGATTTTGAAAACGGCAAATATTTCAATCATTGTAATAAATTATAATAAAATTGCTACAAATTATGGCATAGGTTTCACTGTGACAGAGTGGTTGGCTGGACCAGATTTAAAGCACTGAAATTATATTATAAAAAGCTTTAAAAAGCTTTTTCGTTAAATTTCAGAATCTTTGACACTGTCATCTTTCTCAAATGCATACTAAAATAATTCGGTTGTATTATAATATTATAATTAAACCCCATAAATAGTTCTAACAGCGACTCAACTGTGACATTTCAAACTATTTATACGTACTGGTGCACATTTAAGGTGAAGACAGCAATCACTTTTGATGTTATTCAGTTCATGTTGATTGTTTGATCAGGTCAACGGAGAGAATCCTTTTCGCCACTGATCTAGAAAACTAATACTAAATATATCAGTATTTTCTGTTCTGTGGATAAGTGAGCAACCATTGATTCTAATTCTGATTAATAATCCATAATGGAGTACATAACTCAAGTTA
Source organism: Tipula lateralis (assembly GCA_963932295.1). Classification (NCBI taxonomy): domain Eukaryota; kingdom Metazoa; phylum Arthropoda; class Insecta; order Diptera; family Tipulidae; genus Tipula; species Tipula lateralis. The sequence continues at coordinate 97,468,121 of OZ010736.1, forward strand.
CCAGGCACATTATTATTCTTAACTTAACTATGGGTTGTTAGTTCTCAATTTGTTCATTTTGTATTTCAACGAAAATAAGTAACCTTTTAACTAATTCCAGTTCAATGGCCATATTTAATCCTAATCTTTTATAACTTTCGAGGGGTTTTTGCCCATATGTATTCAACCTTTAAACAATCAAAATATTGCGACCATAAATGCTTCGAAGAAAATAAAAAAGTTCTATGTAGTTCAGAAAAGTGATTGAAGTGCTTCCAAAAATGCCATTGTGCTAGATTTTGTTGTTGGTTTTTATCAGATTAAATGTAACCATAATAGCATTAAGTTGCTCTAAGCGTATATACTCATTATTTCGATGTACGAAAATTTCTCTTATTATGACATCTGGGTATAAATTACTTGGAACCGGTGTTTATTATGCATATGAAGTTTATATTAAATTTATTCTTAAACATCAAAAACATAAATTTAGGAGAAATTTGGGTACCACAGTGATGTGAAGTTTATAATAAAAATATTTTCGAAAATCACATTTGCTTTATAATTTCTGCATCTGTGAATGTTAAGTAAAAAAAATATTAAGGTCATGAATTTTGACCTTAATTTTCATTCATAAATTTTGATAGGAACAAATTTGAAAATCTTTTAAGTTAAATTAGTTTAATATTTCTTATTTATGATATAGGAGAATTTCTCTCATAGATGCTTATTATGCCTTGCTCCAACGGCAGTTTTGCAGCATCTATAATAAGAAAATATAGAAATATTAACCTTCTGTCAGTTAAATTGTGTACAAATTAATTATAGAGATTTTTGTTATAGAGATGAATCTAATGGATTTCTTGTGTAAATTATATCCTAATTAATAAATTAATTAACTAACGATTTTAAGAGTGGTTGTCCCGAGAACTGGAATAGACACTCTTACTACATTAAAACGAATAAAATATGTTAGTAAGAGCCGTAAAGTTGTTCAAATTGCTTCCAGAAATATTCGGGTGGTTTGCGCTACGACAGACGAGGTTGGTTGCAAATTATTGACATTTTTATTTTGCAGTTGCGACAGTAATTATGTAGCGAAACCTCTAGTCTGGTCCCATTCTTATGTATGAGGAACAGGCTCAACAACTCGCACAACCGTACCGATGTAATGCTTCTTATATAAAACCTGTAGGAACCTATAGGCATAGTCAGATTTAGACAAATTTCCTTAGATTTTATACGTACGAATTATAACGTAAGTTTTCAATAACGACCCTGCTTGAAACAATGAGGTAGTTGGAATCAGTTTATTGCCTTGAATGTTGAAACTTTGCAGCTAAATGTTGAACTTATCTGTCATTTCGTTCAAATACGATAGAAAATTCTGCGCTACCTTCGCCGTAGGAAAATTTAATTTGTTACAGTTTACTTTTCGCTTTAAATTGCAAATATTCTTAATTGAAAACATATTGACATTATACTGCGCCAGTCTATCGTGGTTAATTCTTTCCGTTAAGTTGTACCTATTTTTGTTTTCGAGAACAACTCTCAATTCCAAATCCAAACAACGAAAACATTCATAACAAATATACATTGCAGTACCGACAGGCCCAAATATATTAAACTTGTTAAGAAAAGCAAGTTTAACTAACTTAAACCTGTAAATCTCCTAATACATGTCTACCATAAATGATTCTCACTATCCACGACTTAAATCTATTATCTCTTGAACCTAAACATATCTCCTCCTAGACAAGACAGAAATCCTCGCTTTAGCAATTTTAAAGCAAACGTTAAATCTATTTTGAGATTTCATCCCGTAGATTCTTCGCTTACAGGTAATGGTAATCTTAAAAAACAGATGATTCTGCCAATATAAGTCTTAAGGTTTAATTTTAATTAAAAATGTAACTTATACTGAGAAAAATTTTACGTAAAGCTAAACATTTTATTCCTTGCATCGCCTATAGATTTTGCGCAAAACTTTTTCTATTTTATTGTAAAATATGTAAAACCTTTGGTTTAAATATGAATTTAAGCTTTGAACTAAAATCTTATAGTTATAGAATTTAAAACTTTCGGTTGTTTCAATGAAATACTTAGTATTTTATCCGAATGTATTTATTACTTTTATTTTAATCTTTGATTTTAATTTTGTTGTAAAATGTTTTGGGTAGTATAGGTAAAGATTTCTAGCGTTTAATTTTTAACAATTATAAATTTTAAACTAAAAGCGTTATATTTTAAACCAAATGATATTGAAAACAATTTTTTTAAATTAATAATAAATTTTAATTTTATGCAAAAGTATGATATACTATTTAGCTAATCATTCACACCTACAAAAATGTTATGATGATGATCATCATCATCATTAAATGCTTTATTTTAGCGAATTTCACTAAAAACGGGTAAAGTTCGAGTAAAAGAAATTGGTTTTTATTTAAAGAATTTTTGTCTTTAAACAATTAATTTAATGCGTATTACCAACTAAAGAATTAAGCTTTTTATAAGAAAAGTAATATCATTTCAAATTAAATATTTATTTAGTTGGTTCAAAGATTTTTATTAAAGACACAAATTAGTTTTAATAAAATTTTAAAGTATATTGTACTAAAATTTAAATATTTTATGTTATTTAAATTTTAATAATTATAGAGCTTAAATTAAAGGTACAAACTTTTCAGTAAACAAAAAATAAGTTTTAGTATTAAGCATTTGAGCCTTTCAAAAAGCATATTTATGCGCAATATAAAATAAAGATTAAAAATTCTTTGAATCAAAAATAAAATAATTAATTATTAAATAGTGCTACTTTGAATCAAAGTTTTTTTTAAAATATTCCAAATTTTAAAAATGAAACCTAAAATTTTTTCTCAGTTTGAATGTAAATTGTGCAAACATTTTCTACACTTAACTTTTAAATCAAACTTCCACACTTTAGCTTTAAATAATATAAGTGTATTATCCGATTTTGTATTTAATTTCTATCAAAGAAAATCACCATGAATCCGCGATATTCTCCCCTTCGATCTGTTGTTCCTTCGATACAGTACTAGACTACTGGAACACGAATAGCGCATTAAACAGACATTCGATGACACATCACCGAAGACAAAAAGTCCATTAAAAGAAATTAAACAAGTCACCAAACAACCACCGTAACTGATGGTAACGATCCACATCAACAAACTAGTCCAGTTAGTCAAACAATACAATTATACCATATGTGGTATATATGTATATACATTTCAGGTACCACCGGCAAATAAATAAAAGCGCTCTACCCATAGACTCCATAAGATTATGTTTCTCTAGCCTGTACAACCCATCACCGAACGAAACCTTCAAATACTACACGTTCATCCAGTAAACCAACAGTTTGTCCTCAAACGAACAATTAGCAGTCACACTCATTCAACCTGAGCAATACACCACGGTCCAATCATCCAATATAAAACAGCTTTCTAATGAAAATAAAATAAACCTCCTGAGCAAAACCGCCATGGACAGCAAATCTATATTTCAATAAACAGAGCAAATACAATTTTCTGTGTTACAGAAACAATTAGATTATAGTTGAAGAACAACATTTGAATTCTGAAACTAGATGAAATCGAAGATCAGATTGTAGAATGACATCAGAAAATATTAGAAATCACAAATCATTTGACCGCATTACCACATTAACTATTGTATATGTTTAAAGACATACATGGCATGAAACCCTCCTTAATTGAACATAAACGTCAGCTTATTCGCATTTTCAAGATGTTTTGATTTCAGAAGTAAGGTCATCACTCGTTCAAACCGTTGATTATCACTACTGAAATCAATTGCGTCTTGGTCTCTAAAACTTAAGATCAGATATTTGGTTTTGGAGTATGATTTTGAGACCAACCGAAAGTGATTACTGTTCTAGTGGATCAATTATCCCTTTCACTCCATTGTCATTTTATTCAATCACACAGAAATCATCTGCATATGCATAACGTAGATTGCGTTTAACTTTTAAGATTGATGTATTCCAACATAATATTAAAAAGTATTGGAGACAGCGCATCTCCTTGTCGAATACCAGAAATAATTTATGAATGCTCTGTTCTCAACTTTGACACAGCATTGTGACTGCGTTGCTATCAGTTTACACAGATAAACTTATTTTTTATTCAAGCGTATACCATAATTTCGCTAGATTGATCGAGTTATAACTATATAGGCTTGCTTGAAATATAGGAACACTTGGTAAACATCACAACCGATTTGGACGAAATCCTTCTTGGAAGTCGCCAATAATTCCTCCGTGAAAGGAGTCATTCTTTCCAAGATAATGTATGATAGTACAATGTACGACTTGTATGCTATGATAATGAGAGCTGAATCGAAATAATTCTCGCATTTCAAGCGGTCACTCTTTTTGAATATTGGCATAACGCGGTCACATTTTTCAGCCATAACTTTATTCTCGCCAATCGAACAAGGTCGAAAAGATAGTTCCACAAAGTTAGTCTTCCGAATATCAAGAGATTTGAAATAATGTTTTTCCTTAAATCGTTGCATAAAAATAGTCTATGGCTTAGATACCGCGTCTCAACTGAGGCCTTATGAACCATTTTAAAGATTGGTGCACATTGTAGGTGGTCAGCCCAACGAATGTTTTTACACACAAACGCGTTTCTATGTCATCCGGTTGCATGTTAATTTTTGGTCAAAAGCGGGAATCGAACTCGAAACCGCGGCGTGATGAGAAACTCTCTTAACCATTAAGCTACATCCGCGGCGACGTTAAATCGTTGCATGACCATGGTGAATTCCTGCATGGTCATGGATCTTCAGTTAATATCTCCGCAGATTTGTAAATATTTAAGAGTAGTCAATTACAGCTTATGGTACATGTGAAACATTAAGTAAGCCAGAAAAATGTTTACGCTTCAGATAAAAATGAGATCTTAAGGTATGGTGCAATCCGGTGATTTGTTCAACGATAAAATGCGAACTGCGCTCATTGCTGGGTTGTTGTGCACTTAAGACCTTAGCCTTCTACTAATCGTGCTTCTTCCGTCTACAAATTCGGTTAGGTTTCTTCTAGCAAGACTGCCTTAGTTCTAGCGATTGTGAACTCAGTTTACCCTTCATTATGGGCGGCATTATTTCGTTGCTCAAAAGCAAGAATACACTCCTCATCAAACTAATTATTTTTTAGCTTAGTTTTCACTATACCGAGAATGTGCTGGGCGTCATCGACAAGACAACCGAGATTCCCAGACACGGTTCTCTTCGTCAAACTGGTAATTAGATCACAAAATGTTTGTGTTAAAAAGATCTTGATATTTTCGTTGCTTTTCTTTATTTATCAGACCTTCATAGTAGAAACGCGTTGTATATTCTACTGTCAGGCGGACTTACGAATTTTGCCTCTAACCGTAAAGGTACCAATTGTTGAAAAGTTATGTTTCGCTGATTATTTCCTAATTTCAGACAATCTGCATTGTCGGGACTGGGAATTGTTTGTTTCTCTCCAATTAATCTTTCATATCAAATATTGGCATATATATAGAGAGCAAGAGGAAAGACATTATATGGACGATAATGAAAAGTCAATCAGACACAACTAGGTATATAGTCGCTTAGCTTTTCCCAAAATATTATTATATTATATATCTGTTTCATATTTATAGATTGATATATACATTTTTATCTAAAAATCAATAATTTTTCACATCACACAGTGTATATTTTGTATAGAGTAATAAACGAGATACAATATAATTATCTTGATTATCCCAACACGATTCCGTTTTCCCAATTTTCCATCTATATAAATCCGTATATATATATATGTTTATACACTTTTCCGAAGTCATACAAATACTCGTATATGTGTTATACTGTATAACGTAAGTTTAAAAAATTTTCACACCCAAAAGATAGTCGAGAGATGAACAATAAAATTAAAACAAAAAAACTGAAATCTCTTAATAACAATAATAGTATTTTCAATCGTATAGATTGGGTGTTAGAAATACAGGGGGAAAAACCGAACCCTTAAATTTTTTTTCTAATTATTAGATTTTTTGCTTTTCGTTATCTAAACCAAGTAATCAGCCACATACACATTTATATAGATATTCTACATAATACTGTGTTGCTGTGCTGTACCAAAAGTAAACATATTTTTTTTACACATAACAAGGAAAAACAACATAAAAAGCATAAATGTTATGATTACAATTTTCTATTGTTTTCATTTTGTTTGTTAACTTGGAGGCATGTTTATCGATATAATATGAATGAGGATATGCTGTTGGTACTATATCGTTCGTTGGGCATGCCAAATATTTACACAATATCTTCGACCACTTTATACTAACGACCAATTTGATTTCTATACATATTTAAAATGATCAGAGGTCGTGTAATCGGGGGTTAGCTATTTTTAAATTTTGGCTACATTGTAACTCCCGCAAGTAATGATATTTATGATGGTGGTCCCGAAATTCTTGAATTTATCGAAAAAGTACTGAATTTTTTGAAAATTTCCCAAATGCACAGTAAATATTATTACTGCTGGTGAAATTTTCTAACTCAACCCCTCGAAACAATAATAACTCCTGTTTAGTTATTTTCTATCTAACTTTTCCGATAAAATAAATAAAACAGTGTGTGTATATATAAATTAAAATCTATGGGCTTGTCGGAGATCGGATATATTTGATATTGATAAATGTATAAAAGCTGAAACGAATATGTATACAGGGCGTATACAGTGCATAGCATAAAAACTTTAATATTTTTAAAAATTTAATGAAAATGGATCTGCATCCCCAAATTATTTTGGGGAGTGAATTCAAAATTAAAGCTTTAAGGTAAATGAACTAAACACGATAAAACACTTTGTTTACCTACTGTACACCTTAATTTTTATTAGTTTTTGTTTTGTTTTTAAGAAGATTTTCTAAATTGATAATTGTGTGAGAAAAATAAACACATAAAGGTGGGTGAAAAGTAATAGGAAATATATATATTTATAAGGCAACACTGGATTAATTATTCACCCTTCCGAATATATAAATAAATAAATAAACGAACGAAACTACAATATTTAAGAAATGGAAAGTTCGAAGTGAAAAGTCACTTTCCTTTCGTGTCCCGATTACGATAAATTATGTATGTACGAGTATAATATCGATCGAAATAAAATATTTATATCGTTAAGTTGGAAGCGTCATATAATTTGCATCAATCCAATTAAATGAACGATTTTCCGCATGTCAGTTCATCCGGTATCAAGTTTCCAATTTCCTTATATTGTGTATATAGTTTGAATGCATGAAATTGGAAACGAATTTTGTTAAGGAATTCGATTAACATTAATTATTTACCTTTTTTATTTATTTCTGGTTTTGATAACGAAAAAAAAAATTTGATAACGGAAAATTGAAAATTGTATTTGGAAAATTTTATGTAACAACAAAGTTTTCAATTTTTTTTTGTTCGTTCGTAAACATACCGTCTCTATAGATAGAGACATTGATGCGTTATAAAGTTAGGCGATTGGAATGGGATGAGGTGTGATTTCTGAAAGTAGTTTAAGTAAAAAGTTTTTAGGGTGATTTTCAATGTAAATAAATATATTTGTAAAAGGAGTGGTACAGTTTACGGTTTATCGGGGAGTAGCTTAAGGAATTTCTACTAACAGTGATCGATTTAAATGAAATGAATTATGTGAAATGCTTGACTTTTGTAAATAGTGTACAGTGGTTTTTATTTCATTTATTTCAGCTTTCTACCTTCGCTTAGAGAGAAGCACCCAGATTATTCAAGTATCATTCATCTTGTGTCAGAACGAGTGAAATTTAATTCAGTTTTGAATGTTTTACTCGCTATCAATTGTTACATCATAAAATTTGTAATTGCTTGATTACAATACTTGTAATGACAAGTCTTGGAATGCAATTAATTTTGAAGTGCCAAATTGCAATTGGCACTCAAGGATCCGGTTTGAGGTGATTCCACGTTAACTGAAAGATTTCAATTGGTTGTTCTTAATGATTTAGTTAACTGAACCTTATTGTACTAAAATTGAGGCTGTTTTGTTGACAAATCACAGCGTTGTGGGCCTATGTAAAGAAATATTATAACTCTTCGAAATTAGAAGAACATTGAAGATAAAAAAAAGAGTAACGAGGATTAAATTAGCTTAATTTAAGTTTTATTATGAAAAGGTTTTGCTGCAGCTTTGGAGATTCGAACTCAGTAGTCTCACACTCCAACTACTGCATCTTTAACCATTTGATAGATCGAAGTTATTAGTAATCAACTAATTTATAATGGTGTCTATACGAACCAAATGATGAGGACGAATCAAAATAAGTATATCCTAACCAATTCTTCTTTTTTTGCTCACGATGGAGTTGATTTTTGTGAGGGGGGAACCTAAAAATACATGGGATTGCTTCATAGCCGTTAATAAATTGTACATATTATTGATTATGTTAAAAGAGGGTAATATATGTGACTGCGATAGAGTTACATTTTAATGCATGTGAAAAAAGGCTCCTATATGTAATAAATAAACTTAAAAGTTCATTATGTTCACAAAAATCGTGTTGCAAAATAAAAGAAGTCAATCAAACTTAGTCTCTGAGTATACAACCTTGGTAACAACCAGAGAAAGTTCGCGTTCTGACTCATTGCAAATCGTGTAACAATATCTATGATAAAATGTCTTTGTTGATGACAATAACTTGTGATAGACACCGATGGCGCCAGATTGTTGAAATGGTAATAACTGGTAATCTTCAATCAAAATATGAGCTTGGCTGTTTTCATTACTTGTCCGGTTTCGGTAACTTTATAACCTCTATACCTGAGTCGAGCTCCTGCACACTGACAAAATCTTACATTGACGTTACGATTACTTACATAAGGTTTCATAATATGTTGTATTTTTCACGTTACACCAATCAATTAAATCGATCACCGACCCGTAAATTTAAATGTTAATTCAATATCCGTAAACCAAATGCAACTATATATGTAGATGAAGTTTGATATTTTCAGGCCTATAGGGTACACAATATTGCATATTAAGTTATAGATAAAAAAAATTCAATTTTATTTCAAATTTAATACAATTATATATTTTTCAATTCCAGGTATGTAACATCATCAGTTGCGTGTATAGTGATTATAAAAGGTAACTTTGTGTCTGGTAATGTCATTTTTCATCATCAAATTTTCGGAAATCTTTAGAAAGGATTATTGATAGCTTTACGGACTAACATTTAGCTATCGCTCTGCTCAGTAACATGCAACATGCTTATCGAATAGGTAAATCTTGTGCAGCTGCTTTACATGTGCTCGTTACTAGGATTGGGCACTTTTCTGCATATTGCAGGAGACTTAAATAATGCTAGTTACGTCTCGATTATTAATTTGGTATCGAACCCAACATCATCATTTGTATAGTGATAGGCGAGGTTGAGGATACCTTTACTTCAGTCAAGGCTTCTAAGGGATGCCCGCATACATCTCTATGCATCTATAAAGATGTATTTCATCCCTGTTGTGCTTCGCGTCATTGACGAACTTGATGTTATTCTTCGTGAGTCAGGTTTTACCGCTCAAAGTTATGCTGATGTTCTGGTTCTGACACTGTAGGTTTTTCTGTACCATCATTTTTTAAATGTAAGATTAATCGCTTAGTCTACATCAAACACCTTGATGGTTTCCTGGAGAATAAATTTTCTAAATTTTAAACTACCAAAGCCACTGCTATTTTTTGGCAATGCCGTAGAGGTTTTGGTAATTCCTGGGGATTATCCCCAAAAATGCTATATTTGACCTACAACTCACTGGTGCTATCAATCCTAGCTTACTGTTTGGTGGCCAGTGGTTAAAATAAATCTTCTATGTCTTCAACTCTGCTCCTAGCTATGGAGCTCATTCTCTCCTTAGTCCCAGTTACAATGCTTCATTTCAGGTACAGCTTGTTCGGCAGTCTTTCGCTTGAGGAGTGCTGGGGCCTGGCATACTTTCGGCACTACTTCAGACCAAAGAACAAATTTTAATGAATTTAAACGAGTTATGGTAGAAATCGATATGGTTATTGGTTGACTTCTGCCTGTTTTTAATTTCCACCGATCATTTGAGGTGGTTTGTTAATCATTTGAGGTGCTTCTCATCATATTTGCTCACACAGATCTCCGAATTGCTTGTATTCATTTCAGATGGCTCTGTCTCTTAACAAGGTGCTGATTTTATGATTACTTCTGTCCATCGCAAGATTTGAGAATCTGTGGTAGTATGGGGACCTACTGTATTATTGATCAAGTGGAATTATTTGCAGTTACTCACTTCGTGGTTTCAGCTTTTAATATCGTTGCCGGCGACAAAGGGATTATATTTTGTACGGATAGTAAAACTGTCCTTAATTCATTGAACAATTCTCTAACCAGCCCAAAACTGGTAGCGGATTGTAAGAAATGTTCTTTACCTCTTCACATAGTGAAAAAAAAAACAATTACAATCGAACCTAAAGCTGATCTGGTCAGCAACCAAAAAATGACAACTTAAAAATTTTTGTTTTTTTACTTACTGGCAATGGCCGTTTCAAAAGTCATCTTCATCACATGGGACTTGTCAATGATGCCGTATGCGACGAATGTCGTGAGGATGTTGAATATTGCTTACATTTCATCAGCAGATGAAATCCTAGATTTGCACCATGGTCCTTTTATAGCATTGAGTGCGAAACCTTAAAGGGTACCAGCCAATTTAAATAAAAAATACCTAAACTATCGATATAGTAAGTACATGCTCTGCACTATCGGAAATTGAACAAAAACCAGTATTGCCCATTTCGCTACTTCATATTACAAAACCATTCTGGTAAATTGAGTTTGTAAAATTATAAACCATACCAATAAAATTGTTTTTATTTTAAATCAACAAGTAGATACGATTTATCAAAATCAATTACCATATAAAAAATTATTTTATTCCAATTTCTCCCAATCCAATCGACTTATTGTGGGGTAGTTATGTTTTTATAAAAACATACTCGTTTCCGAGTACAACGCAGACATTTTAAATCGAAAAGAAGGAAATTTTCCGATAAAATGGCAAAAAACAATATTGAGATTAATTTGGTTGAATGAAAAATTAATTATTATTTTTATTATAAACATAATTTTTTGTTTAATATCGTTTTTCTTGTTTCGCAAAATATTTAATTGGATTTTCATTTTAAATAAATAAAAATAAATTAAAAAAATAAAAAATTAATTTTTATTTATTTTATATAATTTTATTTCGTAGATACAGTATTTTTATTTTCATTTCAAAATTGATTTCGTGATTGAATAAAAAAATTGTAGAAAACAGACAGATATGAAAAAATGTAATGTCATCATACCAATCCTCAAATCCATTACATTTGTAGAGATAAAATGAAAAATAAAATTGAATTTATACTTTATCAACTCCATCCATAAATTTAGGTATTTGAAAAAAGCTTTTATTATTTTAAACTGAGAGATGAAATGGAACTATAAATGGTTATCGTCTTACGAAAGAGTTCCTCCTCCTAGTAAATCCCCAGTTTGTTGGCTTTGGGTCGGTCCATCACCATAAACCATTTCATTAGTCAGAGTAGAATATTTGTACACTTATTGTGACAAAAACCATTGTAGTTAAAAAATATTGTGTATCGTACTTAATCTCTTCATATATACCACTGAAACAAGAAGGTACATACAGATTTTGTCAGGACGCACTGTAGTGCATCCTTTTTTTTTTTTTAAATATTAGTTATTAGCACAATCTTATCACACGATAATTTGTTAGTGGTAATACACTTATGATAGTGATAATAACACACTTATTTTGTAACAAATAAGTGGAGCGGGTGGTTGTTTACAAGCAATTAATATTCTGCTCTCACAACTGAACCTTTTTTTATTAGATGTCCAGCTCATGTGGTTTAATTCTTTTAATGCGTCTCAGTTCTTGTGGAATGTCAAGAAGTTGTATGACTTCACTGTTAGTATAATGCAGTAATCTTCTTTCATGTTTGATGAAATTCCTGTACCATACGTGCAAATTTGTTTAGTTATTGATTCGTAGATCAGGTGTTTACAGTAAAGGCTCAGCTTAGAATGTCTTCCTATCAGCCAGTACATCTCACGTTGTTTTATTTTAATTTGGTCTGATTTTTTTGTCTAACGTGCTATTTCCAGTTCAATCTTGAATTAAGATGCAATTTGAGATATTAAGCAGATTCAGCTTGTAGAATTTAAAACCCGTTGATAAATGTATGGAGGTTGCTAGTTATGTTTTTAGCTCGTTAAGCTTTATTTTTCAATCCCTGGTCCATTGGCTGATTTTATTGAGTGCTTGCTGTAAGTATTCGACTGCTTGATTCTGCGATTCGCTTGATGACAATACTGCTGTATCATATTTCCGATAAAGGTTGTTTTAGTTTCGGTATATCGGAAGTGTAAAGTATAGATATAGGATGGGTGTTTATAGATGATACTTGGATTATTGGCCTCCTGTATCATTTTGTAGCTTTTCAAAGAGAATAATTTTTGACAGCTTCAGGACCCAGCCCTTTCAAATAATTTTCAGTGCAAGCTTCTATATGTTGTTTAATTAGTCAATAATGTTTCTGATTCTATGCCATATCAGAGCCATCTTAATTTTACAGAGCCTAAATATTAAAAATTGAGCTTTAATTAGAGGAAGTAAAATAGAGGAAAAAACGTAAATTCCCATACAAAATATATGGAAAGTAAACATTTTTTTAAAATGAAATATTTCAATGAAAAGTGTGACAAAATAAACATTTTAATGTTGAAATCATATAAAAACTATTTATATAATATATCATTTAAATATTTTTGAATAAAATCAATTGAATATAATATAAATAATTAAATAAATAAATCATTAAATTCAAATATCGCATTAGAACTTTTAATATGTATACGCACAAATACATACATACTCGTATCATATGAAAAAAAAATATTCTCATTTATACGCATGAGCAATATGAAATATCGATCGAGTACGATCAATGACAACAGAGTCATCTCTGGAAAAATTAAAACTACTACTAAAAAGCTACTTTGTTTTTGACAAAAAACTTTTTGATTATCAAAATTCAAAATTTCGAAATTAATCCAAACTAATGTAAAATAAATAAATAAATTTAATTTAGATTTAAAATATATACTCATTTACTTAAACGTTTATCTAAAAACGGTCAAACTACAAGAATCCCACTATAATTCTATAGGAATTAAAACTAGAATCGTACAGTAGAATTATATTGTATCAAATTTTATCATAAATGTTATTACATTTTACAGGATAAATTACTTTAACATTTTCTAAAATCCGTATGAAATCGAGTATTTGCTGATAAAATTGTGTGTTTTGTCAAGAAACTTATATATGTAAGAATTTTAAGGTTAGCATTTTTTCGAGTTGGAGGAAAATTTGATTTTATAAAGATATATACGAGTATGTATGTATGTATATATGTATGTATATATACTTACATATAAAATTTAACCGTTAACTTGTTAACTTGAATTGGTAAAACCAAATCTATTAGAAATTTGTTTTAAATCTAACGACTTTTTGGATAAAAAAAATAACGCCCAGCTGACATCTATTGAAAGATCGTAAGTACTAAAACGAAAGTACTAAAACTTAACATTTTACCCTGAATAAATTAAATTTAAATAGATTTACTTTTATCTGTATTGAATATAATAATTATAATTAATAATAATTATGATATGTGAAACAAATAAATTAATTTTATTATGAATGTCAGATGTCTCTTGTAAAGCTTTTCCGCCATGTCATGTTTCTGGTTTGTTTTTTATAGTATAGGGTACACCTATAAACATTCCATCAATTTATTATTTTATAATTAAAATTATTTTTTAACAATAATTATGTTTTATTTTTATAATTTCTAGAATATAAATGTATTTCAAAGAAGTTACGGTTATTTTGATTCGAAATTAAAAGAAAATTATGCAGTCAGATAAAAATAAAATGTGCTGTTCGTATGGAACACCCTTTTTTTCTTTTAGATCGACATAAAATTTTTTTTTTTATTTTTTAGTTTCGTTTTTAGTAGGTAACACTAAAGGCGCAAAATCATTTTTTTATTATATAATTAAAATTATTGTTTATTGTAGTTATTAAATTTTATTTATGTGCAAAAACATAATTTCGTATGTCTAAATATATTTCAATACAGCTATGGACATTTTGCTGCAAAATAAAAGTAAACGTGTACGGTTAGATTAAAAAAATGAACTGCTCTTATTGAAATCTTCTTTAACTTTAAAATCAACATCACATACACATATACATATTTTACTGTGCATTCAATATTGTAAATTCATATTGAATTTTAATTTATGTTTTATTAAATTATTAAGATATTTAGGTAACTGATTTTCAGATATGATTAACTTCAACATTTTATGTACTTAACACTGTAAAAACAGAAATCAAATGTATAATTTTTTATTGATAAAAATTATTTTGAAAAATGTGATTTTTACATTGATTCTTATGGGAAAATGAAAAATGTACCTCCTCTAAAAAAAGCTCAACAAAAAATACGTCATATTGTTACGGCTCTAATAAAGATGGCTCTGGCCATATGCGTCATTTCCTGCGCCTTATTTTATCAGCTCTAATCGCAAGAGGGTAATTAAGCTCTTATACATTTCTCGTCTAATTCGGGTGTAGCCTCTTTAGCTGCTTCACGAATAGAGTTAATAAAATATCCTTGTAATTAAAGTTCTGGTTTAGTTTTGAGACTTAAGTTTGTCTCTAAATAATTCCCAATCAGGTAATTTATTAGTAAGGTTGAGTTTCATTTTCTTTTTTATGACTTATGCACTCAGAGTCATTAAGTCCGGTGTGTAACCGGAAGTAAGTGATTTCAATATAATTGGAGATTACTTCTTTCGAAATATAAAAGTCGACAAAATCAGGAACCTTGTTGATGTCGGTATGTCAATATGTTGGTTTACGTGATGAGTGATATTCACATCCTGACATCTCTATTGCACTTAAGATTATTTTTTATTTTATTAAAGTATGTTTGATGTTGTAGTCACTTCCTATAAACCTTCGTCCAAGTTTTTTTAAAATTATTGACATATTGATTTCTTAATATTATTATGTCTAGGTGGGCAGTAAATTGCCCCTAATCTTAGTTTCGCACCACCATGATTAATAGTTATTACAGTTTATTTGATTAAGATTGCTGTCTCCCCTCGATCACGACCACCGGGTAGCAATGTACAATAGGCTCTATATCCCGTAATTTTGATAAAGTTTGTGCATTTTTGTTGTTGGTTCTTGGAAAAACATTTAGTTCTTGAGCTCTTGCATTAACATAATCATTCCAAGCAATTATACGTATAGGAACGTTGCAGTCATTTATTTTTATCAGTTATTTTTATAGTTTAGTTTTTTTGTGGTTTGGAATTAAGCTGCTTAAAATTTAGTCACATTTCTACCTGTAATTCGGTGAGAATATTCATTATACTAGGTTGATCGTTCACCACAGGTTTCTGACTACTTTCTTTATTTAGATTGTTGTTTGAGGTTTTGATCGACGAAATACTCTCTCTAATAGTATAATATTGTTGGTTTGGCTTTTGCTGTAGGTACTCTACTATTGTTGTTTTTCTTGGTAGTTGAGTTTATAACTTTGTTTGATTCACCTGGCATCCTTTGTAACTAGCCGGATGACCTTTTCCTCCACATAGTGCACAAGTTGTTGTAACATTTCATGACTGTTAGCTTTGATTTGTTTGATGACTTTCTGCATATTTGACACATTCTACTTGTCTATTGCCAAAGTTCTTAATGTGTCCTAACTGTTGGTAATTTGTAGACTGAAGTATACCTATTACCTTTTAAGGTGGTTCAATACCTTGCAATATAGCAGGTTCTTGATTTTGGATATGTCCTTATTGTTTTCCCACTGCAACAGGTTTACATAAAACAATGGGAATTATTTCATAATTTTCTTATTATTAATGTTCGACTTTTTATGAATGTTGATTAGTTTGTTGATCCGTTAGAATCCGGTTCCATAGTTACAATGTTGATCCACGATCGCCGCTTTGATCTCTTTGGGATCGGTGGACGACGGTAAACCTCGTATTACGACTCTGTGCCACCTTTCACTTTTGAACTGATATGTATGGTATTCCATATTATAGAGTGTACTATCCTATATAGAATTAATCTCGTTATCCACTTTAAGTAAATTTAACAATATTAATAAAGCTATAAAGAGGAATATAAAACATCCACGCACGTTTTGTATAGATTATACCATCCATATAGAGGTTATAGAAAGGATCAAAAGACACATCAGTCTATTCATATCCAAATTCATTTTCTTTTATTCAAAACTATGTATATCAAAATATTGCAACAATCGGCCAGACCGCAGAGTGCAAATGCGCGAGATAGCTGAGATAGTATTTTAGATGAACATGTGCGCAATATATTATATTATACTCGAGGATTTAAATATGAAAAAACTATCCGCGCATTGCGTGCCCGTTTGCTTACAATCGACATAAACCAGACACGTGTGACAACTTTAAATGCAGGTTTGGCGATGTTCAAGTGAAATAAGAAGGAGTTTTTTGGTGGTTTATAACTGTGGGATGAATCATGGATCCATTACTACACACCGAAGACTAAATAACAGCCAATGTCACCACATGATTGATGTACTCGGTCTATATGTAGTGTAATGAGTGAGGTTATAATCAATTGCTTAAGACAAGTTGCTATCCAAAGTGATATCTTTATTAAGTGATATCTTAATATCAAGACAGCCTCTGCGACTATTTCCTGTTTCCGAACTTAAAAAAATGCCCCGTCACAAAGAGATTCGGCACTAATGAGAAAAATATCAATGCAATAAACGCTTATTTTAAAGACTTGGAGAAATAGTATTATTCGGAAGAGATAGAAAAAATGGAAAAGCGTTGGACTAAGTAAATCGAGCTAATAGACGATTACGTTGAAAAATAATTTTTTTAGTCCGAAAATATTATTCCTTTTTTCATTAAAGATTAACTGCTATTTGAGTTTAAATGAGTTGAATTAAAAACGTCCAAGTCATGCAAATTTAGAATTGCCTTGAAAAGAATAAGAATATTTAACTATCCGTATATAGATACTTGTTTAAATGATGACGATTTAAATTATCAACAATGTGCAGAATCAGACAAAGGTGGTTCTATTTTGTATGATTTTATAAATTCCAGAAACAATTATACCCTTCACTTTCTGGCCAGTCATACCTACCACCATAGGTCAAGAGTAACTGGTCCCCTAGGTATGTTTATTAGTAGTAACTTAGTTCCATTAAGTCATATTTTGCAGAAAAAAAGCAATGAATGATAACACGCGATGTATACCTTAATATTGTTAAACTTCTCAACAAAATAATAAGAGAAAAAGTCTACGAAATTGTTAATGATAATTGGCAAAATAAGATATACTGACATGCAATAAGCCATATTACATCTAAGCCACAGTGGCATGAAATAAAAATTAGACGAAAAAAATGTTCCAACCTTAAACAATTCGCTACACTAACAACCAGTGAAATATGCATCCACATGCAATTGAACATTATACATCAAATTTTTTTTTGATCAGCTCAAGATGTAAAATCCACAGTATATACTAGTACTAGCCGCTCTCTTATAGCTCGAGTCCCGGATTAGATTCAAATTATTTTGTTAAAACACTTTCCCGACACATATTTGAACAACGATTGACTGTTTAGTTTGTTGAACTCAATAAGCAAAATTTTGGAGTGTGCTCATTATAAAAGGATTTCGAATGGTTCTTCTTGAACTTCGAATGGTTCTCGAAAAGGATTTCGAATGGTTCTTCTTGAACTTAAAAGACAATTCGGTTTCGATCAGTGAAGCAACACACAAACCTTACACAATTTTAAATTAATTGAACGAAATAGGATTTCTAAAGCAAAAAAGCACACTGCACTATTTGTCAATGACTTTGCACGATGCACTTCAAACTACCCCACTTCAAATAAATCGGATGTGAAAACTAAGTGAGATATCTTGATATACTGCTGAGCCTAAAAATTATATTCCAAAACTATCGATGTAAATAAAATAACAAAATTGTTTGACGCACTTTATCCATTATTAATATCTACAGTTGATACCTGGGTGATCCTCTGACTAAGGTAACTAAGCGTTTTTGTCAATTCATAGATTTTTAAAATTTCACCATTCATCCTCGTATAATGACACCAGTAAAATCGTCCCTTCTTAGTGTCATTTTTTCATCATTTTAAACTTAAAATAGCATTGGTCTAACTTGATGTGCTCCTCGCGGCAATCAATTATTTTGCAATTCGTGGGCAATTTATCACACTTCCAAATTACTGGAAAATGTCAAAATACTCAATAGGTTCGATAATGTGATTTTTCGAGCGAACTATCTTCTCAATATTGCAAAACACGTGTTCCATATAAAACTATGCTCTAGAGTTAGAAATATAGTTTCCGGATGCATCTGTAAACCATTTGACAGAATTGTTGTGTTTTTGTTTTGATTATAGCATCCATCGTTAATAAGCCTAACTACATTTATATATGGTAGAATAGTAGTCTCATAAAAGCTGCGAAAGAGGACCAATACAAAATTATTTTGGGTATATCTACTTCGGTCCAGGCATAAATAAATACGTTGTTCGGAGTAAGAAGAGTTTTCGATGTCGCTTATTTTCGATATCAGTAAACTTTTCTCACAATCGAGTAAGACTACCCCTTTCTTCAAGTATAAGTAATTATAATTTATAAAATTTTCTCAAGATACTCGCACTGTCCGAACTGTCGCAAAGTACCAATTCAGCAACAATATACCAACAACAACTTCGAAAATTAGTGTACGTTTTGTTTGTGCGATGTAACGAACCGTACCGTACCGGTTTTATGCGAACCGTACCGGTTTTATACTTTTGGGTTTTTATTTTCTATCAACTATGTGTATGACAAAATTATCACACAAGATTGTATTCAAACTTTTTTCAAACTTAAATTAAATTAAATTTAATTCATTAAACTAACTGTTAAGTATACCGCCCAGGTGGCGCAGTGGTTAAAGCTGCGGCAGTTGGAGCGGCAGGTACCGGGTTCGAATCCGATTCGAGGCAGGATGCAAAATGGGGTTTTCACCTTCGATCGTTTGGGCGGTGCGATCGGTGGTGAAAAATAAACATAATCTGGATCCTCTGACGTGTTTAGAATCCTTGGGCCGACCCATCTTCCATGTCAGTACTATAGGACTGACATGGAGCTATGCAATGCGCAGATGGCTCTACGGAAAGACTCGGACCTATAGCCGTATAGAGTGGTATCACAACGGATCAAATTTGGTCTAAGTGTGCGATAGCAGCCACATCAACTTAACTTTTTTTTTAACTGTTAAGTATTATAAAATCATATAAATTTATTTATAACATCACAAACAATCCAAGTTTGAAAAGAAATTAAAAGGTTCCAAACTTTTTTTAAACATGCTAGTTTCAGTTTTAAAGTTAAGACATACACACCTATTCACATATACACATACAATTTTGAAGAAATGTGATTATATACATATGCATGCATTATGTATATAATCACATTCAGTCGACTATTCAGTCAATTTGTTTGACTTATCGACCAAATCAAAGTACAGTCAAAGAGATTTCAAACTAGTTTCATGCTTTATCAATCACAAGATTTTTAAATATTAAATGTTTTGCGTCGTTATATTAGTACTATCCATGTTACTATGTGCTTTAAGTTTAACAGAAACTTGAAAGCACTCAAACCGTTATTGTGTAACGCATAAAACGACATCAAACCAGCTAGATTAGATGTTGAAAACTGATTAAAACACAATTAATTCGATTCTAAGCAGTTGATTGCTTATATCAGTAATCAAACTGAGTCTCAAATGCAATTCTATATTAGGTACGAAGTTATATATAGATACAAAACTGTGGCATGGAGATGAATAAAGTCGTATATTGAGCTATGGATAAATCTTTCAGATCTAACAGTTTGAGATCAAATGCTTCAAAACAAAATGCATCAAGCACTTATATCCTTCACTTATATTGTAATTGGATATGTTGGGTATGTGTGCATAAGTAAAATCAAACTTATAAACCTAAATCAGATTACAATCAACCCCGTCATTATTGATCGAAGCGTAACGTTGAGAGTATGGTAAGCTAAAATATTAGTTGGGGCTCTATGATAGTAAATGTTCAGTTTAGTCAAATGTTTTGATCAAAAATTACATAATTATAACACAGCAAGAAAATATTCAAACCGGTTTCAATAACATTAAATTATGTTTAATTCATCAAACTAATTGATAAAGTATTATCAAATAAATTTACACACAATCGAAGTTTGAAAAAATTTTGAAAGGAACATGTTAGTTTAAGTTTTAAAGAATAACTGACTTAATTATTTTTGTTTAAACTGATGTAAGTGATTGAAACGTGTTAATTATATGAAGTCAAACGGATTCAAACTAATTTCAAACTAAGTATATCACAGGATTTTTTATAAATATAATCATTACCATCGTTTATTTAAGTATAAACCGTGGAACTATGTGTTTTAAGTTTGACAGAATCTTGAAAGCATTCAAACCATTTTTGTATAACTTGTACAACTACATCAAACAAGTAGATCAGCTACTAGATTGGATGTTGAAAACTAATTAAACTACTTTTAACTTGATTCTAAACAGTTTATTATTTTTAACTACCAATCAAACTCAGTCTCAAACTAGAGTGAATGTACTTAAAAAATATAGTTCTTGTAACTGACTCTTATAATCAGAACGCCAGTAGTTTAGATTCGAATAAGAAAATCTATATTTTCTGATAATTTGAAAGGTTTCAAACTCGCTTACTAATGAATTACGAACAAATTCAGTTTAAAGTCTTTTTGAAGCTATCTTTAGTCACTTTCATGTTGTGGTATGGAGATACACAAGCAAACAGTACTTGGTATTGTGAAAACATGTTTGGGATAGTCTAAACTCTACAAAAATTAGTTCAAACCACCCATTGTGGTCAAACTTCGTATATAAGGACGTTAATGAAATCAAAGCAAATGTTCGTATTGCCTACATCTAACGGTTTTAAAATGAACCCATTTCGACCAATAACATTATTGGGATTAATTAGTCTGTCTTAAATCAAAGCTTTATAGCAAAGTTGTAGAGACAATTTAAAATGCATGAACAAATGTGTATATTAAAAAGTCGAAATCTTTAAAAGATGGACTTTCTTCTTCTTTAATCATGTATTTTCTGACTTGCATTTAAATTTAATTTTAGCCTGTGTTTAAATAACAGCTTAAGAGCAGGTGGAATAAGCATCGATTAATCCAATGAACCAAATCCAATGCTGTCATATATTGAACAATTTTTGTTTGAAGAACGTACATTTATGGGGTGAAACGATGGTGGAACATTGGTTTGGTCTAGTTTGGTTTGAACTTCTAGTTTAAAACGGCTAAACGGTATATTTTCACCTACGCTACAAAAGTAGTTTTTTCATTTAAATAACTTTTACAATGTAGTAAGCGATAAAACTAGTCTGCGGGCGATATTGCCCATAATACAATGTCATCTATTGTTTGGTTGCTATCCAAACCATTCATAAGATAATTCTACTCGATACACATTTCTAAATGATTAAAAAAAAAACAAATTGAAAGCCATGAAAATTGAGTAGCAATTTGTTTTATTAAATTTTATATAATGTCATAAAAAGGTAAATCTTCCCTTCCAGTTTTTTCCATCAAAACAATCATTGACAACTCCCCATCATAACTAACTTCGCGCGCATCGATACACATAATATTGATATATATGTTGGTTTGGATGTATTCATTTTTTACGACTTCGCATACATACACACACACATACACATATACATAATATTTTACGAGTTCGTTCAGTTGTTTTATTTGTGTAATTCATGTTGATATATTATCCTGCGTGCGTATATTTTTCTGATGAAAATCATAAATGAAAACATGAAAATAAATTTTTTCCTCTTTCGTCCCGTTTCCCCAATCGAGCCCTATCGCATCGCTCTAGTCGAATAATGTCAATCAAAATTCAAAACGTTTTGTTGTTGTTGTATTTTTGCTTTTTATTTGTGTCTATCAAATAGAATTATTTGTATCAATTCATCAGTATCAACAGCAGAGTCGAAAAATAAAATTTGATCCATACAATGACAGAGGATGGTTGTTAGGATATACATATGATTGAACATATATATGTTGTATGTTTGTAACTCTCCCTGCGCGTACCTTGTCATCATCATGCTGCTGAACTTCCGGATTTTATTACCATTATATAATATTTTTTTGTGCTTTCAAGTCGAGTATATATGCCGTGTTCGGAAAAATAAAATTTGGGTTATATATTATGGAAATAGTAGATATGAGATCATGAATCTAGTCGGTTTGTTGGTGTGGTTGATTGAAAAAATATTGATTTGATTCGATTTGATTATCAATGTGCAGATAAACGACACAGAATTTATGTTTTGTGTTGTTGAGTGGGTTTTGATTTGTTTCATTTCGGTTGTTATATAGAGACGACCACCCACCAACTGCACGAATTAATATCGTATAAATAACATATTTTTATATCTGAAAATCGTTTTTATTGCTTTATTTATAATTTAATTGTTCTTTGTCTTATAGCGATAAATAAATAATGTTTTTAATTTGTTTGAAATATAATACTGTGTATATTGCATAAACGAGCTGTCTTATAAGAAACATACAAGAACAATTTTTAAATTTTCATTTCGATTTATGTCATTTAGATGTCACGAGAAAATAATGTGTTCAATAAGCAATTGATATTTAGCTTGGCAGCTTTGAGACTGATACTGACAATATTCAAGCAGACTGATACTCGACTGATTTTTTCATAGGTGCCCGAAACTCAACTGCTTACATTTTCGCTTGAACAACGCATTGATATCAGATCACTTTAAATAGCTTTTACAGCTACTTTACATAAGGATGTTGGTTTAACCGCCATATAGTTGTGATTGATTTGAACTTGGAGATCCGTATACCAGAACAGGACCAGTATTGAAAACCGCTCGAACAAAACCAGTCTTTCTAACCGAAGAGCAGACACAACTTCATCATTGAAAGAAATTCGTTGAATCTCCAGTTTAGGACGAATAGTACTTCATTCTTTTTGTTCGCCGAAGATTAAAAAATCTTTTGAGTCATCTCCACATATCTTTTACAGTTTTGAAATTCTCATCAAAAATCAATTACATTAGTAAATAAAGTAGCCCAAAAAGTACTTGATTCCTTCTGACACTGAAAAAAAACTGTTTCTGCATTGACGTTATCTGAAACTGTACAGGCGAGTACATAAAAATGGGATCTACTGTTTGATCTCACTACACAAGAGGCAGTATTAAGCTACAGTTTGTCACCTTCCACGGGAGCATAATTAGTGATTGTAATATAATAGCCTAATTTGTGATTGTGCCTTGTTAATGCGACTAATCCAACTATACCATCAAATAGTCTCATTTGATTTACTTGAAATCGGATACAAATTGTGCTTGCAGATCACAACTTATGTTTGGAGATGTCAATCTTTATGTATGGTCATGTAATATTATGTGTCAACTGCCACTTAATAAATTTCGTGAGTATAAATACAGAGTGGCTTAAATAACAGCTAACGACATCGGTTTATTATCATGAATGTTTACAACTAATCGAATTAGTTGTAAACATTCATGATAATAAACTGTAATTCACAAACTACACCTCTTGGGGTTCTATACGTTGTGTTTGTAAGTGTTGATATGCTTAGTTACAATCACATCAAAGTAACGCATATTGACATACCTTAATCTATCGATTTACGGTCACTTTACAGCTCTAATAAACCTATCAGTCCGGCATGTATACTAACGAAGAAACAGTTTCATTTCTTTTCTATTTAAAATGTTAACTGCGTTTCCGGTCAACTCGACACATGTGGTGTAGATACTTGCCTGGTTTACTTAATACTCCACAAACATTGATTGAATATCAAAACGGACCGAAGATATGTAGGTCAGGAAGGGATTAAAGGAAAATCGTTCATCTGGAGTGAATTACATTTATTTATTCCTGTTGCTCTAATCACCATTCGCATGGTGAAATTAAGTGTTATGATGAAAAATGTTGTGTTAAAGTTATCGTCATATGTGGATGTAAGACATAGACCTTGATGAATGACTACTAAAGATGGCTTCTAACATTTGAGTGAAAGGGGTTTGCAAGTAATATATGTCTTAAAATAAGTTTTTATTGTGGATAATACGAAATGGCAGATGAAAAAAATATGTTCATTTGACAGTTAAAACCTCTTTGTGTAATTGACTCTTAGTAGTTTTTTTAATTTAATATAAATAAAATAGCTACTTCCCAAGATATTAAAGAGTCTTTAACACAAAGTGATGCGTTGGAAATGTAATCTTTAAACTGTGCGAGTGCGAAGTGATACTGCCTCTTTTGTGCATCCTGTATATTCTAGAAATTAATGAAAAATAATATCAAAGTGGGTTATATCAATTTACTGTGCATCGAAATTGTAACTTCTTGACCGCATTTGATTTGATTTACTTAATGCTTAATGATTAATGATATAAAGCTTAATGTTAGTCTTTATGAATTGAGATTTTAGGTAAAATTTATTAAGTGGTTCACTAAATACATTTTAAATTGAGTGCAATATGTATAATAATTTTAAATGAAAAGTTTAATATAATCATAGCTACCTTCATTGTGGCTCAAGGATCACGTATGGGATCTTCATTATTTTTATCAACAGAATACAAATACAAAAAATAAGTCCAATATTTTCAGACGATTTAAATATTTACTACACTATCGAAATGCACAAACAGTTTTCGAAAAATTTAGTAAATGGTTGGTACCAACAACAGTCATTGGGCTTACATATTGATAAATGAAAAATAGTTAATGTCGCTTCATCGAATAGATCATTCGATTTCATCGAATTATTCTCTGTGCTTATTAAACATCGACATCATTATAGAGAGATAAACGCTCACACCCAGGCATGGCGTATTATCTTCATATCATCCCTCACTCTTTTATGGAGGAATAAGACATTGAAAATTAAAGATCACCATTCTTTCATCCGTGTGGTTACGTGCTAAAATCCATTGCATCTTGAACTCTAAACCCGGAGATCATATATGTTTTTTAACTCATTGATGTTATAACCAAAAGAAACGCGGATGAAGAGAATGATCTGGCAACTACTGCTTCTTTTATTTATAACAGTGTGGGAGGCTAGGTCGTGATCGAAACGGATGGAGTCTGACGGATATAAAAAGCACAGTATATATACTCAAAAACTGATTTCAATGTTATATTTTTTTTTAGTTGAATTCTCTCGTTCATTCAACCGTTATAAATTCACAAAATAACTTGTTAATGTCGATTTTCTCGAGTAACTTTTAATAATTGAAGATGAATAATGAATAATTATCAGTGAATGTAAGGTTTGGCAAATGGCCGATCCTTTGACAAATTTCGGTCATTATTCGTATATGCGTTTATTGATAGGGAGCTCACCCTGAACAGTGAATTGAAGGTGAGATTGAACATCGTTAAAGTAAATTTTGAATATAAATTTAATAAGCATCGATAACCGCATCGTTTAATAAACCGCAACATAGCGGTGGAAATGTCAGATTTCAACAAAATCTATACAAACATAAAACGTCATGATGGAATATCAGGGAATTTTCTAAATAGAGTGGACTAATGTTATATTTCTACTTCTATACGTAATTCGCCAAAATCTAGATTTTCATTAGCTTTACGAGAAATTAAGCTGTTAAATTATATTGTTCATATTATATTGGTCTCTGCTGTATTTATATTCAACAGCAATTGCAATTAAACGGAATTACCAGCTATCATATAATTCTGTTGAAATCGTTTGCAATTCAGATGTACCGTTTCTGCTAGTTTGAATAGTTTAAGGTTATCGAAATTTGTCAAAGTTTTTGGTAACATTGGTTATGGATGATGCCGGTTGTAGCTTTATGGTTAAGAGAGTTTGCTACCACGCTGTGGTCTCTAGTTTAATTGCCGCCGTTGACCAAACAATTAACATGCAACCGGATGACATAAAAACGCGTTTGTGTGTAAAAACATTCGTTGGGCAGTATAATGTGCACCAATCGTTAAAAAAACTGGTTCGCAAAGCCTTAGTTGAGACGTGGTAAGGGCCGTTTACGGCCTCTAAGCCATATATTATTTATTATGGATGATGAAGACAATGAATTTCAAAGATCCGAGAAGAAAACTTTGCAGTTTACATTAGTTCCATGATATCCATTTACAGAGGATGATTGAGAAATCAAAATATGGCAAACTTTGAACTAATATTGAGATCAAATGCTTTGCTGAAATCGGTGTACAACTTGCATGTGATCTTGGATGGCTATAATAGTTTTACACTTAAACTCTTTCAAATTAATTACGGTTTATTGGTTTGTTGGCAATGAGCAACGACTTAACGTAACCCAGTAAAAAGAAATCCAATGGTGTTTACCTCATGAATTATAAATGGCCATTTGATCAGATTATTTCTCGAAATTATACGATAACCAATCTCCCGTTTAGTATATCAGATAAAAATAAGGACTTGTGGTATACGAAGAAAACGTGAGAAGAGGGCCAGAAACCGAAGATATTCATGTTCGTTTCGTTAGGTACAATAGAATTGAGGTAAACATTTTTTCTCAAACTAATATAACAAAAAGCTTAAGGTCGTACATAGCGTTTTAAAAAGTTTTCAAATTATAAAATTAAGGAAGGCTGTTGGTTATTATAATCAACCATTAAACAAAAATGCAATTGCCGCTGCCGTCACTGGAATTCGATCTTGTTGGATGATCACGAATCTTTTATGAAATGATAAAAGGGTCCAACTCGATAATGTTGCCTTATCGAGTCACATTGCCAATGAAACTATGGAGTTGAAAAATATGTTAAGATTACAGCTTAATCGTCGATGTCCCATTGCAGGTGGATTTGTATTATTTAAAATAAGTGGGATGTTCGTTTGGGAAATGTGAAATATATTGATGATCATTTCACTGAATTTTTATAACTTATATACTCTTACATTCGAATAAAACGTACGAAAAAGATTAATTTAATACTTGTTCGTAAAAACAGAATCTTTATTCATCTAACATAATTTAGCTACCGAAATAATGAAAGCAGCAAAGTATGATCCACTTGTATGTTTTAATATTTTTATAATATTAAATTTATCGAATAAACTGACAATGCTTATAAATACATGTGATACGTAGAGTTTGTCTCAATTTTCGTTTTAAGAAACAAGGATTTCAAATAATTTCAGATTCTGATAATATCACGCCGCTATTATATTTTGAGCACTGAATGAGTGATCCTTGAAGATGAGTTCATTGTTTATTGTCCATATTCGAATTAAAAATAATAATTGTTTCTTTCAGATCTATTAAAAAACATAAATAGTTTTACCCAAAGGTGAAATAGATTTGAATATTTCATCAAATACATATATGTACCTGCACAGGTATCAAATATGAAAGCAACGTTAATTTTTATATCCGCTACCTTTGCAAAATATACAGCTTAACCTTATAGAATATGTCTAACAGTTTACATAAATTTTTACAAATTTAGCAAAAAAACACAAAACGTGAAATAAAAATCATCCACAAAAAGCAATTTCCTTTAAAAAAAAACACCAATATTTCCATTTCATCTCCAATAAACCGCTTTCCTCATACCCATTCGCAAAATTCACCTCTCTCGTTTTTATAATGCTGTCTTACACAATTTCTATCACAAATAACAACCGAATGAGCACACACAAGAAAAAAATCTTCTCGTTTATAGATTTTATTTTGACATTGAAATCACTTTGAATATAAATACGCAAAAAAAAACGAAAAAGTTTCATTTTTTCGAGCTTTTTAAAGTTTGATTTTTTTTTGTTCATTGTAATTTTCCGTAGAAAAAGATAATTTCCCTGTGATTTGATGTGATAAGACGAACACACTCACACACAAAATCAGTGTAACAGAAAAAGTTTAATGATACGAGTATACCGAATGTTGACTTGCCTGATTTTGGCTTTCACTCATATGAAATTATAGTATGTAACATATGTTGATACACAAAAGTATAACAAAAAAATATAACGGTAAAAGCTCTTTAACTTTTTTTTATTATTGCAGATAGTCGGGTTATATAATAATGTGAATGCGTTTGTATTTATACTGGTGGGATTATAAACAATTTAAACACCTCACGAGAATAAACGAGAAAATCCCCATATACGAGTAGGTCACCCCAAATCAAATTTAAACTTAATTTACTACAAAAAATCGTTTAAAATAACCGTATTTTATCGTTCCGAATCATATCTTTATATCAAATAGTCCTTAAACCAACAGACATGACAGTCGTGCTAAACAAAATTCCCCGAAAGATAATGTATTGATACTTAAGTATGATGATGTGAAAACAAAACAAAAAAATATAAAAAGCTTAACATTATTATCTAATCTTTAAGTAACACTTTTTGCGTTGTATGCTTAAACTTTTTCTATTTCTGGATATACATACATACAATGAGGAGTGGCCAAGTACCAAGAAACAAAACGACGATGCGATGAAACTCAACTCTCTTAATATGTTAACTCATCATCTCGTGTACGTTTTGAGTGTTGAGTTTATTTCGAAGATTCCATTTTTTTTTTGATAAAATTTTTTTTTGTTCTTGTCTTTCTGAAGCTTTTTTATGAGCTTTTATCTTTGCACACACAAAAAAAAGGAAATATAAAAATATGATTTCCGTTCTTGTTTCATTTTTTTGTGCTTCGTATATTACAACTTTATTATTATTTGTTAGATTTGAATCCTTTTTTCGTATGCTTCATGCTTATATGTATGTATGTACATACTATATCTATACATAGATGAGTTATGGTCTTGAAGAAAAAAGGATATTTTTTTGGTAGTTTTTTTTCTTTTATAAATTGTAGTGTAATATATTGGGTCCGGATTTTATTCGAATAGTTTCTTTTTGTTGAAGGAAAAAATGTAATTCATTTGGATATCCTTTATTGAAAGGATAGAAATTCCTGGGAATATGATTTTTTTACAAGGATACTTATATAAAATTATGTAAATGGACAAAACAATAAAATCCTTGTTAAGCTTTTTAGATATGTATCAATTATTAAAACGAAAACAAAGTCTATATATTCTAATAGAAATCTCTACTAACATGTGTACTACCCATATAAAACGGATAGACAACAATCCGGCCCTTTACCCAACCAAAATCAATCAGGAATATAATAATTTTAAACAGTTTTCCGTATAACGTATATGGTCTACTTAAAAATGTCAGATTTAATATAAAAAAAGGATTAATTTTCCTTTTTAGTTTCATTGTATATATGTGTGTGTATACATGTGATATATGTTTTATGTGTATTGTTCATTCGAATAGAAATAAAATTTCTAAAAATAGAAATTAAATTTTGTTAGTGTTGTTTCCTAAAATACAATATGTTTTACTATATCTAGGACGAATGAAAATAAAGTTATCCACAACCACACACACATATATATATATATATATATATATATATATATATATATATATATATATATATATATATATATATATATATATATATATATTTATATATATATATTTATATATATATATATATATATATATATATATATATATATATATATATATATATATATATATATATATATATATATATATATATATACAGAATCTGTAAACACTCGATTGGCTTTAGGAAAGATGCCTTCAGTCATTAATTGATAATCGCAAGAAATTGTGAATGAAGTCACGTCTCTTTGATATTAGTAATGTTAAGCAAAACATTAAGAATGGTAATCTAGTATGCAAACGAACTACTGAACCGCATCGCAGAACTAAAAATATTTCTAAATACTGAGAGATATGTTTACTTTCAAATAGTTATTTTACCAAAAAACTTTCGTAAAATTTCAAAGGTTTCATTGCTATCATAACATTTATCTAGCAGGAAAAGCGAGAATGAGTACATTAATGAATAAATAATAAAACACTTAAAATTTAAGAATCAAAAATACAAGTTTATAGTTGAAATAGCGGTGTAAATAACTAATACTCAGGAATATGTGGTTTCAATATATTGTCTACCTCTGTGATGGCTGCAGAGCTTACGAATACAATTGTGATTTATATTCTGATACAAAACCGACCAATTAGCCCACAAAGTACCAGATCTGTTATATTTGTATATGATAAAAAGCATATGTATATGGACAAATAAACATAATGAAGAAAGACACTATCACATGATCATTCATCAGTACCATAATAGTCAACGGCATATAGCTCGATACTTACATATCAAAGAAATTGATATCTCTTTCCGAAACTGGTTGAATCTAAAGCTGTAATCAATAGTATACATGAGGATAATAGGATATACTTCAATATTTCGAAAATAACTATTCCAAAGTTCTATATCCAAACCTATTCGAACTAAAAAGTAATCAGAGATGTTAAAAAGTAATTAGAATATACTAACAATTTTTTATGGAGAGCACCAAACATACTTTAATTACCGAAGATGCAAATATACCCTCAATCAAATACGATTTCATGGGCCAAAAAAGTGAACAAAAAGCAGATTCATTTGCAAAATACTTTTATAGATGTATCTGTTTAAACTGCTCTGAGGGCAAACAATAAAAATGGAACATTACAATAAACTCATACATAGCTTCATAGCCATATAAAAACTTTTAAATATATCAGTCACACTCCTTACACTCATGAGGACATCAAAATACGCTTTGTGACGATATTTGTTACACCTTTGATTTTCGATATTTATTACACTTTTCACTCTAATGGCATTTATGCAGACATGCCTTCCAATGATTTAATCTCACTCGTAATCATTGTAGTGTCTCCTTTGATTTCCTTTAAGAAAAGTTTTTTTTAAAGGGTCACTACACCATTCAAAGTACTTTTTGCCTTTTATTTGACATTTTTGCACAAATTCACTCTACCTGTCCATTTATGTTTCAAACAAGGTATATCAGATATCTCTAGTATCTATAAAATCATATTAATTTACCTCCTTATTGAAGCAGACTCTTTCTGTAATCATGTCAGCTTTTTCATAACCTTTGGTCTGCAGGTATGAAGGTATTTATTGAAGAACCACTTCAATATCACAAAATTGAAGGTACTCAAAAAACTTATTCCCTTACACATTACCCTGAGTTTCTCTCTCATACTTATTAATTCTAAACCAGCTAGAGAGTCACTCGATTATCACTTACACTAGCATATGTAACCACTTTCAAATGAGCAAAATAGGTCACTTCTATCTTGTAAAGTTCTCTCTTAACTGATAACTTATTCATAAAAGGGATTGTCATGTCATTAGGACTACTTTTTACGTGCATGCTATCCAAAGTCAGTGGGTTCTTTGGGCCTTGACGAGAATTTGAATTGTGATAATCTTCGACCCCTGGAACTAATTGAGCGAGTGAGCTATAGAATGACGGTGAATTTGAACTTGGAAACAAAAGTAACTTTGCTTCTAATTCTTAATAAGGTGTGGATGAGTGTTCAAATTCAGGAAAATTGGATGGAAAGCAGAGTGTTACCAATCACCAAAACGGATCGGGTTAGAAATCTGGCATCAATTTACAAAGGAATTTGTAGGTGGAATGTGTTACGAAATTAGTGAATGCTACTCGTATGATTAAAGAAAGAATGGAAAATTTCTTGAATGTAAGTAATTTGTTGCCGGAAACCCCATTTGGATTCCGTCACAACGACAAGAATGTGTGGGTGAGAAGTACAAAAAAAAAAAAAAGAAAATTTTAGCGCTATTTTGGACATTGAAATGTCGTTGTGATTCCAGGGAAACTTTATAAATATCTTTCAAATTTGGGTTCCATTAGAAAAATTTGAGAAAGGGTATATTATTTTATAAATGGATAAAAATTAGTATAGATTTTTAAGGGACTATCTAAAAAGCTTTTGCAAAAGCTACTTCAATGCTGTTTTAAGTGCTAATCGAACACTTGCTATATTTTAAGCATATATGTTCCAGTGTTTCTTTTAGATATATCCCAACTCTTTGATATGATATGGTATTAAGGCTTAAAACAAAAATTAAATTGTGATCTATTCAAACCAATTTAAACTTGCTATTAAAATCCTACATATCTGACCGAAATTTCGTGTATTGGGATGAATCCTTAAATAAAATTGATATCATAATTTGTACATACGATAAATTTATGAAATATTTAATTAAAAATTAATTTTGAATCAAAAAAATGCTCTCGTCAATATCTTGTATAACTGAAAGTTCAGTGTTCTTTCGAATTACTACAAAATTTAAACTAGTTGTATATACTTGGGTAAGATACCAGAACACCAAAATAATCTTATATGAAACTCCTCGAATATTTTATATATAAAACTCCACTCCATGTTAAACTCCAACATTTTCTTTAAAGCATATCTTTCGCTCTAATATAATCGACCTCAGTCTAATGTGGATAAATGCTTTGCTTTCTTATAATATTACTTTTTTATAATAATAAATTCTGTCTGCTTGTTACAAGATAATAACGTGAAGCTTTACGAAGATATGTTCGTACTTTTTTTTTTAACGAAGCGAAGAAGGCTCCTGCTCAGTGCTCACTTTAACCGGTTATTTTATGACATACATAATATTTTTCTAAAACATTAATAAAAAACACTTAAGAGGCTGACTCACTTTATATTCTTATTTGATCGTGCCTTCTTGAGCTACGAAAATCTTAGGAAGAGTGTCGAAAATGAGCTACGAAAATCTTAGGATCGTTTTTATAATTTTAAAAATTAAAAATCATTTTCCATTGCTGTTTTCTTTCATCTAGTACGATATGAATTTGACAGTTTAGTACATTAATTTAATGATTGCTTCAAGCATATATGGGATAAATAAGTAAGCTGCGAACATAACCCAGTTAAGTTTCCCAGCCTAAAGTTAGCCGAAAGTTTTCAGCCGAAATAATAAAAAAACGATAATGCAGATAGTGTGTTTGCTATTTCAGGCGAACGAAAGTTAAAAATTTTACATTGTTCGATTAATTGTCAGCTGAAACACATCCCTCGACATTTTCCAGTTAAAAATGTACACTTCGAATATTCCTAATCTTAAAGGAAACACACTTTCTTTAAAATTTATCAAAATAAACATGTTACAAATCTGTGTAATATCAATCTCTTAAATGTTATGGCTAGGAGTCGCGAAAATTCTATTAAATGGAGAAATGGAGATTTCAACCTCCTTTGAAGTTGGATATATGAAAAAACTAAAAATAAAAATAATCTATGGCTTAGAGGTTGTAAACTGCCCTTACCGCGTCTTAACTGAGACCTTACGCACCAGTTTTGACGATTGGTGCACATTGTAGGTGGTCAGCCCAACTTATGTCTTTACACACAAACGCGTCTTTACGTCATCCGGTTGCATGTTAATTTTTTTGGTCAACGGCGAGAATCGAACTCGAGACCGTGGCGTGATGAGAAACTCTCTTAACCATTAAGCTACAACCGGCGACAAACACTATGAAGATATAAAATAGGATTGGTGTTTGAGAATTGCTCTATTTGTATCAAACTGCTTTTTTAGCCATATATCATTCGTCAAATGCTATATGAAGAAAGACGAGCAGTAAATTAACTAAAGTTATATAAACAAGTCTATATTATTATAAACTATTTATAGTTGAATAAAATGGCTGATATAATATAAGTGGAGGCCCAAAAATCGAATTTCTTTACATGTTCTTAATGTTGTTTTTATTTTTAACAGGTGGAATATGCGTAAATTAAACATAATATAAGCACCACTATAATTGTACGATTTCGTGACCATATTACTATACGCCATTTAAAACATAACAAAACTATTAAAAGTTAGAAATGTTTCTACATTCCTAGATATAAAATACGTATATGTAAGATTACAAAACAGAACTGACCTTCGAAAAAATTTGAATTGATTTTTTGATTAGAAATTAATTATTCATAAAACCTAAAAAAATTACCATAATTGGATTATAAAATATTATGTATACCACCCTCTTGAAACAGCCTCTCCTTTATATATATATATATGTGTATATATATATATATATATATATATATATATATATATATATATATATATATATATATATATATATATATATATATATGTGTGTGTATGTGGTAAATACCATACGACATCTTTTGTGAATACCTAGGATTTTACGCGGCAAAGAACTTATTTTTTATATCTACACACACACACATGCACAACCAAACAAAAAGAGATAAAATACCAAAGAAAATAATAATTTTAAATATTTGAAATTATTAAAAGCTTTTTTCCCATTTCCATAAAAAAGCTTTTTCATTTAAAAACAACAACAAAACAATTTATTTTCCCTCAGAGGTTTTCTCGTTTTACTTCATTCATTCATTCATGGGAAAATATTTTTTTTCCGTTATGCGAAATGAAAATGACGAGAACACGTAAAAGTTTTGTTTTGGGAAATATATAATGAATATTCGTTTAATTTTTTTCTGGGCATGATAATTAGGTATATGTATGTTGTTTCTATGTACAATAGACAAAATAGCCAATAAAGTTTTAGTGTGGAGTGTGGTGGAACGACATTTTAGTTCAATAATACTGCTACTTTGTACGATATATGTATGGAAAATAATTGAACTCACCCATTCAGTTAGACACAATATCAAATTCTGAAACCGAATAATATTACTCGAGAGCAATATTTACTCTATGTACTCGGCGTACTTATAAGGTAAATGAAAATCGAAAGTTTAATTTCCATACACTTGATGTACTCGTATATAATCGTTTATAATGAAAAATTTGAGATGTGGATTGTGTGGGATATAATATCGAGATTATTTCTAGGTTAGTAAGAGAACGTATAGAGTATATAGGTGAATCCATAGAAAATTCTGTGTTATTTGAAACTCCTAAACTTCTCAAGTTTAACAACAACAACTAAGTATATGTATACACAGGAACACGAGAATTCTATTCGTAGAATGAAAATTGTGGTTGTATGCGGTTTTTAAACACCAGGGGGGGGTATGGTTATACGAAAGAAGTGGTGGTTATATCATCAGAATTTTTAATTTTTTATTATTTTTCTCTCTGTGATGTAATCTAATATTTTATGTTATTGTTTTTATGGGATTATTGATTTAAAGGCGTGTGCACAACATATTCTCGTATATATTATGTATATAATATACAAACATAAAATACTTTGTACTTTTCAGACAGTAGAAAATTTATTAATTGAAATTTTCTTTCGACTTTTATAGTTTTTTTTTTGGATTGTAAACATGATAGTATAATAATAGACGATTTAGTTCTAGTATAGAGTATATATATTATTCGAGCACAGTAACCCCTCGTGCACATAGCTACATGTATAGTATTTTATCTTGCATGACTTGCAAATGAATTCAAAACGTTATAAAACTTAATTTTATTTTAAAAATACACATTATGATAGACTCCCAAGAGGGGAGTTTAAAGGTATTATTTCTATATAATTCCAACCCTGATCGAAATTGTTGTGCCGTACTACAAAATGTGCCGGACAACATGATCCATACATTTTAGTAGTTGCCTAATATTCTCGCGTGATACCTAACTTCGTTTAACTTGAAGAACAGGATTTTAAGGCTATGTTATCTTAAGAGCTATCCACCGTTCATTCAAGAGTATGTCAATAAATTAGGTGTATGTGTATATTATTTTGATCCAATGTTTGATCGGTAATGTCTTGAATATCATTTTGTATTTAATTTGGACTATACGTTAATTTAGTGATATTCATGATTTTCATTTGGAGAAATCTCGGTTCTTGATAATGATTGTATAACAAATTGCCGTCCGTATAAGAATTGTCTAAAGCCATATAATAACTAAAACCTAACAGTTCTTTTTTATAGTAAGGTAATTTTTTCTGCTACATTCAACACTCTACTAGCATATGCTATAGGTAAGTCTTTGGAAACGTTTATTTGAGATAAAATTGCACCTATGGCTTTATCACTTACATCGGTAGTCAGCATAAATATCGTCTTAAAGTTTGGGTATTATAAAATCGGTTTATTGCAGAGAAATTGTTTTAAAGTATTGAAAGTTTCATCGGTATAAATGCATTCCATATATGTATTTGGTATTCTTATCGTTTAAAGCATTCAATGGTTCTGCAATCTTTGCTTGGTTCGGAATAAATTGACGATAAGTCTAAGAAATGACGAAACTTCTTTAACGTTTGTAGAAAATTTTAAAATTGAATCAATTAATGTTGGATCAGCTGTTTTGTTCCATTACACGTTATTATATGACCTAAATATTTTAGTTCGGTTCTAAGAACCGAAGTTGCATTTGCGAGGTTATAATTTTATGAAACATGTTCAAACTTTTTACAGTCTATTATTATGATCGTAGAGATTGATGATGTCAAACAAGAACATCCTCTAGATAAACGAAACGTTTTTTCGTTTTATAGTGGATTAAACACTTAAAATGTGATTCATTAATCTTTGAAATGTGATAGATGCGCCTTACAAACCAAATGGCATTCGCAATAAGTGGTAATGCCCGTTAGTAGTCGAAAATACAGTTTTATTTTTATCTTTAAGGTTCATTAAAATTGGATGGTATCCATCACACACAGAAAAATATTAAGTATTTTTTGCTTTCATGTAAAATTTTTTCGGTATATTTTTGATCCCATACGATAGGGTTTTCATAACAAGAAGAATCGGTTTAAAAATTATTAAAATTATTTAAAATCTATTCGCCTTTGGCTAAGAATTTGTTTTCTTCTTAGTCACTTTAAGATAGTCACTTTAATTCAACAATTTCTAGAGTTATCGACGTGATATTTTTATCTTATACAAAAGTTGGTTTTCTTCATTAAATCTTTTTTTATTTTATCGGTAAGCGAAAAATTTCAAAATTAAGATTGGTATTTTTAAAATAGTAAACTAATTTCGCTTGAACGAAAAACTGGTATCAAACAATTAAATTGAATCAAACAATTAAATTTCATGTTTTTAGAACTAATTTATCTGATTTATTACTTTTTATTAATTGTTCTATAAATATAGTAGATAAATTCACTAAATAAATTAGATAAATTTAATATTTTTTTAATAGTCCTTTTGAGCCAATATTTGAATATTTCTCCTCCAAAATATTCTATAATACCAATTTGATATTTTAATAATTTAAATTTATTTATTTTTATTCATTTAGTTTACAGAAATTCAATAGTATAAAAAGTATATAAATAAGGTTGTGGTCATCTTAAATTTTTGTGCTTCTCGAAATTTTGTTGAAAGCGTATGTTCTACCCTTCTACCACTACAATACGCACTTATCATCAAAAAAATTTCCTTATGTTTAAGAAATTTGAACTTATTTTGGATCATCTTAACCATTCTAGAAATTAATTAAAAAATACAAAAAAATTAATATTTACTTCGTAAAAGCAAAAACTACTTTCGAATTACCTGTAATAATGTACATTTTGTTGGTGCAGTCTGATGATCCAGAAAAGCAAGCTCATACTGAAAGACATCGGATACCTAGATGATGTGGTGGCTGTGGAAAAATTAAGGTCAAATCCAGACGAGGTTGATTCCATTGTGAAATAACCTATATCATAGGGTGTAATCGCCGTTTAGTTAACTTTACATTGTCGGCTCCACTTTCATGTATATACTATAGAAAACTATGTATATACTTTAGAAAACAAATTCAACTGGACTGATAAAGCTGATGCCGCCTTTAATAATTTAAAAATTCTGTAGGTTCGGAACCTGATCGCATTACTTCCAATTTCAAACAAGATTTTATATACAATGTGATGCGAGTTCTACTGGTACTAATCATTGGCAGCGAGATCGAATGAGATATCGGTATTGAATTTGATTATTATGCTGTATATTCCTTTGAAATTGGTTTTAATTTAAATAAGATTTTTCATAACTTACCATTTCACCCTTGTTCGTGTTGCAAATCAAATAAAATTTCTTGAAATTTGCAATGAACCACTAATTTCTCTTCGGGTTCCAATGTATAGATGTTTTATATGATTGATGATTTTTACGATTCCGGGACCTATATTATAAATAAAATATTGATATTAGTTTATTTTAATATACTTTATATTCCATAAATACCTGAGAAACTTAATTCAGTATCATGACACACCCTTGCATTTCTTACTGAAGTCACCAAAATTATTCCATAATATCACTTATATATTTATTAATCAATATTTATATCATTTTAAACAATATCATCGATTAAAATATGATGAAAATTTTCTTTTTATAATTACAAATAAAACAACTGCTATTGACTACGACTCGTTGATACACTGCAGTTCACTTGAATAGGAACGACCGTTTTTTTTAATATTTTAAAATCGGTCCAACTTTTCCAAGTTTGACTTTTACAGGATTAACACTTGTTTAAAATTACATACTTTTTAAATAAAAATTAATTAGTAGGCCAGAAGGATTTTATTTTATTTTGTTTTTTCTTAAAAAGTGTGATTTTTGTTTGTTTCACTTGAATAGAAACGACCATATTATCAATAAATTTGAAGTGTTAGCAACTTAAACTTAAATTAAATTAATTTTTTTTAAAAAAGGTTACCAATTTAACATAAAAAAAATTAAATTTGGATCGAGAAAAAAAACTTAGTAAGGAAGAAATAGCCCAAATTCAAGTACTACACAGCGAAAATTATTCTCTACAAGCAATTGCAGATGAAATAGGGAGAAGTAAGACTGTTATCTTCAATTTTACAAAAAATTCAAGAGAATATGGCTCAACAATAAAGACCGAACTGTTCAGGCCACATCTGCAGCCGACAAGTGGGCCATACCAAGGGCAGTATCCAATTGCGCACTATCTTGTGCAAAAATTAAAGCTAGAGTTGGTGTGGAGGCCAGCCGAACAACAGTATGGAGAGTAATTAAAAAAGCAAATCAACTTATTCGAAGAAAGCTCTAAAAGAAACCACCTTTCAATCAGGAGAGGAAACAGAAAAGGTTAGATTTCTCGAGGCAGCATATGACATGGGCTGAAAAATGGAAACGTGTCGTTTTTTCTGATGAGAAGAAATTATTATTATTTTCACGACCTTCGAAAAGAGGAAAAGTTTTTAGCAAAACACCACAGCCGAGAATACATACACGGGCTATATCATTTTATGGTCCGGGAGATTTGTCATTTCCAACCGGAAAAATGACCGCAGCAACTTACAAGGGCATCCTTGAAGAAGCATTTCCCCGCTTCAATGATACTTTTGGGCCATTGCCATGGATATATCAGCAAGATAATGCCCTTATCCATACAGCTTACATACTCAAATTATGGATATCGCAGCAAAATGTAGAGCTTTTACCGTGCCCTATTTGTATTCTCCTGATCTCAATATAATGGAAAACGTGTGGGGTTGGCTGTCTCGGAAAGTTTACGAATGTGGTCGACAATTCGACAGTAAAGAAAGCCTTATTAAGGCGATAAATGAAGCCTGGAACCGAATTTCTTTAGATTATTTAAAATCTTTATATAACGCCATCTCAAGCAGGTTGTATGAAGTTATTTTGAATAAAGGAAGTAGTAAACATTATTAAAACCACGTAAGCTCAATTAATTTTGAAAAATAAATCGAATTCAATTAAATTTTTATTCAATAAAATAACTTTTTACTAAGATTAGTTAATCGTTCTTATTCAAGTGAATATTCAAATTTACCATTATTTTAGAAAAAATCAAGAAAGCAAAATTAATCATGAAAAAATAAATTTTTTTTTCCTTTGATATTTACTGCTTAATCAAAACTTATAATTCTGTAAAAAAAATATTGAAAAAGTTGGATCGATTTCGAAATATTTAAAAAAAAACCGTCGTTCCGATTCAAGTGAACTGCAGTGTATATGCTTGGTCATGCATATTTGTGACATTCCAAAGAAAAATATTTATTCATTTACTAGATTGACTGAAAAAACTAATCCTTATTCTTTGATTTAAATAATGCTTTAGACGATTCATTCAATTGTTTTGAAAATTAGAATAATAACTTTCTTTGAATACACCTCAAAAACAATTTTTAATGTTTTTATCTAATTTCATTATTTGAAACTCTAAAAACTGTAGCAGTTTCTTTTAGTACATTATATAAATTATGAAACAACAAATCAATCAATTTTCTTTAGTAAAATTGATCAATTTTCACTTTGCCATATGATAAATGATTATAGATAATTCAAATAAAGTATTAAATATAATCATATAATTCATTATCATACAATTATGAATAGTTAAATATTCTAATTTTATTTTTTTTGTGTACGTCTTGCCGGCACATAACCACTCAAAAAGATTACTGCTTTCCTTAGACTATGTCTTAAAACTATTAATCGTTGAATACCAAGTTCTGATGAGTTTTGTAGCTGGTCGTGACAAATAACTATGATGGTGTGTTCAATCTTATTGGTATGTATATATCACTTCAATGTTATTTTAAAGAAGGTTATATACACATTCGTTACAAACTGCGGCCATCATATCCAATACAACTATAAATTTTCAACCTTTCTGACTGTGACTGTATTGTTTATGTTGACTTCGTTTCAGCTACATCACATAACACTAATAATTCAAAATTATACACTCTACGTATTCATGTATAAATACTTAATAATCTATAATATTCACGAGTTTTATTTTACAGAAACCACATTGTCATAAATATATCGAATTTCCATGTGAACATGCTTTTTTGTTATTCAAAAGTTCTTAAAGGTATTTACCATTCGCACATGACCTCAAACGAAACCACGTAATTCAGTTAGATAACAATATACCAATGTATGTATCCAAACCACCCACACTATCATCGATTACAACCGAACTATGTATATGCAAAGTTGATTGTCGTTTTGCTTAAGCATATAAAGGTATAAGTATCTAAGCGTATATTCGATAATCAATTCGACAAGAACACAACGTTATTGGTTTTACGAAAAGGAAATAAAATATAAATCCGGATTTGAATGACTTAATGCGAAATACAAAATGGAGAGTCAAAATATTATTGAAGCTTATACAGCCATCTCATACCATAAGAAGACCAAAAATTTTTTTGGAACAACAAAATGGCAAATAATAAAATGACATCAAACATCCCTATAAATAAATGGCACGAATAACCGAAAAAAAATTGTTGCATGTTGAGGTTGTGCTTTACGTACGCCGTCTTCCTACCACAAACGACAACAACAACAAAGAAACACACATAGTTGATGATGACATACAATAGTTTTATTTTTGTCACACACAAAAATAACTATAAACGAACTAAACCATATATATATATATACCACAAACATCAACCCCCTCCCATGATTACGACGTTGGGAGTAAAACTAATAAATTTAGATGATGGAACAGAAATTCTATTTTGTTGGTGGAAACGCAACAACAAGAATATAAAAGTTGGTATGACACACAATGAAAAGCAATATTAATGGCGAAGAAAGTTTTATGGCATTTTTTTTGTGCTTGTCGGTTGTTGTCGATTTATTTAGATCATTTGTTTTATGGATTATGGCATATAATTATATGGCATCTAACATACTGTTAGGAACAATCTTTTTTCCTTGTACGTTAGTATGTTAGTTGTACATACTCGTAAATAATTTTAGTTTATGATAGCAAAAAAGTTAAATCGTAAAATTTTTTTTTTTTTATCAATTTAGAGAAGAAATCAATCTTGTGTTCTGTATGCGAACTATAACATAAAACAGATGACATAAATCAATTTGAGTTTAACGATTATGATTAACGTTGGACATGGATACATCATCGATTGTTGATGGGAAATGGATAGATTATTAGTTACCAACCATATCAGTTGCTCGATTTCTGATATACTTTTGCAATGGAAGTGCATTGTTAGTGACTTTAAAATTATCTCGTGTTTTGTCGATGTGTTTGTATTTAAATAACGTTTGACCAGGGTTATTCAATAAGTCCGTAGGATGACACATAGATCGCGTTACTAGAATTAGTTAGGTTTAGAATTATGTCCATATGATTTTTTTTAGTACCACCAAATAACACCTGCATAAATTTCAAATAATACCTGTATAAATTTGACAGCAATCTGACTATTGTTTCGTGAGTTATAGCATTTTGTGTGAAGCAACTTTCGCTTTTGAAAAATAAATGAAAAAAGTGTATTTCGAGTTTTATGAAAAAATAAAAATACAGTGGAAAACAAACAATGGCTTGATAAACATTATCCGAACTTAGCTCCATCGAGGATAATTGCAGAGAAGTGGATTGCTGAATTAAAATGAGGTCGTATCAGCACAAATGATGCAGAGCGCAATGGACGCCCAAATGAGACTGTTATTCCAGAAAATATCAAAAAAATCCACAAATTGGTTATAAACGATCGCAAATTGAAGGTGCACGAGCTAGGTGATATTGTAAAGATATCAGATGGTAGTGTTTTTACCCTTTTACACGAATATTTGGGTATGCGAAGCTCTGTGCAAAGTGGATGTCGCATGAGTAGTATTTGGCGCTTTTAAACCGCAATAAAATAAAATTCAATCGTTGATATGTGACAAT
The DNA here is from genome assembly GCA_963932295.1 of Tipula lateralis. Lineage (NCBI taxonomy): Eukaryota > Metazoa > Arthropoda > Insecta > Diptera > Tipulidae > Tipula > Tipula lateralis. The sequence goes on from OZ010736.1 coordinate 97,511,130, forward strand.
GGATGAGATATGGCTTCACAATTACACATCAGAATCCAAAAAGACAATCAACTGAGTGGACAGCAGTCGACGAACCGATTAGAATGCGAGCAAATACGCAACAATCGGCCGGAAAGTTGATGGCGTCTGTATTTAGGGATGCAAACGGAATATTATTCATCGACTATCTCCAAAAAGGAACCACCGTCAACAGCGACTATTACGTGCAATTTTGGATCGTTTGAAGGCTGAAATCGCTAAGAAACGGCCACATTTGCAAATAAAAAAAGTGTTGTTTCAACAAGACAATGCCACGTGTCACAGATCGATGAAAACGATTGCAAAATTACATGAAATGAATACCCTTCATACTCTCCAGATTACGCCCCCAGCGACTTTTTCCTGTTTTCTGATCTCAAGAGAATGCTTGCTGGTAAGAAATTGAAGTTCAATGTTGAAGTAATTGCTGAAACCATAAAAGTGTATCTAAAAGTTGGAAAATCGCTTTACTCGTTGTATCGCCCTCGAAGGCAACTATGTTGAATAGTAAAATCGAGTTTTGTCAAAATTTTGTTTTTTCTTAGGCGGCGTCCATAAATTACGTAACGCTAAAAATACGATTTTTTGACTCCCCCCTCCCCCCTTGTAACACTTTGTAACAAAGTGTTAGACCCCCCCTCCCAACGTTACGTAACCGAACTAAAAATAAAAGTACATTTATGAATAAAAAAAAGTTTGTATAAAATACAAATTCAATATATACATTAATTTCAACCAATAAAAACCATAAAATAATACATTAAAATAAATTAAATACAAAAAATAGTTATTAAAAATAAAATTTATCAAACATCATCCTCCCATGGCATTTGTATCTGATCTGTGATTTCGATTATTGGAATCGATAAATCCTCACATGTGATGTTTTCATTGCAAGTAGAAAGATCGCTATCATCCTCATCGACCCACTCAACGTCCTCATTCAAATTATTTACAATTATTGCCATAATCTCTCGTTGTCTGCGTGCAGCAATTCGAACTGGTCGGATTTTGGGTGCAGGTAGTTCAATTTTCGATTTATGGAGCGTCATATGCTCCTTCAACATAACCATGGACGCAAAGTATAATTTGCACATCCTGCACGTCCTATCTTTTAAGAGTTGCTAAACTGAAGGACAAAATAAATCATACGGAATACATGTGTCATTTATATTTCTCGGCAAATTTATTTTTGACATAGCTAATGAATTAACGACAAACAGGGGAGCAAACTTCACGTCAGTGCCCTCTGATGCCTTAAGTCCTTCATTAATTTGCTGAAGCGGAATAGATGCTGGGATGAACCTTGATTTTTGCATGCTAAAAAATCTACTTCTCGGACTACTGCAACATTTTCGGTTTGAGCACTTTACAATTTGTAACAAATACTGACACCATTCTGATATGTTGTGCCATCCATTTCAAATTAGCAGATTCCATATCATCGGAACTTAGCTCTGATTTCTCTGGATCAATATACTCTGCTATTGTTGGATAGCTATCAAAAATCATATCGGACCAGACATTTGCCAAAGTAGTTCCCGCGTGCTTGAAATTTTGTTTCTCAAGTTTATCGTTTATACAGTCTGGAGCCGATTGTCTAAATGTGTTCCAAAATGATCATGCTCAAGTAATAAGCCCGATACTTCACGACTCAGTGGTGACATTCTACGCTCCACTCTGTTGAATGCACTGCGTCCAGGTGCATTTGTTGCAATAAACCTAGCATCCAAATTTTGTTTTATAAAATGATGAACTGCTATTTGGATCACTTTCTTATAGCGTGGATTCTCGTCAGGACCACCATCAACAGTTAGCATTACAACGGGCTTCGTATAACCATCGAATTTGGTTACCTCGTCAAAGATCGGTAAATTCAGGATCTGTTCGAAGTCATATCCGTGCGAAAAAGCGGTTGATGACGAATGTTTTCCGGAACGAATAGCAATATACGTCGGCCCGCAATATCCTACAGCATCTTTTTGTCCAAGAAGTCCGTTTTTAATATTTATCCCAGCGTAAACAGATGGAATTAGTTTGTTTGGCAGCTACCACCCAATCATGATCCGGTAGTGTAATTTTGTATTCCAAGTGCATTAGCATTGGTGCTTGCTTGTTAGCCGCTGATAGTCCAATAGCTACTCTTGCCTTATCGTCCTGGCTTATGAAGCAAACCTCTATGGAGCCTAAAACTGAAGCTAATTCTTCAAGCATTCGGATACGGAACTTCTTTGGGATTTTAATTGTAGCTGTCAAATAATATATTAGGTTTATCCCCTATTCGAACATTTGTGTTTTATTTTTTGTGTTGAGTTGTGTTGTGATTGATGAATTACAAATACTTCTGATACAGATAGTTTTATTTTATTTTAAATTGAATTGATATAGTTTGTGATACAATAGTATATAGCAATATAAAATTTAGCAAAATTTTATATTGCTATATACTATTGTATCACAAAATTAAATTAGGTTAAAACTGAAACAAAAAGAATTAAAAACAGTGTAAGTGCAATTGATTTTAATGAAGTAAACATTAAAAATCAAGTTAAAAATCGTTTAAAAAACATTTACAAAATATATGATGGTAGTTACGTAACATCATCTAAGACCCCCCCCCACCCCTCATTGTAACAGTTCGTAACACAATGTTAAAGCCCCCTCCCCCCCCCCCTTCCGCGTTACGTAATTTATGGACGCCGCCTTACTTATCTTACGGACTTATTGAATGACAGTTAATGCCAGTTAATGCCAGTATACTCTACTTTAATAACCGAAGTGAAATATTTCCCAAATAACAAAATGAACATGTGTGAGTTAATATAAAATTACAAAGTATTGTACCATAAATGTTGCATGAAAATTCTTAAATATGAAAAGCTTTCAAATAAATATCAAATTCAAAATATCAATAACCAATTGAAAAAGAATAATCTATAAAATACAAAGTTTATGAACTTTGTACAACAATTGCCAAATGTCCTTTCCGAGGGGGCGACAATATAAAAAGCTGACGTCACAACTACGGTATGTTGCACCAAATTACAATGAACAAATCTGTTCAACCAAAATTAATTATGTGAGTAGGTTTTCTAGAATATTTATTGCATGCAATTTCTAAAACAGTTGCCAAATGATCAATCCCCGGGGTCGACAATATAGAAAAGTGACTTTACAACTACGGTATGTTGCACCAAAATACAATGAACAAATCTGTTTAAGTGAAATACGTATACGAACAATTTGGAAAATTATTTGGGAAGGATTTCACAGTCATTCTGTTTGTTTGTTTTAAGATACGCCATAAAATTTGCTAACAATAAATTCTACTTCAATGGAACTTAACCGATTCTATTGTGATATGGATATTCATACTGTTTCCTTGTTTATTTTCCTTCCAAAAGATTGCCATGTTGCTTCTGTTGCTGTCATGATTTATAATGTGTCGTATGTAGCTATTATATACTACGTATGTAGCATGAAACATAAGTTGTTATGGAAGTCAAAGTGATACGTCCAAGTGAAAATTTAATTACAACTCTCATGGATCGTAAACGAAATCTTTATATACAAGCGTATAGCTTTCATTCACAGGACACTGCACTACAGAAGTAAAATGCTAGATGGTTTGGTAATGATTTGCTTACGATCGTTGTGGAAATAAAAACGCTATACAAATATTTTCAAATGAGAAGAACTTGGTTTTTGAAATTATAAACAATTCGGTTAATTAAAGAATTGTATTTTACTAAAATTACTGCCTCCGTTGGTTCATGCAGCACCCAATTTTGCCCCCCTCCCCCTCTTTTGATCTTAATATTTGCCATTGTTTGAGCCTCTATTTAACCAAAAGTTACTTAAATTACATTTTTGACTTTGTCACTTCGGCTGATAATACGATTTTCGATGATATGGCCAGAACCGTTGACAGTGGCGTCGTTATGTTGAAACAAATACGTAGGGAATACAAAGCCAGTTAATTTGACTCGATAATAAACTCTATTCATTGAAAGTGTGACTACTTCCTCATTTTCGAATAAAATAAGTACTAATTTCTTTTGGACTATATAACAGTTCAAACAGTTACTCGTTTTGGGTAGATTGGCTACACAATTTTTACGTGTGAATTTCAAATGAGTCGATTTAAGCTAGATCAACGTTGGGGAATGTTGAGCATTTCTACCAAAAAATTATTTTTTCCGATGAAGCTAATTTTCACTTCGACGATTTTGTGTACTAGCAAAATCACATATATATATATAATTATTACCGAGAGCCAGAACATCGAACCAAACAGATCACGAAATGATCAATAAAAATGCAATTAGATCATCAAATAGTTATATATACAGACAATATCAAATTAAGTGTAAAATTCATCACAACAAATCAAATTGATATACTCGTAGATTAAAATTGGTGACATAACAGACAAATTCTGCGAAGAGCTAGTTACATCAGTCGACTTCACCACCATCACAACAACAACATTCCACTTCTACAATGTAAGACAGGAAATATTAATATAAGAAATTATAAATTAAATTTAAATTAAGAATTTATATAAATTAAAACTAAGCATTTTTATCAATACAATAAAACAATTGTATTTAGAAAACATCCGATTGATATTTAATCATTTGGATACATAAACTATTCTATATCAATGTAACATGATATTTTGAGTTTGAGATAAGAATGATCTCAATTTCTGATTAATCATGAAAATAAAATTTACATAGATAAAATGAAATGTAAAAATAAAAAAGAGTTAATGAAGTAAAATAAAATAAGAGTTAAGCTAAATCAGTTGGAGTACATTTTGAACGCGTGTACCGGATTTAAATACGCGATAGGAAAGAGATTTTCCTTCAAATCCAATACAGCGGCGGGTTTAAGGTTTGCAAGATTGTTGCACATTATGAAAGTGCTGGAATTGCAATCAATTCGATTGCAATTGTATGTGCCTTAACCCAACAGTATTTTTTTTTGTTACGTTTTGTTTTGATTGGGTGCTGGGCGGGCTTTAAGACAGTCCTAGCTTCTTGCAACTGTCAGAGCTCCTGCACCCAACGCGCGATCTTTCAAGTAAAGGTTGATAGCTGCATCAAACTTGTGCATTTTATATTCCACGGAAACTGAAAACCAGCCAACGAGTTCCACTTCTTAGATGTTCGATAAATAAATTCGCGCTTTGCATCTTCAGTTCGAGGTTTTGGCAGCTTCACCGTAAACCTATGCGCATTAACCGTTCCTCGTGTTACCCCTCCTGGCGTAACAATGGTGGTATTTTCTCCTTTAATTCTGTAGAACATTTACCATTTATTAATCTATAGAACACGCAGAGTTCTGAAACATCTCTGCGGTGTTGTAGGCTGTCTAGATCTTTCGTACGTCTGGGGAGCAACTGGGAAGCAGTGCCATATGCTCCACCCCAAACCTGACAACAATATTCTATACACGGTCTAATAAAGGTTTTATTATTTGGCAAACCTGACAACAATATTCTATACACGGTCTAATAAAGGTTTTATATATTTGGAGAACTTGATGCGATTTAAAATCGTCTGCATCTTTTGAGGAACCCGAGTTTACGTGAAGCTGATTTGGCCAATGCGATAATGTGTTCATACCATTTTAAATTGTTGCTAATCTGAACACCAAGCAGACGAATTGAGTCACAACCCACGAGAACGTGTCCTTTTACCACAAAAGGGTATTCGTTGTGACTTCTTTTACGCGCTAGATAGTGCATATTTGTGATTTTTAACTCCTCACTCAAATATTGTACTCAAATCGGAATTAAGCGAATTGGCAACTTCCAGCCGTTCACCGTTTAACTGTGAAGGAGTAGGCTCGACCTCGAATGAAATAGAAGAGTGCAATGTTGCATCATCGGCAAAACTGTGGATAGGGTTTACAGTGCTATCCAACAAGTCATTAATGTATAACAAAAACAAAGTTGGTGACAAAACTGAACCTTGAGGGACTCCGGCATTTGGGGAGTGTGTCGTTGATGATCTTTCATTTAGCACAACGTTGAGATTTCGGTCTTTGAGAAATGACAGAAAGCTCAACGTTGATCGAATCTAAGCCGTATGCCACAAGTTTACAAATGAGATTCTTATGCTAAACCTTGTCAAAAGCCTTGGATATATCCAAGGCTATTGCAAAGGCTTCTCCGTGTTGCTCAAGGGCGAGATTCCATTTGTTTGTAACATACGTGAAGAGATCGGTTGTGAAGCGGCTTTCGCGGAATCCATATTGTTTATCTGAAATAATTTTATGAATCTCAAGATAATGCACCAGTTGTTGGTTAATGCATTTCTCAAAAACTTTAGCCACGACTGACACAGTTGATATTGGCCGGTAGTTTGAAGGGTCATTTATCACCACCACGTTTAAGAACCGGTTGCACCATCGCACCTTGCCAGGCGTTCGGGTATTTACCTTGCTTATAAGAAAGGAGAAAAATTATAGTTAATAATGGAGCCAAGTCACTGGCAAACTCCTTCAATATTCGAACAGGAATTCCGTCAGGTCCGGTGGCCTTATTTATGTCCATTGTCTTCAGGTTCCTGAAGACAATTTCCTCCGAGATGTTGACAGGATCCATTTTGGAACCACAATTCGGAATTGACGGAGGCGTATCTCCATTTGCCACTAAGTCGGCCTGAAAAATATGGATCCACCACCAAAGCACCATCTGACAATTTCAATGCTGAAATAGATGTTTTAGAAATATTGGCAACCAATGCGACCATCTGGTAAAAGTTGCGATCACAGATTTTCAACTCAGAAGCCTTAGCGGCTTTCTTGTTGTCAGCTCTTTTCGCTTCCTTAGCATAGATTTGTTTACAGATTTTTTATCATATCGGATCATTTAAATCAAAATTTGTTGAGTGGCATCCTAACTAATGGATGGTTTAAACTTAGTTAAGAGTGATATATTTGAATTATTGAACGTGTTTTTACCAAGTGCCTGAGTCAATGTAGCTGAGAAATCGTGCTACTCTAAATGTTTATTGGTTTCGTTGAATCAGCTAGAAAGCTGTTACATCTCAATCCGAAAAACGCAGTCACATTATGTTCAAATTGGATTTAAACTCGTATCTTAGTTTCTAGAATACTTTGCCTTTACATGTAAAAATATTCGATCTCTAAACTCGGGCGATTTGTGGTGCCGTATACCTTAACCTCTACATTTTGCTTGAGTAGTAAATCACAACTTTTATATCCTGATGACATAGTTGAAGGATGATTAAACATATTTATGAAGAGTCTCACAAAACACAATATTTACACTATATAAAGCACAACCAATTATAAAAGTTTAATAGAAATAATGTTTCAAAAAAGCTCGACTATTCTTTTATGCATGTATAACCCCACTTTAAAATTTTTCCCATTTGCCTCACATCGACTCAAATGTAATTTTTTATTTTTATTCCCTTTCAACAACATTCAAGTTCAATTACATATATATATATATATATATATATATATATATATATATATATATATATATATATATATATATATATATATATATATATATATATATATATATGTGTGTATATATATATATATATATATATATATATATATATATATATATATATATATATATATATATATATATATATATATATGTATATATATAAATAATTGATTTGTTGTTGTTGTTATTGGTTGCTCCTCTGGTGGTTGGTTAGTTACGAGTATATACCATTAAAATTTATAAATATATTCCAACCAACTCATTATAACTCAGTTAGTCGTTTGTAATTTTATATTTTGTGAAAAACCGAAAAATTTGCCCCATTCTCTCCACTCGATCGCCCGGTTAATTCAAAGCTCTGTGAGTGTATATATGTGTATGTATGTATCGTATATAGCATAAAAATAGCAAAAAACGCTTATAAATAGACTGTAATTATATTTAAACATGAAAAGTAATATGCTAACCGGTTCAATGAAGTGAAATTTAAATTAGATTTAGGAAAATACATATATTATATTATGTTTGTGTATTTATGTGTGGGTATATTTAGTCTATATGTATGCATAAAACATCATAGATCACAGACATAACAACATAACATCTATACAGCAACACGAAAATAATAATCAATATCGAAAGCTTTCGCGTGGTTTATTTTTTCTAATTATCGTGGAAAATTTAAAATTAGATTACATCAAAATGGTAAATTTATGTGCTATGGCAGACGATGATACAATGGCACGTAATAACCCTGTACTGCGCATATACTATAGAGATGAACGCGATGCAGTGAGCTATAAATAATATTTATACAAATCGTATTTAAATTGGATAGCATCATTATGATAATAACAGAATACTGTAACCAGCCACCACATCTTTATAAAATAACTGTTCCGCAATCGCATCTCATAAGCAATAAATTGTTCATGTTAAGACCTATATAATATACATACATATATGTATGTATACGACAAATATAAAATTGACATTTTATTTTCATCGATTCGGTTTTGTTCACCGGAACGCGTTCTATATAATATGTAGAGAAGTGCAGAAACAAAATAACTAAATTTCTGTCGTTGTTGCTGGTTTTTTCCTTACTGCTGCTGTACCTAATAATTTTGCAACAATTTCGAAGTCATAAATTCATAAAAAAATTTCAATTTTCCTCCATTTGAACATATCGATAAGATATAAATTTTTGCTAAATGAAGCCATGTAAAAAATTTGGTAAAAAATTCGTATTGCCATGTCGGAAAATGAAAGCTTAACATATCTTTGATTTGGAGAACGTGAAATTTATTGATAATGAAATGTTATTGATTTTGGTTATATGATATCCAGACCATATCAGAGAATTTAGAAATGTAATCGTAGAGTAATGTTATATACTCGTACATGATCCATAAAAATTGTAGTTTTTAAATAATTTTTACAGGTCATTGGTCGGTATTAATCGCCTGATGTTGTATAGGAAGCTAGAGGGTTACAGACCGTTCTATATACCGTAAAGTCATTATCTCTCGATTATTTTTCTCCACAATATCAAAACCACATTTATTACCAAGTCCAGTCTTATTCATCAGGTGGAACTCTGGCATCTAACAGTATACATTGTAAATTGCGGGTTTGATCTTGACTTTGTACAGTTTATTGCTAACTATTATATAGACTTCAATTTATTATTATTATAAGGACTAATGGCGTTGATCCGCAAATCACCATGGCCTAAAATAGTTTTGTGCTCTAAGATCGTGCATTCGTCTACAAAAAATAGCCATGGCACATGACATATTCCTCTTCCGAACCGCAAAAACAACAAAAGACGCATTCAGCGCCATTTTCTTAAGACAATATGATCCGCGAGGTAGCCAGTGAATAGCGTTTACTCGGGTTTGAACTATAGAAGCTTCTTATTTCTATCGAACAAGTGCGGGTTTAACCCAGCTTTAATCCACAGGTGTTTGACCTAAGTACAGGTCGTTTTAAGGTCGCCGATAGAATAATAAATAACACTTTGATTAAACCAGCCTATTCGCAATAGAGTTCTATCGCATACATTTTTGCTTAATATCCACCTTGATCAAAAAGTTCCCGGAATTTATTCAGAAAATTAAAAATACATGTTTATTAATGTTAATATACACTGTCCCCTTCAAAGTAATCCCCTTCGACTACAACACACTTATGACAGTGTTTGACGTTTATGTTCGGTTTCCGGTATGTCCCATCAGTGCTTCCTACGATTTTCCATTATTTCCTCTCGGCTGCTAAAACGCGTTTCTCGTAATGGTTTTTTAACTCGATTGAACTGAAAAAAGTCACAGGGAGCCAAATCAGGTGAATTCGGTGGCTGTTGGATGGTATTTCTCGGATGGTACGCACTGTGCAACGATGCGTTAATTTGGTGCAAAATCCACGAGTTTTCCGCCCACAATTCTGGTCTCTTTCGGCAAATTTCTTCACGCAAACGTCTCATAACGCCCAAATAATAAGGTCTGGTCTTTTGATAAAAATTCATGATGCACTACACCGTTGTAATCCATCAAAACCGTGAGCATTGCCTTCTTGTTTGACTGAAAACGACGTGATTTGTTTGGTCTTGCCTCATTTGGTGAGCGCCATTGTCTGGCTGGACTTGACTGATGTCTGGATTGCGTGTCGTACTCATAAACTCACGACTCGTATTGATCCTTTTGATGAATATAGGGTCGGATTCAGCCTCGCTTATCATGTAGTTTGCGTCGTCAACGGTCTTCCTTTTGCATGAAATTAAGCTCTTTTGGCACCAACTTTGCTGGTACACAACGGAAACCAAAATCATTAACCAAAATGTCTTAAACGGATCCATAGGCAATGTTCAAGTTTTCCGCTATCTCTCTGATGGTTAATTTGCATTCATTTCTAAAATTGTAAATAATCGCCAAAACACACAGAGATAGATGTACTCTTGACTACGTAACTTTTGCAAATGTCCAACTATGATGCTAAGATTTAGCGAGAATATCAACAACAGATGTATCAACTTAACAAAAATACAGAACTCAAATCAGAACGATGGGAGCGCTACACGGTGGTGATTCCAGGAACTTTTTGATAAAGGGTTATATTGTGGTGTTTAACCCCAGCTTCTATTTTGATATGCATGTGTAGTGAAGGCAACCCTAACAGAGCTTTCGCATTAACTATCTCAGCCGTTTGCCATCATACCACAGAAGCATAGGTGACAATTGTTCTGATAATGGTTGAATATGAACAGTACCTCATCTTTGGTTTCAATTCCCAAGTGCTACCATAAAGCTTTTGACAAATCCTACGGCCTCGTTATGAGCCATTTCTTATCTATGGTGATATGTTGATTTATAATTAGTTTCTGATTTAGGATTACTCCTTGATATTAACTTCTATGGAAAACTGGGTTGTTGTAATATTAAAGACGAGAGTCATAGATATCAGCTTTGTTCTACTAGCGAATGGCACTACCACTATCTTTTTAGGGTTGACATTAAATGCAATTAGTGTGCATCTTTCCTACACCGTGTTCATGGCTTCTTGTATAAGATCTGACAAAGATCCATCAAATTTTCCTACGACGATCATGAAAGGTGATAAAACGCCTCCTATCTCTAGATGCTATCGTAATCAACGTCAATGTCAATAGAGATAAAGCGAGAGCGGTTTATTGCCAGTATTGATCTCTCAATTTTAGAGATTTTATTTAACAGCTTAGTAAGTGAACCACAGCACGAATTGAATTCCTGGAGAGGAGCTAACTCTTTATGTTGAGGGTAAGGCTAATTGAAATTAAGTTTGACAAGTGACCAAGATATGTAAGCCTGATCCTAAAGATTCTAACCAATTGTGGAAAAATTTCTGATCATTTCTTGATGAAGTAAATCATATTCAGTCCAGGAGATTTCAATGGGTTTGAATGGGTTAATTGCCCATCTGACACTTTTGGGTCTATGTATCTTTTGGAGCCTGGTAATGATTTTCTTTAGACGTAACTAAATTCTATCATGTGATGAAACATCGAAGCTTCCTGCGGTTTACTTGATTTCCAAAAACCACCTGTAACTATATAAAACAACAGGCTGCAGTGACCTGGTAATACTTTATGGAGAAAATATATCAGGGGATCATTAGGAGTTTGCCGGTAATTTCATGGTTTTCAAGACTTTTGGTACGTAAACTTAACAATTTAAATAATTTAATGATCAATATAATTCAATAATTCAATCAATCAATATAATAAGCCATATATGGGCATCGATATGGCTTTGTATGGTAGAACCTTTAGTTGTTTAGAGTTGGTTGTGATTTTCTTCCTATAAACTACTACATTTTAGTCAATTTAATTTTTATTTGGTTGCATTTTACTTCAATATGTCTCCTTCAGGTCAGTCTTCTGTCTAAATATAAACCCAAGTAAACCGTTTAATTATACAGTTTAAAAAGTTCGGTTGTCCAGCGTGGGTTGAATTCTTAATGTCTTTGGCGAATTTTCAATATTGTTCAGGTTGCTGTTGTCTTAGGACGATTTCAGGATTTTTATTGTACCCGAATGAATTGCGTTTCAAATGATTTGTCATCTACAAATAGTCCCAGTACGCTACTCTGTGGTACGTCTACATTGATATCATTTAAATTGTAAGTTGTTGCACCCGATATTGTCTGAGAAGAAAACAATTTTTAAGGATTGAATGAAAATTCTTTGGTCAAAGTTGCTTTTTTTACATATTAGTCACCGTGTCAAACTTTATGAAAGACTGCAATATCTAAGATGACTGCAGAACAATATTTCTTTCCCTCAAATTTTTATTTTTAAGGTATTTACAAATTAATTTTTGTCCCACAAATTGATGGTCTAGCATAATAAAATTTTGGTTGTACTGTTTCCGGTTCGTCGTTCAATCTTAGAAAATGTAGTTAGAATGCTTATTGGGCGTTATGATAAGATTTGTCTCACTTTTTTCAAGCACTTTTTTCAAACTTTTGACATATTTTCCAAGTTTTTTTGATATATCAAATTCCCATAATCGCGTTAAGGATTGAATTTATTAGTTTTATAAATTTGCGTGGATTTAATAGTTTCCATCAGCACACTTTCCATCCGAAAATAGTGCCGTGTTCATTGCGGAAAGATCAATTATTAAAGTCGAGTTGTTGCGTTTTTCTTCGAATTTATTCAACTGAGAATACTATTCAACTCTTCGAAAACGTTTCGTAACATTTACAATGTGTTAATAACTGGCGAATGATTACCCGATACATCATAACAATATATAGGTAGCCCTAACATTTGTTCCTGGTATGCGTCTGGGTATACAAAATTATATCAAATCAGGACCATTTTTATCACTAGACCAGTATGTTGGATGTTCCGTTGATATCTAATGTAATACTTGTTCTTCAAGTATTACATTAGATATCAACCCTGTCAAACAGCTCCTGTCAAACAGCTCCTGTCAAACAGCTCCTGGTTGTTTCTTTATAATGTTAATTTAAACTACTTACCATGAATTGAGCAAAGTATAAATAAAGAAATATATAACTTTGTTAGGAAATGTTTTTCGTGTTGCTTAGAGATTTCTCTTCAATTAAATTGGACAAATTTTCCAAATCATTACCAAATACACGTTAGTGTATGTGTATATAGTTATGTATGTATATTCAAAAGACAACACTATACGTACGTATTTAGAAAATACAAGGCAGTATCATCTTCAACCAACAAAAAAAATATTCAGTTAATAAATTTTCCAATATTTGGAACGTCATCGTTGGAACTTTCTTTTGTTTGTATTGTGTGTGGCACTGTATTGTTATATTCTATTATAAACTTAACAAGATAATCAGTTCCATTTGGTACGTTGGTACAGACTATTCGATTTTTTTGGTTAAACTAAAAAATAGACTGAACAAATCTTTTGTGTTTCTGTTTTGCTGTTTCTGTTCTTAAAGAAAATAATTTAATTTTCTTAAAAGGAATCGAAACTTGGAACTCTAATAAAAAATCAAATATATAATTTGTTGATTGCGGTCTTCTTTCTGATTTTATAAATATACGTAAACTTAAAAGTATATAATATATATATATATATATATATATATATATATATATATATATATATATATATATATATATATATATATATATATATATATATATATATCTATATATATATATATATATACCGGGTGCTTCTTTTAAACTAAGACGATCAAATATCTCGAAAAATAGCCATTCTACGGAAAAAATGTCCATAATCAAAATTTAATCATACCGCGGGGGAAATAAATTAGGGCAAAACAAAATAGCCCTCCGACCCTCGCTTTGTAGGAGGGGCGGGGGTAACTTTTAAACTAAGATAGGAAGCCATATTTTGTTTTACAGATACGGATCTTTCGACTAAAACTACGTATGATTTGAATGAAATATTTTGTTCGGTTCATGATAGATGGCGTTGTAATCGACGAAATTAAATTTATTCAATTTCTTCTTCTTAGAACACACGCATTCGATTCTGCAATACGTTTGAAATAAAAACATCACGTTTTCATTGGAAATATCTTTGTTTGTTTGTATTATATCTCTACAATCTATTTCGGAGCTCGAGGTACTTCCAAATCTTTCGCGGTTCGCTTATTTACGTCCTTACCTTACGCCATTACAGCCAAATCGAGGACGTACGGCTATAGGTCCGATTTACGTAGAACCATCTGCACGTTGTATTGCTCCATGACAGCCTATAGTACTGACATGGAAGAGCCCATGAATTCTGCACTCCAACAGGGGGTCATAGATGTGTTCTTTCACACCACCGATTGTAATCGTATGATGAAAATCCCTTTACCATCCTTACCCTATCGGGATTCGAACCCGGTACCTCCCGCTCCACATGCCGCAGCCTTACCCACTTTCCACTGGGAGGTTGGAAATACTCGAAATTCCTCATCAAAACAATTTACTAATGTATATGGCAGATGAATAAAATAATTTTAGCTTAAAATAAAAAATCTGTGGCTTAGAGACCGTAACCGCGAATCAACTGAGACCTTATTAACCAGTTTTAACGAATGGTGCACATTGTAGGTTAGCCCAACGAATGTTTTTACACACAAACGCGTGAAGAAGAAAAAATTGAAAAAATTGAATTTCGTCGATTACAACGCCATCTATCATGAACCGAACAAAATATTTCATTCAAATCATACGTACTTTTAGTCGGAGGATCCGTATATGCAATAAAAAATATAGCTTCCTATCTTAGTTTAAAAGTCACCCTCGCCCCTCCTACAAAGCGAGGGCGGGAGGACTATTTTTTTTGCCCTAATTTATTTCCCCCGCGGTATGATTAAATTTTGATTATGGACATTTTTTCCGTAGAATGGCTATTTTTCGAGATATTTGATCGTCTCAGTTTAAAAGAAATACCCGGTATATATGTATATATATATATATATATATATATATATATATATATATATATATATATATATATATATATATATATATATACATATATACATATATATCAATTTATGTTGTTAGTTTCATATTCTCTCATTTTTGACATAATATCATCTTTACCATGGTATTAATGGTGTTTCAATTTCACTCCTCCGACAGATTCTTAAGGATAATATTTTCCGTTGTCAGCTGACCAACTTTATCAGTACAGTCACGACGCTCCCGCTTCCACCGTTCACAGTGGAAAGTTCTAGTGTATCTTGTTTATCACAGTGGAAACAAAAGGGCCTCTCTTTAAAATGAATTTTAAAGAAGAAGCTGTTGCAACAGCCATGACCGGATAGGAATTGCGTTGCGTGGAAGTTGATTTCTCCACGCCTACGCTCCATTCACTCTTTAACTTGAGGAATCAGCTCTCTAGTCAACGACGCAGTGTATGTGTTCTTCCATCATTTCTGCCATTGTTCCATCATTTCTTGTTTGACGCCTTTCTTAGGAGTCTGAGTACTGAGTACTGTGACTCTATGTTTAGCCATTAACTTCATATGTGACATGCTAAATATTATGGATGCTGTCTCTTTTGAGATTGTCCTATAAGCACTACATAGCCGGAGTGCAATAGTTCATTGAACGCGCTCCAGCTGATCACGGGCCTTTGCAGTGCCCAATGCTCGGATCCATACGGGTACCCCATACAATTTGGTTAATATGACTACCGAGGAGAGCAATTTCCTCTTACTTGCGCTCGGTCCGCCAGTGCTGGCCATTAATTGAATAAGGCCAGTTGTTGTTCTATTTGCTTTTACCTTCAATCAAATAAAATTTGATATTATAAGTTCAAAAAATATTCCTTATAGTGGATTTTTATTTTTATATTATAAATATATTTCGGCAATCAAGTTGCCATCTTCAGTATTTATCATGAGTTCATGATAAATACTGAAGATGGCAACTTGATTGCCGAAATATATTTATAATATAAAAATAAAAATCCACTATAAGGAATATTTTTTGAACTTATAATATCAAATTTTATTTGATTGAATTTAAAAGTGGAATAAGTCACACATTAAAGAAATTCTTAATATGAATTTCAACAATTGCTTTTACCATTGTTTGTCTAATGTGCTCTTTGATGCTTCTTTGATGCTCCAGCATCAGATACTTAATTTTTGCTGTTGGTAGTATTGTTATTCCTGCTATGTTAAACTCCATAGGCGAAAGCATCTACTACCTCCCATTACAACTGCCTTGGTCTTTTCCGGTGCCAACTGCAACCGATGAGTGCTGAGCCATTTGGAAATAACTTCAATAGTGGCTTCTACTGGCTCTAAAAGTTGTTGTTCATATCTCGCCGATACACTAAGTGCTAGGTCATCGCCATATCTCATTAGTTTGGAGTTCTCGGGTAACGGAATTCTGAGAATACCGTCATAAAAAATATTCCCTCGTAATTGGCTCTTTCATAGGTTGGTATCTGCCATACATTCAAACTATTAAGATTGCAGGAGGCGGAGCAGTCTGCGAGCATTTGTCCAGTATTTCACCTTTCTATAATGGGGACTGTAAAGTAAAATCTCGTGCTGTGATCACATCTGTTCAAACTCCGAATAATCTAGCCAAGTTCATCTAGCCTTTGGGCAAACTCTTTCACTGGTTTCGTCGGTGAAAAATAGCAACTCCTAATAATGAGATCATCTTAATCCACCCAGACAACTCTTTATAGCACCAAAACTAGTAGCGGCAATATCTTTAAATAAAATAATAAGTGCGGCATCACAGTTCAGGTTTGCTTTCCAGTTTCCTCCCTGTAGTTTCCGCCGGTTTGGTTCACTCACCAATACCACGTCCACATTGTTTTGAATAGCTGTGGCAAAAGAGATCCTGTGCCAGTCTACTGCGACGTGCATCAATTTGTAGTAGACGCAAGCCTCACTACATTCCCTCCGCATATATCCAATTTTTTCCACAGCTCAAACAGCAAGCACTAAGATCAGGTTCCCGGCAGGTCTTTGCTAGATATCCAAACGAATACGCTTTCTGTCCACTATTTGCCTTGTCCATTTTTTGAGAAGTTTTACTGTGGCTTTCTTCGTGTCAGAGTAGGCCGGTCTTATTGATGTTATAAGTATCTCGTCGCCATTCTTCTTTTCAAGATCTGCCTGGACTGCCTGTTTTACATCAAAGTCACTAGCTCCTTCTTCTAGATCCCGAATGTGTACCACTATACTAACTCTTTTTGATTCACTACCACTACACCATCAACTTTTCCACAATCGCTTTCCTTAGAGTCTCGGCTTTGTTCTTTTCGCCCTTCACTCGAATCATCAGATTATTTGATTTAGTTTTTTGAATGCCGTCTATCTTCACTCCCACCTCTTTGATCTCGACACATTTTTTACATTTCTTAGCCGATCCGCATAAGATTGCCTCTCCGCCTTTACTATGACCATCTCGTTTCGGTTTCTCCTCCATCCATATTACCCTCAATATAATTATTTTCTAGTTTACTTCCTAGTTCATCGGTATTGAGGTCCAGAGTTTTTATGGACTGACGCTCTTTTATTCAGCAAATTACAGTTGTCCCGCTGTCGATAAAACAGCACTCTTATTATTTTTCTCAGTTTTTGCATCTTATGAGATATTGGGACAACGATGATATCCTTAACATCTCGGGAGAACTTCCTCATTTTCTTTGCCCTTTGATGCACTCTTTCTCTAGAATAGTGCTGTCGCTCTATTGATTCACGTATCCAACGAGCAATTTTCTGATTTCGTTTTCTGTTCTTGGTTCTCCTTCCAGAACAATCGTATCGGCGCTTTGTATGACTGCCACTTCTCTCGCTTTAAAGTATTGGTTATCTAGCAAATACTGAAGTCCTGGAACCTGTTCTATAAGTTTATACACATCTCGGTTTTTGAACCCACGGGTCTATGAAGATTCGCCATACTAAGACCGCAAATAGTTATTGCGGCTCCTGACTGTCGCTCGATACACATTTTGCTTAGTAAGGAAAATATCAAGAAAGCATCCAGACAGGAAAATCATGTCCTACAAAATACTGTAGAACTTAACTACTATAAATTCTCATGTGGCGGCGCAATATTAAAGACTAGAATCTATGAGTGAACACAACAAAAACAAAGACTAGGAACATTGGAAATTACATCGATGAACTAAAATAAAAAATTTACAGAAGCGACAGATAAAACTAGAGAAGTCATTGACTACCTTAATGTTTATCCATATAAATAAACAAGGAAAAATAAAGACATACTATTTAAGAATTGCTACCTGGGTTGGAGTGTTAGTCGGAACACTGAGTGGACGTGTTTTTTTCCGCTCGGTGTTTAATTAAATAAAATAAATTCGTTTGTGTGTGTGTTTGTGGCTTAAATTCTGGAATTTCAGATGAGTATCGTTATTATATTATATTATATTTTATTATATTTTATATAAAATTATATTATATCATATATTGCATTATATATTTAGGTTTTTGTATTTATATATTGTAATGGATGTGCATATGTTGTATTAGTGTGTGTCAGTTTGCATCATGTATACATTGCCAGTAATGATATTGGTTTATATCAAAACCGACTTTAGTGTGTGTGTTTCACACAAGCCAAACTTTATGCATACATATGCTGTAGAAGCATATCAACCTTTAGCGGTATTAGTGAATATTCCTCTATTCGTACACGATTGCGAATACAGTATAAAAAAATAAAAAAACGCACACCACCTAAGTATTATTGAGTAAAAATGTACAAAAAATATAAAATAAAAACGAATGAGCGTGTCTTACTCTCTGTGTCAAACTCAACGTCAACGATCATTTAATAAACTATATTCATATTGACTTCAAAACTTGAGTTAAATTATCGCGGAAATTATGATTTAATTGCAAGATCGATTTCCAGAACAGTTAAAAATATTCCAATTTTAAATAGGACCTTATCTTTTATCACATTTAAACATTCATAAATCATACCGTGACGTACATGAAAAATCTACACAAACTTTTTCACGCTATGATACACTAAAGACATGAAAATTTTAACTCGAAAAAAATAGTTTAATAAAATATAATGTAAATAGATAAACATTTTATTAAACCATTTGTGAATTTCGAATCAAAATACATTCCTATGCAACTCATATATACTTTATTTATGTTTGAAAAACCTAACCACAAACCTATCCTACTCGAATTTACACAAAACAAACAAGATTCACTCGATGTAATCCACAATATTATACTATTGTGTATTATCCATAATATTATTATATTTATTTATACAACAATTAATCTATATTTATTATAAAATCAAATAAAATTATTTTGCATAAATGAAGCTGTCATCGCATATATGTCATTTTCAAAATTACCATTATCATTTGACAATCGTTTATCAGTTTAGTGAGATGGAAAAGAGAATAAAAGTACTCAACCTTTTGTGGTGTGCGTCTATAGACCTTAAGTAGTGTTAGTGAGAAACGTCAAATTTTGAATTTTTTTTATATGGACTTTGACGTTTACCAACACACTCAAAGGTTGATATTTTCGTTTGATTATGCTCGTGTAAAAAGAAGAAGCAGGCTTGTGTGAACACACACACACTACAGTGGGCTTTGGTTTATATGTACATTAATTTCATCTTACAGTGGAGGGGTTTTTTGAAAATTTTTGAATTGTAACGCGTTCACTGCATGTGTATTTGTGTATTTTATATACATCGCTTGTGGAAAACTCAAATACACATTCTATATAGTCTAAATTTTGATGTCCTTGAAAACGATTGCATAAAAATTTTGTTAAGTTTTATATAGCACGTTATTTTGTTTTTGTTTTCTTCTCTATTTCTATTATGTATTAACATGCACACCTGCAAAAATTGCAACAGTTGCATCTAAATATTTGACTATGTATTTCCCTTCCCTTTTGTTTTATATATTTTGCTTATATATACATAAAATATAGATCAATACCATTGCAATGCGTATACGGCAAGTATACGGGCAATGCGTATATACGGGCAATGTATGGAATAGATACATACAGGTTTGATCTTGTTTGTATATTTATACATATAATATAATATATCAATGCATACAGTGCGTTACATATTATTACTGGTTTTTGGTTTTACTATTTAATGGGCTTGCATGTAATGTTCTTGTATTTGGTTATTGTAAGAAATTTAAATTTAGTTTTCTGGCTTTTATATATAATAATATATAACGTTTGTATCTTTGTATACAACATTTTATATCACATCTCTCAATATTCCGTTGAAAACGATCGCATCTTTTGTCTTGTTTGGTTTCCCCATCCGATAATTATTCGTTTCGTTTTTTATCTCGTTCGGTTTCCCCGATCTTCGTATAATTCGATCTTCGTATACATACATAATTCTAAATTTCTACTTAAATAAACATTATATCAATTGATTGTATACTTAATATATTATTATGTTCTTCCTTTTCCTTTCCCTTAGATGATTTTTCGTATTTTGTTTTATGGATGTATCAAGGCATATATTAGAAGGAATTTTAGAGAGTTTTAAATTTAAACCGCCATGGTACAATCATTGTATATATTGGAAATTATATATGTACATTCAATGTAGTTTGTACATTTGTATTGTGTATTGGGTGTTTTGTATATACATACATCATTAATGTAAAGATGTTGAAAACGCCAATATACACATTACAGATTTACAGTGTGCATTTCAATGTCCGATTCATAATATGTCCGATTCAATGTCCGATTTATATAACCAAAGCAATCCTGATATAACGCGTTTAGTTCACCAAAATTCTCTTTCCTATGTGTGAAGAGAATTTCTTGTTTATTTTAAATCTCCTATATAATACATGAGGTTGCTTTATTTTATATTTTGTGCAGGTGTTATATACATGTATATCGGTGCGTACAGTAAAACCTTTATATTGCTGGTTTTAGCTATTCGATGGTTTGAATTTTTAAATTCTTTATGAAAATTAAATTGGAATATTTGTAAGACTATTGCGGTTTTGATTTAGTGCCATGTGTATTAATGGTAGAAAGGGTTGAAGATTGTTTTAGTCACTACCATTATACGATTGACGATAATACATAATATATGATCATTAGAATTACTTGATTATTGATGACATTTTAATTGGCTAATATGTTGAAGTTCAATATTCATATATTTAGTTCATATATTTGAAAAAATCGTGTTTTAACGAATCGTTTTTATTTCTTTTGATTTTATTTCGTCAATAAATTATTTCGTTGGATGGTGGTGGATTAGGAGTTGTAGGGTTTCATCTTTAAATACAGCATAAGAAGAGATGACCCAAAGAGGTTTTGGGGTACTCCAGTTTTGACTGTTAAGGATATTCGAATACGTGTGATAAAGTTGGAATGGTCCTTACCTATTCAATTGACTATAGTAAAAGGACTAGAGGGCTAAGCTCCCAATGTGTGAAGGTGATAGTACTAACATATTTGATGATTTACTAATGGTGTAGTTAGCGATGAATCTGCGTCTTGGTCGTTTCTGTGATGTTGAGATGTGGGCAGAGCATAGGCCCGCATGGTTTTGGAGTGGGAATTCTCGGATATCTATTTGGAGTTCTGCTGGGTGTACTCCAGGATTGTGGTTGCGTACCTAGGATCACCGTGGTTGCTTGGCTGGTGCTTCTCCTATCATAACCATAAAGTTAGGAAATAATGATATTGAATATAATAATAGCTGATAATATTGTTTGTACTCTGATGTATATTTCAGAGGGAAATTTATTTGAGAGGTCTATAACGATAATTTATTTAAAATTTCACTTAAGATTATTTAAGATTTTTTTAAACATGGTGGAGAACTAAAGGGATAACTACTGGATGGTATTTACGATCAAACGATTCTCTTGCTTAAAGAATAGTAAAATTACTATATAAATCATAAATCAATCATTATCTTGAATCGTTTGAATCGTTCACCATAATAGCAGCGATTCATATAAGGACCCTAACCGTGTAATAACTATCTACTCCTATAACTAATATTGGTATGAATGGAACTGAATTTATAATATCCCAATTTAAACAGACAAGAGTGAATGACACATAGGTAGCTAATAAAGACAACAATATACCGATTTATTTATAATTTCACACAAGTACATGACTGAGTTTAAATAGATCATCATAATATATATTGCTGTCGGGTCATTAAGACGTAACAACCCTCGCGTAACTGGTGGTGGGATGGAAATAGGGAAAACAATAACGAACAGCATACGATGAGATGACCCAAATAAAAATCAAATGCTCCAGTAATAACTGTCGTAGACATTTACATATATGTATATGATGAACCTAGAACATTCCTATCCTATCCAACTAACAATAATTAACAAAACTAACAAATTCAAATCCAAATGTGAAAATGATTATACTAACATATATAATAATTTACTAATAATGTAGTTAGCAATGACTAGTGCAGTGCATTATCACCTTAGTCATTTCTGTGATTAACATTCCTTTTCCTAAACCTTACATGTTGAGATGCAAGCAGGGACTGGGCCCGCATAATTTTGGAGTAAAAATTCTCAGATATCTATTTGGAACTCTGCTGAAATACTCCAGGATTATGGTAACAACCTCAGAATCACCGTAACTGGTTGGCTTGTACTTCTCCTATCATATCATATCATATCATATCATACTATTTAAGAATTGCTACCTGGAATGCAAATAAATGATCTTGCGCAATGCATTTCAGAATTAGAAGTATTTTTAAAGATAAAAAAAGATATATGCCTAATTTCAGAAAGCCACTCTTCTAAAATTTCGTATTTCAAAATACTTTGATACCAGTGCTATTAAGCTCTTCACCCAGCAGAAAAGGCCAGAGGCAGAACAGCAATCTTCATCAAAAAAAATATTAAACATCAAGAAGAACTTAAAATAGAGGAAGAAGCTATGCAAGTGGCAACTGTTTCTATTGAAACCAAAAACAACAAGAGGTACACTATATCAGCAGTTTACTTCGGAATACTTTCGACAGCTGGTCGAAGACAGCGTCAATCTACAGGTGCCAATCTCAAATGCTTATACATACGATAGAAGAAGAGCTAACTCATTGAAAGTACAGAAAGCGGCATGGGAAATTACTCCTATCCAGCAAGGTATATTACAGAAAAGTATAAGCTACCCAGTTAAAGTGAGAGACTTGGATAACAAAAAAAGGCGAGCTCGCAGGACTTGGTAGAGAACTAGAGCCTCTGCAGTTAAAACAATCCTAAACAATTTGTGCAACAAACCTAAACGATTATAAAAGAGATTAAGAATGAGTCAGTAAGTAACCTGGCAGATAAACCTCACCAGGACTATTCTTTGTGGAAGATCACTTAAAGTCTGGAAAGACCTTAACTACAAATGCCACCCATAAAAAAGTTCGATAGAAGCTAGGCTCGCAGCGATAAACAAAAAGCTGATCTGTTTGCCGAACACCTAGAAATTACCTTCAAACCACCAACTGGGCAGACAGTGAATGAAAATTTAACACCGGTAAACAAAATAGACGAGATACTGGTGCTACCAGTCATTGTGAAAGAAATCAAACCACAAGTAAAAAATATTAAAGTTAAAAAATATCCTGAAAACGACCTGATAACAGCTAAAATAATCAAAGCACTACCAAAAAAGCACTACGGAAACTACAGCACATAATCAATTCTGTCTTTAGACAAAGTTATGTTCCGAAACAGTGGAAAGTAGCGCAAGTGATTATGATTCCTAAGCTTAATAAACCGTAAAATGACAAAACATCATACATGTCTATATCTTTTTATTAACAATTACATCAAACATTTTCGAAAGATTGTTTCTCAAGAGACTAAAGCCAATTTTAGAGAAAAGGAAACTTACACCACACCACATCAGTTTGGGTTTCGAGAAGACCACTCAACAATAGAACGGGTGCATAGGGTCATTGATACGATCGGAGAGGTGCTTGAGGAGAAGAATGTATGGTCAGTAGTATTCCTAGACGTAGCCCAAGCATTTGATAAGGTTTGGAACCATTTTGAATTGCTAAAGTCTTATATAAATGACCATTACTTTTGAGTGTGACAGGAAGAGGAGTATTCAAAACTGAAGAAAATATTGGTAAGAGTCCCACAAGGTAGTGTGCTTGGCCCTGTGTTATACCTTCTGTATTCAAATGATATACCAAATATAGAAGAACTCCGAATAGTTGCTGATGATTGCAGTTTTGACCATTGATACTAGTATTGTCGAGTCAACACGGAAACTACAAAATGCTGTTAATACAGTGAACACTTGGCCAACATCTAGGAGAATAAAGCTAAATGAATCAAAATCAACACACATCAACTTCACAAACAAGAAAGTAGAAAACATTCCGATTAGGCTGAATTTTCAACAAATTTTGTACTTTGACAATGCGAATTACCTTGGCTTTAAAAAGAAAATGCAAAAATTGAATTTTAAATTCAGAAAAATGGCAGTGGCTTATTGAAAGAAACTATGAGCTGATAACGCAAAACAAACTACTGTTATATAAACAAATACGAAAACCTATCTTGACGTTCGGCATTCAACTTTGGGGGGCTGTGCAAAGAAAACTACAGTTAAGATCATACAAACATTTCAAAACAAAGATTTACGTATAGCATTGTAAATGGTCCATGGTATATTAGAAATGACTCCATTGTGACCTTAACATGGAATATGTCAGCGATGGAATACTTAAATTTGCGCAATGAGTCATGTACTGTGACTGCAACAGCATGACAACGAGGAGCTGCGGAACCTGAGCTTAGTTGTAATATTATACAGAAAAACAGATTTCTTTAAAAACAATAATAAAAAAATTAATTGTTCTTCCAACAAGAGTTGCTATTCAAAG
Organism: Tipula lateralis; assembly: GCA_963932295.1. Taxonomy (NCBI): domain Eukaryota; kingdom Metazoa; phylum Arthropoda; class Insecta; order Diptera; family Tipulidae; genus Tipula; species Tipula lateralis. The sequence goes on from OZ010736.1 coordinate 97,536,062, forward strand.
CAATGCTGTATGTGAAGAGAATATGAAAACGGTATACGAGTGCTGTTCTCTTTCTCCTCTCCTGATTACTCAAAGACTGTATGTATTTATGTACATACATATAGACATAACCATTGTAGTTGAGTGGAGACAACTAAGCGATAAATATGATCGGCGAACGTTACTTAAATAAATACGAATAACATATTCAACTAAAAACTAACCTCTCCCTGTTTTATTTTACGAAAGATAAGAAAGAATTCAAAATACATAACACATGGTATGTACATTCTCTTAAATTTCAGTTTCGTTTGCTTCTTCAAAGTGTATACAAATACGTTGTTACATATATTGTGTAGTGAGTTTGTTTATTTAATTATCCAAAAATGGAGTATGAAGTTAATCACGTACCGTTCAAAATGAATCAAATTTCGGTTGAATTATTCAATTCGCCATTTCTATCGGATGTGACATTCATTATCGAAGATAAAAAAATTTATGCACACTCTCTGGAGCTGATGAAGAGGAGCACCGTATTTCAAAAGCAACTTGAACCAACATTGGGTGACAAAAAGATAATTCCAATTGTAGATTATGACTATGAAGAGTTTTATCAATTTATTCGATTTATTTATACCGACGAATATGCTATCAGTGAACAAAAACACTATCAATTGTTAAAATTGGCAAAGGCATATAATGTGATAAGATTGATCAACGATTTGCTTGATAGCTGTTTTGGACAAATCAAAAAGTTTAATTTTTGTGTAGAAGAAAAGCATGAAATAAGTTTTAATGACAGTAAACTCGATTTGCTAAAGAATTTAAATAAATTTATGAAATCGAATGAATTTTTATCGATTCATCCAGAAACCATAGAAGAAATTTTAAAATTTGACCAACTCGATGGAAATACCAACGAATTGGATATTGTCGATGGAGTAGTTCGCTGGATGAAATATTATTGTACTGAAAATAATTTAAAATTTTCCGAGTGCTGCCAAAAATTTAACAAATTTATCCACTTAATACGATTTCCAGTGCTATCAAATGAGGAACTTCGCGTTGTAAAATCTAAATATCCTGATTTATTAACAAAGAGTCACTTTCAGAGTATTGCTTGTTATAAAACTTATGGCCCTGACAACGAAGACGAAATATGGAATGGAACACCAAGAGAAGAATTTATTTACCCCTATTTACTTGAACATTTTCGAATTGATAATTATTTCGAAACCATATTTACCGTTTCTTCAAATCTCATATTAGGCGGATTTACGTTTGGAAATCAACAGAATCGCAAAATAAGGGCAGTTCCCAAATTCAAATCGGTTAACAAGAATCAACATATATTTGACATCATAATTTCTTGTCAGGATCTTCTAAAACCGAACGAGAAAGCCACACATATTAATATCAATCAAGTTGCTGTGTATGAGTTATGTATTCCTATATCTTTGGGCTCAGCGATTCGAATTCGACCTAACTTCAAGTATACAATTGGTTATAAAGTTGTAAATGATTATGATAAATTTTTTCAATATCTATATATGACTCGCACACCGCAAACTAATGTAATTATTAAAACCCCACCAAACACTGTTAAAATATTAAAAGCTCATGGTACCATGTTTGAAATATTCTTTGTAAAGTCGGATGACAAAAATTGAATTATGTAATATATAAAAATTAATAAATAATTAATGTAAAACTGTAATTATATTTTTATAATTGTATTTTGATTGTTGAATTGAGATAAACTTCGTCAAAAAGATATTCAAATATACCTCTTATTTGGTTTAAGGTAACTGTAATAGAACTGTAAATTGGTAGTTGGACCGTAAGAGCTCCTGTTGATGTTCTTGTTAAAGACTATTAGTGTATTTAACAATTTAACTATTAAGAAGTCTACCTATCGAGATTTCAGTTGATCAGTCTACCAGTTTATCTTATGATCTGCATACCGCTCAACATTCTGGCTGTGTCGCCATATTGGTTTAGTTGTTGATTGAGTCTAGAAAGACTCTATTTGATATATTCGAGATTGTACTATACAATTGAATAATTTAAATGTTTTTAGAATATTTTGGTTGGTTCTAACCTAATCGAACCAACAGAATCGAATCAGTCGAGTTTACAGGCTACGAGATTTACTGTAGACAGAGCTGAGTCAGTATATATATATATATATATATATATATATATATATATATATATATATATATATATATATATATATATATATATATATATATTTATATATTTATATATATATATATATATATATAAATATATAAATATATATATATATATATATATATATATATATATATATATATATATATATATATAAATATATATTATATATAAATATATATATAAATATATATATATATATATATATATATATATATATATATATATATATATATATATATATATATATTATTATATATATATATATATATATATATATATATATATAATAATATATATATTATTATATATATAGATATATTTATTTTTTTTTTTTTTTTTTTTTTAACGGTTTTTACAGGCCATTATTGGCCCGTACCGTGTCAACAGTCTGACTCCATCTGTTTCGATCACGAGCCAGCTCTTCAAACCGTTGTAGGCAGTTTAAAGAAGCCATATCGCTCTCTACGCCGTGCCATCGTCGCTGACAGCGACCTTTTCGCCTACCGAAAGGCGGTTCTCCCTTCCAAGATCGCTGTATCATTCGGTTCGGATCAGCACGCAGAACGTGACCGAGCCAGCGTACTCGCTGTCCTTTAATTTCATGCACGATATCAGGAATTTGCATTAAATTCCTGATCTCGTGATTGAAAAGAACTCGGTAAGTGCCATCGACGTCGCGTTTTGGACCATATATCACACGCATGATTCTTCTCTCGAATGTTAGAAGCCATCTTTCGTACTCATCCGTCAAGGTCCAACTCTCACATCCATACATGACAACGGGTCTGATCAACACTCTGTACAGTTTCAGCTTATCCGTATTTGCAAGATATTTTGATTTCAGCAGTGGACGTAGAGGATACAAAGCCCGATTGCCAGCGGCAAGGCGGACCTTGATATCCTCGCCCACACTGTTATCGTGAGTGATGAGAGATCCAAGATACTTGAATCTCATCACTCCTTCAAACGTGTGGTTACCACTACTGAAACCAATTGCGTCTTGGTCTCGAAAACCCGAGATTAGATATTTGGTTTTTGACTTGTTGATTTTGAGACCAACGGAAGCTGAACACTGTTCCAGTGGATCAAGTATCTCTTTCACTCCGTTGCCATTTAATCCAATCACACAGATATCATCTCTGCATAAGCAAGAAGTTGATTGGATTGTCGCGATAATTCTCGCATTTCAAGCGATCACCCTTCTTGAAAATTGGGCATAACGCGGCCACTTTCCATTCTTCGGGCATAACTTCATTTCGCCATACCAATCGAACAAGGTCGAAAAGACAGTTCCACAAAGTTAGCCCTCCGAATATCAAGAGCTCTGAATTAATGCAATCAACTCCTGGTGAACGATTTTTCTTTAATTTCTGCATGGTCATTGTGAATTCCTCATAGGATGGATCCTCAGTGAACATCTCCGCGGTCTGTATTTGAGGGTATTCAAACACATCTTGTGATACATGCGGAACATTAAGTAAATCAGAAAAATGTTCACGCCATGTATCAAGTACCGCATCGACGTTAACACAGAGGTTTCCATCCTGGTCCCGAATGGCAGTTGACCGAGATCTTAAGGTATGGTGCAATTCGGTGATTCCTTTAAAGAAACCACGCGAATTGTGCTCATTGCTGAGTTGTTGTACTCTTAAGACCTTAGCCTTCCACCATTCTCGCTTCTTCAGTCTACAAATTCTTTTAGCTGTCCTCCTAGCAAGAACTGGTTTGTTTTTCCTTGCGCTTGTAAACCGAGTCTGCGCTTCATTATAGGCTATATTTCGTTGCTCAACAGCAAGACGACACTCCTCATCAAACCAATCATTTTTGGGCTTAGTTTTCACTATACCGAGAGTGTGCTGGGCAGCATCGACAACCGAGGTTTTCAATACTTCCCAGACACTGTTCACATCATCAGATTGGTAATTGGATTGCATAATGCTATTGCTGACAAGATCTTGATATTTTCGTTGCGTTTCTTTATTTATCAGACCTTCACAGGAGAATAGCGTTTTATATTCTCCTGTCCTCCCTGACTTGTACGAAAATTTCCATGGTAGCTTTGCAGCAACCATAAAATGGTCACTGCCTACGAATTTGGTTGACGACCGATACGATCTCACGTCTTGAACAACCCGAGCCCGCCCTTTTGAAATCAACACATGGTCAATTTGGCTTCGGGATGTTTTACGTGGATGTGTCCATGTTTCTAAGTGGATGTTTTTATGAGGAAAGAATGTACTTGCTACTTTGAGATCATGAGCGATCGCAAAGTACATCATTCTTTCCCCATTCTCGGTCGCAGTTTCGTGTCGGGAGTACGGACCTATATTGCTACATAAGTCGGTCTGATTTCTGCCAGCTCTAGCATTAAAGTCACCAATTTGACATCGTGCTCCGGTATAGAACCCATCAGATTATCCAGATTATTGTAAAATGAGTCTTTATCCTGGGATTGGCTTACATCAGTGGGTGCATGTATACAGACAATTGACAGGTTGGCTAATCTCATGTGCAATCGAAGCTTACACATTCGATTATCGACTGCTTGAAAGTCCAAGACAGCCTTCTTTACCTGTGGCCCAGTGAGAAATCCAACCCCAAGATTTCCGAGGTCATCTCCACTGTGTAGCAACGTATAGTCTTGGGACACATGGTCTCCACTTTTAGGCCATCGAGTTTCTTGGAGAGCTACGAGTTCCAGCCGATACTCTTTCATGCATGTGATAAGGCCGTCCAACGCGCCAGGTTTTCTTAATGACTGCACGTTCCACGTGCCGATCCTTAATCTCGTGTCCGGGTACTTAAGCGGGGGTTCGTTTTTTGTTGTTTTGGCGGTATCCGATTTTTTTGTTTTTGTTGACATTAACAATTTTACTTTTTTTACGGATGCGGGTCGTTAGCCCAGCGATCCAACCAGATTTAGTTGCCTCCTACGACAAGCTCTGGATACTGTGGTGGTATTCTATGGGTCTCATGTTTCGTTCGTAATATTTACGAAACACGAATGCCCCCAACCACAGGGCGAATATATATATATATATATATATATACATATATATATATATATATATATATATATATATATATATATATATATATATATATATATATATATAATATATATATATATATATATATATATATATATATATATATAATATATATATATATATATATATATATATATATATATATATATATATATATATATATATATTATATACATATATATATATATATATATATATATATATATATATATATATATATATATATATATATATATATATATATATATATATATATAGGGTGTTCGCCGGGAAGGTATACTACTTTGTTTGTTTATAATTTTTGACTAAGTGAAAGAGAATGGATCTTATATTTATAAATGTTTTATTTAATGCCGGCAATTATGTATGGAATAAAATATCAATATTACCTTTTGAGCACATTTTTCATTACTTTTTCAAACACTTCACGCGGTATTTTATTAATTTTACACGAATATTTTGTTTGAAACAACTCTTGTTTGTTTGCATAAGCCTTGCTTTTCAGATATCCTCACAAAAAGAAGTCCGGGGCAGTCAAATCAGCCGAACGTGGAGGCCAATCAACATCACCATTTTTGAAATAATTTGTTGTGGAGAGGTCTCGCAGTGTTTCCATTGTAATCCTGACACCGTCATGTTGATACCACATGATAATCAAGCCAAAAGCATGCAGTTGTGGCGTTCAAAAGTTTTCAATCATATCACGATATCGCTCTCCATTCACAGTTACTGTTACGCCGTTTTCATTTTCAAAGAAGTAAGGTCCAATGATTCCTCCTGATCAAATTGCACACCAGACTGTCACTTTTAATGGATGTAAAGGTGACTGATGATTAATTTGAGGGTTTTCGATTACCCTTTTCTGTTTATCCATTCAAATGAAAATGTGCCTCGTTAAGTTAAGTTAAGTTGTTGTGGCTGCTATCGCACACTTAGACCAATTTGATCCGTTGTGATACCACTCTATACGGCTATAGGTCCGAGTCTTTTCGTAGAACCATCTGCGCATTGCATAGCTCCATGTCAGGCGTATAGTACTGACATGGAAGATGGGTCGGCCCAGGGATTACGACAGAGGATCCAGAAATGTTCATTTTCACCACCGATCGCACCGCCCAAACGATCGAAGGTGAAAACCCCATTTTGCATCCTGCCTCGAATCGGATTCGAACCCGGTACCTCCCGCTCCAACTGCCGCAGCTTTAACCACTGCGCCACCTGGGCGTTGTTTCTCCCAAAAATTTCACGTAACTTTCTCATCGTCACAGTAATCGATGATCGAATATTTTCCATAATTAAATTGCTACGTGTTTACTTCACGACTGCCAAATATGAACTGTCAAGACTTACGTTTACCAAAATGGCGGCAAAACAAAGTAGTATACCTTCCCGGTGGACATTCTGTATATATATATATATATATATATATATATATATATATATATATATATATATATATATATATATATATATATATATATATATATATATGTATATAATATATATATATATATATATATATATATATATATATATATATATATATATATATATATATATATATATATATTTCCCTTAGTGAGTCGATAAAAGGGATTTTGGCCAAACTTGGTCATCCTACGGAGCTCAATACATTAATCTTGTTTAATATAGGACAATGTTTTAAGAAACAAATATTTTTCCTTGAAAATCAAATTATATTATTGTGTCATATATGACACAAATGTCCAACAAATTAAGGACTAAAACTATATATAGTATTTTGTTTTGAATTCAATACATTTGTTTATAAAATAAATTACAAAAATCACATAAATTCACTTAGTATATAAAATAAAAAATAATAAATAAATGAATAACATATCACAGATCTGTTGCTGCAGTCTTAATAAGGATTTCTGGTTTTGTTATGAAATGCCATAAAACTATTTCTTGCACATTTAAGCATAGGCTGACTTGACACATGGAGCATTTTATATGAGTTTGCTCTTTGCACGACGGTAATTTGCAGCGCGTTCCCTTGTGCAAATTGGAAAGTGATCTACTCTATTGATTCTTATATCTTTAATGGGAACGTTCTGGCCTGATTTTTTCGACTTTTCAACATTAATGCTTGGTTTAGTCGTTTTGTTGAACTAGATGAAACTGGTTATTCATATGAGCCAACCAAACAAAGGCCTTTCGCCACATCGTCTCTAAATTGGACTAAAGTCATTGCTGACATGTTTCTGGAAGCCCACGTTTGCTTGTAAATAATCTACGAGTTTACATCTGATACATCCAGAAAATAGAAAAATATCCGTAAGTATACCATTTTGATGATTTAAATTAATTGAATTTGAATTTAATTCTGTACCGTCCGATAAAGCTATCATGCAAATCCACATCCCCCATGTGGCCGTTATACTCTTTTACTATTTTTGGGCATTGAATATTGATCGTATTTTTTTTATTTATCCCAACTCTGCACAGTTGAAGCAGAAAGTGCTCCACAATAAAACGATATTAGCGTTACACTTTGATTATCTTTCCAGTGAACGAGCAACATAGAAACATCTTCAAATGTGGATGAATATTCTTCATAAAACCATCTAACGCTTTTCTGTATTTGAGTTTGGATTACGGTTTCTTCTGATAGTACCAATACTATGAATACCATCTTTCACTAAGTACATAATGAGAGGTACTGTTGTGAAATAATTATCGAAAAAAACAGTATGATTCATGTGTCTTGGTATGATACGACATAATAAAATTATGACACAAGCCGAAATTTGCTCGTCTATTGAAAAATTTGCTTCCAACCGCGTTCGAAAAAAATTTTTTTTTGTAATATATTTATGAAAGGTTTGATTTTAAATAACCGATCATGATTTTGATGATCTTTCGGCAACATCAGATGGTCAAAAATATACAAAGCGTCAAAAATATAAGCATCTTCCATATTTATATCATTGGCACACACGACAGGAATATTCTCTATATTTACATTTTCAATTATTTCGTCGTTATTATTATCAAGATTCGCTGTTTGTTGTCGCTGAAATTGCTCCTCCTCATTGTCGTCTTGAAGATCATCTTCACTGTTATCAGACCACTCTTCTACAATTTTTTCAATCTCTTCTAGAGTCAGATATTTTTTTCGAGATGACATTATTGCACAAGCCAAAACAGCCATAAATTGGAAATTAATTTAATTACCAATTAATAAAGTGAGCATATATGACACATAAATGAAAAATTGCTTAACGAACTTGTGTGTCGTTGATATGATACATAAATTTTACTTACTAATAACTAAATAAATAATTAAGAAATATATTCAAAATGTTTAAAACTTAATTGATATACATTATAATGTATTTATAAAAGGATATTACTTTTATTTATATTTTATTTTTACATTTAACACCACATAATATCGTCAAACTAGAATGATGAGATTCCCGCCAATATTAATGAATAAATGTCATTGCCATGTAAAAGTAACTAACACATGCAAACGATAGGAACTCTTAATCTCTATGTTACAAGGCGAGTTTTAATTTAAATATACGCACAACTAAAACGACATAATTATAAACTTCAACGTTATAATGAGGTGAATTTTCTATTCTTAACATTTACCACTATCAAATTTAATATCTTGGAAAAGGATAGATAAAATGAGATTTGTCTGTTTTAAATTTTGGAGTCGAGAATCCTGGCAGTTTAGATTGATGGAATAATTATCTTCTAATTAAGAACGCGTTGGTACCTTGATCGTAACAGCTTTATTTTATGTTAATAATATATTAGGTTTCGAGACATATTTGAAAATTATTAATTTTTAAGTCAGTGAATATTTTATTTAGTATGTTAATAGTAAATCTAACTCTAATAAAAGTTTTTGTGCAATTATCTGCTTTAATTATTTATATAAGTGCTACCAACATCACACTGCTTTAGTAACTAAAATGTAAAATCATCAGACTAATCTCTTGAGCCTTGGCTAAATCATTAAAATTTAGCCTAGTAGTTTTGTCTACATTATCAACGTGATCACACGGTCGTGACAAAGTGTATGCGACGACGTTATGCTTGCCTGATATTTGTTGCACGTCCGTCGTAAACTGAGCGATAAAGTTTTATTGTCGAAACTGTCGTGGACTCTTATCATTCATAAAGTTTACTGCCGTGGTAACAGACATTTGTTCCGTTTAGATGGTAACTTGTCTACCTTCTACAAAATATCTGAAATATTTTATTGCTAAATAAACGGCAAGTAGTTCTCTGCAAAGGCTGAATAATTAATTTCAGCTGTTGATATTTTTCAAGAAAAGACTCCTAAAGGTTGGCAACATCCGTTATTTAATTGTGGCAACACTGCGTCTGTTGCAATGTTGCCGGTTTGGAAATGTTTGACACGTCTGTGGAAATACTGAATCTGGTAATGCTCAGAGGATAGACAAGCGTACTTGTAGTTTGGGCGAACGATTGATCTCAGTAGTCAGGCCACGAGAACTTTTTATTGTTAAATATATATATATATATATATATATATATATATATATATATATATATATATATATATATATATATATATATATATATATTGTGGTTGAAAAGATGGGTTGACCAATATATAGAATAGTAATGTAATTTTTAAGATCTTTAATCTAACACAAAGCAAAAAATGTAAAAGAATTTTCTTTTCTACTTTCACAATGAAATTGTAGCGTTGAGTATATGACAAAAAAAGATCCTGGGAATGTGAAAAAGGAAAATCTGTAGAGAAAAGATTTTTTTTATTTTTCAAAAATAAAACTAAATAAATATTTGAAAGTTTTAAAACATGGTATAGAAAATAAAGTAGAATTCTTTCTCTATGGATGTTTGTGTGTAACCACATTGATTGCCCTCTAGAACGCTAGTGGCGGTTTATTAAATTGGTGGGATTACTCTGAAACTATATATAATTTAAAAGAATTCTTTCGTTTCATTCTTACAGTAAAAAAAAACAAACAAAAATGATAATTTTCTTTTATACTTTTTGTTAATAACTTTTTAAAAGTTTTCTTCATTTATATGACGACAATTCATTACAAATTTTAAAATATTTTTTCGACATTTTTCCAAGAAATTTATTTTTCATCATCATCCGCATTCAGCATGGAAAGAAGTTTTTCATATTAATTCTTTTTGCCATTGTCCCAGTTAGCTTATAATATAGAAAAACTAAATGAATATATGAAAGCACTAACAAACATACGAAAAAGCTCTTTATATTAAAAAAAATCAGACTTAATTTGTTTTGTTTTGTTTCATTACAGAGTGGATAAAATAAAGCGCCGTGAATAACCGTTATATTGTGGTACTATACTTCAACTACTGTTCTACATATACATAGATTGTCAGAAGAAAATTTTCTGTTGTGTTGTTTTGATGAAAGCTAGAAAAAATTGTCATTTTTCGTGTTCTCAGGAGTGTTTTATTTACAGTGTATGCTAATAATCAACAAAACATTTAACGTGGAAGAAAATATAATTATTACCGGAAAAACTAGGTAAGTAGCTTAATTTTTGAGCAGGTGTATTTTAATTGGATTTGTTTCGGAATTCAAGTTCATAGAATATTCTCAAAACATGTTTTTATCTGTCTATTAAATATTAAATAAACTTAAACCCAACACGCCCTAAAATGTGCCAAAATATGAATTAGAAATGGGTCAACCATAAGCTCAAAAGGCAAGCATAAATATGCTTAACAAGTTTGGTGCGTAGCTTTTGTTGTTTCTGTTTAATTTGTCCCACGAGAACTGAATATTTGTTTCGGTAAAATTATTTTTTTGTTTCGAATATCAAATGACCCAACTCGTACTACATAAAAAATAAACTTTAAGCATGTCAAATATTTACATTAATTAATGAACTTTGATCGAAGTTTAATTATTTAATTGGTTTTTAACTATCTATTGGATTTTCAAACTGGCTGGAAAATTAAACGAAATTATTTTACTTATTCCATCTAATCGATGGTAGAAGTAGCATTATGTGATGTTTGTATTAAATGTTGTTTCATTGACAACATATACCAACTCTCAATAAATGGTGCCAATAAACCGACATAGGTGTTTCTTTATGTTTTCTAGGACAAAAAAAAATCTCTTCTCTAATTGATTTCTCAAAATGGTATATGGTTTTTTATAACCTGTTATTGGATCATTCCTCTTAGTGAAACCCCCTCTGCCCAACAAAGAGATGAAGTTGTCAACATTCAACTAGTATAATAATTGAGTTCATCACACACCTTACATCGCCTCATTTGCTTAAATTGCTTAAATTTGCTTAAATTGTCTATGATTTTCTAAGTTTTGATTGTACATTTTTCAATGTATTTATTTTTACAAAGTCTTGATTTATCTATTGGGTTAAATGTCTTTTGACGGCTAAGCAAGCAATACTACATTTTCATCTGGATATTGCACAGTACCAACCTTCAGTGTCTGATCACTGGTTTGGTCCATGAGTTCCTCATTCTAGTCATATTTGTTTTTATACTGCATGATCGTGTCAGGTGATAAAAATTCTTTTTTTACTCCGCCTCTGTTGAGATTTCAACCCGGTATCATTTGCTCCAAAAAGGAAACAGCTTTGACCGCTGTGCCATGTGATCGGTGCAAATTGCGAAATTTCCGTTGTTTTGATTGGACCAACAATCATAGTTTTGTTGTTGGGAATCGTAGTTTGGTTCTTTCCCTAGCTCCGTTTAACTATAGTGAAAATGTTCCATTGTATTGTCAGTTTCAACAACTAACTGCAAATTAAGCGACCAATTATTTATTTAAACTGGCGCACAAGTCGCTCTATTTCTGTTGGTAATGCAAGATATAATCCAGAAAACGATGTTCTTTGATTAACTAAAGTATCGCTCGAATTTGGTGTTTTACGCTGTCCATTTCGAGTTCTACGTAGGTTTATTATCAACACCGCTCAAAATATTAACTGAACGAACTTGGTTATTTTATGATAAATTAAAGTTCCAAATCGTTCAGGAACCCAAACCAGGTTTCAAAAAGGTCGCGGTAAGACGGTATATATCTTTGTCTATAAACGTGTCACTAAAATGTGGAATTTAATTGGGACTTGTTGTTTTAAATTATTCACTCCTTTATGACCGCAATTATTTGAAGGATGGGATTTTGATGTGTATATAGATATTTTTTAAGTATTGTTTCGTCTGGAAGCATATTATCTTCTTCATCACCAACTTGCCACATTATGTCCAACTATTTGATCTGTAATTATTCTCTTGTAGTCTAAACAAACTCCGAGTCTCGATTTATACCAATTTCAGTTCCAGATTATGTAGTTCCAGAATTTTGATACTACTACCGGTAAACGAGGTGAAAGTTTTTACCATGATTCTTCCTTCGCTATGCTGGTTAGTATAAGTCATAAACACTATATACGTTCCAATCTCATTTTTATGTTGGCACTTTTCATTTAAATGATTTGCACTTAACTATAGTCGAAAGTGCTCAAGTATCTTGTTATTTAGTTTAATCTCTTTGATCTATTTTCGGAACATACTATATTTGTATTTTACATCGAGGTGGTATACGGTTACAGTCCGATTGGTTCACTCCTTTGATTCTAGCATGGGTAATAGGTTTGCTAATAAACCCATGACACCGATTTTAATTTAAATTGAAAAATCCATTTTGCATCCTGGTTGTATTAATGCTATCGGAACTCGGGACCGATACGCTGCAATCGGTGGTGGAACATCGATACTTCCTGAAGCTGATGATTAAACTTTTTTAAGAACATTATCATATTTTTGAGTATTAAAAAGCAAAACTATTTGAGGTCTGTTTGTTTTTCTAAAATTGAATGAAAAAGACTAAAAACAAGCAAAGTATTTACGATTTTTCAAATATAATTTAGGTTAGAGTACGTATCCTCCTAACTATCTTGAAGACGGTCCAAACACACATGCGTTGTATCAGAAATTATAATTTCCAGCATTTTTTTAATTGAAACCATTTTGAACTTCTAAAAAATAAGTGAGTGTCGCTAACGTTCAATTTTCTTAGGCCTTTTATGAAACTTCTAGGTTAGGATTGAGCCATGGCAACGATAAATCTTTACAGTTTCAATAGTAACGCTTACTCAAATCATTAAGTAGTGAGGCAGTTTTGGGCAGATCTAACTAACGAGCAAAAGAGGTATGTTTAACCTCCTATGTAATTTGTACTTTCATACGGTTCTTTCTGAAGAAGCAGTTCATGTATGTATAGCAAGCGATATTTCTGGGATAAACCCTGCATGATTATAACTGAAGCACGAAGTGCATTCATATAAGGAAATTGAACCACACAGTTAGGCACTTCACCATCTTTTAGAAGTTCTGATAAGATAATAAGATGATGATATATCAAGATATGAAATTAATTAGAAGTGCATGTCAATCCACAAACTAAATTGTTTAAACCGTAACTGAATTCCAGAACTTTTGTCCAAATCGGTGTTTTACCTCTTTGGACCATCACGGAATATGTCTATATTACTGTTTTGTTCATATCTGTGTCGGAATTTTGTCGGCCTTACTTTGTCTATCGCCTTTTGCGTTTGTCAACCTTTTGTCTTTGTTGCCGTTTTGTCCATGTTTGGTTTTTCTTCAGTTACGGTTTATTTAAGGAATTAAATATTCTTCTAAATTACAAGAATAATCCGGATTAACACAGTATCATGGTTATTACCAGTTAATCGATGTTGTTCTGACTGAAATATTTATATCACATACCTGTGTCAACTGATCAGCTACAATTCTAGTCAGATCTCGTAGTGCACTGATACTATAAACCGATCATTGCGCTTATTTTCAACCTAATCCAACTTTTTGCTGCGTACTGACCAGATTGACGATGTTGTTTAATAGCGTTTTGAACTGTACTTCGAATGAAACTTAGGTGGGCAACAATATATGTAAATCACACTACGGCCATCATCTCAAAGCGATATCTTTTGTGACCGTTTGGTCTCGTAATTATTATATTTCCAATAATAACTAAGTAATGTTTACGTAAACTGTAACAGTAATACTAAGATTAAATGCTGCTTACGTTAAAAAAACAATTGCTTGTGCTCGATTTATTTAGAAACGTAACAATCCAATTTTAGCATTATTTTCATTTATTTTAGATTGTTGCTGCGATTGGATTTTAAAATTTGGTTTCATGCTACTTCGAGTACTGTTTAACAACAGAGTGCCTTTAAACAATGCTTAAGTGCAATAGAAACGGATATTTATGAAGAAATTCTCGTGTCTGGAATATTTTAACGAGATATTTCAATAGATAGTGTCATAGGCAACAGCAGATACTTTCCGATTTTCTTTTTAATGTATGTACGAATGCAGCTTGTATATATGTAAGACCAATAAAATGTAAAGTAATTGTGTTATGGTAATCAACCCCGATAGTAAAAATATTCATGCAAATTTCTGTGTTCAGTTTCCAATTCATTTAATGTTAAGCCAATATAATATACCGTACAAAACAGATCCAAGAAATGAAAAATGAACGAGAAAAAAAGGGCAAAACTGCACCATCTCATCTCATGTTAGGATCCTGTATTTCATCTGCTTTTGTTCAGTTTTGGTTTCCTTTGTCTTGTGTGAAAACCAGTGTAGATGTGGATGGTTTCAACATCACATTATACACATATATGGTGTTGTATAGGGTGCAGAGAAGTCTATTTGGTTAGCATTTTCTTGTAAATATGGTAATTTTTGTTTAGTTGTTGGAAAAATATATGCTTTCCTTTTTTTGGGTATATATGGTGTATACATGTATATATATACATGTGTGTGTACTTTATACATGTATCTATTTGTTGGAGCACAGCATATATTCATAGATTAAGTCGGAGTATAAAATATATGGATAAGCCTAGAGAGGAAAATTAAATGATTTACATTTTAAATTGCTTTACATCTAACAATATCTTGAGTCAGAGTTTGAGGAATTGTGGAGGAAAATTGATTTTCTTTCGTCGACTATGTATATGTACAAATACATATGATGTATCTGGGTACTGACGATAAAGAAATAAAATAAATGATAATAATTTAAATAATTTAAACATCTAATTTAACATTAATAATTTGGTGTTTGAGAAAACGAGAAAGGCTTAAATCTACATATTCGCAATATAAAGACGTCAAATGATTTTGTGTATGTGTGTGTGCGATAAAATATGTATTTTCCCAAAAGTGGCACATCATAACACATTTCCATGCTATAAAATAATTTTTCTTTTTTCAAGGGGATTATGGCGCGGTTTATGTCACAGTGACACGATTCAAAATTATAAATTGTAACTTTCAAATTTAAAACATGATATTTAAGAACTTTTTTATCGACAAGTATTTTGAAAATACAGATGGTGATCATGGATACAGCGAATGTACATATATTGCTGTAATATTTCCTTAACATGGAATACACAACCGAAAACACTAAAAAGTCAGACCCAAAAAATAAATTCTCGGCAAATGTTCATTGTTGTCGAGAGAGGATGAAACGAAAAGGTTATGTATTCTCGTATATGAGAAAATGGTTTATTGTTATTACAACTTTATGTTGTGCTGCTGCTTTTCTTGAAGCTGCCGGATTTTCGTTTTTTTTTTGGTATATAGTTTTTTAAGAATGATGTTATGTGTATTAATAAAGCACCGAAACAACAAACTTTTGAACAAACACAAAAAAGGTAAGATTTTTTTTTAAACAAAATTGAATCAATTTTGATTTAGAAATAAGATTATTTTGATTTGTTTCAAATTGAAATGAGAGGGATTTTTTTTTGTTACACACAAGCAAAAAAAAAGTTGTTCGATTTTTTGTATTTGATTGGATTAAAGCTTTCATGGACGTAAAAGTTCTGAAAAGTTGACTAACTTTAAATATTTTTTTGTATGTCGTGAATTCTAAGTACGTAATACAAATTTTCAAGCTGTTTCGTTGTGCATTATAAAAAGTACATACGTATATAAGAAGAGAAGACGTGAAAGTTTGGAGCCATATTTAGAAGGCGATCAATTACTGGAATATCGAATTACATGGAACCTATATCAATCTATTTTTATCGCATGTTTGCGTGCCCTGTGATAAGACATATACATGAAAGCGATACGTATACATAAATTATATTTTCCAATTTTTTTTTCTCTAGCACCCTAGTCCTTTTTATGTTGCGGATGGTTGTTGTTGCTGTTTTTCCTTAACAAATTTATAAGTCGTTCATATTCATTGTATTCGAGGAATCAGAGTTTCTTTATACTCTATATATATGTATATATGTTTATGTGGTGCGTGTATTTGTGGAGAACCAAAGGACACACGCACACATTAATGTATATTTTATTCAATGCGTAAATATATCAGATATAAAAATAAGAGTCGCTAGAATTGGAATTGAATTGTCAAATTTAATTCTTGTGTGTGAAAATTTATTACTCTTGCCCAGGCGAAAAGAGCACAAAATAGCGGATCGTTAATTTTAATTTATTGTTCGAAACGGAAATTGAACAAAACGCACACATACATATATACATTACGATTTGACTTTTATTTTGCCACCAGCTTTGGTGTGCTTTCATTTTATCCCCGGAAAGAAATTAATTAAAAACTTTTTCTACTTTGTTTATATTCTCCAATTTTAAATTTGCTTAATTTAACGTACCCATTTCTGCGAGTAAAGAGAAAATCGCTAAATAAAATGATTTTTCTTTCGAATTTACCTGTAATATTTTTTTTTTTTGTGTTAATTCAGGTCAGTTTATGTATAGGCAAATGGAAAAATAATTATCTGCGTCTGGATTGTGAAATTCAAAGTGAAGTGTGAGAGTATTTGAATTTACAGTGAATGATTCAACTTCATCGATATGAAAAACCGAACAAAGAAATTTGTTTATCCGATTCCACAAATAACTGTGGTTGCATATGTTTCTTACTTCAAGAAATGTCAATAAATATTTTTTATTATAATAATTGTATATCGTGAACACGGATAGTAAGGCACATATTGGTAGTATACGGAGTATTCGATCTGGATTTGCTTCATACTGCTACATTTGCTACATACAGTTACTCGAACCATTCTGAGGTTTTAGCGCTGAATATCTCTGAAGGTAAGGGTGCTTCTTAATATTTTATTCTTTTTCACGTAGGACTGACGCAGGTGTAAAAGATGTGAAGTACAACTGTTCTAATTCTTTTTCTTTTCGATAGCTATGACAGTTATCATGTGAATAGTGACTGTCTGATTGTGTTCCGTAACAACTCCTACGAAAGCATTAATTTCGTCTATTCGATATCTTAATCAATATAGTTTAAGCCACATTTGTCTAGTTACTATACGTTATATGCTTCTTGTTCATCTATCACTCACAGATCTCCTAGCATCGTATACGTAAGACGAGCAGGGCATTTCAATGTAAGTTCTACTTGGGAAAATACTGTATGTTGTGCTCTTACGAGCAATTTCTTTTGATTTTTCATTTACCACCACACCAAATTGCCCGGCACCCACCACAGATGGATGTTGAACTGATCTGCCATCTGGTTTATACACAGTAAAAAATTTCAGTTGAATATTACGTGAATTTACTTGTGGGCAAAATTGCCAAGCTTTATTACGTAAAATTACATTCACATACAAATAAAAAATAATTATTAAAATTAAATACTATAAGTCATAAATTTGATAGCAAAATCATGTAATATTTAAATAACAAAACTTATAATTTTGCAGGAAGTTTGCACATTTATGGTTAAAAGAATATAATTTAGCATTAAACCCCCTAAACTTCTAAAATTTGTACATAACAAAACGTACAATTTAACCTTAACTATTACGTAATTTTGAATAAATAAAAGCCTACTATATGCACATTAGTATTATCATAGCATCCTAAATAAAGAAGCCGCAATGATTGACCCTTTAAATTTATCGAGCTTTTTTATGGGGTCTAGATTTTCATACACTCCATAAGAACTAATGTAAAATTGAAGATTTTTGGCTCAGTTTTAATGAATGAAAAATACTGACAACAAAAATTATTTTTATATCAAAATTTAAATCAAACATTTTCATATAACATATATGGAAATCAAATGAAAATATGAATTATTTTAATAGTTATGATAAAAATAAAAACAGTTTGATTTATTCAATTTTTATACATGTATATGTTATAATTGGTTCTAAACGCCGTATAAAAATATATAAAACGAGATCAATGACATATGAACTACGAAAAAGAAACATATACTTCAAATATTGAATAAGAGATGGCACTTTATAACTTTAATAATATAAATCGTATTTATTGATATTTTAAAGCATATTGTTAATGCGATAATGCGAAGTGCACAATTAAAATATCCATACATGTTAATGAAAGTGAATACTTCAAAAATTATTTAAATTTTTTTGATTTCCATTCAATTGTTATACTCGATAAAGGATGGTATTATAAAAGACAGCAGTTGTTAAACTCGATACAAGATGGCATCATAAAAGTCGTTACGATTTTTAACAGTGTGAATTTTTAAAACAATTTTAAGTATTTGAATTGTTTTTTTTAATAAAATAAATTTATTTAGGCACAAACAGCATTTAACAACAAAACGGTAACTCTTTAGCTTCGTCCACAGAATAGTATTCAATGGTTTCAATTTTGTTTCATTAAATGAATTATCATGACTATGAGGACGATTTACCTCAATTGGATATGACGCATTCATGTATGGTTTTCTTCAACATATATATTTATTGATTGTGTTGTCTAAATTCTGTTTTAAGACATTGTCATGAGCACATTTAAACGTCAGTTGAATATGAATTATTTTATGTGATTTCGTTAAACGGATGCAGCTATTGGAATTCTGTTTACAGCTATTGCCATGTGCACATGAAAACGTATGACAGATTTTTTGGCCGAAAAAGTAATAAGAAGACAGTGGATTTTAAAACTTATTTTTATTCCAAAACATATATGAAGAAATCATTAATTATAATAATATATATGTTTATAATTTTAATATATATATAATATATATATATATATATATATATATATATATATATATATATATATATATATATATATATATATATATATATATATATATATATATATATATACATAATATAATTTTAATACATATTTAATTAATTATAATATATATGTTTTATTATAAGAAATAATTTATTATTGTCTACGGACGGGATAACCTATAAACATTTTGTGAACAATTTTTGACAGCAAAAACAAAAACAAAAATAAAAAATATTTTTTTTACTTTTTCTTTGCTGTACGCTGTTCAATTTTTTAGTAATAAATATGAACTGTAGAGCGATTTTATTATTTTTTTACTGACGTCACAACTTATTGATGTGTTAGTAAATATGGGGTATAAACTTTTTAAGTTCAATTTCGATGATTGCGGCTTCTTTATGTAGGATCGCTTTGGTATTATGCACGAAAATGCTTATGTGAATATGGAAGCTTAGAGCTTCCAAAATTGCCCAGCGAAACCTACAAAACGGTGATTCAGACATTTCTTTCCGACCACGATTATTATTCTAGGTCCTTGAGATATCCGAAAAATCAAACGATGGTTTTGATAATAATATTTTATACATAATAACGTTGTAATAGATTAGCAAAGTATATCGCGACCAATAAAATCAATTTATTGTGATTTTGGTTTGTAAACTTACGGAATTCACAAAATTTTACATGCAATAGTTTTTGGTTACATTAATTTCTCTCAAATTTAAAAAAAAAGGAATAATAACAGAAACGGTTTGTAATTTTACTATAAATATCTTCCAATTTTAAAATCCGGTTGAATAATACAAGAATAATAGATTTTACATAAGAATGTGTATAAAAATACTATTATCTTGATTTATTATAGACAATTTTTAAATTTACGCTACAAAGTTACCAAAATTTCTATTGAAAATTCAATTTATTTTTTACTGTGAGTTAACAGGAAATTCTGAGAATAAATTGCAAATAATACATTATACCTTCAGCAGTTCATATCTCTCATTATCGCAATACAGGATACAGTAATTTAACTGTGTTCCGTAACAACGCGAGGCGTACATGTTTTTGAATGCCTTAAGGAAAACTCTAAATCCTCTGATCTATTATGAAACTCGTAATAAAGTAAGAACGGTAATATTTACTTTTGATTTTACTTTTGTTTGACTATTGTCTTTTTTATGCTCTTGCGCTCAAATAACTGTATGATAAAAAGTTGCTTGAGGTACTTCTTTTCCTCCTTTTCTTTTAACTAACGGTGATCCCATCCAGTCTAAAAGTCTGAAATAGTGACTCGTGACCATGCATAAAAGTTATTCTTCCTGAATCAGGAAGAATAACTTAAACTCGAGAATGTTAAGAATATATAAGTGTAAATTATATGCGGTAAAGTAATTATACAAATATTTCGTAAAACTCAGTAAAACTTCCAGGGTATGCTGCCGCTGTCTGTGAGATTCATCTTTTCAAAAGATTCTCGCCTCGCATTTTTCTGGTTTACTGACAGTTAAACATTTAAACTTAAAGATTGCAATAAGACAACACCACACTTGACTGTTACATACATTCACTTAAAATTTTTCTCTGATCGATACCCGATAGTCAATAAGATGTCAACTTAAAGTAGGGTATAATTTGCAACAGTTTGAAATGTCAATTGATGTTTCGAACAATGAAAATAATATAACGATTGATAGTAAGTAGACATATATACCTCAGGTCATTAATATTTGAGTGAAAAAGAATTAATTCATTAGTGTTGCAAGGTGATGCCATCATAATTTAATGATCTTAACGATGAGCGTTTGATGACGAAACTGAAAACAACGACTGCAAAATTGACGATACTGAAACGTTTATAAGAAATTGTAGTATAAAATATAATATAACTGGAATAAATATTTTTAAAATTTAATATTGATAATTTGATTAGCACTCCAATAGCCAAAAGTATCCCTAATTTTCCTAAAATATCACCTATATTACATAGTATATTTTTTATGCAATTCACAAAGGGCTCTTACCCAGTAGTAGTAAAAGCTGTGGCAGTTGGAGCGGGAGGCACCGGATTCGAATCCCGATAGGGGCAGGATGCACAAGGGATTTTCACCATCTGATTACGATCGGTGGTGTTAGTGAACACATCTATGACTCTCTATTGGAGTGCAGAACTCATTGACCGACCCATCTACCATGTCAGTACTATAGGCTGGCATGAAGCTATGCAATGTGCAGATGGTTCTACGAAAATCGAACCTATAGCCGTACATCCTTGATTTGGCCATTAAGGCGTAAAGTAGGACGTAAATAAGCGAACTGCGAAAGAGCAGGGAGAGCCTTGAGCCCCAAAACAGATTGAGGTATAAAATATAAAAAAGGGCTCTTACCAAAACTTTAAAGCATAAAGCCTGATTTCCATATCATGAAAAATATACTAACAATATAGTCAAAGTAGGATAAAAATATAATTTTTCTTAAAGTGTGAGAGTATAAAAAAATTTTCAGTATAAAAAATTTATTCAGTACTGAATAAATTTTTATGGTTACTGAAAAAATTATTATGGCAGTACTGACATAATATATCAAGAGAAGTATTTTTATTCAGTACTGGAAAAATTATTTTATAGGAAAAATATACATGAAATGAGAAATCGTTTGCATGCAGTGAAGTCATATTTAAAAAGTGAAGTCATTTCTTAAATATAAAGTATTTTACAGTAGTTTTTTTTATGGTCAATACATAGTTTTAACATTTCGTTTTGGCGTCCTCACCTTAATTCATTGTGGAAATATGTAATAGAAATAATGAATAATTGTGTTAAGTTTAATATTTTTAAATTTGTTGTTGTAGATTCAAAGTTGTTTTTTGTTTTTTTGTCAATTACAAAAAAATATTTTAAATTTATTGATTATGTAACCAAAGATTAGCATCTGTCAAAATATATCCACTTTAAAAAAAAAGTAAAAAACGGGCTCTGTCACTCTAATGCTAATTTTTATTTTTTTCTTGCTTTGGTTTTTTTCAGTAAAAAATACTGGCAGTATTTTTTTTCATAATGAAAATCAGACTCTATTTCAAACATGTGAAGTAAACTCAGTATTTGATCTCAGCAAAACTAAAAAATTGCATCAGGAAACACTTTCCTATTTCATCTCAGATTTTTTTTGTTCTATCCGAAATTCGCGACAAAAATAATAATAAAAAGAAAAATAATCATCTCATCCCATTTTTTTCTAATTAAATAATACCATTTTCTATTATAATTTTGCACCAATTCCTAATAAAATATAGAAATTTTAGATATTTCGGTACCTGGATGGGTTCTCACCATTGGGCTGGAAATGATTCTTGAGGTTTTGAGTTGATCATCATACGGACCAACTCTAGTAAATTTAACAGAACGTTTCGGTGGATGAAATTGGCACAAAGGGGCTGCTGAGAACCTATTAGGCCGGCAATGATTCTTGATGTTTTGATTTGGTCATGATGCGGACCAACTCTAGTAAATACTACAGAACCATCCGGTGGATAGAACTGGAAGAAACAAACTGCGTTCAGAAAGTTCCATATAAAATTCTTTAATTTGAGACTTTTCGGTACCTGGCTCCTGAGAACCTTCTGGGCGCGAAATGACTATTGATGTTTTGAGTTGATCATGGTACAGACCAACTCTAGTAAATACAACAGAACGATTGGGTAAATGGAATTGGCACTATCGGAAATATCATATTTCAAAGGATCAAGAACATGAATATAACAAATATTTTTGTTATAGTCATGACCATCTTTTGCCCGTTAAAATAAATTATGTTCACCAAAATACAATAATTGTTTTTGTTGCTACATGTGGATACATGACTTCTTTGTCATCCGATATATTTAAAAACTCACCTTGACGTCGATAAATCAATTTGAAAGCAGTTTGTAGCAGGTATATGAAAAGCTATATATTCATTGGGTTACTCTACCAAAATCAAAGCAACCACTAATACCCCAAATTTGTAATAGAATATCCGAAATAAATAATTCTAAGAGTAAATATTTTGAACTAACAATCAAGAAGCTCTTGATGATGAAGGTTTTAATCTAGTTAGAAAAGATACGGTAGTGTACCCATTTGGCTATCTATGTTTGATTATGTATGTTTATAGGCAAATGCAAGACGTGTAAACCTGTATACGTTACTCCTTTTATTGTTGGTTTTCGATTTAGAATTAATTTTTGTTAATAATCGTAGATATTACAAGAAGTGTTATTCACAATTTAAATAATTCCTATTAGATGTTGAACTTTTACTAAGGTATTTCACCAGCAAGTATGCTGAAATATCCATCTCAGCTGTAACAAGATAGTTTCCTTTATTGTAATTATTTGAATATTTTGTACAGTCTTAATGTATCGGTACATAATACTAGTGAACTAACTGGGTTTTGTCCAACCACTAACGGTGTCGCTTTTCTCTTTTTGGCCATATGCTTAATCGTTCACCGATAACCAATTGTCTTTCGATTTAGAGCTGTTTCCAATATCGATGCGTCTAATCTTGCACTAGTCTGTAGCTCTATTCCTTAAGATTGCAGTTGTTCTCTTGATTCTTCTTGTCAATTTCATTAATGAATTCTGTTTTTGAACGGTAATTGTTAAACTTAAATATCCGCCATGGATATTGCAGGAAATTACAAATGTATTCAGATTTAGGATAGATTAATAACGCTTATGGTAAGGGTTTGGAGATAGTGCTTCATATTTAGTTTACAAACAAACTCGCAATAGGATAGTAAGATTTATTAGTCCAAAGAGTAGTTTTTTTCTAGTATAAGTTACGACCTTCTTTAAGCCCAAAGGTTTTCGGACTTATGTTCGAATTCATTATCTTAGCAGGTGCAGAAATAATTGTTTTATGGATTTCAAAGCTGATGGTATACATTTTTATTGTTTGGTTCGAATTCAACTTACGTTCATCCTATTCTCTAAAGTGTTCTTATCTATTTTAAAAAATTAGCACTCCTGTTGAGTTATGCCATTTAAGACCTGTTAGTATTTTAAGTTCAATTTTCTGGGTTTAGAAAACTCCATGATACGAATACTGCGATGTAGTATGGAAACCGGGCAACTTCGATCACTTTGTTAGATATGAAAGGCATTTGATTCTATAACTCAGATAATTCGTTTGATAAGCTCATCACACACTATTCAAATTATCAACTATTTATCGGACAGACAACTTTTATAAGTAGTTTTTATACTAATTATCTTCAGGTATTCCTCCAAATTTATTACTGAGTCCTTTATTATTTTCTATGTACATTAATAGCATAATATTCTCGTGTTATCATTGTTGAATTCAAATTTTCATCGATCATGTCAAAATTTATAGAAATAGTTCGTTCAATCAGTATTCTAGTGTTAGTAATATTTCTCTGGTTAACAAGAATGTAGATAGAATATATTATCAATCGGTCTCGAATGAGCTGGTCTTAAAGAGCATGATTTAAAAACAATTAGCAAATTAGTTCGTAAAACACTGTTGAGATTTTACATGTAAAAAACTTTGTTTACACATTTTTATGTAAATTATGTAAAAAACAGCGTAAATTACACAAAACATTTAAAAAACTAAGACATCATTCGCCGTGCCATCTATTTTAAAATGTCAAACATTTACAAACGCTTTGCTCATTATGAACTAACATTGATAAATCAGTAAGTTTTCCAGCCCACAGTATTCCAGTTATAAGTTGGAAAGCGATTTTTTCACCTTCACCCGAGCCTCGAGCCAGTAAAAATTATTTTTAACGAAATTAACGTGTTACTAATTTTAATCTAAATCAAAAATTATTGTGACATTCGAAGACATGTAGTCGAAAAAAATTCTACATAGTTAATTATTCCACAAATTATAGTCGTAAAATATTAAGAACATTTTTTAACAGATGGTGTTTAAGTCACAATAAGATTTAATAAGATTTAAAAAGAGAGTTTTTTTTACATAAAATCGTTTTTTACGTTTTTTACATATAGAATGTAAAAAATAACCTAATGTAAATAACACGTTTTTTACATGTAAAAAAGCGTGTGAATCACATCGTGTAATTTACAAGCCAATTTCCAATTTCGCATTTCCTCTATCGGTGATATTTTATTATTTGGTATGTTTCAGGAGAATATGAGTATTCTTAAAAGATGGTTAAGGGCCGATTGTATGAACGCGGATAGACGATATAACCGATATATCGTCGTTTGCATTGAACACAAAAATAAATCCATGAGTAGAGTTATACCGTCTGTTTTCGGTGGTTATAACCGAGGATAGAAATTGTTGTAATTGTTTGTGTATTGTGATTATTAAATAGAAAATTTATATAATTTGAGATTAAATAAATATAAAGTAATGGAATTATAATAGTGCACGTATTAAACGGATGAGCAGACAGAAATATAATAATTTTACGCAAGATTTACGCAAGACGATTGCTGAGGAAAGGGCATAAAGATTCAGAACAGGTGGTGGACCATATCAACCTAAACCGAGCGAAAATGATCCGATGTACTCGTTTGTGGAAGGTTCGGTGTGCCCACTTAATAATATAAATTATTTCAGACTTTCATATATATTTAAATTATTAAAAATTATAAAAATGTGCTTTTTTAAGACGATGTGAATGTGGATTATTTGGATGATGAAATGTTAACTACACTGGATCCACCAAATATTCTGCAATAACTGATTCAATTGGAAATACTGTGGATACCGACGAAATTAATTAAACAGAGATATCAACCGCGTCTGTGACAAATATACCGTCAAATTCAGACTCCCTTAAGAAACCTTCAACATCCAATACAAGATCTAATATTTTAAGGTCACGCGCAACAAGAATTTCTGCATCAAAACGACTGAATAATAAAATGATGGAAGAAGTTATAAAAATTTTCATTTTATATTCGCAAAACTATTTGCTTTGAATAAATATTTATCGACAATTAACAAACGTCAAAAATAATAAAATAGTGTTACTAGATAAAAACTGCTGTAAAACTGCTATAAACGGAAGATAGAAAATTTTTTCATACAGTCGGAAAAAAATAAAATCGTCGGATAGAGATATATCACTACTACTCTCGAATTATATTTCTTCTATCCGCGCTCATACAATCGGCCCTAAATGCTTGCTTTTTTTATTTTCGAAATTAGAAAATTGACCTCATTTTACCCTATTCGAGATTTTTTCTTAAGAAGTGTATGCTCTTTATTTATAAACACATTAGTAAATCGTGACGTCAATATAAAATAATAGACCCTCTACATGTTAACACAATTACTACAAAATTTAGTACAGTGTACAATTTTTATTTTTTATTTTTTTGATTTCTCAGTTTTGTTAATAAAATGTTTAAAGGATTTCATTGTCGACGATAATAATTTTAATAATTTATGCTATAACTAATAATTAATATTGCTACCACTTTTCACCCATAAAAATATAAAGAATATAAAAACAATATATAAAATTGATAGTGTCCATGGTTGGTGCTGCACTCATTCAAGTGCGAGAAGTAAAATATATATCTGTGAAGAATTTGATTAACGATCGATATTTTGTCACCGATAAATAAAATTTTTTATTTTATTTATCGGTTTAATCGATTCTCGATCATTTATATTTTATAGCTTCATATACTTGGGCGAATGGGATTTTACATACAATAACTGCACCGGTGACCTTTCGATGCCTATCGACGTTGATGTTGAAACTAGTTTAGCTCATCCGAACTATTAAATGGATAATAAATTGTATGCTATCGGATTGATTTGTATAATTCATAATTTTTGTAACAACACTTCGGTACGATAAATTTATTTTTTACTATAGGTAATGTGTATCCCATTAATCTACCTTTGAATCTAACCTTTGAAAATCTACCTTTGAAATGGTCATGGGTCTCCAGAATGTGCCTTTCAAATCAATTTATTTTGGCAAACTGAAACCTAACCAACAAGTTTAATTTAAAAATTTACCAAATTGAGTGTTTTGAAAGAATAACGCGCAAGGTGGTGAAACACAACAAATTCAATTGTGTGGCACACAAGGACACGGATTCATGTTATGGAAATGCAGATGGATCGCTAGTGTCAGAGTTTATGTTAGATAAAAAAAAGCATACTTGTAGGTAATAAAACAAATTTAATTCGACATACGGGAGTAAAGCATCTCAAAGAGTCACCATATTCTCGAGCACGACATAAATTAATAACATGTTTAATGAATTGAGTTCAGTATAGTCGACTACTTTGGAATAATGTGAAGAATTCATTGTCACTCATTGGCGTGATGTTTGAGCAATTGAGTGTACATGTGTAATATTGAATAGGTATCAATAGTATACATGAACACGAGCCTACTCCTTCAGAGTTAAAAGATAAACGACTGGAAGTTGTCACTTCGCTTAATTCCGATTTGAGTACAATATTTGAGTGGAGAGTAAAAAATCAGATCAAATTTAACGAGAAAAAGACAAATATGTACGTTCTCACGTAAAAGAAGTGGGTTGCGTCTCAATTCGTCTGCTTGATGTTCAGACTAGCAACAATTTAAAATGGAATAAATTATCGCATTAGCCAAATCAGCTTCACGTAAACTCGGGTTCCTCAATCCGAATAATACGAAATTTCAGACTTACGAAAGATCTAGACAGTTGTAGGCTGTCACCGCAGAAATGTTGCAAAACTCTGCGTGCGCTATACATTAATAAATGGTAAATGTTCTGCAGAATTAAAGGAGAGTATAACACCATTTGTTACGCCAGTCCGAGTAACACGAGGAACGGTTAATGCGTATAGGCTTACGGTAAAGCTGCCGAAACCTCAAACTGAAGGTGTAAAGCGCGAATTTATTTATCGAACATCTAGGAAGTGGAATTCGTTATCCGGTTTTCAGTTTCCGTTGGAGTATTAAATGCACAAGTTTAAGGCTACTATCAACCTTTACTTGAAGTATCGTGCGTTGGGTGCATGAGCTCTGACAGTCACAAGGAGCTAGGACAAATTTAAAAAAAAAATATAATAACACTAGATACCATTCTTCATCTATACTGGTCCGGCGATGTCACAATGCTCTTTCCATCAGTCGAACTGTGCGTGATCCTGAATATAAAAGTAAATAGGTGATTTGGAGAAAGAAGTCATGATGTGCCAGGTTATGATCTATTTTAAGCTACTATACACATGGACAACGGGCGAGTATTTTCAGTTTATAAATGACACGGACGTAATGTAATAAAGTTTTCAAAATCATTAAGACATAATAATTTTGTCAAAAAACTTAATACAAACAGACAGTAACGATATTGATTCAGGTCGCTTCTCAACTCCGATTTCAAAAGCAAACACTTAATGTAATAGTTTGGTTACACTTCAATTCAGTTTTGATAATTTTCCAGGTACTATCCTGGATAATATTCCAGGTATATTGATGATCCGATCGATTTTTCTACTTCGAGTTTTTTTCATCGTCAGAAGATTGAGACAATGTCAGTCTTTAAGTTCCAAACCTTTATGTGCTAGTATTAAATAACTTTTGGTATAGTGATCGGGTTCCATAGTATTAAATAACTTTTGATATAGTGATCGGGTTCATTATCAATGCGATATTGTCGCAAATTTTAGTCGCTCTCGTGGTAGAGAATTCGCGTGCTTGCTATGTCATTTGAGGGTCTCGGGTTCGATTTCCGGGGTGGTGACGAAACATCAATCACGATTGGGTGTTTTTAATCTGTGTGTGTATGTGGGGTTGAACCGTGGGCCCTATAGTTTAGTGGCATTGAGTTCTGGAATAATTTCCGCCTTCTTTAATTATTTTATTTATAAAGGGTGTTTTTTTAAGAGGTTGCCGATTTTTTTTTGAATAAAACACATATAAAATTATGAAATGACCAAAATTTGTTTTTATTTGGTAGATAATTTTTTGGCATTTAACATTTAAACACAATTTCTGGCATATGGCTACCACGACTATTTTTCACAAATGTCATTCTGGAGGTCCAATTTTCCAGCACTTTTTCAAGCATTTGAGGGCGTATGTCAGCAATGACACGTTGAATATTGGTTTCCAAAGCGTCAATCGATTGAGGTTTATCCACATAAACCAATGACTTCACGTATCCCCACAAAAAGTAATCGAGTGGCGTCAAATCGCACGAACGCGGAGGCCAATTCACCGGACCATTTCTCGAAATAATGTTGTCGTTGAAAGTTTCTTTCAATAAGTCGATTGTTTCACGTGCTGTATGGCAAGTGGCACCATCTTGTTGAAACCACATTTCATCCATATCCATATCTTCAAGATTTGACAACAAAAACTCATTTAACATGGTTCTGTATCGATTTCCATTCACGGTAACGCGTCGTCCTTCCTCATTTTTAAAGAAATATGGACCGATGATCCCACCAGCCCATAGACCGCACCAAACAGTACATTTATCAGGATGCATTGGTAATTCTTGAACGGCGTGTGGATTATCTTTGCTCCAAATGCGACAATTTTGTTTGTTGACGTATCCATTTAACCAAAAATGCGCCTCATCACTGAAGAGAATTTTACGGTAAAAAAATGGATCTTCGTTCAATTGATTTAACGACCAATCACTGAATTCACGGCGCAAACGATGGTCGTGTGGCTTTAATTCTTGCACCAATTGAATTTTGTATGGCACCAAACCCAAATCTTTACGTAAAATTTTCCATAAAGTCGATGGACAAAGTCCAATTTGCTGAGCACGACGACGAATCGATAAATTGTCGTTTTCTTCGACACTGGCCTCAACGACAGCAATATTTTCTTCTGTACGAACTTTTCTCATTCTTGTCGGTGGCTTGGCATCCAAAAGAGTGAATGTAGACCGAAATTTGGTAATTACGTTCTTTATGGTGGTCTCTGACGGACGATTATGTGCACCAAAAAATTCACGAAGTGCTCTATAAACATTTTTAATTGAACACTGATTTTGAAAATAAATTTCCACGATTTGAAAACGTTGTTCTGGAGTTAACCTATTCATAATGATTTGCCAAACAATACTGAGTAGAAACTTCTACACTTTGAAGTAGAAAGCCACTTTGAGCTGTCAAAACAACTGTCATAAAATAAAACGACATCTATCGGAAAAACAAACCTCCTAAAAAAACACCCTTTATATCAACGCGGTACTGATAAGTTGTTTTTTATTTTCCAAATTTCAAATTTTTGATGAGCCCAAAGTTATGAAGCAACGACCTGACATTAATTAATACCTCAGCCATTATAAAAATGTTGAAGTTTTAATCGAAAATAAGCGAATAAATATACACTTATATCGAACAAAGGACATCACAAAATTAAGCAGCGTATTATTTTTTTTTGCTCATAAAAAACTATTCCCATAAAATAAGCTTAAAAGCTTCTTCGTTCATAACAATTGACAACTCTAAGTGGTTTTTTCTTCACAGTGGAACAAAAAACCATAAAAATTTCTTGACAATTAATAACATTTAAGAACTCAAAACACAACAGTTAAAAATTCTCAGAATTACACAAAGCGAACATTATTATTTTGTTGCAACAATACCAAAGGGCGCACGCGGCAATTACGGATGAAAGTGTGGAAAATGTTAAAATTATCATCATTATTATTGTTACTGTTATTATCATTTTTTTTTATCATTTTCACTTGAAAATGATGATGATATTGAGAAAAATAAAAGGAAATTTTTTCGGCTTCTTGTTTCGAAAATTTTAGAGACTGTTATATAGGGATGTTATGTGTATTGTGTGTACGTATGTGTCTACAATACACAACATTTTGCAACGTGACTTTTACATTTTGATATCCTGCGGCGATACAATTTGATGTTATTAATTTGGGTGTTACGCTTGTGTATAGAAATAACTAAATTAATTAATTTTTCGACTCTTGTCGCTCTGGTTTATATGTGGTACAATTGTATATATAAAAGTACGTTTGTACATATATATGTATGTGCTGTCTTGTGCTCTGCCATTCCGGAGTTCTTTATTTACTCGAGAATAAAATTAGATTGTGCACGAAACGCGGATAACAAATTTAAATGTTCCCCTATACAAAATGCGGTATCACTCTTTAAATTATCAATGTGGTAAACCGACACACAATATACCATTCCACGCAATTAATAAATATCATTAAGATTCGAATGAATAAAAAAAAATGAAAATATCTTTGAAAGGAGAAGAACATTAAAAAAGTTCTTGTAACATAACCGTAACAAAAATATCCGTATACAGATAAGAAAGGTGTACCAATGGCGCACATAAAACACCAGAAGCACATAAACGATGAGAAAATTATGTTATGACACTTTTTTTTTTGTGTGTAAGTGTGTAGTTGAGGGTGAAAATTGTATTTAACATTTTCCCATACAGAATTGTTTCTTTTATTTTGCGACATTTCTTTTCATTTTCCGGTTTTGTTTTTTTTTATTTGGAGCTAACGCTTGTTGTTTATGATGGAAAATATGTTTGGCGATAAACAAGGTGATCAATATATACAACCAACATATAACATTATACTATGTACATATATATGTGGTGTCAAATATCATCCGGATACATATTTAATCCGCTATTAATTCCGAACATATACAGTAGAATACCAACGAGATTTATAAGCGGATTAAAGTGGCTAATGTTATGTTACTGAGAATTTACATACCACCCTATACACACAGATACGTACAATAAACCAAATTTTTCCTGGAAAAATGTCTTTATTCCATAATGTAATATATTCTGTTTTTCTTCTTCATTTTCACGTTTACATATATGTATGTATATATGTGTGTATGTATTTGGGGTTTTTTATGTGTGGTAAATGCTTTGAGGGTTTTACGGAAAATTATGAAAAGTAACAGCTAAAGTGAAAAATTGTATATTCTACATTGCGGAGCAATGTAGTTTATAAACACATTAAACACATTACGTACGGCATGTGTGTGTAGGCACACAATGTATACATGTATAGGTGAGAGTGGATTGGCAAGTATAATAAATATAATGTGGATTTAACAATGAATGTGTTACAATGATTTTTGACACATATCTTGCTTCAACTTGGTGTTATGTCTTTTTGTTCGTCTCGCACTGGGTATAGGTATGTATATGTACATATATATATGTAAATGTGTTAACAAAGAAAAAAAACTGTGGTTGACAGTTACTTATGCTAAGCTATTTAATTTTGTTTGTACTTACTTTTGAAAGGCATGAATAATACAATAAGGTAAAAAGTGATAAGTGAGGCAATATGCGGTTGAAAGGATGAAAGTGGTTTGATTTGGTTTAATTATCTTTAATTCTATACAGTATTAGATTAGCTGTTGGTATGGATATGCAGGATATTGCGTTTATGTGTTTTACGTGAATCTTATCTCTTAATCTTGTTTATCATTTGTCTAGGCTAAGGCATTGTTAATTTTTTCGTGGTTTGGTGACCAAATTAAAGGCATCTATATTCATTTTGCCATTGTTGATATAGTTGATACCATTATGATGCTGCATCGATCTTTATTCTATTTTTGTTAAAATTCTAAAATGAATATTTTTACTGTTAAGTAAACTGCAGAAATAAAATAACCTTGAATTTAATTTATAGCTGCTGAATAAATAGAAAATGAACGGAAGGGTGCTAGGAAAACCACTGATCAACTTCTATGAGATGGGTTGCATTAGAAACCTATTAAAATTTTTATCTAAGGTTATACCCTGAATAATTTATAAGTCTGAATGTTAAAAACAAACAGCGGCAATAAATTTTCCTTCGGAATGTTGGCCAAGATTGACTCTATTAATACAATATCTCAGCCTAAAGTAGATGTTATAGTTAGTATATCGTGTACATTAAGTTCACAGAAACAATAGTAACTTTGACTTCAAACCATCTATATTTGCCTTCCAGTGACACATGAATCAGGATCGAAATATCGAAATTCATTAACTGTTGCGTCCATATTAATGATAATTTTTCGAATAAAACGATGATTATCTATCTCTGAATCGTACAATTTTCATTTTACCACCTGAAGTAAAATTATGGATGTTCAGCCATAATGATAGCGTTATATGATAGTAAAGAATTATAAGGAAAAGTAAAAAATGATCCATAAACATTTTGTTGCAAAATTACATTTACATCCAAAATAGTACAGATGCCAACACAGAGTTGAACTTCTACTGTTATTAATTATCTTAGCAATTTTACACTCGACCTCTCGTGTCCGGCCACTAAAATATGAAAAAAACTATTTGGTAATTTTACCATAAAAACCGCAGTAAAATAGTTTCGAGAGTGGAATATACAACTATAAAAGTTTTACTCATTTCTAGAAATAAGGCAGAACCCTTTAATCCGAGGTCCACGTTACATGTAATTTGATCAAACGATAACATGAATTTGACCAAATGATAAAAAGGTTGGTTGCGGATTTCTATTTGAAAGCTTTTAATCATCTATTATTAAAGGCATATCCAGCTTTTCTCAAATAATGTTTTTTTTATTTCTTTTCCATATTAAAGTTACCGGTTATAGCTTATTGACTAAGATACTTTGTTTTACCGCGGTTTCTTGTTCAAATATTCTCCGCTGATCGAAACTTAACATGCTCCAGATGACACTAACCGGAGATTGTTTATAAAATTATTCGTTGGGGTGAACAGCTATACAAATGTTTACTAATACGTATTTTGGTTCGTATGGTCTTAGTTTAGACGCGACAAGGGCCGTTAACTCATATAAAAACAGTTTTAGTAAACCATTTGAAGTTATTTTAGATTTTTCTGAAATTAAATTTCTAAAAAGCAGTGGTATGGTTGATACCGAGAAGAGAACCAGCAGAAGTATCTGTTATTCTGTTTGGAACAGTAATAAAGCTACAAAACCATTTGATACTTTTAAAAGATCAACTATAAATGGGTTGTATATTGTAAGAAATCAATGTTAAAAGAACTATGAAGCGACATCCGAAGAAAATCATTTTTGGAACACAAAAAGTCAATCATTTTTGGAACACAATATTCAGTGTGTTAGGTGGGTTACAGTAATGGTTGTGCATGTAGCATCAAATGTTTAAAAATTAAAATTTGCTCGTTTATAGATTAAACTATTGGTTATGTAAATAGCCAGACGTCTCGATCACTTTCCACTATGACAATTATTCAATGAGTTATAACTGGCTAGGACTGTAGTCAATGGTATCACTTTCGTAGATCATAGATTCCATAATTATTTCCGTAATTATAGATTTTACAATTCCAGATTCAATATATGCCAATCTGTATCCCTCCACGTTTTTCTTAATGTGGTAATCATCGTGTTGCTACACTGAAAAAAATAATTGTTCAAACTGACCAAAATTACATTCACATTGAAAAATTCATTATCAATATACAACCGATTAATGAGATTTATTATATATATCTATTAATGAGATTTACGAAATTATCACTAGCTAAAAAGTTCAACAAATAATTATCAATAAGAAAAGTGAATTTATCGATTGGAATATTTTATATTTTAATTTTAATAGATTTCTTATTTAATAATTCTGTTAAATTAACTTGATATGTTTCAGTATATGCACATAAGTATGTTATAGCAATTTATGAATTTAATTTAAATACATAAAAAAAATGCTTAAAAATATATTATAAAAGAAAAAGCTTTCTTAATTTGGGAAATTCTTCCAGGACGGGAACATCCATTTTGAACTGCTCCCTCTATAATCCACCTCCCCAGTTATATGATGAGGTTCCTAATTTTTTTAAGGCAGGTTTAGGTGGGGATTTTGAGTTTATTACCCGAATACCCTAATACCTATCTCCTATGGAGATTTGGCGTTCAATTATGATATATATATATATATACTTCTAGTCGAGTACGTTCAGCGCTAGCGAATTATAAGAATGTACACGAAATATCGGCCATTTTCGCAAATTTCTATTTTCTTATCGATCTAGATTGATGTTCACTTTGATAGCAAACTGATCAGTTAAACCATTAAAAAAACTGATAATTTTATCACATAGAAAACATTTTTATCATAGTGATAAAATATTTTTAATAATAATGTTCATTTAGAATAATAAAAAATTAAAATTTTGTTGAAAAATATAAATGAAGGTATAACTGGAATATTTTAATTCGAAATGAAAATAAATTATCAGAATGAAATAATTTTTTCAAAATAACAATAAAAACAAGGACAAATATTTATCAATAATTTTGTCACTATAATTTGTCATATTGAGTGGTACATTTGGTTCAGTGTATCGTCCTAGAAACGCAATTACTCTTGCTCTTTGAAACTTTATTTATTATTTTAAAATTAGAAAAAAATCAAAGGAAATAGTGATTACCGATGTTGGTGTTAACTTAACATGAATGTGGAGCGAAATATTGCATATCATATATAATGATGTCAAGGGCTTTTCTGCTGAAACAAACATCTAACAACATTTTTGAATGTATCAAATACATTAAGACAAATATTTGGACCGTAGATTGAACCGTTCCATTTATGGGAAATGTGATTTTTTTTTTAAAGTATGGATTGAAATTAAATTAAAGTATGGATTGAATAATATTAAAAACTGGACAGACAACCGAGTCAGGAAGAGAAACATATGCAATTTCGGCTATCAAAAGTTTGAATATAACTGTCGTTACTCTAGTAAGATTGAGGGTCATACATCTATTATAATTCAAGAAGAAACCTTTGTTGCTGTTTATTTTATCGCAAATAAAAATTAGGCTAAGCGGTATAAGATACGGTCACGCAATGCCTCCTAGTGCAGACTATTGATGTGATTGTCTGTATGTTTTTTACGAGATATGAAAGTCAAAACTAGGTCCCTATAAAAATAGCCGAATGAGGTTCTTATAAATATCCCCACATGATTGTGTTTCCAATGAAATTTGGGTTTATTCGCACTTCTAAATCGATTTATGATGATTTACTGAAGAAGTTTATAGGAAAATAATGTTGGAGTCACTTGTATTAAAAATTTGGTTCTCAAAAAACAATTGTATACAACGATTTCTGCAGTTTATCTTCAATCCAGTACAATTATTAAAAATGTTGCAATTTATAACTGAAACATGTTAAACCTACAGGCAAACGGTTGTAAGTTCTGCATATCATCTGATCCAAACATCAAGTAGCAGTAGACCCACTGCAACTAATGTGCTGCGATAGGTGTGTGTTATGCATATCTCCCACAATGACAAACTAGTCTTTGCAAGAAATTGTTCACAAATTTATTTTTGTATCTACTCATAGTCCTAGGCCAACCATATATATGTGATACAGTACATATAAAGTATTATGGTTTGCATAACGAATTGAATATGGCAATTAGTTATGTAGAATTTGTTAAAACACCTCCTTAAACGCGATTTTCACTTGGTCATATCAAGGATTTAAATTGGAGATGAATATAACCCTGATTTTCTAGATATTTTTGAAATGTATCTCCAACCAAAAGTGGCACTTAAGATAGACCAAAAGATGGTCAAGAATAATTTTCTGAACTTCGTGTTTTACATTTTGTGAGAAAATCTATGCTCTATAATTCTATCTTTTGATTGGAATATATTAAATTATACATAATTATATATAATATATATTGACATTAATGTTCGCCTTAAAGACAGTAGAGTACCTACTCAAAGAGAAAGATAATTTTACCTAAGGATTTAGCTCGATGCTAGTCGAGAGGGTCCCATTTATTATTTTCGGAAATAATTACACGAAAATATGCTTTGACTCAGTTGTATTCCTGGACATGTATCCAGTTGTGTGTCACCTCCATATTTGGAAATTCCCAGAATGCCCAAATTGATTATCTCTGCCTGGTAGGCGAATGCTTGTTTGCGCTGCAGACCTTCTGATCCAAAGATCAAGCGGCAGCAAACTCACAGCCATCTCAAGAGCTGCAGGATGCAGGGTGGAGTATAGCTTCCACAATACCCAGGCAGACAAGTCTTTGAAGGAAGGTCAAGGGATTCTCACGAACCCCACTCAATGTTCCAAGGCACCAAATAAGTGCAGTAAACGAAATTATACGTCTGATAACCAAAACGTACATCCAGTAGACGCGTCTAGGTGTTACGCGTGCCGATCTTTAATCTCTCTACTGGGCAGGTTATTTCAGCTAAGAATTCCGAATTACTTAATGATATCCGAAATCACCGTGTTTAAAATTTGAATTAAATAAATTTTTACACTTAACATGCAATAAAAATGAAGCAAGCTATTAAACACTGTAGACATTGACGACTGACGTACAAACCATTCGTTTATTTAAATGTTCTTACTATTATATAATCTTAACAGAGAGTAAAAGGAGGAATACAAACGTAAAATTATAATCAAAGCTATTTGTCACCATAGCTAGGAAACCCATTACACATTCCATATCTATGGTTAGTTTTTTGTTGTAGAATTTTTCCATTTATAAGACAGTCACGTTTCGATTCGACCGGCATATTTGCGCCATCCAAATACAATAATCGATACAATAACAAACTCTTAAATTACCTTGAAAATCCAATGTCCATAATTTTTTAAGGCGATAATAACCATGAAACAAAGAACAAATATTCTTAAATCAGAAGGCAAATCATCATAACGTCTTGTGTCATAAAACTAACTAGATAAATTATCTACATCTAGACAACAATAATGTTTATCCTTTTTCCCTCCGTTGCTGTACTACTTTTACACTCGTGTATAGGACCAAGAAATGTTAAGATGAAACACACATCCTAAATACCTTTTTTTGAATGTTTTTTTTTGTATTTCATTTTGTTACCATTTCTCTGTTATTTCCTCCTTGGAACATAAATCTTTTTATTGACCTTGTTTTCGTTTTCCTTATAATAAACACAAAGGTTGAGGATGAGTGTATAGGTATAGGATACAGAGTTTTTTTTGTATTTTATTTGATCCAGTGGCATTATGTTGTAAATATATGTGTGTGTGTAGTAATATTATAGTTGGATTTTATATCCTTGCTCTCCTTGTATTTTGATAGTTTTAGATATTTTATTTTTTTTTTACAATTTGCTCAATGAAAAATACAGGATCACAAGTATCCTTTCTCGAAAAATATCGATTTTCTTCTTTTTGGGTAAATAAATACACTTTTCCATGCCACTGTACACACATTCACATACGGAATGAGATACACGGAAATTAGAATGATATAAAATTTTATTGGCTTAGCTTGGATCGATTTGGATGATGTATTTAGAATTATTTTTTAAAGTTATGTTTATCCACCACCCTATAACAACATATAATTCGATCAGGGTGCGATGAGCATTATGTATTGCGTGCGTATAAATTACGACGAAGATTTAACTAAGTATGTAGAGTGAATGGATATACAGCACCAAAAAAGGTTCAACGTTATGACACGCACACATACACACATCCATAGCAAAATTAGTATAAATCCCAAACGTGTCTCCTAAACAAATATGTGCATCCTCCTAACATAACAATATTCTTCATCATTTCCTTTCCCGATACACAACTGAATATGATTGTATGTACATACATTAGATAGTTGTGTATCGTGTCTAGTCCTTTATACATTTCTAGTTTTCGTCGTTTTGCTTGGCTGTTCGGAAAACATAAAAGGAAATTCAAGAAAATTATAAAGATAAAAAAAATTATAACTACATATATACACAACAGTATGTATAAGATGAAAGCAAAGTTTCTATGTATACATGAGTGTGTATTTTATGAAAAGCTTTTTCATCTACATATATGTGTGTATTACAGTAAAAAGCTTTTTTATTTAGTTTGTAAAAAAGCTAAAATGTATAATGTTTTAATTTAAAGTTATTTTGAATAAAGTTTTTAATGTATGCGGACATGATGTCGGTTAGCTAGAACTGACGATAAAAATAGACTTTGGACAAATGGTTGACTTCATAAAATTATATAACTGATTTCGAAAATAACTTAAACAACAGTTTTTGAAGTGGTCGTTACACTATTAAAGTATAGCAATGGGGTTTATATGTCAATAATGAATTGGAAATATGGCTCTGTAGTACATTGATTTTGACTTTGAATAACTAACCAACCTAAGCGTGATTAAAACTGTATTAATTGGGGAGGAAGGTACATTTATGACCCCTTGTTGGACTGTAGAATTTATGGGATAACTCATCTTGCATGTCAATACTATAGGCGGGCGTGGACCTATGCAATGTACAGATGGTTCTGCGTAAGTGAGACCTATAGCTGGTCATCCTCGATTACGGCTGTAATGGCGTAAAGTAACATTTTTCGTATCTATTATCACAATATACTGGGTGGGATGCGCTCCCAGGCTATTTTAATTTATCCATCATTTTTGTTAATCGTTACACAAATTATCATGCACGATATTACCATTATTATTAGAAAAAGATTAATGTGTAAGAGTATTTGATATGTAGTAGTGGAGAATCACTAACAGTTATAATCAAATATGGTGAGTTTTGGATATTCTTGGTCGCTTTGTACATTCCATATGGCTGCTTTTCTGATGACGTTGATCATTATGGTTCAACTACGGATTTTAGCACTCGTCAGTTGTGTTTTAAACCATTATGAATTTTAGATTTTGTTTCATCTTTATATAAGGTTGAAATTGAGGCATGTTCTGATTTACTTGGACATTCTAAAGTATCTATCACACACCACTTTTGATTATCTTTTAATTAATTTATTTTAAGTGATTAATTTTCTTAATCACCTAAAATAAATCAACTAAAACGTTGATTGGACAACATCGTTTCGCAATCTGAATATTTCGGATTTCGAATCGGAGTTTTATAAAGTTTTAAATACTGGTGGTGAATTAACAGTACCAAACAAACTTGTAAAATCAGGTTATAATGAGCCATGGTTTAATTTCTGTCTGAAAAATATTACTTTAGGCTTACAAACGTACTAGTGGCATCAGTACTAAATCAAATTATTATGATCTATGTAAAAGTTTTAATTATAAACTAAATCATAAAATTAGTTACTTAGATTCCCGTATAATTATAAGTTACCACTCCTGTAAATAATCTGCAACATAAACATTATCTGGATATCGAAATATGCTGTATCCTGTATGTTATAGTACAGGTATTACACATTTGGAATAAAGATAGTGCTAATCTCTAAATTACAGTCGCTATATAGGATTTATATAAATCCTATATAGCGACTGTAGTTGAGATATCAAATTTGGTCAAGGGTCAGTAAAAATTGCAATAAAGAATCTTTTAGCTATTATTTATATAGTTTGCCATTATAGAAGCAATAAAAATTTATTTTGCATGTTGGTTTTATT
The DNA here is from genome assembly GCA_963932295.1 of Tipula lateralis. Taxonomy (NCBI): domain Eukaryota; kingdom Metazoa; phylum Arthropoda; class Insecta; order Diptera; family Tipulidae; genus Tipula; species Tipula lateralis. The sequence goes on from OZ010736.1 coordinate 97,576,807, forward strand.
TTTGTATTTGTTATAGTTTTTATACTCATTTTATGATGTAATTATTTAATATACCCCCATAGGAAATTATTTTATTTTATCTAGTTCATTATTCATCTTACCTCTTTTTATTTTACCTTGATCTCGATAAGGATTGACCTGGAATATGATTTCTCTCGTTCCGTCGCTCTATCTTTTTTTCATAAAATCGTTAATGTTGACATTATTTTTGTACTAGTATCTAAGAATCCTATCTTAACTCATATAATTGACCAAGCCAACCAATTTCGTTTAACAAGTTTCTTAATTTTTTTTGGATAAAATGAGTAATCTAATCGTGGTTTTGTTATTGAATATTGGAATTTCAGGATTTTCAGAAGAAATTGAGATCATTTAAGTATGCAAGATTATTACTAGAATTAAAACGTAGAACATTCTTATTATATAGGACGATTAGAGCTATCGGTTCGTTAAATACTAAAAGTTGCTACAAATTTAAAGCTTACCTAGTATTTAGATCAGTTTTGAAATGGTTGAGCCTAACAGGCATCCTGGTCGTAAATCGATATAGATATGTATAGCATGTGTCGAAACAAAAACTTTTCTCAAGATTAATGATTTTAGTCACACAAACAACTAATTGCGATATCCAATTTTTAAAATCATTTTCTAAGTACTTATTTATAATAATAATTAAGTTGGGATTCATTTTAAAAAAATGGAGTTTCTAGTTATAAGTATATATGTTAGCTGTGGTTAGGTTATAGTAAAGGTATATTTCATCAACGGTATCTTTGGTATTCCTCAACTGTTATAAACTTTATTTATGTTACATCTACGGGTTATCTCATCTTACACTGTATTTAATGTGTCCCTATTCCCTACCCATCACAATTCAACGCGAAAGTAACTTATATTCGTGTTGACTGGACAGCATTTCTTATACAATATGATGTTCTAATACACTGTTGATTCGTTTATAAGGAAACGTATTTGATTAAATAAATAGTTAAGTGCATTCATATTTAGGTAACCTAATCATTCATCCCATTATACATCCTTTTTTGATATCCGGTTTTAGATTTTAGAACAAATATTCTTGCCTAACATGCTATACGATCCAATGAAAGAAATCATTAAAGCTGCCATCCTTTTCAGAAAGTCTTTTAGTTTGTAAGCGTTTCAGGTAAAGGTTTATTAATAATAAACTTAACCTCCTGGTGAAAACATGCCACAAAAAAATGTTATTAATTTATATTAATATAAATAAAACATAATTATTTCAATAAAAGTTTCTTTTATAGAAATAATAAGCCAAGAGTTATTCAACAGTATATACTGCATATTCGCAGAATCAACCCAAATGTCAGAACAATATACCGCTAATAAACACAGCCATCAATATTCTATGCAATTAAAACCAAATCTTACTAATCAATAAGTAAATTCTACTGAACATACGTTTCATATAAATAGCCTTATAGTTAAAGCACAAATAATTACTTCAGATAGCCAAACTATATGGAGAAATCATGTATACCAGCAGAGCCATCTAAATTTTACAGAGCCGAAATATTAAAAATTGAGCTTAAATTAGAGGAAGTAAAATAGAGGAAAAAACGTAAATTCCCATACAAAATATATGGAAAGTAAACATTTTTTTAAAATGAAATATTTCAATGAAAAGTATGACAAAATAAACATTTTAATGTTGAAATCATATAAAAACTATTTATATAATATACCATTTAAATATTTTTGAATAAAATCAATTGAATATATCATAAATAATTAAATAAATAAATCATTAAATTCAAATATCGCATTAGAACTTTTAATATGTATACGCACAAATACATACATACTCGTATCATATGAAAAAAAATATTCTCATTATACGCATGAGCAATATGAAATATCGATCGAGTACGATCAATGACAACAGAGTCATCTCTGGAAAAATTAAAACTACTACTAAAAAGCTACTTTGTTTTTGACAAAAAACTTTTTGATTATCAAAATTCAAAATTTCGAAATTAATCCAAACTAATGTAAAATAAATAAATAAATTTAATTTAGATTTAAAATATATACTCATTTACTTAAACGTTTATCTAAAAACGGTCAAACTACTAGAATCCCACTATAATTCTATAAGAATTAAAACTAGAATCGTACAGTAGAATTATATTGTATCATATTTTATCATAAATGTTATTACATTTTACAGGATAAAATACTTTACCATATTCTAAAATCCGTATGAAATCGAGTATTTGCTGATAAAATTGTGTGTTTTGTCAAGAAACTTATATATGTAAGAATTTTAAGGTTAGCATTTTTTTCGAGTTGGAGGAAAATTTGATTTTATAAAGATATATACGAGTATGTATGTATGTATATATGTATGTATATATACTTACATATAAAATTTAACCGTTAACTTGTTAACTTGAATTGGTAAAACCAAATCCATTAGAAATTTTTTTTAAATCTAACGACTTTTTGGATAAAAAATAACGCCCAGCTGACATCTATTGAAAGATCGTAAGTACTAAAACGAAAGTACTAAAACTTAACATTTTACCACAGAGTAGATAATTATCTACTCTGTGATTTTACCCTGAATAAATTAAATTTAAATAGATTTACTTTTATCTATATTGAATATAATAATTATAATTAATAATTATTATGATATGTGTAACAAATAAATTAATTTTATTATGAATGTCAGATGTCTCTTGTAAAGCTTTTCCGCCATGTCATGTTTCTGGTTTGTTTTTTATAGTATAGGGTACACCTATAAACATTCCATCAATTTATTATTTTATAATTAAAATTATTTTTTTAACAATAACTATGTTTTATTTTTATAATTTCTAGAATATAAATGTATTTCAAAGAAGTTACGGTTATTTTGACTCGAAATTAAAAGAAAATTATGCAGTTAGATAAAAATAAAATGTGCTGTTCGTAGGAACACCCTTTTTTTCTTTTAGATCGACATAAAATTTTTTTTTTTATTTTTTAGTTTCGTTTTTAGTAGGTAACACTAAAGGCGCAAAATCATTTTTTTATTATATAATTAAAATTATTGTTTATTGTAGTTATTAAATTTTATTAATGTGCAAAAACATAATTTCCTATGTCTAAATATATTTCAATAGAGCTACGGACATTTTGCTGCAAAATAAAAGTAAACGTGTGCGGTTAGATTAAAAAAATGAACTGCTCTTATTGAAATCTTCTTTAACTTTAAAATCAACATCACATACACATATACATATTTTACTGTGCATTCAATATTGTAAATTCATATTTAATTTTAATTTATGTTTTATTAAATTATTAAGATATTTAGGTAACTGATTTTCAGATATGATTAACTTCAACATTTTATGTACTTAACACTGTAAAAACAGAAATCAAATATATAATTTTTTATTGATAAAAATTATTTCGAAAAATGTGATTTTTACATTGATTCTTATGGGAAAATGAAAAATGTACCTCCTCTAAAAAAAGCTCAACAAAAAATACGTCATATTATTACGGCTCTAATAAAGATGGCTCTGATACCAGACTAAAATAAGGGGAAATAATTGTACCCTGGATGAAAAGGCTATAATTGAATTTTATTGTCTCTTTCATTCCTTTAGCATTGATATTACGATAAATAAATGTTTGTATATAAATTTTGTATAAAATATGATGAACTCATTTACTTTTCTGAATGAAACTAATCGCAGTGGCATGAAACATTTATTTGATTTCATGTATGTATTTGAACTTTGTTTTATAGATTTGATTGAATTTTATTTATCGTAATACCAATGGTAAAGCAATGAAAGAGAAAATAAAACTCAAATATAGCATTTTCAACCAGGGTACAATTATTTCCCCTTATTTCAGACTAGTATACATGATTTCTCCATATAGTTTGGCTATCTGTAGTAGTTATTTGTAGTTAAAGTTCAATATTACAACAAAAAACATAAACTTGGTATAATCTTATATTAGATTTTATTATGAAATTATTGTAGGTTAAACCAAAGCATCCTAAATAATACAAGCCGAAATGAAAGACCCTTTAAATTTATAGAGGTTTTGCAATGGGTAGAGATTTCGATACGTTCCATAAGAACTAATGTAAAATTTAAGATTTTTGGCTCAATTTTGATGAATAAAAAATACTGAAAACAAAAAATATTTTTATATCGATATTTAAATCAAACATTTTCATCTTACATATATAGCAATCAAATGTCAACACGAATTAATTTTAATAGTTATGATAAAAATAAAAACGTTTTGATTTATTCAATTTTCTAAACGCCGTATAAAAATATATAAAACGAGATCAATGACTTATGAAATACAAAAAAAAAACATATACTTCAAATGTTGGATGATAGATGGCACCTAACAGTTTTAATAATTTAAATCGTATTTATTGATATTTTAAAGCATATTCTTAATGCTATAATACGAAGTACACAATAAAACTATCCAAATATGCAAACTAAACTGAGTACTTGAATATATTTTTTTTGTTTATATATATATTTTATACTATGCAATCTGTTTTGGGACTCAAGGCTCTCCCAGCTACACGCCTTAATGGCCAAATCGAGGACGTACGGCATCAGGAAACGGTTTTTGTGTAAAAAAAAAATACGGTACAATAGTGCAAATTGTATAGTCTTGTCAAAATAATCTAAAATGTTCAACTGTCTAAGTGGCTTATGCGTTTATGCTCACCGGAGATATATAAGATATCGCCTCGGTTCACTCCACATTCGATTCTGTACTAATAAGTTTAACAGCACAGTTAAACAATAAGTTGAACCAAAGCATTCTAAATTAATCGAAGCAGGAATGTTCTAAATGAGCTTTATTTAGTGTAACAAAAAATACAAAAATCAACGTCAGTTTCATACAAAATGTATGAAAGGTAAGGCTTTACTATATAGTAAATATTTGAATGAAAAGTAGTTCAAATTTAACTTAGGTTATATTCAATTGAAAACAGAAATTTCAGTTTTGATCCTGAAACTGATCATTTTTCGATTTATTTTTCCATTTTCCTTTATTCATTAAATTAAAATATGATATTTTAATAACTTAAAATGTAAACAGAGACAGATACATAGTTAGGTTACGAGAACTATATTTTATTTTAAGTATGCTCACAAAGAGAATAAATCAAAATGGCACTTTACACCAAACAAATCAATTTCATTAAATGTTAAGTTGTATTGTGATTTGTGTTTTGCTTTCATATATAAAGTCAACAACACCAATGCACAAAATCTCATACACACATTTAACTAGATTTAATGATTACATGCACACATATATGATTTTAACATGAATGGCTTGCAAAATTTTTATACAACAGCAACGCTCGTAATGGCATTTCATCGAACTATCATTCAATATAAAAAACATTCTCTCTCTCCCATTGTTATGACATTTATGTCATTATGAAAATTGGTTTTGTATTTAATGCATAATTATGCAATTAAATATTATTTTTATGTTGATACAGCATTAATAAACCATTTTAATGATTCGATGTATTTCAGGATTGAGAATATAGTGTAGTGTTGTGCTGTGATTGTGAATAAATGTGTAGCAAAATAGAAATTGTGATTAGGTTATGTGTTCATTCTGAAGTGTAAACATTAATCAGCTGATAATATTATTTATTAACAACTGCATGTTGAAAATATCTTTTTAACTGATTTCTGTTTAAAAATTCGGTTTTAGTTAATTTTTTCGAATACATAATTTCATTTAAAGAAATTAATTATTAATTTTTTAAGTTTTCGCGTTCAATTATGTGTATTTTCGTCAATATTATTTTTCTAAATTTATTAAGAAATGAGTTTGACTTTCGTGGTACAACCGATAGAGAATTAGAGCGAGGAAAATATATTTTAGAGGATATCGTTTATATTGAAATGAAAAGCACAAAATTTATAAAAATATAGATCAATTTATAATTAAATTTGATCGTGATTTATTTTGTTTTGAAAAAAATGATATATATTCACATCTAATTTCACCCTTTCTTAGTCATTTTATGAAATAAAATTTTAAAAGCTCTAAGTTGCAATAGTAAAAAACTTAAAATGAAATTTGTACGTTTCGTATGAGTTTCTTGACAAAACGTACATTATTGATACACTAAATAAAGCTCATTTCAAAAAGTGAGTATTCATTCTGGCTTTATTATCCAGAGGGCTTTGGTTGAACAGAGCATAACAAAAGCTTGTATTTCTTCGATTTTCATATTTTAAGATAGCTGTCTAAAAACCGTTTGTTAAATTATTTTTTTTATGTCGCCTCGGTTCGTATTCGTATTCTTGACGCCTCAAATATTGATCAAAATTAAAACGGTCAGAGTTTAGTCAAACCTTTTACTTTATTTATTTTGCACAATTAATTGTGAAAGATTAAACGCTTGCTATTGAAAAGGGCTACACTACCACTATAGTCTTTACTTAACTTAGTTTTTCTTATATACAAATCGGATGGATTTTCGATCTTTTCATTATGCTTATAATAGCCAGTGACCGGTTGTAGCTTAATGGTTAAGAGAGTTTCTCATCACGCTTCGGTCTCGATTTCGATGTTGACCAAAAAATTAACATGCAACATGGATGACATAAAAACGCGTTTGCGTGTAAAAATATTCGTTGGGCTGACCAACTACAATATGCACCAATTGTTAAAAATCTAGTTCGTAAGGTCTCATTTGAGACGCGGTAAGTCATAGATTATTAATAGATAAAATAATCTATGTCGTCTAAGCTATGATTATTTTTTATTATTATAATAGCCAATATACATAAATCTCGGTGTAATATATTTCGAGATGTTTCCATGCGAATTAGTTCCATTAGTATTGTCTAAAACTGGGTTCGATTCATATTATGTTGATATTAACATTCTGTTGATTTGCTCGTATAGTGTTATCTATTTTCTCATCTCGTAACTGCTTCTCAAGCTGAAATCTTTACTGCTATAATTGCAGTCCTTTTCGACCAGCTTCTCTTTAGAGCATTAGTACATACACCGCGTGAGTACGAGTAACTGTGGAAACCTGATGCACTTATAGATTAATAAAGTGTTTTCCAATAAGAGGTTTCATTTTGATATGTATTTAAAAAAAATGAGTATTTTTTAAGAGAAAGCAATGCCTATTTATTTCATATTGTAAAGAGGAAGGTATGCTATTAACATTTCAAAACATCAGCCAATTAGCCGACATGGCTACGCTTGCAGCACCGTATTCTTTTCATGAAATTTTCCATGACTAATTTGCATCGCATATTTGCTACTGTATGTTCTCGAGAACTTCACGAATTCCATCTTTAAGATCTTGATCAACTTTTCATGCCAAATTTTGATTTTGTAGCCCGTAGTACCTTCTTGCTGGAAATAATCGTCTTCCGCATCAATATCTTACAATTCTGGCCGTAAAAAATCATTAATTATAGGCCGATAGCTCAATCATTTCACCATAACAGTTGCAACAGCCTCATTTTCCAAAACGTTAAGTATACCGTCAATCTTTTCAACAATCATTCTTGGATTTTTTGAGCCCCATAGCCAAAAATAGCTTCCGAGGTGTAAATGGGCCTCATCACTGAAGATGGTTTTTCGATGAAAATCCGGATCATTTGATGCATTTGTAGGTCTCAATTAGCAAAGATAGAACGTTTATGGTGATCGACCTGCTTGAGTTCTTGTGTAAACTGAACTTTAAAAGCCTTAAGACTTGAGTCTTTATGAAAAATACGGTGTAATATTGTTTGTGAAACCTGGGTTTTCGGCAACACTGCGGGCGATTACAGCAACAATATTTGCAGTTGTTCTTGAGCGACGTAAACGGTTTCTATTCTTCACATCACTAACTTGTCCCAACGGTTCAAATTTTTCAACCAATTTTACTATTGCCGGCCGAGATGGTGCTTTTGTGACTGCAAAATGTTCACCATTTTTGAAGTGAATTTTTACTTGTCAAAAGTCAAAAGAAGACAGCTTCAAAATTGACAACTACCCAAATAGCAGGCTATTCAAAATGAAACTTCTTATTGGATACCCTTTATAAATAAGCTGGCCTTCTCACTTATCTGAAATGAAAACATTTTCACCTCAATAATTTTTTTTATCACCAATATATTAAACGATAATTATATTATAAATCACTGTCATATTAGGTTCAATTAATAAAATCTTTCCTATTTAATTACCGTTGATTTTAATTATCATTTTGACATAGATCGATTTTGAAAAAAAATACAAAACAATTCATAAACATACATATATCTTAATACGGTCCATCGTGTGTATAGCAGAACATGAATAATAGAGATTTCCACCAAAAAAATAAAATAACGATCGGATAATTAATTATACAACACATAAATTGTATCTATATGTATACTGACATTGTACTGGTGTTGTTGCTATAAAGATTATCTCTCCATTGTCCTTCATTAATTGATTGATTACTGGCGTCATTATCTCGGCGATGATTTTATATTCACAAAAAAACGAGAAAAATGTGAAAAATAACAACAACAACAAAATTCCAATCAACTCCACCTAATCAATGATTTAATCATCATGAAAATCCCCAAAGTACAACAAACGCAAAATTTCTTTACGAATCCATTTTATGACTCTTCCAAAATAAAATAAAACCTTTTCGAGTATATGATCAGAATAGTAACATCCGAAGCATCATCATCTTTAAGATGATATAAATAAGAGATTTTTTCAGACTATAATTGGTATGAAGATTGGAAAAGTGTAATAAATTCCAAATTTTTTTCCGATACTATATATACTGTGTGATAATGATTTTAGATGATTTCGTTTTTTTTTTGTTGAGGAGTTATATTTGGCGGGGGTGGCACAAATTGATGAGGTCGAATTCTATATATTTGTACATATATGGTTTATTGATTTGAGTGAATGCATGATTTGATATTGATAAGATGATTTGAAGGGATTAGTACGTTTGAACATAATATCCTCTGTGTATATATGAGATGTAATCAAAACGAGTTGGCATAATCGTATCCATATGAGCGGAAACACACTGTATAATAAACAACTGATGTTCACTTCTGTAGAACGAACACAAAAAACCGGATTTGAATTTCACGGTGAATAAAATATTGTGAAACATACATATATATAAAAGGCAAAAATTGAAATATGAAAATTTAATCTAAAAGTCGTAAAAAATAAAATTGAACAACATTTCTATGTTGATTGGAAGCGAAAATATTGAAAATATAGAAATCTAATTTCGCTTAAAATAAAAAATTTTTTTTACCTTTGTGTGCTTATGTTCGTATTACAGTATACGGTTGTGTAAATCTAAATAGAATACAACATTCAGACGGAATTTTAAATTCCTCGTAAACCAAACGAAATGATGGAAAGGTTAGGATATGATACTAGAAGCAAAATATGTTGAACGCGGGTAACTAATTTGTATGATTTTGCGACAATGAGTATATTTGGAGCAGAATCATTCCTAACTACTTGGGAGCGCTCCACCTCAAATGTCGTTCAACATTCTATTCCATTCCAAAAGTCCAACAAGTACGCCGTTTGGTTGATGTAATTATGTATAGGCGAACTATATTGTGGTTGTTTGTTGGTAAGCAGAGCGATTCGAACACTGGCTATATAGGGTGTCCCAATAACCGGGTTAGATTTGACATATCGGTTATTTTAGCTCATTCTTTCTTTGACCGAAACTCAGTATATTATTTCCAGTTGACAAAAATGAGTCGCTTAACGCTTCAACAAAAGTGGGAAATGATGGATATTTACTTTCACAACAAATAAAATTTACTTCGACCACAATAAAATATTGTTGGCCAAGATTTCCATCTCGATGGGCTCGTACACAAACTGAATTGTCGCGTTTGGGGATTGGAACATCCACAAGGTTATGTGGAGAAGCCAATACATCCATTGCGTGTTACTGTTTGGTGCGGCGGCATTATTGGGCCGTATTTTTTCGAAAATGAGGCCGGCGTGACCGTTACGACAATGGAATCAACTACTGCCATATGTTTTTTGTAGCCATACCTTGAAGATAGTGGTTTGGACGACCTTTGGTTCCAGCAAGAGGTTGTGCCATGCCATAACCTCTTGCATTGGATGCTACAATAGTGAAACTTCGTCAAAACTTCGATAGTCGCCTTTTCAGTCGAAATGGTGACGTGAATTAGCCGGCAACGAAAAGTGATTTGACGCTTTTGGATTTTTATTTGTGGGAAGCCGTGAAGTAAAATGTTGTACGAAATATCACAAATAATTGAGAGTTTGAAAGCAAATATTGAAGCAACAATTGTCGAAATAGATCCGGACACAATTCAAAATGTGCTCAGAAATTGGAGCGACCGAATGGTGCCGCTGCTCTCATTTGAATGAAATCATTTTCCATCATGAATAACCAGGCGTATTAAAACCTTTTCGTTTGATTAAGTTTTTAAATCTGATCTCTTACTGCGACACCATTTATATAGCAACGCAGATATGTCAATCAAATAAGATGGAATATAAGTAGATACAAATTATATGCTTCACATTTAATTTTGGAGTTAAAAGCTTTTGACTTTGTACAAAAGGTATCTTTTTTCTAGAACCACAATCTCTTAAGGACCGTTGCACTTCAACACTTTACAGTACGTTAATCGAATTGAGTATATTTGCAATGATCAAGTAAAAGATTCTGACCGATACAAGTTCAGGTTATGTAGAATTCGAGTTTTTCGATTTGAAATACGTGGAAGTGACTATGCGTTTACAAATAGAAGTCAGCCATTGTAGTCGTAAATGATATCAAACTACATCATTTCTCTCCGCATTTTTTCTCTCCGCTGGGTCGTTTTATGGCCACGGATTTCTTAACATCATAAATGCGTTCCAGACAATACTATGAAGACCAACAATCACACTGAGTGTTTTTAAATGAATGATGGTCCTGTGGCGTTCACAAATACGACGAATAGTCACGCCACAGTAGTGAAGTAGAAACAAAATAATCGAAAAAAGATTACGATTCAAAATCTGTAATTCGCTAGAACTGTTGCAACATAGCCTCACAACATATATAGAAACGAAATTTAACATACATCAAGTCCGGTCGCATATGCCTGATGAGATAGATTTGATCTTATCGATCACACAACGAGTCAATGACTTCATCAGATCGAAACCGGCCTAGCGAACGAATATTTACAGCTCACATACAAGATGCCATATATTTTATATAAGACAAACGTCTTCATCGGCAGGTTGATCCAGCGCTTTAGCGGTCAATAAATGCCACTCTATGGAGTACAAGTTCAACTCCCACCATTCATCATTAGCTGTCACGATTACAGCACCAAGTCATTATCACTATCCTACTTACAGTCCCACGTGTTGCTGATTCTTAGTTTCGGGTAACAGAACGATGTTAGTTTGGTTAGTTGATATATATTTTCTTGTACGGTCATCAACAAAAATCTAATTTATATTTTAAAAAAATATATATTTCTTTAAAGACAATCCAGCTCTGTGTTGCAAAAAGTCTTTGTGAAACTAGATTCCAAACTAAATGAACAAACTCATTTATTAAAATATAGGTACTCTTTTTAGGCAAAAGTCTAAATTTATCCGAATCATATTTGAAATTATTTCTAAAAGTGATATAAATTTCTAAAATTTGTTTACATTTTGTGATCTTGTGGTTGAAAATAAATCCATTAACGTCGCACTTCGGACCATATTATATAGTATGTATCATATCTTGAATGTTAAAGAACATGTTATATCCATACAACGCCACTTCTCTAATCTATACTCTGTACCATATTAGCTTATGCACATGCTCTCTAGTTTTAAACCAACGACTTTCTTGGATAGAAACCAATCACCCCATCTTATTGAAGCATTGTATTCATAATTAATTTAACCTTAGTAATTCATTGCAATTCAGATAATCACTGTTTTGATAATCTTTGATTTCGAAATGTCCTTTTCGAAAATCAATCACTCATCATGTATATCTTTCGAAATTGTTAAAAAAAATCACCTCAACATCTGCTAGTTAATACAAGATTGGTAATTACCAATACTTTTCAAAAATACATCATCATTAGTACTGTTTTGTTTAAAATCTATAACGATAGTGAAACGATGAGAGTCGACCCAAAGCATCCTAAATAATTAAAGCAGCAATTTTAAATTTATCGAGTTTATTTACGGGATATACATTTTGATGCATTCCATAAAAACTAATGTAATATTGAAGATTTTTGGATCAATTTTAATGAATAAAAATACTGAAACTGAAAATTATTTTTATATCAAATCAAACATTTTCATGTAACATATATATAAATCAAATATAAACACTTATTTTTAAACAATCATGATAAAAATAAAAGTTTTGTTTTATTCAATTTTTATGTAATAATTGGTTATAAACGTCGTATAAAAATATATATATATATATATATATATATATATATATATATATATATATATATATATATATATATATATATATATATATAACGAGATCAATGACGTATGAACGACGAAAAAGAAACATATAATTCAAGTGTTGGATGAGAGATGACACTTAATAAATTTAAAAATGTATATAGTATAAAGAGCAATATTGTTAATGCTATAATACAAAGCACACAATAAAAATCCCTAAACAAGTAAATGAAAGTGAATACTTGGAAAATTATTATACATTTTTTTATTTCCATACAATTCTTATACTTCATGTGTTACATACAAAATGACATCAAAAAATCGTTACTGTTAAAAAACAGTGTTAATTTTTAAATCAATCTTTAACTGAATTTTTAAAGTATTAGAATTGTTTTTTTATTTTACGGCAGTTGCACAAAATACATTTTGAAACCTAAAGCCCGTCGAGTTAAACTCGCTATTAATTGATTGTAATAACATCGCAGACCTCCTACACTTTTTCGAGAACTCCTATTGGAAGTGGTATTCGGTATATAACTATTTAATGTTTTCCGACGTTCAAGACTGCACTAACGTCAACGACTACCATAGAGAAGATGAGTAAATTTTTCTCATTACGGTAAACCGGAAACTTTTATAACATTATAACGGGACTCAATTCATCAGCAAAATAATGTCGTAATCAAAAAGAACCAATTTAAACGTAGTCCTACCACTATATGGTATATTGAATCGATGAGCTGTAGCTGAACGATTTTTGAAATACTAAAACAGAACAAAATAGTTAATATGGGAGAAATAAACAAATAATACTCATCCAATTCTTCTATGAATCAATATAAAAATAACACACTAACAAATTGAATCACCACAGCAGAATTGTTCCTAGTACAAAGAAGTTCAACTAGTTAAATTAAATTTGTAATAGTTCAACACAGTGGATGCGCAAATCACATTTACATCATTAATATATTTATCCACAGGTCAAAAGTGGTAGCAATATTAATTATTAATTATAAAATTAACGATTTATTATAATAAATAATTTATTATTGTCTAATAATTTATTATTGTAAAAATTATTTTACATAAAGATGACTCAACCAAAGCAAAAATTTACAATATGAACGATTTTGTTTTGTTTTGTTTTACTATAGAACAGAGGAACCCATCAATATGTAGCGGAACCCAGAATAATAATTTTTGTATTTTAAAATGTTACGCTGATTGAACTATCTTTTTAGTATATAATAATCTTTGGTATAACCTATGATTTTTTATATGTAAACTTGACATCAAAAAAAAAACAAAATATATTTCTGTGCAGTGTCTTAAATGTTGAAGTAATTGTATTGAAATTTAGAGGAATTTTCTTATTTTGTATTGACGTTATATCTCATTGATGTGTTTGTAAATAAGAGCTATAATGTTTTTAAGATCATTGCGTCTTATATATTTGGGAGCTTTGGTTGACCAATCATTATTGTTGAAGAGATTGATATATGATGTGGATGGTTAGAGGATATTAGTTAGATCTGATATATTTCGAAAGAATTTTGCTGAATTTGTGATTCTAGGATATAAAACATTTGCTCACTTGAACGATTATTTACTTATCTTCGGTAAACCAGTCTTCAAATATTTGATATTTTTCAAACATACCATAGACAACTAACTGTCAACAACGTATTTTTTTCTACTCAGTACCATCTTATAAATTTTATTTGGTTTTTTGTTCTTTCACCATTTCTAATATACATGCATTTTTGAAACACAAATATACACACTACATTAATATTCCGTTAAAATCGTTGGCATATGACGGGTATTTGTCCATGTTTCCAAATGGATGTTTTTATGGGGAAAGAATGTACTTGCCACTTTGAGATCATGAGCGATCGCAAAGTACATCATTCTTTCCCCATTTTCGGTCGCAGTTTCGTGTCGGGAGTACGGACCTATGTTAGTACATAAGTCGATCTGATTTCTGCCAGCTCTAGCATTAAAGTCACCAATCACCAATCTGATATCGTGCTCAGGTATAGAGCCCATCAGATTATCCAAATTATTGTGAAATGAGTCTTTATCTTGGGGTTGGCTTACATCAGTAGGCGCATATACACAAACAATTGACAGGTTGGCTAATTTCATGTGCAAGCGAAGCTTACACATTCGATTTTCGACTGCCTGGAAGTCCAAGACAGCCTTTTTTTACCTGCGGCCCAATGACAAAGGCAACTCCAAGATTTCCGAGGTCATCTCCACTGTGTAGCAACGTATAGCCTTGGGACACATGGACTCCACTTTTAGGCCATCGAGTTTCTTGGAGCGCTACGAGTTCCAGCCGATACTCCTCTTCATGCATGTGATAAGGCCGTCCAACGCGCCAGGTTTTCTTAGTGACTGCACGTTCCACGTGCTGATCCTCATTCTCGTATCCGGGTACTTAAGCGGGGGGTCATTGTTATTTAGGCGGTATCCGATTTTTTTGGTTTTGTTGACATTTTTAACTGTAATTGGTTTTTACGAATGCGGGTCGTCAGCCCAGCGATCCAACCAGATTTAGTCGCCTCCTACGACAAGCTCTGGATACTGTGGTGGTATTCTATGGATCTCATGTTTCGTTCGAAATATTTACGAAACATGTTTGCCCCCAACCACAGGGCCTTTTTGAATATAATGTGTTCGAATACATTTTGTTCCGTGTGTTACACATTATTTGGATTTTTATTTGTTCTCCTTCTCGCCGTTAACCGTTGCCACATCGTAACCGTAGATGATTTAACTACTTTTCTTTCTTTTCAATGAGGATTTCTTCCAATTCAACAGTTACATATACTATTCGGAGTCTGGTGGTTTCTAATATTTTCTGATGGCATTTTACATTCTGGTCTTCGATTTTATCCTACTGATTTTCGATTTCAGATTTGAAATCTTCAACTGTTATCTAAGTCTGTTTGCATAAAGAAAAAAGGTATTTATTCTGATTCTGGAAGTATGTAATGACAATATTGGTAGAGAGGTTTATTATGTTTTTGCTTTATGATGGTCGTTTTTGATGACTTATCTGATTAGATCGTGGTGTGTTGCTTAGGTTGAATTTGAATAGTTCTCCTAGCATTACCTGCCGGTTTACTGCATGATTGTGTTGTGTTTGACGGTACTGTCAGGCGACATAACTTAGGATCGCTGTTGTGAACATAACGGATTTATAGTTAGAAACTAAATACATAGTCGGAAAATTTTGAACGCAATAGTGAAACATTCTTTATGAGTTTGCACACATTATATTTCATGGTTGGCGAGACCAAAACGGATTGGAAAATACGGACTTCTAAAAAATCATTTAAGCTTTAGTTAGTAAGAATCATGTATGATAGATCTGTATTGTGGAATTAGCTGGTTAAAGTTAGTTAATCTATCTAGTCTTAACCAGTTTGACTTATTTTAGCCTATATCTACTTCAGTGTATGTTTGTTATGAATGGTTTTTGTTGTCTTGAATTGAGAGTTGTGGTATTCGTCTCTCGGAGGTCTCGTTTGCTAGATTATGATCATAATTTCATGTTCTTTGCTCATCATATTTATGTTGAATGCATGCCCAACGATTTGTTGTCTATAGAGATGTACTCTGAATGGCTTTGGTAATTTTGGAGCGTTGATCGTATCTATCTCGAGATTAGCCATAGCCTGTTGATCACAGAATGGAGTTTGAAATTGAGATTTTCAGTTTAGTCGATTAGTATTGTGTTGATGTGTAGTCTAACTCTTTATCTTAAATAAAAAATAAATTAATTATTAGAGATTCCTGAGCGACAAATTAATAAATAATATTAATGTTTTAATTTTAATCTAAAAGGAAGGCTCAGAAAGATGTTGCGGATCGGCGATTGCTAAATGGTAGATTAGACTTGTGATTGCTAACAATAGTTAAGTAACGAGTTGCCAGTTGTCTGTAACCGAGTCGTTCTTTTATAATTAACATACCTTCTTATCCTTACCGATTGTTTTATTTAAACGACTCTAGGAATAGGCCCGGCATTATAAGCCTAGTGCTTGGCTCTACATTACAATGAATCAATCATATAAAACGAACTGGCATTAAAATATTTAGACTGGAGCATATCGAAAGCGGTTCTATCAAGAGCACCAACAAGTATAATCATTTAAAATTTTTGCAAATACCCTATGTAAATGAATAGTTCTGTCCTGATTATAATGATTTATGGATAAATGGTAAATGCAGTTTTCTCAATTTTACAATTGTAACCCTCCTGGGAGCTTAATTTCCAAAGTTTATTAACAAACATAACTTTTTGATTTATGATCGTACAGCCTCCCAATAATTTCCATACATCATACTTGTTGTTCAGGTTAGAGCAATAAATTTTATTTTTTTCGTCTCCTCCTCATCCCATATAAGAGTAAATTATACTCTTCGTAACAACTTCATCATCTTGAGAACAATATAAAATATGTAAAAATTGCATAATTGACATTATTTTCTTCTTCAATGTTGGTTAAAATATTATATATGTAGATCGTATATACGGTACATGAAGAAAGGAAAAATTTAAGAAAAATCGTGTTGATTGTGTTAAATTAATTAAAAGAAAAATTATAGACATTGTTTTTTGTTTTAATTAATATTCTTAAAATGAAAAGATGAATTTTTGTTTTTTTGAAATTGGATTAAAATTGAATTATCCTTTCTCGACGTAGTTTGTTGTTGTGTATATATATGTATGTGTATAATGAAGATAAGTACTAATAAATTTATAAATAAAATGAAAATTTATGAATCCATAAATTCTGTATGAGGCTGTGTTTGTGTGTGAAAGTATATGTATGTATACACAATCGGATTTTGATGATGTGCGATAGAAACCAGAAGAAAATTATCGGGTTTGATAATTTGATTTATATTCAATGTCTGCGTTTCGTGCGTATTCGATTCGCTGTTGTGAACGCCAAAAGCAAAAATAATATTCAAGTCACTCGCACAAATTGATTTTCCATTTTCGAGGAATAAACCATAACTGGTTGGTTGGATGGTTGGGTGGGAAAATCATATAAGAAAATTTTGTATTTTCTAGTTATTTTCATATTTTTTATTCATCATCATTATCGTAATATCGCAAACTCCTTCCCGCCATCCTATTGTATATACACATGTATCCAAAGTCTATATGCAAAATAATATTTTTTCAGTTCGAATTTTCGGAATTGATTTTAAAGTGAAATTTAATCGATTTTTAGATTTTCTAACATCATTTGTATACTGTATGTATGTAGATGTTGTCGTATTTGAGATGGCACAACCAATATCTACGTTACCATATACATAAAGCGTAATGTTTTTGACTTTAAGCTATATTGTATATTTTAAAACTATATTATGTATAACAGTCTATAATATTTATGGGAAACTATTCGTTAAGCTTAAATTATCCAGTATGGAAAGACATTATTTCGTAGACGAACGAAATATGTATGCAAGGTATAGGTACAGCCTGGATTTTGAGATGATCTTAGAAAGTTTTTTTGGTGTTTCGTAGCGAAATATTACGATAGATTTATATAGACAAAAAGTTGTTAAATTTATAGTTTTAAATATATTATAAGGATTATATAAGACGTTAGATAATACCTTGGTTCAAAAGAAAATTATTGTCTGTGATTTATTTGAGATGGGATCATAAATCTCAAATAAATAAGTACTTAATATATAAGTTAAGTACACATGTACTCATGTATAGTACCCTTAATAACCCAACTGATTAATTTGAAGTTTCTTTGAAGGCTGTTAGTTCAGAAAAAGCGGTATAAGTTACATCCAAATGCGTTTGCACCTGAGTATAATCTTAAAACAATACGAGTTAGTTCTATCGATATTTGTGAGATTAAGCATTTTGTGATATTTTAAATGTTATATAAGCTCTTTGAGTTTATTATATAAACCCTAGAGTTGAACTTAAAAAAAATTCACTAAATGGATGAAGCTCTTTGTGATTATTGAAATGTTAAAGAAGAATCTTCGACGATAGTGTAAATAACATATTTTTGTGTGCTTTCACATGTCAATCTTTGTGTCAGTAGACCACACTTTAAGGAAAGCGTTGCTTTTTTGTTTTTATTTGAAGAGCAACTGGTGATCATCGATTATAGAGAACATGCGATTTTTATATCAGAGGCAAAGAACGCAAAAATTAGCAAGTTAAACTGTTCCAAAGACAAAATTTGAAGGGGTTTTTGCATCGAGTCGTGATAGGGTAAGTAGTTCTACTACGACCACGAATAGCGAACACTTAAATTGTGCGGTAAGCCCGGTCATTTGTCAACTTCAACGACCTAATAGTCATGGCAAGAAGCAAATGCTGTGTATCTGGTGGGATTACTTCAAGATCTATATGTAATATGAGCTAATCTAACGAAACCATCACTGGAGAACGTTATCAATTGATAAAATAAAGCTTAATCGGCCACAGTGCTCTTGAAATGATGCAGCCAGTTTAATGGTCTAGACAAATGTCTTCAAAATAAGGCGTGAGTGGACTTCCATTTAATTAATCGCAAACTTCTGTTTATGAGAGTGATGCTTGCTTTTAATTTAATAGGTTCAATATAATTTGTCTGACGATTTTCTCTTCGTTATTCAATTGCAATGGCAATATTAGCATAACCTAGTAACGCTCACGCAATATTTAATACGAATTCATTTTTATACCAGAACTTAATAACAGAAATGTCTTTTCGTGAATTCGTTTAACCATTTCCTTTTTTCCTTTAATTTCCGCAATTCACTGATTGCTACTTGAACTTTGGTTGTTCCATTAAATCAATCTCTTTGTTCACTAAATCAACACGCACAATCTTTACTCTTGTATTTAATGTAATCACACTGGCTGGAAGAGCGATTTGTCCATACTTAACATCAAACAATCACCATTTTGTAACCGCTCCTTAATAGCTTTCTCGTTTAACGTCCTCTTAATCTTACAGAACTCTTTTCCAGTCATCTTTTCTTGACTACTAAACTAATACATCGCTTGATATCCGTAACAAACTCCTGTAGTATGTCTTTTAGTTTTGGCATCGATTTTTCCATTCGACAAAAATTCCGACAAACACCAGCATGATTTTTCCATATTTTTCCTTACAGATTTTGATACAATTTGTAATATATTTATCGTTGGACGTTTTAACGCCACCATTAACGCTGCTACGGTCTTTCAAGCATCAATTATTACTCAAAATACCCTTCTCAAATTATAGTTTAAAAATGTTGGGTTTGTTCTTCCGTTGAATGCCGGAAGCTTTAATTTACTTGCACTTACTATTTTTATAATTGGAATAGAATTAGTAGCTGTAATATACATAACCAAACAGGACCGTTTACGGCCTCTAAGCCATAGATTATTATTTATTAATATACATAACCTCATTTCTAAATTTTAGAATTCTTTGATCAGTTCTCTTAAATTTTGATCAGTCAAATATTTCCGCAACATAGTGTTACGGTCGCGAGAGATCTCTCTGAGTCAGTAGAATAACTAAATTGTTGTAATTGAAAACAAACATGAACGGAGTTAGATGTGAAATAATAAAGAAAAGGAAATTTCTATGATGACCTAGATGCAGGCCAATTGAGTATAAATACGCGAATAGAAAGCGTAGAGTTTCAGTTTGAATTGAAAATAGTAATTAACTTTCATGAAAATAAGCAAGTGATCGATTATTACGATTGTACTAGGGACAATCGTAATAATTGATGACAGCGGTGGGATTGTATATAAAGGGACATGAAACTACTAGAGTTGAAAGTGTTGGAGTTGAAAAACGAGCTGAGCGTACGGGGTTTTTCTACAGCGGGTATAGTACAGCCAAACAACAAAGCTACAACAACCTTTGCAAGAAGAAAATGTGGACCCAGGTCAGTAAGAGTTACTGGGGCACCAAATGCAGCGGATGCGGTACCTTCTACTAAATGAAAGAGCAACTATTCTTCAAAAAATACAAATGAAGAAGTGTCCGGGTAGGTGCAAATTTTGATATGGAGCAGTTCATGGCCGCAATACAACATATGATGGCCAATCAGGAATAAATGAGAACCAGACAGCAAAATTTGAGATTCGGACAAGAAAATTTGAAAAAGGGATAAGAATAAATGATGATCATGGTGGAAAATCGCAACATGGTGTAAGAAAGGTTGGAATAACAAGGGAGAATTCAACTCCAAAGCGAGTAGACAATTCCTCGAAATGTTCGTTTCTTTAAATCACAGTTCGTCACTATTCGAAGTGACTGATCGAAGGTTCCTAAAACTGGAAAAGGAGGTTATGGATATTAAAAATAATGGCGGTACCACCCAAATTGATAAATCAGGCAGTGAAATTAAATTAAAGCCTTCGACATTCGACGGAAAAACATCATTTGACAGTTTCAAATTACAATTTGAAGCCTCAGCAATACAAATTATTGGTATACAGGAAAGACTAGGTTGTAGCTCTAATAGTGGCGTTAAAAGGCGGTGCAGCAGATATAGTAGAGATTGTTTCAGAATCTGAACGAGGGGATTATGATAAAATCATGCTGGCTTAAATCTAAAATATGTTGGTGATCACAAGTGACAACTATAAAGAATGGAGCTGAAAGGTCGATGTCAAAGAATCGGAGAACCACGATAGGAGTTTGCTGCAGACATATCACACATTACAGCATGGCTCCTGAATATACAGGGAGCATCAAAATAGATGGAGAGAATTAAATCAAAGGGGTAACCACAGACCAGTAATTAATTGGCTTTCTACAAAGTTTCGGACTAGCAAGGGAAGAATAAGATGTTGGGTCTGTAACAATTTTGGTCATATTTCAAGGAATTGCTGGGAAATCAAAATTAAGTGAAAATAATACCATCACCATTGTATTGGAGTAACAAGGAAAAGGATAAGGGATCAGAAATGAAAGAACAGAAAGTAAACAAGAAAATAAATAAAGAAGGAAAGCGAACTTCTATTACCAAAACCGACATGATATCCATCCCCGTTACACGATTGGCAAGGGGTGGTAATGTTTAAACCTTAACTGGAGAAATCAACGGAAGAGCCTGTATGATAACACTATACACAGAAACAAACGGACGATTGTGAGAATTTTAGTAAACAGCAAGCAGTGAATAGCCGGAAATTAAGGGAAAGTAGGAAATAGTTATACAAATCGGCAAAATTAAACTCTCATGAGGTTCTTGGTAGCGAATATTGTTGATGAAGTAATTTTGGGTGTGGACTCAAACAGAAGTTTGAGTTGAACTGAAGAAGAGATTATTACTGAGAGGTTCAAGGTTGTGTAAGTTGACAAAGAACAGCAGATAGGAAAAGGGATAAAGCTGTCAAGAAACAGGATGAAACCTCGATATGAGATCCGAGGGAACA
This sequence comes from Tipula lateralis, assembly GCA_963932295.1. Lineage (NCBI taxonomy): Eukaryota > Metazoa > Arthropoda > Insecta > Diptera > Tipulidae > Tipula > Tipula lateralis. Next base: position 97,598,750 of record OZ010736.1, read on the forward strand.
TAAGAAGGCTTAAAAAAGAGTAGTTAGTCTGGTTTTACAACCTGAACTGGACCTGAGCTACAGTAAAGTTATGACCAGAGCTACAGTACAGATGGAAAGGACCGTATAAGATGATTATAAGGATTAACGATGTAATGTATCGAATTCAAATGAGACTTTTCGAGAGAAACAAAAAGGATGCTCATCTGGGGTGTATGGGTCTTTACAGAGGAGTAGAATTGGATATTGTTTGGGACGGGTTTGGACGGACTGTAGTGTTACGGACGCGGGTGTACTTTCTGAGTCCGTTGAATAACTAAATCTTTGCAATTGAAAAGCAACATGGACGCAGTATACAGGCGAAATAATTATAAACAGAAGGAAACTGACAGATTGAGTATAAATACGCGAACAGAAAGCGTATTGAAGCGTATTCATGCACTCAATGTTCAAACCTTATTTTGGTTGGAATTGCTTCTAGGATGAGTTGTAAAGAATATATATAAATATATAATATTTTATGTCTAGATGATTACAATAGTTGAGTTATTGTTAAATTTACTCTTTAAATCTCGAATGGAGGCTCATGGTGAAGAACGCTTAAAATGCTAATGTGAATAAACTAAAGTAGAGTCTCTTCTGATTGCATAAACATGTATACACAAACAGATGTATTTTTTGAGCTCATAACTATGCTTTAAATTCATTTACTGTATTGGTACATAAATTATCCTTTTCATTGCACTCAACTGATTATGCTATCAAAATTTTAATCGTATCATTGCCTAAATGGTTTGGATACACTGAACCGATATATAATTATCGTAATATATATTTAGGCAAAACAACATGTAAATATGAGCTACCGCACACACAATTAAAAACCACAAATCATAAAAACTATCGTAATTACATACATATTCAAAAAACATATAAAATTATGCACATGAAATATGCTTTTTATGTCGCAATATAAACATACAAACCTATATGTGTGCAATAAAATAAAAATGCCATTTAAATTTAATTTAATAAAAATTCAATTAAAAATTGTACTGTGCGTCCCTCCGCCAAAAATATATTTAATTTTTATGCACGCAAGAGGAATTCGTGCACAGCTTCTATTTTTTTTCCAGATTAATCCCTCAATGGGATCATTATCATAATAAAATGTAAATGTAGGATTTTCCACTGCAGATAGAGAAATGAAGATTCAAACATGTGAGTGTACGACGTACATACATACGAGTATGTGTACGTACTACAGAAATATACTATAAAAAGGGATATATGCGACGAACAAATATATATTCTATGCTCGTATGATATAACATGAAAAACATAAAAATTTGCATACACAACATTATTACTGTATATGTATGTACATATATGGGAACGAACCAAAACAGCAGCAACAACAAACTGTATAAAGCACTCGAGACATTCGATGATGATTTTATTTCCATATTCGAGTGTATACGTATGTACATAAAATAGTGTTTGCGTGTTACGCTCTCTCGATTCAAACACTTATATGGTGATGATGACACAACTAAATCAAATCATTACGGTATACAAATGAGCTTTTGCAAAATTCAAGTTTTAGTTAGTCTGAATATGTAATATGTGTACATAGCACTTGGTTTTGTGTACATACTCGAACGTATCAAATATGGATGTGTCATATTCACAAAATGTTAATCTTTTTGACTTCACAAATACAAGTTTACACTCGCGTGTGTGTGTATGTGTGTGTATATATTAAAATATTTGGTGGAAATTTGGATCTATATCGCAAAATAATCCAATAATAAAAGCTTAAGAGTCATATTTAAAAATGTTAACACTTTGGCATTTTGTACATATAAATATTTTATGTTGGCATAAATTTGGAAAACAATGTGTAGGTTTTGATATCATCCTACTTAGTCTCGTATATACTCAATAAATATAAAATAGAGGATTTCTAAATTGTATATTGATTGGGTTAAATTTTCCAGCTTGCCCTATACGGATGAGAGAGCAACGAACACCCCTAACACATTTTTAACTGTGATCCGTCAAAGGGTACACAAAGTGTTATATAGTTGCTTACACCTCAAACATTTTAGCTAGATTTGTAGTAAGTGATATTTTTGTGTTAACCATGCATGATGTCAAGATGCTTAAAAAACTGCCTTGTTGATGTAGATTTAATCATGTAACACTTATATAGAAATGTTAATAGCCACCCATTTAAACTAATCAGGCATTTTGTTAAAAAATATGTAAACATATACTGATCGGTTTAATGGATTGCTTTATTGATATATTCGTAACGTACTGCAGTTCTGTTGTAAACAAATATTATAAATCTTTAATGCGTTGATCATAATCCATTTAAGTGTTCATTAAGTCTCTGTCAGTTACACCACATAGTGATGGTTTTAAATGGTTTTAACAACATTGGTGATTGCTACAACTTGGAAACATCGTTTCCAACAATAACCGTTACGTATACCGAAATTAAAGGCGAGTTACATCTTTAGTAGATCACTGCACTACTTCATGTTCGCAACGCTGAAAAAATCGAGATGTGTATTCGCTGTCCATTCGTTAAAATAGCTGAATTCGATTCAATTTTTAATCCCATTGTTGAAAACACTGTTGGGCGTGTAAATTACACGATGTTTTTTTTACATGTTAACGTGTAATTTATGTAAGGTTATTTTTTACATTTTTATGTAAAAAACGTAAAATATAATTTTATGTGATAAACTAACGCACCATCTCTTATTAAATCTAATTGTAACTACAGCACCATCTGTTAAACAATCTTCGTACTGTTATACGAACAAAATTGGTAAAATAATTAACTGTGTAGAGCTTTTTTGGACTACATACTGAATGTCACCATAATTTTTGATTTAGTTTAAAATTATAAACAAGTTAATTTCGTTACAAATCATCTTAATTGGCTCGGATGAAGCTGAAAAAATCTGGCTTTCCAGCTTATAACAACGAATGGTTATATTTTAACCACCTGAGTTAATTTAACCAACAAATTCATAATATATACCAGGTCGCACCAGGGCTACCAGACTTGGAAATTGAAGTCACGAATGCAAATAAAACGCATATCAATACATTTTGTTTGGATCATTAATTATTAATATAGCAAGAAAATGATTTTTCGGAAACCAAACATCGTTTTACTTGCTCTACCTTGAAAGCTTCAGATTAATAATCCAAGCATTCAACAAACTTATAGCATCCCAGCTACAATCTCTTCGACTACCAACCTCCTATCAGTTTCCAATTGTTCAGTGTTCCAAGATATGAACATTCTTGATGCCACCCTGCTAACACTATTAACAATAATCGACTAAACGAACATTCTAGCTTAAGAGCTTAGAAAAAATAACAAACGATCGTAATAACAAAACCTCCTTACCAAAGACATCCACGTCAAGATCAAGAACACGTTTAGCTTCGACAAGATTGGCCATTTTTCGAAAGAGCCACAAGTTTTGTAAAAAAAATTGAGTGATTGCAGAACACATTTCGGATTCCCGCCGAAGCTTTTACAAATACTTGCCATTGTTACTAGAACAGAAAAAGGAACTCTTTGCATGAATATAACAAGCACAACCACTTCAACCACTATCGATCAAACCCCCATCTTAGCCCCGAAGCTTTATGGGCTCCATCCAGTGAGAAAGCAACACAAAACATATAATTTCAATTGATCGCTTATTTATAACCGAATCTTTTAATTTCCACATAAAATGTTAAATCGACCGCTTAAGAAAAAAACCACATCAACGTTCCAATATATCCAACACAACCAATAAATGTTATCTCTTTGGTAACTAAACCAATTACTCACCACCCTCTTCCACCAGGGTTTAAAACAATTTATTACTGAGAATACGACCCCTAAATTTTCAAAATAAATTCAAACTGACAGATATAATTATTTGAAATCTATACTTTATGAGCAGGACACCTCTGTCAAATTTTGAGTTTTAACCCTTGGTCGCATCCATAATATGGGATCATATTATAGACGCGGTACGGACCAGCAATGGTGATTTATGTACATATTTGTGTTATACTAACAACCACATGTAATGATGAATTCGACAGGATCATAGAGCAAGTGCATATAAAAGCATTCCTTTCAGGGTATAATTAGTTTCCTGCAGTTTTTCAAAATATTGACTGTTGGACGTGCTGGTTTAGTATGTAAAATTAAAGAACTTTGACTGAATAATTTTCACTTATTTATTTATAATTATTAAAATTAACTGTAACCCAAGAAGGTTCCACATTTATTGCAACAAACGTGTTCTTCGAGATAACTGATGATTCTGTCAAAATTTGTAATTGAAGAACTGGACAAATTTAGGCAAAATGAGGAAATGTAGGTGACCCACGCTAAGTGACATAGAATGGAACAGTGATGAATGAACTATTACGAAAGCCAAACTCTGGCAGCTGCTCAAAGAAGGAGTTATTATCCTTTTAAAGATAGTCCTTGCATATTACAGTGGAAGGTAAATCAATGCAATTGAGAATTTATTATTTTTTAAAAACGGTGCATGTCAAAATAAGCTACCTTATTTCCAGTAAGGTTGCCCGGTAAACCACAAGTCCAAATATTTTTGAAAAGTTATTCTTACGACTGACAATGTCGTCGGAATTGATAATTTGACTGGTGTGAACGGTTGATTGTCTACATAAAATAAACTTATTGGTAGAACATATATTTCGGGCGTAAGTGCTTATTGTAGAACAGAAATTAAAACCTCGTTATAAAGTTCTGACTTTTAAGTGTAGTTTACAACAGACTTAAATCACGTAGATCTAACTTTAACGTAGAATTAACTTTAACTTAAGATTTGGCTATGAAGTATGTTACATTATTGATTGTTAAAGTCAATTACAGAATACTGACTATAATTTCTATTATTTGACTGACATAAACATCAGTTACAGTTGGATGGCTATCTTTATAAATAAATGCTGAAGCCGTTTTCTGATATTCAACTTGAACGTCTATTATCTGACGGTTATGAATATCTATTACTGAAATTTAGAATTAAAGTCTGTAGTTAGATGAACAACGATGTCGAATACAGGAAACCAAACCGAAAGCCGGTTGTTTGTTAACAAATAGTTAGCTTCCTTGTCGATAAAATAAAAATACTTCATTGTGTGTGTTGGTTCGTCGGCCATTAAGTAGATAACATCGCATTAGGATAGTTACAGGTAAGTAGAGACGTTTATTGTTTTAATATTTATTTATTAATAATTGAGTACTGCCGTTGATTGAACCATAGAATATGGATTCAATTTTAAAAAATAATAAACTAAGAAATAAATATATATATAACATTAAATATAAGTTTAAAAAAATTTTTACAGAAAAATGCGTGTGGAAAATGAAAAAATAAATAAATCAGAAAGTGGTGTTAATAGCCTCGTGTTGAGTGGCGTACATTGGGATTTACATATAAGAAAAAACATCCTCATCGGATATTGGAATATTATATTGGTAAATGTTCAATTATTTTAAGCTTGTAAGTTTTGTTAACTTTAAACTATTTTTATATTTTTTTGTTGCAAGATAACATAAAACGGCTAATATTGAATGCAGCTTGCGTTTAAACTACTATCCAACGTCTAAAATGTCCGAAGAAAAATATTCGATCAAAATGAAGAGGATGTGCAAGAATTAGCGAAAATGTTTCGAATTATGAAATGTGTTGTGTATATTATGAATTATTAAACTTTTAATTTTAATTAAATAAATGTTATTGACATATAAATATATAAAATTTATTCTGTATAATTGTTTCGACGTAATTCAACCATCATGTCTATTCTATAACTGACCTGAGCGCCAAAACTAATTTGTCTATGAAAGACGAAGGTTTGTATACTGTGTGTAGGATAAGGTGACTAATACACAAACGGAATTAAAGTCAATAGTATAACACGCATTTAAGACTAAGCTTTGTTTACTAGTTATATTAATGATAAAGTGACTTCTTCTATAGTCAAGGTCTATTATGGTACACGTTATTGGCCTGCTTTTCATATATCCTCTTAGCTGACTTATCAATACATTTAAGTGACTTCGTTTGTCGACGAGCGTTTTAAAAAATTTCCTAATCTCTCGGCGAATAATCGACTTGACGTGCGGCTATAGGTCCGATTTACGTAGAACCATCTGCACGTTGCATAGCACCATGCCAGTCTATAAACTCAGCATGAATTTTAAAATCAACATGAGTGTTCACTCACCCCATCGATGGTAATCTGGTGATGAAAAGTCTCTTTTGTATTCTATCCCTTATCAGGATACGAACCCATAACCGACCTGATAAAGATACAAGACATTTTCGCTACATAGTCCCTTATTTCTCCCAGTGATCTTTTTAGCGATCTTGTTTGCCACTACTAATATATATATATATATATATATATATATATATATATATATATATATATATTTAAATATATATATATATATATATATATATATATATATATATATATATATATATATATATATATATATATATATATATATACATATATATTCCGTCGTCGAGATGAAACAGTTTTACTTCAATTAATACAGTTTATATTTATTACAATTAATTCACTTTAATTAAATAAGATAATTTAATTTATATTATCGTTGGCAATATTATTTGTTCTTTTTTAATCAAAACATAGGACAATACTAATAGATTTTATCAATTTTTATCTCGATCAAAAAAAACACCTACTAAAAGCTTAATTTGGTTAGTTATGGTATATAATTAAAATGGCTAAGCTATTAAAACTAAATTAGCTAGCGACTAAAAGATGTCGCGGCCATGTACTAAGAATGCAAATAACTTTAATTACTAAATGGTAATTAATTTTGCGAGTTCACAATAACTTTAATTACAAAACGTAATTAATTTGTGAATAAATAGTACAAATACCATAAGAAAATAAATTGCATATAAATAAATGATAAGCCGAGATAAATGTGGAAAATAAGTTAAAACACTGCCCTCTTACCTATAAGGTTTTTTTTTTACGCAATCAAGCGAGTCCCAGCTATTGTATCTCGGTTAAACTGGTAAATCAGAACAAGAAGAGAAATATACATTTTCTTTGAAATGGCGAGTTTGGTCAAATATTATTGTAGCATAATTACGAATATTAATGATATTCAGTTGCTACATCTTCCCATCTCAATAATCCGTTCAAATATAGTACTCGGAGTCTTTTTGTTCTAAATACTTATTTACGAAGGTGAAGCCTCATCATTTGATGAAATTCTACCATCCGAGCATGTTTTGAATCGGAAAAGTATTATGTACAAACCGTAATTCATAGATTTTCGACATAATAACCATTGAGGTGTGAACCGGTACATTGTATGATGGTTCAAGATTTGCCACAATTTCAGCCTTCAACTTGTCAAGTAATGAGAAGGTTGCTGTAATATTTGCCCGGTTTTGAAGGCAATCGATTAAGATAACTCCATAACTGTCCCAGTCATTAGTTTCCCGGTTGAAAGACCCAGTCATTAGTTTCCCGGTTCTTTTTTTACCGGTTAACTTTGCTTTGTGATGATTAAATCTTGATTTAATATTTGACAAACATGTTCTTTGGACATATTCCTCTCTTCTATCTCTCTTACTGTACTTCAACTGTTTTCTAGCAACGATTATTGAGCTTGAGCGATGCTACCGTCAATGGTTGCAGTTAGTAGATTTTTTCCCTTTTTTACAAAAACACTCACAATGACTCACTCCCACTATACGGTCAAATAACAATTGCGCGTTCATAAGCCGGAAAACAAACCCTCACTTTTTGATGTTTGGGCTACCTTCATGTTGAAGTTGGATCCTTTTCAGATAAACCTCGTACCACAAAAGTACCTTGAATTAATTTCACTTCCCTTATAGCAAAACTTTACGGTATATCGCTTAACAAATAAAAGTCAACTACTTAGGTATACACCTTGAACGAAAAGCATCATAATTTTACACAATTATGTCCATATGTTCCTAAACGTATGTTGTTCAGTCTTCTTGAAACTAACACAAGGCTGCAGGTCCAGATCGTTATAAAATAAATAATAAGAGTACACTGATATAACGATCGGTGGTGTAAATGATCAAATCAATGATCTCCTTTTACAGTGCAGAATTCATGGACTAAAGTATCTTCAATGTCACTACTGAAATGGAGATATGCGATGTGTTTTGAAATAAACAGATAGACTACAAAAGTTATAATAATATTTGCCAGCCGTTAGGTTTGACATGGAATATGGTTCACCCTCTGGATTCTAAACTTAACAGATGTGTTCATCCCATTTGCGTCCTGATACTATCGGGGTTCAAACCCTTTTGTATCCTGCTACTTTCGAGCACCTCCCGCTTCAACAGCCGCAGCTTTAACCACTCCGCCATTTGGTCGGTTTATACACTTCACCCAGTGACCCTTCCATTTCCTTAACCAGTTCAAATAGTACTCGGTGTCTTTCTGTGCGAAATAGTTGTTCACGAAGGTGAAGTCTCTTTATTAGATGAAATTCTCTGACCTCCGAATAAGTTTTGAATCGGTTACATAAAATGTCGCTTTCAGGATCTGGTAATTAAGGTTGGTAGTGAAATAGTATATAACTACAAACCGTGTCTAATGGTGCAAGATTTGTCACAATTTCAGCCTTAAAACTTTCAATGCAAAAGCGGTGATGTGAATGAGTATATCGATGATCTCACCAATGAAGGGTACAATTCATGGGCCGACCTATCTGCAATGTCAGTACTGGCATAGTGCTATGCATTTAAATCGCAAATGTCTAATATAATTTAAGAAGTACTTCACAGTCGTTGACGTTCGTATTAAATTATATACTATTGCAAAAACTTATCCATTAGTACACAACAATGATACACCATTTAGACGTCATATTATGGTGATTATCATAAATGTGTTCTAGACAAATATTCCACTATATTTCTGTAGATGCCATATTACGTATGTCATAATGTTCACAAACTATATTTACTGCTCTACTATAGTCGTATATACATATCTAGGTATGCTAGATAGATAAATGTAAGATTTTATTTAGTTTTTGCCATAATATGTTTACTCCACAATATTGTTCGTATGTTGTGGAAAGGACGAGAAGACAATGAAAGTATTGTAACTCTACGTTGAAGTTATGTGAGATGATAATTTATGAGGTACATATATACGATATATGATATGTGTCAAAATAATACTATGTAGCTTTTTATTTCACTACTGTAATAGATGGTTTGATTGTCTAAACTATTTTGTGTATACATGCATAGTTCTGTATAGTTTATTTCAATTGAATGCCAAGTATAGTATAAATGTACAGGGTAGTCGAATTATACAAAACACATATAGTTTACCAATTACTGTTTATCGGATACATACGTACATGTATGTAGTTTATAAATTATAGTTGAGTGGATAACTCAAATCACATTAACGAGAACAAATGAAAATTAAAATCAGTATTCTATAACTCGTTCGTTTCAATGGAAATGGCAGAAAAGCAGATTTATTGTTCACTGTTTATTGTGAGATAAAAAATATTTGAGCTTTTCGATGAATAAGTACTTTTTGACATAAGTATGTATATAAATGATGAATGACATTGTTGCAACTATAATACATAGTATATGTACACATGTGCTTATATAAAGAGAGGTTATCATATTTTGAACAATGAACCAAAATTTAACAAATAAACAAAGAGCTTTCGTGGCTTTTTTTTACTAAATCAATGATGTGAACCTGAATGTACAACTAAGATATGATATGGTTAAAGCGAATTTTAAGTTCTATATATGTACATATATAGTTACATTTGAAATGTATATACAAATATCCACTTCACCACACGACAACGAACGTCTTCCATTTTTAAATTAAAAAGACAACGAAGAAAACTTATATAGAAAATCTAATAAAACAGCATCTGTTGCTGTTCTGTCACATCTAATAAATTTTTTGTTCTATTATTTTCTGTTTTCTTTATTATTTCAATATACAGTTGACCCATTTTAATTTGCCATCTCTCTCTCTCTCTCTTTCTTTTTTTCACATAATCACAAAACATTTCCATTCAATGCCGTAAACTGGAGAACTATATAATACAGAGTTTTCCAATAAGAGATTTTATTTAGATATCTAAAAAACGAGTCCTTCTTGACAGAAATCAATCAATGTTTATTTCTTTTTAAAGAGGAAGGTGTGCCAATAACATTTCAAAACAATATCAGCCAAATGGCCACGCCAACGCTTGCAGAGCCACACACTTTTCATGAAATATTCCATGACCAATTCGGATTTGCGGCGGTATGTCTTCGATAACTTTACGAATTCCATCTTTAAGGTATTGAATCGAATATGGAGCATTGGCATAGGGGTTATCTTCCACGTGGCCTCAAAGTAAAAAGTATGAATGTGTTAAATCACTAGATCACTCTTCGAAAAATAACACCAATCATTTTTTCTTAAAAAAATTGCAATTTTTTCGATGCTTGTGTGACACGTAGCGCCGTCTTGCTGGAAATAAACGTCGTTCATTTCAATATCTTCCAATTCCGGCCATACAAAATCATTAATCATCGCTCAATGGCGATCATTAATAAATGGCGTAGTATTTTTAACTTGTCAAATGTCAAAAGATGACAGCTTCAAAATTGACAGCTGCCCAAAAGTAGGCTATCCAAAATAAAACCTCTTATTGGAAAACTCTTTATATGTAGAAGAAAATACTTTATAACAATGGCAGCAATGTTGTTGTTATCAACATCCAAATAAATAATTTGAACTACATAACAACTAATAATAGTTATACATTAAAATTGGATTAAGTTAATTTTATATTTATAACTATAAGAAATAAACTAAAAAAGATTTATCTTAAAAGAAAAGATATATAGATAACGAAATTCCGGAAGGTGGAGGGTGGCATATAGATTAGGACGGTTGAGTAAATATGTCATGATTTTTGTACGATTGCAAAATTAAATCTAATCGTTTGGGAATATTTTGACTTGGTTCTTGTTAACTGTTTCGAGTGAAATTGAGAAATGGTTGGAGTGTCAGCTCAAGAGAAAGATATGTTTAATTCATACTAATATACTGGCAATTTAAAAATGGAATTCTGGTTGCATATGTGAAATTATGTGGTAAGACGTCGATATAAAACTGGAAATATCCAAAAGAAAAAAATTTCAAACAAAAATCGTGCTCTGGTGGTCATTATATACCATCCATATTCAAACTTTGTCGATATCTTGACGCTTGTTGAGCCCTTCGTCGGTTTGATGAAACCAGTTTTTTTTGTGTCCTCCCTTACGTAGGCTTAATTGGCCAATCATGATATCCCCTCGACTTGTGACTATAGCTTTTCACATTGCATAGCTCTATGCCAGCCTATAGTACTGACATGCAAGATGGATCGGCCCATTAATTTTAAATTCAACAGCTGTATATGCAGTCACACAACCGATCGTCGTAATCAGATGGTGATAAATCCATATCGGGAATCGAACCCGATACTTTATTTGTGGTATGAAACCGGTTGCTTTTACAACTAATAAATATTAACTGATTTATTAGCTCATGAATTTTAATGTTTGAGCTCTCTATCTCTCTCTTTTTTTAGTAGAAACCCCACTACATATTTCTTTCCTTTACATGGGAATGGGATCTAGACTTCATAAGAACAAATTAGGATACGTTCTCTTAAAATATTGTGAGCAGATCTACGAGCTTATGATTTGAGTAGGATTAGATTTCTGAGCATTAAGATATACTACTAAAACCTTTGTGTATATATCGATGTGGTACACGACACATCGCGGGAACATTGATTGAGTATGTTCTACTTAATGGTCATGTATAACATTCTGTATTGCACTACCACACAGATTCAATTCAACTGAGGCTCTGATTAAAGGAAAATCGATAGCATAAAGTTGATTAGATTGATTCAAAGTTCTTGTTATTTAGACTAGCAACATTGTGGAAGTATCTTTCCGACCTTATTATCGAATATAGGTCATATGGTATGACAAAACGAAGTTAAGTTTGAGCGATATAATCGGGTTACATTAAGTCTAATCTTCACAAAAGTGATCGCTTAAAATGTGATAGCTATCACATCATAAAAAGTACTGTCTTAAATTAGTAATGAATCACTTCTATGGCGAAGAAAATCCAAATTTGTTGATCCGAAATATGTATACGCCCGTCGAAAAGAAAAGAAAAGAAATATGAGGTGATCTTTATACTGAAATACGAGGGTCTCGTAATTTTATTGACTGAAAAGTTTAGGGGTAGTTTTGAGAGTAAGGGGTACAACATGATATGTATGTTTTTCTGAGATCGTAATTATGTCAACATTTTAAGATGATGAATTGGGAAATGAATTAACCCTCTTAACTCTTTTAGTTTAATGTCTCCTTACCATATGAGCTTAGTTTTGTTTTCGAATTCCGATAAATAGCTCATAATTCGGAGCTAAAAGTTTTATTTTTTGGGAAGTGCAGGGTCAGCCCAAAAGGTATTAATTGTTGCTAATTTAAATCATTGAGGAAGATAAAACGTAACTGAAAACCGTTAAGCGGCTTGTACTTATTTGGTTTGTCGTTAGTTCGACGTGTCATAATGAATACTCATGCAGGCTAGAGACGCTTACTATGAATCGTTTTCGCATCACGTCTTCTCTAAATGTATTAAACAAACGATAGATTTTTTTAACCATCAACTTTAATTGGTGTTCATACCAGCTTATACCATGTTTTGTTTTGAAGCCATGAATGAGTTCAATCTTTTTCCAAACTGCCGTAAAATATTTCTATCTTATTTAGTAATACTACGACGGCCTTGGGCATTGTTCTTAAACTTATGACATAACATTATACTTGCATTCTACGACTCTTTAAAATGATCAACAATAAGCAAAATTACAACACAGGATTGAGTCAAAATTATATTTAATAAAATGTATCAAATGCAGATTTTTAATAAAATATATCTTATCTATTTTCAGGTGAGCACAAACATAATTCAGTAACATACACTTAACGTCCGAAAACTGCACGTAAGTGGCTATAATTAAAGTTTTTTTGTTTTTTGGAATTTGTATGGTTCTGTTTTATTGTCAAAGAGTCCATTAAATAGGTACCAGTGTAACAATCGATGAGCCTCTATTAATCATGATCACAGTGATCATTTTTGTTTATATATATGCATTAACTGGAATTGTCCAGATATAAGAATAGACATTCAAACTAGATATAGACATTGAAGATAATGTTTTCATAATAAATAAACATAATATATGCACAAAGAACACGAGGACGTCATCAAAGCGAGATTATCACTCGGGCTTACAAGGAGTTCCATCTTAATTTGGATAGTATCAGTCAAGATTGTAGACTGACCACGAAGGTGAATACTAGAAACAAATATATCGGTTTATTAAATTGTTAAACAACCAGCTGTAGCCAGCATCTTTTATGGTAAAATAGGACGTGAAATGTGCAGATTTTATCATTCTTTACAGTGTCCATATTGTCTATGTACTATGTCCTTAGTTTCATTCTACATATTTCTTGTTGTCTACACGTGTAGGTGTTAGTGATTACAAAATCGATCGTAATCAATTCTAAACTTTTTATAGTACCGGTATATTCGAACTGTATCTTTTCTTATTAGGACAGACGGCAGAACTCTTAGCACAATTTCATTTGCTTTCAATTTCATTTGCTTCCAGTTCGTCATTCATTAATTCGTAATTTTAGTTTCGATTTAATTTTATTTGAAAAAATACTACTTATGTATATTCTGCTATAATCTTGATAACATATGAAGGTAAAAGCAGCGCTCCCAGTAAGAAGATTTGTATCTGTTTGATACAAAGTCTCTATCGTTAGCTTTTTTGGGTCAAGCACATTAACAATCCCCAACAATAATATTCAATAATTTTCGCTATGGTTTAGTTCTAAGATCGCCATCTAAAGACTAGACTTTACTTTGTAAACCCGTTCGAACATTATCAACAGGGTTCCCCATCTAGTTATAGAATCTAAGGTGAATTCGAATTTCTTCCCATGCTTCGTTTTAACATATTTTTGCAACGTGGTACTAAATTCCATATTTTTCATTCGAATGTACATTAATATTTAAGAATCGACGGTTTCTTATAGAAGTCCTCTGATAAAAGGTTAAACTAAATCTAATTTAACTCATTTTCTTGTTAAACAATTCGGATCTTTATTCTTGTTGAATTTTTACAGCATAATCCATTACAAGATTTTTTATGGTATTGGGTGAATTTGGTATTTGATTGCACGTGAATACTTTGGCCATAAGCAAAAGCAATACCCTGAGATCATTTGAGGTGATACCATCTCTTGCAATTACCCGAGAAAGAATTTTGTAATTTTCGTTGATGAACTTTAATAAGGGAAATTTGATGTAGATAAGAATGAAGCGCATTTTTATATACAACATTTTATTTATTTCCATATTTCATGCATTAAGCACAACTTAAACTAATAATATTACAATTAAACTATTTTGATTCAAAATCAGATAAATGAATAAACAGAAATGTAGAAATTTCAAACAAACCAACCAAAAACGTTTAATTTGTACGAATGTCGAAATACAGTCTGAGCGAAAATCGAACAAGTTATGCTGAAATTACATACAGAGTCATCTATTGATATGATAGGAGAAGTACAAGCTAACTGAAAGAAATCATTCAGCCATCCGTTTTAGAAAGTTTAAAAGTTTGTAATAGAATTATTTTACAGCAAAGTAGCTTCTTATTAAAGTAAATAAACTTTCTGGTCAAGTAATTCTCATCCAATCTTAAGCATGTCACTCAAGAAATTCTTTCCATTTACATAAGTAAATAAAACGAAATAAATTCAATAAAATATTATTTTCCATGGAAATATTAAGACAAAATTTATTTAAGAGTACATACCATGGTATATATCAAGTATATACCAAGAGTATATACCGAAGGGCATATAAAAACCGTTTCGTTAAAATCACGATTCGAACTTCATCTGAATCGAAGCTCAAATCTAATTAAAATCTCACCAATCGATTGTTAATTTTTACTGATCATATAATATAATGATCGTATATAATGTATATAATGATCGTATAATATTGAATAGGACATTGAAATGTTGACTGTAGTGTGTGTATTTGCGTTTTCAACATCAAAACTTTAATGATGTATATACAACACACACCAATACACAATACATATATAAAAATAAAATGTACCAATTCGCAAATAACTTTAAATATAGTTACCAATACAACGATCGTACAATGGCAGTGATTGTGTTAAAATTTCAAAATCCCTTGTACTGTATGCCTTGATACATACATAAAATAAAATATAAAAAATTGTCTAAGTGAAAGGGACATACATATATAACTTTTAGAATTATATGAACTATGAAGAGCGAATTATGGGATGGACTAGTCAAACGAAAGAAAACGAAACACACGTTGCATGCGATCGCTTCCAACGGAATATTGTGATATAGAAATGAGGTATATAAATTACAAACACAAATACGTTACAGATTATAATACATATTTAAAAGAGAACCAAGAACCAAACTGAATATAATATAAAAAATATAATGTTATATAATATAATAAGAATAACTATTCTCATCTGTCAAAAGATTTTAAATCACACACAAACTAAACACATTTATTTTATTTTATATTTTTTTGATTTAAACCAACACCGAGCGGAAAAACACGTCCACTCGGTGTGAGGATCGACACAACACTCACATACAGAGTCAATTATTATAAATAAATAAAAATATATCTAAACCGATTTTTTCAAATAAAATCTGGTTTTTGATGCTTGAAATCGATTAATCGGTTAACCGGTTATTCGAAATTCGAGTCTGGAATCACTGATGTCCGTCATATAGACTATATTGCATAACACCATGGGGACTAATTCACAATTTGATCATGAAATAAAAGTTTTGACATTCTGAAATAATCTGTTTGTTGTCTTCCGACCTTCCTTAAACAAAAGTATAAACGTGTAAAGCTTTTCCATAATCAATGCCAATAGTCATCAAACCAACACAAAATATAACTTGTACGACATCGATTTGGTTTTAATTTGAATAAACTTCTAACTACTCTTGAGTCTATAGCAAATTGAAATTAAACTGTTTATATCACTTCTTTTAATCAAAACATTAATTATTTTAAAACTTTAAAGATGAACTAAACCAAATTTTAATTGGAAATAATTATTATGACTTCTAATTATTAACAAGGCCGCCTCTCTATTCGGTTCTTGAAACACAACTGATTATGCCCATCGAAGAAACTATTTATATTCCCAAAAACACACTTGTTTTTCGAAGCCTCTTTGAGACTATTTGAATTTATATGATTTTCTTTTTGTTATATAGCAGGCGTTGTGTTCTATATTCGTGGTTACTATGATAAAGGAATAGTTAAGCATTTCATTTTGAAATCGTTTCAGTATTAGCAGAGGCTGTAAACTATCAGCCCCAAAAATGCAAATTACTATTATGCCTGATTTCCATTATGAAAAAATACTGACTAAATAGTCAAGGCGAGATAAAAAACATAATTTTTCTTAAAGTGCGAGTGAAATAAAAAATATTTCCAGTGCAAAAAATTTACTCAGTATTATTATGGTTACTGAGAAAATAATTATAGCAGCACTGACAAAATATATCAAGAGAAGTTTTTATTCAGTACTGGAGAAATATTTTATAGGAAAAATAAAGATGGCTGATTTTTTATGGTCAATTCATAATTTTAATATTTCGTTTTGTGTAATTCATCGTAATTCATTGTGAAAATAATTGAAATAATGAATAATTATGTTAAATTAATTTTTTTAAATTTATTGTTGTATTTAAAGTGTATTTTGTCTTTTTTTTCAAAAACAAAAAACAATTTGAAATTTATTGGTTATGTTACACGCATCTGTCAAAATATATCCACTATAAAAAAAAGAAAAAAGTAAAAAACAATTTCTGTCACTCTAATGGCATTTTTAATTTTTTTCTCGCTTTGGTTTTTTCAGTAAAAAATACTGCCAAAATATTTTTCATAGTGGAAATCAGCCTTTATCATGAAATTTTTGGCAAGAAGTCTTGATAAAACAAATTAAAGAAATACTTTTTCGTATAATTGCTTCAACCATATATTCTAATGAAATAAGGTTCTGATGCAATTTAAATGTGCTCAATGCACATCAACACTATGAAGAATTGTATATAGGTCACCTTTCATGTCATGTATGATGCTATGCAACTTGATTTGTCTGGCAACAGTATGAGGAGTACAAGAGAGTTGTTATATTTCAACTCCAAACCCGAAACACAATAAAAAACATTTATTAACAGAAGTACACTGTTTGTCAAATGATTGCGGACACTTAATTATAGTTAGCCGAATCATTAAACTAACTCCCATCTCATACATAATCACGAATTAAATTAAATTGCTGTACAAACAATGGTGCGTTCACGATATACCGGTCTATAGATATGGTGGCGTCATGTAGAAACATAAGATCTAAGCGAGCGGCAATAGAAGTGCCTGCCCGCATCATTAGTGAGCGACCATTAAATTGGACTCTAGCGTATATGGCACAATGTGCGTATTGCTCTTCAAAAGAAATCAAGTGACCGCAGTGTTTTGACTAGCAGTGTAGTTATTACCAGTAAATACGCCATTCTTGTCTACATTCGGTTCGTACACCGTATAAACACAGTATCGAATATAAATTCTAATTACTATCGTTACGAAAATAAATCGTTACAAAAAGTCGGAAAAAAAAATCTTAAAAATAAGCAAAAGTTTACAACCTTTTGTTCAATTATGTCTTGTTTTATACTATATTGGATCAAAACTACTTACAAAAAAAATTATCGTTACTTTCGGAACAGAAGCAAAACATGATTCGAATTTTTAATTTCGGTATAAAGAAAATTTATAAAATTTTCCGTTGTGTAAGTTTTCCTTTCATATATAACAAAATAAAGGAAGAAAATTGCCTTCATTCCACATCTCCCTGTCGTTACGAGATTTGGTGTTTTTTTTTGTCGGTTCTGAATCTGGAAATCTTGCTAAATATACAGATATTCTCTTATATTACAACACAATATAATAATTATCTTAAAATTATGTAATTTGAGGGGTTGAAAATAAACAAGTTTATCACGGAAAACTGAAAAACAAAACAAAAAACTGGGAGATTAAGAAATTTTCATTAAGTGAATGAAAATGATTAAATTATAAAAGCAAAAAAAAAATCGAGATAATTTTTGTTACAGTAAATAATTATGTTAATCTGGTTTTCGTACTAATTTTTCCGTTAGTTTTTCATGTCACAGTGTTATGATTTCTCTTTAATGATTTTTCTTATTCGCAAAATGGGGTAACTCTATTAATTTTGAATAATGTTTGTGTTAACAAAATTTTACGTTGCTATGTGTGCGATGGGAGTTTAAACCGATTTGATACAGATGATGAATAATTAAGTTCTGAATGGGTTTCGTAAAAGCTTTTAAAATAAATTTTGTTTGTTTGTGATCAGTCTTTGGTCGCTCCTTTTTATTTACGTACGAGATTAAAGCTTTGATTACATGTACCCATTCGTTACTCTATAATAATAATCTGTGGCTGAAAGTAAACTTTATAATTTATAGACTTGTGAGAGTACGTTAACATACATTAATGAAAGCTTCACATATGGAATCCTACTTTGTTTCTTTAAACGAACCTCTAGTGAATTCGGCCTAGAGCTTTCTTCATCGAGGCTGTTTCGATCAAGTCGGGAAAGTCAATTTACTTCACAAGCGAATCATGGTATAATGGTACACTAGTGCGTATTGAAAATAGTCGTTAATAAGCTTCATAATTTATATCGGACACAAAAGAAAAATTATATTTATACATATAACAGATTGAAGATGATCTTTTTTCTAATACGAAGACTTTTTGGAATTACATCAACTGTAATTATTTTATGGCGGCTTATGAGCCATCTGAAACTTCATCTAACATGTCTCGTATTGGGTTGGAATTGATATGCGTAGGTTTACAGTTGATTCAATTGCGTTAACGAGTATCGACATCGTGGTTCCCGCGTATATAAATACTGAAGAACAGCTGATGGCTCCGTTGACTATTCTTTAATTCCATATTCTAGTTTTAATTTCATTTCAAGCGAAAAAATACTACATATTTATATTTTGCAGTCTTAATAGCATGAAGGTAAAAGCTGCGTTCGCAGTAGGAAGATTTGCACTTCCTTGAAACAAAGCTTCTTCCGTTAGCTTTTATGGCTCAAGCACAATAATAACCTCTACCAATAATATCCAATCAATTTCACAAAATGAATACTCGGTGAGGTTTAGTTTTAATATCGCCATCTGTAGACTAGACATTACATTGAAAAACTGTTCGAGCATTATCAACGGACTACTCCATCTAGTGTTCTAATATTGTATAAGTTCTAAAATTGCTTACTACCTTTTATGAATTTTGAAATTTCGAAGCTGTCTGTACCGTATCATTCTTGCCTTCGTTTTCTGATTCTACAGTTTTTGGGCAATTTACTTCGTCAAAAGTTTCAATTCGTTAAAGCCAATGACACCCAATTCAAAATTTTTATTTATATAAAGCACGTCAAACACTGCTAGCTGAAAGTCATGAGTAAGAGGTTTACAGTCAATCCAATTCCTCATAGTTTGGCGCAATATTAAATTACATAAGGGCTCATGCATCGTAGCATTCCCTCTGAGTTTGACTCACAAAGTGTCCCAAGCGGCTGGCCACACCACTTGCATTTATATTTAATGAAAGTCTTCGCACCGATGTTTTTCAGATCGCTGGAAAAATTTATTTGCAATATTTTAAAATCTGCTGAATTGAGTGAGCTCTCAGGTCTCCGTTCGGCTATGCTCTTAGTTCTCCCAAAAAATTGAGGGATTGGTAGACAAATCATTATTATTTTAATTGAAAAAATAAATGTTTCCACATTCTCGGTGTCATTTTGTGGTCACTTACATAGTAAAACCTAAACAACAACTTGATGCTGGATACATAGACGAAGGATTGATCATTCAATCATTTTCAACAAGCTTGACAAATTGAATACTGAATTCGTCCTGATTGATCCCGATTTGTGTAGAGTGATTTTCAACCTTATGCTTTTCAGGTAATTCCAAAAAATTGCTGTATAAATTATAAACACATTTCTACTTTTACTCTTTTAACAATCTGACATTTAAGAAGGATTTGTTTACAGGTTTTTAACTTTCGGTCAAACATATACGTCTCTTTTATGTTTCGAGGTTCTTCATTATTTATTGACCATAGACTGTTATTTCGCTATATAGTGTTTTATGTGGAGTGAACTTGGAGTATAAACTCCTGTAATCCAGGATTTATCTTTTTCGTGTCATTAAACTTTTCTATTTAAAATATTTTACTTGCTGTCACGAGTTCTAGACCAGCATCCAATATAAAATATAGACTTTAGGTCTCTTCAAAATTCTTATTTCCAAAATTACAATTTCAAGAGTCAAATGCATTATCGGTACCTACTAAATTGTGGGAAAGAAAAATAATGATATTATAGGATATCAGGCATTTGCCTGCTCCTTATTATTGCTCCTTATATACTCAATCGAACGGAAATGAATTTTTATTAACTCTGCATCTATGTGAAGGTGAGTAAGTCCAATCGCATCCATGTCCTGGTTTTAATTGTATGACACCGAACATTATCTTGCATTTATATATTGATGCATCATTTCGTGATTACGGCCTCCACTAAAACAAAATTAGTCTCCTCAAGGGATATGCCACCCCTATAGAATGAACCTCTATTCCTCAATGGTTCAATTGAAATGCAGTTGATTCGCTCTTTGCGGTGGCATGCTTTCCATTTAAGGCCTCTATTTGATTGCTTTGAAGTTAGGGTGGCTTCTTTCAAGTGCCTACTTACTGTTCATTAGAAACAACTATTGGAACTGATAGAGATTTGTTCAGGTCAACGTCTGACACGTGACTGATTGTGGTTAATATCGGTCAGCATGATATTATACGAGAGGTTGCAGCACGTGAATAGTTTTCATCCAAACATTGCATTTTGCTATGATTGCTTTAATTTGACAAGTACTTTGGGGTTACACTGTCCATTTTACCGACATTCTGAACAATTAAAATATAAAATAATTGAGTTGTAGTGATAAAACACACGCTTTGATATAAATTTTGGTATAAATCGTTCAAAATCTAAGATTTTAACATTACCTTGTTAAGACTGTCAAAAACAAATTGTTTTATCGGTTAAACCAGTACGCACCGAGATTTGAATCTATTTAGTTGCTTGGGCGTGTATACTATACAAGAGAATACGCTGGTCGCTTTGCAGAATGTATTGGAAGTATAATACTTCTTGAAAGGGGACTACTTTGAAGGAGGCACAATAAATTAGGATGAGTAAAATTCAGAGAATGTTGCAAGTTTCGAATAAAGTAAAATTCTTGGAAATTCACCGGTAGTTGATTATAGTTTGCATTATTTGAAAACATCAGTTAATACTGCACTGGTAAAGCTCGTGTCAGTACATTACAACTGATGGAATTCGGTTATGTATTGGAAATCATAAAATGCGTTGTTGCTGTTTATATCTTTACCGTCCCGATTAAAAATGTGTACTATTTTAATTTTCTTGACTGTAACTTAATGCGTGACAGCCAAGAAAAGTCGGATTACGTTTTGGCACTATAGAAATGTCATATTATCGTGAGCTTTCACTGTATTCTTCTGTAACTATATAGTTTAAAGTGCTCAAAACCTATCTGAAAGCTTTCGCGTTAAATACATTTACTGAATCAAGACATGTCGTTGCTAAATCTTCGCTCAGCGAGATGAATGGTGTTTAAGTATAGAATTTTCGAAATTAATTTAAATATATAATAGGTCAAAGTATCCGCTGATTGTTAGTACATCAATTCGTATAAATGGTATCAGTATTCGTAAGGTATTAGTTTAAGCTCGATTAGTTTACGGCCTTAAAACCATAGATTATTATTGACCATTATTGTCTATGACCTTTAATCATTTTTCGGGTAATTTCTATGGTTATCCGTCAAAAGACTAAACCAGTTTTCAGCAGGTCTTCTAATTTTTTACCATCAAGATAGTTTTGCTGTGACCGAACAAATTATACTCAGATAGTGCAAGATTCGAGCTACACGTTGAATGCGTCAAAACTTCCCAACCCAATTTCGTCAATTTGTTCCGATTCATCATTCCGCGCATTGTCATGATGAAACACAACTTCCTTTCTGTTGTCCAATTCTGGTAGCTCTTTCTGGATTGCTTCGTTCAAACGGCCGAGTATTGCATAGTCCAGGACCGAATCGATGGTTTCGTCACGTTATAGCAGCTCATAATAGACAATTCTTTTTCATTCCCACCATATACTATATATAACCTTGTTTGCCGTGAATCTAGGTTTTGAAGTCGTCAATATATACAGAGAGATACTTATAATGTAAGCCTCTTGATATTTAATGGCCGAGTTGAACTCAGATTTCACAAAAAAATAATTAGTTGGTTCTTCTAATTAAATACTGAAGTTTTAGGCTCGAACGTCAAAACGTACTAAGAATAAGTACCAATAATACTAAGTGCGAAATAGCTTAAACTGTCGAGGGTTCACATTTTAAATAAGTCGATATAAAACACAATCAAAATGTTATAACGACTAAACTATCTAACTATATATGTATCTTCAACTTAATCCAATGTGTCTTCATTACTTATAATATCAAAATGCGCTGCATCGTTCCCCGAAAAAGTAATTACAATTATTATTAACAAAGATTAACAGTAGACAAAACTATAACAACTATATAAGTAAACATCAACAGCAAAAACTATAACATACCAACTATGTATAGATAGACATATACTAAACTGTACACAAACATCGAAGAAGAGGAAAATCCAAGTCACGTTAAAAGTTTATTATTGTGTAGATTGGATTTTCATATGCGGGAAAACTTTTTTTTGTTTTTCCTCTTTATTCCGTTTCAGACTTTGTTTAATTAAAATTTTAACAGTAAAATTATTACATAAACAACAATAACAATTCGTTGGAATAGTGTAAGCAAGAATTATCAAGCTTTTCATAAATGTATACAATTTTGTTTTTCTGGAAAATTATGGAAAATACACAAAGTGTTAGTTTTCTGGTATAAACAAACAGAAACTTTTGAAAATGCTTTGATAAATTATTTTTAAAAATTAAAATTAATTTGCTTTTGGTCTCACACATGTAAAGGGTGATCGAATAAGGGCTTTCGGGAGTTTATTTAAAATAAAACGCATTCAAATCAGAGCATTCAAAAATTGTATTTGTGACAAAAGTTCGGTTTATGACGTTTATTGAAAATAATTTCTTTTATTTGCGACCCCAAGTCCGCTACACTAATATTTTGAATTGTTGGTAATAAAAAATCATTGCTGATTGCTCTGTAGTTCGTGTCATTGACGTTTACACGCTGTCCTTCCACGTTTCTAAAGAAATATGGTCCGATGGTCCCATCTGCACATCATTTTCCATGATGCATTGGAAGCTCCTGAATCTCTTCTGGCGGTTTATCAGCTTTAATGCGACAATTTTGGTTGTGGACAATTTCGATAAAAAACGGATTAATATGGAGTTGTTCAAGTCATCCGGCTTTAATTCTTGAACAAGCTGTATTTTGTATTCCTTCAAACCAAGATATTTCTTCAAAATACGCTAAAATGTGCCATATGAGAGACTCAGAGGACAGAAAATACTAACATAAACAGAAGAAAACCTACGAATAAAATATCGTCAAGTTTTTTCTGGGGTTATGTCGTTGGTTTGGGGTTATTTCAGAAAATGCGAGAGTAAAAATTTAAATAAATAAATTTTACATTCTCGAAATAGTAAACAAATGAGAATCTATTATCAAAGTCTACTCAAATTTTACATTCTCGAAATAGCAAACAAATGAGAATCTATTATCAAAGTCTACTCAATCTCAATGTAGATAATAATCGAAAATAAAAAAAATAGCACACACATTCAAAGCAAAAGAAATACACACAAACAAATTATAATGTTTAAACAGAGAATTTGAGCTATACATTGCTGTGTTTTATTCTCTTCCAATTGTTGCTTTTGTAAAAAGACATTTTCAAAAATCAGAAAATATTTTGTTCGTAGGTTTCCTTCTGGATAGTTGTTAAGTACCTCCTATTGTATTACTCTTTATGGATTTTGAAACGTGTGAATGCAGTACATGAAGATGCAACTGAACCGTGGGAATCGAGGGACGGAAATTGTATATAAAATTTAATATATTGTAGCACAGTTTAAAAACTTTTATGTTTCCAGTTCTGAGATTTGCCATTCAATTCTCGTATACGGAAACGTTTTTTATTCTTATCAATTTTAAATATTGAATACTATATGCAAGTCATTCACTATGAGAATTGTATGCGATACATGACAGCTATCGGATAGACACAACATTTTGTAACGTTAGTGTTGTAATACAGTTTCTTTTTTAATGTCAAGCAGAGGCTAAATACATTTTGTAACTTTCTTTTACTGGAAATTTAGACAATGACCATTACCTATTACAACCATTTTCATGCCAGCAGGGGAAATTCTCCTGCTATTTTTCAAGTTACCACTCCGATAATGTGGTTTATTTAGAAAGTCTTATCAGCAAGTTGAATAACAAACTTAATGAAACCTTTACGAAGCGTTTTACAATCGTAATAAAAATCCAGCATTCCGTGAGTTCTATAATTAGCGGGTTGAACGATACTAATTTTTGTGAATTTTCCATTCAAGTCTTAGGATTCAGATTTATTTTCAGATAGGAAGTCGCAATGAATTTTAGTTTTGAGGTATTGATGAGATTTACGTGTCGGGTCTGTCATTACTCACGATAATATAGTTTGAAAGAATTACCTGGTAATCGAAACCGTTGAAGCCAGATTGTTTGAGGCACATACACATGAAATTCAAGCACTTTTGATCTTCAATCATTTCTACATTTTAAAATGCTTGTATGGTCTCGTTTATATTCAGCTTACCATTATTATATCACTGTGATTATCGAGATCTGTAAAGTCGTTCTTATATGTAATTAGAAAATTGAATGGGTTTCAACTCTTACACTGGTTCAAATTATAATCAACAATAAGGTAATTCCAAAAACATCTTAATATTGATTGAATAGGAACCGGTGAACACTACTGAAAAGACCATTTGCTATATGATTGATAAAATGAATTTCCAATAAAATTGACTAAAAATAACACCTACATCAGATAAAATTTGGCACTGTCTCAACGTGGCAATTCGAACGATACCCGAGTTGTTTGCAAACAGTCAACATGAATTAAATATTTTAAGTGAATGTAACGTAATCATTTTAAGATCTCAATGTGAAACTTCTTACTACACTGGTTAAATGCTATTAAATACTTATTCCCTGACAAACGATGGCATTGTGAGGCACGCCATCACGTTAGGTGATCACGTACACGGATCCATTTTGGAACTATTTTTGCAGATTATAAATTTGATAGTATGTTTAAACTGAAAAAGTCAAAATCATCAAATTCACGTCAAATATCAATATCGTGCTTATTGCAAATAAAAATGTATTATATCTAACCATTAAGTACCTGGGTGAGACCATTAAAAACAGGCTTAAATTCAAGATGCGTAACCTTAGAGTAACCAATGTTTATTTCAGAATAATGCCGAATGTTATCTCATCGTTTATGGTAAAGTTTTAATTTGGGCTGACCAGACAATTATTTTATAAAAATCTAAGCTTTTATATGGTGATCTGCGGAGCTCAGACTGTGCCGAATTACCTTCTATACATCTCTTATAGTAAATTGTTAGAGATACATGATATCAATGCAATAGCTCAAGGATGTTTTTGTAGAGGTTCACAATTTTAAACTAACATCATACAAAGAGTAACTTTTTGAATGTAATTTCGACCACGTAGCCGCAGATCTACCGCGTAGATTATGCAACCATTTATGTCCAATTTTCAAAAACTTTTAGTAGGAATTGCGGCCATATCTCGCCAATGACGCGCCGGATGTTCTCTTCTCAGTAACTTAACATATCTCTAAAGAAACAATCTAATGAGCACACGGTCTCGTTGGCCAATTATGAGGACTCGTTGGCCAATAATGATTTTCTAAATTACCAACGTCTCACTTGAATTGAATTCAACAATACCAACATTGACACGACGTGAAACGACTCTAAATGCGTCACTTTAAATGACACGACAACGACAATTGGGGTGTCAATTGGCAATTTCGCCGTCCTATAGAGCACACCAAACAGTGTGCAATTCTCTCTGAACGTAATAGTGTTTCGGCAAAGGCTTGTAGATTATCTTGTTCCATATCCGACAATTCTGATTATTAACTTACCCATTCAACCTAATGTGAGGTCAGTACCAAATCGCAGAATAAACTTTTGTTTTCAAAATCAACATCAATATCATTTTGTGTTTCAACCCATTCGTTGGATTGGCAAAGCGTGCGATGGTCCGATGGCTTTAATCCTAAACAATTTGTGTAAGCACGTAAACCAAAATCCCTATAGATAAAATCTTCCATAAAATGAATGGACACATCTCATGTTGCTGAGAACGACGTCAAATTGATTGTTTTTGGTTTTCCTCAATGGTAGCTCACTGTTTCAGTTCTCACCTTAAAATTAGGATAAAATGGAAATATCAAGAATTTGACTTATCACAGCATATGATTGTTTCAGAGAATACATGCTCAAATAAAGACACAATTTTGACAATATTTATGCTTTGACATGTGCCAAGGTGGTGAAAACAAATGGCCACGATTTTCAGTTACAGGAGCGCGACTGGTGCTCGAAGAGACATTCGTCAATTTGTTTTCACTCTACGTTTCGAGTTGTTGACCTTCATCCCTACAAGTTTTTACATTCTTATTCCGAATGGTCATAAAGTATATAGCAATTCGAGTGGTGTTTTTTATATCTCATATGTTCAAGATATAGTCCGACCATCAAAGATAGTACCTGCTCATTATTCTCTCTATTGAAATGGCGGAATTAATTAATAACTTTCGATTAATTAATCATCACATTAGGTCATATCACCTTCCCATTCGGTTGAAATTTTTACATGCATCATCACATTAGGTCATATCACCTTCCCATTCGGTTGAAATTTTTACATTTTTACATGTAACGAGAACAATCTTGAAAGATCGAAATTTTAATATAATCAAAATAAAATTATAAATTATTATTATTAATTTTTAATTTATTTTTAATTAATTTTCATTCAAACGGAGAGCCAAAAATCGGCTATTCATCCAATCTTTTATGTTTAATAAAATATCAAGAATTTTAATTGAATTTCGTAAAGATGACATGATAGAAAATTTTAAATATATAACGTCCATCTCAATCAAATTACACCCATCCACCCCGCCACGCTTATCTATTCCACGAAATGCCATTACACTCGATAAACCGAATGACGAACAGTGGGAAAATGGAATGTTAGATTAACAAAAAACCATTTCAGTTTTCTTGTTTTCCATTTTGGATATGTCTTTGTACTTATTATTGGTTGGTTGGCGCTCTTTCGATGAAATCAACAAAAAAAAAATTCGAAAGTTTTCCTTCTTCGTTTGGTACGCTGTTGCTTTTGTTGTTCTGCCGTCATAAACAATTTAATTTATAATTGCTTGTCGCAATGCGCAGACTGAATAGCAAATAATGTATTATACAAAGGAAGTATAGGGTTCAGGCAAAAAAAAAAAATTGGGCACGCTGTAAAGTGAAACACTGCACCGCACCAAGTATATATACGGTAAGGGTTAAAGGCAAAAATTTAAACCGAATTATTAAGTGGTATTTTGCTCGAACCTTATATCTACCATAATAACCTGTACTTATTGTTCACAGGCTCATGATAGTAAAGTTATTAGTTAAAATTGTGCTGCTCGCGAATAACATTATCAACATATTAACTGGCGAGGTTAGAAATGTTGGTTCTGTTGGAATACGTCGGAACTATACCAAATAGCTCTAATATAGTAGAACAACGAATTGCAAGACTTTTTAGCCGGAATCTGCTATTCAAGATTAAAAGTTGCTCGTCTTTTAAAACTCTACAACCAGAAAGATAAATCCAATATTTATTAAAACAAGCATCACACCCGGGCACGTTTCAACTTCATGCTTTTCAAAAATATGCTAATTTTGTACCTCTCTGTAACTGAAACGCCAATGATATGAATGGCTTTTTGCACTGTTTCGTGTACACGGCCGACATAATTTTACGTGATAGAGTCTATTAGTGGTGGAGGAAAATGTTAGATCTGTTCTGTGCAGATGTCCCGGAATGAGCGTAGTGGCACCGTTGATGAATCTTAACTTGATCTTGTCCCACTACATGCTTATATCCATATCAATCATTCGAATGTTATACCAATCGTTTGAACCAGATATTTCTGGATGCTATTTCTATCAAAGGTGTCTTACTTAGCCACATTGATTGAGCTTATGGTCGGACGAGTAAAAAATCAAATGGCTCATATCAAATCGGAAAACTATCGATCTAGTTCATAGTGGTCGCGACAAGTATATATTCTATTATATTCTATTCAGTTTTCGTGCACTACAAGTTCGCTTCAATTACAAATTACTTGACTCTCAAGTCCGCTTCAATTACAAATTAAACTCTCTCGCGTTTTCATCGATTAATTATACGTTAACCACTAAGTGCTATATTGTGAATCTGCTTGTTGTTCGCATGAAGACAAAAATTAACGGTATCTTCAAGGTCCTTAGTTGATATTTAAGTATGAGGTTTGTGAAGAAAATATGCTGGACAGGAGCACAAGAGCTACAAAGTTGATTAAATTATTTATTCCCAAACATTTTTCGAAGAGAGAGGCTGTCTGGAAATATGCTGATAATGACGATATATGCAGTATATATACAGTGCCCCAGAGAGTGTTGTTTTAAAATTGCAGTAATTTTCGCTCAAAAGACAATGGCGTACCTACCAACGGAGATAACTTCTCTTCAAAATTTTACATATGTATATATAGACCGGCACCTGCCAGATTACAGCATAATCCGTCCGTATAGATTACCATAAAGATAGGTTGTTGAAGTACCATTTATACCTTTAATATAACAATAATTACTCTATATAGATTTTGAAAGAAGTGTTTCGATCCCATTATATCCGAGGGCATGAGGATTGAGTGGTATTCTGGAAATATGCATTATTTCCAGAATGCCAAAATAAACAAGTCTTTGTTAAGGCTTCAATAGTTTTGTTCTGGACCGCACTCGTACTTGTGGGCCACTAGATGTACGCGGCAAAGTAGATAGATTTGATAACCGATAAGTATATAGTCGGTTGTGGATTTTGAGCTCCATTACTTACCGACTTAATGTTTACTTTTCAAGTAAATCGTGCATGCTTTATTGTATTTATTTTCAATATTCTAAGACTAAAGAATAATAAACCAGCACGAGTTCTACTTGACTTAAGTATGAAAATTCTTTATTATCCAGGGATTTTTTGATCCTTCCGATAACTTTATGGCTTCTAGGAGAGAATTTCCAGTTTGAGACTTTCCCACTTTAACTTGGTGTGTCGAAACGGCCACTTATTTTCTAATTTGAGAACATCGGCAGAGAGCTTCGACAGAATTGGTGAATAGTTTAAGTGTACTTGGCACGTTTACTGGGCACGAATTTATTACTGATTCTACCTCTTTGATAATTGTCTGCAGATCTTTGACTGTTATTTCTGCTATTGACTACGTTACGGATAAGACGCTTCATAGTTTTGATGGAAGCCGCCCAAAATTATGGATTCGAGCGGGTTATAAAATTCCACTCCTCCCAAGTACTATAGTACCAGTTTCTTGTATTTTTAATTTTAAGTTTTTACTGCTTTTAACCATCTCCTGTACTTCTTTCAATTGATAAGAAGTTCTCTGAGAGTTTTTGGCTTTGTCACAATAGATCTTACCTTGAAAACCTTACCCCAATTAAAAAAGACGTTTTTCAACACGTACGAACGCCTCTGTTGTTTCACCAATTCTAAATGCACCGTCTTCGTAATCATGCATAAAAAAAGACCTGGGTACATATTTTTGCCTGCCTTCCAACGGATACGGTGGCGAACACTGACTGATAAACTGGGACAATATTTTTCAACCTTTCAACTGTTTAAAACCCAATATCGTGGCTTGATAGCCGTAAGTCTCGATTCCGAGAATTGTTTTAAACCAGAATGTAATTTCCTGCAATGGAATGATTAATTCTTCCATCGACTCGATAAAGGTCTTGTTTGTCAAAAAAATTCTCAAAAGAATACCGAGTAATACGAAACACAATTGTAGGAATCGATGTTCGAGTTCGTCTTTATCCAAATAACTTCGTATAGTCATATCATGCAGCGAGTAAATATAAAGCAACGAATGCTCGTGAAATCTCATTGAATCCGTAAATCTTCAATAAACAAACCCAATAATGTAATTTTCATTCTACCACGCTGCTGCTTTTCTTCAATTGACGGACTAGAATTTAAAGGCCCCCACGATTACTGATGTCTGCCGTGTACATTTTATCTAGGATGTGAACCACTGCTCAATTTTCAACATACGATGAACTTAAGAAAGACGATGAGCGACAAATGTGTATCAACTATGGGGCTCCTGATTTTACCAGCACAGACAAAAATATTCAAAACCGTGATATTACAAAACCTCCTTTTTTAAACGATTTACCAAATCAACAAACAATTTGGGAGCTAGAAGTTCAAGTCTAGTCTTCAAGACGACGTTGTCTAGGCCTACATAGACATTACATAGTTGGTTAAAGCTAATTCAGTACACCAACAAAACTTATAACAACAATCAAATCGGAAACGCTTGCATTGAATCAGGAAGAGCATGCTCAGATTGAGAAAATGTATAGCAATTATAAAAAGGATAGTCCAGAGAGAACTTATCTAACCAACAGAATCCAGCATTTTAAAGATTGTTACAAGGTGTGACTAACAAACATCTAACTTCCAAATATGTAAAGGAGTGATACAATTGTACATTGCTGACATGCGAGCCAAACTTAACGACGGTCTGCCAAGTACACCGACGCCAATTCGCAGTTATTTTGAAGAACACATGGTGCCATTCTCAGCATCATTATCTTCGACAGTAACAACAACTAATAAGGCGACAAACTATCAGGATGAAAACCCTTTACAGCCAACAAAGAAATCGGAAACTTGGTGGAAACCGGGACAAAATATCACTAGCGGCCATGCAGAAGCTAATGGATCAAATAGCCGTACTCCACGCGGAGATTTGCGTGCTTGCTACAGACGATGAAGAGCAAGAAATGAAATATTTTACGGAACAACATTTTGAAAATATTATATAAAACACAATATCAAACTGCCATCATCGAAATAACAAGCAAGATGGAAGAATGTGAAACATATAAAAAAACCAACTAATCAAATCACAGACATTCGGCTACCACGAATTGTGATCCTAATATTTGCAGGGGATTATCAAAAGTGAACCGGGTTCCGTGACACATTCAGCAAGCTAATTCACGAGAACAGAAAGATAACAGACACCCATAAAATCAACTATCTTTAGGGTCAGGTGGAAGGTGTTGCGGCCAAATTAATAAATCATCTTCAACCAACAGGAGAAAACTTGCAAGCAGCTTGAAAGATTTTAACAGTAGATATAACAACCAACTACTGTCGATTACAACATATTTAAGCACTTTGTTTGGACAAACAAATACATATAATCATGGAATCTGCTGCAGCCCTTAGAAACGCGTATGATATAACAACCGAGTGTATGGAATCCAAAATTGTGGGTTAAATATTGAATCATGGAATTCATAAATAATTTTTAGCTTGACAAAAAAACTGGACCGCGAGTCACGACGACTCTATGAAATGCCCTCAGATATCCCGAGAGAATTCCAATCAACAAAGGAATTTTTAAGAT
Source organism: Tipula lateralis (assembly GCA_963932295.1). Taxonomy (NCBI): domain Eukaryota; kingdom Metazoa; phylum Arthropoda; class Insecta; order Diptera; family Tipulidae; genus Tipula; species Tipula lateralis. Next base: position 97,630,982 of record OZ010736.1, read on the forward strand.
TCTTGGAAGGAAGATTTAAACCATTGGAAGGCAATAGTTATCAAAGACAATTCATTCAAAACAAGTCATTGTTATTTGAATACAGCAAAACAAGGCACGAAATCTCAACGTGTGGGCAGCAGAATCAATGTATCATATGCCATGGCTGCACTTACGAAATAATACCAATGGACAGCATTTATATCAAACGTATATAGAAACACAATCGGGTCCAGTAATAATACCTTCAGCTCTTTAAGTGAAGATAAACGCAAAATTTTCTCGAGTTTTAATCGACCCAGGGTCTCAATCATCGTTCATCTCCACGACAGCACCAAATCAACTTAAGGCTAGACAAAATCAGGTCAACGTTAAAATTTCTGGAATGGGAGACATGATATTTGCAACCATAAAGTAGAACTAACTTTATACTCAAGATTTCAAAGCTTCTTTAATATCAAATTTGAGGCAATTGTGTTCAAGAAACTAACCGATAATATTCAAGAAATAGATTTTGACACCAGTCAATGACCGTTCTACAGCATTTACAACTGGCAGATCCATACTACAACAAACGCAATAGGATGGACGTTATAATCGGTGTGGATTACTATCCTTTTATTTTAAACAGTAACGTTATCAAGGGACGGTTTCATGATCCAATGGCCAAGAAACTGAACTTGGATGGATCATGAAGGAAACCACAAAGAGATAAATACTTTGTCAATGGTCACTACAAAGGCAATCGAACAACAATTAAATTTATTCATAGAAAATGATGCCATACCAGAAGAAAGAGCACACACTGAAGAGGAAGCAGATGCAGAAAAACAATTACCAGATGGGAAATATATGGTACATTTACCTTTAAAATCAGAACCATCTGTGCTAGGAGAATCCAGGTAGAAAGCTGTAGCCCGTTTACTGCAAATCGAGAGAAGATTTTTGAAAGAGACGCCAAACTATATCACGACTTTATGCAAGACTAGGTTATGAAAACGATTCTACTCCAACATACTATACATACCACATTATGGAGTGATCAACCATGAAAGTACTACCACAAAAGGGTAGTATTTGATGCATCCAGCAAAACGGCATCAAGAGTATCCTTGAATGATTTAATGATGAATGGATCTAAACTTTAGAGAGATCTAATTGATATCATCCTGAGGTGCCGAACACACAAGTTCGTATTAACAGTCGACGTAGAAAAGATGTTCAGGCAAATCTGGATGCATCCTAGTCACCAAAACTTACAACAATATTGTGGCGAAAGGAAACATCATACATATGGAACATCATTTCCATCATTTTTCACGGTAAGAACATTGATGCAATTGGCAATGGATGAAAAGAATAACTATGCAATAGCAGCCAGGGTCACGGAAAGAGATTTTTACGTAGATGATCTGTTAACTGCGGTGACACCATTGAAGAAGTCATAACCATCCAACAACAGATATTAAATCTAGCAGAAAGAGGCGGCTTTCCACCACACCATTTATGTAGTGGAAAGCCGCCATAATTATTTATAATTCGGAAGCAGACACCTTTGAGTTTGACATCACTGGACTAAATCTTTTGAAGAAAGAACCTACGAAACGTTTACTGTTATCCGATTCATCAAGGCTATTTGATCCTGTTGTCTGGCTATCACCAATAACGATAGCAGCAAAACTGTTAATACAAGAGACCTGGCGAGCTTACATACGATGGGATTATAAACTACCACCAGCAATCGAACCAAAATCGAATTAGGTCGAATAAGGATACCGAGATGGATCAAAACATCACCGGATCAAAAATTTTTGTTACATGTAATGCCTATGCAGCAGTGATATAGTTAAGACGACGAAAGAACATAACGCAATTACAACTAATTTACTGGTGGCAAAAACCAGAGTTGTCTCAATCAAGAAAATACGAACAGTTCCAAAATTCGAACTAAGTGCAGCGCATCTACTATTCAGACTTCTGAGATATATCCAGAACTATCAAGATGTAGAAACCTTCGCTTGAACGGACTCTGCAATAACCATGAACTGGATATAAGGCGACGTCACAAAGTTAGACACCTTTGTAGGTATAACCGATATAAACCCAGCTGATTTTGCAACAAGAGGAACAGCAGCGCATATAATTACGACATAAAACTCAATATGGTTGAAAGGGCCAACCTTTTTGAACGAACACCAAGACACATGGCTATCGACACCCTTGTACGAGTGCCTTCAGCCACCATCCGACATTGATACAAACAGTACCGAAGACATCTAAACAATAGTCGCTATTATCTAAACAATAGTCGCTATTGAAACGAAGAATGTTTATAAACAACGACAAAAATTAAAAGAAATAACAGTCCCAGAGCTGAAGCTGGCTGCATTTCAGATAGTAAGAATTGAACAACATAAATATTTCCGTAAAGAACTTCAAGTATTAATGAAAAAAAAACGTTGGATCCGAAATCCAAGCTATTGGCATTGAACCTATTCATCGACAAGGATGGGATATTAAAGTTATGTGTGCATTTTCAAAAAGCCCAACTGCCAGTAAGCCAAAAGCTGCCAATAATTATACCAAAGGAAATCAAACTAAGCAAGTGGATAGTTCATGATATGCGTGAGGGAACAACACTTCATGGAGACCCACAAAAAACATTGGTAAACGCAATAAGTTCTGGATAATTAATGTCAGAAATTTGTCACGACACATTATACAGAAATGTGTTACATGTTTCAAATATTAACATAAAATCCTAAACCAACTACTGGGTGACCTACCCACTTGCAGAGTGACTCCTTCGCGGCCATTCAGCCATTCAGTATTTTTATATATGGCTACAAAAGCCATACATGTGGGAGTAGTAAACGGACTAACAACTGACGCATTTATAGCAGCCTAGCAGAGATTTACATTACGAAGGGGGTTGTGCACAGACATATATTCCGACAACGCAAGTTACTTTTCTGGTGCTGAGCGATTATTAAAACAACGTAGAGGAAAGATAGCAAATTTAGAACCAGAACTAGTTTGTTTGTTACAGCAGGATGAAACAACTTGGCAAATAAGCCTCCAATTGTATCGTGATTTAATTTCGAATTTATGATCAGGTCAACGACATAAAAATTTTGGGGGTTGGGACCTTAGTTTTCTGAGTGCCAAAATATGCTTCAGGAGCGATACCATATGTTACAGTACTCTGGATTTTTGAAACCAGTTACAATTAATGCTTTTGCGTTTTCCCAAATATGAGTACATCTGACAGTTTTGTGATGCATAAAGTTTGCGATGTTAGAGTGTATTACCTGGTAAGTGCATGCCCTGGTAAGTACAATTGTGAAATCATTATTCTCGCAAGAGTTTTGTATGGTGGCGTTTCTTGACATTGAAGGCGCCTTCAACAATGTAAGGAAGGAGGCAATTCTGGAGGGATTGTCGCTACTAGGTGTGGATTACCCTATAAGTAGGTTAATCAATCATATGCTTGGGTGCAGGATGGTTAACTCAGAGCTGGGGGAATCCACCATCAGGAGACGGGTGACTAGGAGAACCCCACAGGGAGGTGTTCTGTATCCTCTCCTCTGGAACCTATAGCAATCAATGAGCTGCTATTAAAGCTGGAGAGAGAAGGGATCGCAATGATTGCTTATGCAGATGATGTAGCGATAGCTGTCTCTGGGAAATACATAAGCACAGTGGCGGAGGTAATCCAAAATGCCCTCCTAATTATAACGAGGTGGGCCACCAAATGTGAACTGGCAATTAGCGCGTCTAAAACTGAATTGGTACTATTTACGAGGAAATATAAAATCCCTGTAGTAGATCCATCTCTTCTAAATGGTAACAGACTAGCTTTTACGGACAAGGCAAGATTTCTAGGCGTAATCTGGGACAGTAAGCTAAGCTGGAAGCCCAACATTCTGGAAAGAGTAAACAAGGCCAATATAGCTTTGTACTCGTGTAGGAACGCCATCGGAAAGAGATGGAGCCTGACGCCGGAGCTGGTACACTGGCTATACACTTCCGTAGTAAGACCTGTACTTATGTATGGGGTGAGCGTGTGGTGGCCAGCTCTTGATAAAATAACATACAGGAAAAGGATTGAGAAGGTGCAAAGAACGGCCTGCATGCTTATAAGCGGGGCACTGAGGACAACACCTACAAGTGCCTTAGAGGTCTTATTTCACCTTCTCCCCGTGGACATTTATGGTAAGCAGATGGCGGCGATTACGGCCACTCGACTATCAGCCATATCTCAGTGGAAATGTCTTTAAATAGGACACTCGACGATAGCCAGATCGCTGAGGAAAGAACTGGCGAATCTTGATGTTACACCGACTCTGTGCTTCGAGAAAAGGTTCGGAACCACCTGCCCTTCAAGAGAATCCTGGAGGAGCGGGTTGGCAGCTGAAACGGGAGCATTGCAGTTCTTTACGGATGGTGTAAGGCCTCCATGGTATTTTCATTGGCAGCGAATACGTTGATTAATGTGGGTGAATGCGGTTTATCGAAAATTACCTTAATCGAGATTAATCGATAATCGGAAATAACCAATAAGAGTTTAGCATGTCAGTATTGTACGAAATTGAAAGAAATTTTGCGGTAGTATTGGATGGTATAAAAAGAGAAATGAGTTTGGATATGAGACAGTCGATGGTCAGTCGGTAAAAAAATAAAAAGTAGGACAGTCGATGGTCAGTCGGTAAAAAAATAAAAAGTAGGACAGTCGATAGTCAGTCGGTAGAAAGTAAATAGTAAGAAAATCGGACAGTAATAATGAAAAATTATGAAAAAAGATCGAGGGCGTAAAATAGTATGTATATGTGATTTATTTGATACAAAAACCCAACATGAAAAAAATACCTGTGATAAGAAAAATTATGAGTGATCGTGTGGAAAGAGTTTATTATAGTTTGTTCTAAAACTCATATGTTTAAAAATCATTTCGGGATGATAAATTAAAATACTATTTAGAACGATAAAATGCAAATATAAGAGACACAATATAGTACTTTATATGATAATAACTTTCATGGTTTAATAATTAAAAAACTAAATTGTGTAATTTAACCTAATATATAAATAAATATAGTTAAAAAAATAAAAAAATTAGAAAAAAAAAATCTAAATAATTAATGATAAGCTAAAATTCAAATAAAAGCTTATCCATATAAAAAGTAAAATAAAATTAAAAGCTTAATAATTAGAAACGATCATCCTACAATATATATGTACATATACCAAAAACCAAAATGGTGATCATACGCATTAAATTAAATTAAAATAATATTATATTATTATCTAATAAATAAATAATGGAAAAAACTATAAATTAAAAACCTTACGTATAAGTTCAATTTAAAACTATAAAAACAAAACAATGAAAACCAAATATATTGGTTTAGAGCACGAGTCCAATATTTTGCCAAAGAAGACAACTGGACTCATGACGCCATCATCAACAGTATCATCTTCGGTTATTATACGTATGTACATACAAGTTTAAATTAAGTATTTATTTGTAATTTATTTATTTATAATTTTATTTATTTACAAATTATATTATTTACAAGCTTATTTATTTTCATTTATTTAAATCTATTTAAGTATTTCAATTCTATATATATATTTTTTTTTGACTCTAAATTTGTAAAATAAAAAATGTTATTAGTTATCTTAATTGTAAATATTTGCATTTTGGTTGAATAAGAAAAAATGTCGTGATTCGGAAAAAATTTAATGGGAGCTGAGGCGATGTAAGTATTTCGGTGGTGAGATGAATTGATTGCAAATGAAACAAACCTTTTTTTGTCCATACGGTCAGTTACAGATCATTCAGAAACTTTCACTTTAAGACCCACCCCAAGGCTGAGCAGCTGGGGAAAGCGACCGTTTCACAGAAAGTAAAAAAAAAAGTTAAGTTGTTGTGGCTGCTATCGCACACTTAGACCAATTTTGATCCGTTGTGATACCACTCTATACGGCTATAGGTCCGAGTCTTTTCGTAGAACCATCTGCTCATTGCATAGCTCCTTGTCAGGCCTATAGTACTGACATGGAAGATGGGTCGGCCCAAGGATTCTAAACACGACAGAGGATCCAGATATGTTCATTTATCACCACCGATCGCACCGCCCAAACGATCGAAGGTGAAAACCCCATTTTGCATCCTGCCTCGAATCGGATTCGAACCCGGTACCTCCCGGTCCAACTGCCGCAGCTTTAACCACTGCGCCACCTGGGCGGTTTCACAGAAAGTAACTGAGTGATAAATTCTGTTAACAACAGGTAACCAAATGGAGGCCTGTTCGTTACAATGGCTCCAAGCTAGCGGTAAAGTAGGAGCTGGAGTCTTCTGTGATAAACTAGAGGTAGATATAGCAGTTCGCCTCCCTGATCACTGCAGTGTATACCAGGCAGAGGTGATAGCGATTGAAGAGGTCCTGAACTGTTTGAAACATAATGTGGTATCCTCGACTGATATCGCAATTTATGTGGACAGTCAGGCGGCAATCAAGTCGCTGGTTTCTGTTTCTCTAACGTCTAGAGTGGCGTTGATTTGCCGCTCGTCTCTAAATGAGATGAGTGAGCATTTCAACATCCAGGTAGTTTGGGTCCCCGACACTCAGACGTTATGGGAAACTGCAGGGCGGACGAACTAGCGAGGCACGGTACAACTCTCCAACTGCTACCGGAAAGGGTGAAGTAAAGAGGCGGAAGCCTCTGCGAACAATAGGTGGACGAACACCCTCTCATGTAGAGTGGCAAGACAAGTCTGGCCAAAGCTGAACTTGAAACGCCCAAAGGCACTTATCTCCCTGCGAAGACGTGAACTTAAAACGATCGTGGGGATACTCACAGGACACTGCCTTCTTGGAGAACATGCGAGAAGGCTGGTTCTGGAAGTAAATGACTTTTGCAGAAGCTGTAGGGACGAGGAGGAGGAAGAGGCGTTAGTCCACCTCCTATGCTCATGCCCGGCTTTGGCACACAAATGACATGAATATCTGGGTGAGTTTTTAATGGACTGCCTTTCCGATCTCGAGAACTGTAATGTGCGAGACTTATTACGCTACGTAAGCAGCTCTAACTGGTTCTCATAGGGGTAAAAGAGGAGTAAGATCCTGTGGTATCACAACGGGCCGTTGTCGGTCTAAGTGTGCTGTAGCAGCCACTCAACCTAACGTAACCTAACATAGAGTGTATTAATTTCAAATGCCGCGAACTCAGTAATATTCTGATATCGTATACAATTTTAAATAGTGTTTAGAGTATTGAAAAACCCAATAGCACCTTCAAGTATAAGTTTGGCTGCACTATTGGTTCCTTCCATTACTTAATATATATTCCACGAGTAATGGGAAAATTTATCCATTTGTACACCGGTCCACAGTAACCTAGAAGGCGCCTTGGTATCTGGGTAAACTTTTTGGGACTGAAATAGGTTTTAAACTAAGGCATGGCGCTTGTTGTCTGGCAGTCATCATGATGAAGTAACACGAGCACTAATGAAGAAAAGCTGCATCTTTGCAATGACGTTAAGCCCCCACTATATAAAATAAACTTTACGTTTTTAAGGTCTTATGTTTAAAAGCTCGCTTAAATCATTTTAAAAGACAATTTTACAATAACATTGAAAGCTTTCGCGATTAAAACTTTGTACACCAGATTTTCTTAATGTACACGTATAAAAAATACCGTGGAAATATTTCCCGCATGCATTTTTCAACTCGTTACCTATATATGTACATAGATTTTCCATTTCGGAAAATTTATACGTTTATTTGGAATTTTCTTTTATCGCCTCGCAGTTTTCGTACTCGTATATATGGTACATTTGCACATAAATATGCTGTTTTTCATTTCATTTTCAGCAATAAACCATGATAGTGGAAAAATTATTGCAGATAATGGGGTGTAACAGTTTTTTTGTTTTTCGGCCAGTGTGTTATTGTTTCTTTATTTCTTCTTATGTACGTCGAACAAAGCATGCCGGAATAATAAAACAAAAACACTTAAGAGAGGTTATTAGTTCGATGGAAAATCGTATACAAGCAGAGATATAGTTGGTTGGGATGGTGCATATATGGAAAAGTGTTGTATGTTTGTACCTTTAAATTCGGCTTGGGGTGATAAATCTTTCCGATGTGAAAATGCAAATTTTATGTTAGTTTTGACCTATAAATCTAGCGCTACGGTGTGTGTGTGTGCGGTATTAAAATGGCAAATTATCATTTTTATGAATCTCTCGTCGTTTATACAGTACATACACATACAAGAGGTAAGAGCCGAGATATAACGGTAAGTGATTTATAGATGTTTTCATTAAATGGTTATATATTGCACATATACCGGTGGAATACAGTGGTAATGGTATACCAACGTCATTTTTAATTTCCCAGATATAAGACACATTTAATTTTCACGTAATAAAAATTTATTGCAAAACTTAGATCAAATACTTAGATGTAAGTTTACAATCGCAAAAACTTTTCCATTTTCAATTCGAGCAATATAAAAAGAAAAATAGAAAATGATTTTTCATTCCATGTCAATGGTGAACTATATAGCGAAAACTATTCGAGATGGATTTCGGCAAGAGCAAAAATTCATTAAACTTTTATGATTGTCTTGATTACATTTCACACATCCACATACAAATACAAAACTTTAACTCATTTGTCTTGCGAATGTCTATCAGTCTATCTATGTATGAGGGATGGCGACAAAACAACTGTGCCAAAGTACATCTCTGGATGATGAGAAAATATCCAATTTTTCTTTCGATTTTTCTCGAAATAAAACAACATAAAGTTGTTATATTAGTTATGTGATGTCATTCGGCAAACGATTACTTGACGTCGACATCATATATATGTGATACTGCAGCATCGTACATACACTATAAATGTACACGCGAGACATGAATTGATAAGTGTGTTTCTCCCGTTAATATTGATTTTTTTCCAGTAATCATTAAACAAAAAATGTTCATCTCTACGGTTGTGTATTGTTGTAATTACTTAATTTGTTCAATTATCCTGTATAACATAGCTCCTTGAGGCAATAAAAACGAATTATTTTTGTTTAATTTTGTAAAATTCAATTTCATAAGATGGAAGAATACATATATAGATATACTCGTATATAGGAAGAAAACTGAATAATATTTATCCTTAAACCATTTAAGTAGATAACTACGTATAGATATACTGCAGCAAGGATCTAATCCAACAGTTCTCTATTTTGATTATGCGATATATATGTTATGTAGTTTCACTCTATTACACGGAATACGATAAAATGAGGACGATGTAATCATTCTAGAATATATACTAAACAATACCTTAAGGATATTATGTACAGGATTTGGTTCCTACATTAATATATACGAAACAAGGATGTCGAGAATGTATAGTGTCTTGTGATGGGAAAATTAAAAATTACAGTTGGTGTTTGTCTTCTTTTGCGCTTTATTACTGTACGGAACTGATACAAAAGGGATTTAAGGATTTAATATCCTGATTGAATGATTTTAAATGTGGATTATGGTTGAATATAGGGGTTGAGAGTGGGGTGAGATATGGCGCATCTGGATCTGTATGTATATATAGTCAATGTTTAAATTGTGTGTAATTGAATTTGATTGGGGAAATGAATTAAAGATTTGTGTGTATAGCGATCCGGAGGCAAAATAGTCCGGAGGCGGACTATTTTGAGATTCACATCAATATGGTAATGAGGTTTTGTTTTAGATTATTTTACGCCAATAAAATACATTTAAAAAACGATTAACAAGTTTTAATTAAATTTTATGTGTGTATAACGAAAACCGGGATCCCATCACTGCTATAGGATGAAACGTAATCATTTTAAATGAAAACAATCTCGTTACTGATTGGTTTTCCATACTTAACAGGAGGAACATATAGGCATAATCTAAGTCGATCTTTGACTGGCATCAATCTGTTTTTCTTTAAGTGGAGATAAATCCGAAATTAGAGAGTTTAGTAACCTAAAAACCACAAAATGCGGGATTTATACGAATCCATCTCAATTAGTCATTTAAATCTTCAAAAATAAAAATCGAAAGTGTTGGGAATTGGAAAAGGAGCTAATGTGCTTGAAATAGATAAACTGAGGAAAGACTGTACAGGTTCATAGTGAAAGACATCGAAATGGAGATTTTTCTGTGAGGAAGTGAACTACCTCACGGCAACCTCTAACTATAAGTTCTCTGTTGGAATAACTCTCTATTTGAAGGATATCGTCGGAACTCTAGACAAGCCTGACGGGATTCATATGAGTATAAATTAGCCAAAAATTCCGAAAGTGACTATTCAATGTATGTCGGGTTTCACCTAATGAAACTTTCCATCCAAGGTACTGTTTAAAGATAGTATTCGATGAGGATCAATTCATTGTGAAAAGTTGAAGGGCACACTTACTAGTGCCATTTATAAGTTAAGGACAATTACTGCCAACTTATAAGCTTTGATATAAGACGGTGACTGCCGGAAATTACTTGGCAAACACATATTAAATAGAAATGCAATAAATGCACCATTTATTAAAAATGTAAACAGTCTTTAAGTAAATCATGGGACATCAAACCTAACAGCGTCTACTGAATAAATGTTTCGGTTATCTGACCCATCATCTTCTTTGCCGTATATATCTTGTGGCACAAAACAATGATTTGAACTTGAAAGAAACCTCTGAACCACCTGCAAATATTTATTTTCTGGAAATTGTCGTAGATATATATACTAAACTGCAACTGCATGGCTTTTGTTGCTTCATCTTTGAATAAGAACGTGTTTAGCAGTTGAAGTGAAGTGAATAGTCACATACCTGCTCCCATCTTATCGAATTATACTCTTTGGGGAATCGTCTCTTACGGATATATAGTAGTTCTTACGGATATTTCAGCTGAGTGGAATATGACTAGTATGCCGGGCTTGATCCTGTATTAAAAAATAACCGATCCATCTTTGAAGATATGACATTGTCTTTCAGGCATAAATTGCTTATGTTTTTGCTCCTATTAGGATTGAGATAAACTGCAAAGATTGTCATATTGGCTTCTTCTCTGACAGTCAAGATGCATACAGTAATACTTTTTCCCTACTTGTTGTTGAATTGACTTGGTTGTCTGAATTACGGCAGCTTTCACTGGTTACTTTTCATATACCTTTCACTGGTTAACAAAGGAATCGAGCAGAACGATAACTTGGCCCGGTTAAGCGCTTTTTTTTCAAAAAATCTTTATTAGAACAATAAACCAGCTAAAATCTTCGTTCTTCTTGAACTATGAAAGATGTAACATAAGTCTTGCTAAAAGCTATTATTTCTGAGCACTGTTGCATCGCGATTTGAGAATAAACTAACGACCTTGAATATACCGGAAATCTTGGCAATGAGTTGAATGACAAACTGATTTCAGGACAGAGTACATTCGTTTTGGAAAGGTATGTTACAATGGACCAGTCACTTCTCAATGACGGAGAACAAAAATCTCAATAATTATTATATAGATTCGATTATTGCATGATCATGGCCTCAACCAGAAAAAACAATTTTTTTTTAATTTTAGTGATAATATTACTGTCATGCTAGGTTTTGTACCGTGTTTGAGTACGGGTTAACTAGGCCATTACTATAGTCATACCTCAGCCGATCTATGTATATATATATGATATTACTGTTGATCCATTTTTGCTTTCTTATAACCAATATCAATCGTTGCAGTGTCATTCCTAAATAGTAGCGACAGTAGTATTTTCTACTGATAAATCACAAGTATATAATAATTAAATGGCCGGGTCAAAGTTCACGGTCTTGATTAGCTCCTGTATTAATATTCATCGGATTAGAAAAAGTACCATCCTGTTTGACTTTGAAGTATCTATTTGATATGGAAGCATGTGTGGTAAGAGCATTTTAAGTATGCATATATTTTATCAAATACCTATGCCACATGCAAGCAATGTTCGGTCAGCCTTCCTCTTTCATTATATTTTCAGCCAATTTTAGAAGGATTGACATTAGTAATTCTAATATTAGTCTGTATATCTAATTTTATGCGGGGGTTTTCCTGGCAAAACGAGTTGAACCACCTTGCATATAGTTATGCTACAGACCTATGCTTAAATGAATCGTTAAAGTAACTTATAAGTTTTATTAAAGCTTTACGTGGGGGAATTCTTCCACGATTTGAGTTAGCATTAAATGGTACCCATGTTTTAATCGTCATGTTTCTATATTTCTATATTTGTTTCTGTCAGAGGCATAAGACAATTGTAATTGTAAAGTAATTGAGCTAGCTCGCCATTGTATACCGCTCGTATTCGGTTTGCATTTGCTCCCAAATGATATGCAAATTTCATCGCTTTTTTAACATTGTTCTGCATTTCTTACAAACAGCGCCACTTATTTTATTTAATCCATCTTTGTCACTTTCTACTTGCCTTTGTTTTTTTGTAAGCAACTGTTTGATTTCTTTGGGTTAATTTTTTCCCATTACGATTGCAAGATGTGCTGCGTGTTGAATGACAGTAATAAACGTGACACTGCATGTTCTAATTGCTCCGATGTTATTAAAGCAGCGTCTAGTTTTATTTACCCTTCTCGGTTTACTTTAAACTCAGCCAGTCAGAATTCAAGAATCTCTCAGGGTGAACAGGTTGTTTTAACTACATAGACTGGCTGCTTTCCTTAACTATAATTGCATTCCCACTATGAGTTTACAGGGAATATAAATTTTCGCTTCGCAATACAGCGAACATGAATTCCAGTAGGTCTTTTGATACTGCCCAAAACCAGCAAACAACTCGGATATAGGTCGCTGAGGCCATACAAAAACGCTAGAAGACACAAGGATCTGTTCATTTTTATATACTATCTATTATCTTTGCTTAACTCCTACGACTCTTCCTTACCCCTCCTAAGACTATAACTTAGGAGGTTCACATTCTTATAAACAGAAATTTACTCCTCGCCTGAATTGTGCTTGAGACATTTATTCGGACATCTCTTGGTACTGACCACGGCTCAACTGTAATTGATATTTTGTACAACATATTTTTTTGTTTTATCTATACTTAGATTTGAGACGAATAATTTAGACAAATAAACCCAATACACAATACTGTTACTAACCGCTTTTATCAAAGCCATATTGTTCGAGGGGGAAGAGTTTTTAAGATCGCTGAATGACGCCCACCAACGTCATTAATGTATGTACCAACATACTTAATGTATATAATTCTATATTGTGTGGACCAAAACGGTGTTGGTAGGGTTAAAAATTTAAGTTAAGTTAAGTTGATGTGGCTGCTATCGCACACTTAGACCAAATTTGATCCGTTGTGATACCACTCTATACGGCTATAGGTCCGAGTCTTTCCGTAGAGCCATCTGCGCCTTGCATAGCTCCATGTCAGTCCTATATAGTACTGACATGGAAGATGGGTCGGCCCAAGGATTCTAAACACGACAGAGGATCCAGATTATGTTTATTTTTCACCACCGATCGCACCGCCCAAACGATCGAAGGTGAAAAACCCATTTTGCATCCTGCCTCGAATCGGATTCGAACCCGGTACCTCCCGCTCCAACTGCCGCAGCTTTAACCACTGCGCCACCTGTGCGGTAGGGTTAAAAGAATTATAAATATTAACATACTACTGTTATAACCAGCAATTATACAATCTAAATGGAAGCTTTAGTACTAACTAAGATTAGCAAAGCTCCTCGAGAAGCTTGTTTGATTTTAAATTATATTCAGCAGACATAAAATGGATTAAATTAATCAAAGTCATTTATCGGAGGAATGGCTTAAGCCTGTGGTCGATCCTTACAAAAATCTCCGATTAAGTATATTGTTTCGACTTTTGCTCTCCTTGTTCGTATCCGGAATTAGTCAAACTTACAACTTCTATAAATTGTGGTGGGGTCTATATGGCACCAGACTTTACTTCACGGGTTTGCATCTTACAAAAGGGGTTTTCAATAAAAGGTTTCATTTTGATATTTAAAAAAACGAATATTTTTTAAGAGAAATCAATGAGTGTTTATTGTAAAGAGGAAGGTATGCAATTTCCAAAACGGCAGCAGCCAAATGTCCGCCACGGCTACAATTGCAGCACTAAATCCCTTTCATGAAATTTTCCATGACCAATTCGCACGTTTGCAGCCTTATTTTTTCGATAACTTCACGCATTCCATCTTTAGGGTTTTGAATCGATTGTGAAGCATTGACCTTATGTTTCACGTGGCCTCAAAATAAAAAATCTAGAGCTGTTAAATCACAAGATCTTGGTTGCCAATTGATCACCTCTTCGAGAAATAACACAGTAGGAAAGTTTTCTTGCAATATTGCGAATGTTTTGTTGCTTGTGTGATACGCTCAAAATAAACGTCGTTCACATCTATAACTTCCAATTCTGGCCGTAAACAATCGATAATTATAGCTCTTTAGCGCAATTCATTCACCGTAAAAGTTGCACCAGTCTTATTTTCGTAAAAATGAGTTCCAATCGCACCGCCAACCCAAACAGTGACATATTGAGAATAGAGAAACTTTTCAACAATCAGTCTCGGAAATCTGAGCCTTAAATGCAACAATTTTGCTTATTAACGTAGATTTCGTGGTGAAAACGGACGTTTATGATAATAGACCGGCTTGAGTTCTTGTGTTAACTGAACTTAAAAGCCTTAAGACTTAAATCTTTATGCAAAATACGGCTAAATGTCTAATAGATCGACGAGAAATCGCAAACCTTCTTGAGCGATGTACACGGTTTCGATTCTTCACATCACTAACTTATTTCAAAACCTCCAAGTTTGCCACCAGTTTCACTATTGCCAGTCGAGAAGCTGCTTAACGACGGCTAAAAAGTGCTTTATGTGATGGCGTAGTTCTTTCTTGTGAAATGTCTAAAGATGATATCTAAAGATTAAAAATTAAAAGTTGTCCAATTAGCAGACTATTCAAAATGAAAATTTTTACTGAAAAACCATTTATCATAGAGTTTCTAGAAATTAGTCCAATTTATTTATGTATTCTGATCTATAATCTCAACACGAACCATCGTTTGATAATTCACTATCCGGATTATTGACGACTAATTCAAAAAACAGAATTTGGTCAAACTTACAACTTACAACTTAAATTGTGAAGGATAATCCATTCCATTATGAATACAACAGTTAATGTATAGGTGCATAAATTTTAGTAATATTATAGGGTGTCCCAATAATCGGCTCATATTTGACATACTGGTTATTATTTTGGCTCTGGTAACAATGACATTTTGTTTTGACAAAACTAAGTATATTTTTTCTGGTTGACGAATTGAATCGCTTAACTCTTCAACAAAAATGGGAAATGTTAGAAATTTACTTCCACAACAAAGAAATATTTTCGGACGAGGCGCATTCCATCTCGGCGGGTTCGTAAACAAACAAAATTGTGGCATTTGGAGATAGAAAAATCTGGAGATATGTGGAGTAACCAATACATCTATTTCATGTTACTGTTTTGTGAGACTGTTTTATTGGGCCGTATTTTTTCGAAGATGAGGTTGTTATGGTCAACGGAACTCGACTGTTATGGTCAACGGAATCAACTACCGCCACATGTTAACATCTTTTTTGTGATCTTATATCTTCAAAATAGTGCGCCGTGCCACACGTCGGACGTTACAATAGAGAAACTGCGTCAAAAATTCGATTGCTGCATTATCAGTTGAAATGGTGACGTGAATTGGCCGGCAGGTGTGGAGAAATTTTGTTGAGAAATTGAACCGACCGAATAGACTTCGGTTTAATTCAAACCAGCGACCAGCGCCAAATGGGGTTTTAACGGTACCTACGATAGGAGCATCAATTACGCGGTACTTAAGAACCGTAAATGCTTAGAGCGTGTAGAAGTACTTACTACATTTCACCTTCGCCACGAATAAGTTTTTATTAGGGTGCCCGCTGTTTCGTTTAACAAAATGAAAAAGTCTTAACAATGTTCTGCTTTTGTATATGAACTGAGATGCGATGAAAATGCAAAAGAAAATTGTGGATATAGCTTTAGAAATCGTTAAGTAAAAATTTATGAATATTCTAAAAGTTATAATAATTACCATAACCGCTTCAACCCTCTATATATGTATTATCATCGTATAATGTTAAATAGATTTTTTGTGCCCGTTTTACCCTTTTTTTAACAACAACAACAAATAATTTTTCCATTTTATTAATTTTCAGTTCACCAAAAAAAAATTACAACCGCATTATTCAGCTGCTCTGTTGAGTTCAGTAGACAGAAGTATTGGAATTAAAGCTTCTCACAATTTTCTTATTTAAATCACACCACTACTAGTACAATAAAGGTAAGTTCAATTATTAATACTCTGACTATAACATTAAGTACTCGTATCTAGCTATGTCTGTATATGTGTGTATGTACGGTACTTCTTGATTTTTCCAATTTTAATTAAATGAAAAACTGTTACTGTAACAAAATAAAAAGCTTTTGGAATAAATTTTCCCTAAAACTTTTCGTTTCTCCGAAAAAAAAATTTGTTCTTGTCTTGTCTGTGTGATGATGATGGTGATTTTTTCAAAACCCTTAAAAGGTTTTGGTTGAGTTGGGGTTTGGCAACAAAAAGGGAAAAAAACGATTTTTTTTTCGATATTATTCGAACTGAAATTAAACACAAAACACACAGATGGTTGTAATTTTTTTGTTTTCGGGGGGGATGTTAGGTCTGTTTGTTAGATTATTAATTGAATGAGTCAGGAGTTCGATGTGTGTTCGATATATTTAAATCAATCATACATACAATATATGCAATGGGGGTATAAACCTAGCCCAACAGTCGTTTTGGTGTGAAGATCAATCAATAAACGTTCTCATTCGGTATAAAAGTCACGTGCATTAACTTCGACGAACTGTTTGTATTCTCTTGTATGAACTTTGTATATAAGTTTGTATGTATGGGTGGAACTTTCGACTTTCGAAATCCGTTTTGTTTTGTACTAAAACGTCGTTGACCCCTATGATCGTCGAGTATCGATTTTTTTTATAAATATTATTTTCTAGTTTGTCGATGCCAAATTGGCACTCAAATCCGTTTCGTTGATTAAGTTCTGAGAAAGTTTTGTGATACTCAATCAAAATAAAAATATTTAATGTTTATAAAACTTTATAATTTATTCAATATAAAAGCTGGCATCTTTTTGTTGGTATTTAAGAGTTGTATTGTTTGGGTTGGGGGTAAATTATTCGAAATCTGTATTTTCTCGATAAATATTGGTTAAGCCCTCATAAATTGAAATTGGTTTTTTATTTGTTGATGCTTCATCGATAATACGATTATAGACGTATTAAATCAGTGGAAGCCAGTTGTCATTTATATTATGTAATAATCGCAGACATTTGGTTAACGTTCTGAATTAAAGCTTATTTTAGGGAGGACTGTTAAGTCAAAACTTTTAGTTGAATCGAAGTAACTTTTGATGGGTTTACTCCGATCAATCATCATTATATAATATAAACGACCAAATGGTGCAGTGTTACGGCTGTTTCGTAGGCACAAATCACAACTGAGGTAGGATTAAAAAATCGAATTAACAATACAACTACAACCCCCTAATAGCGTGCAGAACAAAATGAGCCGAACCATCGTCTAACCACTACAAATTGGTATGGAAGTATGCCCAATATGATAATTCGGATCTTACAAAAATTCGTTGATTGTAGGCATATACACTCAGTTATCATCGTTCGATGAATTGTTAATTGTTTAGTTTACATAACCTCGTTGGACACGAATTCATTTTCAAATAACTTTCTGATACGAACCCTGTTCATATTGACTACTATGCATTGACGCAATCGACGTTTATTTTGAATTTTCTGCGACATCATGATTTGTGCAATAGGGAAGTTGATGTTAATCTTGAAACAAGGAATAATATTTAAGGCCAAACAATTTTTTTTTCAATGTAGTCTCCTTTAAGTTCGATACACTTAGTCCAACGTTTTTCCAATTTTTACGACTTCTCCAACCCTTTAAAATAGACGTTAGTTGCACCAACCATCTCATTATACCCGAATTTCTTTTCGCCAAGGTATTTCTTCAAGTTCGGAAACAGGAAATAATCGCAGAAGGCTAAATATGGAGAATATGGCGGATGTGCAAGCAATTCGAAATGCAATTCATGGATTTTTACCATGTCAGCTGTACACATGTGTGTAAGAGAAAAAATTGAACATTTTGTTCGCCAAATGCAATCGTGTTTCTTTCAAAATTTCATTCAAATGGTCCAATAAATTCAACAGAGAGTATTTTCCCCTTTTGAAGGTAATCGATGTAGATCCACAGTTATGAAACTTATTTCGCTTGAACATCGCCAAATTGCTTTTGAAGTTGTCACACGTATGTGTTTTCAGTCGATTGTAAGAAATCGTGGCACCCAATGATCAGATACATCAGGGACTTACAATTGTAGTGCTCTCTGTTGCAATTTTACCAGACCTCATCACTACGCCTTCGTTTAATGATACATTAACCTTATAATACGAGTATAGTTTCGCTGACTTTTCCTTAGCCCTATTTGAAGTGTAAAACCACACCCGTTCCTTTTTTTAAATCTTTCAGTTCCCGAGTCAATTCAGTTGTCAACGGTTTTAGCTTAATGGTTAAGAGAGTTTCTCATCATGCCGGGGTCTCGAGTTTAACTGTCGCCGTTGACCAATACCAAAAATTTAAAGTACCGGGTAACATATAGAGTATTCGTTGGACTGACTGATCACCTAAAATGTGCTCCAAATACGCATTAATGGTTCGTAATGTCTCAGTTTAGACCTACCGCGTCTTACGGGCATTTACGACCTTTAAGCCATACATTATTTACCCGAGTCGATATTGTGAGCCTGCATTGTTATAAAACTTTCATTTTATTCCTCAGTTAGTCCACGTATTTTGCCCTTGTGTATAACTTGATTGCTGATACTTTCAACACTTACCCGCTGAGTAGATAAGACTGTCTGTTAGATTGTCTCTTTTAAATATATCAGTGGCTGGAGTTTCTTGTGTGGTATACTTCACCAACATGAAGCAAGTCGTTCATCCTAGCTCCAATAATTCAGATGACATAGTGACACACCATATCGGTTGGTCACTAATTGCTACTTTAACAACTTACAGTTTCTATGCCATTCTTAAGCAACCTATTAACCTTTAGAACTTCCACTATGCAGGTGAACTCCAGAATTGCCACCATACAGTTCTCCAATATAATTCTGCCACTCTATCTCTTGCTTTAACCTCTGTTTTTCATTAGTGGAATCTCAGAAAATGAGAAAATTCCGAACTAGTTAATCATTTTCTTCGTTATTCCAGAGTATAACTGGTTATCTTGTTATTAACAGAGGCAATACTGAGCTATAATTGACTTAATAAAACGTTGCAATAGACAAAGAGACTGAAAGAGTAGCAGTCCATGCTTTATAGAAAACTCCAAACCATCTTGATTGAGTATTTGTCAATCACAAATTTTCTAACAAGATATATTCCAAATCCTGAATCTCACAAAAGAAAGCAATTGTCTCAATCATTATAGATTTCAAATTGGTCCTTAAGTTTAAAACTGACCAGTAAGACAGTGATTCCCTACAATTATTTCTTTCCAGCTATCCCAGATTGTATAATGTTTTCCTTATAGCTATCCCAGTCTTCAGCATCTTTTGTACTTCTGTTTTTTTGGAAATTCTCCTAAATTGTAGTTTTGGGTATTCTGGAGTGTTGGTCACCACAATTGCGGATACTTTAATGAAGCCCAAATTTAAAGGTGTAAACCCTACCTTTTTTTAAACTCTCCGATAGCTAGTCTACGATATAGACCCTTAAGTTATATAGATGGTTCTAAAATGGGTTGTATAGTCTCTGTAGTGAACAATCAAAAATAGTTTTAAAGGTGATATTACCATCCGCAAAATTATTTCTACTATCGCGCAATCTAAAGATTTCGGTTTGGTTGTGTCCATTCAGAGTCTTGGCCCACTATTATAGAAAATTAGTAATTTATGGGCCTTAATAGTTAAATAATACCATGTTGCATTCGAATACTTACATGGGAAATTTTTTTATTGATTACACTTGGACCACACATTTAATCTGTTATTGTCATGGTATTTAAACAGCTGTCTTCCGTGCTGGATGATACTAACCTCAATTCAGTTATTTGAAACACTGTGTTGTTGATCTTATCTGGTTTGTTTTGAAAGTATTGAATATTATTAATTCGATGAGTAATTTGTGATTTTTGGACTCTTGTCCATTCACCGTCCGGTAAATCAATCCTCCATTTTTGAAACTTGAATCACACCACATATTGAGTAAAGCGACAAACCCAAGTGTTTTTAAGCAAAATAAGTTGTATATCTTCGTGGATATAGAAAATTCCCGTTACCTACGTGCACGATTGTAATGTTTGACTCTTTTAAATGTGGGCGCACGCAGATGCTGCAGAAACTTTTCCTGAATTGAATTTTAAATTAATTATATTTCGAAGTTCAATTTTGAACCCTGCAATTTATTTAAGACTCTACCGATCTAATATACTTGAAAGTTCGGATTGGTTTATTATAGCCATAGAGGCGAATATCATGAGCAGCTAACCCTAAATCGGTCAATATTAGGCGGAAATCCTTATAAACAAAAGTGGATGTCGTAACATTCAAACTCCGCAACGTTTTACTACTGCGGAGAGTGGAGCTTATGCGAATAAAAGGCGATTGATGTATTATTTCGGCGTATGTTTGATACTAAAGATCCACCCCTGATAAATTGTCCGTTTAATAAGTTGTTGGTTTTCACATTTTCAATCTTTCCGTGGAATAATTATCTTAAGGTGTTAATAAATCTCTCTGTTGTGTGAATCTGCGGTATATTTACAATTGATATCCCAACTTATGTGGATATTCAAACTGCAACCAAGTTGTTGTAATCAGTTTCACATCATTAAGAAAGGCATGAGGTTACAACTCATTCGATAACGTGATTGAGGAGTAGTTCAACATTCATAATCGCCTTCGTTAGCGATTCAAACGCTTTTGAAAACATCATCATGTAGGTGGTCAGCCCAACGAATGCTCTTACACACAATCGCTTTTTAAGCCATCCGGTGCATGTTAATTTTTGGTCAACGGCGAGAATCAAACTCGACGCCGCAGCGTGATGATAAACTCTCTTAACCATTAAGCTACAACTGGCATAAACGAATGACAATTTCTCTACGAAGCTCGAGAACAACCGTAGAACTATTGCCAAGACACTGTCTTCTTGCAAGAAGGATGGTTTTTGGAATATAATGACTTTGCATTGAATCTGTAAATATATAATGACTTTGCATTGAGACTGCAAGCCAGATTATATCCTCCTGTCCAACACTAGCACGCAGTCCTCATATGGATTGGTCGAGTAAAAAATGGTTACATCCTGTAGTAGATTTTGTCGACCTTATACTGGCATATTTAAGTGTGCAGTGTTAAATTTAATGAAAATGGTTGCCATTACTGCTAAAACAAGCGTTCTCTCGAATTTTGAGATAATTATATTTTGCTTATTTTGCTCTAAAAGCTATACTCTTGCACTTAGTACTAACAACGTGGTGAGTTTTAAAATAATTATAAAATAATAATTTATGCTTTATAGTTTCAGGCGGTATCTATTTCTTAACCGGTTCTTATTTGCCTTAGTTTCTTAAGTGGTGTGACGCAACCTCCCAAAATAACATACTATATCTCCTGCACCCCTTACATAGCAAAAATAAGTTCTCATATTAGAATTGCCTCATATTGGTCTGCCTTCTCTCAAAAGTCGCTCGACTCCCTTTTCAAGCCACAGATATTTCCAGGATATCTCGTACTACAATAAAGACAGACCACTAAGATGGGTGAATTCAGTGATCCATCATCAGTCAGGATTGTCTTATACCAACAAATACACTATAATTATAATCAATCGAAGAGGAAATTTACTTTCGGAGAGGTAGTGTGGTGTTCAGTATCAAATAATAATTTGGCATTGTACTCAAATACGTTCAACAATCACGCCACATGAAAATTAATAAATTGAAATTTCAAATTAAGTATCTTGAAATTCGCTAGCACTGTCGGAACACGATTGCACACACTACTTATACGAATCGCTTTTGCCTGATGAGATTGGGTTTGCTTTTTTCGCGATCTTGCAATGGCGTCATCAGATTAAACTTGTCACAGTCGAAACATATAAGAACAACCCAAATTCAAACAAAAATCATAAAGCTCTAAGTCAAAAAGTCTTACTTTCAATTCGCTCACCCCATAACAGTTCGATTGTTAACTCTAACAGGAAAAATCTACAGTTGGACTTATTGCAGAACCTCAATCAATTTTCAAACTATTTCAATGGGAACGGGATGAATTCGGGTGTGTTCGTGTTTGTTCTTCCTCAGAGATTTAGTAAATGTACGCATACCAGGTTTTATTTATAAGATGGAATATGATTCACATCCGATTCCAATATAAAAATATCACATTGTTACGGCTCTCACAGTTCGTATCCGGATTATTGACTTTTCAAACGTGGATCAAAATTAAAACCACAAGAGTACAGTCAACTTCTCTTTATTCCATTAACTCAATAAATTAGATTAAATGCAGTTCACTGGTGGGGCTATGCCACTAATCTTGTCAACACAATTTATCACACTTTACAATTCACTTTTAATTCTAGACTAGCCACTTGACGCAGATGGGGGTTATGACACTTATACCTCACTTTTGAACACTTAAACACTTGACTGCATTGTATATATACAATTATGTGGGATTCTACACGCAACAGTCAAAATAATAGTTGATAAATTTCAGTGTGGTATGATTCGAGATGTTTGCATTCGTCACTGCAGTACAATTTCCAACTGGCTTTTATACCTGTATTCTTATCTAATTGTTACTTCTCAAGCTAAAATCGACTATTACCATTAACTTGAGGCGATAACATCTTTCCGAAACAAACATAAAAATATTGCATTGTCTTCGGTTGGATTCGAACCTCGTAGTATATAATCGCTCGAATTTTGACTGCTATGACGTTGACTGCGTTGTCATAGATATATTCGTTACAATATGTTTAAGCTATTATTTAACGACCCCCACACCAATTTATATGTAATTTATCTCAATTGCCATATCATCCACCTCCAATACAATTAATATCGAGAAAGCTATACATTGATCAAAAGTTTATAATGAAAATCACAGATTGAAGATTTAATTATACCTTTGCGTATACAAGTACTAAATTACATATCCATATATGTATTCACATTAGATACATTCATATATGGTATGTATGTATGTATAACACTTGTAGATTCTTAACAACAAGTTGCAAAAAAAAAAACAACGTTGAATACATAATTTGTGCTTCACCCACACAAAAGCAAAAATAATTTCTTGTTGATGAATATTATGTGATGTATCCTCCGAATTCCAACCCACCATACCATATATGTATAATTTGGCAAACATACACACATTCAGACAGCATTAGACGATATATCCATATTATTATTGAATATCATAATTCAAAACTGATTAAAAAAAAAATCGAACGAAACGAAAATGATGTCTAATAAATCACTTAAATATGAAGAGATTTATTGCCATTAAATCGAAAATCATATAAAAAGTTTCATATTACGAATTGTGCTGGTGGTTTTTGGGGATTTTTTTTTTTATTAGGATGGATTGATTAATAAGTTTGGTGCAGGGTTCTGGCAAAAATTTCTCAGACGAGTCAATCGAATTGTATTACATCATTTGTGTGACTCAACTATTATTAATATTGACAAGGGGGTGGCAGTATAACTATAGAAACCAGACGAATTGGCGGATTATTTTTTACTTTATGATTCTAGGATCAAAACAATAAAATTAACGAGTTGCTAAGACGTAGACTGTGATATACAGTTGGTCCCATATATATATCCAAACGTATATATAGCTCATCCATTTGGCTTCGATTTTATCCTAAATCCTTACCAATATATATCGTGTGATAGCGTCTTATAATATTTTCATAATAAAGACAGTGTATATAAATATTATCTGATATATGAGTAACGTAAATAATGTAAAATCTTAGCTCATAAAAAACTATTCGTCTTTGTAAGGTCAAAAATCTCATATTTTACTATATATATAGTGTACATAGTACATACAATTTTCATTGCAATGAAAAGCCAAAAATGAAAATCTAAATATTCAACTAAATAAAATAGTTAAAATAAGTGAATTGAAGAAAATAATGACGATTTAATGGTAGTGAATTTTTACTGTACATTACATACGCTTTTTTCATTCAACCAACCGACGTGCCATCTAGTAACTAGTAGCCAAAGTTTTGAGTACTAAAAATTATTTTCCACGCTAAATCTTTACCATTTCATTTAGAATATGTGCTTTAAAGCTTTTTCACACATTATATCGTTACTTCTAGTATATACAAACATTCCATGTATATACATGTGTTTTATAGACCGTAAATTATAGCATTAAATCAATCTTCTTTCTGTCTACTATAAAAAACAATTAAAATGTTCATAAAAAATAGCGTTCAAAATACAGGATAATAAGACTGTACGAGTATATGGTGTCTGTGCGAGACATTTTACCTGTAATTAAAGGTGGAAAATTATAAGCCTCGAGTATAAATTTGTATACTTAGAAGGTAGCGAAATTAAAAATACAATATATCAATTTAAATGACTTATACAAGGTATAGTAAGTTTCTCTACTATACAACAACAAAACAGGTTAAGCTTTTTTTATGTACAAACTCAACAAGAATTTTGTGTATTATCGTGTTGTAAATTTTGTGGAATGTTGATGTCTGTATACTTTGGTGATAGATGAGGGACTTGTACAGACCATGGTGCTTTTGAAAGTTTTGTCTACGATCTAAATAAGATGATATATCACTTTTAGCCTGGCATCAGGTTATACGAAGCTATATAAATGTTTATAGTTAAACTTCTACGCGAATAAGTTATGGAATTTATTTGGTGTTATGACGTTTTAATCTTAATCTTGTTCAAGTATTGATATAAATTTAATATATGATTAATATCGTTTACATTGAAATTGTTCTGTTACAAATAGTAAGTAGCCACGCTCTCTAGCTGTATCAATCAATCCGACTTAATCCTGATTAATCATTATGAGATGATAATATTGCTGTACCGTCTCAAAATGTTGATACGACAACTTGATCGCTTATGTAGGTACATCCACAGTGTATAACACATGATAAGGAGCAAAACACACTGCTTTGTCGTATACTGAAGTTCATTCGACAAAGCTTTGGGTATGTATCCTTATATTTAATAATGAATTATCATAGAAGTCATATGGTAAATACCGTTTTTTGGCCATGTTATTAAAAGTATGTTAATGTCAATTGAAAAACAGAACAATATCATTTTCGCTTCATGACTTCTAAATGCGACTCAGTAACAGGGAAACTTTCACTTATTCAACTATGTTTGAGTTGCAGGGGTATCACTTTTAGTTATCTTTTATGGAGATAGTTTACTTAAGAATTAGTAGTTTATGCATAGTGTTGCGAAGATTTGTAACTGTAAAATGTAAGTCAAATCTAAGTAAGTCAAATTCATTACGAAGTGGTTCTGTAGAGTGATATTTTAGAACCACATTTCTTTGAAAATTGAGCTTAATCGAAACTTCAGTTGCATTTTCTTCATTTTGTCAGAATACTTCATTTTATCCTTAATTATTTGTAAATTTCTTTCACACAATAATTTGCTTTCTCCAACCTAGGCAAGATTTTTATAATTACACAATAAGCTAAATATTTATTTTTACAAATTTTGATATCTAATTGAATGAAATATTATAGTTTGCTGTTAAATAAATTGTGTTTACCTATAAATAGCGCATTAAATTGGATTTTAAATAGAGAAAAATGGTTTTTCCGCATCGCTATCCGGAGCCGCTATCAAGAGCAAATATTAAAACACGGCTAATGTAAACTCTCTTTGTTACTTGATTTTTTTTTTACGTTTAGTTTTAATTGGGTGCAGGGCGGACTTATAGACTGACCTAGCTCTTTGTAACTGTCAGAGCTCCTGTACCCAACGCGCGATCTTCAAGTAAAGGTTGATAGCTACCTTAAAATTGTGAATTTTATACTTCAACGGAAACTGAAAACCAGCCAACGAATTCCACTTCTTAGATGTTCGATAAATAAATTCGCACTTTGCATCTTCAGTTCGAGGTTTCGGCAGCTTCACCGTTAACCTATGCGCATTAACCGTTCCTCGTGTTACCCGTCCTGGCGTAACAAATGGTGGTATTTTCTCCTTCAATTCTGCAGAACATTTACCATTTATTAATCTATAGAACACGCAGAGTTCTGAAACATCTCTGCGGTGTTGTAGACTGTCTAAATCTTTCGTAAGTCTGGGGTTTCGTATCATTCGGATGGCACGCCGCTGAACTCTATCCAGCAACTGGAGAGCAGTGCCATATGTTCCACCACAAACCTGATAGCAATATTCTATACACGGTCTAATAAAGGTTTTATATATATTTGGAGAACGTGATGCGATTTAAAAAACCGTCTGCATCTATTGAGAAACCCGAGTTTACGTGAAGCTGATTTGGCTAATGCGATAATGTGTTCATTCCATTTTAAACTGTTGCTAATCTGAACACCAAACAGACGAATTGAGTCACAACCCACGAGAACGTGGCCTTTTACCACAAAAGGGTATTCGTTATAACTTCTTTTACCCGAGAACGTGCATATTTGCACCGTGCATTTTTCTCGTTAAATTTGACCTGATTTTTAACTCCCCACTCAAATATTGTACTCAAATCGGAATTAAGCGAAGTGACAACTTCCAGCCGTTTACCGTTTAACTGTGAAAGAGTAGGCTCGACCTCGAATGAAATAGAAGAGTGCAATGTTGCGTCATCGGCAAAACTGTGGAAAGGGTTTACAGTGCTATCCAACAAGTCATTAATGTATAACAAAAACAAAGTTGGTACCAAAACTGATCTTTGAGGGACTCCGGCATTTGGGGAGTGTGCTTTGATTAGATAGGTTTTGTCCAATAAGACAGTAAAAAAGCGTCTCTTTTCAAGCAATAAAAAGATTAGGTGGCTTTTCGAGTTTTTAGAAGATTTATATCGCTATATCATCAATACCTCTCAAAACTTAAGAGAAACTGGTAATATTATGTGACGCGTACGTGTGCGAAAACCTACGCAAACTCTCGAAGGAAAGCCGTTGCAAAAACATGGGATTTAAATCACGTGGTGAGTCCATATGTTGAATGCAAAGATCAAGGCGTTAGGTACGACAACTATATACGTCAGGTTATGCTTTATAATATTTATTTCTTCGGAAATTAGTTCCGTTTATTTCTTTGATTACTGCAGCACTTGCCTAGCTAAGACGATAGCGGCTGAGAATTTTGGGATGTCTAAGACAATATGCACAGTAAATATTGAAATTTATGTGGATCTCAAATCATTAAAACTATTTTTTAGGTCCAGAAATTCGAATAGTCTGGCTCGCTGGTCACTTCGCGCTTTTTTGGAAACTGCAAAGAAATGTAACTAGAACTTGGTAATACGATGCTTGGTGTAACATTTAAGCTGCTGCCCGAAAAAGCAGTACTACAAGTTTATGGCCGAAACTAAGTTTTGGCCGTAGGAGAATTATGCATGGCTTTTTGAAAAATAAGCATAGTCTCGTAAAGAGTAATGTGGAAGATATTATTTGCTTTATTAGCATCTTCAATTGGTCGTCGTAACAATAAGGAGGGGCAATATTTCTGATATAACTCTGGTATCGACTACCCCACACCTTATTGTAATTTTAGCTTTTATGGCATCATTCTGGCAGGAAACATTTAAAAAAATCCATCCATAGATCACAAAAAAGTACTTAATCCTTTTTCAAAGTAGGGCAGACGGAGACATGTGGTTAAAGAGTGATTTAATCATAAACTGAAGTTAATAATCGTACTTGATACTATAATGAGTAATCAAAATGTATAAAATTACAACTGTTTCTCGTTTAAACAAGTGGTTAAATGCAAGTATTTCTTTTTTGGTTTTTACAGGCCATTGTTAGCTGGTCCTGTGTCAACAATCTCACTCCATCGGTTTCAATGACGAGCCAGCTCTTCATACTGTTGCAAGCAACCAATAGATGCCAAAACGCTCACTACGTAGAGCGACCTCTTCGCCTGCCGAAAGGGAGCTCTCCCTTCAAAGATCGCTGTATCATTCGGTTCGGATCCGCACGTAAAACGTGATCGGCTAGCGTACTTACTGTCTTTCGATTTCATGCACTATATCAGGAATTTGCATTGAATTCCTGATCTCGTGATTGCAAAGAACTGGGTATGTGCCATCAACGTCGCGTTTTGCGCCATATAACACACGCATGATTTTTCTCTCCAATGTTAGAAACCATATTTCGTACTCAATACAAGTATTAAGAACATAAAAGAAATGCAAAAGGAAAGAATTGACAGAAGAAAACATAGAAGTTGATATCGATCGCGTTATCAAAAAACCTCAAATAGCATTCACATCATACTCTTGGACGCTGTGTTAAAACAGCACAATATACGTATACAGTTGAATGGAGGCACATGGAGTATGAATACCCTAACATTTTTAGGTTCAATGATTAGGGCGAAAATAACTTTCACTTATGAGTGTGAGATATCCTTTAATATAAATAAACCTATTCGCCTTTCACAAGTGACCAATAAATGAAAATTTGCGAAAATGTATATTTGTGTATCATCGTCTATGAAATATAAAACTACAAAATATAAATGCCGTCCCTTACGTTTCAGAGGGCAACATAGACACCGCTCCAAATACCAGGTCCATCTACTATTGTCTTACTGCATGTGAAGTGTCCCACATACCACAGAGTTCTTCGTTTGTATGTCGATAAATACGTTGTCCATGAATTACTACATGTTTTGTTATTCTTCTTGAACCGTCTGGATATTTAGGTCCCTATAGAGGTTGATCATTCCTAATGTGCCATGGAGCGTTAACTATACCTCATAACATTTTGCTTTGAAAACTTTGTACTATTTTGATGATAGGTTTTCTTTGCCCCAGAGCTGTATTCTGTATGCACATGCAGATTTTAGCACCTGTTAATATGAAAGCAATTTATTTTCGGTTGAAATTCCAAATTTCCTCGAGTAGCTAATACATTTTTCGATATTGAATATTTTCGTTATAATGTACTCTTTCGCATACTTAGTCTTATACGGAAACTCCTGACCGTTAATGTTAAAAGGTTTGTAACTGAACTTGAACCCGATACGCCATATTTTGTCCATTTTATGATTTTCTCAATTCCTCGAAAGTGTCTCATACTGAGAGAACTACAGTATCATCAGCAAATGTTGCAACCGTAACTTCGTTTAATTGAGGTAAGTGTCTGGTGTAGAGCAGGTAAATAATAGGTCCCAAAACACTTCCTTGCGGGACTCCTGCCAAAATTTTTATTAGTTCGGATTTTTCGGAATATTTTTCTTCTTTTGTTTTGGTAAATCTCTATGTAATTTAAATCTTTAACCTATAGTAAACCTTTGTGCCACACCTTATCGAAGTCCTGCGCCACATTTAAGAACATCTTAGAGCAAACATCTGTAAGCATATAAACATGCTCTATAATTGACTGTTTCTTTCTGATGCCAAACTGATAATCTGAGATAAGGTTTGTTTGTTTGATAGTTCTTTTCAATCTTTTGAGTAACAGCCTCTCAAACAATTTTACTATCGGTAAAAGTGAAATTTTCTACTATTCCACTGCATAGGTACATATTTTTCCTGAAAGACTATACGCAATAATTTACGGGTGTCTCTTTCAGGTAGCTCCTTTATTATTTGGCCTATTAGCAGATCGTAACCAGGAGCTTCCTTTGCTTTTATGTTCGTAGTTTCAGCTTTTAAAATTTTCAATGTTGCAGGCCTGATATCTTCGCAGTTAGATGTTCTAGACTTATCGGCAGTGTTTTTGCAACTGGTCTGCCGACTTAGAGGTTGGAATGTATCAGAAAACCGGTCAGCCTTGTCTCTCGCACTTTAATTTAAGCCCATTTCCCATCGTTTGGTTTGATTGTTTGTTTTAACGCATTTATTTTCATTTTTCAATTGTATCATTTTTCACTGCTATTATGGATGTCTTAAGTTTGATGCATTATTTGTTTCCGGTGGTTTTATCTTGCGTCTCCATCTAACATAATTTCAACTATTGTGACATTTGGCGGTGAGTGAAGAATAGTTTGTCTTGACATTTTAGTTGTTACTTTGGTATTATTGGAAGTATTAGATTCCAAGTATAATAAAACATTTAAATTTGACATAATTCTACGAATGCCGGGATTTAGAAAGCAAACCTTTTTTAATCCTGATGCCATCGTCTTTCATCAGCCATACCATTAAGAATAGTATTGTAGAAACGGGACAAAAATCGTATAAACATATATACCTTTTTTATTTTTAATTAATTGTTGATGTTCCGAAAGCTCGAAAAAAAAATAATTTTCTTCCGATTAAAAATAACATATTTTAATTTAATCCCAAATATTAACCCAATAAATCTATTTAATTGAAAATTATAATAGAAAAAAAAACGAACGAAGGAAAAGAAAATCCTTAACGAACGAAGATTCACTGGAAGAAAAACTCGTAATGTAACAACAAAAACAACAACATCAAGAAGGATAAAATATATAATAAAATTAATGTCTTCTCTCAAATCACACCATAACCATTTCAAATGGTATCGCTGTATATATATATATATATATATATATATATATATATATATATATATGTATCTGTACCGAACGAACAAGCCAAGTCAACCAACATAAAGAAAAACATATTTTCTTCCTGTCTTATAGATCTACTATGGTAAGTAGTATATATCTATCTAAAGGGTTTTCAAATAAGAGGTAAAGAGTAAGAAATGCCATTAACATTTGAAAACGATATCAGCGAAATGGCCGCCACGGCTTTTGCAGCACCATGAAATATTATTTTCATAAAATTTTCCATGACCAATTCGCACATATTCGGCTGTAGGTCTTGAATCGATATGCATTGGCATAAACCTTATCTTTCACGTGATCCCAAACAAAAAAGGATGAGGGTGTTAAATCACATGATCTCGGTGGCCAATTGTGATCACTTATTCGAGAAATAACACGGTCAGGAAACGTTTCTTGCACGTGTAGCACCGTCTTGCTGAAAATAAACGTAGTGCACATCAATTACTTCTAATTTTGACCATAAAATTCATTGATCGTAACTCGGTAGTGTAATCCATTCACTGTAACAGTTGCACCAGCCTCACCACTTCGAAAAATTAAGGTCTAATCACACCGCACCAAACAGTTACACGTTGAGGATGGAGAGGCTTTTCAACAATCATTCTTTGATTTTCTGAGCCCTAAATGTGGTCAAATTCTTTTTATTAACGTAGTCTCCGGGGTTAAAATGGGACTCATCATTGAAGATTATTGTTCGATGAAACTCCGGATCATTTTGATGCATTTGAAGGACCCAATCAGCGAACATATGACGTTAATGGTGATCAACCGGCTTGAGTTATTGTGTTAACTAAACTTTAAAAGCCTTAAGACTGAAGTCCTTATGCAAAATACCTAGTAATGTCGTTTGTGGAATGACAAACCTGGATTTTCAGTATTACGGGCTACATCAGCAATATTCACGTTCTTGAGCGACACCCACCGTTTCGATTCTTCACATCACTAACTTGTCCAAATTTTTCCACCAGTTTCATTATTGCCGGCCGAGAAGGTGCCCAATTGACAGCTGCCCAAATACAGCAGACTATATAAAAGAAAACCTCTTATTGGAAAATCCTTTATATCTGGTTCAGGATTGTTGTTATTTAAATGAAAATAAACGAAAAATCTAATAAAGATTGAAAGAAGTTCTTCCACCTAAATGCGAACGGGAGGGTAGTAAGGTATACCTAACAACTCAAAAGAAACGGAAACAAAAAAATGTTATAGCATTTGTGTGATTTGGGCGAAGCGGGCAAAGTGGTGCGATATTATACGATGGGAGGATTGTTACAAAAGGATCTACACATTTTAATACATAAAAGAAGTCAAATAAAAATTAACAAATCTGTTACGTTTTTTTTTGTTGGTTGGTTCCCATTTTAATTTTTATCAAGAAAATAATTTCGTTTTGACTAAAAGAAAATTGATTTTCTTTTCAACATTAATTCTATATAGTATGGTATGAGTGTGAAGCTTCTTATACGTTATATAATCAGTGTGATAAAATCAAAGAATTAAGAAATAATCATAAAGAAAATTATATCTGTTTTTGTAAATAGTTTAAGCGCCAACATAAAACAGGGTTGCCTATATAATCCAATTTTTCCAACACACTGTCAATTGATTCACATTCACACCGTGAATGTCAGATTAATTCCAGTGAATTGTTTCTCAAATTCGTTAATTTATGTCGTATACCGCGTCAACCGAGTGAATCAAA
Source organism: Tipula lateralis (assembly GCA_963932295.1). Taxonomy (NCBI): domain Eukaryota; kingdom Metazoa; phylum Arthropoda; class Insecta; order Diptera; family Tipulidae; genus Tipula; species Tipula lateralis. The sequence goes on from OZ010736.1 coordinate 97,663,629, forward strand.
TCGGTGGCAAAACGATAAAATAAATGGTTTATATACCTAGTATGGTAATTCCGCAACCACTTTTACATAACATTTCAATTTACGACACACCAACAATTTTCATACTCATTTCCACTTACTTTTCTTTATTTACATTTTAATAAATGTCACCATGCTGTGATTATTATTTTGCATGAATACAATTATTTTGTATACTTTTCTAGGTACTTCAGATTTGGTGTACCATTAGTATGACCTTCGGCATACATATATAGAATTGGTTTACATGGGAGGACGTGGAACAAAAATGATTGAATACCTACCGGAAAAATGTAATGGAAATAAATGATATCAATCGGTTTGAAGTATTTTTGGTTGCGGTTAATGACTAGAGTAGTACGGGTTAAATGTACGTGAATAGTTTTTATTTGTGGGTGGGTGGGGGTATATATTTACTGGGAAATCGCTAGTATCGTAACTATCACATACCTAAAAGTGTATAACTAATAAACAGAAATACCGGTTACACTTGATTCTATCTTCAGAAAAAGAGCTTCCTAGGAAACCTCTAACATTCCAAAATGATAACAGAGTTTTCTAAAACTGAAGGAAAGTTAGGGCGAGAACACATAGGATGGATCCTGCAAAAAAGCAAGAAACCTATCTCCTTAAATCTGTACAATAGAGTACAGTTACCGAAAAAATGGTGCACTGGTTAAAGCTGCGTTAGTTGGAGCGGGATGTACTTGGCTTGAATCTAGATAAGGGCTCGATTCAATAGAGATTTTTCATAATTTGAATACGATCGGTGGTGTGAATGAACGCATCTATAACCTCATGTTAGAGTGCAGAATTCGAGCTAACCCATCTTCCATACTATTGGCTGGCTTGGTGGAGCTATGTAATATGCAGATGGTTCTACGTACATCGGAACTACAGCTGTAAGTCCTTGATATGGCTATGTAATGGCGTAAAGTAATGTTGTTGTAATGTAATGTTATAAGCATTTTTCTATGTAATGTTGTAAATAAGCGTACCGCGAATCATCAATCAAATCTCTCATTCAAAACATATGATTTTTACCAAAAAGTTGCCGATGGAGTTCCCCGGACATTTGCTATTTAGTGCAATATTACATGTTTTTACAGTAGTATGTGGTCCTGTAGCTAAAAATTTAGATGTTTTGGCAGTTTTTCCTCTCGATGCCAGTTTTCTATACGGAGTTGAAACTCGAGCTGATCCATTTTCATATTTTAAGATTTAGCTTAAGTCCACGCATTAGTTACTGCTAAATCGAACATCCACGCAACCACGGGCATGTAATATTTTCCACGAATATTCATCCGGTAATTTGAAATATGATTATCAAAAATATCAACTCCATCCAAGTTTTGGTTGGTACATTTTATCTACAATTTTTTCTGAAATAACGTAGCGTCGAGCTGTGCCTACTGGATATTTCGTCAAAATAATTGGATAATAAAGACACAGTTTCGTTATCCTTCCATTGGGTTAAAACCAATTCGTTTCCTTTGCCTACGTGAGTTTCGAAGTATATCCCCTCGGCTTTTTATTAAAAATTTTTTTATCCGTCAATGTCCCTGTGTCTTCAAACTTTATTTCATTAAGTGCACATAATAGGTTTGGTCCTGTGAAGAACTCATCAAAATAAAAAGCAAAAGAAATACCTGGGAAATTGTTTCGTAGTTTATATGACCAAATTTGTTAGGACGTTGTTGATTTCGGCCTTGATATAAATCAAACTGGTAACAGTACTCCAATCTACTAGCGGCCACCTATGCCTTATACCCGAAACGGACCGGCTTATTTCTGATAAATTGTTTGCATGGATATTTTCCGTAATACGGAATCATTGATTAATCGACTGCTATATATCCATCGCAGGATATTTTAAAAATAAGTCATTTAAATGTATTATGAAGTGGCGTATTGTGGTGAACTAGTCAGGAGTTTATCCAATTGAATCGACATCGTAAAAATAAATATTTGTAAAAATTTCTTCAAATAAATTTCGTCTCATCCATTTTGATACTAATTCATTTCGTGTATCTTCGTCATTAGCCCAATATAACCGCCTTCGTAGTAATACGTTACACCCAGAAACTCATATACGACGTCAGCATCAATATTTATTGTTTTATTCCCTTTTTTCCAGCATAATTTGTAGTTTATTTTCCACTAAATCGACGAGTGTTGAATAATTGTAAAAAATCGATAGGTTTCGACACTTCCGATAGTGTCAAAGGGCACATCCATGATTTGAATTCATACAAGAGGGCCAATAACCTACAGTTCTCTTCAGTTTCCTGTGCCCATTTTTTATTTACCCGTTGTGGAGTACTTGCGCTTGCAGGAATTATGTTAGTATGTGCCATGCCCAAAGTTACGATAGCGCAACACATGCAAAATAACAGTAGAAAAACGGTAACAAATAATTTTTGCAATTTCTATACTATACATTAAGAAGTTTAACCTATTTTACAGAAAATGGAATAATAATTTCAAGCTAATAGTATTTAGTACAGACTTTTTTTATCTTTAATCTGTTTTGTGGCTCAAGGCACTCCCTACTTGTTCGCGGTTCGCTTATTTACGTCCTTACTTTTACGCCATTACAGCCAATTCGAGGACGTACGGCTATAGGTCCGATTTTCCTAACCATCTGCACATTGCATAGCTTCATGCCAGCCTATAGTTCTGACATGAAAGATGGGTCGGCCCATGAGTTCTGCACTCCAACAGGGGTCATAGTTTTGTTTATTCACACCACCGATCGTAATCCCATGGTGAAAATTTTCTTTTGCATCCTGCCCCTATTGAAATTCGAATCAGATACCTCCCGCTGCAACTGCCGCAGCTCTAACCAATGCACCACCTGGGCGGTTATTACAGACTTACAAATATTTTTTAGATTCAGAGTCACTAATTTTTTAATGACAGAAATCAAACACTTTTTCTAGTTCACACAATTTGAGGCACACAGCTAATAATGATCCTAAATGCGTTTTTTACGAGTCGTTATATACCTGCATGGAAAACCGTTATGCATTTAACGGGAAAAATGTTGTTTGTTTTTTGTAAATTTGCTAGCGCAATTCTGGCCTAAATGGGTAAGTATACGGCAAATCAACTCATTGGGCTCCGAATCCTACAGAGGATTATTTAATACGTGTTTTTTTTAGAGATTCACAACTTTGAGATGGCAACACTGCTTTATTTGCAACCCATTTAACAGCTGATAGATGCTTTTTGTTTAATTTGGTTTGACATTTCACTATGGATATAGATAGACTGACATCAGAGAAACGCTTGCAAATTGTTGAATTTTATCAAAATAACGGTTCTGTTCGTTAAACTTATCGTGCACTTTGTAAACTTATCGTTCAGAGCTGCTATTTCGAATAACAATAGTTCGTTTTCGCATCACGTCTACTCTTAATGATAATGTGTATACCGTGAGACGATGAACAGTACGCACTGAAGAAGCTGTAGCCACTATATCAAAAATGATATTGATGTTGAATTTCCATCATAATTTTGCTCTCCGATGAAGCCCATTTTTGATTGAATGAGTAAATAAGCAGATTTGTCGCATTCGGAGTGAAGATAATCCACAAGCTTTTGTCGAAACATTATTACATCTATACAGAAAATTACTGTTTGGGGCGCTTTATAGGCTGGCGAATCCATTGGTCCATTTGTCTTCAAAAACGATGATGGTCAGAATGCTACTGTCAATGGCGAGTGGTATTGGGATATGATTAATCTTGCTGGCATATGGTCACAACTGAATGGAGCCACATGCCACACAGTGCGCGCTATACACTTGATTTACTCAAAGAAACTTTTGACGATAGAATAATTTCACGTAATGGTCCAATTAATTGTCCACCAATATTAATTGATTTAACCTCATTGGATTTTTTCTTTAGGGTTATGTAAAGTCACTTATCAAATCAAAGACAACTAAACCCTGGAAATCAATATTCAAATTGGCGAAATACGGCCGCAAATGCTGCGAAAAGTTTGTGAAAATCGGTGTAGCAGATTGCGCCTTGTTTGCGCGAGCCGTGGCCGAAATCATATTTGAACATAAATATCATAAAAGTTGTTATCCAATAAAGCCCGTTTTATTAATTTTAAAAATATATTTCATTATGATTTAAACTTGTGTAACACGCGGGAAGATAAACAAAAGGGTAAACAAAAGCTGTAAGAAGAGTCACGGTTATACATATAATCTAACCACATGTTTTCTAAAGCTACTTCATAATATTAATGTCATACTGAAGCAGTTTCCATCGCAATGGATGGTAGCTAAGGTACTAAAACAAAATAAGCCACTCAAGATTAAGCCTCATATAGGGTGATGTCTTTGTTCTTAAGAGGTTGAAAGAAATAATAGAAGAAATAAATTTAATTCCATTCGGCATCAATATGGATTAACAGAACTATTCAATTGCATAATAGGTACATAAAATTACTAATCTAATCGAAGACGTGCTAGAACGGAAACAGGTATTCATTTGTTTAGCGAATGAAGCGCAAACTTTGATAATGTACTGCATCAAGGCTTAAAACATAAATCAAATCGTCATCAACTAAAAAAATTATACTAAGTATTAAAATCGTATATCACCGATCCATCAAATAACGTATATGGGTTAAATATGAAGACGAATACTCAAAGTAAAGAAAATATCATCATCAGTACCACAAAAAAGTATGCTGGTGCCAATATTATATAATCTATGTACGAGAGATATATCAGTTACAGACAAGGTAATAAATTGCAGAAATCTACTGGTTTAAAACCGGATACTCATTCGTCTTAACTATCAAAAAATTACCTTTGATTGTTGGCATTTGATTGGCATCCTATACAATTACTATCAAAACACTAACAATCATAAACAAACACTTCCTGCCAAGTCGGTCTAACAATCTCATTTTGTAACAAAGATGCTATATAATTTTTTTCTGTAATGTACGATTATATCACAGAGTGGCGACAGAGTGAACTTAATTCTAAAAAAAATTCGAGTTCTATATAAGTTATCCTCAGTCTCTATAGACGATAAAATTCCATTGGTGGCCCTTATACAATGCCAACAGTCCATTGGTTTCGTAAAGGATCAGCTCTTCACAATATTGTCATAGAACATGCTTAACATGCCAAATTTTTCTTCAAGCCGTGGATAGGAAACTCTATGACTGCGGATAGGCGGCTCTCCTGTAAGAGTCCAACTCATGCATCCATGCAGAACATCGAGGTTTAACAACATTCTGTATAGTTTTAGCATCTTAGCGGATATAAATTCCTATTAGGAGCGGCAAGGCGGATTCTCTCACACTTTTACCATGGGTGATAACGTGATCCAAGATATTTAAGTCTCATCGCTCAAACGTGTGATTACCATAACGGTAATCTTTTTATCTAAAACGGAAAATCTGGCATTTTATTTTGTATTCGTTGAGACCAACAGAAATTGAAAACTATTCCCAAGTGAGAGAATTTTTGCACTTCGTCACCACCTTCAATTTGTTTGGATTGCAATAATCAGATGTGAGGTGTTTCTGTTTTACAAAGTATGTGTTCCAACATGATAATAAACAATATCGGGGACTTTGCATCTCCAGAATTAATCAAAAAAATTCTCGAAAAGCTGTTATCAAGCTGTTATAGAAAAAATATTTCTAAAGATTTGACATAACGCGACTCCATTCTTCCACAACTTCCTCGAAAAATTCTCTCACTATCTGTAGTGTACCGAATCTTGATCTCGATTAGCCAAAGTATGATGCAATCCGAAAACACATTTAAAGAACACCTGAATAGCGCTCATTGCTTCAAAGTTGTTGTGAGAGGGTGAGTTTTAAAGCAATACCCTTCCTGGTATTCATGTTGTTTCAATTTGTTTAGCTGTCCTCCTAGCCAGAATCGTCTGCTGGGTGAAATCGATAACTGAAATTTTCAATACTTTCCAGAGTTCATTCGTCTGATAAACCTGTATTGATTGATATTTTCATTGCTCCTTTATTTATCAAATCATGAATGGAGAATCAATTCCAGTAACCAGGTAGTGGTTCTTGTCTGTACGTTAATAAACGATACGATATGATGACTTGAACAACCCGATTTCTCACTCTTTTGAAATTAACTCACGATCAATTTAAATTCGGAATGTTTGGATGAGTATCCTTGTTTTTAGGTTAATGCAAGAATATACTTGGCAATTTGAGAGCATGAGCGATATTAGGATTGTGAAATCGATGATCTTCCCAAAAATTATGGTAATCAGACAAATTCCTCTCAAAGTCATTGTTATTATAGTGTGTTTGTGTACTCCACTAATTTGAAGATGTCCGTAAGATTTCAGTTAAAGCCCAGTACAATGTAGTGATGTCGGAGTTGCCACAGTAACTGAAAACAATCAAATATCACTTAAGGTTTGAATAGTCTAATTGTGAACGTTGGTCGTGGACACCATATGGTTGTTTCGAACAGTTAAGGTCGGTATGACATTAAATCGCCCTATGAGTCAGCCAGATCTATATTAAAACTTATTTAACGGAAATCCTCTGATTGAATAATAACTAGAGGCTTCGTCAGTGGGATCTAACGACGCGGTTGACTACAAAGCCTTTCTTTGTATAAACATACTGTAATGATGTCGACCCTCGTTAACCATCAGCGAGTTTCTCCTTAAATCTTACTTTATGAGTCTTGCAAAACTAATTTTTTAAGATCATTCCGTTCGGATTATAACTGTACAGTTAGAAGTAAATAAATAATTTGAGCTTATCAAGATTTGAACCTTTTGAACCTTTTTTAACTATTTGAACCTTTTTTAATTTCGAAACTCAAAACGATCCTACAATTCGATATATGCATCACCTTTTGAACCATTGGTACGACAAAATTATGAATGGTGTTTCTTGTATGGAACCAAAAAAATGATTGTTGCTCTAATAAAACCACTTTGTCCTATGGATGATCAGATCTTGAATTTGAATCAGATTAAACCGAGTCATTGAACTTAAATTTTATAGTACAAACCACTTGATTTCTATCATCCTGGGATGTATTCATATTCTTTCTTATAAATTTGGTCATTTTTAGGCTTCCTCTATAAGTCCCTCCAAGTAGTTTCATATAACGTAATAGAGCGCATTAGACAATAAGTTTAGAGCGCATTAAACTTTCAGATTTGATTTGAATTATGGACTAACCATTAAATAGCCGGTCGGTTCAATCAATGAAAGCCTTAAAGAAATCACTTTATCAGTATACAGACGTAAAATTAAGCCATTACTCGTGATAATGTAATATAGAGTCATTATTATTTAATGCAAAGATAAAACCGACGAAGAAGGTGTGTTTTGAAATGATACTTAACTGGAATATCAATCAAACTACAGGACCATAAAATTCTACCACAGTAATCAGTTGCGATGCGAGTAGTTCTGGTTTGCTAAACCATTTAACGTTTTTCTACAGGAGAAATGACCTTAATACTATTATGGTGCTATTTTTCCCACTGAGATTAACCAAAAAAGTTAAACTGAACTTCGCAGAAGTTGAAAGTCTGACTTATAAAGTTCTAATGGCTAAGCCTACGCCTTTTGAGGCTAGCAGATACCTCATTATAAAGAATAATTTTTCGTTGCATAGGTTGTGAATGAGTGATTTGCAACTATATCATAGTTTCTAGAAATTATACCAATTTATGTAGTATTCTAGTCTGTAGCCCCAATAAGAACCACCGTTTGATAATAAAGATGTCCTATCCGAATTATTGACGAATAATTCAAAGAACAGAGTAAAGTCTTACTCACTACATTTATATGTTTTTGACTCCCTCGTTGTATAATGTTATCTCTTTCTTCATCTCGTAACAATACTTATCGAGCTGATAGCGACCATTATAACCGCTTGAGGGCCATTATTACTAATACATCGTGTACGTTAACCATTCGACAATCGAATCTCCGACATTTACGTTGATTAATAGGCATAATCGTTATAATTTGTAGATAGTGATCGTCAACTAAGGAATACGAGATAATTGTTGCGTCATAGCCCCCTGTTTGGATCGCAAAGAGGTTATTACCGGTGAAAATTGTTCAGGTGCGTTGAAAACGGCTAAGCGATAGGATTTAATCCTTACATCGTTATATATATATATATATATATATATATATATATATATATATATATATATATATTGTAACTAGCACTGTTATATTATCTAACAAGAGTATTAATTATCAATATCTGCTATACGAAAATGAGAAAGTGGACACTTGCTACCCACAATAGTTATCACGAATAAAGATTATATCCACCCGAGTTTATCGTTAAGACTTCATAACATGGACGCATGTTTGTTTTCGACAATTATATTATAATTTTTTATGTATACAGTTTACACAAAACAACACGCTGAGATAAAGAAAACTACCAACAATTCGCCATTAGTCTATATACGAGTATAAACGTTACCTTCTTGCAATATTTAAAAACAAAAAAAAAATTCTTCAAGGTCATCAAAACATCGTTCTATTGTTTTAAATATATTCATCCTTAAACACAACCAAGTAAATAATCCTGCGAAAGGAAATGAAACAGAAACAAAAAGCTCACACAAAAGCACTCCAATCCAACTGTGAGATAGTGTATATAGAATGGATTATGGACAACAACAAAATTAAATTCCACAGGAGATATCTTTTCCGTATTTTTGTTTCGTCTTTAATCCCGTTTACTTTAAGTTGTCCATAGAAAAGGGATAAAAACTAAACATTATTATTTTTTTGTATGCATATACGAGTATGACATACACATACATATGTACATATACAGATTAAAACATTGACCCGAATATCCTCGCTCGATCTAAATCGTATAAAAGTTCATATATGTAGTCTTTTGTTTGTGCGAAATGTAGATTTGCGTGTATGTAGAAAAGTTCGATAGCACAGAGCTTTTCTTTGTGTGCACACATTTTATTTTTTTTTTTGGTCTATACAGCAGAAAAGTGAAAATTTGTTTTTCTTTTGTTTTAATTAAATTTATTTACATGACATCGCGACATGCATATTTACAGTTAATTTTAAAACAAAAACAAACTTGAGAGTTGAATTCGATTGTAGTAAAGCACATTGATTTATGTGTTTATAGTTTGAGCAGAGATTTTCATCCATTTAAAGGGTGTTACCATAAGAGCTTACGAAAGTATTTTTTTAAAATAAAACGTAATAGATCGAGCATTTCGGCTGATATTCCGTTAGTTATGCGTATTGTATCCACTTCTAATGCAGGAATCGATTGTGGCTTGTCGATATAAACAAGTGATTTCAGATACCCCCATTTCGGCGTCAGATCACAAGATCAATTTCATCAAACTCAATCAATTTCATCAAACTTGAGAGTTGAATTCGATTGTAGTAAAGCACATTGATTTATGTGTTTATAGTTTGAGCAGAGATTTTCATCCATTTAAAGGGTGTTACCATAAGAGCTTACGAAAGTATTTTTTTTAAAATAAAACGTAATAGATCGAGCATTTCGGCTAATATTCCGTTAGTTATGCGTATTTTATCCGCTTCTAATGCAGGAATCGATTGTGGCTTGTTAATATAAACAAGTGATTTCAGATACCCCCATTTCGGCGTCAGATCACAAGATCAATTTGGCGCTGTTCCAACGCCCATAATCCATATCGATGACACAAAGGAAGATCACCCGGCTTTAAGTTTTGAACAAGCTGTATTTTTTATGCTACAATATGCCATATGAGAGACCCAGAGAACAACGTCGAATTGATTGATTGCAGTCTTCACGTACATTTTCAGCTACAGTACCAATTTTTACATTAGATTGACTTGTACGCACGGTGATTAATATCCAGAGGTTTGAAATTGATTGATTGTTTCGTTCAGATGGACGATTATGAACAGTATAAATGGTCGAAGAGTACGATCACTGAACAGTGATTTTTGAAAATTGCAATCAACACTGAACACAAATGTCATATGAACATGACAGTTGTCACGCATGAATCCCAATGAGAATCCCAATTTCTAAGAAATACCTCATATTGGATTACTCTTTATAGAATTTTCCAATAAGATGTTTGACTTTGATACTTAAAAATAACGAGTGTTTTATAAGAGAATTTAATAAATGTTTATTTCAGTATAAAGAGGAAGGTATGTCAACAACATTTAATGAGTGGCTATGCTTGCAACACCATATGGCGAAAATTTCATGAAAGTTTCCATGAGCAATTCGCACATTTAAGGCTGTATGTTCTCGATAGCTTCACGAATTCCATCTTTAAGGTCTTGAATCGACTGTGGAGCATTTACCTACACCTTATCTTTCACGTGGCCATCAATATCTTCCAATTTTAGCCATAAAAAACATTAATCATAGCTCTATAGCGCAATCTATTCACTGTATGAATAGTCGCATTTTCGAAAAAGTAAGATATTATCACACCGCCAGCCCAAAACCGCACCAAACGCTGACACGTTGACAATGAAACAGCTTTTTAACAATCATTCTTGATTTCTCTGTGTCCCAAATGGGAAAATTCTGTTTATTTACTAAGCTTTCGGGGTAAAAATGGGCCTCATCACTGAAGATGATTTTTCAATGAAAATCCGGATCATTTTGATACATTTGAAGGATCCAACCAGAGAATGTACTACGTTTATGTTTATTGACGGGCTTGAGTTCTTGTATTAACTGAACTTAAAAAGCCTTAATACCTAAGTCTTTATTCAAAATACGGTGTAATGTGGTTTGTGGAATGTGTAATTCGCAAGGTCGACGACGAATCGACAAACCTGGGTTTTCTTCAACAATACGGAATACAGCAGCAAAACTCAGTGGTTCTTGAGCGACGCACACGGTTTCGATTCTTCACATCACTAACTTGTCCCAATAACTCATACTTTTCGACCAGTTTCACTATTGTCGGCCGAGAAGGTGCTGCACGACGGCCAAAAAGTGCTTTAGTTTGCGAACTATGACAAAATTTTCACCAGTTTCGTACCACAATGGGATCGTAGGTTTTACTTGTCAAATTTCAAAAGATGACTGCTGCCCAAATAGCATGCTATTCAAAACCTCTTATTGGAAAACCCTTTATATAGTCAAACCGCATATATAACGTGTCATTATTATGTTGGTGGTGTTAACAAAGTCGTGCAGCTTATGTATGCGGCGTTTTTACTTACATGCGCGTTATTGACCGTGGAGTAAGATTTATGTGGACTTGTTACATTAACTGCTATAAATTATGATTGATTGGTATATAAATTTGAACGTAAAAGAAATTTTCATTTTTATTAGTTCGTGCTTTTTGGATTTTTGTTTTTTAAAAACGAGATTTTAATTGGGAAAGCACGCGAAACAATGAACTTTTATAATTTTAATTGCTGTATATGCATAAATTTTGGATATATACGATAAAACCAGGTTGAACAAGTTTTGATTATTATATATTCGCGCACTCTATACATAAATATTGTATTTGAGATCGAAGCTCAACGAATTCTTCAGTCACCATCTACTAAATTAATAAACCGAAAAATGATTCCCACATGACAAATTTTTAGATGATTTTTATCTCATCCAAGTAATTTATATTCAACACAATATTACTACGAAATAATTTTTATTTTTTTTGAATGTCAGACATATATCGAATGGCATACGAAATGCTAGAAGATATCGATTGGAATAACCAAAATTAGATCACAAACCCATATAATCGGCGATGAGTGCTGTACATAACACAAACAACAAGACTTTCTCGTAATTTTTAGTTGTATATGTGTATATGGATGTAATGGATGGAGGGCGGTTGAGTGTTTGTTATATACATATATTTGAAGCAGGATTATATATGAACAAAATCTTAAAAGCTTTCGATCCATAAAACATGGCGCCAATCATCCAAATTCACAACATGAGACAAACAAAATAAATTTTATAGATTTTTGCTATTTTCAATTTCCCAATCCAAAACAAAAAATGCAACAAAAACTTTGGTAGTTTTGAAGCTCGGTTATGAATATTTAAATGCGTTGCTTTATATATGTACATTGGGATAAACAGAATGATGATGGTGCATAAACATTTAATTAGTACGAGACCAATTTCAATTTAAAAGCTTTGAATATAAGAATTGACAACATATCCTTCCAAGAAAGTGAATTGAATTCGATAGAAGTTGTGAGAGACATGCATATATAGTTAGTGATGTAGATGAACAGATTTATGTGGGATTCTGTTGGAGGACAGAATTCGTTTGTGGATGCTGCAGTTTCCATTCTTCATTTTATAACACATCCTTCAGTGGGATGATCTCTGCAGCTAAAAGACACGGCGTGGAGACCCCACTTGTTGTTTTGTTTAGAGCCATGCTTAGGTCAAGCAGTATTATTGCATTCTTAGGTTGGAATACGACTACAATGATCGCTCAAAAGGGATGTCCTCAGGGTGAAGTACTATATCTCCGCTCTTGTGGTAAACTCACACCAAGTTCAATTAAACGATAATGAATTTTGCTTGGAAAAACTTAGATGGTTCTTTTCATTAGACGCAGGACTTTGGAAAACTTTAATCTTCCAAACATTGAGGCTCATTCAATCTCGCTCTCTAAAGAAGTTTAGTATCTGGAAACTGGTTAGATCTCAAGATTACTTGGCAGAGACATGTAGGAGAGAAATGCAACAAAGCATGTAACTTTTACTTGAAATGCAAACGGTTATTTTGGTAAATTGTGGGACCTGAAGGCAGAGACAAACTATTTAGTTATTCTGGGCACTGCAAAATATGGAGGGAAGTGGCCACAAACTATCGTGACGGAGCACGTTTTCTAGAAATTAATTTGTGTAATTATTTCCAAAACACTCAAATGGGACTACAACAGCTCATCCTACCTCTCCGTTGACGATATGATAATCTTTACTGATGGATCAGTATGCTGTAATCTAGCATTATTAGTAAAGATTATCGGGTTATACATACAAAATCCTTTGGTCAAATAATTGATCCCCCTTAGGAGGTACGCTACTGTCTTTTAGGCAGTATTTGCTGCAACTTTGAAAGCAGCTCTCTTTATAAATGAGATGTTTTATCGAGATCGTTGTATCTGCATCTTTTCTGATAGCAGCAACTGCTCTAAAGGCGGTTGACTCTAATAATTTTTCCTCGAAGCTTGTTTTGGAGACGATCATTGAAATAAATAGGCTAGGCAGTTTAAATTAAGTTAAACTGGAAGCCCGCACAGTGATGTGGGTATCAAGGAAAATATATTGGCTGATAAATTGGCCTGTTTAGGTGCAGCTTCTACTTTTAATGAACCTTAACCCACATCGTCATTATCTTTTAAGGGATATATCGAGTATCACTTTGGTGATCTGCACCAGAAAAGATGGGAGATATCTCGGCTATTAAAAATCTTCTTTGGATCAATAAATCAGCATATATCCGAGTACTTCTTAAATTAAGATATACGCACTTTAAAGATCGTGCTGGACATTCTCACAAGCCACTGTTCTCTGAATAGTCACACAAACCGAATAAAAATTCGGACCAACTCAAACTACGAAAAGTGTGGGGGAGGAGAAGAAAAAACTGTGAATCACGATTCCTATTGGAAGATCAACTGACGACCTTTAGAATACTGTTTATCTTAAATTTCATTAGAAAAACAAACTGATTTCGAAACTGAGAGTGTACTTCTGGATATTCCTCATCAGCCAATTCAGCCTTAGTGACGAGATCAAAAAGGAGTTCCATTGAATACCAAGGCCTTATACATGAAAGTTTCTTATCAATAGAATCTGGTGATCTAGTTTGGTTTTATAGGCCGGAACGCTCGTTGGTTTCAAAATCAATCAAATAAAATCCGATCGGTTTTAGAAAGCAAGAAGAGCCAGTGGGTTTAATGCCAGTTGATTTATCATTTAACTTGTCAGTTATGATAGTCGTAGTGAGACCCTGAGGAAATAATTTTTGGGATAATGAGCCAGCTATACCGACCGACAAATGGCGCAGTGAAAGAATCGCAGAACAGGCACGATACAAAGGGATTTTCACCATCTGCACGATCGGAATTATGTGAATGATCACATCTATGACACTCTGTAACATATCTGCACTCAAGAATTCATATGCCAACCCATCTTCCATGTCAGTACTATAGACTGGCATGGAGCTATGCAATGTGCAGATGCCTCTACGTAAATCGGATCTATTTGGCTAAATAATGGCGTAACGTAGGGCGTAAATAAACAAACCGCGAAATAGTAGGGAGAGCTATTGATCTAAAACAGATGACAAAGATATAGAAACAGTCTGGCAGACAGCGAAAGAGCCAGTCATAAAGTATTTGCTGTTGACTAATTTTAGATAATGCATTTCAGTCTTGATGCTACCTTGATGCTACTAAATATTAGAGTTACCATAACATTAATTGATCATAGATCTCGGTTATGTTATCGTTTTTCATGCATTTGTGTCGATGTACCATATTTCATAGACAATAACCTTGGATAATTATTTTCTCAGTAATGAGACAATTTCTTCTTATACTTTGTGTTAAGGGGGTCGTCAAAGCCACTCTCAATAGTTGCTTACCATATAGTTGTTTCCTCTTGCAGGGTTCTTCTTAATAGCTACAATGTTTTATGGTTTCCGATTATTAACTCGTCGGTTTTGTATTTTAAAAGTTGATCACTTACAACTCTATTTTGCATAAGATTATTGTATTGTAAACTACATACTTTCATTTCTGTTCGTTAGTCGGGTGTACGAAAATCTACCTCCAGTCAGTTTGTCCATCTCTCCATTGTTTAATTTTGAATTCTGTCCTCCATAACTTACACGTGCTTTTTTCTTTATTATTGATCCTCACATCAGACATCCTTTAGATTTTCAGGCAATGATTTCATCGTGAGAGTGGATTTCCTTTTGCCACCTGCCACAACAACATTGTGGTCATATTCGACTAAAACTGGTTGCTCTCCAATAAAATCGATTATGATTATACATTGCTTTAAAGTGAATACGACCGCGATAATGTTAGCGATTGGCTGAATTTATGATTAGGTTCCACAGGTAAAACACAGGCTGCGTTGAACTTGCAAGCCGATCTACGAAATTTTATAACATATCAATTATATGTGTACTTTCGACAATACTAATATAAGATGCTACCATTGGCTGTATCCTTAGCACGCTGTCAGATCGGTTAACTTTTTCACATGTGACTTTGCTAAAAGTGGCAAAATTAAAATCGACTTATTTAAATAAAGTGAAGAAGTACATTCTTTCGGAGCAAAACATTCACTTGTAAATATAAACTAGACTTTGTAAGACATCCCAAAGCCAAAATGACAAAGGTTGAGTTGAGAAGAATAGGTTTCTGTTAGCCATGAAGTAAAAGCCTATCATTGCGCAACTTAATACATGTAGGCAGTAACCACTCTACTACCACTATAGTCAAACACGGTTTATATTTTCCGGAAAATAAAATTCTGTTCTTGCTAAAAAAGATAGCTTAACAAAATTGCAGTTGTAAACCGAATGTTAGATAGCAGATTAAAGACTTAAGAGTAACAACTCAGGAGTAAGCGTGGTTTTTCGATGATTTACTATGAACAACATATGTAAGTCTATTGCATATGTGTCACATCAAATAATCTATGGTTTAAACCGCTCAATTGAGAACTTACGAACCATTAATATGCATTGGTGCACATTGTAGGTGGTAAGCCCAATGAATGCAAGACACACACACACAATCAACTTTTATGTCATCCGGTGCATGTTAATTTTTAGTCAACGGTGAGTATCGAACTCGGGACCGTGGCGTGATGAGAAACTCTCTTAACCTTAAGCTATATCCAACTATGACGTTCTATAAGGAGATACTTTACCCCTAAGTCTTTTAAACCTCATGTTAGAACACATATTTCGAAAAAGTTTATCACCTCAAAACATACATCTTACTGTCGCAACTCAATCCAAGACCTTGCATATGCATTGACGATATTTGTCTGATTAAATATTAGGCCCAAGAAATTCGGTTTAATATACTCTATCTTCTCTTCAGAATGTGAAATATCTTACAAAATCAAATACGGTAAGAGTTGGATTGACCTTGACAAATCAGGGTTTTATTGCATATCTATGATATCGTGTTACCAATTGAAGAACGGCGAGTACAATGGTTTGGTTAGGTTCAGTGTATGGTGGTACGATTTCCAAAGGATATAGTGTTTATCTGATAGTCGGCAACGATAGAGCTGGCTCGTCATCGAAGCCAAGTACTCCATTACATTAAACCTAGTCTGATCAGTTTCTTATTATTTGGGACCTGCGGTGTGTAAATTATAATGAAGGCCACCACTTTAATTTCAATTTCAAAAATCTACTTGTTGATGATACTAAATATAAAACCGTGGCTGAGCAACTAAGCGCATTTCATTAAATGGAACGAAGGCGCCTTTATAGTTTATAGCCAACACATAAAAAAGTCATGCTACTAAAAAAATTAAAATTAAATTTTCATCACTATACACCACACAATAAAAGAAATCATTATATACATATCTTGGTTCGCGCGACTGCCTACCAACATCTAACCTACAATTTTCAAATTAATTGACTGTCGCCGCACATACCAAAACGAAAGGCGCCTTATTTACTGTCAAACAAAACTACACAAAGCCACAGTTAACGTCTCATTGTAAACACAACAACATCATAATCATACTATCGTCGGGGTGTGAGAAGGAAAAAAAATTACTTCACAATATATTATTTATATAGTTGTCTCAGGTTTAGTCGTTTCATTATAAAAACAAAAACAGGGGAAATTTGAACTTTTTGTTAAAATGGCGTATATATAGTATGCATGCGGTGTATTAGAAAAGGATAAACTGATTTCGTTTCGATTTTCGTCGTCATCGTATGGCGTAAAAGCATTGCCAACATCGCCGTTCAGTTATCATTGAAACGTCATACATGTCGGGTCGGAAAATTTGTAAAGCTTTTATTTTTTGTTGTTGTTGTTGTATTAATTTCGAGATTAATCTTTAGTTTTCTTTCTAATTTGAATATGTATATGCTTAATATTACGGTGTGCGTTTAGTGGAAAATTAAATTGGAAAATTTTATTTCATTCATTTAGAATACAGTGTGAAGATTTTAAGTGTGTTTTGTGTGATTTTTATATATAATATGGTGCACAATAAGGTATTTTAGTGTATGTGTGTATAGTGAGTGGAAATAGATAGTGTGAAAAACTAATTTTATCATTACTATCGTTATTTTTTTTCTTGTATTTTGGTATATGGATTTTTTCGAATTTGGTGTGTGATTTGACTTTATACATTTTGGTACAGAAAGAAGAAATTATATATTTTCAAAATGACATGGGGTAAGTCTTAAAATTCAAAAGGTTATGTATATTTCGATTTTGGTGTCGTTTATGGTACCTATAGCTATCTAAAATGAGATTCTTTTGTTTCTTGTTTCTTCGAAGGAAAAATATATATGTGTATATTCTTCGCCGGATAAAGTAAATAATAAATATAAATATTAATAAATTAATTTACCTTCAAGGTGTTTGTTTGGTTTCTTTCGGTTTTTGTTGTTTTTATTTATTGGAAGAAAATCTTTTAAGTAAATTGAAATTTTTGGGCGAAAAAATATTTTTATTTATTTATTGTATATTATAATAATACACCCCCGCGCGACCTCCCACACCCGAGGAAAAGCCAAATCTTGCCTCACCTTTTTTGTTTTGTTAAGGCGAGAAATCCTTTTTGTTGTGTTGTGTTTATATAGATATTGACTTAACTAATGAAATTTTATCGAAAATTATCAAAGATTTAGCCAACATTTATATATACACTCGGTTGTAAAAGTAAAAAGGAAAATTGAGAAAAATCTCGTACTGTAATTATACAACATGTTGTTGTTCTCTTTATGTATTCGATACAGAGCTTTTTTTTTGGTTTTTGGTTTGGACGAGATCCAAAATTAATTGTATCGATATCCATGTTTCTGGGTTATCAATGTCATGTTAATTGGATTTTTAGAGTGGGCATGAAATGTTTTTGGTCCTGTTTTTTGTGGTTTGAACAAATATCGATACACTCTATAGATATATATATATACCTAGTACATGGTTTATGGTTTGGAACATAATTAGATACTTATATTTAAATGCGATATGCAGACGTTTTGTAATTTAATACGCGAATTATCGATTTGACTAGACATCGAATATATTTTACATATTTTGTTAAACTCAAAGGTTTCAGTTTTCGGTTGACGAGATAATCGATTTAATTTTAGTACCTATACGCAGTATAATATATGACTAATTGGATCAATTTAAATTTATTTCTTCCGCTTCACGTTCTTTGAAATATCGTCGGACATATAATATTTGGCCCAATATAAACTGTACGTTTATGTCGTATATAATATTGTCGTACATGCTGCTCTAAACCCAGTTTATTTTGTTATCTTGACTGTGTATGTGACTATGTAGCGCTTAATATGTGGTTCGTGATCAAAGTTTCTTATATTTGTTGTTTTTGGTTAAAATGTACCTAATCGATACTATAAAGATATATATTTAAAAGATTATGTTTTCGTTTTTTTTATCTTAACTTTTATTGAGTTTAAAAGACAATAACAAAACTATGAAATTGTATATTAAATTAGTAAGATCTCGCACAAATTAAAAACCTCACTATTCTCAATTTTGAAATGCCAACAAAATGAAAACTTAATTTGTGGGATTGTGAGCTATTACAAGGAGACTGGGTAGTGCTATTACAAATCGCATTGGGTAGTTGAGTTCTATCAATGGCCGGGCAGCTGAATACACTGTTGGAATTTTTTATGTAAATTATGTAAACAATAGCGTACATTACATAAAACCTAAATTACATGTAAAAAACGAGAACATCATTCGCAGTGTCACCTGTTTTGAAATGTCAAAAATTTACCAATGTTCGCTTTGCTGATTATTTATTAACATGTAAATGCGTTTTTGCAAAATTAGTTAGGTTTTTAATCTATCAGTAATTTTAATCAAAAATTATTGTGACATTCAGTATGTAGTTGGAAAAATGGTACACAGTTAAGTTTTTCACAAATTCAATTCGTTAAATAGTAAAAAAATCTTTTAACAGATGGTGCTTTAGTTAAATCTTTTAACAGATGGTGCATTAAATGTTATAATGATAGATGGCGCGTCAGTTGTTTACATAAAATCATATTTTACGGTTTTAACATATATATAATGTAATTATCGTACTGGTTGAAGACAATTATCTCACAATATATCTCTTGAACTAGATTTAGATTAAATTTTTTGACTTTTGGTTGGGGCACCAACAAAGAGTTTCTTTACGGCGGGTATGACAATTAGTTCACTTGTGTTTTAAAACGTTAAAGGGCAGCTGTTTGATCTCAAGAATGATTCATAACAAGAAACAAAATGTTAGAACCAAAATTAAGTCGACATAGTTATCGAAGAGTTTACAAGTGATCCGCATCTATCCGGAGTTTTGTAACTCAAAAGAATAGCTATTTTCGATAGTAAAACATTTTTAAAATTATTTATAATGTTTTATTCAACTCTCGAATGTCTAATACAATTTTTAATTCAAGTAGACCTTCTTCATGAAAGCCAGACCCTTTCAGGTAAATTAAATCCAACTGACATGGAAGAATGGGTTGGTTCTCGACATTAACAAGAGATGTGTTCATCCTCATCACTGATTCTACTCAACCCCTATTCGAACGAGGTACATTAAAACTCCAATTGCTGCGGGTTTAACCACTGTGTTATTTGGTCGTTATCAAATGTTTAGTTCAGGTTTGGTTGGTCGAAGGTTCGATTCAAATTTATATATTCCACCAAAATGTGCAACTATTAAATTTTGGGAAAATCTGACTAACGTACCTATTATAAGTTAGATTTGTGTTATATGCTGTGAAACACTTGGGCCCAATTCTAGCCAATTTACGTATTTGATAGTGAATATAAAATTACAAGATTTACTCTTTCAATTAACAGATTTGCCAATACTTATACCAGATACTTTCTGGAGAGTCACACTTCTCTACCTCCTCTACAATTAAGACCCATAGCCATTCTTGTTGACTTCAAACGGCAATTAGTTGTTGACGGATCAGTAGGATTTAATTTTGTTTAAATGTGATACCAGTGAAAGTAATTTCAGGGGTACGATTTGTTATACCCAAAACATTGATCTACAGAAAAACTTTTGCTGAAGACTTTAGGTTGTTGACAGTAATAATAACTCAAACCGTAAAATACCGTACTCCTCTTGGCGGAGATACTTTTCCCTTTTATTCTAATAGGGACCATAACTTCTAGTATAATCATTCCTTGATATATACCCATACGTTTTGTCACGATTGACATCATTTCTTGTTTCAGATTGATGTTAAATTGAAATTATCTTGCGTATATAGCATCCACATGTTTTACAATTTAGAAGATTATATTTCTATTTAGTTATTCAAATTCTCCAGTCATTATTTGGTGGTGAAATTAGTAATTAGAAAATAGAAGGTAAATCAAGATAACAATCAAAAGCTGTTACATTCACTAATGTGTCAATATTTTGAGCACATCTCTGGTAACATTATAACACAGTATCATCTCCAGTTTGGTTTTCATCCCATATTATTTGAAACATATCTCTTATTACTCTAAATTCAACCCCACAAATCTATTCGGGTTAACCGTATTCTGGTTTGTTATAGGATATCAGGAAATATTTCACTGGCTAACAAATGTAGAACTATGTTGATTATCGATAGCAAAACTGAGTTTTACCTGAATACGAAAAGAGTTGTTCTTTCAAAGTTACACAACCAGGCGTATTTTGATGCTAAATGGCAAGAATTACTACTTATAGCACCTGCTTTGTATATTAAGTATTCCTTAATATATACGAGTATTCTTTTAGTGTCAAACCGGTTAAGCTTCTCAAAGCGTGTATCTTTTTCAATGGACAAATTCAGGTTTGGTATGATGCTGAATCTTCAACCATTACGGTTTTGGTGATTATGTTTAATTTCAGGCAACAAATAATCCGTTATCATGGCACGATTTCATACACAGTTACGTTTCGTCCGGCCTCATTTTTGAAAAATGATGCTAAATGGTGCTACCGTATATAAACCACATCAGACTGCTATTTAGTCTGGATGTACTGGCAACTCTTCTAGTTGCCCAAATACGTCAATTTTGCGTTTTAAAGTATTTTAGTTGAAAACTGTGGATCTTTTTCAAGCTTTTCAAGAGCCCAAAGACTGAAACGATAACGATTTGGAATGTCAGTCGTTTTAAATTATTCCATGAGAAGGATTTTGTATGCTTTTGGGGCTCAAGGCTCTCCAAACTCTTTCGCGGTTCACTTTACATTAGTTAGCCCCATGCTAGCCTATATAGTTCTGACATGAAAGATGGGTTGATCTACCGATCGTAAAATAAGATGGTAAAAATCCCCTATTGCATCCTGCTCCCGTCCCAAATGCCGCAGCTTCAACTACTGCGCCATTAACGGTCAATGTCCTTACATCAAGCTACATTTCAAGTCATTCGGTGAGCTATCACAATTTTTTATTCATATTATTTTGAATTCTGTGTCTTTGATCTACAATTGATTCGTAATGAATAATTTTACTGTTAGCATAACAATAACTTTTGGTTCAAATAGCATTCAACTCAGAATTTCCATATTGCTCGTAATACGATATGATTATATAATCATTATTTTTAACATCAAACCAATTATATTTACAGTCTTACCCTCATCTGCGCATTGCATAACTCTATTCCAATCTGTAATGGCTCCACGATGGTTCGGTTTATTTATTTGAAAAATTCATTTTTTCATTCATTTTGATGTGCGATTACGAACCCTATGTACTTATATGCCTCAAACTGTTCAATATATGTGAGATAGATTTGTTATAATGGTTCCCAGAAGCCACAAGTGAATGACTCACGGTTGACTATCGGTATTTAATAATTGAAAAGTACTTCATTTCAATACCTCATATAAGTACAGTAAGCTCGTTCTTGTTTTGAAGGTAAATTAAGGCACAATTTTAAGTGTTTATCCTGGACTTACTTATAACCTTCTTAGCTGTACATTAGTAAATATAAGTTGATTTTCTACCATCAACCAAAGTTCGTTTCAAAAACGAATCCTGTTCAGTACGCCAAAGGTGAAACATATTTGTTCAAATTTGATAGTTATTCGAAACGCCGTTATATTAAATTGCTAATTAAGAACAACTTTGAAGTAAACTAAATGATTGGATATGTATGTATGATTCACAAATATCATTAAACAATCTATCTCGTATAGGTACCTAAGAGACTATACCTAAAATAGGTTCATGATGGCCGTCCTTCTCTATAGATTTTAAATAAAATCACTCGATTTTATATAAAAAAATATTTTTTGACTGCCCCCAAATTAATGGGATATATTCCTCACTCTTTACCGTACAAAATACATAATTATACTGAATTTACTAAAAATAATTACTAAAAATGAGTTTGCTGGTGTTTCTGTAGGCCTTCCGTCGTTAAACTTACTTAAGAATCTTCTACCATTAACAAATATCTTCGGAACGACCAAAATGCCAATTAGGCAAAATTGAGCCTTCTGTATCCTAGTCTGGAGTGTTAAGACCTATAGGAAAATTTAGTGAATAATTTATAGTCTTCGGGTCTGTTAATTATTATTTTTCCAGATATCCGATAAACTATTGACATAACTATAACTTGGTTAGTCAAAAGCCAGTCTTGAATTATCTCACTCCCCCAAACAACGGATAAACATTCCTAACCAGTTAAAATAATTAAATGTTAATTTTATATTTATAATAAGAATTCATTGCAGTTTCCAAAGCCAACACCATTTAGTTATTTGGATTGTGATTTTGAGCAGATAAGCTGGCAGTCTTATTTTATATTTTATACAACCATAAAAAGAGTGGAGCAGAGGAATTTGAAAATATCGCCTGTAAACTGTTTGTTAAAGAATAATTCTCAACAATCTGACTCCATCGATGTCGATCACAAACCAATTCCTCACACTGCTGTAAACAACCATACGACGACTCTCTTTTAAAAGATAGATGCATTGAAATTGACCAAGCGAGTACGCTTTGATTTCTTGTTCCATATCAGAAATACACGTTTCTGATCAACCTATGTTTTTACTTTGTGGCCCAATGATGAATCCAACTAAAAACTTCCAACCCATTTGGAAGAACAACTAATTCCAGCGAATACATTATTCAATAATCAACAATTGTATTTGTGACGTAAGTTCGGTCAATGGCATTTAATGTTAGAAAATAATTTGTTTGAAATATTGTCCGCCGCTGGTTCTATTTTCCAATTTTCTAGGAGTTTTTCGTGCATTTCGGCAGATATTCCGTTAATCACACGTGTTATGTGTGATTAACTTCAAACAATTCCTTCTAATGCAGGAATTGTTTGAAGTTAATCGATATAAAAACAGTGATTTCAGATACCCCTATAAAAAGTAACATGCGTTAGATCACAAGATCTTATAAGCCAATTTGCGGGTCTCTTTCTACGACGTTCTCATTAAAATTATCTTTTAATAAATCGATGGTTTGTCCTGCTGTGTGGCACGTTGCACCATCCTGTCGACCACAAGTCGACAACACCAATGTCTTAAATTGTTGACAATAAAAATTCATTGATCATTGCTCTTTAGTTTCCACCATTAAAGTTTACACACTGCCCTTCCGCATCTTTAAAGAAATACGATGATGCAACCTGCCCATAAACCGTACCATTCAGTGCATTTTTCAAGATGTATTGGAAGCTCTTAAATCTCTTCTTGATGTTCATCAGCCCAACCACGACATATTTTGTTTGTTGGTGTACCATTCAGTCAAAAATGAGCTTTATCGCCTTACACAATTTTTCGATACAAAAACGGATCAATTTGGATCTGTTCCAATGCACATACACCAAATCGATGACGCAAAGAAAGCTCAATCGGCTTCAATTCTTAAAGAAGCGGTATTTTGTATGCCTTAATGTCGATATGAGAGACCTAGAACTAGAGAACGGCAACGAATTGATTAATTGCGGTCTTCACGTACGATGAAAGCAACAAAATTCACATTAGATTGACTTGTACGCACTTCACTTTTTTGATTTTTCACCGAACACTGATTTGTGAAATAAATTTCCATAATTTGTAAACGTTGTTCAGTATTCAATGAACACTAAACACAGGTGTCATATGAACATGACAGTTGTTGCATGAATCTCAAACTTGTTACGCAATACCTCCTGGTTTTTATAAGCATACAAAAAATGGTGTTTTACGACATGAAACGGAAGTTTCTGAGTGGCATCAGAAAACCAAAGTGATTTCCATAAAATAGCACTGGGAAAGCAAAATTGTGGTATGGCTATAATTACGAACAAGATGGCCACCAAAACCTAACTACTAAACCATTCTTTAAAACCCCCATTTGAATTAAATTTGTTATATCCTTCATGTCAATCGTAATTTTGAGTAGATTTTATTAATAAAAATATTTATATAACCAAACAAATTCATTTATAAATATAATCATCTGTTGTTGAAATACATTTTTAAAAGAAAACATAAACGAGACTATTACAGTAAGTGGGTTTTATTAATAATGAATGAGCGTCAAATTCAGATTTAATTCATACACCATCACACTCAATTGTGTAATCACAAACAAATATACAACGATAGAAACATTCACGTTATCCGCCAATTAATCAATATAATTTATATCAACCCTACTATCACCTCAAGAATCGCAACTATATTTCAACCAGATGTCAATCAATATCATATACCTCCGCAAAAATATTTCGTTCCCACTACTTGAGCCACCAAACTTATAAAAAAAAAATATTCTCGAATACAATTTTCCATATCTTTGGCGGTTTGAACACGGAGGAGGTGGGTAATGAACGTAATCAGACGGAAAATTTCCAACAAAAATTCAATTCATATTTTCCCATTTTGTTTTGTATTCTTCCCTATATAAACATATACACAGTTTTGTGTAGAAAGAACAAACTTTTTTTTTATGTGCTTGTGCTTTCTATCCTCAGATATGAAATGTATGTCACGTGAAAATATTGTATACCCGAGTGCTCGTACACTCGTATATATAAAAATTTATGTTTACATAATGTAATATGCAATATTTTCATCAGTAAAGCAAAGAATGGCATTAAAAAAAATTATAAAGCTCACATACACATACGTAATACATAAAAAAGCACTGGCAGTTTTGTTTTTCAAATAAAAGCATTTTTTTATTGTCGCGAGCTTTTCTTTATTTTATAAAATTATTGCTTTTTGCATACATACACAAGAAGCCGTTTGCATACATACACAAAAGCAAAACAAAACAAAAAGTTTGTAATTTTATTGGTTTGCAATTTAGAGCTTTTCGAGGCGGACACACAAAAGCGACAAAATATAATTATTTATTAGACTTTAATTAAGAAATATAAAAAAATTGTTTGTTATTTAGATTAATTGTTATCCATGTATATCTACGTATATATATAGATACGCGTGCTCCAAACAAAAGCTATCGAAATTGAACGAAAAAACAAACTTTCATCTCACTCGAGCTTTTCATGTTGGCAATATACAATTTTTCACTTCATTTCATCACTTTGCGTTATATATTTTTATGACACAATTTACGTTGCCGCGTGTTATGTAATATTATGTCGCGCAGTTAAGCACCCACAAAAATATTGTGTATATACGATAACGGTTATTTCGCGTATAAGTATATATATTTTTGAGTAATGTTTCGTGTGTGTGTAATCATATATAAAAATGATGAGTAATGACTTTGTGACATCGAAAGCTTTAATTCGACTTACATCTACTCCTGTATATACATACCATATAAATGGATACACATGAATACAGTACATCTATATATAGAGGATGAAGATTAGAAATTATTTGGTCTCATATATTTTTCTAAACCTGTGTGATTCATCTTAATACATATCATGCGCTGAGACAGGTTAGTTATTGCATTTATTTTCTTTTCTCGCAAATCTGATTCATGTTGATGAGAATTAATAAAATATTGTGAAAAATGGAAAGCTGCATGAATCATAGCGAATTGTCATGATATATATTAAGACACGTACATATAAGATTTCGGAGTTTGGGTGGTATGATTTAAAATTCTTCTAGTATGTATCAATCATAACTTAGTGCCTATTTTGTAACTTAGTCATTTGTTATTAGAAACAAAACGCTATTTTTGTATACATTCCCGAACGACTCCTTCGCTACAATCTTCTGTATAATGCAACGTTGACCAATACTTTCCATCAGCCGCTTATCAGACGTTGACCTGAATTAGTCTTTATCAGTTTCACTCGTTGTTTCTCACAACAATGGAAACTATTTCATAAATAGCGGCATAAGTATAGTCTCTTTATTGCATGAAGAACACAATCAATGCTCATCACATAACATCCGCAATTTGCTGTCTCAAGAGTTTCCATAAGGATCTTTAATCGAAGACCACATATCAGACCGGCCTCGATGTGCAGCAGAAGCTTAAGAAAATGTATAGTTGTTAGTCACTAGACAGTATGAAGAAGTTTCACTCGCTAGAGGCACAAAATTAACAGGAGGAGGCCCAAATTCCAAAAGAGCGATTTTTACAGTTATATTTTGTTGAAAAAATCTCGTACGACGGTGGTTTGTCCTTGGTGTGGACTGGCATAGGCCAAACAATAGTGTTTGAGTGAAAAACAAATCTTGTTTTCGTACCCTGTGGAGGCCGTAGAGGGATTCTGACCGCTGAAAGATGTAGTGCCTTACACAGAATATATAAAGAACGATTTCATATTGATGCATGCCAATACCCGGTATCATTCGGCAGTGCATGGGGATGAAGTTGGATTCGAGACGACGAATTGGTCAGTCCTCAGTCTAGTCATGAATTAAATTGAGCATTTTTGCTTCACAAGATTGCGTTGTATGTGATCTGCCAAGTCGCTGTCAAACCTTAATAAGATGATGGGGAATCCGTTGTAGACTAAGTGAACCAATAAAAGTGTTTTGATCTTGCTTGAATTTTTTTGTTCAAATACCCCCAATATTTTTTTCTTAACTATCAATCCAACCTTATCATTTTCAATTATGAGTTGACTTGATTTATTTGCTCGAGAGTGTAGTTTAAGAAATTGTCTTGTTCAAAAAGGACTGAATGCGAAAGTAAATTTTCGTCATTCATTTACGATCGGATGTAAATCTACAACAATGCGGTTTACGTAAACCAGGATTTGCCTTCTGTGTAAAATAGAACGTTAAAAAGGAACTGCGACAGACTTGGGATATTATAGAGAAAAAAAACAAACAAACGGATCCAAAATGATATTTGGATTACAAAGCGATTCATTTAGAAAAAATTGGAGGGTATAGACAATTCATATTTTTCAAGTACATTTAGATTTCAAATATGCTGAGCTCATCAACTCAATAGGACAGTAGTTAAACAATAAAAATTTATACAAGGCATCACTTCTAAATATCATCTCAGACTTATGATATATACTTATATGATTTAAGGGTTTGCAATTTGATATATGACCAATTGCAACAAACTTCACAGAGATTACTATACAATTTAATCTACAGATCGTGCTTATAATAACGTACTGGAATATTTCTATCAACTCAATGGTCTTAGCAATGTGTCATTCGTTGATTAATATCTAAACCGTAATGTACATAAGTTCCTCTCAAAAACAATTATAATATTGTATTTGGTTTGAATATACCAAATTGGTTCAATAATTCAAACGATTTAAAAATAAACAATTCAATACAACTAAAATTTTTATTTCGATTATTAACTGATGTCAACCACAGTTCGGATTTTACATGTAAAAAACGTTTTTTACATTTTATGTGTAAATTATATACAAAAAAAAATTACATAAACCGTAAATTACAAATAAAAAAACACCGCTCAGGTGGCTCAGTGGTTAAAGCTGTGTCAGTTGGAGCGAAAGGTACCCGATAAGGAATTTTTCACCATCTTATCGTTGTGGTCGGTCGTGTGAATGAACACATCTATCACCGCCTATTGGAGTGCAGAACTCATGAGCTGACCCATCTTTTATGTCAGTACTATGGGCTGGCATGGAGCTATGTAATGCGCAGATGGTTCTACGTAAATCGGATCATAAATAATAAGTATAAGTATTTTTAAATAGATGGTGCTTTAGTAACTATAAGAGTTGATAAGAGATGACGCGTCAGTTACAAAAAAATTTGTTGTCAAAAAATAATTGTTTACACAGAGAATGTAAAAAGAACCTTATGTAAACTACAGTTTTTTAACATGTAAAATCCCGTGTATATTACATCGTGTAATTTACACGACCAAATATGATGTCAAATGATTTTATGTATAATAGTTTACCAGAAATTTTTATCGAATTCTCCATCTCGGTATCTAATTCAAACATATGTCACATTTCAAGATCTTTAAGCATTAAAGTATTTCTCAAATCCTTTATGCTTTGGGGTATATGTAGCTGTGGATCAATCCTGATAAAGTTCTATGCCTGAATAGATGCATCATATATCTATACTCAAATTGTTCTTATTATAAGATATTGATGCTTCTATTTCCATAAGATTTTATAGATTTCATCTGTTTGTTACACCAAGACAGTAGATTTGGACATTTATGTAACGGACTCCAATGTATTTATGTTATTACAACAACACCGTGGCTAGAATTATTAATACAGATTTTCAACAAAACTAACTGATTCCTAATTGTTTATCAATACATACAATTATGAGCTATATTTGTATAAACATTATTGATTTAATCATTTATCAATAAAAACAATTAAAGTTTTATATTTGATTAAATTAACTATATATACTTAATGGCGCATATTATAATTATATGATGATTAATTTATTAATTTGTATTCACTGTATTTGTTTAAAGCAAAATGTCACATTATTGTTAATCGACTATACCCATCTCCATGATTACATGAATCTATTTAATTAATAATTTTATTTATTATTTTTTTAATGATGTTACAGCATCGATCAATCACAATTAAAGCTTATTGGATAATGTAATCAATAATAATAAATTATTGTTTTTGATATTTACAATCTACACTGAACGATATTTTATTTTTGTCTACTAGCTAGATATAATTATTCTAATTATTCGCTAGGTAATTCGCACATAGAGTTTCGGTTTTTTCTGTTTCTATTTTTCTGTTTTGGGGCTCGGAATTCACAACTCTTTCGCGGTTCGCTTATTTAAATTCTACATTACGCCATTACATAACCAAATCGAAGAGGTACGGCTAGAATCCTACGCTTTTTGGGATTCGAACCCGGTACCTCCTTGTTCAATTGCCGTAGTTTTAACCACTACGCTATTTGATCGATCCACATAGAATGTTATATATTGTAATAAAATCATTATTCATTCCTAATTCGGTACACTTCGTTTAATATATCTGTCTTATATTCGGCATATTTTGATACTTTTACACCACTATGTATATAGTCCTACACAAGAAGTGATTTTTTACAGAGATTGTTTTAGAAGTTCAATTACAAGGATTAAGAACAATAGACTATGTTATATGGTTGTCGAGATAGATTTTGTACACCTTTCTCGAGTCAGGGTTACACAAAATTTATCTGCCATCATATGTAAAAAAAAAGAGGCTAAATTTATGGCGTAACCCTAAGGAATTCCGCAGACTTTCTATGTCAGGCATGTGTAATAACCGTGGTGTTATTAATCAAAGCCTTTAGATAAATCTACACCGAAAAAAATAATTGTGTATAGATAACGAATTCTGGTGTTCATTAAACAAGCTCGTCGTCTATATGCAGCCGACGAATAATTAATTAATTTTATGCAATTTTATTAATCAAACATCAAAAAATTAATCAACAACTATTAATTAATACAATTATTTTAGAAATAAGAAATAATTAATGTTTGTTATAATGATGAATATTAGTTAAATCTGGATTTGATTTTTATATTAAATCATCTTAACATTAAGGAAGTTATTGTTAGTTTGATATTTTCAATTTAAAAAATATTAATTATATTGATTAACATTAATTACATTATTTTAAAAGAATTTTAATTAAATGTAGTAGTATTAATAAAATACAGATATTTGAATTAAAGAATATTCGTTCCCACAAATATACCTTTCACGTGTAGCTGCACCACGCGGGCGCTTTATATATATATATATATATATATATATATATATATATATATATAAATATTAAAGAACTAAAATCAATCATATTCACAGTATATGATTGCTTAGTGCCAGTATAAGAAAATAAACTTGGGACTAGACTGAGACAGGTACTTGTTGTTTTCAATATCCTTGCAAATACCTATTTTGACAATTCAGCTTATAGGAATTATTTAAATATTATTATAATTTTTTTAACACTATCTGGTGTTTCCAATTTCTTTATAGTTTACCAAAATAAATGTTAACTTCACAAGAATTAAGCACGTGTCAAATGTGGTTTTGTAATTTGCATCTTTCCACATTGACTATCCAATTATGATTGAAAAATGTTAAACGGTAGATCTTAGTTGTATAATAAAATGTTTGCATTGAAATTAATTGTTTTAAAGAACTTTCATTAGTATTAGGAAAATTTGTCTAACTATATAAAATGTACTAGACCTAATTAAGCTTTATCAAAACAATTAATATTAATCCAAATATTATTATTATTTAACTGAGGTTTACCGTTTAACCGCCTAGTTTTTTATAAATGTTTTCAATTATTATTTTTTATTTAACGAATATTAATTAAATTAAAGAATATTACTTCTATACCAATTTTTTGAAAGAAAAATTATTAAATAAAGAAAAAATAGTACTACTTAGTACGATTAATTAAAAATGTTCAAACGTATTAACGAATCTTAATAAAAATTAATAATTCTAGTTTTGTTAATGAAAGTTCTTTGAACTGTCAAAATCTAATTCAATTAATCAAAGCATGTTCAGATAATGTGATTTTACTTGAATATCAAAATATAATTTAAAGAATTTTATATTAAGATAACAAAAATCTGTAACAATAATAAATTTGTCGTTTTATTAATGATTTCATTCGTTAGTTGTTTAACGAAGACTCTGTCGTTAATATTATACAATGTTTTTTTTCGGTGTATCATCAGGTCTTCCATTGATTTATGTAACACTTTGGAAAGATCATCGGCATCCATTTAGTGTGTGAAAAAATCAAAATTTTTCTTCAGCTTTTAGTTACACTGGTAAATCTGAAAGAGTTGTTCCTTATACTCCGACAAAATATCCATGAAGAATTTCGCTCCAACTGGGCCTCCTAAATCCGAAACCCCTCTAGCTCGAGTTGATATATTTTATTGTGTTGTGGAATATATGACATCATAAGGTTATAGGTGGTAGTTCACTTCTAGGCTGTAAATTAAGATATTGGAACAGTTGCTGCGTAAGCTTAGTCCTTGAATACAGGATTCAGTGATAAGCGGATATTGTGATTTTGAATCAAACATCGCTCTTGCTAGTATTTGTTGACTGTTAATGGATTGATTTAAATCAATCCTGTAGGCAACAGTATAGAGATATATTTTATTGGTGCCTGGATAATGTGAATAAATTAACTGATGTTTGTATTAGTTCAATATCCGTATATGGGCGATTATTCTGTTCTGATGGAGCTAAACCTTTTATTGTGCGGTTGAACGGTTTAAATACATATGTTATGAGGTTAAGACTGGTTACCAGGTTTGCAAATTACACATTGTCTTAACATTAGATATTTATACATAATTTTATATATTTTACACGTTACACAATTCCATTTCGACGTGCTTAGAAGTTATGCAGTCGCTGACATTATGATTGAAACAGTCGCTCTCGTGGCAGAGAAGGTAACGTACTTACTCTGTCATTCAGGGGTCTCGGGTTCGATTCCCGGAGTGGTGACGATTCATCAATCACGATTGGGTGTTTTTAATCTGTATGTGTATGTGGGTTGAACCGTGGGCCTCTAGTGGCATTGAGTTCTGGAATTATTTCCGCCTTCTTTAATTATTATTATTATGATTGAAACACATGAATATAAAGCATCTCATTTGGTGCTGAAAAGATTAAAAACAATTCGAAACAGTTCCATAAGCTCATTTGACATATTGTATAGTCTACTAAGTCATAAAAACTTACTTGAGTCTACTAAGTCATAAAAACTTACTTGAGTCATAATCTCATAGCCCATATACGCTTAAATAGCGGGTCACAACTTTTTATAGCGGAGGCGTAATGCACCAAAAAGTGATGCTTTGGCTTTAAAGTTTCTCCATAAAGTTTGATATATAGTAAATGGTGCTTATTTACTAAGCAGCTGAGAAGTTCTAAATCAGGTAAAGTATAAATTGAACGATGTAGAACATCGATAATTTGTAAGAGAATAATAAGTAATTTCCAATGTTTATTGTTATGAGGAATTAAATCACCAATCATTAATGGTAAAAAGTGTATGAAGTTCATAACTTCACTGGCCGTCATTTTTAAGTTAAAAGATTTTAATCTATTGAATTCTAAAGGTGGCGATATATTTCCCACCTCTGTTTCTCCAAATGAAAATAAACCTTTTCTGTTATTAATTACTTCTAACGAAATTACATTATCATTAATTAAAGCAGTTAATATGTTACATGCGGCATAAATGCATACACCCTCATATACATCATGCATTATATCGAAACAAGTATTTTCATATACATTAAAATAGTTTAGACTATCAAAAATGCAAGCTTCTTTAATCCCAGTTTCCTTGAAACTGTTTTCTAATAGTTGTTGGTTGTAATTTTCACTATTTCTTAGGGATCCATTCCACTCAAGAGTATCTTTTTTCATTTCATCACGATTTCTAGTACAAACTCGACAAAAACGTTTAGCATTAAATGATTGAACAAAACCTAATACACTATTTACACCTAAGTTGTCACCTACAAGCACTCCTAGAACAAAATGAATTTTATATGTTCCATTAGAAGTTATAATGTCAACACCATTCTCCAAAATTTTTAGTTCCTCAACTAAGTGGTATAACCCTTTATGATTTCCACTTGTTTTTAAATCGCCGGATGAGATAAATGCTGCTTGGAAAATATAATCGAGTTTAGATATCAAATACTGAGGCATTGTAGGAAATTGATAATAAAAACCACAAACCGAGGATGTATGACTACCTAAAGAATTATTGATTTGGAAATCATCTAAATAAAGAATATAAGGGATCACTAATGAATCTTTAAGTTTAGCTTGTTTACATTTAAAAATGTTTCCTGAAGCAAAATTTTGTAAAGTTGGATCACTTAACATTTGCATTGTGTTATTTAACGTAATATTTAAAATATTTGGTAGTTCAAATATAGACTTAAACTGGAAAACTAAAGGCATTATTTGGAAAGTTAAAATTTTGGGGGCCAATGAAAGATTGCCTGCATTAATTGTTTCGCCTATTACACTGTTAATTATAAATGACTTGTGATAATCATATAAATTTAAATCTTTTAATACTTTAAAAAGGCGGTGTTCTGATTGTATTTCTTCAAACGGATTTTCACAAAAATTTAATATGCAATCCAAATCTGTTTTATTTTCATTAAAAACTACTACATTAGTTAAATTTTTAATTGCAATCGAAATGTTTGTTAGTAGGCTTTTTATTAGTTTTTGAATATTTATTGCTTGTTTTCTAGACATGGAATTTTGGGTATAGAGGTTTAATGATAAGCTTAAAGCATTTTTCTTTAGTCCAAGAATCGTTTCTTCTATTAAAACTACATGTTTTGAGGTAAGAGAAGAAGAAGAAGGCAAAGGGTTGTCAATTTTAGTTTCCGTATGCTCTATGACATGATTTTGTAATGAAATAGGTACATTTATTTGAAGATTGTTATTCACGCAATGAATGTTTTCTAGGTGACAACGAAGATGTTTGAAGTTAGAAAATATTTGATTGCAATTATTTTGTTTACATGTTATTGAAAGCAGCTTACTTGAAATTAAATGATGATATTTATAATGACGAATCAGAGCAAAAGTTGTTTCGAATGTTTTTAGACACTTGCAGCATAAAAACATTTTAAATTTTTTTTTAATTAATTGTCGTTCATATGCGATAAAATAGATGATAAGTTTGGAGAATTTACGTCAAATTTGGTGTGAATATTGTAAAAAAATTGTTGAATGAAGTTCCAAGGAAATACGCAAGCTTGTGGATATTGCAGTGATAAAATTTGAAATATCTTAAAACAAATATCCAAACTTTCAATAAATGAATTTAGTTTATATAAAGTTTTGTCAAAATACACGTAAAAATTGTTTAGTAAACTTTCGGCGCCTTCAACGATAATGAACGGCTGTATGGAGAGCCCAATATTATAATATTTGTTTGTTATCTCGGTAATTTTATTTTTGTATTCATTAATACAATCCAAACGAACAATAAAGCACTCTTGAGCATCCGCAATGGTCGCCTTTCGTTTGTTTCTCCCGTTTCTATCAGTAAAACGCGCTGTCGGCAATAAAACCGAGTTTAATAATGATGTTAGCAAGTAATCTGCAGTATCTGAAAAAAAATATTTTTATATTTAGGTTATTAATTTATTATTATTTATTTATGAAAAGATTGAGGTTAAGAAGCATATCCTTCTATTTCATAAATCTTGAAATATATTTAAAAAAAATATATATATATATATATATATATATATATATATATATATATATATATATATATATATATATATATACATATACATATACATATATATATATATATATATATATATATATATATATATATATATATATATATATATATATATATATATATATATATATATATATATATATGTGTGTGTGTATTTCCAAAACATATGCCCTAAACATAGAATATATAATATTTTTTTCAACCAAAATTGCATACCTTTGTCTGAAGTTACTTTTGCCAATTTAAATATTTCAAGACACCTTTCGTTCCGAATGTTAATTTCGTAGAATTTTGCTATTTTTAGTTTAAATGCTTCCCATTTGGCAAATAAACAATAAGTCTTATCAGGGTATAATAATTTAAAATCAATTTCGATCTAAAATTAAATGATAATACGGAATTAATGAAATATGTAAGTGAATATTCATCTTCATTTATCAAATTTTAGTCCTTACCAATTTGGGTGCTCGGCTATCAGCAAACTTGGACCATTCGGTAAGAAACTGAATATTAGATAGAGTTTTTAATTCGTTTTGGCGCAGATTGAAAGTTTTCTCCCATCTATCTTCAATTTCAGCCCAATCAGAGCTATCTCGGTTTAAAATTGCCTTTAAGGCCAAGCCTACGGTTTCATCAACTTCTATCGGTTTTTCTAGTTCCAGAAATGATTGTTCGATGGCATCTTTATCCGAACTTGATTTTCTTTTTTTGCATCTAATGTTGGAATACTTGGTGTATAGTTTCCCGGCTGGATTTTTCTTTCCTTTGCGTGGAATATAATAGTATTCCTAAACAAATAAAATTAGAAAATTTGAAATTAAAAAATATTTTCAGTTGAAAATTTTATGTATCATATATGCAATAAGTACTTTTGTATTTAATTCAGTTGGAAACACGTTTGTAATTTCATTGACGATGGCTGGAAAATCACACGGCTTTAGTATTGCACCAACTCCGATTACATCCTCAAGTATTATTTGAATCAATTCATCTCTGTCATTATTTTCTAATTTTTGAAGGACTCTATATCTATTTAAGAGAGCTTTCCCTTTGGCCGTTTCATTCAATAGCTCTTGTATGGACTAAAATACGATAAGAATGCAAAATTAATAATTTTGTTCGTAAAATAAAATATATCTTTGTAAGCAATAAAACTAATTACTCGCTCGTACCTTATTGTTTTTTATGGTTTGTATTGGAGCACTTGATGACGTTGACGAAGTTTGTTGTGTGTCGGAGCCCAATAGTGTACAGGACAACCAATCATCGACTTTAGTATTTGCTGATATAGTTGTATCGTCAACACCAAACTGAAAACCATTATTGTAATAATTAAACATTCATATAATTAAGCTGTTTAACTTCACCTCTTGTTTCCGCCAGTAGAATAATTTGTACCTGAATTCAGCACGTAAAGGGACGTCAATTATTATTTCCTTCAGATCTTCATTAGATAGATATTTCAAGCTTCGTTATGTAACGTTGGCATCTAATTCAAATTAAAGTAGAAAATAAAGCATGTATTTTATTCTATCCAGTATATGTATTCCGGGTTGATGGAATATTACAGTGAAATGGAATATTCCATAAAATTTCGCAACGAAATTTTTATTCTACTAACTTTAAATTTCTTTTCAACATCGTTACATTTTTTTTTAAATTCAAGCAATCAACATTAAATTCAATGTCGATTGTCTAACTATTCCATTTCACTTAAATATTTAAACTGGAATCTATGTCCAGGTATATCACAAAAGTGGATTCAAACACTGAGTTTATAGCACGAAAAACAATTGATTAAAATAACATTCTTTCTTACCTTTGAGAATTTGTGAAATGCGTTGAAGTTTGAATCTCTCCAATAATGAATTCAAATTTTGTTCATCATCTTTATTTTCTTCAGCATTTTCGGTGGTTACAATCTCGTGTAGAATTTGGTCTTCAGATATAATTTGATAAATTTGTCCATTCAAACAAACTTCATTATTGCACACATTTGGATCACACAAATTGTTATTTTGCACTGAATTAGAACTCATAATGTTTATTATCAAATAAAAATAATTTTTATAAACCTTTAAATAATAAAAACTCTATAAACTAAATTGAAATAAATAACCACAAAAAGCACATTGGAATTAAAGGAAAAAATGTATTATAGGTGTTCATTAACAGTATCACTTGATGAATGATGTGCATAAAGAATATTCTTTATCGTTAGTGATCGTAATATCCGAAGAAAAATACCGTTATTAATAATATAGTGGAATAAATGAAAATCGAACAAATTGATGTTGTTTCAAATTTGAATCAATTCATTTAAAATTTATTTTTATAACGTAGCCAAATCGATTTAATTATGTTCTAATTCAAACAAATTTAATCTGGAATGCAATATAACTTTAAAAATATTATCACCTAAATTTAAAGTAAAAAACTTTAATATTTACAAATAAAATTTTTTTTTATTGTTTTAAATGAAAACTGATATTAATTCAATTAGCAGTTGAAAATTTGCATTTAAAAATTCTGATATTTGAATTTACTATGCACCTTTTTACTTTTACGTTGCATTTTTTTTCTGAGTGAAGATATTGAGCTTTGGCCGTTTTTCTTCTACTTTTAAAAGTTCCATGTCATGGGAATATAGTGTTTCGTGTTCTGTTCTATCGCTCTCGTTTACGCTTTGCATACAAATATTTTTGGGTAATCTATCTGAAGGATGAATTTATGTCGGTTTGAAGTTGAACTCTTGGCACCCAAGTGATGACTTTAATTTAAACATCGTCTACTATCTTCAGTCATAGTCTTTGTCTAGACTGATTAATATAGATAGGTTATGAGGTTTAGAAAGTTTTATTTGAAAAAGTAGCAACTTGTAAATAGTAATCTAAATTTATGCCATTATATTTTGGGTTCCCTGGTTTACTATTTTTTTTTTTAACGGTTTTTACAGGCCATTAGTGGCCCGTACCGTGTCAACAATTTGACTCCATCGGTTTCGATCACGAGCCAGCTCTTCAAACCGTTGTAGACAGTTTGAAGAAGCCAGATCGCTCTCTACGCCGTGGAGCCATCGTCGCCGACAGCGACCTCTTCGCCTACCGAAAGGCGGTTCTCCCTTAAAGGTTCGCTGTATCATTCGGTTCGGATCAGCACGCAGAACGTGTCCGAGCCAGCGTACTCGCTGTCCTTTGATTTCATGCACGATATCAGGAATTTGCATTAAATTCCTGATCTCGTGATTGAAAAGAACTCGGTAAGTGCCATCGACGTCGCGTTTTGGACCATATATCACACGCATGATTCTTCTCTCGAATGTTAGAAGCCATCTTTCGTACTCATTCGTCAAGGTCCAACTCTCACATCCATACATGACAACGGGTCTGATCAACACTCTGTACAGTTTCAGCTTATCCGTATTTGCAAGATATTTTGATTTCAGCAGTGGACGTAGAGGATACAAAGCCCGATTGCCAGCGGCAAGGCGGACCTTGATATCCTCTCCCACACTATTATCGTGAGTGATGAGAGATCCAAAATACTTGAATCTCATCACTTCTTCAAACGTGTGGTTACCACTACTGAAATCAATTGCGTCTTGGTCTCTAAAACCCGAGATTAGATATTTGGTTTTTGACTCGTTGATTTTGAGACCAACAGAAGCTGAACACTGTTCCAGTGGATCAAGTATCTCTTTCACTCCGTTGCCATTTAATCCAATCACACAGATATCATCTGCATAAGCAAGAAGTTGATTGGATTGTCGGAATAAGATGTTGTCCTGAGGTGTTTCACTTTTACGAAGGATGTATTCCAACATGAGATTAAAAAGTATCGGGGACAGCGCATCTCCTTGTCGAACACCGGAATTGATTGCAAAAGTTCTCGATAGCCTGTTCTCAACTTTGACACAGCATTGTGACTGCGTTACTGTCATTTTACACAGATGTACATATTTTTTCGGTATTCCTAAATATTCAAGCGCATACCATAATCTCTCTCGATTGATCGAGTCATAGGCTTGCTTGAAATCTAGGAATACCTGGTGTACATCGCGAGATGTTTCGTAGTACTTGGAAAGAATCATCCGTAGCGAAAAAACTTGATCAGTGACTGACCGATTTGGACGGAATCCTCCTTGGTAGTCACCGACAATTTCCTCCGCTAGAGGAGTAATTCTTCCCAAGATAATGTATGACAGTAACTTATATGCTGTGCAAAGGAGAGCTATACCGCGATAATTCTCACATTTCAAGCGATCACCCTTCTTTTTGAAAATTGGGCATAACGCGGCCACTTTCCATTCTTCGGGCATAACTTCATTTCGCCATACCAATCGAACAAGGTCGAAAAGACAGTTCCACAAAGTTAGCCCTCCGAATATCAAGAGCTCTGAATTAATGCAATCAACTCCTGGTGAACGATTTTTCTTTAATTTCTGCATGGCCATTGTGAATTCCTCATAGGATGGATCCTCAATGAACATCTCCGCGGTCCGTATTTGAGGGTATTCAAACACAGCTTGTGATACATGTGGAACATTAAGTAAATCAGAAAAATGTTCACGCCATGTATCGAGTACCGCATCGACGTTAACACAGAGGTTTCCATCCTGGTCCCGAATGGCAGTTGACCGAGATCTTAAGGTATGGTGCAATTCGGTGATTCCTTTAAAGAAACCACGCGAATTGTGCTCATTGCTGAGTTGTTGTACTCTTAAGACATTAGCCTTCCACCATTCTCGCTTCTTCAGTCTACAAATGCGTTTAGCTGTCCTCCTAGCGAGAACTGCTTTGTTTTTCCTTGCGATTGTAAACCGAGTCTGCGCTTCATTATAGGCTATATTTCGTTGCTCAACAGCAAGACGACACTCCTCATCAAACCAATCATTTTTGGGCTTAGTTTTCACTATACCGAGAGTGTGTTGGGCAGCATCGACAACCGAGGTTTTCAATACTTCCCAGACACTGTTCACATCATCAGATTGGTAATTGGATTGTATAATGCTATTGCTGACAAGATCTTGATATTTTCGTTGCGTTTCTTCATTTATCAGACCTTCACAGGGGAATCGCGTTGTATATTCTCCTGTCCTCCCTGACTTGTACGAAAATTTCCATCGTAGCTTTGCAGCAACCATAAAATGGTCACTGCCTACGAATTTTGTTGACGACCGATACGACCTCACATCTTGGACAACCCGAGCCCGCCCTTTTGAAATCAACACATGGTCAATTTGGCTTCGGGATGTTTTACGTGGGTGTGTCCATGTTTCTAAGTGGATGTTTTTATGAGGAAAGAATGTACTTGCTACTTTGAGATCATGAGCGATCGCAAAGTACATCATTCTTTCCCCATTCTCGGTCGAAGTTTCGTGTCGGGAGTACGGACCTATATTGTTATATAAGTCGGTCTGATTTCTGCCAGCTCTAGCATTAAAGTCACCAATCACCAATTTGACATCGTGCTCCGGTATAGAACCCATTAGATTATCCAGATTATTGTAAAATGAGTCTTTATCCTGGGATTGGCTTACATCAGTGGGCGCATGTATACAGACAATTGACAGGTTGGCTAATCTTATGTGCAAGCGAAGCTTACACATTCGATTATCGACTGCTTGAAAGTCCAAGACAGCCTTTTTTACCTGTGGTCCAATGAGAAATCCAACCCCAAGATTTCCGAGGTCATCTCCACTGTGTAGCAACGTATAGCCTTGGGACACATGGTCTCCACTTTTAGGCCATCGAGTTTCTTGGAGAGCTACGAGTTCCAGCCGATACCTTTTCATGCATGTGATAAGGCCGTCCAACGCGCCAGGTTTTCTTAATGACTGCACGTTCCACGTGCCGATCTTCAATCTCGTGTCCGGGTACTTAAGCGGGGGTTCGTTTTTTTGTTGTTTTGGCGGTATCCGATTTTTTATTTTTGTTGACATTTTTAACATTTTCACGGTTTTACGGATGCGGGTCGTCAGCCCAGCGATCCAACCAGATTTAGTCGCCTCCTACGACAAACTCTGGATACTGTGGTGGTATTCTATGGGTCTCATGTTTCGTTCGTAATATTTACGAAACACGAATGCCCCCAACCTGGTTTACTATACTCATTATAGAAATTGAAATCGACTAGTAATAATGAAGTATGAAGTATTGTCTTAGTACAAAAAAATAAAATAATTATGGCATTTATGTGGCTAGAAGTTTTAAACAGTATCACAATGTGCTATATTCATTATGATGGATCTCATATGGACTGAAGGTGGGAGTAAATAATATTTATTCATGTTATCAATTGGTGTTTTTGCACTTTAATTTAACTTATCTCAAACAAGCCGGAATAACCGTATTTTAATGGAAATTAGTAATGGTATATGTTTTTGGCATACCACGACTGATTTGTGAAATGTGTCTAAGTCAATTATACATTTCAATTTTGTTCTAAAAATTCGTATTTTGTATAAATGTGTCTTACGCACGTCTCACTGTGAAAAACCAACGGATAATCCAACTTTACGATAATAAAACTTAACGTTTCGTCTTCAACTCAATTCAATAAGTGCGGTAATCTATACGTCTCTAGAGATGCATCTCACCAACCCCGACCGTTTTCTCCACCGAATTGTGCTGCGGGAAATTTCATGCCGCATGAGATGTAATATTTTTATAGAGACTATTTTGAGAAAGCGAGGCTGCCTTTCGTAAGCACAGGCTAACCCGGTTTGATTATAATTTTACTGATGATAAAAGCTTATGAGTCGTTAATCTATTTTGCATAATCGTATATTGTATAAATTTTGAAGTGCGTCCATTTATAATACAATTGTTCTTCCTTAGTCTTAGTAACTAATATATCGTTTTATGATTCCAAATGACCACTTTTTAACATGAACGCACACGAAAACGAACCAAATTAATAACAACTATGATAATATTAACAAGGTAGCCAGAATAAAGCTAACAACTCGAAATTATAGTTATTATGGCTTAAAAACAAATTCACATCTGTCACACAACTGCCAACTTTTCACATACATATACATACACACATATTTTGATTCCGATATACTCAATGTCATTTCGAAAGTCGTTCGTTATTCGCGCCACAAATGCCACAAACAAAGCAAAACTTGACATAAATCCCTACATTTTCCCGCAACCTGTTGTATAATTAAATCGAAATTACATTAAAAATTAACAATAATTTGTACACGCAATTTATATATTACTCGTATATAATATATATAATTATTATGATTACTATTTATGTATTGATTTGACGATATATGTACATATGTATGTTAGGGACATGGATAAACATTAAATCGCTGTAATAATTCCCTAAAATGTCCTTCCCCGTACCCGTATGTATGTATACACACGGATGAAACAAATATAAATTTGGGAAGCATCAAACTTCGCGGGAGACATTATAAGCACGAGAAAAGCTGTTATCATTATTACACTAATACAGTGAATGTATCGCGCTATACATTGTCAGTTCTATATTGTATATGTATATAGTGGATGCGGGAATACAAAATATTATGATCTCTATAAAACAAAAATAATCATAAATTTTATGTGATTTTATTCCATTTCTTAAGATATCAATTTCAATCTTCGCTAATACAAAAAACAATATGAATTTTATGTACGGCATTGTTACTCGTTCGTTTATCGAATCGAATTGGGGGACGGAAGATGAAACTTATTCCAAAATCGAAATTATGTATAATTTATTGGAATTTATTTATTTTCAATTACATATTTGATTTTGATTTTATGTATATGACCTATATACCGCTTTGCATATTACATATATTGCGCGAGTGTCTTTATCTACGACATATGTATTGTTTTTATGTTTCTACATATCTTTGAAAGCTCTCCCAACTCAGTTCGCTTATTTACGTCCTACTTTATTCCATTATATAAAGTCGAATCAAGGAAGTACGGCTATAGGTCCGATTTACGTAGAACCATCTATGGAGCTTCATGCCATCCTATATAGTACTGATATGGAAATGGATTGGCCCATGAATTCTGCACTCCAACAGGTAAACATGTCTTCATTCACACCAACGATCGCAATCAAACGGTGAAAAATCCTTTTTGCATCCTGCCCCCTATCGGTATTCGAACCCGGTACGTCCAGCTCGAATTACGGTGGCATATTTATTGTATTATGTGGGTCACCATATTTCCATAACTACATCGAAGTGACAAACGGATAAAATTCCAAGAGAATTTTGTTAATCGCATTTGGGTGGCGCCTAACATCTCTATAACCAAACGATAGTAATATTCTTATAAAGTGGTATATTGTACATATATATCATCTTTGTACGACAATTTTTAACGGAAAAGAAATCAACAATAGACAAACGGTTAAATTATGGTCTTCGATGCAGCCAGAATGTCCGGGCTAGTTCGTATTCGTATATATTTTTATCCGTTTCCGACAAAAACATTCAATTGAGCGATATCAGAACAATATACCGTCAATTGTGTTACAATTACGCGATTTGTTGGTTAATTTTTTTTAACTAATTTATTTATTACAACTGATTTACAAATCATCTAGTAATTTATCTTGCATGATCATGATTTATATTCACGATTGGAGGGTTATAGCCATTTGGCTAGTACTCTTTACATAATTTAATATATTTTTAGCCGACCCAGGTAGGATGTAGTAGATCAAGTAGTTTCTTCCTCGGCAGCCTTCTCACTGGATTTGTTTCATCCAACATTCGGCGTATTTCAGCATTTTTATGTTGACTAATCCGTTGCATGTGTTTTCTTGAGTTTTTATTTATTTCTTCACTAACAAAATCTATCTTCAAATCTCTATGAAGGTTATCATTTCTCACGTACCACGGTGTATTAACTGTTCCACATAGGACTTTGCTTTGGAATGTCTGGATGATGTTGACGTTCGTTTGCTTTGTGCAGCCCCAGAGCTGAATACCGTAACTCCATACAGGCTTAAGAATTTACCGGTGCAGTAGGAATTTATTGTGTAAAGTAAGCTCAGAACTTCTCCCTAAGAGCCAATTCATCTTTTTGTATCTAATGTTTAATTCAACAGATTTTGCTTTATTCACTTTTATTCGTCACTTTTTCGTCCAAGTGTTGATCATATTAGTCGCTCTTTCCAATTTGCTTGTGGATTCTTCTATGTTATCAGCAACTGCTAAAATGGCTGTATCATCTGTAAACGTGGAATAGTTGTCTCTTCTATCGTTGGCAGATCAGAGGTATTTAGTACATAAAAAGTTGGTCCCAGAACGCTACCTTGTGGTACTCCTCCTGATATTTTCTTTATTTCGAAATATTCACCATCTAGTTTAACACGGAAGTACCGGTTAGCTATGTAAGATTTTAGTATTTCATAAAATTCCTTTGGTAAATCTTGTGTTAATTTGTATTCCAAACCTTTCTGCCAAACTTTATCGAAGTCCTGTGCTACATTCAAAAAAGTTCTAGAACAAACTTTTTTTTTCAAGTTCATCTTCAATTATGTTTGTAATCCGATGAACTTGCTCAATTGTTGAACGGTTCTAAGGCCAAATTGATGAGATGGAATAAGATTTCTTTCTTCAGTTATTGGTTTGAGTCGCTTAGGCAGTAATTTCTCGAATATTTTTGAAATTATTGGGAGTAATGAA
The DNA here is from genome assembly GCA_963932295.1 of Tipula lateralis. NCBI lineage: Eukaryota > Metazoa > Arthropoda > Insecta > Diptera > Tipulidae > Tipula > Tipula lateralis. The sequence goes on from OZ010736.1 coordinate 97,708,288, forward strand.
ATCGGTCTATACGTATTTTTATCATTTAATGGTTTGTTTGGTTCGGATAAATTCAGCGACTTTTCTTTGATTTAGAAAATGTTTGTCTGAATGCTGCGTTAATTATTTGGATTAGCTTTCGTAGTCCGTTTTCAGGTAGAGCTTTTATTATATGTCCTTAAAATTTATTTGCACGAAGGTTTGTTTTGATTTCCTCTTTTAATTCTTGCGTTGTGGCTATATTATAGTTGTCCACTTAATGTACTGGTGTCATGTTTTCATCTACGGTTTGTCTTGGTAGGGCCTGGAACGTGTTTTCAAGATGAGTCGCAAACAATGTTACTTTCTGCTTTGCGCTTATGGCAACTGGAGGCATTTAAGTTTAGGTCTTTTTAACATTTTTTCTGCTTTCCAAAGGGAGTACTCGGTATCTTTTTCCCCAGACAGGCTACTTAGCTATTTATTAATGGATTCATTTGTAATATCTTTAATTAGCAGAGTTAGTTTGTTGGACAAAAAGTTTAGAGTAGTTTTATATTCAGGCGCTCGGTTCTTGCTTATCGTTTGCTGCTACCAATTTCCTAACTTCCTAGGGATAAATAACATTCTTGCGTATTTTTCTTGTATTTGATGGTGTACTACTTCACGCCGCTTGGTGTATGATGCTGTTAAGTTATTCTAGTTCTTCTTCTAGCTGTATTTAATTTCGAATTGGCACTTGGAGATTAATATTATCTTCAATTAGTTTCTAAAATTTTTCTTAGCAGGTTTTGTTATTTGTTAGCCTGGGTGGACTAGTTTTCTTAACAATCGTTGCACTGATTGTCATAATAACAGGTTTGTGGTCTGACATAATTTCGTCGCTGCTTTCTAGGTATATGTAATTATCGTCTATACCTATGGTGACAAAGAAGTCTATAAGATCGGATAATTTGTTCTATCGTTAGGCCAATATGTTGGTTGATCTCCGAAATGAAACTCGCAGCTGCATTGCTGTCCTGCTGCATACAACTGTCTTTCTGTTTTAGTGTTTTCTCGTGATCCTTAGTATGTGTTCTTTGCGTTACAATCACCTCCGATTGTGAAACAAGATCAAAGTGATTTCAATAATGTGTATTAGCCTTCTTTTAGCAGATTTATTCTTGGAGGGCTATATATTGACGATACGCTATATTCTTTGTTGTTATTTATATATACTTTTATTGTGACTACTTGCATAAATTCTTCTTTAATTTTAAGATCTATATAATGTTTGATGTTTTAATTTATTATTACTAACGATCCTTCTCTTACTCTTCCTGCTGAATGAATGGCATGATAACAGCTGCATCCATATAATTTGACAGATGAAGTTGAAGTAAAATTAGTTTCCGATATTGGGAATATATCTATTTTCTCGGAATTTAGAAAAACTTCTAGTTCTGGAAGATGTTGCATTAGCTCGTTTGCATTCCTGGTTACTATAGACATTTTAATAGGTAGACATGGTAGACATTTTAATGGAGAATGGATGCTATTTTATTTAGAGAGGTCTGCTTGTTTAGCCTATTACTTAGGGCTTCTAGACATTTCCCTTGTTTAGCTAGTCTAATGTTAAGTGCTTCTATGCTTATTAGTGCTCCTGCTTAAAACTATTGATTTTGGCATTACTACTTACGAGTAAAGTTTACGTTCTCCCATTTTGTTTGGTTCCTCTTTGGTGAAAGCTTGATTAGTTTTTACTACGGTATTACTGGATTTTGCTTTCGAGATTTATCTCTTAATCTCTGTCGCTCCTTAGCTATTTCACATCCCCTGTAATTTGCCGGATGTGACTGTAAGCAATTAATACATTAATGAATGCGGGAACATTTTTACCAACCGGGCATACTTCAGCGTGATGTTAATCATCACGCTTAACGCATCTAGCATCTTTTTGACAATATTTCTGAGTATGGTCAAAACCTTTTTTTTGCACTGCGGTATGCTACCGCTATTTTTTTCAATGGATCTATTTTAACTCTCATTTTAAGTGTTGCCTTGATATTATACACATCTTCCACTTTTTCTTTGTTTTTGAAAGTGAGTATAAATAGTGGAAACCCTTTGTTCTTGATTTGAACGCCTTGGTCGGTTTCGATTTTTTCTTTCTTTATGATGCCATTAACCATTTTCTATTTGATGACCCTTTTTATACTTGAGATCTTCGATAATTACCTCTTTTGCGCAGGTTGGCTGAAGACCCCTAGCCATAACCTTTATTGGGCGATTATTCTTGTCCTCATAGGTAAACCACTGATATCTCTCGGAATTAAGCTTTGTAGCTAAAGCTCGATAGGTGTAAGAGTCCGTCACATTAATTTTCCAGACCCCATTGCTTAAAGATAAGAGTCATAATCGATTGTATAGTGGAATAATTAGATATTCCAACGATGCTTATTGGTGAAGATACTTTCTCTTTTGGTTTAGATGGCTGTTCTTCGGCAATCAGTTGTTTTTTTTAAATATAATCTGGCTTCTACAAACATCTTTTGAAGTTGATGTTAGTTTTCTGCTATTTCCGGCTTTTATTTCTTGCTTGGTCTTCTAATTTGATGTAAGACCCAATTAGTATCTCTTTCAAGTTCTTCTTCGTCCGTGTGGAATGAATCATTGACATCCTCGATTATAGGTTTAGGTGTCGTCTCAAGTACTGCAGGGTTTGTACAGGTTTCTTAAGTTATTCATTTTCTTCACTCAGAAAAAAACGTACTATTAGTTTGTCAATAGTACAACTATTGATTATATAGTATATTGTTTTCATATTAAAATAATAATTTTTCATTCTTTTGTACAATTGATTTAATAGAAATTATACTATTAATTTAAAACTGCACAACGAATTGATAATACAGTAAATGGTATTAAATTAATATGAATACTATTGATAAAATCTTGCGTCACGTTTTCTTTTTGAAAGGACTTGCTTTTATTTTGCATTAGTGACAGTTAATTACAAGAAGAAGTTCCAAATTTCACGTCCAAGTTTTTTTAATTCTATTAAAATAATATCTATATAAACCTAATTTTATATTTTTATTATAAAACAAAAGTTGATACATGTGAAAATGTTAAAGTGGAAATACAATGTACGTATGAAAATAAAGTGAATATTGTCTATTTACTAAGATACTTAACAAATTGGTTTTGGGATTTTATTTCAGAAACTATGATACGGGCTAAAGCAACTGGTTAACTTCATAGCAATGCTGTCAATACAAAGATAAGAAATTTAAATGTTTCTTGTGCTGATGATTATATAGGTAACACTAGATAAAGATTTATTTTAATAACTATAAATTATTATTTACACGCGTTTAATGTTTACTTGCAGTACATTAATAAACTACCACAACCGAAACCTATTAGTAAAAGAAAAAGATTCGGAACGTGATTCGGTAAATGATTGTCAACTCTTGACCTAAGAAGTTACTATTAGGCAACATAATGTTGATGGGAGGTCTGAATATATTAAAAAATGGTCAATTTATAAATGAACTGTGGTCATGCATTGGTAAGTTAAGTTTACTTCAGTAAAAAATATTTCAAAGTTTTTGTTAATGTTAATATCTTATAATTTTCTAGGTCGAGATTGATGTTTACTCTCAAAATAGTTCGGTTCAACTTTTTTTGCTGTGATCATCATTTGTGCATATGTACATATGTAAATGATATTTTTATGAATATATAAATAGAAAACTAATGTAAGATGTATGTTCATTTTAATATTTTATTTTTAAAGGTATAGGACTACAATGGTACAGTCCTTTCTCATGTGATTTGTGAGATTAAATTGAAAAGTTCCCTATTTAAATTAATATTACATACTATTTAATTTTAAAATAATAATACGGTTGTACTTTTATTCTAATAGTAAAATACCATTATATAATACTATTATTCTAAAGCGAACACGTTATTAAAGTAATAGTTGATACTACTATTATTATAATAGTTTACAAAATATTAATTTAAAGTAATATGTACTATTGACTAAAATTAATAGTAAAAAACTATTAATATAATAAGAATTCGTATTAATTATATAGTATTTTTCTCTGAGTGTTGCATTAAGATTATTGTGATAGAGATAGTGCTGTTTAACGACAACTCATAAATGTAGTTATCTAGTTTACAATTACAGCATAATGGCGACACAAATGTTCAATTAGCACTTGTTTGATAGCTGATATGTAAAACGATTTCAGGGTTGAACTACTATTCGGCTTTTCTCTGATTCAAGCAATTTATTATATGCTATGCCTAGCAGGGTCATTTATTGATTTATAAATAAGTCTACAAATACGACTTGGTGATTTATTTGATTAAATCTTTTGAACATCTGGTTAATCGGTTCATTAAAACCATAGTTGATTCTTAAGACATCAACTTGCAAGAACTCATTTCTTGTTAGATCTGTAAAAATCCAGATATGGTGGTAAACGCTACAGGTTTTTATGGTATGTTAATTCGTGATGATATACTCCTAATCCCTTCTCCAAGTTAAGTAAGGGATAACGGCGGACGTACGGCTATAGGTCCGATTTACGTAGAATCATCTGCACATTGCATAGCTCCATGCCAGCCTATAGTACTGACATAGAAGATGGGTTGCCCTATGAGCTCTGCACTACAGGGGGTCATAGATGTGTTCATTCATATCACTGATCGTAATCGATGGTGAATAATCCCTTTTGCATCCCGCCCCTATCGGGATTCGAACATGGTCCCCGCTCTAACTGCCACAGCTTTAACCACAGCGTCATTAGGCAATATCGATGTATTGGATGCGGTTGCTTAGGTAAGATTTAAACCATACCACAAAGTTGTTTGAAAATCCAAATGAGTGCCACTGAAAGGCACTAAAACTCGTTCTAATGCTTCACAATGGTGAATGGAGTCAAATGCCTTGACAAAGTCACTTTACACCACGTCAACATGCTTGTGACTTTAAATAACATTGATTGTGCTGCTAGTGAATTCAATGAGGTTTGTAGATGTTGATCTTTTTAAAATGAATCCATGTTGGTACGATGAAAGAATACGAGGCAGCAGGCACCACTTCTTTGAAGGAATTATACATATTATATAAGTTCAAATAATTTGGGTATAGATGAAATCGACGTTATACCTCTATAACATGATACATCACTTCTATCCCTTGTTTTGAATATTGGGTTTATTCTGGTTATCTTCTATTTTTTAGGAAACTCTCCCAATCTCAGCGACTGATTGAACAGCATGCAAATAGGTAGTTCCAAACTGGTTTAATCTTTCAAAAAAGAAGCAGGTATTTGGTCGGGACTGCAGCTATCGCCGAATGTTTTCAGAGACTTTTTTATATCTTCTATTGTGATATGTGGTACCTCAAAAGTCTCGTTCTTATATTAATATCTTCTGGTTTAAACACAGATTGAAACAGATTGTCTGATGATTCCCTTCTTCAAATATCATTGATATGCAGAATCAACGGGTGATTTCACGTTTGGATTAAAAAAGCTCCAAAATAAAAAAGGTTTTTAGGACAGCTTAAAACTGACTGCGCAGAAGAATTTTTACACATTCTTTAAGCTCTATTGAAGTAACGTACTTGTCAATTATCTTTGTTTCCAGCAGTTTACTATATGCTATATGTCTAGCAGGGTCATGTCTGCATTTGAAATATTTAAGGATAGCAGTCGTTCTTTTTAGACTACGGACCACAATTTTGACAGATTCGTTAAGCTATACCAAAACTAATCTCCTAATCAATTGTTTTCATATGGCATTAAAAGCACGTATATTGTTAACACGTTACAGTAATGCATAACATTTTAGATCAGTTATATAACTTAATTGAGTTGAGCCTTACGTAGAAGGGTCATCATACACATTAGTGAAAACAATATGAACGAACACAAACGTAACTCGAAACGACCACACGCACCGCACAGTGGATTTTATTTAATTTAATCCGATCTCAGGTAAATGTGATGGGTCTGTAGGTTATCTTCTGCAGTAGATTTCTCACATTTAAACAATTTGCATTGCATTGAGTATAAACTGACCACTGAAATTAGGATAACAAAAATCAGGTCCTGTAGTCAATTTAATTGCTGAATGTACGGATGCTTATTCAACTATATCCAAATTTACATATTTATTCAACAAATCAGTCAACTTTGATGAAATTGATCCGTATTGTGAAGTAGGACGATCGAGATTACTTTAGTTACTTTTCAATAGATTTTTTCTTAAATCAAAATTAGTCTTGAAACCCGGCTTATTATATTTATTTGGCTATAGTTTCTAATTAGTACAAACTTTATCGCGAAAGTGATTTTTTAGAATACCACATTAAGATCAATTCTGGACTAAAAACCAGTCTTACCCAAAGTGCTTTCGTTAGGTAAGGTTCATCTTGCAGTTTTGCTCCAGAGATTTTTCTACCTGACCAACATTGTCATGAGGTTGCTTCATGCCGAAATAATGTGCAACGAGAGATAGTGGCACTCCTGTATTGGATCAGTAAATATCTCGTCTAGACCCAGTGTTTTAAATTGTAAGAATTAACCAATAATTTGAATTCCTTTTTTGGTTACCAATCAAGGTTATGATTGGTAACCAAGAAAAGGAAAGGCTGTCTGGTTCGAATCGATAAAAATAATTGGCAGATAGTTTCTGAGATCTTCTACATTTGAAACTTTATAGTTCCAAGTAATGAGTTTCCATTGGAGCTTCTAGGTTCTTCTGATTTATACTGATGTTAATTCCTTCCAATTTCGATAGTAACCCTTAAGGGTGGGTTAAAATACTTTTACAACCAGTGGTGTGGGCTAATCCAGTTATACATTTTTTACTCCAATGTACTTGTTTTGGAATTTAATTGGATTAATTTGGAGTCGTCCATTTTATCGGATTTAATGAGTGTTTAAAATTTGTCTTGGGTTTTCTAAGAAAACAATTTTTAATTTAGGAGCTAATTATAGTGCTTTTTTAAGCACGATAGCTGCCCTTTCCATAAATTCGATTTTTTTATTGATTTTTTTGCTAAAGATCTTACTAGTTGAGATGCGACCAAGGAGGTAATACTGTAGTATAGGATAGGCGGTATTTGACGTTTATAATCGTTTACGAATGCTACCAGCATTATGCACTACAACGTCCAGCAATATAGTATTAACATGGAATATATGGCGGTGCATGAGCTCTTCACTCTAATAGGGGTCATTTTAATCACTAGTCATAATCGATATATCTTCTGCGCCAGTTCATGGAACTTTGACCACTAAAAAAGATATTAAAGGTGTGCTAACCTCTTTCTTGTTTTGATACCTACAGACTCGCATTAATACTTACGATTTCGGTTCTAATAGAAGTTGTACCATAGTGAAAAATAAAACTTTCGAATATTTTTAAAACAATAATGAATTTTTTTACGACCTAGTAATTAGATTTACAAGATGATTACGTCTATAGATTACTGTTATGGATTAATGTTAACAATTTTTGGGGTCGATTATGCGGAAAAATATTTTCAAATTTTAGAATTTCCATTCCAATCATTGACTGAACCAACTTACCATTTACAATGGTAGCCATTTAATATAACCCAACCACCCATTGAAAACCCTAGGATTGACAAAATTCTTTGAATATTATGGAAAATAAATAACAACAACAACAACAATTTTTTTGTTTGATAAAAAAGGAAAATTCTTTTCGATAGCATTTTTCTGCGATGGTTCGTTTGCTTCATCTTCAAGAACCATAACATGGAAAACTTAAAAGAATTTTGTGTTGTTTTATGTAAGTACATACATTTGTACAAGAGCAAGACCAAAACATATACACAACACAAATTAAGTAAAATTATGACAATTTTCCTTAAAGTAATGAGCTTTAAAGTTTTATTGCATAAGTTCAAGTGTAACATGGTTTAAAAGCATTACATGTATGTACATGTATTGGAAAATAAATTGAGTGAAATGTTCTTGTTTGGTTTTTTGTATCATTGGAAAACTGATACTGAATTATTTATAAATATATCGGGAAAATGTATATCACAACTCAAAATGTGCTGGCGATGAAGAAGAAGACGTTTAATTGAAAATCAATTTATCGATCGAAGTGGAGGAAAAATGTTTGAAGTGGGTGTATGTATATGGACAAATGAGGTACTTGTACACTTCTCGAGTGCATTGATAACATGTACGCTTTTTTTAATGTTTACGATCGTCTTTCGGATAATCCTACGTATATATATGGATGTGTATTTGTTAATAATTCAGGTTCGCTGGTACGTGCTTTATCCTAAAACACATACACTGTTCGTTTATATACCTATATCATGTATGCACAGTGAAAAATAAAACAGTATTTCCTAGAAGTCTTGTTTTGTTATATACTCCCCCTCCCGACCTAGGCGAAAAATTATATTACTTTTACGAAGACGCATATTATATAAAAAAAAACAAAACTCTTCATCGGTGCGACACATCTTCGACGAAAATCTATAAAAAAAATTATATATTTTTTTAATGAAAAACTCATCAATTGACATTTAAACTTCAATAAACCGATAATTTAATGTTTATTGCTGTTGTAAAAAATTTCCCACATTTGCTCGTTACCTACTGCAGCGCCCCCGTTCGCTCAGCACACCAAAAACAATATATATATATACATACGTATACCCGTCCCATCCCTATCCAAGAAAACGCAAATATTTTTGTGTTCTCATTGTGTAACGATAAAATTATTGAAATTTTGTCAATAAAATAGAAAATTACAATAAAATTTATTGTGGTTTTATGCAAATTTATATAAACCGTCGACGTAATATAGAACTCTAGATATTTGATATAAAGGACGGGATATTTGAATATTGAGATTCCGCTCGACGGTTCGTTAGATGATATCGAATTCGATGTCAATCGATGAACGGTAAATAAAGAACCCTTATCATTTAAAACATATACCTTTCATCACACTGATAAGTCGATGGAAATTTTTATCCACTTATATACTCGCACATCAACAGGCATGTAGATAGATACATACGTACATGGTTCATCCGTATACCATGTAAATGGAAAACTAACCTTTTCCTATATATACATACATGTATATGAATCCCAACATCAGCTTTTCACTTTCAAACAAGATACGTGTGCGAAGCAAAAAAAAACATTCCAAAATCGAATGGAATGAGGCATAATCGGTTTTCAATGGTTTTCACCGATTTTTTTTTGTGTCGATTCACATCAGCAATAATATGAATTAAATTAAGATATTGTTCGTTAAGGGTATAACGGGAACTACCCGAATATGGGACACAAAAAATAAATTTAAAAGGGGTTGACAGTATACTAACGAGAGGTCTTATACAAAAATATGTAAAGCTTCTTAAAATATACAAACCCCAATAATCGAAATCGAGGCGAATGCGACACAATAACGTGACGTCATAATAAAAGAACAAAATACCTTTATAATTCAACACAACTACATATTAACATATTAGCATAAGAGAAAGAGCAAAACAGAGATTTATATTTCTCTTTATAAACTCCTGTGCCATTTTATAAAATTTCTTACCGGGCAGCCAAACATTTAAAGCATGTTAATTTTAATCCAACTTTCTGAAATCGAAGCGTATCAATGGTCAGTTCAATATCCACCTGTATCTACACCAAAGGGGTTTAGTGTAGCGGAAAATCAGGCCAACGTGCTCGTTAAGTATGCTCGTTAAACAACATGGCATCGCTAGGGAAATAAATTTAACTTAAGAATTGTCTCTGCATATTGATTGCAAACATGCACGAGGTGCTTGATGTCGAAGTCAAGTCGTAGATAAACAGTCACGTATTCTTCATCGTTAACTCATTTTAAGGCAATTGTTTGTTGACAATTGGCAATGATAATTGTTATATGAGTTTGTAGACATATATATTATGTCAAAGTTATATGTCGTCATAAGTCGATTTGTATATAACTGATTATCACACCGAATAGAGGTTTGCTTCTGGGTCTTATACTATAGACACATATCTGGTTTCGTAACTACAGTTTCGAGTTAACCATGATTTCGTTGTAATGTGTCACTTGTGACCATGGTTTGCAACTTGGTTTAAACATGGTTTCGGAATGAGCTATTTTTTCTCATCCCATAGCATTTTAGTGACGACAGTGCCAAGTTATAATGTTAGTGAATAGCGAAAACTATAATATTGTTTTTTTTTATGTATTTGTTTATAAAATTTGAAGCTTAAAAAAAATATGTTTTACAGAATTTGATAAATTAATGGAAAATCAAAGAAAAAGAAAGGAAAATCAAAGAAAATAGGAAAGTTAAGGCGGAGGGCGAATCAAAAATATTTTTGAACCACATTATTAAAGTAAGAATTTTAATGAATTATTATAAACTGTCAAATGAAATGAGAACTGTAGTGTGTCATGTATTCTCATTTCCAAAATCATAGTTTCATAATCATGGTTACGAAACCAGATATGTGTCTATGGTATTAGTGAATATATCAAAATATATACTCATTTTTAGTAACGGTTTATAAATAACTGCAAGGAAAAATATCTAGGCTTATCATCGGATTTGATGGAAAAGCACATTCAAAATATTACTTTGAATATCTTACTTTGAATTGACAGATTTACTTGTGAAACGAGTCACTACAAGGGCACTTATAGAAGAACATGAAGAGATTTTTCAGTAGTGCCAAACCTAAAAATATGTAGCGAACGTCGTGTGCAGGAACCGATAAAGTTCCACCGTGGCTCCTCTCGTCCAAAAATATAATGAACGCTTTACTGAGGGTATACTATACACTCTTCAGTAACCTCGAACGAACGGAATGACAGATATCTATAATACTTTTTCATAAAAAGATAGTCCAGGAATGTTTTTTCAACCTGACGATATCAGAATAAACTCATTCAAACTCTGTAGATTTCTTGGGGGAGATGGAGACTTTTAAATACATCCCTTAGAAGTGAAGAAAGGTGATTTTATCCTTTATACCAAAGTGAAGGGGACGTTCTGATATCAAACTCAAGGCAAGGCATATGTGGGGTCATAAGCCAATAAATCCGGTGTAACTACTTTAAGGAGTCTCATTTCTGGGATTGAGAGACCAATTGCTTAAAAATATCAATTTCATTGCGTCTATTGACATGGATGGAACTTGATATTCTTCATTGATAGACCCGACCCATAGAAAACGGGGAATAATTAACATACTAAGGTAAAATAATTCGTTCCATGTTTAGATGCCGAATTATCACAGCTTAATTGGTAGATAAATCGACTGTCGTTAAGGGCGTGGAAGGATACTCTCAAAAGGGTGTTTCATCTCTTTTGCCTTGGAGTGATTGATAGACTCCTAATCAAGATAGAGTATAGACAGATGATCTGATTGTAACTATTAGGGAGGCATTCGACGGAACCTCATCGAATTTAATGTAGATCTGTTGTCAATAGTGCCTACAGGAAGGACATAACACCAATTAAGTGAAACTGGGCTAGTGCTATTCAATATAAAAACAGAATAGCATCTAACCTGATGCCGAAAACCGAATTTCATCTAGTGAGTCATCTAAACAGCCTGATGGAATTTCATTTACTCAATAGAATTCAGTCCAACTATGTATACCGACTACAAATTGACTGACCTTCATTTCTTAACTCCGATGAGTGAAATCGAAGATAGCCCTTATTATAATTTTGGTCTATGAAGGGAATATACAGTTCAGCTATTCGGGAACCAAACTTGTATCTCTTTTAGGTCACTTTGCTACGCTACTCAACGCTCTTAGCCTGCTCTTGCTCGTATAACAAAAATACGAGTACTTCTTAAAGCGTCCTATGTAGATTAGGCCAAAGTTTAGAGATTTTTTTCCCTCTCGCTCAAGCTCGATTGGCCCATTGTGACATCCCTTCTGGGAAGTACATTCTTAGTCCCGAAATCTGTTTGTTCTTCTAATGAAGTCCAAAATATCTGGTATCCTCAAGGTCGTCAGTTGATCTACATATAGGAATTGTGATCCAAGGCAGTGGAGTCCATGGAAAGAGTATGAAGAAGAGGAGCACAATAAGTGCTCAATAGTTTTTTCTTCTCCTCCCTCACTGCGATCTTTGCTAATTTATTGATCTAAAGAAGATTTTGGAAAGTCGACAAGACATGAGGTTATCCTATTTCTTTCGGTTAAGATCACCAAAGTGATAGTAAATTTCTTGTTTAAGAGATAATGACGTCACTCATAACGCGGGCTCAGATCCCACAAAAAAGGAAACTGCACCCAAACGAACCAATTTGTCAACCAATACATTTCCTTTGATACCCATGTGACTATCCACTGGTCTAACTTTATTCAGACTGCGTAATCGATTTAAGGCACTTTTCGTCTCTAAAACAAGTTTCGATGTAACAGTAGTAGAAACAATCGCTTTTTAAGCAGCCTGGTTGTGAGAAAGGATGCAGCTACGATGATCTCTGCAAATCATCTCTTTTGCACCGAGTCCTGATTTCAAAATTGTAGCAATTTCCGCCTGAAAGACAGTAGCGTACCTACCAAAGGGAATAGATACTTCAACCTCAGGATTTTGTATGTATAACCTGACACCAACAAGATTTCGTAACGGCAGTACACACGTCTTTCAGGCCCCATGATTTACCAAATGACTGTTTGTTTTTTCAGTAAATATTGCATGCTTTGTTACATTTCCCTTCTATATGTTTTTACCAAGTAATCTTCCGATCTAGCCAGATCCCCAGATACTTAAATTTCAAAGAGAGCAGGATCGTGTGAGAACCAATTTTTAGTTACGTAAATTATGTACAAAATAAAGGTTTACGTATGATTGGACTCTGGAATCTAGATACAGGCTTACTTAGCTTAAATATATTTTAAGTCGCCATGCTCCACGCCATCCTCGCAGCTCAACGCTTTCTAGCCCCTGCTCTTAAAATAATAATAAAAAATACCCCTGAAAAAAGCCTCCCACATTCCTGCTGGTGTCATTTACGCTGCTGTGATTATAGACACTGCCACAAACATCATATACCTATATCCATTTTGGGGTTTTTGTTTGTTATCGCGCGTGTACATATGACGTATGCGTGTCAACTGAAGTGCAAAGAAAACAAATCTCTATTTGTTTTGTATAATATATCAAATAAAAATGATAATGTAACCAAAAGCTTTTGTTGTTGTTAATAAATAAATATACGAGAATAACAAAACGAACAAAATTTTCAGTGTTCAAATTAAATTTTCTTGTAGAAAAGCTTTTTAAGACAAAACGAAAACTTTTGTCATTCAATTTAAAGTTGTTTTTCTAAAAAATTACGACACATAATTCAAGTTTTTTTTTTAATAAAATCACCGAGCTTTTTATTTTTGTTTACAAAAGTTTGTATATGCTATTTATACATCATGTACGTACAATGTACATCGTAATGATGGTACATATTCTCGTACTAAATAACTCGCTCGTGGGTCGTGACGTGATACACAAATGCACATACAAGCAAGAACTAAGCTCAAAATATAATTTAAATGAATTAAATATAAATAAATACAATTAAAAGCTTTTAGATAATATGTTTTTATAGGGATGTGTATTTTGTGGTCAAACGTTTAATCCTTTAAATGGTATTTAAAAAGGATTTACTGATTTTCCGTTTTGCTGTTTATTTACATATACCATATGTACAGCATCTATTAAAATATGGATGTAATCATTAGGGTTTTTTGTGGAAGAGAATCAGAAGGGTAAATGTTATGTTTTGTTTTTAAATTGGATGGCAAAAGCTTTATGTCATTCAAATAGCGTCACTATGCTGGAACGTTATACAATGGATTAAATGAAAACTGTTTAAAATAAAGATTGATTTGAAACTTTGGTCTAATTGATGTCTGTTATTAATGTTTAAGTTAGGCAAAAGCACAATTTACAAATTTGATTTATTTACATAACATTTTTACAGTGTTTTAACATTTCTTCTTGAACGGTTTCAGTTTTGGAGTGGGTTAAAAATTAGCCAAAATAACAACGAACTCCCGGTTAAGTACCTCGACACAAGACTGAAAATTGGCTCATGGAACGTACAGCCACTCGGAAAATCTAACGCGTTTGACGGCCTTGTCACATGTATGAAAGTGTATTGGCTGGAACTAGTGGCGCTTCAAGAAACTCGATGGCCTGAAAGTGGAAACCATTTGTCTGTGAAGTTTGTTTGTTTGTGAAGATAACCTCGGAAATCCTGAGTGGGATTCCTCATTGAGCCAGAGATAATAAAGACTGGGTTGAACTTCTAAACAATCGATAGTCGAATGTGTAAGCTTCGCGTGCACATGAGATTGGCCAACCTGTCTTATTGTCTATGAACCGATTAGTACATTGATGTAATCCAACTCCAGGATAAAGACTCATTTTAAATTAATTTGGATAATCTGATGAGCTTTATTTCTGAGCACGGCGTCAGAATGGTAATTGATGACTATAATGCTAGAGCTGGCAGAAGACCGACTTATGTAATGATATATAGGACCGTACTCCCGACATAAAACTGCGACAGAAAAACGGAGAACTTATAATGTATACTTTGCGATCGCGCACAATCTCAAAGTGATAAGTGCATTCTTTCCTCAGAAAAACATCCATTTGGAAACATGAACATAACCACGTAAAACCAAATTATTCGTGTGTTGATTTGAAAAGAGCGAATTCCGATGTCCAAGATGTGAGATCGTATCGGTTTTCAACAAAATTCGTAGGCAGCCACCAGTATCTGGTCATTGAAAAGCTACGGTGTAAATTATCGTAGAAGTCGGAAAGGCCAGAAGAATAAACAACTCGATTCTCCTATGAAATTCTGATAAATGTAGAAATTTTATAGTGAAAACAAATCCCAAAAATGATAGGTTTGATGAGAAGTATTGTTTTACTGTTGAGCAACGAAATATTTCACAATGAAGTACTACATAATTATGTTTACGATCGCTAGATGAAATGAAGCGAATGACTGCTATAGGACAACTAACCAAATTTATAGACAGAAGAACGATCTAAGGCTAAGGTCTTAACAGTAAATAACTAAGCAATGAGCGCAATTCGCGAAGCTTTTATCATGGTGAACTGCTATTAGGGACCACAATGAAAAACTCTGTGTTAGCAACGTTACAGTACTCGATAAATGGCTTAAATAGTTTGGACCTACTTCATGTTCCATATGTATCACAAGCTGTGTTTGAATACCTTCAAATACAGACTGCATAGTTGCTAATTGAGGATCCATCCTATGAAAAAAATTTTTTTTTTTTTGCCTTAAATGGTTGTTTTATGTCATATTATACAATAACTAACCAAATTCGAGGCAAAAAAATGAAAAAAAAACAAAAAAAAATTTTTTTTTTTTTACTAAAATTTGTCAAAATTCACCATGGCCATGAAAAGTTTAAAGAAAAATCGTTTAACTAGAGTTGATTGTATTAATTTAAAGCTCTTGATATTTGTAGGGCTAACTTTGTGGAACTCTTTTCCACCTAATTCGATTGGAATGGTGCAAGAAATTATGCCCGAAGAATGAAAAGATATGTTCAATACTCAGAAGGATGATCGCTTGAAATGCAAGAATTATCGCGGTACAGCTCTCTTTGCACAGCATAGAAAAGTGGAGAAAATTATTGATGACCACCAATGAGGATTCTGTCCAAACCGTTTAGTCACTGATCAAGTTTTATCGCTGATGTTTTTTTCTAAGTACTATGAAATATCTCACAATGTGCACCACGTATTGCTTAGATTGCAAACAAACTTATGAGTCGATCAATCGAGAGAGGCTGTGGTATGCGCTTGAATATTTACGAATTCCAAACAAATACGTACATCTGTGTAAAATGACAATAATGCAGTCACAATTATGTATCAAAATTGAGAACTATAGGGATAAACTTATTATCAAACGGATAATTTATTGATGAATAAATTATCCGTTTGATAATAAGATTATCCCTATAGTTTTTGCTCATTGCTCCTTGCATTGTATCGAGTAGTAGTTTAGACTATTTAGTTTCTTTTAATTGACAGGCAGTCTAGAATCCTGCCATTTTACTACCCTTGGTTTTTATTTTAACCTCAGGTACATTATTCTTTATTAAAGGTACTTGGCTGGTTGTTCGGTTTTATAATTAACCGGCTGTTTCTCTCTACAAATTTGTAGCTTCTTTATTCTGTGGTCAAAAGGTAAACGAACATATCTCGATATAAGCGTTTCACCATACAATTTGATTAACTATCAGAAACGCCAGCGTTAGACGTTGGTTTATACCCGTTACCAGAACAGAAATTATACCCGTTCAGTCCAATATCTTAACTACTCGTTTAAACTTCAACCACAATCATTATATACATTTAGTACATGTCCTATGTCATGAATTTTGTTTACGTCTCCATCTGCATTAAATGCTTGCTTGATCATTAAAAAGACGTGGATTATTCAATCATTTTAACATTTAGGTGACCTTTATTTTAATCAACATTTTATTGTGTGTTTAACGTCACAACGTCTGGAAGGTGACGTCTGTGAATTCATTAACTATACCTACTTCTCACAATTCCTCTTCATCAAATTAAAATACGATGGCTATTGATAGATGTGCAGGCAAATAAACAATATCCGCGGAAAGTCCTCGATTATTCTCAGAGCTTTCATCATGTGACCGGATGTACCAGCATCATAACCAATATTGATCACTATAGTGATCGGTAATAACAACAATGTATACCATCAGCTAGTCCCTTTTATAATAATTACAGTAGAGCCGATTTTACATTTCTCGACATTCTTATCGAAAGTTGTTTGTCACACTATAGTTAACAAAATACAAACCGGGTTGTGTTGAGCCATAGTTCAACAGAGATATGGCATAATCTCCATACCTTATACACATTCATAGTGATTCATTTTTTCAGCTTTTGTTTTTTCCGTAAGTAAGTTTCATTGCACATTGAACACTCAAAGTCTGTCAATGAGAAAAACTTCTCCGGGTTTCCCATGTTCATGTGGTATCAGAATGTCGTTCCGTGTTCTTTCTCAGGTATAAGTGATTATTTTGCTAATTTTTTTTTTGCTTCAGTCTAAGTTCCTAGACCCTCACGCAATTGGCTTCTTAATCATAATCGTAGCTCGGATTTTAATTATATCAGATTTTCATTGATGATTGTTTATTTTGAGATTGCAAAATGTGCTCGGCATCATAGATTTCCATTCATCTTGTCTAGGAACTGCCATTCAGGGAAACTGTTAACTGGTATTCCGTGAAGTTTTTTTTTATCTTTTTTTTTTGAAGCTGGAGAGCTTTGATTTCAAATTTTAAGCAGAGCAACAAGGCATCCTATTGGTTGATATAACCATGGTATAACTATATCATCCGTTGAGGCAAAAAATTGAGTTTAATTTGCTGTAATTCTAACATTACTATACTCTAACCATCAGTTCGATGTTATTTACACCGATTTTGCTTTAGTTATCGATAAAGTTGGTAATTCCATA
The DNA here is from genome assembly GCA_963932295.1 of Tipula lateralis. Classification (NCBI taxonomy): domain Eukaryota; kingdom Metazoa; phylum Arthropoda; class Insecta; order Diptera; family Tipulidae; genus Tipula; species Tipula lateralis. The sequence continues at coordinate 97,725,837 of OZ010736.1, forward strand.
AATCTTAGTTTCCGACCTGTTGCAATTTATTAAAATATTCGATTCCTTTTTCCAGTCCTTTCGTGAAACATTTGGTTTTCCTCAAGCTATTCACATTAACTCTTTGTTTTTTATCCTATTTGTGAGTGATATATAGTTAAATGTTTTAAGTTTTGCTAACCGACTTCTTTAAAATATACATTTTTGCCACTATCAACAACTCATCTGATTGCTGGCTGTTACTAAATGGCCTAGTATGTTCTTGTAACTGGTTAATACTGAGCTTATTCTGAATGTGAGGTTATTTGCCCACTTAATATGAAATACCTCGCCAGTGTGTTTTTAATTTTATAGGTGGTGTTAAGAATTAAGAGTGTCCAGAAGCAGTTTGTCTTGCAAGCACTTCGGGCAAACAGCCGTGCAAATCAATTCACTCTTCCGTCGAATCAGAAGAGTTGTAATTTATTAAAACTGCGACGATTAGTTTAATGATTCGAATTCGCATCATGAATAATCTTCGTTTAACATATTATACAAGCGCGTATTGATGGCCAGATATGCTTATACAACTTAATGTTATAGGCTTTACATTGAAATATGACAAAATTGTTTTTTCTTCAAGAGTGGTAAACAAACAGGGCCAACCGGTTTGATATGTGTGTAAAGAATGACTAGAGTAAATTCAATTAAAATGTACTTTTAGAAGTTCTCTGTAAATCTTTATCTCACAAACGATCGTAACGTATATCTCAACCACTTATATATATGGGCAAAAGAGTGGCCCATATAAGTGGTTGAGAAATACGTTAATTGTTTGTGAATCATTGGACTGCATGTTGCTAGCCTATATATTTCAAAAATGCATTTGGTTAATTAATGACATTCTATATCAGTTTTCTTAGACTGTTGAACAATGCTTCATCAATACTGTACATGGATTATAATATTTACAGCTTTAATTAAATCTATAATTTTCAAATGTATGTATTCTAACCATTCGCCTTCAACCGTTTTATTCGGTTTTAACCGATCAAATGACGCAGGGGTTAAAACTGTTTCCTATAGAGCGAAAAGTACCGGGTTGAATTCCAACAGGTATAGGATCCAAAAAGAGGATTTTTTTCATCTGATTACGATCCAGTGATGAAGTATCATAGTTGAAATTTTTAGTATTGGGATATGACGTAAATTGATCTTTTAACGTCATTATAAATTGTAGGTTTGTTACGAAATAAGCCTTATCCGTAGTAAACAAAGTTTGTAGTCCCCGATTATTTTGAGAATATGTCCCAAGTAATATGTAGACTAAGTATGAGTGCGTAGTCTAGACTCCGTTAAGCTTAGTTCGAAAAAATAGGGAACCTTGAGTGGATTGTAGGGCGTAACCATTTCAAATCGATATCCAATATTACAACTCCAGAACTTTAAATATCAGCGTTCTGGCAACTGCATATATTGACTACACAACATTTATGCTCGTATATCGTCAGATTCTAGTGGTTCCATTTTACATTCCAAAAACAGCCATCGTAACACCTTATGGGTTGTTCGAAATTTTTTTAATGATATTTGGATTTAAGAATAAAGCAAATAATGCATAAAGTTTAGTTCGAATTACAATTCTTTTTTATTGTTATTAACGATCATATTAACATTATCTGCTTCATTTAACACATCTTGAAACAATTTGGAAAAGTTTGTCAGCATCCAGTTTGGCCATTAACAACATGGATAAATGTGTATTTCCAACATCTGTTTTCTTTACTACGTTTTGTTCTTAATGCCAGTTCAGTTGATCTTTAAAGCAGTTAACCCTTTTCGCAATTAACGTCAACATTTTGACATTCAGTATATAGTCGAAAACAAAAACTGTTAACAGTAATTATTTCACAAATTCGATTCGTAAAATAGTAAGAAGATTTTTTAACAGATGGTGGTTTTGTTACTATTAAATTTGTTAAGAGATGGGGCGTCAGTCACAAAAACACGCTTTTACATAAAATAATTATTATGATTTTTATACATATAGAATGTAAAAAATAACAACATGTAAATTACACGTTGAAAATAGTGTAAATTACATCGTGTATTTTACACGTTAAACTATGAGTATCTGCTGGTAGTGTGAATAATTCATGGACTGAACCATCGTTCAGTCAATACCAGACATGTCGGTATAGAGCTACGCAACGTGTAATTGTCGAGTGTACGTGGGTGCATTAGTGCATGGATATGAATGAATATTAAGCCTTCAAAGGACGTTAGAATAAAAAATCATCGCTGAAATATGGCCTTCGAAAAAGCACAAAAATCAATTATACAAATGAAAATCATAAAAGTCTTTATACAATACAAACTCGTACACCCAAACGATTATATCCAAAAATGGGCTTTATCACAATTTAATTTGTTTTTCTCTCGCTTAAAAATCAGATTAAAATGTTAATCGTTGTATCATTAAAACAAAAACCAAACACAGATTAAACAAACGCCAAGATTTGTATAATATGAATTTTAGTCTCGAATAATACACAGATCATCTCCAATCTAATTCTATTTGCGACTGAAATGTTTTGTTCGTCTTAAAGAAAACATTTGTGTATTACGTATAAATACCAAAAAGCTGTTTAAAGCTCAACACCTGATTTAGAACACTTTTTAAACATTTATATAATTTTATTTAATTTTTTAAATATTTTATTTTCATTCCAGGTAAGTGAATCATTATAAATGAATTTTTCACCAGACGAGGGTAAATCATCCCATTTAGACCTGTTTGTTTTGGTCGGTGTATTGTGGTACATAAAACCATATACGAATTCATAATACATATCGTAAGTATGTAGCACAAACGTATTATTTTCATTCCGACACCTTTCACACACACACGCAGGTAGATATTTTTATGTTATTTTAAAGTTTATTTATGATGAAAACTTTTTAATTACAACTCATTAAAATAATTTTAAAGCTCTCCTCATATACATACTATATGTATGTATATGAGGAGAGCTTTAAAATACCAAAAATTAAAACTATATAAAGGGCTTCTCAATAAGAGGTTTCATTTTGATATTCAAAAAACAGAATTCAATGAATGTTTATTTCTTTGTAAAGAGGAAGATATGCCATTAACATTTGTAAACTATTTCCGCTACGGGCTATGCTTGCTGCACCATATCCTATTATTCATGAAATTTTCCATCACCAAACTTTACAAATTGGTCAGGACCTTATATTTCACGTGGTCCCAAAGTGAAAAGTCTAAAGGTGTTTAATCACATGATCTCGGTGGCCAACTGTGATGACTATACTAATAACACGGTTAGGAATCTTTTCTTGCAAAATTGCGATTGTTTCATTGCTCATGTGGCACATAGTGCCATCTTGCTGAAAATAAACGTCACACACATCAATATCTTCTTATTCCGGCCATTTAAAATTATTAATTATAGCTCGTTAGCGCAATCCATTCACAGTAACAGTTACACCAGCATCATTCGCAGTAACACTTTGAAGATGGAGAAGCTTTTCAACAATCATTATTGGATTTTCTGAGCTCCAAATGCTTTAATTCTACCTATTAACGAATCTCCCGAGGTGAAAACGAGCCTCATCACTCAAGATGATTTTTTGAAGAAAATTCGGATGCATTTTGATGCATTTGAAGGACTCAATCGGCAAAGATAAGACGTTTATGGTGATCGACCTGCTTAAGTTCTTGTGTTAACTGAACTTTAAACGCTTTAAGACCTAATTCTTTTTGCAAAATACGATATAAAGTTGCTTATGAAATATCTAATTCCAAAGAATGACAAGGAATCGACAAACCTAGGCGTTCTTCAATACTGCGGCACAGTAGCAATATTCTTAGTTGTTCTTGAGCGACGCACACAGTTTCGAATCTTCACATCACTAACATGTCCCAACAGCTCAAATTTTGCCACCAGATTCACTACTGTCGGCCCAGAAGGTGCAGCTGCACGATTTCCATCATTTTTGTAATGAATTTTAACAATGCGTTGTTGAAGCGTGCATTGTACCATTTTTAGTAATGGCGTAGTTTTTATTTGTCAAATGCAAAAATTACAGCTTTAAAATTGACAGCTGCCCAAATAGCAGGCCATTCAAAATGAAACCTCTTATTGGAAACTCCCTTTATTATATATTGTATCTATGGCAGAGCGTGGACACGAGAACAAGGCAAAACTATATCAAATTCTGAGTTAAATTTTATGTACAACGACAGAACGTATAAAAAACCAACGAAATTTATGAATTAAATTATGATTTTATTTTTTATAATTTAATGTTGGCTAGACGACAATCGTCATCATACATACAGCAAAGCTCAAAATTTTATTGTGATTTTGTGATGTTGCGCCAAGCTTTTAGAAAATAGCTATAACTTTTGTTTCTGTTTTGTTTAGCGTTTTTTATGCTGCACAAAATACTGTCCATTATTTTACTGTTGCTAGGAATGTATAGCAAATTATATTTATCTCATAATGTTTATCACCCCTGAAGGTATACGAACCAGACAAAAGTTTATTCATGTTACGGATGTCTTTTGTACAATGTAAATTTTATATTATACAAGTACTTTTGTCACTGTAACCAACCACTGTAACCAACCATAACTATATTCGTTTTAGATGTTAATGGACTCATTTGTTTACAAAAAAATCAAAAATATTTAAACCTTGACAGACTGTTTTAATATTTGGTCTTCAATTTGATAACCACGTGACAATAGCTCGTCAACCACTTATGTCTACAATTTGGATTTTTAGTCGTTGTAACATACAAGTACTAACTATTCGTTGAAACAGTCAAGTATTAGTTGTAACAGACTAACAGCTATCCATAGCCAAGTCCTGGAATATGTACAATAAATATCAAATCAGACTTCAAGCCCTGTATATTCTAAAATTATGCGGACCTAAGCACTGTCTTCGTTTAAATGAAAAAAGATTGTAAGAGTAAGTTCTGATTCAGGGGTCGTCTCGTGATCTAAACCTTGAAGTTGGAGCAATCCCTTCTGTGCAAACACATTATTATCACTTGTCAATATCCTTGTTTAAAATTTCTATTTCCTGTAACATATACATTTCGCGAACTTTCCATTTCTGCCCGCGCACTTTCCATTCTCGTCCAACGAGTTTCTTTTTATATTTTGCATTATGTAAACATTAGACTGTAAGGTGACCCTTAATAGTCTACAATATTTTTAAACTTTTTATAAATTTTCACAGGTGTCTTTTTGATTCGTGATGCGATTTAGCCGAGAATTTTTTCAAATAATTTATCCGGTTCGATCACTGGATTGTGAATATAAAACTCGCAAACTTTTGATTTCAACTAAATTAATTTCACACAAAAATTACTCAAATGTCTACGCCTATTTATACGAGGTAAATCTTTGTAGAACTTTCCATTGCGATTTGTATTTCTACATTTCGCGAAGTTTCGTTGCATCGTATTTGGTTCGCTCCGCCTATTACGTTATTTATTTTTAGTTTGTTCGTATGTGTAAACATTTGCTTACAGGGTAACACCAAAACTACTGCTCAACCGCTTACAAGCTTACATTACGCAAACTTTCCATTTCTCCTTATTCCTCGTATTTGGTAACCATTTTTGTTGACATTCTCTGTTTCCTCTTGGAATTTGCTCTCATCGTGTCTAATCGTTTCCCAACTGTTCGATTATTCACTCGTACTTCATATCATTTTGAACTACATATGCTGCTTCCGTTTTGTAGTTCTGTTTAGCGACAGACATAGGTGACATTTTCGGTACTATTATACTTACAACCATGTAAAGCTGTTTACTGACCTTCTTCCTTGGTCTCCTTGATTCTAAAGTGGACGCCACATTATTTTATTGGGCAGTCGTCCAATACCTCTGGAACTAGACCTTTTGGTACCACCACAGATATCGGGTTATTTCTGATTGACCTTTTCTTGCTGCTTCAATCGTTCTTCAATGTTCTCCTGTCCGGTTATAATATTCTTCTGTTATCCCAACGCTTGTTCGGTCATCAATAGTTCATGATCGTTGTTAATTGGCCTTACGGTCGGTAAAGTTGTTCTTGGCCAGTAAGCATATCAGTTTTAAAGGTTGTGTATCGTTTTGAGGGTTGTTAAGTTCTGCTTATTCCTATAGTATCGTGTGAAAGTCCCACTAATAATGTTCTACCACTAAATATTAAAACAGTTCAGCTGTTATAGGTGACGTCCTCAAATATCCAAGTTCTTACAGGTTTGACGTATGCAGTACGGTTCAATCGCAGTTTAAAAATCTCTCAAATCGGTAGTATACTCGTTGAGGACAAATCCAAATACCGTTTTTTTGCAAAATTATGTCATACAACAATGTATCATACACAAATAATAAAGAAATTGGAGTTTTTGGCTATTACCATTGGTTCATGTTCTGATGGTATAAAAAACCAACGTTAAGAGCAAAGAGTTAAGAGTTCGTGATTTTTTTTCGAAATTTTAGGCCATTCCAACGCCCACTTAGGTGGGCCATATTACTTTTCACCATCTTTATTAGTGATGTTGTTGTCTCGGGTTTCAAGTTGTGTGTATGCTAACAACTTAACATTACCGCCCAGGTGGCGCAGTGGTTAAAGCTGCGACAGTTCGAGCGGGAGACACCGGGTTCAAATCCCAATAGGGGCAGGATGCAAAAGGGATTTTTCACCATGAGATTACGACCTGTGGTGTAAATGAACACAACTATCACCTCCTGTTAGAGTACAGAATTCATGGGCCGACCCAATCTTCCATGCCAGCGCTATAGGCTGACATGGAGCTATGCAATGTGCAGATGGTTAGGAAAATCGGACCTATTGGATGTACGTCCTCGAATTGGCTGTAATGGCGTTAAAGTAAAGACGTAAATAAGCAAACAGATATTAAATGATTTGATTGATAATGTGCAGCCGCAGAGTAGGAAACCAATTAGCCAGTATATCTCGCTTTGTTTTATTTTAATTTACTCTACTTTTTGACTAACATGGTATTTCACGTTGAATATTGAATCAAGATGTAATCCGAGATATTTAGTAGATTCAGCATAGTAAAATGTAACCATTTGAGAAATTTATGGAGGTTGCTATTTTTCCCGCAACGTGCATGCTACTTTGTACTGATTTTAGCTCGTTAAACTTTATTTTTCAATCATTGGCTGATTTTATCGAGTGCTTGCTGCAATAATAATTAAAGAAGGCGAAAATAATTCCAGAACTCAATGTCACTAGAGGCCCACGGTTCAACCCACATACACATACAGATTAAAAACACCCATTCGTGATTGATGAATCGTCACCACCCCGGGAATCGAACCCGAGACCCCCGAATGACAGAGCAAGTACGCTACCTTCTCTGCCACGAGAGCTTGCTGTAAGTATTCGACTGCTTGGTTCTGTGACACACTTGATTCTAATACAGCTGTATCATCAGTAAAGGTTCCGATGAAGGTTGTTTCCGTTGTCGGCATACACGAAATGTAAAGTAGATGTATAGGATGGAATCTATTACGCTACCCTGGGGCACCCCTGCTGAAGCTGGCTCGAAGTTGGCGTATGTTTCTTCAGGAGACTCTCTAAATTTTCGTTTGTGTAGATACGAATCGAGCAATTGGCAGCATTTTTGTAGCACTATTTTACTTATATTGTAGATGAGATCATCATGTCACACTATTTCGAAAGCCTGTAAGACATCTAGAAATACGGCAGGACAATACTTCTGCTCTTCAAATATTTATTCTTATGATTCAAATGCTTGTTCATTTCTGATTTCAAACTGGAAGTTTGGTCATCGTATAATGACACAGAGTTTGATAATTATGATGACGTCACTTAGAGTGGTTTGATACAACATCGATCCTAAATTGTGGTGTCATTCCGTACTATCTTACATAATTTAGATTTTCTATCCAGTAAGTGAAGAAAGTATAGGAATGGAATAATGATTCCTTGTCGTGATTGTAACTCCAGTTTCAACCAATACCCAAAATGTTGATATATAAATGACAAATGAGACTAGCAACAAATTCGTGCCTTCATCACCAACGCCAATATTTCATAGTACTCTCTCTCCCTCTCTCTCTCTCTCGTTTGAAATCCAGTATAAAGACACAAAATTGGAAAAAAAGTTTTCTCAACGCACGCAACAATGATACCATACAAATATGAAAATGTGTTTTACCTTTTTTTGTGGTGTTTATGGAAAAAATATAAGTTTGGAAGAAAAATGAAAATTCATGGAAAAATTAAATATTATGCTTAAAAGAAAATGAAAACGTTAAAAAGCTCACCGTAAAATCATAATTTTCAACTTTTGACGGTTACATATTATTACTTTGTGTGCGTCGTGTATACATATATGTATAAGGTTATTTCACCGGGAAGATACAGTAAATTCTTGATTACTGGTGTGTATACATATTTTCGGATTTCTCGGTTACTAATACATACTGTATCTTTTGAGCCCCAAAATTTGTCAAGACTAATTTTTATGTATCCATTATATTACATTTTGTCTTAAGACATTTTTTATGGCAACGGTATACGTATCCATATACACACATATCATATGTTGTGGAGCGGTTTCATTTTTGTTACATATTCCTGTACCGTGAAAATCACATAAAATAAAATTAAATATATGATTTGTTCTATATTAAAATATATATGCATTAGTGTTTCGGTTGCGGTGTGTATATGTGTTTTGTTGCGGTGTCTGTAATATGGGTTGCGTAGAATTAAAGACTTAATTATTAAAAGAGATTTGGGGTTTGTAAAATATTTAATATAAGGTTTGCATAGGCCTAGTAGAATTATCGCGGAACAGCTCTCATTTGCACAGCATACAAGTTATTGTCGTATATTATATTGGGAAAAAATACTCTTCTGGCGGAGGAAATTATCGTTGACTACATTCCGTCCAAATCAGTCAGTCTCTGATCACGTTTTCTCGCTACGTATGATTATTTCCAAGTACTACGAAATATCGCGATATACACCAGCTACTTCTTAATTTCAAGGAAGTTTATGACTCGATCAATCGAGATTCGAGAGATACTATGGACAATCCAATTTTTTGCATATGCAGATGATATCTGTGTGATTGGATTAAATGGCAACGGAGCGAAAGAGATACTTGGTCCACTGGAACAATGTTCGGCTTTCGTTGGTCTCAAACTCAACAAGCCCAAAACCAAATATGATCTAAGAATTTCGAGGACAAGACGCAATTGATTTCAGTGGTAGTTACCACAGTTTGAAGGAGTGTTGAGATTCAAGTATCTTTGATCTCTCATTATATACTCATAATAATTGTGTGGGAGAGGAAATCAATGTTGGCATTGCCGCTGGCAATCGGGCTTTATATTCTCTTCGTCTACTTCTGAAATCAAAATATCTTGCAAATGCGGATAAACTGAATTTGTACAGAGTGTTGATCAGACCCGTTGTCATGTATGTATGTGAGTGTTGGACCTTGACGGATGAGTACAAAAGAATCCTGCTAACATTCTAGAGAAGAATCATGCGTGTGATATATGGGCCAAAACGCGAAGTTCTGTTCAATCACAAGATCAAAAACTAATGCAAATTCCTGATATCGTGTATAAAATCAAAGGACCGTGAGTATGCTGGCTCGGTCACGTTCTGCGTGCTGATCTGAACCGAATGATACGTTGATCATTGAAGGAAGAGCTGCCTTTTGGTAGGCTAAGAGATTGTGAACACGGTACGGGACAACAGTAGCCGGTAAAAATCCTAAAAATAGGGCTCGTGGCCCATAAACCAGTTCACGAATTCATCACATTACATACATTGAAGTGATCGTAGTAAGTCTTACTCGAAATTACTATGAATGACCATTTAATGTTTGGAAGAACTCGATTGCTATAATCCTGGGGCAAGCCGGGGAAAACAAAAGTCATTTTTATTAATACTTAAGAGAAGTATTACAAACAAGACATAAATACATAAGATCGGTTTAAGTAAATTCAGATGCCAAATATTGATTGATTCAATTGAATCAGTTGCACATTTTAAACTTGATGAGACCCGAGAAGAAGCGAAAATGTGATTCAAATCCCAATTGGGGTGGCATTTCCATCTAATATTATAATATAACATGTTCCAACTGATGCGACATGATATTTAAAGAGAACAGGGGACAGTAAGCCTTGAGATTGTAATAAACCAAATTATAAAATCAGATAGCTCGTGTGAGGCCACATGACGTTTAGATAAAAATAGCCAATTTTGGATTAGTCGGCAATTATTAGTCTGCATCCGTGTATTTTTCTGTTGGGTCAGGCGCTTGAAATGACTGGTTAGAATCTTGTCTGAATACACCAGTATATAATAGTATGTGTTTGCAATTGACGATAACACTAACACAAAAACTTAATTAACATGTCTCATCAATTATAGTGTCTTGATACTGCAAAGTGTGGAGTAATTATTGCGTCGCGGATTATTTACATTAGTGTGAGCCGGATTATAATGTAACGCGATGATAATCTCAACTTCAACATTTTATGTTTTAAACATAATAGATTGTTTAGACTTTAACAACGCAATAATATCCTTGTTTGATTTAATTCGGTTTTGAAGTGCTTCCAACAAATTTTGAACAAAAATTAATCACAGGCACTACAGTGCAATAAATTTCTCGGGTTATCCCTTATGCATCTACCACAAAAGGTAGCAACAGTGCAACTAGTCATTCAATTCCAATTGACTTTCAAAGGAAAGTTTCATGAGTATACTAACCAGTTACAACTAATTTAATACCCCTATTATGAATGTCACCTCACCTCACTCGTCACCGTGACGTGTATCGTCACTCGAGTCAAATTTTGGTATTATGATTGTCGCTTTATTTTGGGTGAGTGACGGTTGCATCATGGTGCGTTATTTTCTATATTTTGTTGTTTTTAAGTTGGTAACTATTATTTTTTGTTTTGATTTCGGTATGTTTGACGTTTGGTGGTGTGTTAAAATAATACATTTCAAGTTTTTAAAAGTAAATTAATGTTTTGTAGTTCAGTTTATTTTAATAATTAAATTTTTCAAAAATTCGACTACTGAGCGATGTCTGGATTTTATTTGCATTTCTTCAACAAATTTTGGATTCTCACTGCCGTTTGTAATTTTGAAAACTGACTGCTGTTTTAGAAAATTATATTAAAAACAAAAATTATTATTAAAAACGAAAATTATTATTTATAAATCGATAATTATTATTTTAATAAATCACCAAAAAGAAAATTATTATTTAATAAATAAAATCCAAAAAAAAAGTAAAAACGTATTTTAAATTGGTCAAAAAAAAAATTCTCACTTGCTTTATGCTTATTACATTCCCAAAGTTCACATTCATTAGGTAGATAACCTATCTTTTGAAAATATTTGAGAGTTAAATAGAAGTGTATAATGGTGTACATATGTTCTATCTATGTAACCATCCTTCAAATATAAGGAATATCCATTGAGTACGTATTGTAATATTAACAATGCTAGACAACAGACTGGATAAGATATAGATAAGCAGCAATGATAGAATTCACAAAATTGAAGGCTTATCTGGGTGAATTATGAAATTTCAGCTTGTTAAGAGGGTGACAAATAGGTGACTATCAATATTTTTGCTAAATATCCACGGAATGTTCCAAATTCTCATAGTATCCTTGCCAGTGAGATCTATATTTGAAAACTTTTAAGGTATCCTCGTTTTGATCCTTCAATTTAACGAAGTAGTTTTTAGTTTATAAAAAAGGTTTTCTTTGAGTCTTACAAAAGAAAACTTTTTTCTAACCTAAACTACTTCGTTGAGGTCATCGTGTACATTGGATCTAGAACTCTGTTTATTACCATGACTTCAACCTATATACTCCATTTGCTCTGTAGTTGCATTTATCTTAGTTCAGCTCAAAATTAAGGTTTTTGGAACTTCTATTATAACCTCTTTGTAAGATGAACATTTGATAAATATTTGAATGTTCCTATATATTAAAATGTGTAACCATAGAATTTTCACCTCTTAGCCGTTGACATTGTTATTTTAGTTGCAATTAACTATGGTCACCTTAAATCAGAATAATTATTTACTAAAATAAGCCAGAGGTGGAGTTGATATATGAATCAAATGAGAACTATATGCTTTGAGGCAAGAAGGTCTTTCCGGTCTTGAGGTTTTATAATATTTTTTGAAACTTATCTGGGAAATAATATATAATAAATCGCAACAACAGGTATTTTACCGGTTTTCCTTTTTATTGTTTTTAAGAAGTCACATTACAGCACTTTGCGAATAATCTTGACTAATTATTTTATGCGAATCATCCTCCACGGCTATCTTTGTCTTTATTGTTGACAATATACGTGAAAATTTCCTTTTTTAACAGCGGCTCAAGATTAAATAATACATATTCGAAAAAATTTCGATGCTGATGGGTCGATGCTGATCTATACTCTAAACTGTGTTGCCAGTCCCCTTTTTTGACATTCGAAATTCATGAATTACGCTTTAAATTGCTTCCACATCCGCTAGATACTCCAGACTTAGCTCCAGACTTAAAGAAATGACTTAGCGGAAAGAGATTCGGCTCTAATTAGGAAATCATTGATGGAACAAACAAACGCTTTTTTTGATGGATTGAGAAATCGTATTATTTGGAATGGATCGAAAATTGGAAAAACGTTGGACTAACTCTTCAATTTTTTAATAGTTTATTCGTACGTTTGGTAATTTTGTTTTCACCATTCATACTATGGTAGTATGGTAAAATGTAGTTTCAAAATGATTCTCAGAACGATTTTGTCACGATCTACAGTTGAATTTTGGTGTCATGTTGCCTCTTTTACTCAATGTTCGTTGAAACAAAAAGTTAAAATTAAACTGTCTCTTGTGAAAAAATGTAGAAACAAAAAATTGAAATTCTGGAGTACTATGATTGGTCGGAAAAATTGTTTAAATGATTGAATGAACGAAGAAATTGAAGTACAGGGTGGGGCAAAAGTCCCGCTACCATTTTAAATGCACGCTTTCTTGGTTATGTGACGTTTAGCTCAGTTTCGGTTTAATTGTGTTGTGTAGATGCCTAATTATATAATGAATAAATATACGCCACAAGAACGAGCAGAAAAAGTGATAGTATTTATTGAAAATAATCGTTTCATTATTGCCAATCAGCGGAAATCGCGTCAAAATATCCTAATCGTCCAGTGCCTCACAAAACCACAATATTCGTGTACATGCAAATTCTCGACAGTACGGAACGACAGCAGACTGATCTCGTTCTGGAAGCCAACGGACGTCTCCTAACGCTGAAAATGTGGCTCTGGTTTCCGAATTTAACAGCACCAGACTTTTTCTTATGGAGTTTTTTAAAAACAAAAGTTTATTCGAATAAGCTCCAAACGATTCAACATCTTAAAAGCAATATTGGTCATGAAAAATGCCTTAAAAAGAACCGAAAGTTGCATAGCGAATCGCGGTCACCATTTAGCCGATATAATTTTTCCAAGTATAACGAAAAACAAAATGTAAAGACCAAATACACTTTTTATGAAAATCAAACCTACTTATCTTTTCTTTGAACAAAGTTATAGGCAATCAAAATGGTAGCAAGACTTTTGCCCCACCCTGTATAAACTAAGCTAAGTGTATCGTGTTAAAAGGCGACTACGTTGAAAAGTATTGTTTTTTCGCCGAAAATACTATTTTTGTTTCATTTTATTCACTTTACTTCTCACTCTGCCGTTCTATTATGCTTACTCATCCAATTTATGCATTTATGTTCTGATGAGCATACAAGTGTGTTAAGCGTACGTGTTATAAGTGTAATTATGGATTTATTAGTGGAATGGATGGAAACAATCAATTTTCGAACGCGATCACTCAAATCTTCGCAGATACCTTCCGTGAGAGTTATTCTGCAGACGTATACCGTCCGACAGGCACCAAAAATACTCTAAACTGCGCAAATCTTGGAGGGCAGGGAGAGCATTGTCGTAACTGACGTTTGGTTGTCTTTATAGTGATATTCTTAACAGTTTCATACAAGTATTCTTAAACCACTTTATAATGATAATGTCTGTTATGCTTATTGTTTTATTTAATTCTTGGTACAATTATATGTACATATTTAATTTAATTAGATTATCATCACTTTTATCAACCAAAAACAAACCAACGTTTTACTTTTTATAGTTCTAACAGATTTTTAAATCCAATTAACAAATGTAATTTCATAAAATGTTATTCGTAAATTTTCTTGGAAACATGGATGATGATGTTGACTTGAATTGCTTGCAGCAAATTGAAGTGCCAACACTTTAATTTAGTTATGTAAATTTGTCAAAAGTTATTTGACTCCATTCCAGTGCTTTGCTCCATTCCATTGCTTATTCTGAATCCGAAACTTGACCTATGTATCTCCAAAACGAGACCCTTTGTAAGTTATCAATTTATTTACATTAATATTCGTTTCAGGTAGATGTATGTAAATAATCCAAAATGAAAAATCACTTTATTTGCCCATACTGTTTATTTGGGAGGAGGGAGCAACAACTCTAGTTAAAGAGTACACAAGACAACATAAACTAAAATAAAAACTTTTTTGATTGCGTGAAAATTATAGTTTTGTACCAAAAAGTTTTTCTCATATTATACGTACGTATGTATGTATGTAGGTCTATATGATATACGAAAGTAAAATAAGGGATACAGATTGGCATAAAATAAGGATATTCGAATATCAAATCTAAAGCGAAAAGTTTTTCTCGGAGGAAGAAAAATTATTTATTCATGGAAAATATGAAATCATACAAATTTTCTTATCACTTTCTTTGTACAATTTTGTTACTATTGCATTTTCTTTAATTTAACACAAAACTGTATGTTATATACGTATAAAACAGTGATGGGAAATCTCAAATCTTATTTGATTGTAATTTCTGGGGAAAACTACACGTATATACATACATATCTATATCGATACGACGAGATAAGGGGGTATATATAACGTAGACTTGTTGAATTTTCTCGAACAACTCACGTCGAATTCTCTAATGTAATGTAACTCGCACAGACATGGTATATATACTATATAGCTATATCCTCCATCGACTGTATCATTCGAATCATTACAATAAACAACTTTTTATTTTTTGCTTATTTTAAACAAAAAAAAAAGAAAATTATATAGAAGGGAAGAAAATTATAATTTTCCCATCCAGTTTTCTTTCTCCGTACAATATACGCGTCTAAGAAAAATCCCAAAAGATGATAAAAAAAAATTCTCTTAATAACATTCTTATCATACGCTGAAATGAAAATGAAAAAATAAAATTACGAAAATGTTTAGGAAAATGGGAAATTTATTTTTGCTTCGGGTTCAAGCATAGAATTTTAAAAGAAATTTTCCTCGTGTTTAAAAGCT
Source organism: Tipula lateralis (assembly GCA_963932295.1). Classification (NCBI taxonomy): domain Eukaryota; kingdom Metazoa; phylum Arthropoda; class Insecta; order Diptera; family Tipulidae; genus Tipula; species Tipula lateralis. The sequence continues at coordinate 97,741,290 of OZ010736.1, forward strand.
GTTTGTTTTATTGAATATAAAGAGCGGGTGTGTATGTGTATGCCCGAAAATTATAAATCGATGCTGTTCGAAAAAGATCGAGAACAATAATTTTTCCAATACGCCTGTTGTCTGCTGTAACATCCCAGTTCTGTACTATTTAAAATTAATCAATTAAATGGTTCCCATTAAAAACATATATGCACTTCTATACACAGCTAAAATGTAATAAAAAGTCTCAACTGTCATGGTTTCACAATATTGCAACCATAAATTGTTTTTTTACCTTAACGAGTGTATAGTACATATAACAACAATAAACCATACACAAAACCATCTTGATCCATGAACAAAAATATATATAAAATAAGAATTTGATGTATCTCACACTACTCTATGGATATCTATATAAAGGAGTTTTCAATAAGAGGTTTCGTTTTGATATTTACAATAAAACGAGTATTTTAACATTTGAAAACGACATCAGCCAAATGACCGCCACGGCTACGTTTGCTATACCATATTCTTTTCACGAATTCCATCTTTAAGGTCTTGCAACGATTGTGGAGCATTGGACCTTATCTTTCACGTGTCCTCAAAGATAAAAGTGTAAAGGTGTTAAATCCCAAAATTTCGGTGGCCAATTGTGATCACTTTTTCGGTTACGAAACTTTTCCGGCAAAATTGCGATTGTTTCATTGTTTGAATGGCTCGTAGAAGGCGCCGTCTTGCTGAAAATAAACGTCGTCCATATTAATATCTTCCGATTCCGGCCATATAACATCATTAAACATAGCGCAGTAGCGCAATCCATTCACCGTAACAGTTTCACTAGCCTCATTTTCGAAAAAAGGCCAAATACATTGCCAGCCAAAAACCACATCAAATCGTGACACGTTGAGAATAGACCGGCTTCAGTTCTTGTGTTAACTGAAGTTTGCGAGGCTAAGGATGTAAGTTTTTATGAAACATACGATGTACTGTCGTTTGTGGAATGTCTAATTCCAAAGATCGACGAAGAATCGACCAAGCGACTAACTTGTTCCAACAGTTTAAATTTTTCCACCAATTTCACTATTGTCGGCCGAAAAATTTTTGTAGTAAATTTTAACAATTTCCTTGGGTTGTTGCATTGTTAGTAATGGCATCGTTTTTACTTGTCCAGATGACAGTTTCAAAATTGACAAGTGCCCAAATAGAAGGCTATTCCAAATGAAACCTCCTTTTGGAAATCTCTTTATATATATATATATATATATATATATATATATATATATATATATGTAGGGAGACAACACAAATCGACCAAGCACAATTTCATCTTGATGTGAACACAGGAATCTCATAAAAAAATGAGGAGGATGAAAAACAAACGGAAAACTAAAATTAAAAAACTATAACTTCTTGTATATACTCGTATTGTGAGGTTGCTATATACCATATATGTACATACATATATACGAATACCATACCGCAAATGTAACTTCCATTTCTCATATATTTATAAAGACATACACGAGAAGATGAAAATATAGTTTTTTCCGCATTTTCTTGTTTTTCATACAAATGGTATACACACACACATACACAGAGAGAGATACACGGACACACTCTAAAAATAGAAAGCACAACTTTGTCAAATGGAAGATGAAACTTATATTTTGTTGTTGTTGTTGCTGTTGTCTTTCGACTTTCGGCTCAAAACTACTCGTCGTCGATAAATACACAACACAATGTTGAAGAGATTAAAATGAGTAACGTTCAGCTCGTATAAAGAATTGTTTTATTCTGATGTACGTCCTCGTGTGCATTAAAGATTTAATTGATTCAAATTAAATGACAGTTTAGATGGTATGCTATTAAAGCTATAGTATACAGTATTCATTTTATACTATACTTTAGACGACATGTTGTGTGGTGAGATCTCTAATTTTTTATATAATATTTTAATTAAAATGTAAATGGAGAGTGATTGCTCTGTGGTATGGTAATAACATGGATTAAATCGTGGTTTAGACTATACGAAGACTAGTTGGCATCATCAAATGTGTGCCACACAATTATTCAGTTTAAAAGTTTAAATGGTAAACAATCGCATTAATCCGAACGTTGTCTTTTTTACTGAACTGCAAATTCACAAACCAATGCCAACACCACACTTATAATATCAAATTACATAACTTTCCCGTTCCTTTCGCAATGTGTCGATTTCGATACGTTACATACTTCCTATTATAGTATGGGGAAAACGCTCTTAGAACTACTTATACCAGAGATCCAGTGACAGTGAAGGAACTGAATGGCATAGTGGACACTTTCAGTTATACCTGCAATCAGTCCGTCATCGCTATTTGCCCAATAGTTTTGCACAGGGGTAAGCAAAAACCGGCATGGTAGTCCAAAAAACTGGGGACCTACCCGAAAGCGTGAAGGACAGCATTTAATAGACCCAAAAGTACGAGAGAGGCTCAGGACTTCTACAAGGAGAACATCAAAGTATACAAAAAAGAAATAAGGAAGGCACAGAGGAATTCATGGAGACACTTCTCCAACAAAATGGAGAAGTCTCCGAGACCTCTCGTATAACGAATATTTTGTCTTTCAATCCTACCAGTCCTAGGTATTTAATTAAACTGGATGGATCCTGGACTGCTTCTAGTGAGGAATCTTTGAAACTTCTCATCGAAATCCACTTTTCAGGAAGTTTCGAAGACTCGACAGGGACTAGTACTCACCAAGAAGCACACTCACTGCGCATGGAAGATATCGTAACCAAAACCCGGATCCTATGGGCACTTGAAGGGTTCAAACCCTATAAATCGGCTGGACCGAATTATTCCCGCGGAGATTCAGAACAGCTCGAGGATTACACTCCCCTGGTAGTAATCTTCAACGGGTGTTTTAAACTGGTCTGTATTCCGCGGGGGTGGAAGGAGGTCAGAGTGATATTTATTCCGAAAGCGGGTAAATGCTCACAAGACTACCCAAAAGACTTAAGACCAATAACTCTATCATCGTTTCTATTGAAAACCTTGGAAAGGATGATGGATATTTACATACGCTCAAAAATAAAGCCTAGTGACTGGGCTGAGACTCAGCACACGTACTGTAAAGGGAAATCTGTGGACACGTAAGTACAATTGAGAAATCAATATTCTCGGAAGAGTTTTATGTTGTGGCGTTTCTTGATATTGTGGGCGCCTTTAACAATGTAAAGACGGAGGCAATTCTGGGGGGATTGTCACTCCTAGAGATGGATTACCCTGTAAGTGGGTTAATCAATCACATGCTTGTGTGCCGGATGCTTAACTCGGAGCTCGAGGAATCCACCATGAGGAGGTGGGTGACTAAGAAACCCCACAAGGAGGTGTCTTGTCTTCTCTCCTCTAGAACAAAGCAATCAATGAGTTGCTGTTAGAGCTGGAGAGAGAGGGGATCGGAGTGATTACTTATGTAGATGATGTAGCTATAGCTGTCTCTGGGAAGTACTTATGCACGGTGACGTTGGTAATCCAAAATGCCCTACTAATTATTACGAAGTGGGCCATCAAATGTGGATTGGCAATTAGCGCGTCTAAAACTGAACTGGTAATATATAGGAAATAAAAAATCCCAGTAGTAGATCCACCTCTCTTAAATAGTAAGAGACACGCTTTTACGGACAAGGCAAGATTTCTAGACATACTCTTGGACAGTGAGCTTAGCTGGAAGCCTAACAAGGCTAATAAAGTATTGTACTCGTGTAGAAACGCCATCGGAGAGAAATGGAGCCTGAAGCCGGAGCTGGTACACTGGTTATTCACTTCATTAGTAAGAACTGTACTTATGTATGGGGTGAGGTGTGGTGGTCACCTCTTGATAAAGTAACGTACAAAAAAGGGTTGAGAAGATGCAAAGAATAGCATGCTGACGACAATGCCTTGAAGGTCATGTTTCACCTTCTCCCCGTGAACATTTATGGTAACCAGATGGCGGTGATTACGGCTACCCGACTATCAGCCATATTTCAGTGAAAATGTCTTCAGACAGGACACTCGATGATAGCTAGTTCGCTGAGGAAGGAACTGGCGAATCTAGAGTATGTTATACCGACTTTATGCTTCGAGAAAAGGTTTCGAACTACTTGCTCTTCAAGTGAATCTTGAAGAAGCGGGTCGACAGCGGAAACGGAAGCAATGCAGTTGTTTACGGATGGCTTCAAGCTACACGGTAAAGTAGGAACTGGAGTTGTTTGTGATAAATTAGAGGTGGATATAGCAGTTCGTCTTCCTATGATAACTGTAGCGTGTGCCAGGTAGAGTTGATAGCGATTGAAGAGGTCCTGAACTGGTTGAGACATAATGTGGTTTGTTCGACTGATATCGTAATTTATGTGGACAATCAGGCGGCAATCAAGTAGCTGGACTCATGAGTGAGCATTTCAACATTCAGATAGTCTGGGTCCCCGGCCACTCAGACATCATGGGAGAATGCAGGGTGGACGACCTAGCAACTATCACTAACGGTATCACTAACGGACCGTCGCCGATCTAAGTGTGCTATAGCAGCCACTCAACCTAACCTAGTTCCTATTACAATTGGAAATGAGAACAAGTATCAACCAAAATACGAAGAGCATAGGTGGTGAAGCTCATTCGTTTCACTAGTCTATGATAGAATATGTGTAGTATTGATATGATCTAAAGTTCTTTCCTGGCCTAAATCCAGCTTCTTATATTATTCATTTTTCGTTGATTGATAGGGATTATTATCACTAATACTTTTATCGTGTCGTTGAGAAGTGAGATACCTCTCCAGTTCTTGCATTCTATTAGGTCGCCTTACATGTACCATTATTATGTACGTCGCCTTTGAAAATTCAGGTGGTAGATAATCAGTACCAGCAACCTTATTATTTTTCGGCTTCTCGACAGTGCTATTAAGCCGCTCCATTAGTTGATGGATGATAATAGTTTCGTTATAGTTGTCATCTGGAAGTTTGTAATCCGGTTCGTTTGGGCGAACAAAGTATTCCTTCCATCTATTTAGTTGTTGCTCATGTGTGGTTAAAGTTGAACTGTTCAGATAGTTTTTTGGTGGATTTTTTGTGACTTTTTCACTGACATTGGTATAATTGGCGCATATCTCTACTTACAGCTGCTTCTTGTGCAGGCTTGAGAATCTCTTCTGTGTATGTGTGAAAATCATTCTTTACCATTTTCTTTATTTCTTTCCCTGTTTACGACGTTATATATTAATCCAGAGTTTCCCATAGTATTGTCTTAGAAGCCGTAATAGTTTTGCTATTGGAGAAATATTGAGTTGGAGTTTGAATGTATTTCTTCTATCATTATTTCTTAACTCATCCGCATGTTTAATTTTCTTCTATTCGTTTGTTTGCATGCTACTACAGCATAGGTGGTGTAATTTTGAACGATTCCCTTTCATTCTTCTAACATCTTTTAGTGATGTTAGAAATTTCTTGTTAACTTGTACGTGATCAATTTGATGCTTTGTTCTGCCATTTGGTGAAGACCAAGTTTATTTATGTAAATTTTTGTGTGAGAACTTACTGCCTTATAATAGATGATGTGTGATACAATAATCGACGAGTCTATCTCCATTGTTATTTCTTGTTGCTGCCTAATGTACGTAGGCAGCAACAAGAAATTTTTGGAATGCTTTTATTGTGTTTGCTTCAATTGTAGCATTGAAATCATCCTGGATTAATTTTATTTATTTTCTGGGTGTGCTTGATTCGTGCCCGTCTACGATAGCTAAGGGTTCATATTTTATTTTGTCCGTTTATATTATTTCTTGTTTTGTTTTGTATTAATGAAGATTGCTCCATTGAATCTGGGCCAGTTTCTACGAAAGGTGAGTAATACATACTGGCTTTGATAAAGTATACTGGCTAATAAGCGTTGATCGCAGGCACTTACTCATAAAAAATAAACATTAAAATTAAGTGAAATATATAGTTGTCTATAGTTCCGTCGCAGCATTCAGGTTTGCATCTTCCGTAAAATTTGTCTCTGTTAAATTGCCAAACGTGAAATAAGCGAGAATGGATGTATAGATTCCAAAACGAAAAAAATTGAACCAAGATTCACGATTACACCGCTTAAAAGGCTTTGTCTGGAGATGATCTTTAGAAGCCATCATGATCAATGTTTGGTCAATACCTATATGTCCAGCATGACCAACTGTTGATTATCTCAGTCGGTATCAACTTGATAACTATACATCCTTTATACGTCCTTTGTGGTAGTTCTTATCGATTCAGCACAAATTTACTGTACCAACTACAGTTCAACTGTTATGTGTCTTACATTCATTTTAAAAAATAATCGTTTATCACAATTCGAACCGATTAGATTAGATTTAAACCGATTTATTAAGCTTTACAAGGTCTCAGATCATTCCTTTACGAAAAACCACAGTTGTTTGAATTGATTTAAGATAAATAGAGTAACAAACGCAGCGATTAGTTTAGACGAAATGGTTGCAATTTGAAGAGTGCTTACTCGAATTTTCAAAATTCTTTCGGTCAATTAAGTTTGCTACAGTACTATGTTGGAAGTTAAATTTTTTCTATAGTTGGTAAAAATTGATATCATTTATATGTGACATAAGCGATGTCGTCTTGAGAATTATGATGTCGTCTAGTTGAAGGATCATTTCACTCATGAACTTTAATGCCATACGATATCTTTTTATTTCTTGTAAAGTCGTTGGTTTATGGCAACAAGCCATAATGACGTAAGCGAAATTTAATGACTTTATCAAACGCGAAATGCTAACAATTTGGCCGATATGTGTGATGGAAAGTTATCTACAAAGAATAGATCGTTGCCAGCGTGCTCATGGTTGTCATATGAACGATAATTCAATAGTTTAATGTAACATGTGTACTGATTGCACCTAGAATAAATTTCAGCCCAAATCCGAGGCTAAAACATCTCCAGCATTTTCACCACCCAAAATTTTATACCTTTCTCATTTTGGACGTTTTTTACCAGTCTCATCACAAAACGACCTAAATATTTTAATACAATCTCAGCAAAACCATTTGCCCTTAACTACAAAGCTCCTAACACATCCATCCTGAAATCTCCTGTCACACCCAATACAATTGAACTGATAACCTTTTTCTTCTCGACGTAACGATGAAGTTTTGTTTCTTTTATATAAGTTATTTATTTTACATTACCAAATCGTAGAGGCTGCGTGTGATATATGGCCCAAACTGCAATCTTGACGTCATATCGAGTTCTTTCCAAGCCACTAGGTCAGGCTTTTAATGCATATTCCGTATATCTAACGTGAAATCAAAGGACAGGGAGTACGTTGGTTTGGTCACGTTCTTCGTGTTGAGCCGAACCAAATGATACAGCGATATTTGAAGGGAGCCGAAAGCTAGCCTTGCGGTAGGCGAAAAGGTCGCGGTCGGTGACGATGGTCCCATTGCGTACAGAGCGATCTGGCATCTTCTAACTGTTTACGACAGTATGAAGAGTAGGCTCGTGATGGAACCAAGAGAGTTAGATTGTTGATTTTAACCTGTAAAACCCGTTTAAAAAATATATCGATCCTATATACTCATATAATGAAAAACATTTAAATAAATCAATGTCCTCAAGCCGCGGTTTCAAATTTTGCCTGACAGAGACCCGTTGGACCAAACCATATTCCGTGTCGATTGTTGCTACTACTTTGGAATTATCATGTACCTTCTGCCTATATAAACTTTCAAACTCATCATATATCGCGCCACCTTATCTGCATCATATAAAAACGACAAACTACTATGTACTCGTATATATATACATTCATACTATGTACTCGTATATATATACATTCATACATATATACATACATAGTATCCACATATTTTTAGATTTTCATTTATATTTTCCATCTTCCTACAAACCAAGCAGTGAAACAAAATTTAGTTGGAAAAACTGACAGCACCATCAAAAAAATAAAAGAGATTTTCTTTTTGAAGCAGATGTATTTTAGTTTTATGTTCCAGTTTTTTTTTGGTTCTCCTGTTGTGCTTTAATTTTATATTCATCTTTAACCCTCGTGCCCGAAGACAAAAAAATAAAACAAAAAATGTGAAGTGGATGGTATTATAAGACATAAATTCGTGTTGTGTTATGTACAAAATGCGAATAAGATTTGAATTCGTTGTGTAATTAAATTTTATATGAATAAGTTTTTTTTTGTTATCCACTTTGTTGTTAAACTTAAAGCTTTTCCAACACAAATAATATGTAAGTTATAGAATACAATTTTACATTTTGTTTTTGGGTGTAAATAAGTTAATTAACTTATTAACAGCTGGTAGTTAAAATTCATTGAACACTTTTCATCTAATTTTGTGTTTGTGTGTGTGTGTGTGTCGCTCTCACACCGCACGGCGTGGGCATAAGCACAAGAAAAAGCTTCTTCGCTTTTATTATCTAATTTTCGTCGTGATTCCATTGTATTAACTATTACTGTGTACACCGAAATTCATTTATACATTTTCCATTTTCCTTCTCGTGTTCGTCGAACAGGAATTGTGTACATTTATACAAACAAACAAAATAATAAAATTTTGGAAAATTGTGTTTTTCTTACTAAATTTAACTATAAAATTAAGAAGAAGGATCTAGAGAGGAACAGGAAATATTTAGTCGTCAGACAAAGATTTTTATTTTTTATTTTCATTTTGTTGATTACAATCGAAATGAATTTTAAAACTTAATTCACGATTGTAAAAATAAGCAAAGCATTTTCCTTTTGCTCAAGTATAACACTTTATTTTCCGTTTTTCCGGATGATAAAATCTAAGTGGCGTTTTGTTGAATGAAAATGTAAGTGCGCCTTGTTCTCTCTAAATACTATCGCATCAATTATGAACTGTCTATGTTATCTATAAACAAACATGATGATGATCACAAACTACAACAAAATGATATAAAATACACAAAAACATTTTGCCCATCCAACCAGTAGTATTATAAAGGGTTTTCTAATAAGAGTTTTCATTTTGATGTTTAATAAAACGAGTATTTTTATGAGAAAGGAATATTAACATCTGAAAACGATATCCGCCATGGCTACATTTGCAGCAAATTGTACATTACCAAACTTCACGACTCCATGTTTAAGGTTTTGGATCGATTGTGTAGCATTGGCATAAACCATTATGTGATCACATTTTCAAGAAATAACACGCTCAGGAAACTTTTCTTGCAAAATTCCGACTGTTTCGTTGCTTGTGTGGCACGTAGCGCCATCTTGCTGAACAAAACCATTAATCTTAGCTCGGTAGCGCAATCAACGCAGTCATAACTGTTACGCCAGTCTCATTTTCGAAAAAGTAAGGTACAATCACTCCGCCAGCTCAAAACCCGCATAAACATTGTCACGCTAAGAATGGGAAGGCTTTTCAAATATCATTCTTCGATTTTGATGCATTTGAAGGACCCACACAATTAGCAAAGATACGACGATTTTGGTGATCGCCCGGCTTGAGTTCTTGTGTTAACTGAACTTTAAAAGCGTATTAAGTCTTTATACAGCATACAGTGTAATGTCGTTTGTGGAATGTCTTAATTCCAAAGATCGACGGTGAATCGATAAACCCGACAAAGGTGACAGCTTCAAAATTATGACAAGAGCCCAAATAGCAGGCTATTCAAAATGAACCCTCTTATTGAAAAACCCTTTATATGACGTTCGTTTTCCCTCGTTTTATTGATTTTCCAATGAAAAATTAAGTTGAATAGTAAAATAAAAAACACAACTTTTATAGAGCTTTTCAATGTAGTTTATTTGTGACCCCGTTCCGCGCTTCCTTCTTCCATATTCTAAATTTTATATTTTCATTAAAATTGCATAAAAAAATAATAAAATGAAGCAAGCAAACAAATAGTAAAGCCCCGTGAAAACACTTTAAAAGAGTAAATATTAAATAAAATTGGTTGAGTGGGTAAGCACAATTGAAAGCTTTTATAATCGATGGAAATTATTTAATCGAGGGAAAAGTTACAAAAACAATCACATTAACTAGACATGCATGCGATTACCATATTTATAAGATTGATTATGTTGTCAACAAGATGAAGGTATCACATTGTCGAAAACGATATAGTTTATCGTATAGTTCAGAATATTAAACATTGTTACATCACATTTTGCATAAGATGTTACTTTGTATGAACATACATATACCAAATGGAAATACGATAAATCCGACTAAATTATTTAAAGTTTTGCTATTTTAATCAGTCCGTTGACATATTATAAAGTCAAAAAACGATTTTCGTTGAAGATGGAAAACTTGCAATTTAAATTAAATGATTTTTGGATCGTGCCTCCCATACACAATCAACTTGGATTAACAACGAATGCAGAATAAACATATATAGTGCTGATTTGAATCACTTTTTTTTTGATTAAATTTGCATTTTAAATTGTGATTATCAACGATATGGCCAACGAATAAATATTGTATAGACTTAAGAAGAGTGAAAGGTTATATCTGAAGAACTCGTTTAACTATTCAGAGTAACCAACGATGAGGAGGACCTTTGAGTCAATATTGATGTTGAAATCTATATACATGGCGTGATTTTTAATCTATTGGACCACATTTATTTGAATATCTTGGAATACAGACTGGCATTATCAAACAACCTTTTTGACACAGTTGTGGGGCTATATGATATTATATGTTTTTCTAAAACAAAGTGGGTATCTAACTTGAAATACCAATACATGGCGTGATTCTAATTTTGGCATTAGCATACAATATTATTCCACGCGATAAGTCTATCATACTTTTTCGGATATCACCTTTACTTTTGCTTAATAATCTAAATCTATGCATTCGACAATCTCCTCGTAGATATTGTGTTAATTCTTAAGAACTAGTTTTCCAGAACTGAATGATATTCAAAATATTCTAACCTTTAATACGTCGTTATACTGCATATAAGTAGCTGAAGTTTACCGTCTGTACGTTGCGAATCCGCTAGTAGAGAATAGTCGATTGATTCTGGAATACCTATGCGTACGTTGGTATAAAGTAATCCCATTTTTGAAATACAGTTTGAATGCAAAAAATAAACGATTTATGGTCTGTTGGTAGATAGCATGGCTGATGGAATGGACTATATCTATTGAGTGGACTAAAATTGTGAGATTCGCTTAAAACACTACTCTCTAGACTTTTCGAAAGAGTAAATGGCGGAATCGAATTATATTATGAGAAGCTTATCTTTTTATCATTAGAGTGTTATTTGCTGCTCAAATGAAGATGATATTATTATAATTATGAACCTATCAAGGTTCCACACTCAATGTCACAAACAGCTTATGGTGCAAAGCTCAGAAACACATTTTGCATCGTAAACAAACTGAAATTGTTTAAATTATTCTCTAGGCATTCGTCATACCCGTCATCAGTTACAAGTCCCATGTGATTTGAAAAGGTCATGGCCAAACTCTTAAACTCACTAATAAAGTACGTCATCTTTTGGCAGGATTAGCTGTAAGCATTAAACCGATAGTTCACCATCTAGAGCAATTCCATTGGCTTCACATTGGGCAGGTAATCGTCCTTTTTTTGTTGCAACCGAGACAATTCAAGAATTTATTACAATCTCTAACCAATTTATAGCTGTTTAAACGATTGTTTAAGGAATTAGAAACAGTAGATCCCAAAACTTCCAAATTTTCTCAGACCATAACTTGAACAGTACACACCGCACTCTGTTGAGAAATATACAGAACTATCTGAAAATAATACTACCGATTCGACCATCTAATTTAGAATATCAAAGAAGAACCACTTATTCTGAATTGATAAACCACCTCAACTGATTTGTCGCAAATAAAAACAGCTTGTTCTTGACCACGTCGATTTCCAATCGAGGACGTTATCGGTTATAGGTCCGATTTACGTAGAACCATCTGCACATTGCATATCTCCATGACAGCCTATAGTACTGACATGGAAGATGGGTTGGCCCATGAATTCTGCACTCCAACAAAGGGTCTTAGTTGTGTTCATTCACACCGACGATCGTAGTCGTATGGTGAAAAATCCCTTTTGCATTCTGCCCCTATCGGGATTCGACCCCGATACCTCCCGCTCCAACGGCCTCAGCTTTAACCACTGCGCCACCTAGGCGGTCGAGTTTAAATTCTTTGTACACTTTAACCGTTTTGTAGTATTGTACTTCTTGCATCATCTACAGGAATACCTAAAACGTCGCTTAAGTTTCACCCAGAAATGATTGACGTATATAAATCTGGGTAATAACTAAGCTTGAAAACTGGGTAATAATTGACGTGTAAAATCTGGATGATAACTAATATCAGTGACTTGCGTTCTATGTTCACCCTAGCAACATCAACGTTGTGTAATTTTGTACCTCCTTAGACATATATGGTTCGAATGGCCTATTTGTAATAATTTTATTGATTATATATTTGATCTAAAACATGGGTTCCCAAATCATTTTAATATCGAATCTGATTATTTGCTATCGTTGAAGCTATTTCGAGCTCATTTGTTCAAGAACTAATTAAATATAAGCCAGCAATGATTGTGCTCAGTATCTCCAAATAATTACATAATTAATTGATAATCTCATCAAATGTTGAACTGTCACCTCTTTGTAGGCAATGCACTTCATATATTTCACTTTGCTATTAGTTTTCTCAGGTATTCAATTGGAGATGTTCCAGGTCCTAATCAACGCTATGGATTTTTTATTGGACACTATAGATTCTCTATATGACAACTTTCTGATTTGAACTTTCTCAACTCGAATTAATCTCAATCAGGAGACGGCACCTATATTATAGCCACTAACGTATGCACATCAAAGAAGATTTTGTCTTCTGGTCTATTTCAAGTTGTTAGTATCAAAAACAAGTTGGATTGTGACAACCAATCAATTCCTCTCTACCAATATCGTTATCATCCACCATTCCTAACATTGAAAATCAAACCGTTTACTTTTACTCTTCCATCTTCAAATACTTTAAATTCTACTATTAATCATGGTTTCACTATAGGAAGAATCTCAATCAGTATACTCTAAAGGCTGATTTCCATTATGAAAAAAATGTTGACAGTATTTTTTACTGAAAAAACCAAAGCGAGAAAAAAATTAAAAATGCCATTAGAGTATTATAATATTTTGACAGATGCGTGTAACATAACCAATAAATTTTTTTTTTTGTTTTTGAAAAAAAAGACAAAAAAACACTTGAAATCTACAAAAATAAATTAAAAAAAAATAAACTTAACATAATTATTCATTATTTTAATTATTTTCACAATGAATTAAGATGAATGACACAAAATGAAATGTTAAAATTATGAATTGTCCATAAAAAATTATCCATTTTTATTTTTCCTATAAAATATTTCTCCAGTACTGAATAAAAATACTTCTCGTAATATATTTTGACAGTACTGCTATAATTATTTTCTCAGTAACCATAAAAATTTACTCAGTACTGAATAAATTTTTGGTACTGGAAATATTTTTTATTTCACTCGCACTTTAAGAAAAATTATATTTTTATCCCGCCTTGATTATTTTGTCAGTATTTTTTCATAATGGAAATCAGGCTTAATTCACAAAATCACCCATAAAAAAATTATAAAAATAATTTATAATATATTTATAACCATAAAAATTATTTTAACTCAAGTCTCTTCAATTCCCAAGTTTCCCTTCTATTCATATCTTAAGAACTGTACTTAATTTTCAGATAATCTACATTTAACCCTACTGAACCGATCTGGCACTGATATTTTTTATTTTATCAATATATGACGTCGAATGAGTGATCATAAATTCCAGTATTTCTGTTGACGCTGATGATATGAAAATTTATCGGCAGGTTTTAATCTCACAAAATAACGTTAACACTACAATCTAGGAGGATGCGTAAAGAACCACCTACTACTTAGTGCCAATACCAACTCTGGTAACCATGCTCAATCCATTATTTTAGTAATGATATTTAGTATCAAAAATGCCCTCCATCCGAAATGTTGGTGCTACCTGCAGTTGTGAGATAAATTTCAATTTAATATTATAGACAGAGCTATCTGCACTAGGATTTATCAAACACTGGTCTAGGGATGTCGTTCATACAAATTGTATCAAAATTATAAACATGGAATATGCTTGTCAGGTTTCAAGATGGAAACTCCCAGCATTTGAAGTTTAGATCTCGCTTAGCTTATATTGGTCGCATTGTGACTAGTCGGGTCAATTTTTTGAAATTTATTTTTTATAGTTGCCATTTTGTTTTCAAATCAAACCTCTCCTAATTCGCAGGTCCGATTTGTGTAGAAACCATTTCTACATCGCATTGCTCTATGACAGGCTATAGAAGATGGGTGGCCTATGAGTTCTGCATCCCAAAATGGAGCCCTCTGTTGGGATCTGGCTCTAAAATTCGAACCCTTAACTTCTGCGCCATATAGTTGGTTTTTGTTTTAATTTGTTAAGTGGAAACTAAGAGTTTTTGGAGTTCGGTTATTGAAATAGTTAACGTTATTATATGCTCGTGAGCATGGTTCTTCTACATAGTTGGAAATATAATACCATATATAAGCTTAATATAAAATCTTTATTCTTTAATGTCAACCTTTAATGTGGTTTGGTAGACTGTAATCAAATAATTATGAATTTTAGATAAGTGAACTTCAATGTTGACTCAAACTAACCTACATCAATAAGAGTGAGGGAAACCCCAAATTCTTATCATCTTCAATGTCTGTATTATCGTCTGATGACACAACAACATTTAATTATCCAATTATAAGAAACAACTTGAACGAATCGGTTCTAAGAAAAATAAGTATTATTTTAACAGGTAAAGGTCAGCTAGCAATAATAGTTAAAAGCAACAAACTGTAATTGATACCATACTGGAAAACGATTAGAATACTCACGTGAAAGAAATAAAAATCATAAATGGATCTTTTGTCACTGTTTACTTGGACACAGATTAAATCTTGGATTGTATCATTTTGTATCTGTTGATGCCAATTACCCCAAATTTTGTGATTTTGACGATGATGTGCAAAAGCTAAAATTATGCTTTTAAGCTCTTCAGCATCAAGACTACTTTGGTTTTAGAAGAATAGCCAGCAATTGATACAGTATGCCTCGCATGATATAATGTCGTAATTTCATATGGAAGCTTAGAATTATTTAATTTGAAAACTTATTTTTCGATGATCATTGAATCTATTTAAAAGTAACTCCGGGAATTAGTATTATTAAAGTAGGTTTCGGCTATTCGCAAAAAAATCCAATTATATACCAGATGAATATTAAAAACTCATTTTCAAGGAAGATCGGGGCTAGACGTGACTCCCCAACCACCCTACTATGGAGACTATAGAACATCTAGTAGATTATCCTCTTCTGATTACCCTAAAGGTTATCTTCGTGGGTTTACTAAAGATGATACATATTTCTAGAAAAAAGAAGGAATTCAATGTGATTTACATTTTGAAAACGGAGAGAAGCTCCCATGGCTACTCCAATGACCACCTATAACATTGTATCCTTTCTTCTCAAAATTTTAGAGAGGCTGGTAGAGATACACTAAAGCAAAATTCAAATCTGATAACTATAGATGTGGTCTTACCATTCGTACTATAACGATATATCAGTAGATACTCTTCTTCATCCCTTGGTGTTCATAATAGAAAAATCACGGCGTTTAGTGATGGTCGATTCTTGTTGAAACTGGAAGAAGGAAGTAGAGGTTAATTTGCTATTACAGATGATGTAGCGTTAGCTATCTTAGGAAAATACCTAGCAATAATTAATAGGTAGTGCAAAATGCTCTTTCAATTGTTATAAAATGGGTCTTTAGGCATAGTTTAGGGTAAACTCATCCAAAACAGAGTTGGTCCTTTTTAACTACGAAATATAAAATTACAGAATCTTTCAACTACTCCACATTCGATTTTACTGACAATCGAAATTTATGGCACCACTACGCTTAGTTGAAAGTTGGTTATTTTGGAAAGTTTGGACAAGGCTACTATAGACTTGAAGTCTCGTGTAGATGCAAATTTGGAATATATGGGGCTTACAACTTAAGTTAATCTGTTGGCATTCCCGTAACATATAGTAAACTTATACAGTTTGCGTATACGGTGGCCAGCTTTTGAAAGCAACCTATATACCAAGAAGGTTATCTACGCAGGTCAGTTAAAACGTTTTCAGACAGGACATTCAAACATAATTGAGTTGCCAAGTAAAAATCTGCTTAATGCTTTAATAAGTGCTTTCGGATCATGTTGCCTCACAGTGAACCCTGGAAGGTGGATCGGCACTGGAAACTGACGATCTTCAATTTTTAAAATCAATGTTTGAAGCAGGATGAGTCGGAGTCTTTTATGACAAGCTCGATGAGAGCATATCCGTTCGTCTTCTTGATTGAAAAGGTCTTATCTAAATATCTCAGTCATAATTTGGTTTTTAAACAATACGCTGGGCTCAGTTTCTTTAACGGTTAGGTTGGTGTTGCTACTCATCTTTTAAAGATATCAACATTCAGATACTCTCGGTTGCCAGTCAATAAGAAATTTTGGGAAACTGCAGGGCAAGCAAACGGGCCAAAAAAACTTAACTCACAGAGAGTTGATACCTTGACCAATATAAGGTTCTGAAACGTGCAGTACGTTAACATGTAAGGTACAAAAAAAATTCGATATTATTTTAGTTCAAGTGTTTATAAATTAAATTTTTACTAAAGTACGTCGTCTAATCCGCAAATAAGATTATGAATCTCTAAATTCTAGTTATCACCGATCCACTATTTCCTTTATTAATGGATGACGTACGAAATTGAATCGCACTGTCAAAAAACAACCGTTCTATCCTCATCACTGACTACACCAACCACGTAGTTTTTTAATTCAACACAGTAGTTGACCATTTGGTACCGCTTTTAAGTATAAATTCAGCTGCTTATAATAGATTGCAAAAAATAAAACGTTTACTGATCCTGCGACTCAGTTGTCAATTCATGCCACAATGCTTCGGGTTAGTTGAGAAATTTAAAAAATAATCCGGTCGTACTCTTTATCTTAGCCAACATTTTATATAATATATTTGACCTAACTCATATCTAGCCGGCTTTGTCACTTTATATACGGAATCTAAAACCGAAGTGAAATACTTAACAAATAACAAAATATGAACAAGTGTGTGTTTATACAAAATAAAACAACATTTAGGCGAAAAAGCTATGCAGCAAAAGTAGATTTTAAATCAAACAAACCACAAAAGACCTCAAAAATTTCAACAAAATGGACAAAGCCTAAACTTCAACACCAGATTATCAAAAAAGTACAGTGAAATTAAAAAGCCTGAAGATAAATATGATTTTCTGGAATGTCGAAAGCCTAAATTTCAACACCAGAATATCAAATATCAAACATCCCTGGCATCGGTAAAATGCCGATTGTTGCATTAACTTTCGATCGAAAATTTGGTCGAAAATGTACAAATTTCTTGTTAATCATATAACTATGATTTAAAGGTGAAAGTTGATGCAACAATCGGTATATTTATATTTTATTGTTAGTCATTTTACCGATGCCAGGGATATAATATTTGATATTCTGGTGTTGATGTTTGGAACAAAATATAGATAGTGATTTGATAGTGTCTCATTTGAAATTCTATCTTATTTATGTATGCAATCCGTTCGAAATTGATTGTTGTACGAGATTTAAAATACATTTCATTAGATTTAAGTGGTCTCATTACATTAATTAATTCATTTGTTTTAGTTGTTGTTATTTCATATGAATTATTTTATTTTTCCGCTTAAATGGAATGTGTCTTCTTTGTATGAATTGTCATCCTTTATTTATACTATTTTGTAATTTTATAATTTCCAACATTCAGGCGATTAAATTACCACTACATATATGTCGATAGAAAATTTTGTTTGTTTTTTGTTATGTTTTTCACTGGTATAAGGCTGATTTCCATTATGAAAAAAATTTTGTCAGTATTTCTTACTGAAAAAACCAAAGCGAGAAAAAAATTAAAAATGCCATTAGAGTGACTGGGATCGGTTTTTGCTTTTTTCTTTTTTTTATAGTGGATATATTTTGACAGATGTGTGTAACATAACCAATAAATTTGAATTTTTTTTGTTATTGAAAAAAAAGACAAAATACGCTTTAAATTTACAACAATAAATTTAAAAAAAAAAAATCTAACATAATTATTTATTATTTCAATTATTTTCACAATGAATTGAGATGATTGGCATAAAACAAAATGTTAAAATTATGAATTGACCATAAAAAAAAATGTCCATTTTTATTTTGCTTGTAAAATATTTCTCCAGTACTGAATAAAAATACTTCTCTTGATATATTTTGTCAGTACTGCTATAATTATTTTCTCAGTAACCATAAAAATTTACTCAGTACTGAATAAATTTTTTGTACTGGAAATATTTTTTATTTCACTCGCACTTTAAGAAAAATTATATTTTTATCCTACTTTGACTGTTTTTTCAGTATTTTTTCATAATGGAAATCAGGCTATAATCTAGGACATAAATAAGTTGTTGTACAAACAAAGATTAATGTTTAATTTGTATGAAATTGAGTATATATGTGTGATTGAAATCGGAACCCAAATTTTCAAGGTATACACGAGAGTCATCATGTAGGTACGTGGCATGGAAAATTGTCTTGTTTTCAATTTGTCTACATATATATGCTTTACAAACTTGAGAGAAAATTTGAAATTGTTTTGTGTAACTTAATATTGTTGGTATACATACATTTTATTTTGTTTTTTTATCCCATTGGACCATTTAAGACAAACTGTAACAAAATATACTTTTTGTTATGATATATGTATATGTTGTATACATCGAAATCGATGTAAGTGATTTTGATTGTTATCCGTTGCTGTGTAGTGGGATGGGAGTTGCAATTCAGCTTTTTCAGATTTTCATTAATTCTAAAGTTTTCAACTGTAGATAACGATTTTATGTATCAATATATACAGTATTGTACACGTATACATACGCCATGTATCATGCTATATATATAGTATATACATAAGACGCGATACATTTCCCTTAAAACGTAAAGTAGCAAGACGAAAATTTATTTATTTTTCTGTTTGTTTATCATCATCAACATTATCATAATCATCATCAGCATCAGCAGCAACATCATTTTCATTATCATAACAGTAGCAACAACATTATGTTAGTTATACATACTATATCTATAGGTATAGATTGTGTGTTGCTCTCTTCTACTTTGCACTACTTCTAGTCTTAAAGTGTACACTTTCTAACGACAATGACGACGACGAATGATGGATTTTGATTTAAATAAATTTATGTTAATCAGTGTTTTGTGTGATGAAGGAGTGTGAAAGTGTATATACATATAGATGTAAAATACATAACACAAAAAGGATATGTTTTTTTTTTAGGAAATGTAATATGATAATCAATATTATTATATGCTGATTTACATAATCATGTCATGGTGAAGATAAAAAATAAAAGAAGTTTGTTACATGTCAATAACTCATCCGCCACACGTTTTAACAATATATCTCGTCGCTATCAGCTATATATACGTGTGTATATATGTATAGTGAGAGTATATTAATCTTAGATATATACGTATTGTACATAAAGTACATCAGTGTCAGTTACCTTTTACATACATATGTTTATCTAATCCCATTAGAAAAGAATCATCATAACCTAAACAATTTATATTCATTCGAGTTTTTATATTTTTAATGAATATATGAATGAAAATTTAAATGGCGCGATACACAATGTATTATAGAGAGGAGATGGAGAAATTCATCTCTAAAATATCAAAACTAAATAATAAATTTTTCCATTTATTCTTAAAACAAACTCCCATTCTAGTCATTCGAATGTTAGAATCGTTAGTTGTTCTTTTTGTATATTATATACATATATGTATATGGTCCACCCGCCCCATACAGCCCCATTGTTATTGTCTTTATACCGAACTAACAAAAAAAATTCAATCGAATCAAATAAAATAATAATGTTATCTCACTCCGCTCTCTCTCTCTCGCTCAACAAGAAAAACTTGAAATTGAAAATATCAATTTTCATTTTTTCCCACTGTATACATATGTACGGTTACAACACAAACACCTTTTTTATACATTGTATATGCTAACATCGTTGTTCATTCTATATATAAGCACATAAAAGAGGAAACTTTGGTCTTTTCAGAACTAACTTTCAAAATTCTTAATAATTCATGGAAATAAGAAAAACTTTATTTTGTTTTTCGCGAAAATTATGCTTTTCCTTCTAAATAGTATCTCAAAAAGTATAAATATAAAAGACACCCACACGTACTACGGTTTTTTTTTCTTTTCTACTCGGGTACATAAATCTGAATGCTGCTGGTGTACAATTTAGTTCGGGGACCCATAATTCAACATGCGTTGGGTGTGTAAATCAAACCGAAAGCTTTGGTTCATTAAAGAACATTTTAGTTATCTATACAAACATTTTCCAATCAATCAAGTCGAGTTATGTTTTCCATTAGTCCTGTTCCTGGTCCTGTATCTGTGTTTTAATAATCATCATTCAAAGTCAATTATGTGATTTAGACACAAATCCATTATACGTTTATATAAGGTACCCGATATGATTGTCGACTAATAATGATATGATGTCGACATAATCGATGGACATTTCGACTCTGTCTTTTTAGTTTGGAAAATTTACTCCTATATACATGTAGGTAAGTTCAAGGGCACTATGCCATAACAACAATACCAATTCGAACAATATGTTCCAATGCAATAACAATTTTAATAAAAAATAATAATGCTAATAATAAAAATAACAATAATAATGTTTTCTGATCTTTTCTTTATATTTAATATGGATTTTCTATATTTAAATGACGTACATTGTACTCTTTTTATACATACATATGCACATATATACATATATATGGGTATTGGATATCGAAATGTAAAACATATACAGAATATCTCTGTTCTCGGTTTTGTGTAAACAATGCAAAATCAGTTATAAAGTTGTCTATGTTTAACCCTTATACGTAGGAGGCGTACATAATACAGTCGGAACACGATGTAATTTACACGGTTTTCTACATGTAAAAAACGTGTAATTTCTGTAAACAACTCACTCGCCATCTCTTATCAAATCTATAATATTGTAAGTAAAGCTAAAGCACCATCTGTTAGAATTTATGAAATAAATAACTGCGTGCAATTGTTTTCGACTATATACTGAATGTCACAATAATTTGTTTTAGGTTAGAATTATAAGCAGATTAATTTCGTTAAAAAAACACCACCACCATCCACAAGGATGGGTTATCAACAGCAGCATGACAATCGTATATTCCGAACCAAGAGTTCGTCTCATATCAATCAGAAACTGATCAAGAAGCAAGATGTTCTGTTAAGGAATATGTACCGAAAAAGACACTCCAAATCGAAGATGCATTGGAAAACAACCAATGTCCAACCTAATATATGAATCTTAAAATGGGACAGTTATTCAAAGCAATGGAGACAATTTATCAACAACACATTGAGATAGTAGAAATGGAAGAATAACAAACAATTAATTACTTCCAAGATAACCATTATAATAACCACTCTTACAATGCAACTAAAAACAAATCAAAATAATTCTGAAAAGGACAGGGTTCAGTTACCCCAAATACAGCTACCAACGTTTTATGGCGATTATGAGCAGTGGAACTCGTTCAACGATATATTCACTGAGCTTACTCACAACAATAACTAAACATCCGATACAATACATACTTAAAGTTAACTGTACAGAAAAGTGCAGCCCAGGTAATAAGTCAACTCTCAATAACTGGTGACAATTACACCAAGGATAGGAAGTGGGAAATACTGGTAACGAGATACGTTAGCTGACAAGTATATCAACTCCTTGTTGGCTTTACTAACATTACATACAGCATCCGCGGGAGCAATTCGAGTTCTGCATGATACTACAAATGAAATATTACACAACATCAGCAAGCTAAATATTATTTCTCCCTTCGATACATTAGTAATGTTCAGTAAACGAAAGAACGTTAGAAAAACCGAGAGTAATTCATCAATAACTGTTTTTTTTTAATTTTCTCGAAAAGAGTTTTCATTCATTAGAGGCAATGGGAATCACAAAGATGACAAACACTATACTACAACCAATGGCATCACTAAAAACAACAGCCAATGTCTGGTAAAAGAATGTCCAGGAAAACATCAATTGCAGGACTTCAGTCAATTCAAGCTGATGCCAACACTAGACATCAATAAACTGGTCAGTGAAAAAACACATGTGTTCGCTGTTTAACTCCACAGAGGTAGTACATGCACATTCACAATACACTGTATTGTTTGTCAAGGCCATCATGACACTCTTGTGCATGGTAAAAACTTGGCGTCAAACAACAAGTGAAATGATAACGGCAGACCTGAAAACTAATCGAGTTTTCAAATAAGCATTTTTCTATGTCCAGATCGAACGTGAGTAGTCCAGATCGACCGTGAGTAGATGTTTGACATTTTAAAACAGATGTGTTGTTTTCGTTTTTAAATTGCAATTTACGCTTTATATGTAATTTACCCTGGTTTTTACATAATTTACATAAAAATGTAAAATTCGTTTTTTACATGTACAATCCCAACTGTGACTCTAAGTCCAATGGTGATTGGCCAATGAAAAAATCAGACTAGTTCTAACAAGTGTAAAATAATGGTCCAACTAGCGTTGAAATTTCAAACTAAGAAATGTACGTGGATAATTCAGTAGAATAGTCGAGAACATGAGCAGTTGTTACTCAAAATATGTCTGAGATAAAAAGACCTTGGTATGAAGGCCTAAAAAGTATAACCATTGCACGAACGAAATCCTTATGACCATCCGCAACGATTTCGATTCACTAATTGAGATGTGGCACATTTGGAAGAAATATTTTCCAACGAAGCTTATTTTCACCTTGGGGGCTTCATTAATGATAAATATTACACTTACCATCCAGATACTAGCGAAGACTTGAAAGATCAAATTGAAAAATAAAATATAATCCGAATTGACCGTGGGTCGAGTAAAGGTAAGACATGATCTCATATCGGTCTTTAACCCAATCAATACAAAACTTCAATAGGCATGTCTTATGTAGCCAGAAGAATATTGATTGACTTAAGTGGCAACGAAGTGAAAGCCTTCTGACTTTTATATCTGGGTTAAAGACTAAGACACAGTTGATTTCCCTAGTGATAACGCTACAGCCACTGAAATAGCAATAACTTATCCAAATAAGTGAATTTTGTACAGATCAGACCCGTTGTCATATGGATGTTAGATCAGACCCGTTGTCATTATGGATGTTAGAGTTTGAACGGATTAGTATCCGATATAGATGGCTTATAATATTCCAGGGAAGAATCAAGCATGTGATTTATAACCCACCAACTGAGTGACACATACCATGTTTTTTTAATCTCCGAAATATCCGAAATTTGCTGGATAAAAACCAACCTATTAGGTTACAATATTTGAGTTAAAAAGTACCCGGAAGTACAGCCATTAATAATTATTTTTATAGCTTTTGTTAAATTATTCGGCCAAAAACTATTCTTAAGATCCAGCATTTTTTGAGTATTTACAAAAGTAGGAAGATTAGATTCGAAACCAGTTTCTTCAAATCGTCACATTTAACTACAGTCTATCGCTTTCTTGACTATTTTTTATAAATATGTCGCCGAATCAAAACAACACTCGACACGATACGATACAATAGACTATTTCTATTGTGTCGTTCGAATTTATTTCTCCCATGGCTTTAACTCGTTCAGCGCTAAATTTCAAACATTAATGGTTCGGCGAATTGTTCTTTGATCTGCTAGATCAAGCAAAGCCTCCAATCTTATTTCATTGTTTTTCAGCGTCCTGAAGTTTCAAACTACATATTTGTATCGAATGGAGCGGATTAAAGAACTGTCGACTTGCTCAATCTTGTTTAAGCAAACCTGATAGATTTTAGTAATGTGTCAAGGAATAGCAGCTTGGGATTTTCCTGGACTCGTAACTTCAAAATAAGGTTGATTCATCTAGTTTATCCCGGATAATACAGTTTATAATCGTAATCTTCTTCAGACTTTGGGATTGTTTGATTTTTTGCCAATGGCACTTATAAGACTTTATGTCCATGTTTATTAACCCATTATACCATAGGGCACACTAAAAAGTGACTCAGTTTGAATATACAGGTTTAAATAAAAAAAAACGATTGTTGAGAAAAATCATCTGTGATCCCAAAAACGAAACCATATAAGCCCTTAGAGCTAAATAGTCCGTGCACTAAACCCAACTTGTCAACGACGTAAGGGCATTTAATTTTTTTTTGTTTTTGTGAACGAACTCTATTTTTTCCAATTTATCCAACCGAATTACCACAAAAAGAAGTACTGCCGCGATCCTGCATTTTGAAATCCACGATATTTCAAAATTATAAAGAAAATTCAGGCAAATGTTGAATATAAAACGAAATTGCGAAAGATATAGGAGTGTTCCGGTCGCGTGACCGTTTTTTTTTGTTGTTGCGGCTGCTAACGCTCACTTAGACCGGCGTTTGGTCGGTTGTGATACCACTTTTATGTACGGCTATAGGTCCGATTTTCGTAGAACCATCTGCGCGCATTGCAAAGCTCCATGTCAGCCTATAGTGCTGACATGAACGATGGGACAGCCCATGGATTCTAAATTTGACAGAGGATCCAGATGTGTTCATTCACACCACCGATCGCACCGCCCAAACGATCAATGGTGAAAAATCCCTTTTTGCATCTTGCCCCGGATCGGGATTCGAATCCGGTACCTCCCGCTCCAACTGCCGCAGCTTTAACTACTGCGCCACCTGGGCGTGACAGTTACTTTTGTTCCTTTTAAAAACTCAAAAGAAGCAAAAAACCAAAGAGTTGGGACTAGCTATAAATAAATACTTCAACTCGGAAAAGATTTCACTTATCCACCAACATATTAACACGAAACCGTAGTCACTTCATTTACAATTTTTCGTCTACGTACTGTTTATCAGCAAACAAACAACAGAACAATTTCAATGCAATAATATATTTTCTTAAGAACCAAACCTCAAATAACTGAAAATTGTTTGTTTAACATCAACAAATACAACAACAAAAAATGGAAAATCCTTAAAACTAATAAAAATAAATCATCAAGCTTTTAAGCTCATAAAATTTAATTGACTTTTAAGATCAACAACAAACCACAACCGAATGAAACAAAACCAGAAAGTCCTAAGCAAATAATTTCAAATTCAACAACAAAAATTTTATTTATAATTTGTCCATGTAGCTACATCCAGCTTCATCTTCATCTTCTTCTTGCAGATTTTTCCCGAAATAAAGAAGAGAAACGTCGAGATACGAGAGCGAGAGCAAAACTAAATAAAAAATAATAAAATTGTTGAATGTAGTAAATTTTTTTTTCTTGTCTTAGACAACACACATACAAAAACCATAAAAGACGTAAGCACAAAGTAAGGGAAATTTTCTAACAAGAAAAGCAGAAAAACTTTCGGTTTTTCCTACTTTACGGTTTTCTTTTATATATACATACATACATATTCATGTATACACTCGAAATGGCCTTTTATTTTTTCATTAGTTTTATTATGTTTTCGTGTTACAGCAAAAATGTCCAACCGAAAGTACAAAATTTTCCAAAAAAAAGCACAAAAAACAAGCAGAAAAGCTCATTTTATCCTTTTTTGTTGTTGTTTTGTAATTATTTCGGCAATGGATTATTCAAGAAGTAATTTTTGTGTTTGAATTTATTTTTATTATCTAATTTTTAATCCATCCTTCTGTGTACACACAACAGCACATTGATAGATGAAGTGTATATAAAACTCATCCTTATATATATATAGGTGCTATACACACACACTTTATATAATAAATACACGAAAAAGAGGATGTGTCCTGTCTTTAATATATCGATTAGAAATAGTTCGACAAATAGTTACTTTATGTCGCATGTAACGGATATTATATTAATCAAGTGAAATATACTCATTTATCGATCCGAATGACACACTTAAAATCTACATTTTTTTGCCGTCTTTATATTTCGGTGTGTGCTGTGCTCCCGCTGCTGTTTTTTTTTCGTTTCGTTTCAAGTATTCGAGATGAATAAAAAAAATAAAATCGAGAAAAAATATGGAAAAGAAAACGCTAAACTCTACAAGGACCTATTTTCAAATATATTTTTTTTTCGTACATTTATTCCTTCGAACGAGGAAGAGAGCAACAAAAAACCACTTTGAAAATTTCTTTTATTTTTATTTTTTTAAAGCAACTCACAATGTTTCCCTAAAGGGTTACACAACCATATTGTTTATGTAAACATTCATTTGTTTCTGATATTCTCTCCATATACACATATATTTATGCTACACCAAAATGATATTGTACATGCCATAGAGTCTTCATGGCATGTCTCATCCTGCTGCACGATTCCCGAATATATATATATATATATATATATATATATATATATATATATATATATATATATATATATATATATATATATACATATATCCATGTATTTGGCTATGTATACAGAAAGGAACATATACAACAACAATTTGGTGGATACACCAACAACAAATGTCGAAATGATGTCGAATAAATTTTGAAAAAAAGCGCGTGTGTAAGCATTTCCTCATTCGTACATGTACATATATATATACATACAGTATTCATCTTCTTAAACTTAAAACCATTCTGCCTTCTTTAAGTTTTATTTTTGTTGCTTTTTATACATAGCACTATGAAAATTAACCGACAAACACAATGGTAATTTTTTGTTTTTCCATATTTTCATTTTGTGTTCATGTATATACAGCATCCACGATACGTACCGTATATACGTACGTATATAGAATGAATTCAATTTCAATATGTTCCGCTTAAATTTTCATTGAATTCAACAAAATTTTTCTTTTGGGTATATTAGCGAATATTTATGAAGGTATGTTCTAACAGAAAACTGTTATTTTACTCTGTGTGCGCGCGCTTAGATTGAATACCATGTTAAGACGCGATACCACTATAAATAGTAGATCCAAAATGAATAAATAAAACTATGCCCAAATACAGTTGTCTTAATCAATCAAAACACGGTTTTTATATAGTTAGAATTAAGACATGATTCGCGAGCTTTTAAAGCTCACACATAATAAATTAAAAATGAAGATCTTACCCTTCATTCGGAATCTAGTGAAATATAATGCCAACGAATGAGCACAGGAATCACAGGAAACAAATATTTTATGGTGGTTTGCTTGTTGGTTTTAGTTTGTTTGTGCCATGGCCATCCCCTAAATTAAGGGGCCACCATCAAAAAATAGTTTTTTTTGATAAAGGCACCTCTACAGTAAAATCATGTGGTGTGATTAATTATTCCTCGGAACTATTCTCTTTATAGCCGTGTTCAAATAAAATACCTTATTTAAATATTGTGCCCATAAATATTATTAATGGCAGATTGTACTTTAGCCAATGGCTCAATACTAGTTTCAGTAACTGGATTTCTTGCGGGAGTAGTGAAACCGAAACATCACCGATGTTCATTTGAACGAACATCATTATTGTGGTGAAACCTTAATCGTCGTTTATCTATTTAAAGCAATTAAACATTTTCAGCATAACAATTGGTCTCAGCCTTATAGTATTGACAAATTTAACATCAGCAAAATCAAATATAAACAGCCCTAGAGTATTTGAGTCGTTATTTCTACAAGTTAATTCATTCACACAATAACTGTGTCCTTAGGAACTTCGAAAGCATTGTCTAAACATTTATTAAGGTCCGTATATGGTGTCGGTTTTGAAAGCCTGTTATTTTAATCATTGCAGCGATATCTTTTGTCTTTTTTGGGCGATTGGACCGGTATTCGAATATTTTTAGATTTGGCCGCCGAAAACCACTTCAACAACTTGACTGTTTTCGTTACTACCATTGCCTGTCATATTTACAACTTTGTGTTTGCAGGTCTGATGATGCGGTATTCGGAGACTCATTTGATACAGCGCACAATATTTGATTTTGAAGATACAATTATCGCTCTACTTCTATTATATAAATCCCATAACCGTCAGTGAATGCATCAATCATTTCTCACTCCGTATATATACTCATTGGCCATGTTGTAAAGTGTGCAAAATACACTAACCTCTCGATAATGACTGCAAACACCTCGAGTTTTTCTACAGTTATTGTCTATATCAATGGCGTCTTTGATCGACTGTGGCTTTCATAAGTTTAAGTATTCGTGTGAACTGCAAGACTCTTACTTGTATTCCAAATCCATTTTGAACGACTCAGCAATTTATCGAAATTTCATTTTCCGCAATTATCTTCATTCGTTACTCTTTCAAGTTGTTCATCATGTGCCCTTGACCGATTTTTTTTTTTATTCAGCCATAAACGCCTCTTATTTGCTTTTGTTCGAGTCTCATTGGTTCTTTCGTGTCACTTTTTAATTATTCATAACTCGTAATCTATATTAACGTTTAAGTCCCCCGATCATTTATTGCATTTGATGTAATATGTGATGAAGGGTGTCCAATAATTACTCTACATTGAAACTACCAAAAGTTAATGAAGTGACTTCGATGTGCATCGTATAAGAAGTTAGCCCGAAAAAACGTTTATCCCGAAAAGTCTTTTTTTTCTAAGATGTACAAATGTGCCTGTGAGGCGTCAATACAGATACCGTGTCTCGTCATTTGTACCGTACTCATTGAAAATCTAACCCCTTAAGCTCATTAAGAAATCACGGTGACCTATGATAAATACTGACCATCTCGTAAAACTGTTTCCTCCGATATTGTACCATTCAATTTTTTATGAATTTTGCTGAAGCTATCTGAGAGATGTTCCTCTCAAGACGTTAACAAAAGCGTATAAATACAAGACTGTAGCTATTTGACAGATTCAAAACTCCATGAAATCGTCAATACTTGGACGGTTGTGCTTCTTTCTCTGAAATTATCAGAAATAAATGCAAAGCGACGTCGGTTTGGTACACATTCGGTAATAATTCTACGTTTGAATTGAAGCGGGTTCGAATCCCGATAGGTGTAGGATGCAAAAGGGATTTTTTTACATCTGACTTCGATCGGTAACTGTTTCACGGGATAGTTAGTGTTTGTCATAGATCGCCGTGATCTCTAAATGAACTTCAGAGATTTCTTTTCAGTGAATAATGGGACTTTTCTGTACATTCAGGAAAGTGGCCGAGATTATCAAGCCGCATATCCTTTAACGGCAATAGTGAAGTTTTTCTCTGTTTCATTTTTATTTTTCATTCAAGGATTTTAAAGGGCGTCCTACGCACGAGGGCTTCTCAAACTGAATTTTGGCTATTTTCAATTTATAGTCAAGGAGCGTTACAATATTGGCCTTTTTTGTCTGTTTATGTTGTTCTACTCCTCTAAAATTAAAACCTGGAAAAGTTAGAGATCTATTACGTAAATCGCCCAAATTTGAATCCAACAAGTCTACTCCGCCCATAAATTTGTTATATTCTTTAATAATTGATGGACATTTGTATGATGGACATTAATATTTGAATTGGATTGTTACCGACAAATATTTATACTAAAGTCACTAATCGTGTGTCTTTCCATTGAACAACAGCTATTTCGAAATCATCAACAAACGCAACAAATTCGATAGCTGAATCTTGCGGTTGAATTAATTGTCCAGTAATCTGCGTTGGGCAGTTTACACTTTGGAATTCGATAGGTTCTTACAATTCCTAAACTGTGGATTCCAATTAGGAATTATTCTACATAAACGTATTATAACGTTAGAAGCAGGATTAATTTCTGGAGGCGGCCGTTTTCAATCATCATTTTCTTGGCCTGTATATATTTCAATATTATAAGCGAATCAAGAAGCCCCATTTCTATGGTTATGTGCCATATAGTGTTTTAGGTAGCATCTGGATTCAGTTGACACATTTGTTCATCAACAATTTTTTCAAATGTATTCAATAACATTGTTGACATCTGATATTTGGAGTTTGAACAATAGAAGAAACTATCATAATTCCCATATAATTTTTTATATCTTTTACCGTGAACAAATTGTTTATTATTTGACTATCCATTAACGAATAAAAATAAGCCAAAAATGTACACAAATTTAAATAATCTTCCGGTTCGAAGATGCAACAAATTTTACGTTTTGATTACTGACATCAAAATTTTTGGGATATTCAAATAGTTCTGGAATATTTTTCTTTAATTGGTTTTAATTCGGCAAAGGCAGTGGTAGACTCTCGTACGGGGGTTTTATTTTCGAAAATAACATCCATATTTTCTAAGTAACATCCAAAGAACATGTTCATGAGTTTCATCGTGTGGATCAGGACAAGAAGTTTCATCATTTTGACTTGAAAAAGGTACATCTGTTTGCAAGCGTGTCATCAATCGTTCATCATATATTTTCGGGATGACAAGTGTTTTTCTTACATTTTAAAGTAATTTTTCGAATAGATTTGAATTTAGTAAAGAAACATACCAAAATTGTAAAAGGTCTTTTCGGAATGATATTTCGGGCTAACTTCACATGCAACTGTATTGACATCTAACAGACCCATTTTCACATTTGTTTTGTGATGCGATTTTCTTTATTTTATCCAAAAAATGTCGGATGGATTTTTTGTGGAAGCAAAGACACATATCTTAGAAAACATGACTTTTAGGGATAAAAATTATTTTCGGGCTAACTTCTTATGCATGAAATGTTTTCTGATGTATAAGAATGGGTTATACGGATTCACTGTTGGGATTTTATATGTAAAAAACGCATTTTACATTTTTTATGTAAATTATGTAAAAAAAAACAGCGTAAACTATACATAAATCGTAAATTACATGAACAAATCAAAGACAACACCATTCGCAGTGCCATCTGTTTTAAAAAGGTCATAAATTTACCGACTTTTCCCAAGATCAGCCAGTTTTCAGTTCTACGCCATCAGTTGGAAAGCGATTTTTTCACCTTCAGCCAATTTTAATCCTAATCAAAAATTATTGTGACATTCAGTATATAGTCGAAAAAATGTTACACAGTTAATTAGATTTTATAAGAGATGGCGCGTCAGTTTTTTTTTACATATAAAATGTAATAAAATACTGTATGTAAATTACACGTTTGTTACATGTAAGAAAACCGTGTAAATTACATTGTTTACGCAACAGTGTATTGTTTCGAATCCGTTTCCTATTATTTAGTTTCAGCAACGATCGATGTTAACATTGAAGGTGTTCAATTTGGGTCGGCATACATTTTCGATCGAAGCACACAAAATAGTTTGAAATATTATGACTAAAAATATTTCAACAATTACTCCCTAGGGTAAACCACTCATTACACTAAAAACAAAATTATTTAAATTAATGTAATAGTAAAAATCGTTCGATTCAAAAACTCGCATTTAATTTAAGTATGTATTCAGTAATTTGTGTTGTACTCTACCTAATAAATTATATTGTTCGATCCATCAATATTTCAAAAGTGTTACGTCTAATAACGTTCTTAATCGACGTAAACCTGAATCAATTGAAATTACTGTGTGAAATTAATGGGGCATAAATGTAGAGAGATGGGGTTTTTCGGATTGGATAAGTTGGATAATTTCGAATTAAATAATTCATTAGGCAAAATACAAAACACAAATGTCTTGTATTTACATTTTGCCTTTCGAAATACGTAATTTGTTTTAAGGTAGAAAAAATTTTAACTATACTTTAGACAGACAACATAGGACCGCAGGGAGAATTAAACCAATACCTCTTAATACAGCAACCTAAATGTCATTAATCACTTTGAAGATTAATACAAATAATTTTTTTTTTATTATTATTATGACGACGAAGATATGTTAAAGAAATTAAAAAGTTTGTTTTGTTTATATACTCGTAACATTGATGGTATATATTTACAATACATAAACCCAACAATTTGATGAATGGTTGGAGAAGCTTATTTTATTAAAGGAGGGTGGCTAATGTGCGGCATCAATTTAATTTATGTATTATTTTGAATATTGATTAACTCATTAGGGATACAAAAACAAAATAAAATTTATATTTTATATTATATGTAAATTATTTTAATTAAGCGAAGTGTATAATGGATGGCATATTGTTTTTAACTCAAGTTGGAATTCAAGAAATGTATTGTAATTATATGAAAACTTAAATGTATGTACTAATAGTCCTCAACTTACGACGAACCACCGTGGATAAATCAGCTCAGAAAAACAAATGATGTTAACCAATTTAATAATTCAAACACTTAAGTATTAATTTTAATCCAGACAGGATTCATTTTAGGAATAGGTATAATATCGTTCAAATTTTCAACAATTTCTTCTTAAATTTCCAATATCTCATTAATTAAATAATGAGATCAATATCGCGGGTCCGGATCTATAATTATAATTGCATTATAACTGAGATATAAATTAAAAGTGAATCCAATAAAAAAGACAAGCTGTGTTGTTTTCTTATTTTGCTGCTTTGTCTTATTTTTCTTATTTTGCCTCAAATAATTCATCGGCAAGTGCAAAAGCAAATGCAAAATATGTGGATTCCCTATTTTCTGCACAATCGTCAAATAAAAATTTTAATGAAACGAATAACGGGTGCTTCAACAGGTGCGCCTCAACTTTTTTCCGATAGGGACGGCAAACGACGCCATATTTTTTATTGTTCTTTTGTCATTTGGAAACTTCACATGTATACATTTCATCATGGAACGCTTCACACGTGAACAGCGATTGCAAATCGTGCTAATTTTTAAGGCCATTTTACGATCCATTTAGCAAGCCAGCCCAGCCCGTTCATTACGGCCATTTTACGATCCATTTAACAAGCCAGCCCGTTCGACCATCGACCGTATAGTGGCAAAGTTGAGTGTACGTTTTCGCTACATCATGTTCCGGTGTCCTCGAGAGCAAGAAGTGCTCGAAGTGTTGAAAACATCGCAGCCGCCAGGGCTTCAGTTCAAGAAGACGCGAATGTGTCGCTCACACGACGTTCGCAAAAATTGGGCCTTTCTGTGACATCATTGTGGCGAATCTTACGTAAAGATCTTGGCCTACATCCTTATAAGAACAAGCTGACACAACAACTTAAGCCGTTTGACCATTTGAAGCGACGCCGATTCGTGAATTGGGCTCAAGAGAAAATCGAAAATGATGCAGATTTTCACCGAAAAATCATCTTCAGCGAGCCTCATTCACTTTTAGCTAAATGGATTTGTCAACAAGCAAATTATGCGTTACTGGGCAGGCAGCAAACCACACGTGATTCATGAGGCACTGTTGCATCTCGAAAAAGTCACTGTTTGGTGCGGATTACATGCCGGCGGTGTCATTGGGCCATATTTTTTCATCGACGATAACGATCGCTTCGTTACTGTTAATGGAAATCGATACCGCGATATAATAAACGATTTTTTGGCTGCAATTGAATGAAATGGACTTGAACGACATGTGATTTCAACAGGATGGGGCCACACGCCACACAGCACACGATACAATCGCGTTATTGAAGGCAAAATTCGATGAGCGTGTTACTTGGCGCAATGGGCTCGTCTAGTGGCCGCTGCGCTCGTGTGATTTCTCACCTCTTATTATTTTCTTTGGGGTTATGTGAACTCATTGGTCTATGCCAATAAGCCGGCGACGTTGCAAGAGCTCAGAGCCAATATTGAACGTGAAATTGCTGGAATTTCGGCCGATTTATGCGAAAAAGTGGTCGAAAATAGGGTTCAAAGATTGGACTTCGTAAAACGTGCACGCGGTGGTCATGTAAAAAAAATCGAGTTTCATACTTAAATGTATATGTTCAAATTCGTTAACAAAAAAAAAGTTAGTTCAAAAGTCGAACAGTTTGTGTTTTATTCAAAAAAAAAGTTGAAGTGCTCTTATTGAAAAACTCTTATGTAAACACAAATTTTAATAACACAAGCCAACATCTCATTTTATTAATCTAAAAAAATCTTTGGGTTTCGGATTGTAAATATTTGTTCCGCTCGAGAGAAATAGGAAAAAAGAATCTGAAATTTCAGAAAAGTAGTTTGACAAATGGAAATGGTTGTGCTATTCTAATGATGGGGCCATTTGCAAATACTGTGTGTTATTTTCTGATCATAACGTGGCAGAAAGCGCTGGTAAACTCGTAACACAGCCCTTTAATAATTGGAAATATGCAGTTGAGTATTTTAATATTGTTTGTTTGTTTTTGTCTCTACAATCTGTTTCGGGGCTCGAGGCACTTCCAATTTTTTCGCACTTCGCTTATTTACGTTCTAACCTTACGTTAGAGGTCCGATTTACGAAGAACCATCTGCACATTGCATAGCTTCATGCCAGTACTGACATGGAAGATGGGTTGGCCCATGAATTATGCACTCCAACAGGGGGTTCTAGATGTGTTCATTAACACCACCGATCGTAATCGTATGGTGAAAATTCCCTTTACCATCCTGCCCCTATCGGGATTCGAACCCGGTACCTTCCGCTTTCCAACTGCCGCAGTTTTAACCACTGCGCCACCTAGGCAGTGAGTATTTTAATAGTCACAGTAAGACACAATATCATAGAAATAGTATCGAAGTAGCTTCAAATTTAGAACAAATAAATAACAACAAGGTCGTTGCCATCAATCAAATCTTAGATAGGAAAAAACGGGAAGTTATTTTGAACAATAGAAAAATATTGCAAGGCAAGATAAAAACTTGTGCAACGAGATGGATTGATCGTCATGATGCTGTATTTGTATTAGTTGGATTATTTGAAGCAATACAGCCGTCACTAGAACAAATTATGGAATGGAATGATCGAGAAACGTCATTACAAGCATCAGCACAGGAAATAATTGTTGCCAAACCTGATTTCATCTTTACTGACAGTATCTCAATTTTTCTTGGTGACAAAAACATTAAGTGAATATTTGCAATCAATTAATATAAATTTTAAAAAGGCCATTATATATGGCTGATTCTGTTATTAAAATATTGGAACTATATAAAGAAGATGCAGATTCCATTTTCAAAAATATTTTTCAAAAAGCTGCCGAGCTTTTAAGCAATGAAATCATCAACATACCCAGAGTTTCACAACGATCGCGGTACCGTAACAATATACCAGCTTCAACACCTGAAGAGTATTATAGAAAATATAATATTTTTATCATTTTTAAATAATCTAATAATGCAAATCAAGGAAAGGCTAAATAAACATAATGGTATTTTGCAGCAATTCGCTTGTCTCACAAGTAGTGAGGAAGGTCCATTGATAATGATTTCTTGAACCCTACCATTTTTTATTCGTCTGAAGAATCTATTTTTAAAGAAAACAAAGAAACATTGCTCATAGAACTAAAACTTTGGAAAATTAAAATTAAATATTTAGGGTAGTTATCAGCAATTGAAGCCTATTCTATATACAACGTAGAAACTCAAAATATTATGTGTGGCTCCTAGTAGGCTGCTCCTATATTTTTTATTGTTCTATAAACATTATAATTTTTTCAAAATTGTAGTAAAGTCAAACTTTCATCTTTGTCTATCGTTGCAACAGCATTTGATAAAAATTTTGGTAGACAATATGCACCTTCAAAGTGAAATGGCACCTTAATCCATTAGTTGAATATTTGAGGTAGTGTTGTAAGGGAAATAAACCACTGTTACATTACCGTAAAGCTCTGTAATATCAGGTGGGGGTCTTGGTGCTTCTGATATGAAATGTTTTCTAAAAGCTTTCCTATTTAAGAAATGGTGCAACAGAAGCATATGCTTTTTAACTATAGTTCCAGAGCTCGAGGTTTTTTCGATTATGAATTAATAAGGCTTTTAACTTATATCCAGCCACATTTCTACCCAATAAAATTTGAAAGAAACGAAAATCGAAATAAACAAACGTCTTTTTTCGCCGTTGGAACTTCGAATTGTCGTAAGCCGAAACCACGTAAGTCGAGGACTAGTAGTATATATACAATGTGGTGCAATCCATCATCCATCTTGTCTATATATAACATCATGCGTATGAGGGGCAAATTTATTTCTGTCACGAAAAAGCACAAAACAAACTTTGAATGACCATAAAATAAAATATCCAACATACATATATATTAGTGTGTACACACACAATGTTGTCATATTTACGAGAGTGATACTTGTAATATATGTATATAAAGCAAACACCATATCACTTGTTTAAAAATCCACTATAGTAAAGCATCAAATTGAATTTTCCCTTTTCCCTTCATTATATATAAATATATCATCGAATAAATAAAACGAATTTTCCATTTTCTTTAAATAAATGTTCAAGAACTTCTATTTTGTTGGTTTTGTTGCGTTTTCGGTTGGTTCGGCTTGGTTTTGATGATGAAAGTGTTTGCTAAATAAATTTTCGTTTCCTCTCGTGTCTCTCGCCATCATCGTTGAGAATCTTTTTATACATAATATAAATTGGGTGGTGATTGTCATAAATTTTACCCTCAAACATTTTTGTTTTGTGTTGTTGCTCGTTTTATTGGTGCTACTGGATTTTTCAATGTCATAACACTCAAATCCGATGGTTTGATGTTGAATACTCGTACTTTTTCCTGTTTTAGATAACCAAAAGTAGGGATATATAGCCTAGCTAGCTACACACATTTATACCTGTGTCGGAAAATGTGCCTTGTATATTCGACTATAAAATGTATAAATCACAGTTTAATTACATTTCGAGCGAGAAGAAAAGAAAAACGTTGGTAACTTTACTTTTAACTAAATTTGTGTACAACACAAAAGCTCGGGTGAGCTTTTTATTATTACCTATATATCTACCTTCTCGCCATAATGTTGTTACTATTATATTAAATGGATTTTTTTTTCGGTGAACATAAATTAAATTAAACAATCAAAAGATGTGCGATCCGTTCCGCATAGAAAGTTTACTATATAAAGGGTGTCCCAATAAGAAGTGCAGATTTTAAAATTTAATAAAACCAAACGACTTAATATACGCCTGGGTTTTTATGGAAGTTGATTTCATTTAAAATGGGATCCGCAGCTGGTCTGGGCGTACTCCATTCAGTCGGTTCAATTTCTGACCACATTTTAGAATGCCATCCAAACCTGAATAGATGTTTACATATGGCGTTAGATGATTCCGTTGACCGTTATGGTCGCGTCGGTCTCATTTTCGAAAAACAAACAGTTACACGCAATGGATGCATTGGGTTCTCCACATATCCTGGTGGATTTCCTGATCCCAAAATGCGACAATTTTGTTGGTTTGCTGAGCCAATTGAACTTTACAGGACCACAAACCAAGATTTTTCCGCAAAATTCGTTGCATGGAAGACCGGTTGATATTTTTCGCTGAACGAACACGACGAGCACGGGTACAAATTTTAAAGTCAACTAGGTAGCCTGTATAACATACTTCTTGATACGACTGGGTGTGAGACCTGTGTTTTGACCAACTCAACTGAAAAAAAAATGCTATGGCAACACTAAAACTAAAATTTCTATCATATTTTAGTGTCAGCCCAAAAAAAATGTATATTGATGCCAGCCCAAAGTAATATATCTATCGTGATATAAAACACTGTTAGCCCAACAAAATTGAATCAAAAAATTTACATTCAAACCTAATACTCTCAACCCAAATTAGTAAAAGTATATACATCGTTCAAAAGTATGTATTTATTTTGCTGATTTATTGACAGTTCTGGTTTTAATCGTCACCAGTGCAAAGTATAAGACGATTGCAATGGTGATCTCATTGTTAATTGACATCAGTGCACAATATTAGACGGTTACAATGGGGATCTCACGGTCATAATGGTCCATATATAGCCATTCAGAAAATGTTCACTTCATTTCAATGTATATGTGAATATTCTCATTTTTATATATTGAAGCGTTAAGCAACTCATTTCGTCAACTAGAAATAATATACTGAGTTTTTTTCATAAAATGAAGGACATTAGTGTTACCAGAGCCAAAATAACCTATATGTCAAATTTCAACCGGTTTTTGGAACACCCTATACATATATACAATTGAAACAGGAGAAACGACGCGTGTACACATTTACAGGATATTTATATGATTCATTAGAGTTTATATATATAATTAAATAGAGGTTATTAGTATTATTTAAACCTGTTGAAGTTTATAATATATCTATCTATCTGTATATACATATCTAAGCGTGGTGGATTCCCTCGTAGCAGAAAATATGTTTTCCAATAACACAACGATTACGCTAAAATATTTTCACATTTCATTTCATCTACTTAAAATATCATAATTCTTAACCCTCGAGCCTTATCCCATACATACAATATACATATAATATGTACAACATGAATGAATCGTCATGTACATGTATACGAAGTATAACGCTCCAGCATTAAAACGATGGAAAATACATAAAATTTTCGCATAAAAGTTGTATCATCCCCCATATACGTAATACGCCATAAGAGGAATGATTTATATATTCTCGAGCTTTTTAATTATGTACGATAAAAGTTAAATAACGGGAATACATTGAATACCCTCGAAAAAATTGTTGTATCAAATAAATACATATATATAGCTATATTGTATATGTGAAGGGGTGTGGATGGTATACAACCCATATATACACTGTATATTTACTTTTCGTAAATGAAATGACTTCAAGTCGAAGAAATAAGAAAATTAT
The DNA here is from genome assembly GCA_963932295.1 of Tipula lateralis. NCBI lineage: Eukaryota > Metazoa > Arthropoda > Insecta > Diptera > Tipulidae > Tipula > Tipula lateralis. Next base: position 97,780,171 of record OZ010736.1, read on the forward strand.
AATAAATAAATTTGCTACAATAATAAATCATTTAATATATGTACATCCATATGTGATGAGAGTAGATGATGACGATAATAATGATGATGAAGTCTACATACTTTTATGTGTGTGTGTGATAAAATTGGATATCTTCGAATCGAATGTGGGAGGATTTTCTTTTATTCGCATTTTCTCGCACATTTTTATTGTGTGCGGTTCAACAAATTAGACTCAAAATCTAATCAATTTATTGATGCTGCGATACACATATATATACATTTTATTCTAACATTATTTATTATTGCTATTCGATGGTTGGTGTTGTCGATTTAAGTGGCTTTCAATCATTCAACGAAATAAAATGGCAAAAAAGTACGAATTATAACATTAGAAAATTGAGATGTTTTAATGGTGAATGATAATTAGATGAACAATTTATTTAGGTCATCGTTGGATAGTGTTTTTTAAGATAATTGGCTTCATAAAAATCTGAATTATTCAGGCCTCACGCCTGATACAAAACTATCCTTTTATAGATTAATCAACTCAGTCGTATTGTCAGATACTGGTCGTCCTTGATCCAATTATTGTTCTTGATCGTCCTTGATTTGGCTGAAACTAACCTGAGGCCGAATCCTTTCGGTTTTAAGTTAAAATGAATCATATATGCATATAGATATACCCTTAAACTATTAAATTCACAATTTCTATGCATGTAATGTCGAAACTTTACAACCAATACCAGATACATAAACTAAAAATCCACCTAGACCAACTCGTCAAGCCTCCTGATAATATATACCTTTTCATTTGGCCCTGGGCGATTTACTGCCCACAGACATAATATATTCGAAGGCAGTGACAACCTTACTTCTGGTCACACGTCGGTCTTAATGACTGAGTACAAAAGTCATAAAAAAGAAAATAAAACCCATCCTTACTAATAAATTTACTGATTGGGAATTATTAAGAGAGAAACTAGACAATCTAATTGAGTTAGTCTGAATATTACACAAGAACTTGAATTACAAGGTGTATATTTTATTAACTCTATGTGTAAAGCAACTTAAGAGGCTACATCCATATTAGGCGATAAAGGTATAAGAGGTTAACTGCACCCTGGCGATTCTAGAACTGATCAGATAAGTTATAAAGTTAACCGACTAGTTAAAAAACCTGACAAAAATGGTTCTCTTTGGAAATAGAAAGTGCCACCTATAACGAACATAAATGAACAATGGGTGCGACGTAATGAAGAAAAAGCAGAACTGTTGGTACAACATCTGGCATCAGTATTTCAACCACACGACATACAATCTACGAATGATCTTAACCCAGTATATTTGATCTTAAACCGATCTTAAACCTTTTCCATCAAAAATCATGTCACCCCAATATAATTAACCATACAACGTTACAATTCCGATATACCGACAAAAGAAACAATCTGCATCGGAACTTTTGCTAATGATACAGCAGTATTGGTATCAAGCGAATCACTCGATAAAATCAACCAATGGACCAGAGATTGGAAAATATTCAGCTTAACGAACTAAACTTAGTACAAGTAACATACACGTAGTCACTATATATGCTTCTGTCACCAGTACGGTTCCTAATCCCTATATGGTAAATTTCTCAAACTTGGCGAGAAACTTAATTAGACCTATATCTTGCTTCGGTATCCTATATCTTGCTTATATATAACCCGCAGCCCACGAATGGGTTAGTTTCAAATATTCAACCAAATCCGTTCGATTGAATGCATCAAGTACAAAAAATATTTCTGCATGCGACTTAGTCTATAGAGACATGAACCAGTGGTTATTCACTTCATATAAACGTTTGTATTCTAATTTTTCTACTATCAGAATTCTGACCATCTGTTTCCAGCATCAATAGTTCGCCCTGCACCCAATTAAAACTAAACGTAAAAAAAAATGTTTTTTTTGATTTTTTTAATATTTAGGTACAAGTGCCGACACAAAACGGATTTTTCCTACATCTGATATCTTCCTACTTGTTTAATCTACGAAATCTGATTGTAAGGTCTAAAGCAAATCAGTTATTTTTACTTCAAGTGAATGTCGATGGTTTCATCGATGGTCTTCGATATCATCTGAATTATCATTCGATGACAGTTTTTCGAATCGTATATTATCAAACTCGTCTATCTTTTTGTATCTAAGAAAAGTCTATATTTCGCCGCATGATTTGGAAGACTTTGAATTTGAAATAGTATTTTGAGTTGTGTTGTAATTCGCTAGGACGGTTTCGATCTGATAATGACGTCATTGAATGACCGCTTGACGAAAAGATCAAATCCATCCTATCAAGAATGTGCTACCGGACATCATCTGTGCACCTGTGCGATTTGTATAATAAGCTCTAATCGTTAAATGAGTTATTTAGTCATATATCCTTTTATATTGACCAAGCATCCGAAAAGTTCAATAAGGTGGCGAAGAAATATTATAGTGGGACAGGAACCATGATTATTGGTAGATTATTATGTTGTGGTTTTGACTTCAATCGTGGATAAGGTATCCATAGCAATGTTTAACGCGGTTTTCACTTTAAATATACTTGTAATAATTGGGTTTTGTTATCGACAACTTTCAGAAGAATGATCAAAAATTAAACACTACAGCATTATCTCACAACTTCGTGTGTAAACGAATTACATAATTGATAATCAAGACCCGATATAAATGGTGCAGCTAAACACGACCGCAAAATATTTATGAATATTAGCGCCAAATAATTAAATTCATCCAAAACTCATATACTTAAGAAACGTTCAAAACATGAAAAAATCCTAACCGATAAAGGTTTAACCAATTTAGTTTAAGAGCGATTAGTTAGTTTGGGATTATCTATTAATAATTGTAGAGCCCAAGGTTATGACAACGGTTCGAATATAAAAGGGAAAAATATTGGAATGTAAGCGCAAATAGGCAATTTTTCAATATTGTCCAAAACCTTTACGTTTCTAGATCAGTTTCTAGATGGGAATATTGAAAAAAAAACGTTTAAGTTTTAACTCTTAATAAGCCACTATGTACAACCTGGTGAAAAGTTGTATAGATGCATTAAAGTCGTTAATTTTAAATTTAGAGAATATTTATGAAGCTTTAGTGGAACTAACAACCGAAAAGGAACCAGCAACACAACATACTGCAGAAGTTTTAGGAAATACAATTTTGAGGTTTGATTGTATTTGTTCACTTCATATTTGGCACGTAGTTTTGGACAGAATTAATATTTTTAGTAAATTTTTACAAAATCCCGCTATATGCTTAACTGTATATTACATTCTACTAAATTATTTCTAAGTAATTTGAGAACTGATGAAAAGTTTCAAGATGAACCTTAGAAAATAAACATTGCAAAACCACTAGACATTTTGCCAGCTTTTCTTCTGCCTTAACACTTTGCACCTCTCGAATTTAAAAATCACATAAATATGAAGTTAGAGCAGTACCTTTCCCATAATGATATTAGTGGTACAGAATTATTTGATGAGTTTAAAACATTTTCAACGCTAAATTTTCCAAAACTACATATAACTGTAGCTTCAGGCGAACGAAGCTTTTCAAAATTAAAAGTTATCTTCGAACCACAATCGCACAAAATAGATTTTTAGAATTGGCTACGATATCAATTGAAAGCGAATTACTTCAAAATTTGGACTATAATGACTTAATAGATGATTTTGCTAAAATAAAAACTCGTCGAATTAACGTTTTGCAATAATCAATAAGTAAGTTTTCAAAGAGTCTGATTGTTTTTATTTTGCTTATGAGGGTTAGGTTTCCTGACTGTGTTGATCATAGCTCATAGCTGCGTAACTTACGATTAGCTAAGTATAATAACTATTTAAGTCTAGGTGGCACGGCATTCAATAACAATTCCCTACAGATGGTTTTTTATGTATAAAAATATATCGATACTTCATTATCGATCATTATTATTATCAATTTTGTATCAATAACCACAACAAACATAATTACTTAAGTCAGATTACAATTAATTTCAATTCAAGTTTCAGACAAATTTTACATGTTTATATCATTAATGATTAAGATAAGTGAAAAGTTAATTAATTTAGGAATTCAAGATAAATGTTTAATTATTGGTTATTTTCAGGTTCTAGACATGTTACAGCTTCCAACAATGGCTGTCATTTGTATTTCCTAGTCTAGCTTTAACCACTTGTAACGAACTATCGTTTTCTTATATGATTATGTTGTTATATGAATAAAGAAATGTACTGGGTAACATGAATATCGACATAAATATTTTGAACGACAAACAACAGCTTGATGTGAGGATGACAAACAATTGAAACATAATTTTTTGGTCGCAACAATCTCTCTACGCTCAGTTTTTGGTATAGTTCAATAAATTGACTGCATTTGCCAATATAATGTTCACCTGAACACAATGGGCAAGTACTTTTGGTTGCAGCTTGCGTCACTACAGTAGAAACCGTTTAAGGTAATGCTGTTTTAGCGGTAACACAGTACATTCTAAAGCATCACACCTCTTGTTTAAAAATTGGAGAAAGGTTTCAAGTGACGGAAAGTTATCATTCGTAGGATCATGAACCCACGCCCTTTTTGATTCTACACCCAATTTATAATAATTTATAATTATTTTTATCGATTGACGCTTCGAAAAGATCTTTAAAAGATGGAAACTCAGAATAATTTCCTGAAAATGATAAATGGTATATTTACACGAGATAAACGCAATTCACTGTCAGGTTTATTTAACAACGTTAACTCATGTACAAATTGGGATTGATTTGTCAATAAATCATCTATTAATATAGATGATTTACTATGCAATCTTTTTTGGGGCTCAAGGCTCTCCCAGCTCTTTCGCAGTTCGCTTATTTTGTACTAGTACAGCTATAGGTCCGATTTTCGTAGAACCATCTTCGCATTGCATAACTCCATGCCAGCCTATAGAACTGACATGGAAGATGGGTTGGCCCATGAGTTCTGTACTCCAATAGGAAGTCATGGATGTGTTCATTAACACCACCGATCGTAATCAGGCCTTTTTGGTCGGTTGAAAAATAAACCGTTTCAATTTTATTCACCGTTTCTAATTTCATATCGGTAAACTTTCCGAAAAGTTACTTTTCAATGCCTTGAAAGCTGAGGTCAAATAATGTTGTAGGGTTTTTTCGTGTACAATTAGCTCCGGGTTCAAAATAATAAAAATGTTCGCTGTTTGTATTCTTCCAAATCCAATCAGCTGTTTTATAAAATATTTAGATAAGTATTTGATGAAATTATTCTTTGTTTATTTATTTTATTTTAGGATACGTCATTAACAATACATACATATATACATATCAAATTTAAACGACTCCTACCGTTTGAATTTAAAACTAACAATAATATTCAATTTTATTAATCATCCCATTATTCGCACTAAATAATTTACATCCACGACAATAAATCCTTCACTAAGTGAATGTGTCAAAGTCCAAATTGTTTTGTTGATATATAATGTTGAAATTGAACAATGGGATGGCTCTTCATGGAAATACGTAACATTCTTTTTATCACACATTCTCGTTTTAATACCTAAAAAACTATGTGACAACAATTCAATATTGTATGCCGAGAGATGCGCCAATAAAAATTTATTATTCCAATAAAATTGATGAATATATTCCAGGAATGTTTTTTCATTCATGTCTCATATATTATTGTGACCAAATGGTCAAGGATAATAATAATAATAATATGTCCTTTTTGTGCTGTCCATCCATCGTATACCATATATCGTGTACATCTTCTATATTATGTGTATAAAGTTTAAATACAAAATATTCGTAATACTTCTTCTTATTGCCAAATCTTCGTTCATTCATGAAAATTCTATTCAAATTTTATTTCAATTTGAATATAAATTCATTTTAATATTTGAAAATCCTTTATTTTTTTATGATATGTGTGCGATCTATATATATATGAGCATTTAAGATACATATAGGGAGGATGAGTGCAAAATGTAAAATAGTTTATGAAAATTTTATGGCCAAAATGAATAATTTGCCCCTTTTTTTATTCATATTTTTGCAGATAAAAAATATGCGTTTTCATCATCAGCCAATTGGTTTGTTACACCAACAGAACCTCAATCAATCACTACATCATCATAGCAATCACAATGGTAATTATCCAATCGGCAATAACGATAATGGCAATATAAGGCAATTAGACACAAATGGAATTGGAACACAACATGTACAAGAAGTAGTAAGTGGAACACTACGAACGGGTATATTATCGAATCAATTGCCAACAGATGATGTATCAACAGATGTGATAACGCGAAATTTATCATTTTTTAATAACAGTGATAACAATATAACATCACGTACGAATACAACAACTACAATAAACACTGATAATAATTTTGATGAACTGTCAAACAATACAATTAGTAGTGAATGTATACTAAATTATAACTATAATAATAACAACAACCATAATAATAATAATAACAATAATAATAATAATAATTTCAATCATAATATAAATGAAAGGTATCTAAAATTGCAACAGCATCAGCAGGAGCAGCAGCGGAACAATTGGAATAATCGAACCCAACTGAATGACGAAAACTTCTCAAAGGTAAGAGAGCTTATATGTATACCATATATATAAAACATTACATGTCGATAATAATTCAACTTTATCATAAAGCTCAAATCTATTGTGTTTTTACTATACATACATTGTTGCAATAAAAATGCCATTAAATGAGGAATGGAAGGAGCTTATTAACACAAACCAACATTTTTGTGAACTTGCTATATCAAAAAGCACCTTAATTTACCTGGCTTACGGTTTATGTTTGTGTGCTGTTTCATCACAAACGGAAAAGTCTATAAAAAACCAATAAAACTTAACAAAAACAATAAAAAAGCTCTAAAGCTCGAAATTCAAATTATTTATAGAACACAAAACAGAAAACAAAAATTGTTTTGTTTTTCCGATAAAATTGTAATTTCTAATTGTTTTAATTATTCACCTATGTATGTGTGTGTGTATGTGTTTGTATGTGTCCAGGGGTGTGTGTTAGTATAGTTTATGTACGTAAACATTCGATTAAATCGAGATAATGCGAAGGTTGTAATTCACTATACCATATACTCTCGTTAGCTAGAGTAAAACGGAATATTATTTTACAATTGTTCGTGTTGTACAATGAAAATTGTTTGATTGCGGAATGAAATTATTTTAATTAGAAATGTACATGAACATTGTTGTGACGTTTTGATGTATGAACGCGAGAATGTAACCACTTTGAGTAGTAAACAATTTAAGCTTAACTAACCATATTACTTATCTCAGAATCAAATGGCTTCAATATTTATCAGAACACCAGTTAAGTACCAGTAGAATTAGCTGGCCTTATCGAATGGCGTTTTAGTTATCCCAGAATATGAAATCTCGAGATTTAAACCACTCAAATATTTAAAGCGATTATCTCAACGTGCAAATCGTGTTGGTGTATATGGTATAACCAGTAGAGTTTGTTGACATAATGCTTTATCGAATGGCGTACAAATCGTTTCCGGGATAAACCATCATAGATCTCAGATTCAATCGCTTCCATTTAAATGAAATCTCAATATTAAAATCACTCATTTGGTTGCAGCGATAATATGCAAACCGTGTAAGTAAATATTATCAGTACAGTTATCTGACATAATACCTCATCGAATGCTGATATAATTGCAATCATTTGAATTGTAAAAATACAAAGTTCTAAGTAAGTTGGTTAGTGATTCTTGCTCGTAACAGATTTAGGTGTCATATGTTGTACGTAACAACCGTGTTACTGAAGCTCCTAAAAATTATTAATTAAAGTTCCGATGGAAGTGAAAAAAACCATGGTTGGAAAGAATAGTTTTATTTCCAATGCAAACCATTCACTCCAAGGAATTGATAGGCTTGAGAACACGCAAAATGTTACTCAAATTGTTCAACACAAAATATTAAGAATAATAATAACATCACTACAGAATACCATTTATCTTGTGTAAAACACATCGGCCAAATGGCTCAGTGGTTAAGGCTGCGTAAATTGTAGTGGGAAGTACTGAGTTCGAATCCCGATAGAAGTTAGATGCAAAAAAGATGTTCACCATCTGAATGCGATCGGTGGTGTGAATGAAGACATTTATAACCCCATGTTTACTATTAACGCTAATAGAATGATCCCTACAGCAAATGACGGCGGTATTACATATCATACCGCCTTTCGTAGTGTAGAAGGATTTTCTTTTTGAAACACAACACGTCAATCATCAGTGGAACACTTCAAATTTTGTCCATTAAATTGCCTTTACATTTCGCAACCATCCGAAAAAGAGGTGTTTGTGAATTGTTACGATGGTTCTATATTTGGCAATTTTAATCTACCTAATACGAATAGGAGTTTATTAAGTATATTATTATTTCAAAACTTTTAACAGAAGACCTGATGAGTGTTAATTTGTTGCTACAATCCTCAGTTGATGTCTAAATCGGATTAATTACGTAACATTATACAAATTTACGGATGCTAGATTTAATTTTTAGCAATTGGTTTAACATTTTTAATTCGGTGACACCTTCTTATTATTTGTTTTATAAACATAACAAAGTTTTAAAGGACTTTCACTTTATTGGAGACGGTTGAGGTCTAGACGGAATTTCATCTTTTATTTTATAAGCCTATACCGCACAATGAACCTATCATATAAGACTACGTGAAGGCACTACAAATACATTTGCACTACAAACTTTAAAAATTACTCTAACTAATGCTAACTGCCAACCAATTTAATTGAATTTACTAGTCTTACTGTCAAAGCCATTGAACAGCGGTTAGATTGATATAGCCTTCAGTAGAGTTTATCGTCTGATTTTATTCATTCCTTCCTGCATGGATTTATAAATTCTTCATGGGAAGTTTTACAAGTATCGCACATAAGTCATTAGATTTTTTCTAATTTTCATAAATAATATCGTCCAACATAGCTCATGGGGACAGTTATTTTTCATTGACCTTAAGATCTCCAAAACTACTTGTAATCCGAATGACATAATTTAATTACAAATTGACGTTGATAGAATAAGAACGCTTATGAAGATAGTCTACTGAACTGCCAAAATGTGGATCGTCTTTCCATATATTATTGAACACCATATTACATCCATGCGCTAGTACATAGACGAAAAACACTTGGATCAGATTACAAATATACTAGTGCGTGAAACTAGCTCATCTAATATCCTTTAAGATACTAATATACACACTTCTACTAGGGATCTTAGACGGCACAGTTTCTTACAAACCACACACTGTTGGAATTTTACACACACTGTTGGAATTTTACATGTTAAATACGTTTTTTAATATAAATAATTTATAGTATCTTGGCTAACGATCATCATGTCTTCCAAACAGGAATAACAAGAATCTTTTTCCTTGTATATATCTTTTTGGTACGACCTGCAAATAAAATCATAATGTGGTTTGATTCAAAACTGATGGAGTTATAAATTCGTCCTCCAACGACGAAATGACAGAGATACACTGCAGTTCACTTTAATATGAACGACCGTTTTTTTTAAATATTTTCCAACATTGACTTTTACAGGATTAGCACTTGTTTAAAATTACATAATTTTTACATAAAAATTAATTAGTAGGCCAGAAGAATTTTATTTTATTTTGTATTTTCTTAAAAAGTGTGATTTTTGTTTGTTTCACTTGAATAGAAACGACCATATTATCAATAAATTTGAAGTGCTAGCAACTTAAACTTAAATTAAATTAATTTTTTTAAAAAAGGTTGCCAATTTAACATAAAAAAAATTTAAATATGGGTCGAGGAAAAAAACTTAAGGAAGAAATAGCCCAAATTCAAGTACTACACAGCAAAAATTATTCTCTACAAGCAATTGCAGATAAAATAGGGAGAAGTAAGGTTAACTTCAATTCTACAAAAAATCCAAGAGAATAGGGCTCAAACAGTAAAGGCCGAGCTGTTGAGGCCAAATCTGCAGCCGACAAGCGGGCCATACTAAGGGCAACATTCAATTGCGCACTATCTTGTGCAAAAATTAAAGCTAAAGTTGGTGTGAAGGCCAGCCGAATAACAGTATGGAGAGTGATTTAAAAGAAACCACCTCTAAATCAGAAGAGGAAACAGAAAAGGTTAGATTTCTCGAGGTAGCATATGACATGGGCTGAAAAATGGAAACGTGTCGTTTTTTATGATAAGAAGAAATTTAACCTCGATGTGTTAATTATTATTTTCATGACCTTCGAAAAGAGGAAAAGTTTTTAGCAAAACACCACAACCGGGAAGGCGGCGTTATGGCGTGGAGGGCTATATCATTTAACGGTCCGGGAGATTTGTCATTTCCAACCGGAAAAATGACCGCAGCAACTTACAAGGGCATCCTCGAAGAAGCATTTCCCCGCTTCAATGATACTTTTGGGCCATTACCATGGATATATCAGCAAGATACTGCCCCTATATCCATACAGCTAACATAATCAAACCATGGATATTACAGCAAAATGTAGATCTTTTGCCGTGCCCTCCGTATTCTCCTGATCTCAATATCATGGAAAACGTGTGGGGTTGGCTGTCTCGGAAAGTTTTCGAATGTGGTCGACAATTCGACAATAAAGAAAGCCTTATTAAGACGATAAATGAAGCATGGAACCAAATTTCGTTAGATTATATAAAATCTTTGTATGACTCCATCTCAAGCTGGTTGTATGAAGTTATTTTTAATAAGGGAAGTAGTACACATTATTAAAACCATGTAAACTCAATTAATTTTTCAAAATAAATCGAATTCAATTTAATTTTTAGTGAATAAAATAACTTTATTTTTTTTTTCTAAACTTTAATCAAAACTTATAATTCTGTAAAAAAAATATTGAAAAAAGTTGGATCGATTTCGAAATATTCCAAAAAAACCGTCGTTCCTATTCAAGTGAACTGCAGTGTACAACCGACCTGGTTTGCACTGCAAAAACATAACGAAACCGAGTATTTTAGAGCTGTGGCAAACAACTATGGAACTTGTCTTCGCAACTGGTATTATTCATTCGACGATTTCATCTTATTATTTAATTTCAGGAGTGCCGAGAGTAACGAATCTCTGGTGCACTCAGGCTACAGCTTTCTACAACGAGGAGGTGACTTAATCAAATTGATAAATATACTTGTTTGTTTGTTTCTATCTCCACTTTTGGTGCCAAAGCACTCTCAATTCTTTCACAATAAACGTAACATCGCATTGCTTCATGCTATTATGTGGCACGGAAAATGAATAGGCTCATAAGTTCTACAACTTTGTGAACTCCATAATATCGGGTATACCATATGAAGTATGCAAATGTCTTTAAATGAGTTTCAAATATTAAGTTCTTGTATATTGATAATAATTATATATTGCATATTGAAGTTGTATACTTACTTCTAAACTCAAGAATTGTAGGACATCATAAGAAATGTTTCTTAAACGACTTATACAGTTTTATTTTAACCTTTTCTTACAGAACTCGAGCTGGTTCGAGATTTAATATGTTACCTAAATATGAGTTCAGAACATATTGTCATACACAACTCTCGCCTTTCTCCACACTGTTCATAAACTGTGCCATGGCTGGCACATAATGTAAGTTTTCACACTGGTGTTTTCCGGTTCGCTGGAAGATCTTTTTAATTCGACATCCTTCCAAATCGGACAAAAGGTGTAAGAACAGTAATCACCGCGGTATCCTGAAAATTGATTAGGCATTCGTAGGCCAATTCTTATTTTTGTTATTTAAAAATATTAATTTCTTCAGCATTCCGGAAGGATCATTCTATTCTTTTGGGTTACCTCAGGTGTTTCACAAAGTCCTCTACTGTAATCAATTGTTTTTAATCGATGTTGTTTAATGCTTTCAGTTCGCGGATTGCTATCTGTATGCTAATCACATGGAAATGTTTGCAGCGATCAGTAAAACATCACTGTCTTCAGTTTCAAAAGAATGTACATACTTTTGGCATCTGGTTATCTATCAACAGGATTACATTAAATTTTGATATACATAAAAGCATCTCAAACTTTCATTGCTACTCAATTTCATTGAAAAGGTTACAATATATCACGGAACTTGGAGTAGTTTTTTCTTCTGGCCTAACCTTTTCTGTAAGACCCTATTTCTGTGATTTGGTGTACGAACGGTTCAAAAATGGACTGTGGGAGAGAAATAGGAGTCTTAAGACACGACCTGGCTACTGATCTTCGCCTATATAATAATAACAATAACCTAAATGGAACACATAGATTTCATTATCGCAAAGGCATGCGTAATGTTGGCAATCTTAAAATCTGTATTTGCTTAAAATGTGTACGTCTGAGACGGGGTTGAATACAAGGAAACCAATTTTCACTATTGACTGATAATCGAAAATCAGATAATTGGGTTTCATCATTTGAATATATGCACAAGTCTTGTCAAATATCCGGCAACATTACTCGAGGTTATCACCAAAACAGTTTAATTTCATTCAATATTCATAAATTCATTAATAATATGAACTCGTTCACCTATATATGAAGAAGATATATCGTTTGGTTAGATTTAGTTGCTGATAAATTTAATAACAATAATTTGTTCACTCAAAGTATAAATTGAAATAATGATTCTGGGAAACAAAACATATTTCTACTAATTACATCCCATAATAATAATAATAAATGTTTTTTAAAGGCCATGGCTAGGTCGTACCGTCTCGACAACCGTTTTAACTTCTTTGCCTACAGAAATATTTTCTTGCTTTATTTGCTTTTGTCTCTATCTGTTTTAGGGTCAAACCCAACTCTGTCGTATAGTTCCCTTTTAACGTCCTACCTTATGTCATAATATCACTTATCGTAATCGAATGATGAAATAGTTTTTTGCATCCAGCCTCAATACAAGATTTAAGATGAACCTGATCGCATTTAAATTTTGAGGTGCTGTATAACATACAGTGCACCTCACGTATTTCTGATTTCCAATAGTGATCTTTTTAAGGCTTTTGTTAAGCTTTAGGTTTATTGTAATCTATTGTTTAGTGTTAGCTGAGTTTCAGAATCCATCCAGAGCTGTTAACGTAAAATTCATCGACGATGAATTGTTGGTTAATGAATTTGACATATTTGACAACTATCTGATTCAGTGTGTTCATGTCACCATAGCCATTAACATTATTTCGCTGAATTATTTAGAGCTGTGGAAATAATTCACCTAGGGGATGTAACTTAAACATGGGTTACAGCTCTGCATATAATAGACAGCTTCGATAATACATCAAAGGGTGGGTCCATGTTCTTGAAACTCACTTAATGCACTCACTATGGACTATGATGGTTTTCTGAAATTCTTCGAAACCGTCTCTCGATTTTGTCCTCCACACATATAAGTATGAGAAGTGCGTTTCCAACATTAATTGACACACTCGAGACTTTTTAATCATATAAGATATATGTTAAAACTTAACAGATATATCTCAGTTGAAAAATAGAATTCCAGTTCTGGTTTATAATCAAAACTAAGTTGTAACCTAACATGCTTAAATCTTCCAAATTCGTTACAACCTTTCTTAACCTATATATTGTATAACCTGATGTACCCATGTATAAAGAAATCGGCAAATTGATTTCAATTTTCTTGGATTAAGGGGTAAGTAATGTGTTTACCTTAATTTGTAGACATCAACGAATACATGTTCAAAATACATATCCAAGAAATCATCAATCATGTAATATGTATAAAATACATGTTGTTTCCCACCACCCCTCTTTAAAAACATATACAAGAAAAATTTTAAAGCTCAAATCGATTTTCATCCGAAGTAACATTATCCGGTCGCCTTTTGTCGGTGAACGAGATTCTGATTTGATTATTTTTGTGATATAAATCTTTAAATTGATACTCTACATTGGTATATAAGACAATACATATATAGGGAAAACGGAAATGAAAATTGATGGAAAATTGAAATCATTTTCATATACATACTCGTATATACGCAGATGATAAAATTGTATAAGATAAATATTTTATATATGATTGGTACTGATATCGGATATCTTAATTGATATCCATATACATATAAAGGGTGTCCCAATAAAAAGTTTACATTTAAAAATTTAATAAAACAAAACTGGTTATTTATGGAAACTGATTTCATTCAAATGGGAGCTTGACGTACTCCATTCGGTTGGTTAAACTGCTGAGCACATTTTTGATTGTGTTCAGATCTATTTCGGCAATGGTTGCTTCAATATTTGGTTTCAAATGCTCAATTGTTTGTGGATTGTCCGGATTACACTTATCTTTCACGGCACCCGACAAATAAAACATCAAAGGCGTTAAATCACACCACTTTGCTGGCCAATTCACGTCATCATTTCGCCGCTGATAATGCGGCCATCTTGAATGAGTTACATGACTTCTTCTTATTGCTAGAACTGTAACATAGCTGAAACACAATCAGCCGGCGGCGCCTGTACTTTCACAAACAGATATGGTTTTATCAAACGTGGCGTTGCCATCAAAAATGCTGAATATGCTACTCTGCGATCTGTCGGAATAACTTGTCCACCGGCTCAATAAAGTGATTCGTTTGCAATAACTGCATCTAATATTTTAAATTTCACATTAGGAATTGGTTCTTCACACAGTGGTCCTACGAGTGTACCCCATTGAAATCCTTGTACAGTCGACTCTTTAACTGATTTGAGCAAAGTTTCATCAACTTCTGATAGTAAGGTATCATCAACTAAAATATTGGGGCCTGTTGTGTACACCAAATGCCCAAATCGATCGAGTGGCTAACAACTCCTAGTCGTAGTTAATTTGGAAAAATTCACCAATTCGTTTTTAATTCCATCCAATCGAAACTACTTCATTTTCAATATCCTCGACTAATCCTTCTAGCCGTTCAGCAAGGATTGTGAGATGATTTTTTTGTTCGGAGTTTCAGCAAAACATTTAAGATAACTGGTTTCTACAACAGTGTCACAAAATGCAATCACAGGATTCGCTACTTTAAACCAATTTCTTAATGCATTTTTCGCAAATCATGCAAAACACAGTCAAGGTATAATTCGCCTGTTCCTAAAATAATGTGTTCTCCAGATTCTTCGACTTTTGTTGATAGCAATAGATATGACTTGTTAACCTTTCGAAGTCCGTCTATCAATTCTGACGGATTGACTGGTTCAACCGCTATTTTAATAATACTTTGCATATTATATTTAAGCGTCAAGCGGTCAGAATATATAAAGATATTGTATTGTCACTTGCGCAATCGTAGTAGTTTTAACAATACACTGATTCAATTCGATTTTGTAAGGAACTTCATAGACCCATAGTCGTCCCACTTGAAGCACTCTGGAATCTTCTATATTCATCAAAGAATAATTGAAGTACTGATCTTCCCACAACCTTCGAGCAAATTCTTGTTCATTTACTCCATTATACGTATCGGAATAGAGTTTAGCAAATGATTTCAATGTGAAACATAATCCATACAAAGCACTTGTGAAACAAACATTTCCAAGAATAGGACAACTGATTATTTGAATCTTCTTCTGTATGGAGGCTCAACAGACCTTTTTTCATCTACAATGTGTTTCAGTTTAAAGATGCATCTTGAGGAGGAAGTTTCAATTCAAAAATCAAGCGGTCTATCTTATAAACACAAACTGTAACCGACATATTTTCTTGAACTGCATGTTTCAGTAGACGTTCGGTATTGAGCATAACTCCCTCCGTTACATCAACAAACAAAACAATACCGTCACACAATTGTATTGCAGCTGTCACCTCATCCGAGAAATTTGCATGTCCCGGAGTATCAAAAACATTCATCAAATAGCTTTTCTGTTTCACATCTTGAAGCGCTATAGGGTTATTGGTGTTGCTTTTATACTAACTCCTCGTTCTGGTTCTGTAAACAAGGTATCAGTGTAGCGTAGACCTCTTTTTGAAAACATATGGACCAATGGCTCCGCCATCTCATAAAACACCAAACAGTACAATTTACAGTGCTGTTGATGTAATGGTGTATCGGCAAAGACTTGTGGATTATCTTCACTCCCAATTCAACCAAAAATTAATTTCATCGGAGAGCTTAATTTTGAATGTATAGATTCAATATCAATTTATGCTTCAGCCCAATCGCCGAATTGGCATACGATGGTTGTTCGGGTTTTAATTCCGGAACAATTTGAATCTTGAAGGCTGCTAAGCCAAGATCCTTTCGTAAACTCCTCCATAAAGTGGAAGGACACAAGCTCAGTTGCTGAGAACGGCGACAAATCGAGTGATTTGAATCTTCTTCAATGCTTTCCAGTACAGCGGTTACAGCTTCTTCAGTGCGCACTATACACGTGATGCACATTATCATTAAGAGTAAACGTGGTTCGAAAACGATCTATTGTTATTCGTTCGAATTAGCTGCTCTGAAGGACGATTATTAACGCCATAAAATGGACGAATTCCATTATTTTGAAAAAAAAAAATATCAACAATATGCAAGTGTTGCTTTGATGAAAGTCTATCCAAATCCACAATGAAATGTCAAACCAAACTAAACAAAATACAACTATCAGCTGTTAATTGGGTTGTCAAATTTGAAACAGTATATCAAATTTGAACCGGTTTTTTGAGACACCCTATACATGTACATATAATATGCATTAAGATATTTGTGATCCCATTCTTGTACACACATCGATTAATTATTGAATGTGAAAATTCCGCACCGCACCACACACAAAATGAAGAAATTAATGTAACAATAATTCCTTTTAAATGACACATCCGAAAAAAGTCGGGAAAACTTTCGTATTTTAACCCCTAATTTCCGATGGCTTAAGCTCATACTATCTATTTGTGTATGTGTGTGTGCGTATATGTATGCGTACATTTCCAATTTTTCGTTTTTCCATTTTCATTAAAAATTAAAGTAAAACTTTTCTATTCCTAAATTTTCCACACATCCACTTTTATATAATGTACATATGTGTGTGTATGTGTGTGTCTGTTAGCTGTGTATAGGGTGGAAATTATCGTGCCTGAATATGTACATACATACATATAAACTCGTATATAGTGGGATAACAGCATGCGTTAGTTTATAATTAGTTTCTAATGGATGTGGAAGGGGACAGTTTTTTATCAGTCACACGTGTAATTGTTGGTTTTTGTGAAAGCTTTTAGCTCGAATTGACTGATTGAATCAAATAATTTACGTGATAATCAAATTGGTTTTGTGTATCCACTTAAGCATATAGAATAAAATAATTTGGGGTTTAAGAGCGATAATGTATGTATTAAGAAAACGAAATTAAATATTCAAGAGTCTCCCGATAATTAGCTTTTAATGTAATTTAAAAAGAAAACTAATTTTTGTCTCTTTCTTTTTCTCCTTCTCTCGCTCTATAATTTCAGTTAATATCATCCGTTTACGTTTCGAATCAACATAATTTTGGCCGTCGTGAAAATCTAATCAAATTGGATCTGGACACGACGACGCATCTAAATTCCGGTCTACAATTTAATGGTAAAAATGCGAACACTATTATGAATGATAACGATAATCGGCTGCTTCGAACAACACGTAATGATAATGATAAATTATCATCGTCCTCGTCATCAAACTATTCGTCCATCCAATCGACACCAATTGATGATAATTATATAGACGATGTCGATATTGTTGATGGCACTGTTGACGATCATCATTCAACCGGCAACATTGAAATAGGCGAGGCAACACTGCAACAACCGAACGACGATGAAAATAATGTGGATATTGACGGGGACGAGGAAGGTGAGTGAATTATTTTTTTGTAGAATTATTTTATTAAATTGGTATTTTTGTGGTAGCGCAATTTGCACGCCATTCCATAAGACGTTATAAACATACCACCACTGTCTCCACCGAATGTAATGTATATACAGTCGTTTAAAAAGATGGAAAATATAATTTAACTTTTTAATGTCTTGAGAAGATTAAAGTGAATATAATTCACATCTTCGCATCTCTCATTTCTGTTTTTCTTCTTTTCAACTGTTAAGGAAAAACTAACTAAAATTAGATACATACACACGGAGGATAAATTTTATTTATCCTTCGCACACATACAGATACACACTCTGTATACATATTTATTTATCTAGCATGATTATGTTATTTTAGAAGGATATATGATGATAAGGATAATTAAGACGAAAGATTCATTCGAATACATTTTTATTTAATTTAAGTTTATGATATGATGATGATTATGATTATGCTGAGCTTAGTGCTATTAAGATGGATTTTAATATCGTCTTATTGCAGGATTAAAGTGTTTGAATAAGTTCAGCATCAATATTTTTATTGCGTCACAAGTATTTTTGATCTGCATTTTTTGAGGTCATTACGAAGTTACAGGAACAGATGAAAACTATTATCTGTGTTAGTAGTTACGGCCGTGTTGTTTTAGGGATTGTCCTAGGACCATTTTACTGTAATTGCACGACTTACAATAAAATGCAATTTGAAATTTGAAACCATAGTTTCTGCTTGAGCTCAACCTGTTAGTACACTCATCTGTGTGATTGGATTAAATGGCAACGAAGTGAAAGAGATACTTGGTTCACTAGAACAGTGTTCAGCTTCCGTTGGTCTCATCATCAACAACTCCAAAACCTAAGATCTGATCTCTGGTTTGGCAATGGTAACTGCACGTTTGAAGGAGTGATGAGATTAAAGTATCTTGGATCTCTCATTACTCACGAGGACAGTGTGGGAGAGGATATCAAGGTTCGCCTTGCTGCTGGTAATCGGGATTTATATCCTCTATGTCCACTTCTGAAATCAAAATATTTTGCAAATGTGGACAAGCTGAAATTGTACAGAGTGTTGATCAAACCCGTTGTCATGTATGGATATTAGAGTTGGACCTTGACGGATGAGAACGAAAGATGGCTTCTGACAGTTGAGAGAATATTATGCGTGTGATATATGGCTCATAACGCCATGTACACTGTACATATCGAGTTCTATTCAATCACGAGATACGGAATCTTTAAAGGGAGAGCCGAACAGATCGTTGTCTTTGAGGATGACTCGAAGGCGTAAACAAAATTCTCGAGTTTGGCCCTCATTACATTTGTGTTTCAAATATCTACATGTAATGGGAAGCAATTTAAAAGGCGAGTTTCAATACAGATGCTATTCCAGATTAGGTGTATGAGTTTCACAGCTATTTCTTTACGGATCCGAACTTTTGTCAGAACTAAATTAATTAGGTAAGTTTTACCGCCAAAAGATGTGTTTGTATATAAGACGCCGGTCGTCAACCTAAAGCGGATTATTGATCTCATGATTCGTTTCCCTTCCGAACTGCCAGTTTAAGGTACTGCAAGTAATTTGGTTTAATGCGTCAAGTTTGAGCTATTCAAAATTTTTCGAATATAGGTACATTTGTATTTGAAAATTTACCTGAGCAACTATGATGGCGTTCTGTCCATTTTGGGTCTCAAAGCTCCTGCTGCACATCGTCACCAGTTACATGGCAATTTCGCAGTGAAGTTATAACGATAAATCGATTGTTCCTCTCAGATGAATTCCAATATCACCTGGTAGGTGGTCTCTAATTGAAGATACCAATTTATTACCTAAAACCTTCAAGATAGTGTAGAGACATAGCAGAATGTCTCATATTTAACTGACGAGCGACTTCCAACTTGATAGAAAACAACGAATGAAACTAGTTAAGATGCGTGTTCAGGTCAACGTCTGATAAGTGGCTGATGGGAAATATTGGTTAACGCGGTATTCTATACAGGAAATATAAGCAAACCAGCAAAACAGTGCTTTCCTACCATATATGAAAGCACTGTATACATTTCAATAGTAAAGGTGTTGTTGTAAATAATAAATTCTAAGCTGTCAAAAAAGTTGGTTTGAGAAAATAGATAAACCATTTTAAAAAATTTGGAATGCGCGGACTTGAGTATCTCACTGTTGAACTTCTTCTAGTAACCCTTCTAGTTTTGAAAAGTTGCTCGGCGTGTTTCACACAATAAACCACGGAGTGATTGACTCATGGATTATATATGAAGAAATTGCTTTAAATAAAAACTGCACAGCATTGCATGGACGTACAGTATAAACCCACTCTAACCCAATACTTGCTCTTCTATATCACTATTAATTCCTGAGCAACTTGTATTTTTCTTTTGTGCCAGAACCGATTGTATCCAGAAGTAGTAAAATAAGATATTTCCAGATATATCGTATTTTCCTACTTCTGGATACAATCGGTTCTGGCACAAAAGAAAGAAGTATCCATCATAAGTATCCAGTATTCATTATACTGAAGAGCGTCATAAAATCGGTGCGTGTTTCGCATAATATGTGTTTTCACTGAGCGTGATTGGCCTCAACGTTTTGGTGAATAAAAAGCATCTTTTTGTGCTTCCGTGTAGCTTTTCTTGTTCACTGGCGATTGTTTCCATTCTAAGCTCTCTATGTTGAACGCTATTATGTACGTACATACAATATCAATTAGTTTTGGAACTTTTAGTTGATAGCCACGTTGCTTGGTATTGAAACTCCATAGATAAACCTCATACATCCAAATTGCATGTGATATCTGCTTATATAAGCCTCTGTTTATTATTTATTGACAGTTAGGGTTTTTTCCTAACAGCCAGTTTATTTTTCTGTAACCGATCACATTTCTAAAGGTTTCCTTTATATATTCCTTATTGTCATGCCTGCAGTTAAAAGAACCAGTTGCTGTGTCTAATATCTCTTTTGAACAAAAGATATAAAATAGATTCTAAAACACTGCCTTGGGGTGTTCGCAGGTTTGATTTGAGCAATAGCTCTTATTCCCAGCTCTTCTAAAAATCTACCTTATGAAATTGATCAATCTCTGTACCCTTTATCTGCATAAATACTACTACCCGGAGCTAAGTCAACTTTATCTGATAAGGCCTCTAAATGGGTGCTACTTACAGCCAATACCAACGCATTTTTACTATCCACTGCTATATGACGCTTGTAACCATAACACCCTTTTTAGCCCAATTGGTTTCTGCGTCTACCCCTTGTTGATAAGAAGCTGAAACAGATAGTTGGCCATCTGGGGAAAGGTCATACGTTTTTTCCCTTTTGGTTTTCTTGGAGTAGGGGTGAAAGAGGCTATATACAAGCAGAGCCGGGACGAACCAGTACACCATGACCTTCCAGTTGAGAATTAATCAAATATAATAGCTTATCCAAGGCCTTTTTCTTGGTAAGCTCTGTTCTAAATCTACTCAGTACGCTGTGATCTGGAACAGTACTATCTATGAAAATATTACAAAACCTACTAAAGTTTATACGGTCATTTACTTCTTCTTCCACTTGATAATCACTCAATCCGTACCAAGTTTCTAGTAAAAGCATTTTAAACAAAAGTAAGTGATCATTTATTTTAAGATTTTACTGACATGGAAGGTCATTTAATTCTCTTCATGTTACCTGTGTTCATCTATTTGTATGCTTTATTTTTTCTATTTCTTAGATTAATCAGAGTTGCGCCATACCAAGATGGAGCGTCATAGTTTTCGGTAGATTCACATCATCTTATGTAAAGAATTGTTCAGTTCCAATGCTTTTATCTTATTATACAGTTGAAGCAGACTGCCACGTCTGTGAATTCGAAACAGCTTGATAATTCTTCTATATGTTCAGTGAAGTTTCCACCATTTTGTGGTAGATTTCATTTGAAAGGAATGGTACACTATAAGCTTTGTCAAAAAAACCCAGGTTGTTTTTGTCCACGATTATTCTGAGAATATGCTTCAAGCAATATGTAGATCAAGTATGGCCGCGTAGTCTACACTCTGATCAAATTGGAATAACATAAGAACGTATACTATTCCAGATCAATATTAGGCATCACATTTCTTGTAACTGCATATTTACTACATTACATTTAGTTCGAGCATTTACTCAGATTCAAGTGGTTCTATTTGACATTCCAAAAACAGTCATCGTAACACTTTTCGGGTTGTTCAAGTTTTTGAATGGCATTCGGACTCAAGAGTGTAGTTCAGATTATAATACTATTTTATTATTTATAATAAAAGAATATTCCCTTTGCTTCTATTTGTTTTAATGTGTTTTTGGTTCTTGGGCGTGTAAATCATAGACGTTTAACTATTGGTAGTTGTTCGGCCGTTAAATCTAAAGCGTCGTGTCAACACTTTGTTGCTTCTTGTCAAGATATTCTTTTCTCTTTTAGATAACAGCCTCACTCTAGATCATTTCCCTTTGTTCCATGTACGGATCTTGAGAACGGTTCCTGAAATAAATTTAAGTCCTCAATATTTACAAAAACAAATTTATAGTAATTCATCCACTTTTTTGATACACAATTGATCTCACTAACTATTCCATATTCCGCGTCCCCATTTATCTTCGATTCAACCACAAAATCCAGTATGTTATTGCAGAAAATAATATTGATGGATTTGGAACCCGGTTAAACTCCTTTACTAACACCAAGATATATACCTCATTTTGATGTTATAGATAACGACATTGGCATTCTACCCAAATATGAGTTAAAATCAAGTAGAGCAACCGCCTCGACACAACAGCAACAACAAAATGACCCACACTGGCAGATCAAAAAGTCTATGAAACAATGCGTGTCACAAAACTCTGATGATTGAAGTCTTGTGAACTAAAGAAACAGCTAAGTTGAGTTTTAGGAGATATCTGAGCCAAGAAATTCTTGTGTTGAAGGAGAGATAAATAAATTCGATTAACTGCATTTGAAGCTTTCAACGCGTTGATTTTGGCATTGTGCAGATAAACCTTTAAAATTTTACGGATCTGTTGAAGTGTGATAATGATGCAGGGAGCTGTAATCGTGACAGCTAATGATGAATGGCGGGAGTTAAACTTTGAACTCCACAGAGTGGCATTGATTGACAAGCTAGCGCGCTGGATCAACCAACCGATGAAGACGTTTGTCTTGAAAATGTATGGCATCTTGATGTGGTCTGTAATATTCGTTTCGCTAGGCCGGTTTCGATCTGATGACGTCATTGACTCGTTGTGTGATCGAAAAGGTCAAATCCATCTCATCAGGCATATGTGCCCGGACTTGATGTATGTTGCATTTCGTTTCTATATATATATTGTGAGGCTATGTTGCAACAGTTCTAGCGAATTTACAGAATTTGACTCGAAATCTTTTTTCGATTATTTTTGTTTATACTTCACTATTGTGGCGTGACTATTCGTCGTATTTGTGAATGCCACAGATCCTATCTACGGCCAAACTGACATATAAACTGATGAACTCTTTGAAATTGGCGTGTTCCACATGAAGGTTTACTATATCTAATTGATTTTTAGCCCAGAAATCAAAGAGTTTCTAACTCAATTCATGCCATACAGATTATGAACAATTTGCTACTGAGTAGAAATTAGCCACCTACAAAATGTAAGGCTCTGAATATAGCAGGAAAAAACATGAAAGTCATAGAAAACTATTACGATGCAGATGCAAAAATCACGATGACAAAAGACATAGCCAGTCTAAAGGAATTCTGGAATAATCTTTACCATCTACTTTCCAGAGCTGTATCGCTCGTCGAGGTCATGAGACTCACTGAAGTTTTCAGACAGTCCTTCTCGCTCAAAATATCTTTAAAATAAGTGACAAGAGTCCTCAACAATTAAGTTTAGTGCTCAACACTACCTGTAATGTACTCTGCACTGTCCCTTATGACCATTTTTCCACAGTTTGGATTTTACATGTAAATCTGTTTTAAAATGTCAAAAATTTATTGACGTTCGGTTTTCTGGTCCACATTATCATTAGTTGAAAAGGGATTTTTGCTGAGCTAGTTAAGGTGATTTCTAACGGAATAACCTTTTTATAATTCTTATCTCAAACAAATTATTCTGACTTTTAGTATATAGTTGAAAAAAATGTACAAAATTTATTATTCCACAAATTCTGTTTATAAAATACTAAGAAGATTTTTTAACAGATGGTGCTTTAGTTACATTTAGATTTGATAATAGATGACGCGTCAATTTTATAGAATAACCTTATGTTAAGATTAAGCGAAGTGCAAAATCAAATAATTATCCGCGTCGATCACTAGATTGTAAAAAAAAAACACGCAAACTCTAAATTTCAACTAAATTTATTTCACACAAATAATTCACAAATTATTATTATCACACTTATTTTCCACAATTATTATCACTACAATTATTTAAACACTTCACTTTCACTTATTATCTTTCCGTTATTAACACTTTAAAATTCCAAACTGAACTAATTCGTAACTCAAATGTCTACACCTATTTATACAAGGTAAATATTTGTAGAACTTTCCATTACGAATTGTATTTCTACATTTCTCAAAGTTTCGTTTCGTCGTATTTTGTTCGCTTCGCCTATTTCGTTATTTATTTTTATTATCAACTAAGCATTTTAAAACGGTTGAATCACAGGAACCAAGAAGATCATTAGCTATTTGTTGAACCTATTAATCTGAGACTCTTTTGATACTTTGGTGCGGGTATATTGATCTATCACCTCGATACACAATATGCAAATGCAGTCAAGATAATTTGGAGCTCAAAAAATATTATCATCAGCCTCCCAGTTAGTATTAAAATTAGTCTTTTCCACATCATTTTTGTTTTTTAAACTCCCCATAGCCGACAATTTTACCGACGTCTCCTCCATTCTTATTCTTTACTGGCTATTGCCACACTATATTGATGGTTTGATGCATTAGACACGATAAGGCTCTATTGAATTACGCTCTAACTGTCTTTTCGAATCTATTCGATTTGAAAGGAGAGATAATGCCCAAGGAAAGGAAAATTTACGTTTTCAAAAAACATGATCATCATTACGAAAATCAGTTCTAAAGTAAAGCAGCTACAAAGTAGAATTTTTCTCAATTTACTTTCAAAATAAATTCATCTTAGGTAAGCCAAATATTAATCAGATGCCAAGAATATGGATGAGATGGCTTCTAATATGCGAGAAAAAAATTATGTGCAAAACGGTCCTGGACGGAGTTTTATAATTAGAAGTATGCTTCTGCGGTCGCGTTCTGCTTGTTGGTTAAGAGCAAACGGTGCCTAATACTTTTGTCTGCGTTTCCCACTTCCCTACAAATCATAATTTGTTATAGAAATGTTTTCAAATTCCAATACTGGTGTACCACATCCAAATACACGATTGTAGTTTATATATCGTTGAGCTACAAACTTTTTGGTGTAGAATATAATTTTTCAATATATTCTCATCGTTCCAATGGAAAAAAAAATCTCATCTAAATTATGATATTAGAAGCCGCATGTACAAGTAAAAGCCTTTTACTCGTACAATACTCGTAGCATATATATACATAATATTTACCTTTCGGCAGGAAAACTTTTACAAAAAATTGAAAATTATATAAATTATTATTCTCTGTGGCTTAAAAAATTTTCCGTTTCTGAAAATTTAATTTACCATGTTCCAACAACAACCACCGTTGAGTACAAGTAAAAAACAAATTTACGAGTATTACTTGTCTCGTCTGGACCTGAAGAGCTTATATAATATACCCATACTCCACTTTACTCATTACGAGTATATACTTCTTATATTCGATTGGTTGTGAATTTTATCGGTTTAAAATCGATATGCGAGTATTTCGATAAAAAACATTTTAATTTTCCTAAAAAACTATAAAAATGTTGTACACAAACGAAAGCTCATAAAAAGGCTTAATGGAAAAAATTATCGAATCGTGAAAATTACAGTGTGATGATAGTGAAAATTATTGTAGCTGTTGCTATGATGTGTGCGGCATTTTATGTTGTTCTCGTCGGTTGTCGTTGATTGAATAAAACTAGAATTTTGAAATATTTTCAGGTCTGGATGTAATCGATTCAAATAAAGTATAAAACAGGTGCGTTTTAATGCATCAACCGTTGTACATAATATGTTATAGATTTATCCTCCAAAGTTGGAAGCAGCAAGTAAAATAAAGTGACATTCAATATTGTTTAGTGTAATGTTATTTGCTTGTGTCCATCATTAAGTTCAATAAAATTCTATCTACTGGATTATGCAGGTCTATTATCCTGTAAAATAATGCACTCCAATCAAAACAAAATCTAGCTGATTGATCAATGTCGACATAACATCTTTACATTTTTTAATGTTGCATTTTTATTCTTGCTTTGGTCACCCATGTAATTGGTTAGAAATATAACAGATCTCTGATGCAAACCACTCTAGCTGTAAAAGCATCATTATATTCTGGCTGCATTGAATTCTGGCTTGTTCGATGCTCACATCCTAAATTATAATATAATAACCTATAATATAATAATATAATTTTGAGCACAGTTAAATGAGAATGTAAGACCAATTCTGTTAGGTTGCGTTATTTGAATACAGTGTTTGTGTTGTAACAAGTTTGGCTTTCCATTATATACAAAGTATTAAGAACGGATATTATTGCTTTATGAACCACACTTCATCTTTGGATTTGGTCTAGGTAACCTTGTTGCCACTAAGGGCGCATGGTGCAAACCTAGGATTTCATGAAAGCGCACAGACGCGCTCTGCAACGTTAACAAACTGGAACAGTTTGAACCAGTGGAGAGACGACAGTAGATTTACAGGAATATTTCTGCAGTTGAAGACAACAGATCTCATGCGATTGAAAGCTGGACAAGTGCTGATGAAGTGTAAGCTATCATCAACATTTTCAAGACATTCTTCGCGTACGGCATCACTGGCAAGTCCCATGCGATGAAGGTGACTTGTGAAACGGCCATGGCCAGTAAGCATATATAGTAATATGCTCAAGTTGCCCTTTTTCAATAAAAGAACGTAATTGGTCAGGTTCGGGTTGATCCCTCAACAAGTATCGCCTTACGATAAGTAAACCGTTGCCATATCGTCTTACTTGTCGTAAGGCGATAAGGCAACGGTTTTAATTTTTTTTTCATCTACGAAATATAAACTGTTTGCAAATTTGTGACCCTCAATGTCACAATGGGCAGAAGCCTACATGACCGTTAATTGTTGTTACAACCAAAGTTTAGAAATTTCTTACAATCCCCTGCCAGTTTGGAGCTGATTAGAGTGTTGTTCAAGGAGTTAAGACAGTTTTACTATCCGTGCAAAATATGCTGCAATCACGCAGTGAGTAATCGCAAATAGTTCCGCTTGTATGATTGAATAGTATAGTAGATCCCCAGACTGCCTGAGATTCTCAGTTCTTGCGATGGACAGAAGTAACCATAGCCAGCACTCTGTTTAGAGACAGAGCCATCTAAAAATACAAGCGATTCGGATATCTGTTTGAGCAAATCTGGTGAGCACCACATATCCCTGGGTGGGTAAAACATGTCAAATGATTTGTGGAAACTAAAAACAGACAGAAGCCTATCAATAACCATATCAAGTTTTGGTATAGCTCGGTTAAATTAATTAAGAATTAATTACCGTTTATGGCCCGAAGTAGTGCCGAAAACATTACACGTCCCAACACTCCTCAAGCGAAAGGCAGCCGAACAAACTGTACATAAAATGAAGGATTGTAAGTGGGGAAGGAAGAGAATTACCTCCATAGCTTAGTTGAAGCTATGGCTCCAGTTTCAGTCCGACAAGCGATGTTTTACTTCAATTTATACCAATTGAAGATTATACCAGTTGAACTAAATCGGTTTTAGACAGTTTCACATGTGAACCCTTATCTTGACACCACTGTTCTAAAATGAGAAGAGCGTGTTGAGTTAAATCTGATAAGAACTTCAGGTGCTTGCCTGAAACGATCAGAACCAGATCGTCAGCATAACTTTGAGCGACAAAGTCAGACTCACGAAGAATAACAAAAAATTCGTCAATGTCCAAAAGCCACAATAAAGGTGAAAGCACACCTCCCTGCGAGCATCCTCTGGAATCCTTGACTGAAATAAAGATATACACAACCTCGTATATCGCAATGCGAGATTCAAGCATAAATTTAATCCACCTGATTATGTTGGGTTCGATACCAAATTTAGTACATGCATTCGTAATCGAGACGAATGTAGAATTATCAAAGGCTCCGGCAATATCCAAAAAAGTGCTCACAAAATACTCGTTGTTGTGCATAGATCTGTCAATCGTAGTTATGAGTTCATGTAAGGCAGTCTCAAAGGATTTATTTGCCAACTCTGTAAGCATGTTTCCTGTTATTGAGCGGAGAGGACACTAAATGTTGGTTTCTTATAAATGTGTCAACAATCCTTTCTAAAGATTTCAGAAAAGTTGATGACAGAAATATAGGCCGAAACGATTTGGAGTCGATGTTGTCCGACTTGCCAATTTTTGAAATAAAAATTACTTTACTTCTGCTCCAAGATAACGAAACAGAACTTAAAGTGATACATGCCTGGAACAGATGCACTAAACGTTTCTTAATGAGAAGATTTCCATGTTGTAATGCAGCAGGAAATATACCGTCAGGACGATTAGATCTTCTGGCCTTATTTTGCAGCTCTCTAATAGTTTTCCTTAACTTTTTTAGAGCAGAGCACTAGAAAGATTTATTCTGAGTTTTTTGGTTCGAGATAAGTGGATACGAAATCTCAAACGCTGTTGTGATTGCTTTAGACAGCCCAGCAGCCTGCAATTCTATTTCCACAGACAAACGAATGTTCATATGTGATTTGAGTAAGGAAACAAGCTCAAGATAGAATGTTTTCCAGTTGGTAAGCTTCCTATTACAGTAAGGTTTAAGCGCTGTTCTTTTAAGATTAATATTAAAGAAAATACGCACCTGTGATCAGAGGTGAGAATATCATTCGTCACTCTCCAGTTTAATATAAATGTAGTGCAGGACATGTTTAGTTCACCAAAAATTATTTTCACAGTCAAATTTCTTTTGGATTTGTTTCTCTTGTTCGAAGTTTTATTGATTTTATTGTTTTATAGATACTGACTACATCATGAAAGCTGGGTCGGCCCGTAAGTCTGAACTTGAACAGATGTATTTATTAACACCACCGATCGTAATCAGATGGTGAAATACCTGTTTTTCAACCCTCTTTTATTGATTCGAACCTAATGCCTCCTACTAAAAAGAGACAATAACCCTTGAGCCATCTAAAGCACAAATCTCCTACATGAATATCTCTAGAAAATGCAATCAGATTCATAGAGTAGACAAATCTCACTCATGTTAATGTTGCAATTAAGCCCGCAATAGGGTAATAAGATTAATTAATGCAGTTAAGGGAGTTTTTTCAAGGATAAATTAAATCCATCTCTTTCGCTTAAGGTTTTTTGTATGATAATGTTCGAAATCTAGGTCTCAGTAGGTATAGAAGTAATAGTATTATGGATGGTTAGTCATATTGTTGATCTTTTGTCTGAGGAGTGCTCTATAATCCCTTTTTATTTTCAATTATTTTCTTTGAGGAATTACAATTAGAAGGAAGTGAGTTTTCGCATCTTCTGGTCGTGATAGAGTTTGTTTAAACTTATCTTACAATTCTCTATCTTTCCCGAGCAATGGAAACTCAGTAAAACTATTCCAATTCCAAAAATTAGTAATCCTGTCGTGTTATCCCTTTTTTGAATTGGTAGGTAGCTGTTCACATACTGAACAAATGTTCACTATCCAGTAGCCCAGAGGCATTAACATATTCCATTAGCCTTGATACAGTTTTCGTTACAAATCTTTTTATATCCAGAATCTCCAAATCACTATTACGAATATACCAGGGTGCATTGACTTTATACTCCGAAATACCTTATTCTAGAAGTTTTGTATAAGTTTGATGTTAGTGTTCCTAGTACAACCCCTAAGCTGAATGCCATATAGCCAGATCTCCTTTAGAACTGATTGTAAATCAGTATTTTGCCAGTCCAACTGTCTATATTTAAGATCAAACTGTTTTCTTTTCTTCTGCCACATCCAGAAATAAGGTCGAACAAATTTGTTTATCTTGTAACGCCTTTTCTATAATATCTGTAGTTCTGTGAACCTGATCAATTGTGGAATGTTTCCATCTGAATCAAAATTAGTGATACGGTATTAGATCTCTTCTTTCTATTATTGGATTCATTCTCCTCAGAGTAGTCTCTCCATTAGCTTTGAAATGATAAGGTTTAGCCGGTTTCGGTGACATAATAACTTTCCAGGCAGAAGGAACATGCCTCAATCTAATAACAGCATTAAGCAAGTGAGTTAGTTTAGCGATTATTTTGTTTGGTATTTGCTTTAGAATTTATCCCGTTCAAAGTTCATACCCAGGATCCTTCGCTGACTTCAGATTGAATTTTTCCCCTAGTAATTTCTTTCTCGGTTATTAAAAAAGTTCTTCCCCCAGAATAATGAAATGTGACAAGATTTCATCTGATATGTTCTTGGTAGTAGTTTAGCTAGCTTTTATGAGAATCGAGTTTGGGGTTTTATAAGGAAACTTCCCAAAACTACAAAACCAAATTAACTTTTTAAAAGTTACTAGCAGGTCGCATCACTCCAATATTCAACTTCTCTTTAGAGGTATTTTTCTATGCATTATTCTGTTTCGTTCGATGTTAGGAGTTTGAGATCTTCTAAGACGTTTAAATCAAAATGTCTAAACTGGCGTATTGGATTGATCATATAGGTAGCT
The DNA here is from genome assembly GCA_963932295.1 of Tipula lateralis. Classification (NCBI taxonomy): domain Eukaryota; kingdom Metazoa; phylum Arthropoda; class Insecta; order Diptera; family Tipulidae; genus Tipula; species Tipula lateralis. Next base: position 97,810,937 of record OZ010736.1, read on the forward strand.
TAACTTAGCTTTAAAACATTAAATATATTGACCACTCCATACTGCTCATTGTCAATAAGCTTGTACTCAAAGTGGGAGGAGTATAGTCTTTATTTCTGATATGTGTTTTTCCTCGTTAAGTTTGCCAACAAGCAAATTAACTATATTTACTATTTTATTATGCATCTTCGTACGAACATTAGGTCTTCAACGTAAATATTAATTTTTATATTTTGAAACCACTTACATACTCAGGTTGATTTCAAACTTTTTTCTTTTTCCGTTGCACTCCTACCCCATAATTCTGTCTCAACGTAATCTCATTTTTTTTACCCGATATGTGGTACCCTCTGGTTTTCCTTACCAAATTATGATACCTAGAATCAGGTGAACTTTGCATATGCTTCCTATGGAAATATTCATCTTAAACCGGAATATGTGTATTGAGTTTTGAACGGAGTTTTGCACATTACCATACCGAGATTATGTTTTTGATAATAGTTAAAACTCCTTGAAAACAGCACTGAATAATTAACCAAGATCTCAGATCTTTCTTAGTGAAAAATTTTAAATGGGTGTTCCACCTATCTCTTATCCTTATCTAATGTTGTGGGTTGCTAGCATCCACCATCATTTTATTACAAATCACTGTTAATTTTGTATTTATGCTCAAAATTTAAATGCCTTGAAATCGGGACCTAAAGCATATGCTAGGGATACTTTTAGATCTACCGAAAGAAAACTCTTGATAATGTGAAATAAACATTTCATTTCCTTAGTTCAAGGTGCTGGAAACATCCTTGTGACGAACGATCGTTAATGAGCCTCTCGACTCTCGACATAGTTGTCAATCCTCACTATTACACTATTAACTCTGTTTGTATTCAATAATGGTTCCCATTTCTTATAATTCCCATGGAATGGTGGTACGACATAATCGAATCTAGCTAATAAATTACCAAAACTCGCCGTGTATGATAACTCGCCGTTTTGATTGATTTCGCCAACACAATTTTTATGCCATCAAAAAATTAAATATTTTTTTTTTGTTTCATTTCAGTTGAGCTATCTCACTCATCATACGGTTCATTTCATTCGCCGGAGCCGACCAATTTCACTCGAGGCATTATAAATCCAAATTATCCTGGATTTCAACATTTAGCCCATACACTATCAGAACACTTCACCGACGATCACAATTTTGATCAAAATTCAACCAACTCGGACGAAAGCGGCGACGATGTGTCGGATGAATTTGAAATCGATTTAATTGCAAATAATTTCGATAACAATAACAATACAGACGATAATAATAATAATAATACTGATAACGATAATGATAATAACAATAGTGATAGTAAATTAGATAATAATAATGTTAATAACAAAATTGAAACAAATAAAAATTTATTACTAGAAATTGAACCAAAAATCTTTTGTGAAAAAATCTTATTGAATGACGAAACGAACGCCGACGAGGTGGACGACGATGTCAACGAGCACAGTCTGATAGGGCTGGACGATGATATAAAAATAAAGAATAATAATTATAGCATTAACAATATAATAAATAATGATAAGATTAATAACAAAGAAATATCACAACAATTGGAGGACGAACTATTTAATGAAGAGACCGCGAATAATAAGATGATCGCACAAAACGACGACAATAACGTTGATGCACAAACGGATAAGAATACAACGATAATATCGTGTAATCTAGAAACGTATTTGAAACAATACGAAACACCCAATGATCTTAAGACAACAATATCACCAAGCGACGATGGTGATAGTTGCAACAGTATGGCAGACGATATGGTTATTAAATCGCATCACGTCACACCCGATATATTAATCAAAAATGAAAATGATGTCGATTGTTTAAACGAGGTCGATGGTAAACCAGATCTACTTAGTAATATTGAATCAAATATACCATCGCCTCCGCCTCAACTACCATACAATTCGCTACTGGTGCATCCGACGAGAACGATAAATTTTAAAATCTCGAAATCATATTTTATCCCGCAACCACCACCGCTGCCATCATATTCGTACGTATTACGATCGCCATCATCATTATCGTTGCCATTTGAAACACAATTAAAAATGAAAATTCAGGAAAATTATGACAAAATGCTGAATTTAAAGCAGAATCATAGTACGACACCGCTCGATATAGTGGGTGATTTTGGGCGTGAAATTGAACGGGAAATTGGTTTAATTGTGTCAGGCTATAAAAATAAACAAAACACTATGCTTCTACTACAACAGCAGCAACAACAACAATACCAAAGCGATGACGATTGCGGAAATGTGGAAAATTCTAAGGTAAGCTCGTATTTATTGTTGTTATATGTTTAATGTCCTGTTTTGTTTTTTGTTTGTTTATCTGACCTGGATTCATTGTTATGCTATATGGTTTAATTTGTTTTATTTTTTTCACCAAAATTATGCTTTTTGAGCCACATAACGAGTATGCAGAGCTGGTAGAACTATAGAATCGTCGCATAATAAAATATGTTTTCGTTTAAAAACATGTTGGCGCATAATTGCACGTCGCACTCGTCGCCAGATCAGAACAAAGTCGAAATTTATGTTACAAAGCTTTATCTGTCATATGTATGTATATCTGTTTGTAACTTAATTAGATATTCCTATTAAGGATATAGTCTGAAAATTGTTTATGTGGCAGTTAGTGGCTCGATTAGAATCAACCAAGAATCAGCAGAGTATACTTTCAACCTTTGACCAGTTTGGAAATGTTCAATCACACAATTTAAAAGCTTCAATCACACAATTCTTTTAAAAGCGCAATATGTAATGACCAAAGTATTAGCATAGCTTTATAAACAAAAAACCACTCATCAATAACCAAGAACCACAGAAAATTTAAAAACCCATACCGTGAGGAAAACCTTTGGAAATTTTAACAGTAACTAAAATTTCATCCAGTTTGACTACAGCAACGTAAAATCAAATCAGATTATGAATCCTTGAAACGATTTGCCACAACGCCAAAATTAGTGCACGCCTCATTTATGGTACAAAACGAAGTACAGCTAAAATCACCTGCAAGATTCATGAATATACCAACAATAAACCTTATGACAAGTTCATGTAGAGGGGTTTCATAGCACTTGTCAACTCTGTTAACATATTGCATGATACTGAATAGGAAGACAAATAAGTAAAGATCAGGAAGGTGAATACAATTCTTTCGAAGCTATTGAAACATTTTTGCAAAAAACAACAGAATGAAAAGTCCTAGGGTCAATATAATCTGCGACTGACCACTACGCGATTGAATTTAGATTGATTGGATTGGACTTTAGAACAAACTTTCATAAAGTTCTCAATTAGTCTATTGAACTAAAATTCCCATTGCAAAGCTCATCACATCTTACCATAAATATCAACAGTCGCATCTTCAACAGTGTTAGCATTTATATCGGTCAAATTCAAACATTTATCTTTAGTGCAATAGACAGGAAGTGCTTCTAAAACGATAGCTAATCAACCAAAGCTTTATAACGCTCTCTAACACGCTTTGCATCTTACAAACTAGGTTAAAAATTCAACTCAACTACAACTTTAAAACATTCCTTTGTTTTGACCTTAAGTCTCTTCAATATTTAACCATTTGTGCAAAATTGCCATTTATCTGTTTTGTTCAATAAAATCTTTGTCCACCGAGATATTTGTTCATTTGGAATGAGTTGATAAATATGGGGAATTTCGTGGATAAAGGAACAGTTTGATCTAGTCCAAGAAGCAAATTTTAACTGTTGCAATATCAAGGTGGAAGTTTTCTCCATTAAATTTGATTGTTTAACCATCATTTCTAGGTTATGAGTAAAGATAATACTTCGTAAATCTCAGAAACCATGGCCAATAAGTTCCCGGCCAAAATCGTTGTTATCGTTTTCGAAGCATCTTCTTCAAGAGAATTAACTGTCGTGATTCACTGCTTTATTTCTGGAGTGGAATTTTCGTTTGATTCATTTCCATCAAACATTGCTTGTAAAGCGTTTCAACATGTTCATATTCTGCTTTACAGTGAGGTTAAAGGTTAACGTTTTTGACTATTTGAAAAGACTTATACTCTTCACACACCTGTCTGAGATATTTTCCATTCTAACTATTTCACGTATCTTTCAGTGCAAAAATGTTACATTAACACACATGAGATTCTTTTTTTTTCTCAATTCAGCAGAAAAACATAAACTTACTCGTTTATACGAGAAGAGTAACAAAAGTTCGCTCAGTCTCAGAAAAAAAACAAAATAAATTTTTCATTTCTAAATAATTGCCATCGATTAAAATGCTAGTCTTAAGCCTATATAAAGATCCACAACTCAAAACAGTCTTTCAGAATTAACCGCATCAATTATCTTCAAGTTACTGTTTAAGACATCAATTATCTCCAAGTTAATCCTCTCTCCCGGTTTGTCAAAATAATTTTGGAACGAGTGGGTTTGTTCCTATTCGGCTCCATATCATGAACTTACTACTGTTTGATTTCCGGATAATGTTTATAGAACTAACTTAAATGACTAGTAATGACTTTACTAAAGTTGCTAGACGATTATGGAATTTATATGGGAGAAATAAAGCAAAATGCATTCTGTTTGGCCTTCATAAAAAATTCGTGGAATCCATCGAACATATTTTTTCGTGTATCCCAGATGATTATTTGATATTCGCGATACAACCATGTTATTCAAGGCCAATTATCAGCAATAATTTCTTGTATCAATCGTGGATCCTCGCCATCTTTGGACTTCATCAGAGCGAAAGTAACGTAATCAATAGAAGATTTTTGACAACCTTCTTGGGACCTGTACTCTCCAGACAAATGTCTTGTTTAGAATCTGAGAAACCACTTAGAAATAGTATATGATCACAGTAAATTACTGTTTGCGTTGGTGACAAAGCAATTCTCGTCTCAGTTATTTTGCGTTTTCTCGTCTCCGTTTTAACCGATCGTTCTGAATTTTTTAAAGGTATCATAAAACTGAAATTCTTTCTTTTTGTTTTGTTTTTTCAAAAAATATTTAAGTATCGATACTCCCCTCATATGGTAATCCACAAATAGGCGGTTGGAAACCATCACGCTAGTAACCATGTAAAGTTATCCCAGTGTTTCATCCCAGAGAAAAAAAGTTGCATCGCGAAACACTTTTCTATTTCACCCCAGTTTTTTTCGTTCTATCCCAAATTCTCAACAAAAATAGTAATGAAACAAAAACTTTATCATCTCATCCCAGTTTTTTTTCAGTTTAATCTATTTACTACTGTAATTTTGCACCAATTCCTAATAAAACTTTATAGAAATTTTAGATATTTCGGTACCTGGCTGCTGAAAACCTATTGGGTCGGAAAACAATTTTTGTGATTTTGATTTCGTCATGATACCAACTTAAGTAAATATAACAGAGCTATTTAGAGCAAAAAGTTTATTAAATAGTTCCATATAAAATTACATAATTTGTGGCATATCGGCACCTGGCTCCTGACCCAATTGGGCCGGCAATGATTCTTGATGTTTTGAGTTGGTTAAGATACGGACTAACTCTAGTAAATATAACAGGGCGGATGGAATTGGCACAATCCAGCTGCGTTGAAATAGTTCCATATATAATTTGGGTCATTTCGGTTCCTGCCTCCTGAGCCAATTGGGCCGGCAATGATTCTTGATGTTTTGAGTTGTTCAAGACACGAACCAACTCTAGTAAATATAACAGGGCAATTCGGTGGGTGGAATTGACAAAATCGAGCTGCGTTGAAATAGTTCCATATAAAATTCTATAATTTGAGATATTTCGGTACCTCGGTCCTGCTAGCCTGTTGAGCCGGAACATTTTTTTTGAATTGTTGAGTTCGTCATGGTAAGGACCAACTTTAGTAAATATAACAGGACTATTCGGTGAATAAAATTGGCAGAATCGAACTGTATTCAAATAGTTCCATATAAAATTCTATAATTTGAGACATTTCGGTACCTGGCTCCTGAGAACCTTCTGGGCCGGAAATAATTCTTGATGTTTCGAACTGGTTTTGTAACGGACCAATTCTAGTAAATATAACAGAGCGATCTGATGGATAGAATTGGCACAATCGAGCTGCATTGAACTAGTTCAACATAAAATTATTGAATTTGAGACATTTCGGTTCCTGGCTCCGGAGCCAATTGGGCCGGAAATGATTCTTGGTGTTTTGAATTGGTAATGATATGGACCAACTCTAGTAAATCTAACAAGGCTATTAGGTGGATGGAATTAGTCCAATCGAGCTGCGTTGAAATAGTGCCATGTAAAATTCTATAATTTGAGACATTTCGGTACCTGGCTCCGTTAAAAATAGAATTTTATGTGGAACTATCTGAACGCAACTCGATTGTACTAATTCCATCCAACAGATGTTTCTGTTATATTTACTAGAGTTGGTTCGTATCATGACGAACTCAAACCCACAAAACTAAATTTCCGGTCCAATAGGCTAGCAGGACCCGGATACCGAAATATCTAATATTTCTATAGTTCTATTAGGAATTGGTGCAAAAGTACAGTAGAAAATATATTAAACGGAAAAAAAATGGAATGAGATGATAAATTTTCTGTTTTATTATTATTTTAATCGCCAATTTCGGATAGAACGAAAAAAAAGATATGAAATAGAAAAGTGTTTCCTGATGCAACATTTAAGTTTTTCTGGGATGAAATACTGGGATAACATCACATGCTTGCTCTAGTACAATTTAACTAGAAAAATAGTACTTCTTTTGATTACCAGCTTTTCAATTATTAATTCATACAGTTTTTTAAATTCATCGTGACTATAGGGCAAGTAACCAGTGTGACTAGTCAATTGAGCCAATTAATTAGAGCAAGTTTTGTTTTAATGTTGTTGAACTAATTTTAAACAATTCACCATTCTGAAAGAACATTTCAATCATTTTAAGCTTTCAACGTTGAAGAATCCGAGAACCGAACATTAAAGACATTCAAGGCACATGTACGGACTCATCGAAAATTTGCCGAACATCGAACTATCGTACACGGTATAATTCGGCATACACATAAAGATATTTTGCATTGAACTATATTGTTTGTCGATGGACACTTCCGGTTTCGTGATACTTGTTGAAATAACGAAATATATTTTAAGATAGACTTAATCCATTTAAATTTTAAATAAATTTGACGTATTATAAGATCCGTTCTTGTCGACAACGAAAGATGACTCGTTCTGCGCAAATTGACTATAACAGTGAGCCGTCAGTTAAACTAAAGATGTATGATTTGAGGTTCGATTACCGAAGACTGTATATAGTATCGACATGAAAGATGGGTGCTCACAATCGTGATGAAATGATGATAAATCCTTTTTTGGTTCTATGGTATGATTTGAAATTCAACTCAAAAATATAAACTGTTTGTGAAAAATAAGAAATGTATTCGTATTTAAACCTTTCTAGTTTAGACAATTTTGTGCGTCTTTCAATTCAAACGAATAAGACAGATAATTGAATTTAGATCATGCAAATCTTTGCAAATCTTTAAAAATTCTCAACAGCACTATAATGATATATATAGTGACTTATTTTATCTTTGATCACATGTTCCACGTTCTAACGAGAAAACACATAAATCTTCCACTCTGCTCTGCTATAATACATTATCACACTCCCCATTAAAGCTTTATCGCCCCATTAAAAAGTGCAACATTTTTCGTTTTTCTTTTCGTTTTTATTCATTCAATTCTAATCATCCAGACAGACTAATGACTTTTCCATTTATCAAACCAGAATAATTAATACACGTGCACACACACAAACACACACACACACGCTCTGTCATACATACATACATATACATAAAACAGATTGAACGAAGCAAAACTATTAAATTAAAGCAAAAACTCAATTAAAATGAGTTTTCCTATTTTTCATGCCAACTCTCGGAAAAAACAAAAAATTGGAAAAATCTCGCTGTATTTTGTTTTATCTGTTTGATTTTCTTTTTTGTGTTTTTATAGAAAGAAAAAATGACGAAGAAAACTAAGACAAAAGGGAAAAATGGTAAACGGAAAACTAAAAAAAAAATCCAAAAAAAGGTTTGGGAAAATGAAAATTTTGTTTTTTGTTGTGTTTTGTTAACTCTTTTGTGTATCACTTTAACCGTTATTTTGTTGCTTTTTTGATAGCCTAATCGGAAACGAACGAGGTGATGAAAATTTGGAAAATCATTTGTCAAAATGTGTTTCTAAATTGTGGTTGTCACCATTACTTTTTTGTTTACTTTTATATATAAAAAGCTTGATATTTTGAAAGTTTAACAATTTTGTTTTCTTATAATATCATCATCTTCATATTCATCTTATACATTCTATTTGTTATGTACACATATATTCATTTACAGGGTGCGATTGAAATTCATTAATTCACGAAAGTTCTGAGAAAACGGAATAAGACGTAATTGGGCTCCACCTAGAATGTAACATTAAAACCAGGTCATTCTTTACACCTTTGAGTCAGCGCCAGCCGATTGTTATCTTCCTTACCTGAAAGGTGGCAAGATATCAAACTGTTAAATTATCGTGCAAAACGAACCCATGATAGGCCAAACTCATTGTTCTTTTTTTTATTTCTCTCTGATACTCATCGATTATACTCAATTATACTCGCGTCAACAATAACCGTAACAAATACAAAGTACAAATATCTGCTACAAGGTAATTTTTGATACCCTCACACTATCATGAGTAAATTAGTTAAATTATCGCCGGTTGTAGCTTAGTGGTTTCTCGTCATACCACGGTCTCGAGTTCGATTCTCGCCGTTAACCAAAATTCAACATGTTCCGGATGGGTTTGCCTTGACCACGTGTGCGATGTGCACCATCAAAGCGTATTAGTGGTTTTGTAAGGTCTCCTCACTTCGTCACGTAAATGGATGAAGATCGTCCTTTCCTATAAACCCTGAAATCATATGTTTCGGACTCATTGATGTCAAAACCAATGGAAATTTACCAGATCGGTGTTGCCACACAATTTTGAACAAAAAAATGTCAAAACAACGTGCTATTGACCAAAATGGTACTAAAAATATGAAGAACTACTTTTCCTTTATTCTTTAAAAGCATTTAGTTCCAAATCCATTAAACAATTATACCTATGAATTTACGGAATGCCATGAATTCTTGGTATTTTAGCTAATTAGCTTTCGATGCAGAATATTTTTGGCATACTTAATTCGACTTACATTCGAAGCGCTGATCCTCCTAATTCTCACCTTCAATATTTGCAACAGAAAATCTATAAATTATTTTTAAGTGTACCCTGCAATTGACTTCCGATTCCGTTCTAATTTCCGAAGGGATTGTTCCCATATAGTGGCATAAATTTTGATCTTTAAACTGTTATGCTTTATGCAGATAAGTGTATATATATTGATACAACAAGATCCATATAATAACAGTTGATTGAGGTTCTAAGGTAGCTTGAAATCCGGTAACTCCTACGGAGAATTCTTAACTAATAATATCTTCTCTTACTATTTATTGTTGCAGATTCAAAGTATTTTGTCTTTATTTTCAGAAACAAAAAATATAAATAAAAATATATTATAAGCATCTGTCAAAATATATCCACTATAAAAAAAAAAGAAAAAGTAAACAACGATCTCTGTCACTCTAATGGTATTTTTGATTTTTTCTCGCTTTGGTTTTTTCAGCAAAAAATACTGACCAATTTTTGTTCATAATAAAAATCAGGCTATACTTTTCTTGTTGCATTTTGTCAGTACTGCTATAATAATTTTCTCAGTAACCATAAAAATTTATTCAGTACTGAATAAATTTTTTACACTGGAAATTTTTACACTGGAAAAATTATGTTTTTATCCTACTTTGATTATTTTGTCAGTTTATTTTTCATAATTGAAATCAGTCTTAAAACCCGTCCAACCCACTTGTTGCTACTGCCTAAATGCTTAAATGTTATCTGTGACTCTATCAAAAATATTCCAAGATTACCGAAGTTATTCCGATTGTGTAGTAATAAAGCTTTAGGACACACGATCGTTAATCTCATGTCAGAGTACTTATGCTGAGATATATCTGGTTTATATCGAATATGGGTCATTCATCCAGTGCTTCAACGAGATATGAACTTATTTGCTTCCTACGATAAGCTCGTGGTTCTGAATGACAGAACATACACATAGAAATCCATGTTTCTAAAGCAATATTATTGTGAGGATAGCATATGCGATTGTTATTTTCAAGCAATGAACAATCCTTTATTCAATCGCAAAACTTCATTTATCAAACCTTAACAGATGAATTGCTTTCTATATTCCTTGGACCTTCCTGACATTGCCAAAGCCTATACTCATTTGATTAAGGTCGCTCAGTATAAGCACCTACACACAACCAATGGGCAGGTTGGCTAAGCTATATACGCGAGTAGAATACATTTTATTGGAGCTTAAGTTCATTAAATATATTTTAATGGATAGCAACAACTTCCAACCAATACTACTTCATACATGTGTTAAGGGAGGAACGTTTCCTAAACTAGTGTCTTGAGATCGTGAGTACTTAATCGAGGTATCAAAACTTACTTTTCTTTGATATTTTTAACAGTTCAATTATTTTGCAGATTCTGGTTGAGGTCCAGTGATCGAAACGCAGACGCTTCTTCCATGTGTTGAAATTATTTGAATGTTTGCCATAGAAGTATTTAAGGATAGGTCTCATATATCGATTTAACCATAGTTTGAGGTACTATCCGTCATCCAAACAAAACTCTCATTTATACAATACTTTTGTACAATCACCCTGTAAATCGATAGATGGGATAATTGAGCCAAATGTATGTTTAGATTTGTTACTCTGTTCAAATATTGACATACTACAATGCAAACAGTCAAACACATACAGCAGAGAGATTGAAACGTTCAAAATGCATAATATTTACATTGTTACACACGCACACACACAAAATATAATCTTAAGATTTATTTACTTGTGTCATAAGTTCAATATTGTGTTTGATTTGTTTGTGTACTTTGTATGCGATATACTTAAGAAAATACTGTAATTGATAACGTTTCTTTGTATCACTATATGTGTGTGTGTGTGTGTGTGTGTGTGTGTGTGAACAACATACATATGTTAATTAATTTCATTCAGAGTTGTTCAATTGGACTAAAATATCTAAAGTAAATAGAAGCTGCGGGCTGTATATAAGAATACAAAGATTTGTTAATTGATAACGTTTTTGAAACAGATATTTGTTTGTCCTCCCGCACACAGTTCGTGTACGCGAATAATCTTATAATTCGCGTAAGGCAATCAGGTACAAACCCTACACAATTTATGTTGAGTAAGGTGAGTAAAATCACAATGATACACGACGAAGAAAAGATCCAAAAACACTTAAATTCGTTTTGTGTTAAGGTGTTCGTGTGTCAGGTTAAAAGAAAATACACGTAACTTAAAGGAATCATGCCTTCCAGCCACAAACGGGTACCAAACAAGAAATTAAATTTTTTGGAGTATTCAATTGTGTCTTGTATATACTCGTAGTATATGTTCTTCCCTTGTCGTTTTCCAGAGAATTTATCTTATTTACAGTTCTACTTCCGTTTTTGCTGGTGGGCGATTTATATATACATAAACTGTATGCGGTACATGCTCTTCCTATATATAACATTATGTGTATATATAGTGTGATGAAGAACACGAGATGATGAAGAATAAAATTTATTTTGGAGCCAACAAAAAAATATAGCACACACACACATATATACATACATACATACATAACACGACAAACTTATGTAATCAGACAATGGGAACAAGAAATTCAGAAATATGAAAAATGCTCAAATAACGTGATCAGATTCGTTTAATGTAATTAAATATTTTCCTCCCTCCCGTAGATACATTTTTTAATTCAGATAATCTTCTATATAAGAGTATCCATCCGTACCGCACATACAATACCAAACGACCATTAGACACAATGACGATAACAATACAAAAAATAGTTTATCTCGCACTATCTTTTGTAGTTCGGTTTAATATTTAGGTTATGAGATCACCATCTTAAGCGATGATAATGGTATATATGGGAATATAATATCTTATCGTGAGTCGGGCCAAATTGAACTTCAAGCTGTATATAGTGCTTCTATTTACTTTAAGTGGGATGGCGCAAGCAGCACTAGTAACATAATATACATTTGACTCAATAAAACTATTTCATAATAGTGTGATGGTTCCATCATGTGACATAATATATTATTGTCACCATACTCACCAATATTTTTAAGCAGTATTTACAGGCCATTGTTGGCCCGTACCGTGTCAACAATCTGACTCCATCACGAACCAGCTCTTCATATTGTTGTAAACAATAAGAAGATGCTAGATTGCTCTCCACGCCGTGGACCCATCGTTCGCGGCGTTCTCCTTAAAGATCGCTGCATCATTCGGTTCGGATCAGCACATAGAACGTGATCGAGCCAGCGTACTCGCTGCCCTTTGATTTCACGCACGATATCAGGAATTTTCATTAAATTTAGATTGAAAAAAACTCATTATGTGCCATCAAAGTCGCGTTTTGGGCCATATCACACGCATAACTCTTTTCTCGAATGTAAGAAGCCATTTTTCGTTCTCCTCTGTCGAGGTTAAATACTCACATCCATACATTACAACAAACCTGATGAACACTTTGTACAGTTTCAGCTTTTCCACATTTGCAAGATGTTCTGATTTCAGAAGTCGACGTAGAGGATATAAAGCCCGATTGCCAGCAGCAAGGCGAACTGTACAATTATCTCCTACTCTAATAACGTGAGTAATGGGAAATCCGAGATACTTAAAGGTCATTACTCCTCAAACGTGTGGTTATCTGGGTCTCGAAAACCAGAGATTAGATATTTGGTTTTGGATTCGTTGATTTTGAAACCAATGGAAGCTGAACATTGTTCCAATGGATCAAGTATCAAATTCACTATGTTGTCATTTAATCCAATCATACAGATATCATCTGCATTTATGCTTAAAGTTGATCGGATTGTCGGAATAAGATATTGCCTTGAGGTGTTTCACATTTTATCGGGGACAATGCATTTTCTTGTCAAACACCAGAAGTAATTGCAAAAATTCTCGAGAGCCTGTTCTCAATACAGCATTGTGAATGCGTTACTGTCATTTTACACAGATGTACATATTTTTGTGGTATTCCTAAATATTCAAGCGCATACCATAGCCTCTCTCGATTGATCGAGTCATAGGCTTGCTTGAAATCCAGGAATACCTGGTGTACATCGCGAGATGTTTCGTAGTACTTGGAAATAATCATCCATAGCGAAAAAACTTGATCAGTGACTGACCGATTTGAAAGGAATCTTCCTTGGTAGTCACCGATAATTTCCTCCGCCAGAAGAGTAGTTTTTCCTAAGATAATGTATTACAGTAACTTGTATATGCTGTGCAAAGTTCTCGCGATAGTTCTCGCATTTCAAGCGATCACCCTACTTAAATATTGGGTATAACGTGGCTCCATTCCATTCTTCAGGAATAACTTCATTTGGCCATACCAATCAAACAAGGTCAAAAAGACAGTTCCACAAAGTCAGCACTCCGAAAATCAAGAGCTCTGAGTTAATGCAATCAACTCCTGGTGTTCGATTTTCTTTAATCTCTGTATTGCCATTGTGAGTTCCTCATAGAATGGATCCTCAATGGACATCTCTGCGGTCTGTATTTTAGAGTATTCAAATACAGCTTGTGATACATGTGGAACTTTAAGTAAGTCAGAAAAATGTTCACACCATGTATCGAGTACCACATCGACTTTAACTCAGTTGACCGAGATCTTAATGTATGGTGCACTTCGGTTATTCCTTTAAAGAAAAAAACGCGAATTGTGCTTATTGCTGAGTTGTAGTACTCTTAATAGCCTTTCACCATTCGCGCTTCTTCTGTCTACAAATACGTTTAGCTGTCCTCCTAGCAAAAACCGATTTAGTTTTTCTTGCAATTTTAAACCGAATCTTCGCTTCATTGTGGGCTATATTTCATCAAACCAACCATTTTTCGGCAATTTTTTCACCATACCGAGATTGTGCTGGGCAGCATCGACAACTGAGGTTTTCAATACTTCCCAGACACTGTTCGCTTCTTCAGACCTTGGTGTTTTCGTTTCTTCACTTCATTTATCAGACCCCCACAGGAGAATCGCGTTGTATATTGTCCGGTCCACCTTTACATGTTCGAAAATTTCCATCGTATATCTTTGCAGATAATGGTTTCTTTTGGTATACACAAAAAGGGTACCTGACCTTGACCAGAAAATCACAAATTTATAACACGGTTCACATGATCCAAAAACGTTCGGCGGTAATTGGTGCTTGGTCATCCAAATTCAAAATTCCGGTCATCATCTTCCAAATTCCGTTTTCTCTGTCTAAAAAATATATCTCCTTTGATAACCGAGAATAACAAACTTTTGTCAGGTAGCGGTCAACTTCAAGTTACTAGACTAATAAATTGAACTTTATTTGGGATATATTGTTAACTTTAGGTTCTGAACACGCTTAAAAGACCAAAAAGGCAAAATGTATCAGTTGGTGAAATACCACCCGAACAATCTTTCATGTTAAGGGAGTATTTTTATCCCCAAACCGATTGACAAGATAAAAAGAAACAATACAAAGGCTAGCGAGAAGGTTCAATTTACATTCAAAAAGGTTTGGTTTGAAAAGAAGTATCGTCTTGCCATCAATGAGATGAAGTTTTTAATAAACTGGACACTCGACTGGACATTCGATCGGTTGACTTAAAAATAATGTGTAAAATAATTATAATAATATATTAAGTCCTATCAAATGATCATCTCCTGAGTTGATTAACATTATTGCTCTCGTTTTTGGCGTTTTTAAAATTTTCATCGGAAAATATCTAGCTCTTAATTGATGATCCGGCTCGCTTATAATTTTGGGTTCGAAACCATCGCACTTTTCAAAGGAACATCTATAGCGCTTTCACCAAAATTCGAGACAACGAAAGTCTACTGATACCAAATTGTGTTCATCGTTGTCTCGTCGATGTTTATGATCTCTTTCGAATGTTCTCGGCCACAGCGATATTCTCAGTTAAATCGGGTAACAGGGCCGGCAACATCTGCAGTGTACCCAATTTGCACGAAACACTCAGCCAAACGCTTAATTACTCGCACACATGGTACAAGACGATAAATGTTCTTAAAACAACAGACCGCAAATCGGTCAATGCATACTTCCGAGTTCTTTATTGGTTGTTGTCAACTATAATACTCAAATAATATTTGACACCATCAAAAAATTTTGATTCACAATATGAGATTGTATTAACTCCACCATGGACACCCTTGACAAATAATTAACATTATTGTTCTCGTTTTTGGGTTTTTAAATTATTTCTAGGAGAACATCTAACTTTAAATTGGCATTTTCTTCGTGACTCATTATGATTTGGATTCGAAGCCGTTCTCTTCTTGCACCAGGTCTAACAGAGTGTCGTAGTAAGCTAACCTCATTTGAATTGGCAAACGGTTTACAATTTGTAAACTTACATTATTCCAAGTTGTGTGCATTATTTTCTCATCGATGTTTGAGGCCCCTTTTCGATGTTCTGGGCTACAGCAACATGTTTTGGATCGAACAAGCAAAACGAGTCCGATCACTTTCTTGCAACATCTCCAGTGTACCCAATTTGCACGAAATTCTCAGCCAACGCTTAAATGTTCGCACACATAGTGCAAGTCATGAGACCAATTCGTTTGGTTTCTTCAGAGTATTTATATTTTTCAGAAGTTGCAGAGACTACTATATGTGGTTCTAATGCTCTGGGCACGAACTTATATTTTCTGATTATTTAGTTGCTCAGAGCTGAATCGTTCCAGAAGCTTCCCGGTGCTGTCTCATTATTAACACAATATGAAACGAAAATTGCGTTTTTAAATCTCGTAAGATCCCTGCGAACAAATTGATTTGTCTTTATAGCATGTTTCAACTGACTGTAAGCTTACTACACTAATGTTTCTGCAATGAGGCATATATCAATTGTATTTATATCTACGACACCTATATGGTTCTTGTTAGTTGTGATGCAGTCCGAATGGTATTTTGATACCTCCGGAGGATTGTTTGGGTTAATTATATTACCCTTGATAGGACTTCTGAATCTCTCGTGAGATTTTATGATTCTACAAATCCTGCGATATATTGCTGCCACCAATTGTTTTTCTGTTTAGGGACTAACCTTTCAATTCCCCATTGAACCTGATTTATTATTTTAGTTAGGTCGTCGATTCTTTTCCAGTCTTTTGTATATCTTTTACAAAATAACCAAATCATCCTCGATTATGGCAAACTACATTCAATGCAACACATTGTATAATAATTTTTAATCTAGTGTGATATTTCAGCATTCAGTGTTCAAACCTTTTGAATCAATTGATTTAACCACGTTAAGCAAAGTACAGATCAGAAAAAATTGCGTGATTTCGATTACAGCAGCGAACTTGAAACTGTGACCTCCATCCAGGGATAAACCAACAAGTAGAGTACACCTCACATATGTACCAGCTACTTATTTTCACTTCATTGTATTGGTACATTTTTTTGTCCGAAAAAACCTGACCTATGTGCTCACATATAATTTGCTCTAGTTTCAGCTGTCTTTTTTGTTCAACTCCCTAAATGAATGTTTTGTCAAAGGTGTCTTACTACATACTCAGTCACTTCATTTATACAATAAAATTATTATTTGGACATAGACCACTCCTACACGTCCATTGTTCATAAAATAAAAACACGAACTGTCGCAATACACACGTATCGATTGTTGAAATATATAAAATTCAGCATCCAGACCAATAAATTGGACACATCATTAAACTGAAAACGTACGAAATTCCATTTCGTATCGCTGTATATAGCCTAACCTACGCCAAACGCATTTCCAATTACAAAAAAAAATAAGAACAACATAACCTTCAAATTTAATTGAAATTTATGTGAATGAGATTACATATCTTTAATGTACTTTAGTATATTCAATATTTATTATGCTCGATTCCAATTTTAGAATTGGTCATTAACTCTTCGTATGTGGAGCACAGTACATATGTGTATGTGGAGTGGAAGCCAAAAAATACAAACCTTAAAATATAAAATCGACAGACAACAAACAATAAAAATTATGTCACCAACATAAAAAATTATGTTTGATTGGTTCGCTGTTTGGGTACATATATTGTGTACATTCATTTGTGTAACTTGGCATCGAGTCAATTTTCAATTTTCTCAAAAAACTATAAACGTATATCTATATAATGCGAAAATGGTACACAGGTGGAAATAGTTTGGTGTCTGGTCAAGTCGCTCCCCATTTACCACACTGTATAGTTCGCCACACACGAAGGTCGCCACTATGTAAATAAAATTCATTTTCATTCAAGAATTTTGCATGTGCATTCATTGTATTGGAATGTGCGATAAAAATTGTTGATCTCTAATGATTTGGTGTGCGCATGCCCGATCGCATAAAAAATATTTATTTCATGATCGCATCTCTTGTTTAAATAAATAAAAACTATTTTGTTAATTAAAATAAATTTAAATAATTTTTTTTGTGTATTTTGTTTATTTTCATGACTAAATTCAACTCAATGGACAAAAACTTAAACACCAGATGTCTGATGCCGAATTATCAAATGCAAAAGAGATAATCTCACTGAACACTACTCATTCAAATACTAATTACAATAACAATACAAGTACGGGTAGTAATGCGAGAGAGATCACTATTACTACTACAAGTACTGTAACACCAATATTATCTACTGAAGTTACTACTAAATCAGATGATTTTAGTTGTGTTATGACTTTAAATCGTGATACATCGTCGTCGTTGCCGTCTTCATCGCTATACGTTAAACAGCATACTAGTGGTAGTAGTAATAGTATACAAACAGCATATTTAGTCGAAAAGCAACGTATAGCAAATTTGTGTGACACTAAAAAACTGCTAAACCTAGATTTAAATACAAATAAAGTGCGTGGTGATAAGCAAAGGGTCGGTGTGCCCACCGCTATCGTAAAACCAAAATATCAAAAATCATTGCATGAAGATCGACTCATACTACCGATTGGATTAAATATATACGATCGGCGCGTATTTGCCGCGACATCGACCAAATCATCGAAATCAACAATTGGACTACCATCGGCGGCGGTAATTGGTTCGAGCCGCAGCAAAAAAACAATGGGTTCCAAATATATCGACTCGAAAGATCTCGAAAGCAATGCATCAATTGCGATCGTTCAGCCGCGGAAAAAAGATAAACTGGATACATACAATTTAACGGAAAAATCAAAGAAAATTAAATCGAGTTTGAATAAGCTTGGGGGCATAAGTGATAATCAGTTGAATAACAATAACAATAATAATAATAATTTAAATACAGAGACGATGATCTTCGACGATCATCAGAAAATTAAGAAAACCGCGAATAATAACTATATAAGTAATTTAAGTAGTGATCATCCAGCAAGTTATTTAAAAGATTCGATTGTGATCGCCAGTGGTGCTACATCAAAAATGGTTAACGATTTGTCTGGATGTGCTGGTGATAAGGAGGCGCGAAAATTCACCACAAAGAAAAAAATTAAGGAGCCCTCAGGTAAGAGTCTATATTTCCTATACTGTAGTGAACTGTGGGGTCGTATATCAACATTGTACAAATATACAAAAAAAAGTGATTTCATTTATACATTCATAACCATATGGGAATTTTATCACATGACCAATTTTTGGTCGAACGAAAAATTTGCTCACACACGCAAAAACCGATATCGATAAGAAATAAGATTTTGGTCCATTCATAAACACGATATATGTACGAGTATACATATGTATAAACTAAATTTAATTAAAATCGATGATTCAGGCAAATTTGCGGCTGGGTCGTTCAAATTGAACGACTATACGAAGATGATAATGAGATGATGTCAGCCGAATACACATCCACATACACACATCGACAAATGGGAAATTATTTTCATCGTTCTAAATAAAAACAAAACACTTCATTACAAAACCATTGCAACGATAAATCACTGACCTTTTTTTCCCCTCCGATATATGTATGTATTCCGCCCGATACGACGTGTGAAATTCCCTTCATCGACAAACCTTCATCCAGAATTACAATGTTCACTGAAACTGTTATCCGTAAAAAAAAATTCTTTTTGTTTAGTCGATAAAAAAATCGTTCTATAAATAAAAAAATTATTTTTAGGTTATACATTTTTTTCCAAATTAAATGGAAATTTGAATTTTCCATTTTCATTTTCCCATAAAAAAAATATCTTTGTTTATTATGTAAATTATGATGTTATGGAATCAAATTACATTCATAAAAGTTATATGGATGTGTGTATGTGTGTGTTTGCGTATGTGTTGTATGCGCACTACTTGAAGACGAACCGGAATGGCAATGACAATGAAAATATGTGGAAATTAGTCAATTTTGAGATGTAAAGAGTTTAATTGGGTAATTCTATTTTTGAATATTTTCACGAACTATTGATTATTGGATTATCTAAGTGTTAATATCCGTTTTGTTAATCAAATCCGCTTTTTCGTTGAATGGATTGACGAGTCACTTTAAATAATAACACTTATTAACTTGTTGTTGTATATAATATTTTATTTCTTAATATATATTTGTTTATATGGTTTAACTTATTTATTTATATACACTGTTTTTATAATTATATCACTTATTTACTTTATTTATTTCATTTTAATGTTTTATTATATTTTATTATTTGATTCTAATATTTTATTTTATTCCCGTGGTTGTTGTGTTGTTCGTGACTCTTTTCTGTAATCTGTGTGGTTTCGTGACGAAGCATTTTTATTATTTTTAGTTCTAATTAGATTAGTACTAAAATTGTACTAGATTAAGTGTTTGTTTCTTTTTTTGTGGGGTACTACTCGGAGTAGGATTACTCGGAGTAGGTCGCCACAGTACCCCCCTGCAAGTAAATTCCCCCCGGATTATGAAGGAAAGGAATGACGAGTCACTTTGAATAATAACACTTTTATTTGTTGTATATAATGTTTTATTTCTTTATTAGATTAATATGATTTTTGTCACATTATTATATACACTTTTATATCACTATTATTATTATAATTATATTTATTTATTTTACTTTATTCTGTTTAATTACTTTTATTTATTCTTATTATTTTATTTTATTTTATTCCCGTGGTTCTTGTGTGTGATGATGTGTTGTTCGTGACTCGTTTCTGTAATCTGTGTGATTTCGTGACTCTGCAATTTTTCGCAAATATTTTACACCTTAGTACTAAAATAGTACTAGATTAGTGTGTGTGTTCTTTTTTTGTGGGGTACTACTCGGAGTAGAATTACTCGGAGTAGGTCGCCACAGTACCCCCCTGCAAGTAAATTCCCCCCGGATTATGAAGGAAAGGAATATAGGATGATCGAAGGATTTTAGGGATAGGGCAGTTGGAAACGGACTGATTTTTTCGCTATTGCTTGGTTATTTTTATCTGCTAAGCTGAGAATACCGTATGCCGGCTTTAATCTGTCAATGGAAACATTAACATTTCGACCGTTTTGATCTAAAATGAAATGCTTCCTGAAACGACGAATGACTTTATACGGTCCTTCGTAAGGTGATGATAGGCCGGTTCGTACTCTATCGATACGAACAAAAACATACTCGCAACTTTCTAATGTTTTGGGAACAAAAACGGGAGTGGAAGTTGACTTGCGAGTGTCAACTGGAATTAATTTGCGCATGTTGTCGCGAAATTTGTTTACGAAGTCTGTTGGATCGGGATTTGAATCCTGTGAACTGGTCACGAAAAATTCTCCTGGAAGCTTGAGGACTTGTCCATATACTAGTTCTGCTGGGGAGCACTTCAGTTCATCTTTGACTGCTGCTCGTATTCCCAACAAGATAATGGGTAGCTCAGTGCTCCAATGGATAACATTTCCACGAGCTTTAAGCGATGCTTTTAGTTGTCTGTGAAAACGTTCGACCATACCATTTGCCTGTGGATGATAGGCAGTGGTACGAATTCTGTGAGCGCCTAGTAAACGCGTGAGTTCAGAGAAGAGTTTTGACTCAAATGGGCTGCCTTGATCAGTTGTGATCTCAAGGAGTATTCCAAACCTTGATACGTATTGCTCGACAAAAGTCTTAGCAATAGTGGCAGCGGTACTATTTCGAATAGGATATGCCTCCGGCCAACGAGTGAATCGATCTACAATGGTAAGTATGTAAACGAAACCTTCGGATGGTGGGAGCGGTCCCACTACATCCATGTGTATGTGCTCGAACCTTGATGATGGAAGCTCGAAATGCCCTGGTTGTGTCTTGGTGTGCCTTTGCACTTTACTAGTTTGGCATCCGATGCAACCACGTACCCAATTTGTAACGTCAGCGTTCATGTTCGGCCAAAAATACCTACTTGATATTAATTTACGTGTAGCGCGCATGCTTGGATGAGATAGACCATGTAGTGCGCTGAAAACTACTTGTCTCTGTGACAATGGAACGAATGGTCGATGGACTCCTGTTGATGTTTCGCAATATAATTTTATATCGGAAAGGATGGTAAGTTCCAATTTAAATTTAGAACTCGCGGGGCGCGATGAATTTTCGAGAAGTTCTCTCAATTCATCATCAGACTCTTGAGCCTTGGCTAAATCATCAAAATTTAGCCTAGAAGTTTTGTCAATTCTATCAACGTGATCACACGGTCGTGACAAAGTGTCTGCGACCACGTTGTGCTTGCCTGCTATATGTTGTACGTCCGTCGTAAACTGAGCGATATAGTCTAATTGTCGAGTCTGCCGTGGACTCTTATCACTCAGGGAGGTTATTGCCGTGGTAAGAGGCTTTTGATCTGTGTAGATGGTAAATTGCCTACCTTCTACAAAATATCTAAAATGTTTGATTGCTAAATAAATAGCGAGAAGTTCTCTGTCAAAGGCTGAATACTTCATTTCTGCTGTTGATAATTTTTTGGAAAAGAATCCTAAAGATTGCCAACATCCGTTATTCAATTGTTGCAACACTGCGCCAACGGCAATGTTTGACACATCTGTGGAGATACTGAATCTGGTGTTGCTCAGAGGATGGGCTAACATGGTTATGTTAGCAAGTGCACTTTTAATTTGGGCGAACGATTGATTACAGTCGTCAGGCCACGTGAACTTTTTGTTGTTCTTTGGCATCTTATTTAGATGTGCCAAGTGTGCATGAATAGGGGACAGCAATCCGGCTAACTTTGGAATGAATCTATGATAATAATTGACCATTCCGACGAATCGCTGAATTTGTTTAATTGATGTTGGAGCTGGAAATTCATTTATGGCTTCAACTCGCCTTGGCGAGGGTAGTATGCCATCTGCAGATATGTGGTGGCTGAGGAACTCTAGAGCGGGTATTCCGAATTCACACTTTGAAATTTGGATGTTTATTCCAAATTCGACTAACCTCTCAAACAACTGTTTGAGATGACGTTTGTGCTCTTCCTCGTTTTTACTTGCCACAAGAATGTCGTCTATATAAACGAATACAAAATCTAGACCTTTGACCACTTCATTCATGAAGCGTTGAAATGTTTGCGCAGCATTCCGAAGACCAAAGGGCATTCTCGTAAATTCGAATAACCCAAATGGTGTGGTAATTGCCGTTTTAGGCACGTCTTCGGGCGCAATGGGTATCAGATGATAAGCTCTTACCATGTCAATTTTCGAAAAAACTTTGCATCCTTCAAGGTGCATCGAAAAATTTTGAATATGTGGAACCGGATATCGATCCGGTTCAGTGACGGCATTTAGGCCTCGATAGTCTCCACATGGTCTCCAATCAGTCCCATTTTTCTTCTGAACCATGTGAAGAGGTGATGATACCGCAGAAGATGACGGTTGGCATATGCCCAATTGAACCATATGCTCAAACTCTGCAAGCGCTGTCCTATGTCTGACAGGGTCCAGACGGCGTGGTCTCGAAAAAGGCAACCGGCCTTTTGTATAAATATGATGGACCACACTGTGTTTTGCTGGACGATTATAATTTGGTTCTTCAGTGAGCGATGGATACATCTTCAAGAGTTCACCATAACCATTTCCGACGGTTGGGAGTGTTGGTGTAGGTGTATTGACCTTAGCAGTCATTGCACTGACAGCTAGACTTGTCGTGGGATCAAGTAATTGTCTTCCACGCAGGTCGACAAGAAGACCATATTTCGCCAAGAAGTCAGCACCAATAATTGGTCTGTCTACTGACGCGATCGTAAATATATGAGGAAATTGTCGCCGTACACCAACATCTACATTCAATAATTTGGTCCCGTATGTATTAATTATTGAACCGTTGGCGGCGGAAAGTACCAAGCTTGAATTTTTATTAGATGCATTTCCTTGGAAATATTTTACGGGTAAAACGGAAATATCGGCTCCAGTATCTACAAGAAAGAGAGTATTGTTCGTAGCATCTCTGATAAATAGGCGGCGGTTATGACGTATCCGATTGCTCGCCGCACTCGCAATTGGATTTATTGGTTTTTTGAGTCGGGATTGTGTTTTGTAGATACATATTTGTTATTATTTTTGCAAGGTAAGTAACACTTCCAAGCATCATTGCCGAATTTATTGTGGTAATAGCAGAGTCCTTGATTGTCGATGAAACGACGTCTGCTTCCGCTCCGTGGTCTTCCATAAGAATAGCGAGATCGACTTCGCGGTCTTGGTGAGCGGTTGCGTCCTACTGCCATTTTTTCGAATTTTGACTCCATGCTAGCGAGCCTAGCTTCGAGTCTTTCGAACACGGTCTGTTCATTCGGTGCAGTAGGGCGCTGGGAACTAGTCGAGGGTACGTCTTGAACTGACGATACGCTGGGTCCGGTGGCTTCGTAGATCCTATCAGCAATTTCTAAAATTTCATCTATTGGCTTGTCGCCAATTGCTGTTAATGCTATATACAAGCTTTTAGGAAGTCTACGAAGCCAGAAGGTTCGAACAAGGTTCTCGTCGTATGATTCACCCGCCAGGTTCATCATTGACCAATAAGCCTCTGAGGGTTTTCTATCACCCAATTCAACTCCATCGACTAAAATTTCGAGGCGTCGTCCCGCCGATGGAGTGTGCCGGTTTGTTAGTGCCCGCTTAATCGTATCATATTTTCCTTTCGCTGGAGGGTTTTTTACCAGCTCCAGCACACTGGCACACACTTCTCTTGGAAGGGACCCAATAACGTGGAAAAATTTTGTCGCGTCGGCACTAACATTTGCAATATTAAATTGCGCTTCAGCTTGCGCGAACCAAACAACTGGATTATCAGTCCAGAATTCTGGAAGCTTAATCCGAGAGGATTCTACCGCAGGGCGGCATTTTATATCCTCTACAGTACCCGAATTATTTTGTTCGTTGTCACTCATTATATTTTTTTTATAAAATACGAAACCACAGATTTCAAAAACGAATATCAAACCACACTTTCAACAAATTTAAAACGGAATTTAAACGTTTGAAATAATAATTTAAATAAATAAATATGTAGATAAATAAATGTATAAATAAATAAATGAATAAATAAGTGAATAAATAAATGAATAAATAAATGAATAAATAAATGAATAAATAAATAATTAAATAAATAAATAAAAATAAAAATAAATAAATAAATAAATTAATGAATTAATAAATAAATAATTTAAAAATTTAATTTAAAAATTTAATTTAAAAAATTTACTTTGAATTTAATTTAAAAATTTAATTTTAATTTAATTTTAATTTAATTTTAATTTAATTTTAATTTAATTTTAATTTAATTTTAATTTAATTTTAATTTAATTTTAATTTAATTTTAATTTAATTTTAATTTAATTTTAATTTAATTTTAATTTAATTTTAATTTAATTTTAATTTAATTTTAATTTAATTTTAATTTAATTTTAATTTAATTTTAATTTAATTTTAATTTAATTTTAATTTAATTTTAATTTAATTTTAATTTAATTTTAATTTAATTTTAATTTAATTTTAATTTAATTTTAATTTAATTTTAATTTAATTTTAATTTAATTTTAATTTAATTTTAATTTAATTTTAATTTAATTTTAATTTAATTTTAATTTAATTTTAATTTAATTTTAATTTAATTTTAATTTAATTTTAATTTAATTTTAATTTAATTTTAATTTAATTTTAATTTAATTTTAATTTAATTTTAATTTAATTTTAATTTAATTTTAATTTAATTTTAATTTAATTTTAATTTAATTTTAATTTAATTTTAATTTAATTTTAATTTAATTTTAATTTAATTTTAATTTAATTTTAATTTAATTTTAATTTAATTTTAATTTAATTTTAATTTAATTTTAATTTAATTTTAATTTAATTTTAATTTAATTTTAATTTAATTTTAATTTAATTTTAATTTAATTTTAATTTAATTTTAATTTAATTTTAATTTAATTTTAATTTAATTTTAATTTAATTTTAATTTAATTTTAATTTAATTTTAATTTAATTTTAATTTAATTTTAATTTAATTTTAATTTAATTTTAATTTAATTTTAATTTAATTTTAATTTAATTTTAATTTAATTTTAATTTAATTTTAATTTAATTTTAATTTAATTTTAATTTAATTTTAATTTAATTTTAATTTAATTTTAATTTAATTTTAATTTAATTTTAATTTAAATAAATATAAAACGAACCGACAGTGATTTTTTTTTCGTAGTGAATTGTGCAGCTACTTGGACCTCGGTTGTTCAGATGTTGCCCAGCCTTGATTTCATCGATTCTTGCATGTATCTGATTTATGATTGCATTTTACTTTGCTTAACTTTGCTTTGGTATGTTATGTAAAATGCATTTATTAATCCGTTAACAGGTTGTTTATGTTATGTACTCGTAAATATTATATTATGTATTTCACGAATATATATTAGTAATTTCACGAACTTTTATTAGAAATTTTTGGATTTTTTATATTTTTATAATAATTTTTATATATTTGATTATATATTCGATTATTGTAAATAAGATTTGGTTATGTATTTTATTTTTGTTGTTTAATGTTCTAATCACAGATTTTTTTATTACTTTTACACAAAACTCACGGTATATTTTTTTTCTTCACCAACGTGTTCGTTGTCGGAAGGTCACCAATGACGAGTCACTTTGAATAATAACACTTTTATTTGTTGTATATAATGTTTTATTTCTTTATTAGATTAATATGATTTTTGTCACATTATTATATACACTTTTATATCACTATTATTATTATTATTATATTTATTTATTTTACTTTATTCTGTTTAATTACTTTTATTTATTCTTATTATTTTATTTTATTTTATTCCCGTGGTTCTTGTGTGTGATGATGTGTTGTTCGTGACTCGTTTCTGTAATCTGTGTGATTTCGTGACTCTGCAATTTTTCGCAAATATTTTACACCTTAGTACTAAAATAGTACTAGATTAGTGTGTGTGTTCTTTTTTTGTGGGGTACTACTCGGAGTAGAATTACTCGGAGTAGGTCGCCACAGGATAACGATCTGTGGCAGGTTTCAGTGAAGACAAAACTTTGTTTTGTTATAATAATATGTTATCAAGCCCTGAGACTGAGGGCATAAATGGTTCGTAAATATATCGAACGAAACATGAGACCCATAGAATATCACAGTATCCAGAGCTTGTCGTGGGAGGCGACTAAATCTAGTTGGATCGCTGAGCTATGTCGAAGCCCCGCTTATGTGGAACATAAAGTCACTTAGAAAACCTGATGCATTGGACGGCCTTATCACATGTATGAAAGAGTATCGGGAAACTTACAGCTTTCCAATAATCTCGATGGCCTTAAAGTGGAGACCATGTGTCCATAGGCTATACATTGCTACACAGTGGAGATAACCTCGGCAATCTTTGAGTCTTATTTTTCATTGGGCCACAGATAATAAAGGCTGTATTGGACTTTCAAGCAGTCGATAATTGAATGTGTAAGCTTCGCTTGCACATGAAATTAATCAACCTGCCAATTGTCTGTGTACATGCGCCCACTGATATAAGCCAACCCCAAGATAAAGACTCAATTTACAATATTTTGAATAATATGATGGGCTCTATACCGGAGCACGATGTCCGATTGATGATTGGTGACTTTAATGCTAGGGCTGACAGAAATTAGACTGACTTATGTTATTTTATGGGTCCACATTCCCGACACGAAACTGTGTCCGAAAATGGGGAAATAATGATATACTTTTCGATCGCTCATGATCTCAAAGTGGCAAGTATATTCTATCCTCTTAAAAACACCCATTTGGAAACATGGACACATCCACGTAAAACAATCCGGAAGCCAAATTGACCATGTGTTGATTTCAATTAGCAAGCTCGGTTTGTACAAGACGCGAGCTCGTCTCGGTCTTCAACAAGATTCGTAGGCAGCGACCATTATCTGATCACTCCAAAGTTACGACTGAAATTTGCTTACAAATCAGGGAGGACAGGGTAATACGCAACGCGATTCTCCTGTGAAGCTCTGATAAATGTAGAAACACGACGAAAATATCAGGATCTTGTCAGCAACAGTATTTTGCGATCTAAATACCAATCTGATTTTTCTGCCCTACTTAATGTTCCACATGCATCACAAGCTGTATTTGAATATCTTTAAATACAAAACGTAGAAATGTTCATTTAAGAGCCATTCTATGAGGAATTAACCATGGCCATGCAGACATTAAATAAAAATCGATTGGTATGGCGAAATGAAGTTAAGCCGGAAGAATGGAAAGTAGCCAAGTTTTTTCGCTACGGATGATTATTTTCAAGTACCATAAAACATCTCGCGATGTACACCTGGTATTCTTATATCGTTTACGTCTTATTATATCGAACCCGTTGTCATGTAGAGAGAGATGTGAGAGTTGGACCCAGACGGATGAGTACGAAAG
Organism: Tipula lateralis; assembly: GCA_963932295.1. NCBI lineage: Eukaryota > Metazoa > Arthropoda > Insecta > Diptera > Tipulidae > Tipula > Tipula lateralis. The sequence continues at coordinate 97,839,012 of OZ010736.1, forward strand.
ATAGCTTCTTATCATAATCATGCGTGTGATGCGCATGACACAGCGATCTTTAAGGGAGAGCCGCCTTTCAGTAGGCAAAGAAGACGCTGTCACGGGTATAGCCGGATGATTGCTACACGGCGTAGAGAGCGATCTGGAATCTTCTAATTGTTCACAGCAATATGAAGAGCTGGCTAATGATCGAATCCGATGGAGTTAGATGGTTGACACGGTACGGACTAATAACGGCTTGTAAAAACAGTCAAAAATATGTCATTAAATTTATTTTAACTTTTTAAACACTCTTTGGCAGTTTACTTCTATTTAAGCTTCCTTAAATTATTTTGTCCATCTCAATTATTTTAAATCTACGTTTTTGTAAGCCCGTAACCACAAGGAATTACGTTAAATTCTATCGCAGTAACTTAAGAATAGTTTTTTTCGTAAAACTTGACTAAACATGGTTGGATCGTTCGGCTGACGACCCACACTGGTAAAAAAGCTCAACTGTTCAAATTGCTAACAGTAAAAAAATATAAATTTGAATACCGCCAATTTAACACAGAGCCGTACTTAATTACTCGTACAGGGAGGTTAAGGGAGGCAGGTAGAGCACCAAGTACACGCATCCAACCCCAAATCAATTGAAGCACATTTGAGACAAAATCCAAACAGTTGATAATCGAATATGCAAGCTTTGTTTGCCTCCAATCCCCGGTTATAGCTCAGTGGTTAAGAGAATTTATCATCACGCCGCGAACTTCGGTTCAATTTTTGCCGTTGACTAAAAATTAACATACTCCTGACGACATAAAACGCATTTCGAGCCGTGGTTAGGACCATTTTCAGCTTTTGAGCGATTGATTATTTAAATTCCTGTTAAATAGCAAATTAACCACCCTCTTGACATCAATAGATGTAAGCCAACCCCAAGATAAAATCTTAATTTCAATTGTTCGTAATCTGGAGCCAATAAAATTCAAATTAATGATTAAGTTCAATCTAAGTTCTTATATATTGTTTTAACGTATGTTCTTCCAGTTATAAACAAACCACCCCATAATTCAAAATTTTTCAAGAATACGATATGCTACTCCCGTCTTATTATTTCACTATTTACGTTTCAGGTTAGGTTTAAATGCATTTGTTATGTTAATAGGAATATTCAGAGATTCTCAGATTTGAATCCAAATATAGAATGGATGTTCAGATTGTACTGAAGAAAGTCGAGTTCGAATGCACTTACAGATGATTGCTGTTATAAATTGGAGATCTATATTCCATTTTAACGAACATGAATTCATTCAAGTCTAGTTGGCTAGTCTTTAGTTTAGTCCAGCTTCAATCTGAGCTAATATTGTCTGTCGTAAGATTCTCTAAAGATGTTATTTGGCTGATTTTATACCAACTCCATAAAGACCAATCTGTCATCATTAGTTTTTTTGTTAAGACTACTGCGCAGAATTTTGTCACCATCTGATTAAAATCAGGGGTGTGAATGACCACATCTATGATCTCTTGTTGCAATATGCTGATAATTCTACGTAAATTATACCTATAGCTGGACATGCTCTAATACTAAAGATCAGATCGCTCATCTGTTTCCTCATTCCTTGTATTATGCACTCTTTTTCTCAATTTTCTCTTAATCTGTTACTGTTTACCCCTAAGCCAAATTATGGACTTGCAACTATAAAGGTTCGAGTGACGTAGATCATATGCCAATTGCATTGCTCATGCTACTTCATGTATTAATAATATGGAACATAGGTCGCCCCATCAGTTCTGCACTGTGACGGGATTTATGTAAGTTCATCACAATCGATATAAAAAAATGTAAGACTTGTTTTATATACAAACTAAGTTTCGTGTCTGTACCTTGATCTCATCTAGAAAAATGTTTGATTTAAAGAATCACTTTATAATGATCTTTATAATTATAATGATCTCTAATTTGTCCAGTTTTAATTACTCTGCCTCGATTTAACCGGGTGGTTAAAGCTGCGATAGTTGAAGCAGAAGGCAGAGGGTTCGAATCCCGATAGTGACCGGGATGCAAAAGCCATTTTAGTATGTCCATATTAGTACTACAGGCTGCCATGGTGCAATGTAGTGTATAGAGATGATCTACGCAAATTGGGTCTATATAGCCGTACGTCTTCAATCTGGTTTCCTTGTAAGATTGAACTTCAACTGCGAAAAAGTTTGAAGTGATTCGACCTCAAACAGATAGTAATAACCAAAATAAGCCAACAAGCTCTATTAACACGATCTGGAGTCAAGAGACCAAGAGGTTTAAAAGCATTATAAACCGTATTTTATATCTCTATCAAAAGTCGTTTTCAGACTCTTGAAAGAAAGACTCAGAAAGTATAACTCTTGCTGACACTTGAAAAATATACTCTTTCTATTGCTAGCTCTTTGTACTTTTACACATAATAGCTTTGGAAACTCTACATGTGTGTCATTCCCGTTTGCCTTTTGAGTTACATATACTAAGTATTTATCGAACTTTTGATTAATGCTCATCGGTCAAGATAAGCCAAAACCAGAATTTGTCCCAATCGAGTGAAGTCTTTACAATTTCCTTTGTGGTTTGCTTATAATTTTCTACCTTAACATGGTGCTTATAGTCTAGTATCAAAGATAGAATTTCTTAACTTCAACAAAATGCCTTCTTCCTCATTACTAACCGTAATGACTTTAAATTATTCGAGCCCTTAACCACTTCGCTTTTAGTCAATTCCTCAAAATAGTTATATTTTTACTGAAATGTAGCGCACTCTCGATTATATTTTCTCCAATTAAGTTACCTCCTCCCCACTTTGAGTTTCCGAACAAGCTTAGCTTAGAATTTGCTCTTAGCATTCTGAAAACAAAATTAAAGCATATTAAGTGACGATATGTCCACATGTATTTGAAAAGGGAGTGAGGTAGGTTATGAAAGCTAAAATAGTACAAAGTGTTGAAAACCCGGTTAGACTGTGGAAAAGGATTTCATAAAGGAATATGCGTGTGTTTTGTTGTCTAAAAAGTAGTGTTTGTGTTGTAGTGTTTATCCCATGTATAAATGGTTGTGAATAGTGAGATGTCATAAATAGCTCATCACTCTTAAATAAACTGTTTCATTTATACGAAGTGTGGGAGGGGAAAGCTCAATAGGTGTATCATAAGAATTTTTTTATATTAATCGTTTACTCTTAGTTGGTTCTAATATGAGATTTTGAAATGCGTGATCTCATGCCGCTCCCATCAGATCAAAATATCGTAACATTATTGATTTATTTGTACAGCTTACCGGATATTACCACAGATTCCGCTAATCTTAATGTTTAAGTTGAATCAACCGGATACATAAGTCCCTATAGAGTAGTAACATTATATGTTGCATTATTTATGTTGTCTAATGTATATATGTCTTGTTCTCTATTTTTAGCTAATTTCGATGTTTACAACATTGAAACAGCATTGCCCGTCATCGATCTAGAGGCAATCGAAAACCATTTACGCGCCGCTAAAGAAGAAGAACGAAGGGTAAGTAAAGTTTGTTTTGATAAATAATTTTTCGCCAACACATTTCTCGAATGCCTTCTCCACTCAACGAATTAATTCACTTAATACATGTTTAATATTTATTTTATCTCAAAGTTTTTACAACGCCAATAAAATTCCAGACAAACGATAAAACAAAAATTTAACGCCAATCATCAAAACTTAACTACTCAGCAACAAATACTCTATCGATTTCAAAACTGATGCACACAAGTAAACCAACAACAACGACAACAACAACAGGCTTCTATATAGAGAAAATTACAAGGAACATTAAAAAAACCGTTAATTTTTCATTTTCTCGCTCAATTTTCCCACACACACACACACAGAGAGAGATACACTTAGACAGACTTCATGTAAGTAGTATACACGGTATATACGAGTAGTACCAACAAAAAAATTCTCACCCAAATCGCAAAAAAAAAGCGAATAAATTTCTCTGCAAAACAGCGAAATTAAATAAAACGGAAAATCGAAGGGGGACGAGAGTTTGGGAGGAATTGGAAAATTAAAAACAAAAATCATGTTACATGAAAGTTTTTCATTTTCATGAACTGCTATTTTTTGTGGTTTTTTATTGCCAAAAGCGTACAATTGCTATATACAGCTGAATGCGGCAGTGTGTGGAGGAAAACGGGAGACATGAGATCAAACTTTTTTGTTTTTGTAATTTAAGCTTGCTGTTATATGTTTATTGCATGATAACAAATTGTTATATTGCATAATAGCATAGTAACAGTTTAATTTTGGTGTTCTGTGCATTTTCTTTTGAACATGGAAAATACGTTAGGTTTTTGTATTGTACAGTGGAAAAACTGACAGCAAATTTTGCGGTAATGTTGATTAGGTGTTTTATTCGGTTTGGCTCTAACAATATACAAAGTGCAAACGCTCATTCAACTTCATTCCACAATATATATACATAAGTGGAATACTTTGTTTGCATCCTAGCAAATTACTATCGAAACTCCCTCGACCTGGTATTTTTGATTTATAAAGACTACCCACACTCACTATGCATTACTTCATGACTACCCAAGTAAAGTGATTTTAATTGGCACCCGTATTGCTTTAACTGATGATCTTTAAACCGTGAAAAACTCGATAGGCTTCGTACCGCAAATTGAACTCTTAATATCTCTGTTGGTTCACAACACTTGGTTTCCTTGGTCTTGAGGATCCCAATATTGTTACCACAAACTTTGTTCTTATATTAATACAAATATTACAACGAAAATGTAAAGCTAACTGCCAATATGCCCAAGATTTACTACAAGTGTTTTGATGTTATTACTGGTTTTTTTAATTGGTCAAAAGATTTCTATACTTTAACTAAACCAAATCAAAATCTGTTCGTGGAATCCTGGATTTTTCCTTATCGATACAAAAATGACTAAAACCGACCTGATAAGACTTAATCAGACAAAAGTCTTGCAGATTGACCAATAGAGAGATATGTTAGTTGCTTTATTCATTCTATTTTCGAGTTGCAATATTACCAACTCTGATTTTGGGTAATACCAACTTTTCTTAAAACCTTGGTAATAATTGTAGACAAATGAAAAGATGAAGAGATTGCATATTTATTGCATATTTGCGTGAAAACTAGAAGGAATATAAGCGAACTGATTGTCTCTTTTTGAGACGACTATAAACAATTCTGTATTTATCAAATATCTGAATGTTACTTTTGAATAGTAAGTCAACCTTAAGAATAATCTAAACCATGTCACTGCTGACATTTGACAGTGAAGAAGAGCATTAACGAAGCTTAACTCTTATAACTGCTTATGTTTACTTACTCGTTAGTTTTACCTATACGCTATCTTACGATTCAACTGTTTGGTGGCTTGTGGTTACCTTTAATTCTGATTTAGCTAAACTTAACAGTCTACAGGGTAGGCGTGCACAGCAATTACTGATGCAATGTCTTATACTCCAATACTTTCTTTACTTGCTTGACAGTTTTTAATGTCAGGAACTGTTCGCAGCTTTTAAACTCGCTATCCCAATTGAGAATAGTGTACTGTGTAGTGTTAAGACTTCCAAAGTGGTCAAGAGTTGCAAATATGTTATAAGTCTTTATTATTCCAACAGATCAGTAATGAACATGTGGATTGGAGGACACTGGGCATTATAGATCAAACATGTTTATTTTATGTATGAGATTCGGGAAATGGCTTCCAGTCAATTAAGCAAATAAAAAAGGGTTTAAAAGTTGATCTAGAATAATTTCCTGTTCATCCAATTGTCACTATACCTTCACCGTTTAGTGTATTAGACGATTTTCATCCACTGTATTTGCATCCTCATTTTCAGGAAGATTAGTTTACATCTTCTAAAGTATCCTGATCTTACTTGTAACAGACTCATTCGGATTCTCTACAGGTACAAATAGCCTTTCCACATTTCCACAGAGAACAGTTTTAAAGTCGGTAAAAAAATTGTTATTTTATTCATAATAATAGCAAATATTTACAAAATTAAATCGTCTCTGAGGTGAAATTTATTCTTCAAACTATGTATAGTTTCATTTGAAATTATGAATTTCACTTTATACCTATAAGATTTCCTAACTCATGTGGTTTCCGCGACAGTAACATTATGTCACAAGCTAAAGCTTTGGACCTCTATCGAATAAAACTAGTTTCATTCCTATATGAAGAACTAATCGTTATGGGTTGTGAATGTTGGCCATTTTCGTATATACTCAAAATATACTATATTTTGAGATTCACTGTACGATCGTAAGTTAATTTATCTTAGCTCACAGAGGTTTTCCGCGGATATACTCTATACTCATATTTAGATAACATTTTCTATAAAATAAAAATATATGGATTACAATACAATGAGATAAAGATTATTTATTAGAACAAGGATATTCTTATATAAGAATAAATACAGGCCATATCCACGGAAAACCTCTGTGTGGTAAGTTTAAATACTGTGAACTTCTTTGCTTCAAGAATAAACTACCTTCACAGTAACGCACAAAATACTCTAACCCATCTAATATTTGTTTTGGGACTTAAGGCACTATCAACACTTTCCCGATCGTTTATTTATGTCCTTCTTCACGCAATTTTATAGCAAACTGTGGGACGTATCCAATTTATATAGCGCAATCTGCACATTACTTAGCATGTTGTATTGGAAGAAGAGCATGGAAGAAGTGACGATCCATGAATTCTGCAACCCAACAGGGCATTAAACCACTACGCCACTTGGTAGGCTTGATAGACTTTATCTAAGTATAGATCACATCCGTGGATAACTTCTGATTGGTAATCAGAAATCTTGATTTTAATCATTACAAAAATAAAATTATTTTGATTTTTATTAGATCGCCAGTAGAATCTGATCCTTTGAATAGCTTCTCATAGCTCTAGCAGTTTCTAATTGGTAATTCAGAAACGGTTTAAACATAGGTATTTTCTGCACAGCCTGATTTTCCAAATACTCTTTTTTATCATATATACCCACTCCTTGGACGAGTCTTCGATTTAGCATTTAATGCTGTTATAGATTTAGCAGCCTCTTTTATTTAATTTCTATCTCGAGCTTGATAAGTTCTAACTATTTTTACTGCCAGATACTACGATGCAGAACGAAAACAAGTTGTAACCGAATAGAGGTAACTCTCCCCTGTGAACAGAATTTTTCTTACTAAGGTTTACGGTAATAGCGTGAGGTTTCCCAAAGCGTAAGTAATCGTGCTAGACCGCAAGGGAAGGAAAGTGGAACAAAAAATGGAAAATTAAGGGCTCTTCCGACATATATACTTACCTAACTTACCCTGGGCTCATCCCTATTTGAAGGCTTTCAGCTCATCATGCTGCATAGAAAACAAAACTTTTTCTAATAGTTAGTATTATTATTCAGAGGTGCGGAAAAGATTAGTTATATGGCTAATATGAATGGGGTTAAAGCTCAAATTAGGCTGTAAATAAACAACAAAATTACTATAATAAACATCATTTTGGTTTGTTATAAATCTATCACATGTTGAATAAAACATACATATATGTATATTGAATCTGCATTCTTAGAAAATTCCAGAATAAATTCAAATTGTAAAAGTTTATATCCTTTATTTACAAACAAATTAATTAGTCATGACATCATTATAAAAAACAGAATCCCTCTACATTTTAACACAATTACTACAACATTTAGTACAGTGTACAAAAATATGTTTTGTTTCTTTTACTTGTCAATTTTTTTTATAAAACATTTTCTCCGTAGACACAAATAATTATAATTATATGTTTATGTTATAGTGAATAATTAATATAGTGAAAATTAATTACACTTTTGACATTGTGGGGACCAAATCTGATGATATAATGATTAAACTAGAATTTAAATCTGTGTTTCGACAAATCGTTCAGTTGATCTGGGGGAAAAGCAACGATAAGATTCACTCTCGAGCACGACATAAATTAATAACATGTCTACTAATGGATTCGGTTCAGGTTTTTGGATTCCCACAACTAGAAAAAATTAACTCAGCTTTTCGTTGTAAGTCATTGAGTTGCGCACGTGTATATATCAATAATAATACCAGATACCATTCTCCATCTAGTGGTCCGACGATTTTGTTATTGTTATGCTCGTTCCATCGGTCGATCTGTGCGTATCGGTCGAACTGAGATATATTATCAATTTTAAGCTAGTACATAAATTGGCCACGGGTAAGTATTTGCGGTTGATGATTCTTGTGCAATTTTCGTAATATAACAAAGCTATCAGAATCATTGGATAATAATGATTCTTTCACAAAATATAACACAACCAGATAATTACGCAATGATTCACGTCGCCTCTCCACTAGTCGTCGTTGTCTAGTCGGATTCCAATTGTTAAAATAAATCTAATATAGTATGGTCACACTTTATATCAGTTGAAATTCTTGAAATGCTCTCAAAAATCAGCATTGCTTTTATTAATAAAACATGAAGGTTTGGACAAAGTGTACTAGTCCACTTTATGATGATTAGGTAAAAAATTACCAGAGCAAAGAGATTAAAGAATACAGTCAGAAGATGAACTTAGATAGATATAAAAACTTCTTATTTTGGATAACGCGCCTCTACATCGATCCACAATATTGTCAAAAGCATAAAAGAAGTTTTATTTCTTTCGATCACTAGCAGTATTCGTCACTAGCAACTGTTAGATCAAGAAGTATATTATAACCAGATATAGTGTGATAAAGACAACGCAAGCTTATATATCAGTTGTGGTCGATATTAAACCATATAATAACGAATCCTCGCTTAGCGAAGCATATGTCCGCCAATCGAATCTCTTCGTTAAAATAGCAATTAGAACAGAATCTCAAAAATGGATTTCTAAATTGCACTTTTTGTTTGTTTGTTTATTATCTTTCCAATCTGTTTTGGGGCTCAAGGCACTCCTGCCTCTTTCGCGGTTCGCTTATTTACGCCCTACCTTACCAAATCGAGGACAGATATGTCCGATCTACGTTGCATAGCTCCATGCCAGCCTATAGTACTGACATGGAAGATGGGTTGGCCCATGAGTTCTGCACTCCAACAGAGGGTCATAGATGTGTTCCTTCACACAACCGAACGTAATCGATGGTGAAAAATCCCTTTTGCATCCCACTCCTATCGGGATTCGAACTCGGTACCTCCCGCTCCAACTGCCGCAGCTGTAACCTCAGCTTTAATTAAGGGTCTGAAAAAGAATTGGCATAATGCGATTGGTATCTATATTTTATTTTAGGTCATTGAAAATTTTCGATAAGTATACAGAAAAAACATTTTTTTGGTGGGCAGTTAAATCTCACCTGGCACATAGGTGGCCAAAAAGCTAGATGCGGCTCTGTGTTTGTCGTAATTGATACGTCAATAATCTCGCTTTACCTATTTTGATACGGCGTTTATAACCAATTATAAAGTATACATGTTCAAAAATAAAATAAATCAAATGTTTTTTATTTTTATTATAATTATAATAATAAATGTTTATATTTGATTTAAATATTGATATAAAAATTATTTTTGTTTCCAATATTTTTCATTCATTAAAATTGAGCCAAACATTTTCAATTTTGCATTCGTTCTTATGGAATGTATAAAAATATGAGGGCGGTAAAAATAAAACCAGGAATAATATAATAATTTGGCCAAAAACAAATAATTTTCTAACGTTGTCGCATTTTTCTCGACACACTTAGTCTAACTTTGTTCCAATTTTTCGACCACTTCTGAATAATACAATTTTTCTAACCCTTCAAAATAACCGTCGTTCCATCGATGATAATCTCCTCATTTGAGCCGAATTTCTTTCCGCCGAGTCATTTCTCCCAGTTCGGAAACCGGAAATATTCGCAGAGGGCTAAGTCTGGATAATGTGGAAGCAATTCGAAGCGTAATTCATGGATTTTGGCCAAGGCAACTACACACGTGTGCATTGTCTTGATGGAAGAGAACTTTTTGCTTCGCCAAATGTAATCATTTTTCTTTCAAAACGTCGGGGAAACGGACCAATAAGTTTCAATAATATTTGTCGTTGACTCCCCTTTTAAAAGTAATCGATGTGGACTATGCTACGTGCATACCAAAAAACTGTGGCCATGACTTTGCTCCCTTCAGCGCAGATTCGCCAGTAGAAATTCACTTCGACGCAAAAACTCTTATTATTTCGCTTGAACATCGCCAAGCTTACCTCTGAAGCTGTTTATCTGAGATGCCTACTATCTCAGCTATCTCGCACCCTGTCGCTCTGCGCGGTCTTGCAATACCATATCATGAAATTTGTTAGCGAGTTTTTATGTGGGGACTTCATTTGGGCGTCTTCAACGTTTGGAATCAGTTGTGCTTGTACGACCACAACGAAAATCAGTAAACGACTTGTGAATCATTTTAATCGATTGCGTAATGGTGTTTCCAAAAGAACAATGGGTTGACTGTTTTCAATGGCCGTCAAAACTGAACTAAATGGCAGATCTGTCTGAAAATTTTAATTTGGTCTAGTGACAGATGGTATTAACACATGACATCAAGGATTGAGGTGCTCCCATATAGTATACACCTTAAATAAGCTCAATAATGTAACGTGTCTTACATTGCTGCTTATATTATTTAGAATGCTTTGCCAAAGTTAACTGAATTGGTGGTAAATAAGACTCCAGCTTTTATTATATAGAATAAAGTATTTCAAACAGATATATCCAAATAATAAATAATTTAATCAATATATCGAGCTTTAATTCTCCCACATACATACATATATAATTATACTTTAACAACCCCAAAAATCTCAAAACTTAATATTTTTCCGAAATTTTCAGCTTTCGAAAATCCACTAATCATTCTAAATTGCCAATAAAAAAAAAATAAAACGAAAAACCAAATAAACACGATTTTACGTCTAAATTTTTAATTAGAAAATTAAATTTTCAATTTTTGGAAAATTCGAAACAAAAAATATACAAAATGTTATAAATGTTGTATAAAGAAAAGTTATTTTTCCATTAAATATTTAAAATAATTAGAAATTAAATATAAACAAATTAAATAAGAACCAACATGTAAAAAATGCTGTGTGTAATGTATCTAGCTATGTAACACAAACGAGTCGAGAGCGAATGAAAAAATTTGTGGTTTTATGTTACGTTTTCCAAAATTTAATTAGGTTTTCCCTTTTACACGTATCGTGCGAACAACAGAAAATTAACTAAATTTGGGTCAAAATTATTATCTGTTTACACCCTACACGATCACAAATTACAAATCAATCGACATGCATGCATATATACATTCGAAAAGTTACATATCTATCGGTATATAGAGGTTGTCGCGTCGAGCGAGGGTCACATGGGTCGATATATATGTAGGCAGGGTGTTGTTTGTTTGTTTGTTTCATTGAAAAGATAAATTCATTCAGGAAAATATAAATTAGTCATAATTTTTCCCATTTTGAATTTTAAATTAAATGTGGTTTTGTGGATATACATGTACATACGTCATACATGCGAGTATATACGATAGAATCGAACATGTAATATAACAATAATAATAGTATAACTGTTTTACATTTTTGACGTAAAATCGATTTTCATAATATGAACGAACCAATAATAAAAACGAATAACTTGAAAAATGGAAGAAAAATTGGAAAATTAAATGAAAATAAATAGAAGAGAAATAATTATGATTGATTTCTTTATTGGTTTTCGGTATTTTCGGGGAAGAAAAATTTAAATGTTTTATTCGAGGGTTTTGTACGTACGTGATCACTTCAATTTTTCACTATAAATTTGTTTATCTAATAGGTTTTACAATAAGAGGTTTCATTTTGAATAGCATGCTATTTGGGCAGCTGTCATATTTTAACAAGTAAAAACTACGCCATCACTGAAAATGGTACGATACACGCGTTGAACAACGCATTGAAATTTTTATGTGGTGTACACAGACTTTGCCAAAGCGTTTGACTCCATTGTAAAGCACTAGAACGGTTATACTCATTATGATTTCTTAATTGTGGCATGGTTTAAGCCTTACCTAAGCAACCACATCCAATACATCGATATTGGAAACAGCAGATCCAAGTCAATTCAATGTTTTTCACAAGTTCTCATCTTGGTCCTTAGATTTTTACTCTTTTCATCGACGCAATCACTGAAGTCATTTTACATTCAGTAACTTAAGCGATGCCGAGAAACTTCAAGAGGACATTGGCAAGATAACGAAATGGTGTGAGTCAAATCTTCTTCTGAACATCAATAAGTGTAAGACTATATCACTCCACCGGAAATTTGGAATTAGAATATGCTGTTACCGTTTAGTGTCCATCTTATGATACAAACATCTGTAAACTTGAGGTTATTCAGAAATAGTTGACCCGTCACTTAACTCATCTGTGACATGAATATTTTTTTTTAAATTTTTCGTATTTCCTTCGATTTCTTGATAAACGATAATTTTCTTCCATTTCCATCACTTGTCAATACGAAACAATTTTTTTAAATTTCTTTTTTATTTATTTGCCTAAAAATTATAGAAATCTAAACCAAAACAACAACAATTCATTACCTGAAAAAAAATTAAACAATATTGTTAAAAACATTAGAACGAATATTTGGTAATTCACAGCATCTATGTGTTAGAAAGTTTTTTTAAAGCTTCACGAAACTAATTTTCATAAATGTTTATGAAACTGGTTTGAACACTTTGCGTGTAAAGGCACATTACATATGTTGCACCTATAATACGTCTGTGACTGACATTGCTTACATCGTAATCCAGACGCTCCTTTATTTCAAGTATGAGCTCCTTTATAGCCAGATAACCATATGATTTTGAAAATCTTGCCTTGGGTTGGACATTTCCATGTCGTGTGAGTAAAGCTTTAGCTAGCTCTCGTCGAAACTCGTATTGATCTAGTTGGCAGTTATAGGTTTTGGCTAGTGACCACGCATTGGTGACAGGTAAATCCAACAACCATAGCACTAATGGCATATACAACTTTTTGCCTCTCATACCCATCCGATAATTTGAAATGTGGCAATCTAACAAATTCACTCCACCCATAAATTTATTATAATTGGCGATAACATGTGGCTGTGGAATACCATTTTTTTTTCGCTCGGAATGGTTATACACGATACTTTCACCTAAGCCCATCGCCTTATCGCGTTCCTAGTTGCGACCCTGATAAATATCACCCTGGGTTTGCGCCGACCCAAGCTTTACACCCGAAGTGCACCGGATTATTTCGAATGTATTGCTTGCAGGGGTCTCGGCCGTAATAGGAAACCATTGCTTCATCGACCGAAATGTTGATTGTGCGCGAATTTCAAAGAATTCATTTAAATGATTGAACATTCGTATTTTTACCAGTCGATCTCTGGAGCTCTTGTCGATTAAATCATCATCACAGAAATGAATGCTGGTACGGCGCATCCATTTCACTATAAACTCATTGCGAAAATCATCATCTATGGACCAGTATAGTGACGTGTGCGTGGTATTGGCTTGTATCCGGATATAATAATTGCTCCATAAAAGCAATAAAAATCGTCGGTGTCAATATGTATAATTTTTTTTACGGAATAATTCTTGGTGTGATTTACGACTGACTGAACGAAAGATTGTGTAACATACAACCAACTTAAAAAACTCAATTGGATCACTTGGTCTGGTTAGGCTGGGTGGGTAAGGTTTTGCACCTTCCCATTTTCTAAGGTTATAATATAAAGCATCTAATTTTAGGTCATCTTCATCCCCATTTTCCCAAGGTTGATGAATTTTCTGATGCAACACACTTGGTGCTTCGATCTGATTTTCTTCAACTTCTTCATCAAAATTTAGTTCAACTTCAGCTAACAGCTGATTTTTAGTAAAAAAGTTGGGATCGTTATCCTTCTCCTCGCCAGAATCTTCATCAGTATCAGAATTGAAATCTGAGGGATGTAAATATATATATATATATATCAAAATATGTTTTTCTTTTTCTTACTTTATGCGAATTTCCTCATCAGTACTTCACCAAACAATAAATACGAGAGGAGAGTCTTTAGATGCATTATCGCTTTTTTGAGGTCACATTGACGCACTAACAATACTGGAAAATTTTCTAATTAAAATACCCAGTATGCACCTAAGGAGAAATGAGTTCTTGCAAGTTGATGTACATAGAACCAACTATGGTTCTAATCTAATGAAACGATTAACATGATACGTAAAAGCTTTAATCAGATAAATACCTGTTCGATTTTACTTCCAACAAAAATACCTTAAAACGAAGATTGAAGCAACACTTTGCTTCTTCCTAATTTTAATTATTAATAGTTTATGTTTCATGAGTCAGACTATTACGTCAATAATGTCACGTCGTCAACACATTTCATAAGATATGACATTCTTAGATTCATTGATTTCTCTTCAAAAATAACCATTTTTTTCAAATATAAAAATGAAACCTCTTATTGGAAACCTCGTTTATATGCACATGCCTATTCAAAAAAATCTTAAAGATATTTTCCTATACATATGAGAGAGGGTGGTTGGTGGTTCTTAAACCAAACATAAAAAAGCTGTATAATATGTCAGTGCTTGTAAACTGACGTATATATGGGTAACAATAAAAGTGTCATTTTACGTTATTTGGTGTATATGTATATGTATAGGTGTCGAACGTTTTCGATCAAATAAGTAGTTGGGATAATATTATAATATGGGTCTGATTTAATTTATCCATTTGACCACCTATTGAACACTATATTCACATATAGGATTACAGTAATCAAGCTTCCGAATTATTTGTTATTTTCTATTTCATTTCATATTGACATGCCACATCTTAGGCATTATAACAATTGGATCTAAGATATCTATATCCTAGATTAGAATTTAGTTACAGGTAGACTGACTTATATGATATGGGTTCTTTGTAAAATGTTATTTTACTCTAAATGAATTGTCTTACACAACACTTACATGACAATATTTTTATTATCAGGTATGGTATCTTAAGATAACGTGACTTGAGATGAACCTACTGAATAGTCTAATATCGAGAGTACTAGAAGCTCTTTGAGAACCGTTTTCTTGCAACCCTGCAGTTCAATAAATGACTGTAACGCACAATTCAGACCACTCTGGCACCCACATAAGAGTTATCTCATTCCCGATTGCCAATTGCTTCATTAAGTTTGAATAACCCTAAGGTAGCTTTGACCTGTAGGTGTTTGAGTAGGATACTTGAATATGGCAATGTCACGTTCAAAGTCTTATCCTTGTCTTATCGTTTATATTTGATCCGGTCATATACGATATACTGTTCGAATGAGTGTTCTGCCCGGTTCCACTTATCCCAATAATAGGATTCCACATTCAAAATTTTTTAGCATGGTTTTGGTCGACATAGAGTCGGAAAGCATACCTGTGGATATAAGTCATCTTATACATGGCTCATCAAAATAAATGGTTTTAAAATTTCCCTTGCATTCAGCCAAATGCGCAGTCAAGGCATTCTTTTTGATATCCAGATGTAGTGAAGCTGTGAAGGTATCACATTTTAAAGTTCCCTGCCTTAACTAGCCATTACATTAGCTAAGATGTCATAATCCCTGTATAGAAAATATTTAAATCGAATCTAACTTGAAAAGTGTAAAAATGTTTAAAATCATGTTAACACAGATAACATCATGTTAACACATGTGAAAAAAGGCAATTAAAGTTTGATGAGCATGATTTAAATTGTGAAATGTTTAGAAGAAGATCAAAAAACGGCAGCACTAAATCCACATAAATAGTTTCCCTTTTCATTTGTTTTCCTTTCCAAAGACAATACCTTTCTTCAAACTTACAGTTTCTAAATCACATTACAAGAAGAATATGCACATGTTAATTTTGGGATTTAATAACTTTCATAACAATAATATAAACATCTTTAATATTGTATCTTTGGAACGAAACATTTGCATCAAGAGGTTCTCAAGAATTAACGATCTTTATTACATTAACTTGGATGAAAATTGTTCAGTCTTCAGACTACGATATTAAAATTATTGATCACAGATTCTTAATTTTTGGCAATTCATATTTACCTTAGGATCAACAGTTTGGTACAATAGAAATGACCTTGAAAAAAAATGGTTTATAACCTCAAAAGATGAAGTTCTAACTTTGAATTTTTGCAGTCAACATATTTTGTCGATAAGTTTTGAAATCTCTCTGACTGGTTTTATGCTAAGAAACCATTAATAATTGATGCCTTTGAGGCAAACTTATTGTAACAAATATGCTTATTAATCAGTGGAATTAGCGGTTTGCGTAGTAGTAGTCAAAAGAGAGGCTGGTTCAAATCTAACCTCGAAGACCATGGAATATTTTGAATTCAGCTTTAGAGAGCGAGACATGTTATATCGTCGACTCTTCATGCAGTAATGAATTTCACTTATAGCTTGTAACATTAAAAGAGTGTAACATTATACAACGAGTACATCAACTTCATGAACATCATGCGAATGCTGTGAGTGAGTCGAAACCTTGTATATACTACTACAATGACGCATAGAAATATTTCGAAATTTACTATTTGAATGAAATTTATGCTACACTACATTGACTTGACTGTTGCAGTAGAATCACTGCCCATATGACGCTGTGGTTAACGCTGCGGCAGTTGGAGCGGGAGCCAGCGGGTTCGAATCCCCATAGGATAAGAATATTTAAAAGGGATTTTTCACTATCGATCGTTTAGGTGGTGCGATCGGTGATGGGAATGAACACATCTCGATCCCCTGTTGAGTTTAGAATCCATGGGCCGTCCCATCGTCCATGTCAATACTATAGGCTGGAATGATGCTAAGCAATGCGCAAATGGTTTTACGTAATTCGAATCTATAGCCGTACATAAAGGGGGATCACAACGGACCATTGCCGGTAGCAGTCACCCCAAAACAAAAAAAAATTGAAATTTATTGGTTATGTTACACGCATCTGTCAAAATAAAAAAAAATAAAAAAGGAAAAAACGATCTCAGTCACTCTTATGGCATTTTTAATTTTTTTCTCGCTCTTGCTTTTTCAGTAAAAAATACTGACAAAATTTTTTTCATAATGGAAATCAGCCTTTATTTCTCTCGCACTTTAAGCAAAATTATATTTTTATCCTACTTTGACTATTTTGTCAGTATATTTTTCATGATCGGGCTTAAAACACGTAATAATGAAATAACTGTACAAAAATGACTATTAACAGGTCACGTTTATATTTCTCAATGCTTACAAACGGATGTGAAGAACTCCACTGTTAAAGTTAATTCCAATAAGAAAATTTATTTCCTATTAAGTTTGAGTAGATTTTAATTATATATTAAATAATGATTTTAAAGAATATAACATCTCTTAAAAATTATTTTAAAATGATTCATTAATAGATTTTTATTAATAATGGTCCAGCATCAATCCATATTTTGAAGTTAGTAGCGTATAAAAACTGATGGATTTTTGCGATGTTCGAGTTCTTCAAAATCACACATTAACTGAGAATCATAGTAGCTCTAGCAAACCCTTAACCTTTAGTTTCAAGTAGTTTCTGTAGAAGGACATCAATTATTATAGATGTGTGTGTAATAGGGTTAGGATTAAGATGAAACGATAATGGGCGTATCCAGCACGTTGAGATCTACTTACTAGATATTCTACATTGTAGAATAGTCTCAATTATAGACTATATCATCTAGTGTGCTGGATGTACAATCTATATTTTATTTTGGGTTTAGGTCTTAACTAAATTGACAGTCAGAGCTGTCATATAAAAGACATATTTTTCTATTATACATATTATGTTCGCATTTATTTCTGTCCATTGCATGTTTACGATTGATTTTCGTTCTTTATATTTAAATTGATGAATTGTTTCTTCTGTACTTAACCAATATAGTTGTCTTAAAATACCAGAGACTCAAACCATAAAATATCTACAAAATGTAGATATAATTTTCATATCTCACTAAATAGTGAGATTTTCTACAGTTTTTTAGTAAGATATTTTGCATCCAGATGGATACGCCCAATGATTCAACTTATCAAAGTTTATTTAGAATCATACATCACTAGATTGTCATCAATTTATTACTTCAGTAATGCCCACTTAAGCAAATCATACAAATCTCTGGCCTCAAACCTCTTAATTCAAAAACATTTTAACACATAATAAATTTTTATTTTGTACACACTCATGAAGAACCATCTCATAATAGGATACACAGAGCCTATTGGAGATGCCCGAATATTTCAGATTGGTAATTAACACATTCAAAGCCTTCAAGTTTCCTGAGGTAGATGGATTTTTTCTGTTTTCAGAATCTTCTACATATGGTTCGTATTTTAGAAGCCATTTACATATATATTTACAACTTTTGAAGTGGAGAAAGGTAATTGTATCCTTTTAATAGTTAGGATCGTATCCCTACCTAAAGCATGTATAGACCAATTATAGACTACCGTACTTGATGTGGGTTGCATTGTGTTCGTATATATATGTTATGAGTCGTGTTGCAACAGTACTCTTGAATCAATGATAATTTTGTACTTTAAGAGATATCGACATATACGTCGGACTATAAGCTTTCGATATTTTATGGCAGTTAATAGTTTCAATATTATCGTATCAATGTTTGAATATAAAATATTGATTTAGTATAATTAATTTAACTTTTTGTTAAACTACACTGTTAACAAATTTCATATGCCCTTGCTAAAATTTATTTGAAATAACAAATTTTGCTAAAAACTTCCCACAGGTTGTGGTACTTGGTAGTTTTAGATAGCTACAAAGATGGAATATAATTCATAACCATATATATAAACAATGAGACGAGTGCCCAAGTGATGCCACTCATCACCATATACCCTGAATTATAATGCATTCACAGTTGCTGACATTGTATATGCAGATAATATGTCTTATTTTATTTTTTCGCCTAAATGACTTTCGTTAAATTTGTAAACTTATTTTAAGATATCATTTTCTACAGTGTAACCTCAGTATATAGTTGATTTCTTAAAAAAATCTAAATATATCAACTGGAACCACCAACAGAATACTGATAACACCGTAAATTAGGTGTTCGATAATGATGTACCATTCTACCTTTATCAATATTCGAATCCCAACCATATCAACGTCTTTGACCAGAAAATATTCAATCTTCAGATGTGTTGTACGTATCATGGATATTCTCTAATCTAAACGAGTGTGTATGTATTGTACATATAAGAAAATCTCATGATTGATGAATATAAATGAAAATTGAATATTTTCATTTTCCACAAACAGACAGAAAAAAAATAAAATATTTAAATTTTCATTTTCTCGAAGAAAATTTTCCATTTTCAAAATATAATTTTTTTCTTTTGTTTGTTTATATTTCAATTTGCAAGAAATTGAAAATTATTTTCCGAATATAACAACAGCTCATGGAAAATTAAAACAAAAATCTTGATCGAACCGCATATACACGATTTGGGTGTGTTGCTGGTATTTATTTGCAGATTGTTGGTGTGTGTTTGTGTGTGTATACTATATATAGGTATATGTACTCGTCGATATATGTAAAGGTGTACTACAACCTTTCTTCAAGCTTCAAAAACAAAAATCTAATCACACAAAATTAATCTATCAAAGTGTATTCGCGATGTCAAATAGCAACAACAATTTCGAGAAAAAAGTGTATATAGGTAAACAAGCAACAACAACAACAATAAATAAATTATTTTTATTATTTAATCAAAGTTTAAATATAAAGTAAACTTAATGATTTTATTTTTTACGGTTTTGTTCTTTTCTAAAAAAAAAAAAAAATTAAACTGATAAGACGATAGTGTGTGTGTGTGTATATATAGTGTGTACATATATACAAATCGTCTTATCAGGTAGGTTGACATAAAGCAAAACAAAAAATTACAACATTATTTGTTATATTTTGCCTGAAGTTTTTCATCAAAATGTGCAAACGAGCAAGTTTGGCGATGTACTAGAATTACCTCATTAATCTACCTGTTGCGGTGTGTAAACAAATTTCGGTTAGATATCATGTACGAGTATATTGAATAATCTACCGCCAGTCGTAACTAACTACTGTACACTAAGTACATTATATATACGCTATGTATAATGTCTATATAGTTCGAAGATTTGAGTTTCGAAGTTTTTGAGTGAAAAATTGTGAATTTATGTGATGCTCGAAGTGAATTTGATATATAATATAGTGATACAGATGAGTGCGTATACCGAAGAGTAAAATTATATATTTACAACTCCTTGAATCATAATTCAAACCTAAAACCAATAATAATAAGGTTATACAAGCAATTCGTTCAAGTTATTTAGCTGTTATAACCTTCAAGGATATATAAATACGATTTTCATGACAACAAACCATAAATTTAACGATGAGAAACCACCCCCCAATTTTTTTTTCGATACAATTACAACAACAACAAAATTCCGACATTTCTTTTATATATCTTATTATTGGTAGAACCTAATAATTCATCATTATTTATCCTCTGGTATATAATAAATTTGTTGATTGAATGATTGATTGTGGCACACAATCATATATATGTATACAAAGAACCGGACTTTTATTTTTGGCCATTTTAATGTCCTGACACCTAATTTATACGATAGGTTTGGTTTATAGTTGTTAAAATTATAGAAATTCCGAAATGTTGTTCAATCGTAAAAATGGTTTAATTACGTTCATTTCCGATAGGGCGAGAGCCAGTATTTTCTTGTGGGTGACTTTATATATACGATTATTGTTTGGTTGTCAACATGTTTGATGCTATTGTGATAATCGAATTTTATACTTTTGTTATGTCTAACTCTATACCGGGATCCTTCAGATCGCACAATTAGATTGGTATATTTCACTCCGACTGATAACACAGACAGTGACGTATCTACCGGGATAGATAATTACACTTCATAATTTAGAATGGGGATGTGAGCAATTATGTGCCCACTCAACTCTCTCTATATTTGGCAGTATCTAGCAGTTCGGATACGATTACTGCTATTTAATCTAGAAACAAGTTATGCGATGAGTTTTCTATGCATCGCTACAATAATGTCTCACATACAATTCCTTAACAATAGTTCAGAAATATCTTGCCAACCCTACTTTTATCCTAAGCCAGCACCTGGCAAAAAAGTAATAGGACTCTGAGTTTCATCTAACATTATTTTCAGAATGACTGTATACAGTAGTAAATGTTTTATACTTTTTGACATATTATTTTTCGATTTAATCAGACCTTTAAACACTTGACTCTAATGAGAACTGAATGAATTCCAATTTTATTAAAACTTAAATTATCATAAGGTGTAACTACTATGATAGTCACCTTTGAATTTTACCAAATCAGTATTAAAGCTTTATCAGTAAGAGACAAAACTCCATCTTGAGGACAATCTTCTGTTGGGTATTGATGATAGGCCTCTCAACTCTTGCTTATATCTAGCTAGTTCGTTTTCCATTATAACTTCCAAAGACATTTGGTTATCGTGGGATCCAAATATATTGTGAATTCAGTTCATTTCGTTAAGAGATAAGTGATCCACTCAACTTTATGCATCTTGTTAGCACTATTATCTCAGCTTGGTACAACAGATTAACGACCGAATATTTTTATCTTTTAACCATTCAACTAGTGCTTAGATTTCCGGTACCGATTAATATTTTCAAAGTTCTCTGTTGCTTGTACTTTGTAAGACTTATCAAGATTCATCAATTCCTGGTTCTACAAATCATGACTACCAGTGTTTCCTCGTTGACCGTAGTGGTCGCTATAAACTTACCGCAGATAATTAAGTAATTTACCTCGGAAGTAGAGATAAACAAGTATATTTGCTCCGGTATAAACTTTATAAAACTATCTAGTGTAGTGTTGCTTAAAGACAAAGGGGTATCTGACTGAATTTTATATTTTTATTCAGAGGACCTTTACAGTCGCTCCTTTCATATCTGCGCTGATTTGAATGCTAGAAATTGTCTATTTACAATAATACACTCGCATTGTTAAAATAAAACAACAACAATTTCTTTATTATGTATAGTATCCAAGGTCGACGATGGATTAAATAACAGCGATTAGTAAATTGTTTTACACACAAAGTAAGCTAGTAATTCGATAAACCGGATTTAACTAATTACTTGACTGTCCTTAGGAATACAGTTTGATTCATACATAGACCATACATATGTTTTCCTCCCGGCTATTTTATTTTAAAAAAACTTTCACCCACGCTCAAATGGCACATTACTTAACAGTATCACTATTTACGCATTGCATACCTTGATTATACACCCCATCCAGATTTGTGTTCATACTTTAACACTGATTGGAATTATTGAGCGAAAAATTTTTCTTTCTGGCCCTGTTGTGATTTGAACCATGTGTCTGCCGCTTCAACGAGATTCGTATAATAAGATACCTGCCCTTGGCCAGCAATAGACTAACTACTATCATTTGAACGCTGTACTTTCAACTGAATTTAAGAATTCTTCGGAATTTTTGAATAAGAATATTCAGGT
Organism: Tipula lateralis; assembly: GCA_963932295.1. Taxonomy (NCBI): domain Eukaryota; kingdom Metazoa; phylum Arthropoda; class Insecta; order Diptera; family Tipulidae; genus Tipula; species Tipula lateralis. Next base: position 97,861,638 of record OZ010736.1, read on the forward strand.
TAGGCCACGATGCTTAAAGTTTTGAAATATTATGAGAAAATAGGTTCGGCTCTAACTATGAAGTAAATTATCATTAACCACCCAAATGGCGCAGTGATTAACCCTGCAGTAGTGAGAGCGGAAGGTACCGGGTTCGAATCCCGATAGGGGCGGGACGCAAAAGGTATTTTCCACCACCTGATTACGATCAGTGGTTAGAATGAACACATCTGTGACCCCCTGTTGAGTTTAGAATCCATGGGTCGAGCATCTTCCATGTCAGTACTAAAGGCTGACATGGAGTCCCAATGGGCCAATTGAGCATGTGTGACGGAAGACATAACAAAAAAAATCATCTTTTATAAATACCATAACGATCTAAAGCCCACGTGATTTGTTTACAATATTACGACGATAGGCAGTATCGTAAATTAGTTTTTGGATTTTATAAATCAAAATACAATTTTATTTAATCAATCACTAACAATCTCTATTTTCAAACAATATCCACTTATCACAATTTACTTCACTTATCTCATTCTTTAACTTGTACTTTGATTTTTATTTGTAATAATAATACAAGCGGTTGAATTGAAACTGGCCTAAATTATATCGCGCTTAAATTCCTTTCAGAATATTCTATTTGGCTCATACTAATTCAAAATACTAAGAGTGCAAGGAAGTAGCCCAGAATCTTAATTTTCCTATTAACAAATTACCTTTGTATTTTTACCTTGCCACCTCCAACCTAATATACTCCTTCGTGATAAAAGTTTGCTGTTTTCGTGACATCTGATATAGATTGGATAGAGTCATTATCAACATTGGGGTTTAGATAATATATCTATCGAGAAGTGGTTCTCTCGAATGTTAAAAGCTATATATCTCTCATTGATTTTCCAGGACTAAGTATATGTTTCACATAATTGCCTTTTAAATAGTAGGCGTAACTTGAACTAAATTCAAAGCCGGTTCATATTTAAGAGAATCTTTATATTTGCTGGAGTTGATTTCTAAGACTATGATATTTGAATATATGGTACATGTTCTATTGCTCACTCTGAACAGAATTCTTTAAATTACTGCAAGGAATATTAGAACTGGCTATTTTTCTGTGCATTTTCTACATTTCCAATAGTACTATGTCGAAGTATATCTTATGCCGCATACAGCTAAACAAAGAAGATCATTATTCAGGTCAGTTATTCAAGGTAGCTAAAGCAGAGCTAATTATCTAGTACGATAAATGTTGTTTCTTATAATATCAACGAGCGACTTAAGTATTCCATATTCAGGTGAACGAGATAGAAGTATACACCCGATAATGAAACAATTTTGAAAGACAAGTCTTGGTCTTTTGAAAATGATTTCACTTTTCTATTCACTGTATGTATACGGTATTTCGATTATCACGAGTTTATACTGTAGTCCAATTTCCATGGTCGCTATATTAGATAATAGATCTTGACTGAACAAAGTTGACCAATTGAAACTAAATCTATCTTGATACTATACTATGCTAGAGATGATATTTTTCTACAATAGATATACTGCTACAATAACCTCACTGTTTGTGAATATTCTTCTCAAAGTTATTACTCGGAAATAAGATTGTTCCGCCATACCAATCGAAAAATATCAATCTATTTTGGGGTTGATGTACTCCAAACCTTTTCCTAAATCGAGAATTTACGGCTGTATGCGGCCCATGAGGTCTGCATTCCAACATAAGATTATAAAGATGTGATCATACCACTGCTCGTAATCACATGATGAAAAATCATGAAAATCATAAAGCAGATGATTTCGTTGAAGTTATCCAACCAAATATCAAAAAATATGAATTATAGCAATCAACTCCAGGTGTTTTGCAACTCTCCCTGACGCATAAAAATAAAAACAAAGTTAATTTGACTTTTAGAAGTTATGACCACGATTTCGTGTACGTTCAATATTATATTTACATAATTTGGTCTAATTTTTGCAAGCTCTTAAAGCATTAAGTCATACAATCACCAATACTCTAGTAAAGCCCTGTTTGTGTAAACTGAGTCGTCACAGTAAAGTTGGTATAGTATCAGTTGAATATACACATTGAATATTAATTACTTGAAAAATGACAAGGTTAATACATAACCTTCGGTCCAATGAAATAATCATAACACCAAAACTGTCGTGGTCATGTTTACTGTGAAGCAACGTAAAGCTTTAGATCACATGATTCACGAGTTCCTTCTTCAGAAAAGAACTAGTTCTAGTTTTTAGGATACATTATTATTTTTCATACTTGCGATAAAGCTATAAAATACGTCGGGTTTTATACCCCGAAGCTAAAATCTATACCTTGACACTATATGTACTATGTTAGAGAAGATATTCTTCCCAAAGAAATATACATTATTGACTTATGCGCTGCTCAAATGAGATAAACTACTATTACTATCACACTGCCATACCCATTTAGGTGGCTTTTATCCCTACAATCTGTTTTGGAGTCAAAGCACACCATACTCTTTTCTAAATCGAGAAGGTACGGCTTTATGTCGCTCTGGAGTTCCATACTCCAAAACAATGCCATAAGGATGTGATCATCCATATCACTGATTGTAACCAAATCAAAGAGAATAAATATAAATAGGAACATATTATATGAACCGCGGTTGTATATAAACTAAAAATATTTCTGAGTTATTTGGTGATGGCAAACGAAATAGGATGAACATATTTTTTATCTCGTTTTCTCTTTCGGTCTACAGCAAAAAAAAAATTTGACTATTTCAAAATTTCGCTTACTATTTCATATTATAATTCGATTGTAAAATGGAATAGATATATTTTCATACAATAATCTATTCCATTTTACAATCGAATTATAATATGAAATAGTACACGAAGTTTTGAAATAGTAAAATATTTTTTTTGCTGTCGTTTGCCAACGCCCATCACCAAATCACTCAGAAATATTTTAAATTTTTTAGTTTATTTGCAACCGCGGTTCATGTAAGATATTCCTCTTTTTAAATTTATTCTGTTTGACCAAACGATGAAAAACGTTTTCCCCTTACAGATTCGAATTCGGTATCCGCTCCAATTACCGTATCATAAGTTATTGCACTATTTAGTTGATTTTTTGCAATTATAGCAATTAACTCGGGTTGTTTCCCAACTCTCCGTGACGGATATGATAAAACTGTTTTAACAATCCGAGTCTTCCTAAGTGAAATCACCACAATGTTATTTTGGTTTTGGAAGCTATGTTCACGATTTCGTAACACTCAATCTTATATTTATATGATACGGTCTGAGTTTTACAAGCTCCTATTGCATTAATGTCATACAATCAGCAATACTCTAGCATAGCCAAAGTTCTGTAAACTGAGTCATTATCGTAGAGTTGATAGCATCAGTAAACCAGAGGACACATGGATTATTAATTACTTAAAAGTTGACAAGTATGTATATTTACCTTCAGTCCAATGAAATAATCAAAAAAGAAGCAGATATTTGGTCTAAACCGCAACCTTCGCCGAATGTTTTCAGAGCCTTGTTTATTCTTCTATTGTGATATTATAAGTACCTCAATGCATAGGTTTTCAATGCATAGGTGGGGATTTTCGTACTCATCAACGTCTTCTTTGAATGTCATATGTGCAGGAAAACCGTTGATTTCACGTTTTGTCTTAAAAAAAGCTCCAAAAGTGCTTTGAATCGTTTTAAATTTTGTTTCTAATACAAGTTATGTAAGTCTTGTATTTAATCTCAAAATCTTAGTTACATTCTGCGTATTTAAGCTGACTAGTCTCGGAATATTGTTTTAGCGTTTCTTTATAGACTTGTCCTTCTTGTTCTTCAAATTGATCAGTTTATCCTCATACCACGGTGGATATTTATCAAGTTTTACCGCAGTTATAGGAACATACCTTGATATATGATTTTATAAAATTTGTCTACATTTTCTTCTATATTGTTGCTGTGGAATTGTTTCTTTCAGTCGACACGTTCATCGTAATGATGGAGATTAGTAGTGTCCGCCTTCCCGAAGTCTTAAAAATTAAGTCAAGTGTTCTTTCTAAGCCATATTGTATTTGGCAAGTTTGGCTCAGGTTGGAGTCGTAGATAGTACCTGTGAAGAAATGTTCCTAGTCCGATGTTATATTCATTGGTAAAATTTCATCCAATTCCTCGTCTAAGATCCAATTAATAGAAAGAAAATTGAAGTCACCCGCGATTATGATATTGTCGGATTGGTTTCTACAAAGGGAATATATACAACGTATAGATGTATATGTTAATAGCTATTAGTACTCCACCACCAGATTTTTTAGTACTAGGTTAAGACGAAAGGTTGCATCTGTAGACGACATACTATATCTAAGGAAAAAATTCGCAACTCAGAATATCTTTATTGAATGACGTCTCACAAATGTAATATACCGAGAACCATGATTTAAAACGAAATTATGAAACATGGCAGCTTTCAACGACATTTTATTTAAATTTTGAAAATAAAATGTAAGTTTTTTTCCTCAGTGTTTCGGCTTTCTAGTCCTTATTACTTGAGCTTAAGAATTTCTCTGTTTGTTTGTTTTTTAACTTTCCAATCTGTTTTGGGGCTCAAGGCTCTCCCAACTCTTTCGCGGTTCGCTTTTTTACGTCTTACCTTACGCCATTACAGCCAAATTAAGGACGTACGGCTTTAGGTCCGATTTACGTCAACAACAGGGGGTCATAGATGTGTTCATTCGCTCCACTGATCGTAATCAGATTGTGAAAAATCCCTTTTGCATCCCGACCCTATCGGGATTCAAACCCGGTACCTCCCTCTCCAACTGCCGCAGCTTTAACCACTGCGCCATTTGATCGGTTGAATGATTTGTTCAGGTTTATGCGTGACTTGATGTAGATTCTGTTGATTTGCATTGATAGCTCTATGTGGTAACTTTTGAAGTTGTTCACCCTCAACTGGAGAAAAGTATTAACATGTGTGTGTGTGTGTCTGGTTGATGCTACTATTACATGTGGTAAGCTGTTGAACAGTTTAATTTTTTTTATTTCGACAATCGAACACAAATCACATTTGAATATGTTAAACCTTGAGCTTCATGGATAGTTAATATTTTGCTTGACTCCGGCAGTTTACGTTTGTTAGTTAATTGCCATTTATCAGTCTTCGTAAACGTCAAATATAATATATTCAACGTTATTGGGACGTCAGTAATTGATTCAATAATGTTGAAACGGACGGTATTAAAAGAGATGTTAATGGTACAGATGCTCAGATATATTTTTTTAATGTGCATATCACGTGAGCTGGTCATCTACAAATTGCTCTTAGATATTTCGAGTCAGTTGAGTGCATATTAGCATCAATAAATCACATTGACGTAATTCAACCTGTCTATATAAGGTATTTGAATTTTGATCTCCCATAACATTTTCCGACAGTCACTCAACCGAGCTACCAGACCTAATTAACCTGCATGAACCATCATGTACTCATCAATATAAACCGTGTTATATTTTTCACTATCATTTAGGAGATTAGAGGCAACCCTAGAGGATAGTAAACCATCAATACATTGCGATTCAATTTTCTCTCTTATGTCACAAATGCCATTTTTTATTGAACTAAAAAACGAGATCCTTTCCTTGTAAATGGGCATTTAGTACCCAAGTAGATCTGCTCCACCTGGGACTCCTGGAATCGTATTATCTCCGGTTAATGTTTCTCATTTTGAAACCATCGAGTTCATTCTTCGGAGCGAAACTAGTTCTAGTTCTTTGGCTACATCATTCTCTTTCACACTTGCTCCAAGCTGTAACCTCGTATTATTAAGGAGTTCGGTGTTTATTTTAAATGCAACTGAGATGTATCATTTCGAAAATCTTATATAGTGTCCTAGAATGATAGTTACCCCAAAATAAAAAATTCAAAAAAAAAACTTTTGTGTGTTCATCTTAGCCACAGCTCAAATAACAATTTTTAAACTAAACTAGTCGTCTGAAATGACGATAAGAAAATTTGATAACCACCGACAATGTGGTATTGTGGTACAGTATAATTCCTTTTCGACTTAAATTATACCGCAATAAAAAGTAGATTCAGTGGTCTTAGCAAATGTTAAACTTCAAATTATGTATAATATTATGAGACAAAGAAAAAAAATTTTTTAAGCTTTTTGGTATTCGATGTGACGTTTTGAATAACGAAAAGAAAATTTGCCTAAGGCCGCATCTCTCAAAAACACTACACAATTTTCATGAAAAATTAATTTCCATTATTCACGAAAATTTTCTCATTTTCTCTATTTAATTTATACTTAAGATTAACTATTTGTACCCCTTTCACTGGCATGTACTGTTTGGGTGTGTACGAAGCTTTTTGGATACACAAATTTATTTCAAATTTGACCTCTACAAGTATATAGACACGATAATATCCCAAATCTAACCGAAGGATAAAGTATGTGTACTATGGTTGTGTGTGTGTGTGTGTCTTATCATTTTTATTGTCTTCTTTTTCATTCATTCACAATCATTACAATAATACAAAACTTTATTTTACTGCAATAAATACCGAGCTTTTCACTGTATAAATATATAGTTCTTGTGAAAAGCTCTATTCACATTCTTTTTCGTCTTATTTCTGGTGGATGTGGTTTTCATTTTATTTTTTTTTGTATCCTGAGTGAGAGAAATGGTCGGAAAATTGTGCTACACACACACATACATAAATATACATAGTATATAGTCTCGTTTTGTTATAGTATAGAGATGGTTGATTTTCTTTTGTTCTTTGATTGAATTTATTATGATCTCTTTTCTACGAGATATGGGATTTTAATGATGTCAACTATATATATATATAGTGTATATAGCATTAGAGTCTGGTTGATTAAATGATGTCGATATCTGGGATCCTTTATAGCGTACAGACAGTAATCAGTCATAAAATTTGCGACTTACATATGTATATGTGTACATTATGGCATTCAATTTTGAATCAATCAATAAATTGTCTCTCTTATACGGTTTGCGAGATTACAAAACTTTTGTAATAAATTAAATGTCGGGACCAGCAGAAGCTTTCATCAAATTAAAAATTAATTTTATAGACAAAACTCATTTTCTTGTTTAATTTTCATATATGAATGATTTAGGTTCAATTTTGTGGTATCTCTACAAACATACATAGTATATTCAACTTAAGATTCTTAAGACTAATGTATAAGTCCGTACACCATACCACATATACATAATAGATATAACATTGTGAATAAGATAAGAAGTACAATATAGTAGTTATATATAAAGTGTTTTGTTACAATACGTTTAGTCTAAAATGATGGTCGAATGTGTTATTGAGGAGAATGATCCCTTTTATCATCGGCTAAATTCGCCAACCAAAGAGGAATCGATCGAAATTTACGAACAACAGGTAAGCAAACAATTTTATACTATTACATCCGCACAATCGGATGTAGAGCTTTCTATAGATAATCTCGTTGAATAAATTTTCAATTAAAAAATAAGAAAATTTGAGAGGTTACACACCTGCTGAGCATAATTTATTGTTTTTATTTCCATAATTTTTCCATTTTATTGGGATCTGTTACACCTAAACCAGGGTTTCGTCGGTGTTATATATACAATACAATGTATAATTTAGGGATGAAATTAAAATCTCGATGTTTTTCCCATTTTCTCTATATTTTGTGTAAATGATATAGTGGCCATTGGCACCACAGGTTAGATTTTCATTTGTTTTAAGTGGTTTTTACTGATTAATTGTTGCTTAAACGACACACACACGTCGTTAGTTTTGGAACCAAGTATTTGTAGTATAACATGATGATGTCCTTAAATTGATGGTCCATATTGATTGTCAGTTTTTGCGACAATGCAGTTTATATTAGGATGATTATATAATATGTTTGGTAAATCACTTGTTTGAGACATGACCAAACAGTTAATTTTAAAATGTAAACTTTTAAAAACTGCCTCTCCTGCCACCTGACTTAAGATTAAATTAATACAGTATAAACGGATAGCGACAGTAAAGAAGAAAGGCAGATCGTTAAAATCAAACCGTTAAATGAAAATTTTACAACTCATCTTTACCATCACTTTGAGGTATTTGGCTTATACGTACCGTATTAATTGTTGTTCGGCAGAGCTCGTATTCTGACACTCATAGTTGGAAACTTGCTACTATTATCAATGTGATACCAAAGTTTAAGTCTTCGCTAAAGGCTACGCTGGATTGATTCGATTCATCTAATATGACAAGCGTATTCAAGTATGAGTCTTCAAAGACTTAACGAATTCAAAAATTTAATACTCTCGAATTTATCATCGCTATTCAAAGGCATTGCATGATCGCTAGAACGAACAACCGCTACATACGAACTATTATATGAGATACATCATTTGAGATTCAGAGATTAATTGATACGATTTCAGCTCATTTAAGTGTTTTGGTAAATGTAGATGAACATTTAAACAATACAATCAAAGTATACATTGTGAGTGAACGTTTAGATAAGCGCACGCGTGACTTTGGGAATCCGAGTGTGATCCACGATAAGTTCCTAGTTGTGATGTTCATGTTTTTAGAAAAGGTTTCATATATTAAGTTCTTTGTAATAATAAATCACATGATGTTGCAAGGCCTTATACCATAGACACATATCTAGTTCCGTAACCATGATTATGAAACTATGATTTTCGAAATAAGAATCCATGTCACACTACAGTTCTCATTTCATTTGACAGTTTATTATTATTCATCAAAAGTCTTACGTTAACTTTTGTTTTGCCGTCCATCCAAATTTTCCTATTTTTATTTGTAGTTTTATTTTCCGTTAATTTATCGAATTCTGTATTAATTTATTTATTTTGAAAACTTAAATTTTTAAAAACAAAATAAACAAATACATGAAAACACCAATATTTATAGTTTTCGCTTTACCCTAACTGTATAACTTGGCACTGTCATCACTAAAATGCCATGGGATGAGAAAAAATAGCTCATTCCAAAACATAGATTCAAACAATGGTTAGCAGTGACACATTACAAAGAAATCATGGTTAACTCGTAACTGTAGTTACGAAACCAGTTATGTGCCTTTAGTATTATACCGAAAGTTTGCATGCGCATTTCATCGCCTCCTCTCAAAAATTTCCAAACAATCTCAATGTCAACCATCGATGGTTCTATTTTCGCGTCTCTTCACTGAGATAACTAATTAAATAGTGATATTTTTGAAATCCACTACAACTTCGTTAAACGCCTCTTTAAACGATATCCATTCATCAAAACTACCAGTAAATGTAGGCAGCTTTAAGCTAATAACGTCTTCAACACTCTCATATTTCGTAAATTGATCATCTGCCTGTACATGATCATCTTAATCACTAGCTAATTCTATTAAATTATAATGAATATTATACCATAATTTCTACCATCTTTGAGCTTAGCAAATTTACTTCGTAATTTGAACTTTGCATCATTATCATGCAATGTTGCATCATGTTGCATCATGATGCAACATTGCACTCTTCTATTTCATTCGAGGTCAAGCCTACTCCTTCAGAGTAAAACGGTAAACGGCTGGAAGTTGTCACTTCGCTTAATTCCGATTTGAGTACAATATCTGAGTGGGGAGTTAAAAATCAGGTCAAATTTAACGCGAAAAAAACCCAAATATGGACATTCTCGCGTAAAAGAAGTCACAACGAATACCCTTTTGAGGTAAAAGGACACGTTCTCGTGAATTTGTGACTCAATTCGTCTGCTTGGTGTTCAGATTACCAACAATTTAAAATGGAATGAACACATTATCGCATTAGCTAAATCAGCGTCACGTAAACTCAGGTTCCTCAATAGATGCAGGCGGTTTTTTAAATCACATCAGGTTCTCCAAATATATAAAACCTTTATTAGACCGTGAATAGAATATTGCTGTCAGGTTTGGGGTGGAGCATATGGCACCGCTCTCCAGTTACTGGATAGAGTTCAGCGGCGTGCCATACGAATAATACGAAACTCCAGATGTTGCAGAACTCTGCGTGTTCTATAGATTAATAAATGGTAAATGGTCTGCAGAATTAAAGGAGAAAATACCACCATTTGTTACGCCAGGGCGGGTAACACGAGGAACGGTTAATGCACATAGGTTTACGGTGAAGCTGCCGAAACCTCGAACTGAAGATGCAAAGCGCGAATTTATTTATCGAACATCTAAGAAGTGGAATTTGTTGGCTGGTTTTCAATTTCCGTTGAAGTATAAAATGCACAAGTTTAAGGCAGCTATCAACCTTTACTTGAAATATCGCGCGTTGGGTGCAGGAGCTCTGACAGTTACAAGGAGCTAGGTCAGTCTAAAAGTCCGCCCTGCACCCAATTAAAACAAAACGTAAAAAAAAAAAATTTCAAATTTCAAATTTTGTCTTTAAAGAAATATTTAACGAAAACTTCCAGGTTACACCTTAGTAGAAAGTAGAAAACAATTAGTAGTTGATTCGTCTGAAATTTAAAATGGCGCTATTTTAGAACTTGCGTGTTAAGAGTTGTTAATATCGATTAGTGATCAGATAAGAAATCGTAACGCGTTTCGGCCTTTACTAATGTTCTTGGTATATCCTTTGTTACACAAGTCTAGTAAAATCCATACAACTAACTTAATTGCATTCATTTGGCTGTTTGGTAAAACATATGTTATGTATCTACTAACTTACGATTTCCGATAGAATGTAATTCGACAAGTTTTCTTTTAATATCCAAATCGAAGCACTAAAATGAATTCTTCAGAAATAAAAATTTAAGTTTCTCTGCATTCTTTACCAATTTCTAATTTCACCAATACCAATTTTATTTCAAGACTAAAAAAATCAAAACATTATCATTTTACATTTGCTTAACGACTAGTTTGGTCTACGAACAAAAATTCCCCAAACCCCGTTTTATATAACTCAAAAATACAACAAAACTCTACAGTATTAACTATCAAACCTGAATTTTGTTGGTTTGTTTCTTGGGTAAATTGTATCATTCGATTCCGAGAAAGTGTAGCAATAACAGAAAAATGTTGGTTCAGCCCGAATCGATTGAATACCGCCAATCCGTCAACGGGCCTGGGTTGTCCAAGACGTGAGATCTTATCGGCCGTCAACAAAATTCGTAGGCGCAGTGACCATTATATGGTAACGGTAAAGCTACGATAAATGAAGAAACGCATCGAAAATATCAAGATCTTGTCAGCAATAGCATTTTGCGATCTAATTATCAATCTAAAGAAGTGAACAGTAACTAGGAAGTATTGAAACCCTCAGTTGTCGATGCTGTCCAACACATTCTCGGTATAGTGAAAATTACGACCAAAACTGATTGGTTTTATAAGGAAGTGTGGTCTTGCTGCTGAGCAACGATATAACCCACAATGAAGCGCAGACTCGGTTTACCATTGGAAGAAGAAATAAAGCAGTTCTTGCTAAAAGAATAGCTAAATGCATTTTCAGACAGAAGAAACACGAAAGATGGAAGTCTAAGGTCTTTAGAGTACAACAACTCAGCAATGAGCGCAATTCGCGAGGTTTCTTTAAAGGAATCACTGAATTGCACCATACCTTAAGATCTCGATTAACTACCATTCGAGACCAGAATAGAAACCTCTGTTAACGTCGATGCGGTACTCGATATGCATGGCGTGAACATTTTTCAGTCCTGCGCAGAGATGATCATTGAGGATCCATTATATAAGGAATAATTCACCTTCAATTTTCATAAAAACAAATACATACATGTAAAAACCAATATTTATAGTTTTCGCTATTCACTAACAGTATAACTTGGCACTCTCGTCACTAAAATGCCATAGGATGAGAAAAAATAGTTCATTCTGATAACATGTTTAAACCAAGTTGCAAACCATGGTTAGCAGTGACACATTACAACGAAATCATGGTTAACTTGAAACTTTAGTTACGAAACCAGATATGTGTCTATATTATAACATTATTAATAAAAATAAGTAGATAGAACAATGACTTTCAAGGCGCTACGCGGTTAGTTGTTTTTTGTGAGTAACATCCTTATTATAGCAGGCATAATTTTAAAATATTCTTAGCTGAATGCTTCATTTTGTTAACGATAATCCAGGTATGTATATACCCTTGATTCTCAAAATGAACGCATGTTAGTCTCAATCATATCAGATTAGGATTAAGGGTATTTTTTCTACATTTCATTTTTCTGTTATCGCTACATTTTCTCGGGATCAATATGTATGTATGTATATTCAAAAAATAGCCAAGAATCAAACCACTAAAATTAAAATTCGGGCTGCAATTTCAATTTGACAGCACTATAAAAGTGTGTTGTCTACGACGAACGATTAAGAACCCTTTGACTTTTACAACTTTTAATACATTAATTAGTAGGTATGCTCGTAACAGATAGTTAATACCGCTATATGCATAGTCGACACGTTACACATGAAAACCTTTTACTCGTATTACTACCTTGTTTTGTTCATCCTACCCGCCTTTTCTTTATATTTTGACAAAATATATATTTTTAATTAAGAAATATAACACTTTACAATGTATACATACTCTTAGTACGTATACATACACCCAATCTACCTTGCAGTCAATTTAAAGAGATTTTCTTTAAAACAAAAATAAAATAGATTACTTAAATTGAGAACAATTCATTATTTATTCTAGTTGAGTGAGCACAATCTTAAGACACACAAAACAAACTTCTATATCATATTTATGAAGATATTATGAAAAATGGTTAACGTAAACTACACACATTTACATAAACTTTTATGTACATATAATACAACAAGTAATTTAACGAGATTATAATTAAGACATTTTCTGTCTTAGAAAAAAACAACAGCAAAAAATGATGAAACATGTTAACTATTTCTAAACAAATGTGTAAGATGATTATCTTAAATTTTTTTATTTAAGAATATCTTATCACGAAAGTGTTGAGACGTTATTCAAATTAACCCTATGTACCAAAATCTAAAAGTAAACAGAAATTGTTCATTCTGTTAACTGAGTGAGAAAGGGTTTTCCAATAAGAGGTTTCATATTGAATAGCCTGTTATTATGGCAGCTATCAAATTTGAAGCTGACATCTTTTGACATTTGATAGATAAAAACTACGCAACTGTTAAAATTGTTAAAATTTATCACAAATGTTGTGAAGCATCTTCTCGGTCGACAATAGTGAGTCTGGTGGAAAATGTTGAGCTGTTGGGACAAGTTAGTAATGTGAAAAATCAAAACCGTGAGCGTCACTGAACAAGAACTGAGAATACTGCTCCTGTAGTCCGTAGTGTTAAAGAACCCTGGTTTGTCGATTCCTCTTCGATCTTTGGAATTAGACATGTCACAAGCGACATTACACCGTATTTTGCATAAACACTTATGTCTTAAAGCTTTTAAACTTCAGTTAAACGATAACCCAAGCCAATTACCATAAACGTAGTATCTTTGCTGATTGAGCCCTTTAAATGCATCAAAATGCTACGGATTTTATCGAAAAATCATCTTCAGTGATGAGGCCACTTTTCACTCCAGAGACTACGTTAATAAGCAGAATTTGGCCACATTTGGGGCTCAGAAAATCCAAGAATGATTGTTGAAACGCCTCTCCATTCTCAACTTTAGTGCGGTTTTTTGGGCTAGTGGTGTGATTGAACCCTACGTTTTCGAATATGATGCTGGTGCAACTGTTTATTGATACCGAGCTTATTGATCATTTTTCATGGCCAGAATTGGAAGATATTGATGTGGAAGACGTTTATTTTCAGAAAGGCGGCGCTACGTGCCACACAAGCAACGAAACAATCGCAATTTTACAAGAAAAGTTTCCTGATCGTGTTATTTGTCGAAGAGGTGATCATAACTGGCCATCGAGATGTTGTGATTTATCTCCTATAGATTTTTGTTTTTGAGACCTCGTGAAAGATAAGGTCCAATGCTTCTTAAAGATGCATCTTAAAGATGAATTCGAGAAATTATCGAGGATATACAGCCGCAAATGTGCGAATTGGTCATATAAAATTTTACGAAAAGGTTATGATGCTGCAAGCGTAGCCGTGGCGGCCATTGGCTGACAACCGATTCTAATGTTAATGACATACGAGGAAAGGTTGCAATGAAATAAAATACTCGTTTTTTTTAATTTCAAAACGTAATCTCTCATTGGAAAACCCTTTACAAGGAAAATTCATAATTAAAATATGAGTAGATTTTCACTTGATGATAATAATTAATTATACACAAAATTTGAAATTTAATTATCCTGATTATCCTTTTTCGGTATATATATTGTGGGTATATACATATTTACTATCGTGTCTTATTTGTTTAAGCTTGTTAAGTGTCTTTAGATGAGATCAAAAAAAAACAAAAAACAAAAAGGTTTTTTATTTGATCTCTTTTGAATCATGATCCATGACAGAATGATTTTTTCATTCAAGATGAACATTATATGTCTTAATTAAGAGTAATTTAGTCATCGTTGTCCCGTCTTCGAAATAAAAATTTCGGTTTGAGGCAAATAATGTGATTTAGTGTTTGGGGTCAAATTATATCTGCGCAGCACAATATATAATAATATATAAGAGGACGCGAAAGCTTTACTTATTTATACATTAACGTTATAATCTTAAAAGCTTTATAAATAAAATATGTATGTGTGTACTATAAAAAAAAAGGAGTTAGAAGCGTATCATTTAAAACTTGTACCGTACACATACATATACATATATACTCGTAGTCGTTCTTGTGCCACGGTGAAATAATTAAAGTTCAGCCAACCATATCGTTGAAATTATCAAGAACAATCAGCTAAGTGTAATATAATTAGAAAACAGAAACATTATCGTATAATATAACAACAAAATGTTTTTAAGTTTAATGGCATGGCATGGCATTACATGCAATACGGGGTTGGTGTACGAGTATATATTATGTCGGTGGTGGGTATTTTATGATGGATGGCTATATGCTTTATTAGTTCCTTGAGGTAAATAAACTTTTTTGATACGGTGATTAATGTATAAGTAAAGGCCGTGTTTTATCTTTGTATCATATCTTTGAATAAATTAATTTGTTTTGTAAATACTGTTATCCACGAAACTCTCTCTTGCACATTTCCGTGTTCTGCTTAACTAGAATCAGTAAGCTTGCAAAACTGGAAACTCATTCACAGTTGAGTGTGTATTATTATTATTTAAATTGGCTGGAATCCTTTAAGATTCGCAACGGGTCACAAAGGGCCCATGATGCAAACCTAAGATTTCATCAAAGTGCACAAACGCGCTCTGTAACCTAAACAAACTGAAGCAGTTTGAATCAGGGCAGTTAAGACAGTAAATTTACAAGAATAAAGTGTAAGCAATCCTCGACATTCTCAAAAAATTCGTCGCATTCTGAATCACTGTCAAGTCCAATGCGATGAACGTTACTTTTTAAACGGCCATGGTCAGTGGGAAAAGAACCTAATATTCTCAATTTTTCCTTTTTCCTCTGACAAAGCATTTCGCCTACAAGTATGAGTGGCTGACCACGTCAGCTTTAGATTCGATAGGACAACGGTTTTAATTGTTTTTCACTATGTGAAGAGGTAGAGGAACAGCTGGTTCAGGACCTACGAAATATAAGCGAGAATCAGTTTAGTCAAACATTCTACAATTTCTTCGCCCTCAATGTAGCAATGGACAGGAATCCACATGACTTTTACCTTGTTGGTATAATCATGGAGTTTACTAACCGTACAAAATATAATCCTCTCTACCGTCGGCATCGAGATTAAAAACTCAAATCGCGCAGCATAAGGTAAAATTTTCCTGTAAAAACGCTTAATTTACACAAGATTATTTTCTACATATTGTATGTAAAAACTGATTTTATGTAAAAAAAACGTTAACTGAGGCGACCTCTCTTATCAACTATATTGTAACTAAAGCACCATCTGTTATATAATATTCTTACTATTTTATGAATAAAATTTGGTTTAGATTAGAGTTATTAGGAGTTTAATTGGCCCATTGTGACATTCCGTCGACAGGCCTCTATAGGTCCGATTTGCCTAGAACCATCATGCATAGGACCATACTGACATTGGTGATGATTCAGCCCATTCCCCGCTCTCACTGGCACAGTTTTTGGGCTGCATCACGACGCCATTTGGGTTGCATCAACATTTGCGTGGTTCAAAATAGTATTGCAAAATAGGCAACGTTTTCTTTGAGGTCGAACATAAATTTGGAAGTTTCATGTGCACTTGTCGATTCTTTAGTGCCAGTTCGGTTTTAAAAATTCAAAAATTTATATTATCTTTCTATAGTAATAAGTAAGATTCATCGGCCTTTCTTGAAGTCACGTTAACATCGCTAAGTGAGTTTTGCACAAAGCGAAACCAAAATAGTCGGACGAAATAAGAAAAACCGTTTTCAATATCTTTAAAAATTGCTCAAATATGTCTTGGTATTTTCCTTCCTTTTTTTTCAAGGTTCTGCGTCCAACATCCAATACGAACCCATTTATTTTCATAAAGTTTATCCCCAGGATCACCTGATCCAAAATTAACGTAAACTTACTGATCAAACCCCATTCCTGATACAATCAGGCCGCGCAATCGTTCTCGTTGCTCTTGTGTCTAATGTAATCATACAGGATAATCTCTCTACTACGCCTAGGACCGTTAAGCTGTCACCACTTTTTTCCAATCTGGGAAAGGTAATGAAGATTATGGCGAATTTGACTGTGGGAGATAGCTTTTTCACTTCACAACTGACTCATATACTCATTTAAAGCCTGTCACAAACACAACATCTGATCTTATTATCACCATCCCGGAATCTCGTTGGTCGCCAATTTTCTGCTGACTTGTGACCGACGACGACTGTAGACTGCTGGTTTGATGGTGTAGTTTACAATCTTGTTGCAAATTTAATTTTGGAGCACAAACGTTTGGAGAGTCTTTCCTATTCTCTGACATCGTCTCTTCAACACCATACAATGTTATTACCTCCACATTGGCGCTTCGAAAAATCTCACTTTCATACTCGGGTACGATCTATAGTTCTTCTGCAGCACTCCCTTTTAATGTCACTATTATTCGAACCTCTTCACACCAGCCATTCCATCCGCAATTTCTAACTGGAGTTAGTGGTGAGCTCAGGTTGGTGAAACACTTTCGGTGGTGCCATTAATTTATAAATCCAGCATCTCTTTCTCGATCTTTATAAATAGGTGATATGTAACCTCACATTTTTGTTCTACTTTCATTTTAACCGTGCCTACTTTTGAGTTAACTAATTCATATATATGTGTTTCGAAATTGAATCTTGTTAAAACTTCTGCATTGGTTCCATTCGTTCCAGAATTTGATGCTGTTCAGTTTACATTCAGTTTACATGTCCTTCTTCGGTAGTTATTTCAACACGCAATGTACTTTGTCCGGTAATCATATAGGTCTCCGATTATTTGTTGCATTGTTGCCATTAACTGCCCCATATCGAAACCATCAGATGCCAAATAAAACCAAACTAGTCCCCATGCGACACCTTTCATGCAGGTACATATAAGTTTTGGGCTAACATTTGATATGGATTTTTCTCCCTGACGTCAGGATGCTATAACTCACGGTAGATTCAAACAACTATGTGGCCAAAAGACATAACTCGTATTCGATCAAATTGGAGAGGTTGCAATAGTTTGAATTGTTCGTATCCATTCTATACATCGAATAGCAGAGGCGGATACATTTTACAGCAAATGTAATGCTAAGCAGCGATTTATAATCAATTTTACCGAGATACTCGAGAGATATCCTTATCCAATATATGTATAAAGAGAGCAACTCATTTCTTCGTCCCACTCTCGCATACGGACCCAAAATTTTTTAATCCATAAATTTTCAATTTACCATCAAAATACAAAAAAGTCCACAGTCCCACATATTTCACTTCGTCTTGTGACATTGTATATATATACGTATTGTTTTGTTACCCCCTCAATTTTTGTGAACAATTTTCTTTTCCGTTTTCCGCATTACATAAAGGAAACTGAAATAGAAAATTGATTTTCCAATTTAATAAATTTAATTTAAAATAATACAACAAACAACAACACAAATGATATAGAATTAGATAGAAAATGTTAGGTAGGTCATCGACCATATTCTATTCCCTATGTGTGTACGATGTGTACATACAAACAACACATATAAATGATATGGTTGCATGTGTACGAGTAGGTTAGGTACACACATGTACATGGGATAAACCTAGATTCATCCACTCGATTACATTTTTATAGCATAACTGCCCGGTACACGTATTGCTTATACACATATGGAGTATACACGAGTAGAGAAATGTCATCTGCGTCTAATGGCGATTTTGTGTATCTGACTATAAGATAACCAATATTTATTGATGACGTAATCCCATTCATCATTACATCATCCTTTGAATATTAATAATTTAGTCGCCATAGTGATAACCAAAATCCTTTTTCTCTGCACCACGTAAAAATAAGACATAACAATAATTCTTCACACCTTTTTTTTCTGTTTGTATAAGGGTTGTGTATACACATCGAGAGACCCATCTTTATAAGATCTAACCAAATAATCATGAGATAATAATAATAACAATTTGAGATAACATTAAATATTTTGGATCAAATGGCACACTTAATTTCGGTCTCTCTCTATATATTTGCGTGTTTGGCCTTTTTCCGATGTTGGTTTTGGTTAAATAAAAAAATTTCTTAATTTACGTTACATAAGATGTTACCTGTACCATCTAAAACGACAATCTTATATACTTGATGAAAAGTGAAAAAAAAAATTATATTGAAATGATTTTCATATTTTTCCATCCCCAAAAAATATTTTTTTTTTTTGGGTTGTTGTTATATTATTGGGGATTTGGGGTTGAGGTGTAAAGGTTTAATGATAATTATTAGAAGATTATTAGGGAGTGTGCTGATGTTCTATAGATTTCCTTAATGTTAAAGTTTCTTTGGTTACACGAAGAATTGTTATGACACGAAAGTAAAATAATTTTCTTATCTCTTATCACAAACAATCATTATCACAGGTAGATAATATTGATGATTATAATAAGAAGATACTGTGTATACCTACCCAACAAAAAAAAAGGTTTTTATGTTAATTGAAATGACAGGTATAAGATGGTTCGGCAATTAATTTTCTTAAGAAATTATTACAAATATTCAATCCATTAGAAACACAAGTATACATATACAAAAGGATTATTATAGAAGTTAGTATAAATGTATATCTAAGGGTTCAGGGTTACAAATGAGATCATTATATAGGATAAGTAGAGCATAATAGTTACATATATATAAAGGAAGTAGATGAGTATTATTAACTGGGTTACTACGGATTCGTAGTATCCGAATTCCTTAGTATCTAAATTTTTGATTTGTACAAGGGTAAAGGGAAGCCCATTACGATTACCTATTGGTGTTAGTTTAGTTGCAAGTCATATAGTGTTACAACTACTTAGGGTGGATGTTTGGAATATATACCTACTTGCTGATAATAATTTAACCACCAAGTTTAAATCCAAACTGTATAATTCGTTGTGAATAGATCGTTAAAATACGGCGTCGTCCACGATCTAGTGGTTTCAATATTTATTGATGACATGCTTTCACTATTCCATTAAAAACTCAAAATCGCACTCTTTGCCGATATAATTATTTCACTCACCCAACCCATCTGTTTCGCAGACAGGTGTATCATCCTAGTTTACCTCATTCCAAGCCAAATCGAAGATATACGGTTATAATGCATATAGAGCATATACTACAGACTATATACTATTGAAATGGAAGCAAAGTTGCGATTTTACATGTAAACACGTTCTTTACATTTGTCAATTCAATTATGTAAAAAAACCGAGTAAATTAGGTACAACGTAAATTACATGTAAAAAACGAAAACCACTATTTGCAACCACTATCTGTTGGGTTGTTTGAGTTGTTTTGAATGACATTGTTTACCTTCACTCGAGCCAGTAAGCTTGATTTTTAACAGAATTTTAATCTGGTAATAATTCTATCTAAAATAAAAAGTATTTTGACATTAAGTATCCTCTTGATCAAAAAGTTCCCGGAATTTATTCAGAAAATTAAAAATACAAGTCTATTAATCTAAATCTATATACTGTCCCCTTCAAAGTAATCCCTATCGACTAATACTCACTTATGCCAGCGTTTGATTCAATCCTCGAAACATTTTTTATATTCGGTTTCCGGTATGTCCATCAGTGCTTTCTACGATTTTTCCATTATTTCCTCTCGGCTGCTGAAACGCGTTCCCTGTTATGGTTTTTTGACTCGATTGAATAGAAAGAAGTCACAGGGAGCGAAACCAGGCGAATTCGGTGGCTATTGGATGGTATTAGTTGCATTTTGCGCCAAAAAATTACGAATAATGGATGGCACTGTGCGACGGTGCGTTATCATGGTGCAAAATCCACGAGTTTTCTGCCCACAATTTTGGTCTCTTTCGGCGAATTGCTTCACACAAACGTCTCAAAACGCCCAAATAATACTCTTTGTTTATACGTTCTGGCCTTCTGGCAAAAATTCATGATGCACAACACCGTTGTAATCCATGAAAACCGTGAGCATTGCCTTCTTTTTTGACTGAAAACGACGTGGTTTTTCTGGTCTCAGCTCATTTGGTGAACGCCATTCACTTGCCTGATGTCTGGATTGTGTTTTGTACTCATAAACCCACGTCATCCAGTAATAGTCCTTTTGATTAATGTGGGATCGGATTCATAACTTACACGGACTCTTTTTTGCATGAATGGTCTTTTGGCACCAACTTTGCAGCTACACGACGGAAACCCAAATCATTAACCAAAATGTCTTGAACAGATACATAGGCAATATTCAAGCCCTCCGCTATCTCTCTGATGGTTAATTTGCGGTTATTGACCAACATTACTTTTACTTTATCAATGTTTTCGTCGGTTTTCGATGTCGATGGTCTGCCACTGCGTGCATTATCTTCGATTGACTCACGACCACTTTTAAACCGCTCGTGCCACTGGCAAACGACCGTTTTCTTTAGAGAATCGTTTCCGAAACACTTTTCAACATTTTCTACGTTCGCGCACTATTAAATCCGTTTTTTACGCAAAATTTAATACAATTTCGTTGTTGCAAATTTAAATCCATTTCTAAAATTGTAAATAATCACACACAGAGATAGATCCTAACTTTCGGAAAAA
The DNA here is from genome assembly GCA_963932295.1 of Tipula lateralis. Lineage (NCBI taxonomy): Eukaryota > Metazoa > Arthropoda > Insecta > Diptera > Tipulidae > Tipula > Tipula lateralis. The sequence goes on from OZ010736.1 coordinate 97,882,934, forward strand.
TGAGTTTTCATTAAAATCTTTAGATCTTTATAATTTGTACTCGTGTGAATTCAATCAATATTTTCCAGATTTTCATTGACCTTCATATTTCTATAGAGAATGCTCTGTAGATTGAAGAATAGCGGTTGCCGTGAGACAGCTGCATAACAGAGATTTCTCTTTTTCGATATCATATCATGAATTGTACAAGTTTCATGGGTTTGTTGAATAGTTTTCTTGTCTAAACAGCTAATTAGAGCTCTTTAGCATATTAGCTACCCTTTCTATTCCTCCGCATGTTACCATGTCTTTTTGGGTTCCTCGGTGTGGCGCTCTCATTGTTCCGATTTGAGTTTTGTTGGTTCTTTTGTTAAGTTGGTACATCTGTTGTTCATATTCCCTCTAAATCTTAGAGTCATAGCTTGACATTTGCAAAAGTAACGTAGTCAAGAGTATCTCCGTTATGCCGCAGTCTCACGGCAACCGCTATTTACATACAGATGATTGCAATTATCTCATTAACCAACTGCCAATATTTAAGTGACTGGAACGTGGCAGCTAAGGTGGTGAATAAGATATAATTTGATGAAATATTAATTCGTTCTCAAAATAGATATGTCCTTGAAAATAATCCTAGACCGACAACAGGAAAGCCTAAATATGAACACACCTGATCTTTTGACAACAGGAAAGCCTTAATATGAACACATCTGATCTTTTGACCTACAAGCTTTTACTTTTTGCTACCTTACTGTTTCGAACGATTCGTAGATAGATATTTTATAAGGACAGTGCTCTGAATAAATCTCTTGCAATCACAACATGCATACACAAAAAATTAAAACTGTGGAAATAGCAGCTCATGAAGTCGTTGAACGGATAAAGGTAATTATATCTTAATAAGTCAGTGGCATACTAGCACTTCTTATGTGGTCAAATTTACCAGTGAGTCTAACTTAACGACAACGGATTTTACTATTAGGTTTATAACGATTATATTGCCATAATACTGGAAAACAGAACTGGTTCTTTTCATTAGAAAGCAGGACTTTGGAAAACGTTAGTTTTTTTAAACATTTGAAATAATGGCATACATTATAATGGCCTTCAGAAGGCAAGGATCTAGGGTTTCAGTTTGATCGAAACATTGCTTAGCAATAACAAATTGAAGAGAACTGCAATAAAGTATGCAAGATTTACTGAAAATGTAAACAGCCTATATTTTGAGTACTCTTGACTGCATCACCATACACACATTTCAAGGTAATTATATGGTTAAAATTGATTGTCTTTGAAAATTGCAGGGTAATAGTTAAACCTCGCTATCTGCGAGCCGAAAGGCCAGCTGTGAGCGTCTATATTGTTTCGCTTAAGCTGGTGCTTCAAAGATTATCCAAAAAAACTGGGTCTGGAATCTAATGATCTTTGTAAACTCTGCGACAATGAAGAAGAACATCCATTCAATGTCTCTGTTTTGGCTGAGTATTTCGCGATCGACTACCTCTCGGATCCTGAATACAGTAATGCGAATAATATGCGAAATTGTATAAAATAACACCAAACATTTAATTTTAATCTAGTAGCTTCCTTAAAGGTCTAACAATTGGTTCAATACCTTAAGATCTCAGTCAATTTCGTTTTGGGGACCAAGATGGATACCTCTTTGTTAACATCGATAAGTAGCGTGAACTGTTTTCTGACCTAATTAATATTCTAATTAATAGCTGTTCATGATAAATTCACTAACGCCGCACAAAGATTAAAGAAACTCGTTCACCTGGAGTTGATTGCATTAATTAAGAGCTCATGAAATTCGGAGGTGTTACTTATATTACTATCTTTCCGACCTTATTCGATTGGTATGGTGAAATGAAGTTATACCCAAAAACGGGTTAGTGACCGTGCTATGCTCAATCTTCCAAAATAGCCTATGACTCGATCAATCGAGAGAGGCTATGGTGTACACTTGAATATTTAGGAATACCAAAAAAATATGTTAATCTGTGTAAAATGGTGTTCCACAAGAACAGTGTTTAGCATCCATCGATCCCAAAATCAATTGAACCTCATTACCCCTTCAAATGTGTTTTAGTAGTGCTAACCAGTACTAAAACACATTTGAAGGCGTAATGGATATCAAGGTTTGCCTTGCCGCTAGCAATCTTGTCCTCTATATGCCTCCCCTTCTGAAATCAAAACATTTTGATGTCTTGATGGAAATGCGGATAAGCTGAAATTGTACAGAGTGTTGATCGGCCTCTTGTAATTTATGAGTGTGGGGTAAGATCTTGATGGCCAAAACGCGAAACGATCTATTTGGCATCTTAGCTTTGTTACAAGAATATGAAGAGCTGGCTTGTTATCGAGATCGATGAAGTGAGATTTTTGGCATGACACGGGTCAACAATCTGTAAACAGTTTAAACAAAATTTGGAATTACAGCATCGATTGTTATAAACACTGTCGATGGTTCTAAACTATCAAACTTTCCAATGATCTAGCATGATTATGACTTAAGTTTCATGGTGAGTTAGGTTATGTTGTCCTTACCGAAAACGATTGATTCTGCTTGAATTATTATAGAACAAATCTGATTATTAGTTTTATCCTTGAAACAGATTCGTTTCGTTTGTACAGCAAATCCGGTTCCACCAAATTAATAGCACTGACCAAATTAAGTGCATTGATGTATTGCATCAACGATTTTTAATTCTATAATTAAATCTTATGAATCATCTTCGTTTATTGCCATAAATTACACAAAACAAACGAAAAACAATATTCTATTTTCGTCTTAAGATTACGATAATTATGTTCTTGTTTCTTAAATCCGAAATAATTGTTGAAGTCAATGTCTTTGAAAAACTCTAAACAACAAAATTCCCAGCACAACTACAATGCTCGATATAAATATCCATGTCAAGGAATTAAAAGTAAATTTTAAGTCCCTAGTCTTAAAATTACGATAAAAATTAATTATAATTAATTTGAAGATAAATTAAAACCCAAAATCGACTTACTAATCGCTTAAGATATTGTGATGGATGATTCATTCCATATGGCCACATTCTACCTTTTGTATACCATAGAAATTAGGTGAATTTGTATGTGTGTGTGTGTGTATGTGTGCACAAGTAGAGAGGGGCATAGACATGAACGCGAAATCAAAGTAAAGAAAAAGTTGTATAATGTAACAACTTTCATCATGATAATGAACACAGTACAATTGTACACGCTGTTGTTGTACAGTCGAACGTAATGCAATTGAACTACTCATATTTTCATCATTGGAATAAACTGTCGGTCGAAACGTATATAGATCGTTACTGTATCGTGTCTAATTCTCTCCATCCCAATCTCCATTTACCATTAAAATTCATTCAACAATGAATTGAAACTTACAACAGACAACTAGTTGGTTGTTTTTGTTTTTTTTTTAGTTTGAAACTAGCTCTACGTGTGTTTTCGCGTGTCGTCAAATTATCTCGCGAAAATTTTATTATTTTTTTGTCGTTAAAAGTTAAAACACCATAAAATATTTGTATGTGGCGCGTGTAAAAAATAATTTTTAATTAATTTAATTTGTTTCCCAACATAATTATAGACACTCAAGTAGAAAAATAATAATTTCCACGAATATAGTTTTCTATATAAGCTCGAATAAAATAATTATAAATTTTGGCAACGTCATCTCACCATAAATCGTCTATTGAGTGTGACTGTGTGTGTTTGAATAGTGAAAACCAAGTTTCTCAATTTTGTATATACGTTTGTGTATATAATGAGTGAAATCGATAAGGAAAATTGTCAACCGAATGATGATAATCCGTTGATTAATGAAAACGATGCGGAAACTGTAACACCGTCACCTTTAACAAACGACGAATCAATATCATCAACAGCAGCGGCAAAAGCCTTAAAGCGCCATTATAAAAAAGATTCACGATTTGTTTTTGACTTGTACACATTAACTTATGATAATCACGAAAGTTTGGATACTTTGGAATTACATTCGGTGTTCGACGAAAGTGAGGGGAAAAAGGTAAGCGCACACGTTGTGTAATATATGTGTTGGATAAGAATTGGATTGTGTGTGTGTGTGTATACGATGTATATGAATATTGATGTGCCCACCACAAAAACGACAAGGATATGGATGGTGATGAACAGTGATTATCGTAAAAATTGGGTGGCGCGCGGCATGTTGATGATTATTATTATTTGATTTAGGCAGCAACAACGCCAAAAATATTACATTTTCGCTTCGCGGTATAGATTTTAATTATGTTCCCATCTTGTGTTTGCGGGTTTTTATTTTATATATTCATTACGTTTTTATTCATTACGTTTTTATATTTTTTTATGGTTCAATGATTTCGCTTCAAGGTGATTATATGAAAAAGAAAATTATGATATGGTGTTGTAAAACTCAATGAATCACTGGGCTCGTTGTGCAACTGCCGCGTCTACATATAATTAATCAGTGGATTGCTTTGTTTGGCGATCGGAAGATGCCAATGACATATAAAGAGTTTTCCAATGAAAGGTTTCATTTTGATGTTTTAAAAACCGAGTATTTTTTAAGAGAAATCTGTATTTCTGTATAATATTACAACGAATCTCAGTGAATGTTCTGATTTTAAAGCGGTGTAGGATGATAAAAATTGGTTCGTTCAGTCCTTTGATTCAGGTCAGTTCAGGGAACCACTAATTCTAAAGGCTTTGTTCTTTTTATGCGCTTTGGTCCATTGGTGTGGTTCAGTAGGTTCCGCAGCTCCTTGTTGTCATGCTGTTGCAGTCACAGTACACCTCGCAAATTTAAATATTTCATCGCTGACATATTCCATGTAAGGTTTAGATGGAGATTGTCATTTCCAATATACCATGGAGCATTCATAATGCTACATAGTACTTTTTTTTAAATATATTTATGATCTTAACTATAGTTTTCTTTACACAGCCCCAAACTTGAATACCGTATGTCCAGATAAGTTTAAGGATTATTTATACAGAGTGAGGCAAAAGCCGCTTCCATTTTAATTGCGCACCATCTTGGTTATGTGACGTTTAGCTCAGTTTCGCTCTAACCATTGTGTTGTGTAGACGCCCCAATTTTATAATGAATAAATATACGCCACAAAATCGAGCAGAAAAAGTGACAATATTTATTGAACATAATTATTGCCATTCAGTGAAAATTGCGGCAAAAATATCCTAATCGTCCAGTGCCTCACAAAACCACGATTTATCGTTTACATGCGAATTTTCGACAGTACGATACGACAGCAGACTGACCTCGTTCTGGAAGCCAATGGACGTAACGCTGAAAATGTGGCTCTGGTACACGATAGTATTGCAGAGTCTCCAGAAACAGCAATTCATAGACGTGGTTCCCAGTGACACATTTCTGCACTCAGTTTAAGGTGAATTTTGAAAACTAATTTGAAAATGTTCCCGTACAAAATTCAACTAGTCCAAAAATTACTACCGAGTGATTCTGATCAACGAGTTAAGTGCAGTAATGCAATTCTTTTTCGTCTAAATTGATAATGAGCGATGAAGCCCATTTACAGCTCAGTGGCCACATCAATAATCGGTCTTGCGGAACGCAGAATCTTTGGTATAATTTGTATACAGAAGGTATAACACAAGGCCAAGCACACTACCTTGTGGGACTCCTTCCAATATTTTCTTCAGTTTTGAGTACTCTTCTTCCTGTCACACCCGAAAGTAACGGTCATATATGTAAGACTTTAGTAATTCAAAATATTGTTTTGATAGATCTCGATGAAACTTAGTTTCCATCTTTCGAAAATTTTTGATGTGGTTTGTGAATTGACTTGTATGATGTTTTACCATTTAACGGTTTATTAGGCTTGGAAATGGAATCATTATGATTTTCACTACTTTCCATTGTTTCGAAACATAACTTTGTCTAAAAACAGCATTGATTATGTACTGTAGTTTCCGTAGTGCTTTCCGTAGTTATTATTTTCGCTGTTATCAGGTCGTATCCAGCGATTTTTTTATCTTTAAAATACCCAGTTGGTGTTTTGATGGTAATTTCTAGGTGTTCGGCAAACAGATCAGCTTTTTGTTTCCATCAACCATTTTGTGGGTGGCACTTGCAGCTTAGGTTTTTCAGACTTTTGGTGGCCTTCAACAACGAATAGTTCGTGTCAGGTTTACTTGTTTACTTAGAAACCTAACTACTAACTCATTCTTGATCTCTTGTATATTCAGTTTAAGTTTGTTGCATATATTGTTTAGGATTGTTTTATCTGCAGGGGCTCTAGTTCTCTGCCAAATCTTGCGAGCTCGTCTTTTATCGTTAATCAAGTCTCTCACTTCAACTAGGTTAATTATACTTTTCTGCTGGATGGGAGTACTTTCCCATGCCGGTTTCAGTATATTTTCAATGAAATTTTCCAGCTCTTCTTCTATCATATAACCAAAATTGTCACCTATAGCTTGACGCTTTTTTCGACTAGTCGAAAAAATTGCTTTCCTTATTGCCGTGGAACTGATTTTCATTAAGAATGGATAATAATCTGATGAGAGTCCTTCTTCATTTCCGAAATAATTATCGGAGATACCCCTTGATATATAGAAGTTTAGAAGGTCAGGAATTTTATTTACGTCCGTAGGCTAGGAGGTTGGAGTGGAACTCACATTTTAATGTTCTACCTTCTTCAAATAGCTCTCTTCCTTTGGGAGTAGTTCGATTTGATCCCCAGAATATGTTTTTTGCATTAAAGTCGCCTCCAATAATGAAATTGTTATATCAAGCGATTTAAAAAGTTTGATGTAGTCTCCTTTTTCGCTTATATATGGGTGGACAGTAGATTGCTGATATAGTGTACTTCTTGTTGTTTAAGGTTTCAATAGAAATATTTGCTACTCGCATAGCTCCTTCCTCTATTTTAAGTTCTTGATGTTTAATATTTTGTTTGATGATGATTTTCTTGACTGTCGTACCTTTTGTTACTTTCGCTAGTTAGCGGGATTTGGTTTGGATAGGATGGCGTCCTAGGTTGAGAATTAAGAGTTCTGATATTCTCTGTTTGATTTATTTTACTATTTCTCATTCTTTGCAGCATGTTTGGCTACCTCACAGCGTCTGTAATTTGCTTGGTGGTCATTTCCATAATGTATATATTTCGCTGGCTTGCTTCTATTTTTGTTGCATTCTTTTATGGATGTTTTCCAGCGCAATTTACGCATCTAGACTCCCTTTTGCAGTATTTTCGAGTGTGGTTATATGCCTGACAGTTGTGAAATTATGGCATTCTTTTCTCTTTTCAAATGTTAGCATGAAAAGGGGAAGGTCGATTTCGGTTGTTACTAACGGCTTCAAAATTGCCAGCTGCCCAAATAGCAGGCTATTCAAAATGAAACTTCATAACCTTTTACTAATTCGAGATAACTACTTTGCGGGTTCCTTTGAAAATGCCTCAAAATATAAGTAAAATGCATGTTTCAACTGTTGATTGGTTTTTAGCCATTTTTTAAACCTTATAACGAACAAATCACAATTTCAGATGAAGCTCATTTTCACCGTAATGGATATACGTTAATAAACAAAACTGTCGCATTTCGAGGACTTATAATCCTCATATTATTTATGAATTAACAATTCATCGAACCCTAATTTTGTGATTGTGTCATGCTAACTGGATTTTGGTGGTCTATTTTCGAACAAGACGATGACACATTTCACACAAATCGAGAAATACTCAACTTTTAGACAACCTAGTGACCTGGCTGGTCGCTTGAGTACAAGCAATTTTATTGTCAAGCAATCACCAAGACATGCGATTTAACACCATTTGATCCACAATATGACCCACAAACAATGCAAGATCTTAAGAGCAGTCGAGCTGATGTTGAGGCCATTGAACTTCTTTTATTGGTAACACAAAAATTTTGATGTTCGGATGTATAAATGTATCGATGTATTTCATGCATAAATATAAATGGCAACGTTTGGTTTCCATTCCTGGAACCCTTTGATTTGTATTCCAGTAATATGTACAAGAATATATTAAATTGATACATCAATATACTATTCCAAAATGTGTCCCTCGGCTCTAGTGGCATTGAGTTCTGGAATTATTTCCACCTTCTTAAATTTGTTTTAATCTTTGTTTTTAAAAAACACGCATAGTATTTAAATGTGAGTCCGTCTAAAATTTAATTGGTTTCACCAAGCGACGATCCACTTGAGATTGCCAGTTATTTTTGTATGTACCAACCCTTTTTGGTAGACCGATTACTAAATCAGAGAACATTCTAGATGTTTTCAGATCTAAATACTGTATAAAGCAATTTTATGTATAAAGCATTAGAGAACGATTACTCGAACTATGGCTTCTACTCCACTGCTTGCCATGGAGCCCATTCTATGTTTACCTCAATTGCCCACTTTTATTTAAGATTCAGTTGCATTTCAATTGAATGTATTGGGCCTTGGAATACCTTAGGTGCTATTTTAGACAAATTAAGAATTTTTACAGAGAGTTGGTTGAAACTTTTACCTTTACGTCGGATGGCTTTCGCCCTGCATTTATTGCCCTGTATATATGATCTCAGCTCGTCAAACAGTGTAGCTTCATTTATTTAAATGAACAAACACATTTTCTATGCAGTGGTAATATGGCTGTACTTAATTCTTTAAAAAATCTCTTAACTAATTCCAAAGAAATATTTCATTAACTAAGTATGGGTTGTTTTTGAATCTTGATCTGGTGAGAGTTTTGACGATGATTATTACTGGACATGGTCGCTGTAAAGGTCATGTACATTGAATTTATTTATCTCAGGATGTTATATATAGAAAAATATCCTTTAAGAGAATAATGACTCCATCCACTTGGTTTGTAGCTGTTTATCTTTTGACAAGGTTAACAAACGCCTTGTTGCTCAGTCTTATAATAATTAACTCAAGTTAGCTATCATTATTTTCTCATTTTAAACTTGTGAAAGAATCTTTGGTTAGGACCGTGGACTCATTTGAACAGAGACTCTCCAGCATAACATCTTGGGTTTCAGCAATAAAAAATTTCATTACAATATACTGTTAGATGAGGTTAAGTTAGAATGGCTATCCTTATAGACCCATGTTGGTCACAATACCACAAAGTTTTTCCTTCTTGTTCTACTCAAACCATGCCGACCTATTAATAAAATATTAATAGATTCATCAAGATTATTAAGAAAGCTACTCCCTTATTTTTTATTCTGCTTCTCGCACGGCTGGAATCGGTACAAAACATTGGAGTACTAATTATTCTACCTCCACATCTTAACAATTACGTCAATACTCATGTATAAGGAGACACTAAATGTTTAAATGTTTACCTATATGAGTTAGTGTACCGTAATAAGTTCCACGACTGCAATTATCTGGTGTCGCCGAAGCGATATCAGATGTTAGGATCTGAACCAATCCATTATTGGTCAAATTGGTCTAGTTATAACACACGGGTTGCTATTGGTTCATATATCATTCACGAGTCTTTCTCTTGAAGCAACTTGCTCTGAAGTGAGAACATTTTATAATTTCTGGTGAAGTTATCTTTAATCTTTTTTTTAAATCCCAACCTTTTTCTCATTGTATACTTGCTCTTCTTCATAGCCAGTTCGAAAATCAGTTGGTCAAATATTATATCGTTTGAATGTAAACCGAAATGCGGTTTGCGAATATATTCAAACATATCGGTTGAAAATGGGAAATTTAATATTCTAAATCGCCCCTTGGTGTGAAAAATAAGAGGAAATTGTATGTGAGATAAGTTGAATATATTATGCCCAACACTAAAGTTTATGCGAAGTATATATTAGCTTTGTTGTATTTGTTTTAAGACAGTTTGCGGATTAGTAAATCTAGATTATTTGGCAACTACTTGTTATTTGGTTTTATTCATTCTATTCTATGTAAATACTCGTATTCACTAATCAACATACCATATACGTTATTTAAACCATATTGAGATACTATGGCTTGTTGTAGATGAACTACCAATTTAACTTATTCCAAAGGTTCAATTTAAAGTTGTTGAACCAATTACATAACAATGAATTCATGGTCTGACCCATATTTCCGATCAACACCATAGTCGACAACATTAAGCACTTGAATTTTCAGATATTCTACGTTAGTCGGAATTATAGTCGAAGCTCCTCAATTCGGGTCTTAAATATATTGCAAATATAAAAACCAACAAAAGTTGGGAAGGGAACATTTGCGCCACCCGGTACATAACCGAACGATAAAATTCGAAATCAGTACTTTCAACTACATTTGACGTAGCACATTTATTACCAGTCGGTGTTTTCCAATACACCAAACATATATAGATGTTGAACAAAGAATCGATTAAACTCGATGATTAAATTCATGTATTTGAGTGGATCGTAATTCTATGGCAACCCATTTTCGAAGGATTATATTTTATATTTCACAATAATGATTATATTTTGTGATATATTGTATATTACAGTCGAGACACCATGATTTTCTAATAAACTTGAAAAACAATTCCAAATTGATGAGCTCCCACATATTTAACCTATAACAAATGACAACATTCTTTATGAATGATTTTTAGCATTTTCTTATTTAAAGGTCGATTTGATTTCTTGTGTGAGCCGTCAACAATTTATTATCTGGCCCCCATATACACTAAAATGAAATCTTATACTGTTTTGTCATCAGTTATCTTTGGAAAAAGCAGCGTTAAACTCCAATATGAATAAAAAAAACACCAATCATTGATGGATCGAAACCGATCGCGCTATTCATAATAAGAAACAATTCAATTGACAATAGAATTTGGTACAAAAAGGTTGGTTCCTGTGATATGATATGGAAGGCCTTTACTTCTAACAGAGACCAGAAAAGCAAATGAAAAATGTTGAACAAGATTTCCAGTTCTTGGACACAATTGACCCAAGCAAACTGAATTGTAATAATGCAAGGAAGTTCTCCTTTGCGAAACATTGTTCTTCTTTCAATGGCTGTTCCTCCTTTCAATGGCTGTTCCCGATACGCTTACATCAGAGTAACGCTTGTAAATTTTTGAAATTTTTTATCAATATAATGGTTATGTTCGTCAAACTTATCGTGCACTTGGTTCATTTTATGGCGTACATAAACGTCCTTCAGAGCTGCTAATTTAAATAACAATAGCTCGTTTTTGTACCACGTTTACTCTTAATGATAATGTGCATCCCGAACAGTGCACACTGAAAAGGTTGTACCCTTGTACTGGAAAATTTGAAGAAGAACCAAATCAATTAATTCATCACCGTTCTTAGCAACTGGGGTTGTGTTCCTAAACTTTATCGAAGAATTTACGAAAGCATCTTGGCTTAAAAGATTTCAATATTCAACTTGTGCAGGAATTAAAGCTAAACATTTTAGCACAAATTGATATTGATGATTTCCATTCAAAATTTTGTTGTCCAATGAAGCCCATTTTTGGTTGAATGAGTATGTAAATAAGCAGAATTGTAGCATTTGGAGTGAGGATAGTTCACAAGCTTTTGTCGAAACACCATTACATTCACAGAAAATTACTGTTTGGTACGTTTTATGGGCTGGCCGAGCCATTGGTCCATATATGTCTTCAAAAAAGATGATGGTCAGAATGTTACTGTCAACGGTGAGCGGTGTAGGGACATATGGTTCCAACAAGACAAAACAACATGCCACACAGCGATTATGGATTTAGTCAAAGAAACTATTGATGAAATTTTGTGTAATGGTCCAATTAATTGGCCACCAAGATCGTGTGATTTAATCCCATTTGATTATTTTCTGTTATGTAAAGTCACGACGTCGATAAACCCGAGAGAATTGTACAACTGAAAATCAATTTTTGAAGAGTTATTGGCGAAAGGCGGCCGCAAATGCTGCGAAAACTTTGTGAAAATCGATGTTCCAGATTGCGATGCAGATTGTACTCGTCAGCCGTAGTGGCCACATGGCCGAAACCATATTTAAACATTAATGTCATAAAATTTTCTATCCAATAAATTTTTAATATCAATCAAACATGATATTAAAAATTTATTTCTTTATTTTAAATTTCTGTAATTCTATAAAAAAAGACTCTTTATTACAAAGACATTATGATCCTGCTGTTAGGAAACCAATTGTACAATTTTTTAAACTCACATTTCTATATGCGATTTTCTAACTATTCATTGGATCCACTTTCAAATTAATATGTCAGTATAAAATCATTGATTCAGCTAAAGTCCAACTCAAGTCCAAAAACATTTAATGTCTAAATCATGGCTATAGGTACAAGGACATATAAGGAAGGTACCATAGTAAAGCATCTTATGTTTGGGTTCAAAAGTCTAAATATAGAATACCGGTGTTGTAATGTATAGCACGAAAATCAGGTCGTTGACCTAATATAATAAAATGAAATCATTATTTTTCTAATATTGGTAATTACTAAGTGACTTAAGATAATTTCAAAATCTGGTCAGTTTAAATAATGTCAATGAGACATGTCAATCGTAATCTGAAACAAGATTACGTTTTGATACGAAATAGTGAATAATTTTATCGTTCTAATTCCCACCAATCTCAAAACCACTAGCGAAAAAAATATAAAAAATTAGTTTGTTTGAATTCCCAACTTTGTCACAAAATCATAAACAAAATCATAAATTATCCTTGGTTTTATTATGTCGCTGTGCTTCTGCTGATATCCCATGTATATGCATACTCTTGAAAAAAATTTTGCTTCGTTAAGAAAACTTTAAACTATAAGTCTTATTAACGTTAGTAGTACATGTGTGTATGAATGTACATGGCAATCATAAAATCGTATATCTAAGAAGTAGGTATACTCAGGCAAAAGAATTATATCACAACAACAATGAAATGGCGGGAAAATACCGGAAAAAATCCCAACAGACTAAAAATAATGGCTAAATAAAATCACATATGGCATTTATGCTATTATATATATATATATATATATATATATATATATATATATATATATATATATATATATATATATATATATATATATATATATATATATATATATATATATATATATATATATATATATATATATATATATCGTTAGTTTTGCATGGCACACATATTCCACAAGTGATTATAAATTACTATGATACGGGATTTGTGTTCTCTTGCATATTAAAACATGCATCTTATGCTCTCGTATGAATGTACAATTTATATAAAAACTTAACATCTATAAATATGTTTTCCAGTAAAACATAATTTTTATGATCCCCATCATCTACATGAAGCATAAACTATACCATATATGATGACTATGAATGCTCCACACAAAAAACAATTTTATTACTCGACTTTGTTGTTGGGCTGGTCTTTTGGCATTTTTATAGAGTCGATCGTTAAACGTTAACTGCATAGGAAGTTATTTATGTATCATATTGTATACATTAAGACGACGTAACCGACAGTTTATTTTATCCATTTTTTATAACACTTGTGTTGTAATTAAATGTAAAAATAGTTAAAATGGTTTTAAAAAATAAATTAACTATAATCTAATTTTGTAAATTGATTAGGTTTTAACGAGATGTAGATGTTTAACGCAACATATCGGAAGCAATTGATTATAATTGTGTTCATGGGTATTGAATTTGTAGTCAGTATTTCTGCTAGACAGGATCATCTATAAGGCTCTTTACTTAAATTGATTTCAACATTGTAACTCTGGAAAACCTTTACACCCATTCAGCCCAAAGTTTTTTTAGTTCACATTTTAATAATGGATCCTTTCAGTACCTAATGAAGACGCACAAGCTGCACTAGGCAACCTAGTTCTAAAAATTGTATTGCTCGACGACTTCAAACAATCCGTTTAAATCATACTACCGTAACAATATAACCGTAATCTGTTAGTAAACATGTTATGTGGCATGAGCAACAGGATAACTTAAAAGGTAACGTCGTGGCTGTATCATATAAAGGGTGTTTTTAAATCATAGTAAAACAAAGAAATATATTTTTAATTTCAATGAAACGGGATTTATTGGATAGAACATTTTATAACATTAATGTTTAAATATGATTTCGGCCATGTGGCCGCCACGATACATGGCGCAATCTGCAACAAACAATTTGCAACATATGCGGCCGTATTACCCCAAATACTCTTTGAATGTTGATTTCCAGGTGGTCCATTGACTCACGTTTATCGACGTAGACACTTTACATAACACCAAAGAAAATAATCCAATGAGGTAAAATCTCATATGGCCCAATGGCCAGCCCATAAAGCGCATCAAACAGTAATTTTCTGTGGATGTAATGCACTGATCGGCGTCTTACGGGATGTGCATTATCATTAAGAGTAAACGTGGTCCGAAAACTATCTATTGTTATTCGAATTAACCGCTCTGAAAGACGATTATGTACGACATAAAATGGACGAAGTGCACAATATGTTTGACGAACAGAATCATTATTTTGATAAAACCGTTTAACAATTTGAGAGCGTTGCTCTCATGTAAGTTTATCCATAATGAAATGTTAAATGGGTTGTCAAATAAAACAGTGTTGCCAACTCAAAGTTGTGAACCTCTAAAAAAACACCCTTTATATATTATATAATCTATCGATAACGAGAATACTTATTTTTTCACTTTCTAGATCATCTCACAGGGCTTTACTCTCCTTTCGTATTTGATAAAGCTTTCAGACTCTTAAATTGACTAGTTAAAATTCATGGGATGCCCAGAACTTTTATGATCCATCTTTTCTTCTTGGATTCCTTTGTCTACAATGAACTTGTCTCTCAGAGTTATGATATAATTCCCAATTTCTTCACTTTTTATTTAACGTCTGGGCAACAAATTGCTGTGGGCAACAAATTGCTGATATATATTGCATTTTTTTGCTTTTTCTCTAGATTCACAAACCGTCCCGGTGGCTCAATGGTTAAAGCTGCGGCAATTGGAGCAGGAGGTACCGGTTTCGAATCCCGTTTCGGGGCAAGATGCAAATGCATTTTTCACCTTCAATCGTTTGGGTGGTGCGATCGATGTGAAAAATGAACATATATCTGGATCCCCTGTCTCGTTTAGAATCCATGGGCCGACCCATCTTCCATGTCAGTACTATAGGCTGACATGGAGCTATGCAATACGCAGATAGTACTACGAAAAAACTCGGACCTATAGCCGTACATACAGTGGTATCACAACGTAGCGGTCGCCTGTCTAAGTGCGCGATAGCAGCCACAACAACCTAACTTAACCTAACCTAGATTCACAATATTATAATGTCTTTTGCGGTTCATGCTATGATAGGAATAACACACACCATGTTATTTTTGCTAGAATATTTATTGTCCTAAATGGATGGCTTTGATCTTCAGATGGTTTACAGTTGTATAGCATAAGTTCCTTAAATTCACATATCATTCACTCTATAAATTGAATGACGGTAATTTTCAGTTGCGGAATTTTAGGTGAGATTGTTGGTCTATATTATTTTGATGGATTTATTGTTTGACCCACAGTGTAACAATTGTATAAGAGTATACTTATTATATTTTGGTAGCTGGTGCGTACAATTTTTTTGTATAAATCCTATAAGATACTTCTCTTAGATTGGTTAAACTTTTGGAGACACATATTTGTGCTTAAGTAACGGTTTCAATTAACCACTTTTGTGTGATTAACCGCATGATACTTATTATTAATCAGAGAACAAGAAACAATATGTATAGAGATCTACGACCAACTTGTTAACTCTGGATTTGTGACCGAAGGCGAATGTAATTGAAGATATAAGTACGACTCAATCCTAGGATGAATAGATTAAGTCATCTGCAAAAGCTGAGTGTAACCCACGAGATTTATGTCAAAAATTGAGTCGCTTTATTTAGGAGGATTATTTAGTACATTAAGTTGATAGATCGATCTCATAATAGAATAAACTAAAACAACCTGGTGATTATGATTAAATTATTCTCCTTAGCCTAACTTATCCACTTTACCAATTTATTGACCAATTTATTCGTTATTGTTTTGTGAATTTTCAATCCTTTCAATGACTTCATGAAGTGCTGTTTCAACAGATCTGTGTTTCTGATAATGCACATGTTGTTTGGAATAATTGGATTTTGTTTTCACAGTGGCTATATAGGAAACAGAATATATCTCGTCTAGTCTTGCTGTTTAAAATTTTAAAAATAAACTGCTATACTCTCCATCAACTTTTATCTTTTATTAGCACATTGACTGACGCTGAAACTTGACAGTTGTTTTAACGGTTAAACATATAAAATGTGGCTTCTTATTTTCGAGAGAAGAATCATTATCATACGTAATATTATATCAAAAACGCAACTTTGATACATTTATCGAATTCTAATCATAAAATCGGTAAAATCTAAAGTTCTGAAGTAATTTCACCTTTCGGTTACTTAAGATGCTGTGTTTGGTGACGTGACTGTAATAAGAACTGACTAGTATGTGAAAGTGGTTGGATCAATTAGTTGACACGACATATCTTTAAATCCGTATTATTATTATCAACAAGTATACATATACATAAATATTATAGTTATTCAATAAAATGTCAACACGATAGCTATAAATTAATTTTAATTTGTTTTAACGTGCTATGCAAAAACTACCCAATTTCAAATTTAACTAACTGTCAAAACCAATAAAATTCGAAATCACCCCAAGAAACCGTTATGCAATAATTTCGCTTGCTATAAACCCAATACTCAAACCACTATTTAATTATCAATATTTTTTGAATAAAATACATACGATATAGTTTATTATGTATTTGAAAATAAAAACAATATATTTTTATAATAATATTTGTATTAACAATTGTTAAAAAACGAGATTCAATGGAATATAAAAAATTGCGCCAAAATACGAAATTTGCTCAATTCAATTATGGTACACACACCAAATGTCACAACAAAAGAATAGAGCAAAACTCTTTTGTTTATGTTGTTTTCGTTTCATTCTTTATTCCCGCAGTTAAAATTTTTTATTCAAAAATCAATTCTTGTTGGTGTTGTTCACGTCCCGAATTTTTATTTTTTATTTTTATTTTAATTTTTTTTTTTAATCTTTTACGTACATAACCCAATTAAACGACAGTGTGTGTATTTTATAAGTAATATGATTGAAAACTTAATCTATAATATTAAAAAGGTGAAAGTTAGTATTTTCAACGAGAAAAATCTAACCTCAAATAAAAAGGATAACCAGTGTTCCCAAAATCGTGGTTCATCAGGTTTACGGGAATTTTTCAATCGAAATTCGTTTAAATATAGTAAAATATCACTATTGAAGGGATTCTATTCGTCGTATAATAATAATTTACATGATCAGGATGAATACAATATAGATAAAATTATGTTACCTCGAGTTTACGAAGGTAACGATACCATTGACAGTGGCTGTGATACATTTTCGAATGTGACCGGAAGTCTGACCCCCAATTCAATTTGTTCGCCTGTGTACATAGACGAAGATGTTATCGAACGGTTTATTCGGGTGGCTAGTTTTGATATGTTCGTTGACAACGATGAAGACGTTTCGAGGCATGATGTAATGAACCCCCTTCTTATATGATGATGCTAATATCTTGTTGAATTAGATAACTAATCGTTTATTTTTTTGTTTTCTTTATAGAGACGCAATGATCGGGAAGAGATTCGTCGCCGCCTCGCTATGGGCAATGAGGATGATTACTATCGAAGTTCAGTGACAAACGAGAAGCCAGCACGCAAACCCAGTCTACAATCTCGACTACAAAATGGTATGTATTTACATAAATTGTGGTCTTATCGACAGCTGCATGTCAGTAAACCACATTTTACTGATAACGACAACATAATACATTATTTATATTTAATTTTAGGTATGAACTTGCAAATATGTTTTATGAACGAAACTGCTTCAGATAATGAGAGCACCGATAGTGATACATGTCCAACGTTAACATCCAAACCATCATCAATCACATCGCTTTCGTCGCTATCATCGGAGTACCAATCAAATAATCCGTATCATTCACGTCCACTATCTGTAAATAAATCATCATCGAATTACTCGAATATTTATAATGGAAATGGTCCGGCAGTCGCTGTATCACATAATAATATTAAAAAACAACAGAAGCCACTACGTCCAGATACTTTATCATTGGGACCCATACCAGACGATAATACAAATGATTTCTTTACGAAACAGGCAAAATTACAGATTGAAGCTCGGATGGCATTGTCACAGGCGAAGGATATGGCTAGAATGCAGATGGAGGTACGAAATTATGGTTTTACAATATAAAATGATTAGTTTTTATAAATATTTATATTTTCAGGTCGAAAGGCAAAAAATGAAGCAGTCACCTATCACAGAAGTGATTCGTAATGCTCTCGAAAAAGTTGGTGTTAGTTTTCCACCCGATAAACGTCGCCTATCGCGTCAACTTCTAACCGGTATGAATATTGCACAACTTCAGGTGATTGTAAACGATTTGCACACACAAATCGAATATTTGAACGAACATTTAATGCAATTCCTAATGGAACGTGACGAATTGCGAATGAGTCAGGACTCTATGCTGGTCGATATAGAGGATTTAACTATATATTTGTGAGTAAAATAATCTAATCTAATAATTTGAAATTTATATAATATGTATATTTTTAGAGGAGCCAAAGAGGAAACAATTTATAATAAACCAAAAACAAGCCCACCACCATTATCATCATCATCGTCAGCCACATCGCTTCAAACAAAACCAACGAGCCAACAGAAATTAATGCCCTCATCGACAACAGCAATAGGTGGTGGAATTGGAGGTGGTGCAAATTATCAGCATCAACTCATGCAACAACAACAGCAGCAGCATCAGGGAATGAAAAAGACTCGTTCAGATTCAACCTCATCGATTGGTTCGACAATATCAACCGGGTCGAATAATTCACAAAGTTTGCAAAATAAATTTTTCAAAATGGCAAATCTTGTTAGAAAATAGATTGGTTGTTGGCCGAGATCTGTTTTTCATATTTTATGTAACTATATCACACATACATACATAACACAACATTAAACACTATCTATTGTCTTTGTAAATATTTATTATATTCGTTATTATATCGTGTTGTTAAATAATTACTAAAATACCAAATGAAATGGAAAACGTTATATACTCAATTTTCCATTCAAGAAAATTCATTTCAGAGGCTAAAAAAAATTATTTTCTTAGAAATTGTGATTTAAGTTGTTTTTTTTTTTAAATTAAATTAAATTTGTTTTTTATCATTACAAGTAGATAAAACTTAGGAATACAAAATCTTTAGTGTTTAGTTTTAAGGAAACAAAAATAAAATAAAAAACCAAACAATGAGATTTTGGAGGTATAATAATATGGATACAAAATATTCAAAATCTCGTTTTAATGTTGATATCAAGACATTCCAAAAAGCAACTAATAATATAAATTTGTATAAATTAATTAATTAACAGAAAGCAAATACGTAAAAAAAAACTATCATACCATAGAAGATAACATTAAGGTTTTTTCCAACTAAATTTGATTCCCAATAATTATAATCCGTATGTAGAAAAACTCGCGTTAATTAATTAATTATGTGCCATATAAATATATATTTAATTAATTACTAGGACATCATCATCATCAAACCAAAAAAAAATATAGAATCTCAAAATTAACAAATGCAAGATATTAATTTTTTTCTCTTTATAATAAAAAAAAAGTTTTTAAAAATTAATAACATACAAAAAAAAATCTTATTCTTCTAAATTTAAATTATTATTAAGGCAAAAATAAAAATTAAATTATAATTGTTAAATATTTAAATTGCTATAAATAATTATAATTAAAAAAAACGTATAACTAAACTAAATGTCCAGTACGCGTCATGAGGCCGCCATGAATAATAATTTTGATCATTTAAAACAGCGTGCGGCACACCATCACTCACCATGGCTCTCTCGACACATTTAAATATTTTTATTTTTCTGTCCTAAATTAATGATTAAATTTAAAAAAAATATATATATTATATACATAATTAAAAATCTATATATTTGCTTCTAAAACTCCATATAAATTAAAAATTAAATAAAATTGAAGATATTTACATATTATTATTAATTAATTAATTAATTTAATTTGAAATTATAAAATTGAAAAACAATAACAAATGGAATAAATTAAATATACAACAAAATGATGAAAAAGCACTTTAAAAATTGGAACAATTATTGTCGTTTTATTCAGCTAACCCTCAAATCTATCTAATAGTCATTCGAGTTTATTCATTTTAAAATTCAAGTAATAGTTTTTATTGGCTATCATTAAAAGGATCATAGGTCTTCAGGAAACTATATTTCCTTAAAATTATTTCATCAAAGCCAGCATCCTTGGCACATGATATTGCCATTTAAAAGTATCAAGTTTTCAATTTGTCTTTAAATATTTTCTATTGTATATGCAACCGTCAAGGCTCTATACTACTGATTTTACTTAAATAAGGACAACGTGTCTACGAACTGCAGGATGGCCCAAAAGTCACCAGTCAATCAATAACTATTATTTTTTTAATTTAAAATTATAGCGCTTGCAAATTAAATTAAACAGTTATTGGATCTAATTTCTTTAAAGAAAAGGCCAAAAAGGATACTAATGGATAAAGGTAACAAAGGTATAGTGACATCAAACAGTTCACCCGACATTCGAACTATTAATAAAATTTTTGGAAGTTGTGTAGTTCCCCGAAACTCTGAAATTCAGTATAAACTACCTATATTGTCATTCTAGCACGATATTCAAGAACATTTGATTTAAGCAAACTCTTAATAAATTGAACATGATTCCATAGAGAAACACCTCTAAGAATAAATTTAAAAACCTAGAAGAATTTCGAACAAGGAGCAATCGAAGATTGGCGTAAAACAACCTGTGAAATAATAACTTTTTAATTACATAATTTGGTTCTTGAGTTTTGAATAACTTCCTTATAAAAGCGGTCAAATTTCCTTCTCTCGAAAATAAAACAAGTGCAAGCATTAAAACATATCTTTGGAATATGAATATTACCGTATAACCATAGAGGATATGCGATTATGCGAACACAAACAGTCTTTTTTAAACTTACTATCCAGTATCCGTAAACCCTATCACTTTATCGATCAGACAACTAAACCAAATATCTTCTAACATTAACAAAGGTCACTTCATGTAAGAGTTGTGTAAAAACCGTAGTTGAACGACCCTTTAAGATGAATACAAGAAAAAGAAAACGTATCTAACGATGTTTTGTAAATAATAATAGATTGCGAGTTAGTAGCATTAGACGAGCCTATTGGAAATCGAGCAATTATAATTTTACGAGGAGAAATCAACATATTTGTAGTTGGTATGTAATTATGGAGTGAAAGAGAAAACCATATTTACTTTTTGTTTATTTTTCATCTATATATTTTTCTAACAACTTTTGTTTTATTTTGTTTAATTTATTTTTGGACGTCAATTTTGCAACACGTGTTTAAACAAAATCAGGAAAACGATTTATTCCTTTTTACTGTGCGGTAATTAAATTTTTTTTTGTAAAGATGAAAAAACGCTAAATTTATTTTCGATTATACGTCAAAAATTTATGGTGAATGTGAACCAAAATATTCTACAGTAACGAAGTGGGTAAAATTATTTAAAAGTGGTAGAGAATCGCTAGAAGATGATTAGTGCCAAGGAGGACCACAGGACGCCACCACGCATGAAAACGTTATTTAAACAGAAAATTTCCTATTAGAGGACCGCCATGAATTGTTAAGAAATCTCAGGCTTTCTTTTGACACCACATTTACAATTCTGCATGATCATCTTCATCTTTCAAAATTTAGTGCAAGATGGGTTCTCCGTTTGCTAATCCCGGAATAGAAAAAAAATTCATAAGGCTTAAATTGCACAAACACTGCGTGAAGGTGGCTTTGAAGAAATCCCTCACTCACCCTATAGTCCAGATTTGGCCGCTAGTGATATTTTCTGTTTCCAAATTAAGGGCCCGCATATTTTCAAATAATGACGAAGTAATAACTAAATGGAATTATTATAAATGGAATTATAAATAATAACGTCTTAACTGGGATAACCTTAACAGAATTGCTTATTTCTGCAATTAAAAAGAGGTTCACTCAAAAGACTACAGGAAAAATTCGTTTCACCAATATAAACTGATAGCAAAATGTGATTAGATCACTCGTCAGATAAAAGATCAACACTAGGACCTACCAAAGTTGGATTCGAGTTTATGAAATAAGAATTTATATTATGAGCTTTAAAACCCGTGGTACCATTAGTTCTACACCTGCTGAGACCTAGATTTCGAACAAAAACCCTTAGGCGGAAGAGAAGTATCTATTTTATCCTGAAAAAATACTCTTGACTGCCTTAATAAATTTTACTACCCTATTGCTAGCTGGTTTCTAAACTTATTATGTTTGACTATCACCGAACCTTATCCAGAAGGCTTTCGAAAACCGAATTAATAAATTAATTGAAAAGATAAATTTGATTTAAAGAACAATTTTGATACAGGTTAAGCGTTTATTTTATTGTTCAGCAATATTAGGCTGTTGACAGTGTCTCGAAGAACAAACTCATCATCGTACATTTCATTGTAATGTCTATTTATATTAGTCACAAACTGGTTGAAAGTAACATTATATAGTAACCCTGTACTCGATTTAACGCAAAATAACAAGAAGCAATCATTTAGATCACATTAATTCCGAGATTGTTACGAGTGATAGTTCCACAAAGTCACAGTTGGTCGTCCAACTTTTACTTACTCTTGTGGGTTCCATTGTAGATTTTCTTAAATCATTATGTTATTTCTTCACACAATAAATCTTGATTTCATTTTCCTCATTTCGATACTCATGGCTGTTTGGTTCGTTTATCTATGGAGATCAATATTTGTTATTTTGTTGAGTCAGAAGTACTTAATTCCTCGTAATATATTTACTTATTATCTTCACAGTAGCTTGTTGATTTTTTTAGTATGTTTCCAGGTTTTCTTAATTATGTAATAACACGCGAATTCGTTTCTAAGAACGCGATATAGGGCAGATGTTTTCTAAATTTATCCACCTGTTTTCGCTAGTGTAGAACCAAGTACAAAAGCATGTTTCATTATTTCTGTTCCAATCGGAGAATATAAAATCTGTAAACCTAACCAAACTCAAAAAATTGTTGGTATTCTAAAGCAAATATCGAACAGTTCTGCAACACTCCAAACAGACTGCTAGATCACCAGAATTTAGTGAACTTTTTAGCATCTATGCGATTTACAGCATCTAAATGATCGAAGCAGAAAACGGATAATTTCTTCCACCAAGAAGCATTTGAATATCGTAGCAAAGAAAGCTCCCATATAATAAGAATATACTATCCAGAAGACTGTCAAATTCGGCGATGGAATAGCATTAAGAAACTAATGTGCTGATCAATTAAAAGAAGATCGTCACCGATCTTCTATCAAACTGATGAAATATAAAGCTCTATCTATGATCCATATTTTTAAGTGTATGTACTTTATAAATCCCAGCTTCTAACCAGTAACGCTGACATCTATGTTTTAGCATTTAAACTAAAAATAAACATTTTTTTTATCCACATATTTAAACCATAAATAACTAGAAATTCAATGAATATTCATTAATCAAAATCCAATTTATTTTTAAATCCATAATTAGGTTTATTAACAACAATAATAAATCATAAATGGATATATAATTCTATCTAAAATAAAAATCAATTACGCGTTCAATCTAAAATTCGTTAGATGATTACAGAAAACCGAGGGACAAAAAAAACTTCAGCAAAACAACATCTTTTGCCTACAACATATTTTTTTTAATCACAAAATCAAAAATATTAATACATTACTTTAAGTTCAATTCAAATATGTATATATATATTAGGCATACAGTTAAACCCAAAAATAAAGTTTAGCCTAACCGATTGAATACACTTTTCCCGCCCACGTCTTGCGAATCCAATTTCACTTTCTCTAACTTCGATGCTAACACATTACTGGCCATGTTTTTTTTCTTATTTAACTCTAATCGTTTGTGTACCGAAAATTTACCGGTCCCTGTTCCATTCGACTTAATTTGATCCTGTTTCAGTTTATTCACCAGCACTATTTTTTTCTTTGGACTTTCTGATTTGAACGTGACTGTTTTTCGTGTTTTGTTTAGGGCATCCTTGGTCGTTAGACCAAGTCGTAATTTAATAGACTTCTTACTGAGATTATTACCACAACTGACACCGATTGCATTCAGTTTTTTTAAGCGTGACTTTAGGGCAAGGCGACGAGGTGCGATTTCAACCACCTCATCTTCGGATGAAAATGAAACCGATTTTAATGGTTCCGATATTTCCATCCGTTCCATTTCAACCTCATCGGCAATCATTGTGGCTGCTTTAGCAGGAATTTTTTTTACAATTATTACCTTTTGCTTGAGTGGTGGAATTATTGTTCGTTTTGTAATACCAGTTGGGGCAATAATTGACGATTTTTTAATTGGAGAATTTTTTAAAATCCCTTTTGACTGTTGTAGTCCATCTTGATCGGATTCAGATTTACCACCCAAGCGTTTGAATACAGATGACTGTGAAGCTTTTGGAAAACCTATCAGACTACATGTTTGTTGAATTTCGTTGGGAGAGTCAACCGGATTTTCACTACCCAATCGTGAAAATATACCAACTTTTTGTGCTTTCGGTTGTTCGATTTGCATTGCTTTTTTTTCCAAAATTTCTTTGCTACGTTTTGTCGTACCACTAGGCAAGGTTATTTTATAGCGACCCTCATGCTCAGGTAATACGCGCCTTGGCTTTACGAGCATTTGTGTATCACTTTTTATTAATCCATTATTGCTTTGATCTGATTTTGGTAGAAGGCGAACCACTGATGATGCAGGAGATGGATTTCCAGACACGGCCGCTACCGGTACTTTAGCATGAATAGAGAGAACTTTTTCACGAGCTACCAGCTCCGTGACAGTTTTAGAATGCCTAAAAACAATCCCCGTTAGACAAGTATATAAAGAAATATTCAAATATATAAATACCTTAATATCGCAATAATATCGCCCATTAGGTTTATACCCATTTCACGTAAGTATTCCTTATTTAGATCCATTAACATATCCATCTGTATTCGATTTTCGATAAAGATGTGGGCATACGAAGCAGCGACATTCGATGGTATACCTGCTGCCTCAAAAAACTTGACCCATTTTGCTGCTCGATAAAAATTCAAAATTTTAAATATATAAATAATGTTTCATTAATATTATTTCATAAATACCTGGGCCATGTACACTCATTTTACTTCACTGAAATTTATTTTATTAGGAATAAAAAAAATTGTTTTCAGTTTATGAAGTCAATACCAAATGTCAAAAAAATTTAACGAAATTTTAACGAACAGGCCATTTTGTGGAGAGTTTCCATAACGGAGAAAAACTCCAAATACAGTTTGGAGAAAATATATTTGAAAATATAGTTTCCTTAAATAGTTCAATCAAATTTTATGGCAATAAATAACCAATAGTTCTGTTATAAAACATATTAAAAAAGGTTCAAATAATAATCTTTCGTTAAATTAGCATTCAAAACAGCGCTATTATTGATATTCGGTGACCACTACTACTATTTTGTGTTGTCAACATTTCGTTGTGCTTACTATTTTGTGTTGTCAATTTTTTTTTTACTTTTCTTGACTGACAGTGACAGAAGAAAAATAAAATTGTTTGTTTGATTGATAAATTATTAGCTGAACTGAAATGTCGTCTGATGACGAAAATGAACAAGATATTATGGATGAAATGGTAAAGCTCGAATACTCTATGAAACAGAATGGTCCTAACATGTTTGTGAGTGGTTGGGAAGATCCCGAAGATATGATAGTTGAAGAGGAAAACCCGCATTCATCACCCGAAAAGGAACTGTTGTGGGCCGCTGGTGAAAATCGACTGGATATGGTGAAACGTGTTTTAAAAATACATCCCGAACTAGTAAATATTGCTGATGATGATGGATATTCCCCATTGCATAAGTATGGTCTAAATCATAATAGCAATGAACATAATACATAATTTTCATTTATACGTTTTCTAGAGCATGCTACAATAATAACTACGAAATGGCACAATTACTACTACAATACAATGCTGATCCAAATGCACTTACTGAATACAAATGGACACCACTACATTCAGCATGTAAATGGAACAATGCGAAATGCGCTGCGCTTTTATTACAGCACGGTGCGAATATTAATGCACTTTCAGATGGAGACCAAACTCCTTTACATATCACGTCGACAGTTTCAAATTGCCGCGGTACTCTATTTACATTATTAATGAATTACCGTGTAAAACCAGAGCTACAAAATAATAGTCAAGAAACTGCTGCTACAATTGCCAAACGGGCTGGTTTAAGTTTACCACTATTCGAAATTGGTCATAATGCATTGAAGGATGTTAACACAGGATTAATTTAGGATTAATGTTAAATTATTATATTACTATTTTATTTTAATTAATTATGAAAATATACATTAAGTTTGTCACACAAAATGTTCTCTGTTACAAGGTAATTGTAGAAATATCAGGCTAGGTAGTCTGTAGTCAATACATGCAATTTTGAAGACTAAAAATTTACATTTCTATAAAATAATTAATTCAAATTGGGCGCTAATTAACATAAATCAACGTTTAGCATTAAGTTTGCACTCTTCTATATCATTCGAGGTCGAGCCCACTTCTTCAGAGTTAAACGGTAAATGGCTGGATGTTGGCACTTCACTTAATTCCGATTTGAGTACAATATTTGAGTGGGGAGTAAAAAATCACGTCAAATTCAACGAGAAAAAAACACAATTATGGACGTTATTGCGTAAAAGAAGACACAGCGAATACCCTTTTGTGGTAGAAAGCCACGTTCTCGTGGGTTGTGATTGTGACTCAATTGTCTGCTTGGTGTTCATATTAGCAACCATTTAAAATGGAATGAACACATATATAACATTTGCCAAATCAGCTTCACGTAAATTACGGTTCCTCAATAGATACAGTCGGTTTTGTAGATCGCACCAGGTTCACCAAATATTTAAAACCATTATTAGACCGTGTATATAATATTGCTGTCAGGTTTGGGGTGGAGCATATGGAATAATACGAACCCCAGACTTACGAAAGATCTAGACAGCACCGAAGAGATGTTGCAGAACTCTGAGTGTTATACAGATTAATAAATGGTAAATGTTCTGCAGAATTAAAGGAGAAAATCCCACCATTTGTTACGCCAGGACGGTTAATACGCATAGGTTTAGGGTGAAGCTGCAGAAATCTCGAACTGAAGACGCTAAGCGCGAAATTATATATCGAGTGGAATTCGTTGTCCGGTTTGCAGTTTCCGCTGGAGTTCAAAATGCACAAGTTTAAGGCAGCTATCTACCTTTACTTTCGCGCATTGCGTGCAGGAGCTCTGACCGTTACAAGGAGCTAGGACAGTCTAAAAGTCTGCCCTGCACCCATTAAAGCTAAACCTAAAAAAAAGTTTCAGTGGTATTCACATTTTATCAAAAACGATTGCTTATTTCTGATGCTTTTGTGGCTTAAAACGAATTATATTTTCGACACTGTTAAAAACTTTATACGAATATATAATTCTTTCAAATCCATGAAATTTACCATCTATATATTCAAATTTATCTACCCCATGCCCCTGCCAAGTATAAGTATTGAAATGCACAAAATCAAATTAGTAAAAAGAATGAAAGACTATGATAATTTTACAACAAACCTCAAAAAGCCAAGAAATTCAAAACAACGATATTCTTGAAAAGATATCTAGAAACATAGAATCTGTAAACAGTTAAGAATTGGAGATATTTCAAAATACTGAGCGAATAGAAATAGGTTTTAGTTTCAGGAAGTTAATTTACTAAATATTTTAGGTAAACTTGAGACACTATAAATCACTTAAAATATAAGAAGTAAACATGCTAGGAAATAACTAATAATTAGGAATACAATAAAGCTTCAATATATTGAAGGCTGCTCCTTTTCTAATCTTGAAAATTGTAGTGACTTTAATGCCAATGTACCTCTGAGGCATAAGAATATGATCATTAAAGGAAAAGAGTAAAATGTTGAGAGGTAATAAAAAAATACGGGAACTTATTGGCTTTAATATTTCAAAGGGCATATGTTACAACTATGTACTTATTGACAATCGTAATGAACAATCGTGATATTATCTGACTATATGAAACCAGTAATTCTAAATTTTAAAAGTGAATCAGTGAACAAATATTTAAGGTATTGGCCAAAAATACTAGCTATTCTTTATGTAGAGGATCAAAAAATGTTCATGGCCCAAAAGTAGTAAACAAAAAGATGACATTTGCACTATATTTCCATCGCTTGGATTTTTTACCATCTTATTACGATCGGTGATGTAATTGAGCTGCCGAGTTAATCATATTGATTCAAGAAATACAGTGAATAATTAAATATAAAGGCAGTATATTGATTTACATCGAGTCGTGGAATCGCTAACTACAAAAACGTGCAGTACTGTTGAGGTGATACGGAACAAAGAGAGTAAAAGGAAGCAATCTAAGAATATTTTATTAAATTCTGAAATTCATGAACTACACCTCTCATCATGAATGAGCTTATTTGCTCATAAAGGAGTGTTGTATGTTGTTCTCATAAATATAATTAAAAAATGGAAACAAGTAAATAAAAATAAAACACATTTATGATCCTCTGTTGGAGTCTATAGAGAATTTATGGGCCGACTCATCTTTCATGATTTTCCGTGAATCGGACGTATAGCCATACATCTTCAATTTCGCTGTAATGGAATAGACTAGGAACGTAAATAACCGACCACCAAAATTTGTTAGTGCCCTGAGATTACAAAAATAAAAAAAAAAAAAATACGTTTTGTTCCTGGATGAAAAGATGCAGAATTAAACTGAATAAATTGAAACTAGTCAATCTGTCAGCCTGTCTCGGAATGACCCTTAATGCAAAGTTTAAATAAAAAGAGCATGTTAAGACAAAAGTAAGGGCCTAAAATTTTTTTATTTTGTTTATTATCTAATCTCTAATCTGTTTTGGGCTCAAGGCACTCCCTACTCGTTCGCGGTTCGCTTATTTACGTCCTTGCTTTTACGCCATTACAGCCAATTCGAGGACGTACGGCTATAGGTCCGATTTTCCTAACCATCTTCACATTGCATAGCTCCATGCCAGCCTATAGTGCTGACATGGAAGAGGGGTTGCCCCATTAGTTCTGCACTCCAACAGGGAGTCATAGTTGTGTTCCTTCACACCACAGATCGTAATCTCATGGTGAAAAATCCCTTTTGCATCCTGCCCCTATCGGGATTCGAGAACCCGGTACCTCCCGCTCCAACTGCCGCTGCTTTATCCACTGCGCCACCGGCTAAATATTCTTTTATTTATTTATTTATTTATAAGCGATCGACCACTAAGCCATTTTCGCCTTTGGTATACAGATTACAGTTAAGTTAGGCTTAATTTAAGGTTTATAAATTTCTAAATTTTGTCATATATTTTAGTCTCCCTCAGGTAATTTAGCACTCTGATTAATGTGTCTCGGTCATCCGCTAGTGCCAGTTTAATTGAGTTTGGAATTTGATGCTTCTGCCTTTGGTTGGTCAAATGTGGGCAATCGAAATGGCTGTTACTGCTTGATTCACTAGGTCTTGCATCGATGTGTATTCTATGTCTATTTCGTTTGCTTGGACTGCGGATTTTCTCCGGAATCTGCTTCTTCGTTTCCAGGTATTCCTACGTGGCCAGGGATCCAGATCAAAACGATCCTTTTAGAAGAGTTGAGAATTTCCTCTCGTGTATCACGGAGTAGGGGATTTCGATTTCGTTTGGATACAAGACCCTGGAGTATTGCCAAGGAATCAGGGCATATTGCCTAGATTTCGAACGGGTGGTCAACGGCGAGTTTCTCTGCTTCGCCTAGCTTTGCTGCCTCCAAACTTAGTAAGCTCCTATCGTTTGACGTTCGTTTTTTTATTGGAGATGTTGTCGTGTTAATAATAGCGAATCCGGCTTTATTTTGTATTTTTTAGCCGTCGGTATACTGGATATGTGTGTTGGAGGGTAGTTTTTAGATCAGGTTGATACTTTCAGTTTTTAATTCTGCCGGTGTGGTATTTACATCGAGTCGTGGAATCGCTAACTACAAAAACGTGCAGTACTGTTGAGGTGATACGGAACAAAGAGAGTAAAAGGAAGCAATCTAAGAATATTTTATTAAATTCTGAAATTCATGAACTACACCTCTCATCATGAATGAGCTTATTTGCTCATAAAGGAGTGTTGTATGTTGTTCTCATAAATATAATTAAAAAATGGAAACAAGTAAATAAAAATAAAACACATTTATGATCCTCTGTTGGAGTCTATAGAGAATTTATGGGCCGACTCATCTTTCATGTCATAATTATATGCTGAATATGAAGCTATGTGGAGTTGGTTTTCCGTGAATCGGACGTATAGCCATACATCTTCAATTTCGCTGTAATGGAATAGACTAGGAACGTAAATAACCGACCACCAAAATTTGTTAGTGCCCTGAGATTACAAAAATAAAAAAAAAAAAAATACGTTTTGTTCCTGGATGAAAAGATGCAGAATTAAACTGAATAAATTGAAACTAGTCAATCCGTCAGCCTGTCTCGGAATGACCCTTAATGCAAAGTTTAAATGAAAAGAGCATGTTAAGACAAAAGTAAGGGCCTAAAATTTTTTTATTTTGTTTATTATCTAATCTCTAATCTGTTTTGGGCTCAAGGCACTCCCTACTCGTTCGCGGTTCGCTTATTTACGTCCTTGCTTTTACGCCATTACAGCCAATTCGAGGACGTACGGCTATAGGTCCGATTTTCCTAACCATCTTCACATTGCATAGCTCCATGCCAGCCTATAGTGCTGACATGGAAGAGGGGTTGCCCCATTAGTTCTGCACTCCAACAGGGAGTCATAGTTGTGTTCCTTCACACCACAGATCGTAATCTCATGGTGAAAAATCCCTTTTGCATCCTGCCCCTATCGGGATTCGAGAACCCGGTACCTCCCGCTCCAACTGCCGCTGCTTTATCCACTGCGCCACCGGCTAAATATTCTTTTATTTATTTATTTATTTATAAGCGATCGACCACTAAGCCATTTTCGCCTTTGGTATATAGATTACAGTTAAGTTAGG
The DNA here is from genome assembly GCA_963932295.1 of Tipula lateralis. Taxonomy (NCBI): domain Eukaryota; kingdom Metazoa; phylum Arthropoda; class Insecta; order Diptera; family Tipulidae; genus Tipula; species Tipula lateralis. Next base: position 97,914,282 of record OZ010736.1, read on the forward strand.
CTTAATTTAAGGTTTATAAATTTCTAAATTTTGTCATATATTTTAGTCTCCCTCAGGTAATTTAGCACTCTGATTAATGTGTCTCGGTCATCCGCTAGTGCCAGTTTAATTGAGTTTGGAATTTGATGCTTCTGCCTTTGGTTGGTCAAATGTGGGCAATCGAAATGGCTGTTACTGCTTGATTCACTAGGTCTTGCATCGATGTGTATTCTATGTCTATTTCGTTTGCTTGGACTGCGGATTTTCTCCGGAATCTGCTTCTTCGTTTCCAGGTATTCCTACGTGGCCAGGGATCCAGATCAAAACGATCCTTTTAGAAGAGTTGAGAATTTCCTCTCGTGTATCACGGAGTAGGGGATTTCGATTTCGTTTGGATACAAGACCCTGGAGTATTGCCAAGGAATCAGGGCATATTGCCTAGATTTCGAACGGGTGGTCAACGGCGAGTTTCTCTGCTTCGCCTAGCTCTGCTGCCTCCAAACTTAGTAAGCTCCTATCGTTTGACGTTCGTTTTTTTATTGGAGATGTTGTCGTGTTAATAATAGCGAATCCGGCTTTATTTTGTATTTTTTAGCCGTCGGTATACTGGATATGTGTGTTGGAGGGTAGTTTTTAGATCAGGTTGATACTTTCAGTTTTTAATTCTGCCGGTGTGGTATTGGCTTTCAGGAACTGGTGGAGCTTCGTGTTTATGTTTATGTTTACATTTTTCCAAAGAGAATGTTGGGTGGTGGCTCGTGAGCTTAACACGTTTGTGGAAATATTGTAACGATCACACAGTTCTGATCTCTTGATTCTCAAACTACGGGCTGAATAGTTGGGATAAGTGTAGTACGGCGAGTCCAGATTGGCTTTTTGCTTGATAAAAGGGCTTCAGAAGGGCTAACTCCCTTCTCTCGGCTAGATTTAAAATTCCTGCTTCTGCGATTAACCAAGCGTTAGGAGAGGTTTTGAAAGCTTCGGTAGCTATCCTTATGCTTTTGTTGATAAGAGGATTGAGATGCTCGAGTGTCGATTTGGCCTCGTTTTGATAGAACTCGCTGCCGTAGTCTAGTTTGGCTATAATGGTATTGTGTAGTACATGCAATAATGTGGTTCTATTACTCTCACGATAAATTCCTTTCAAGCAATTCAGTGCATTGACTGTTTTATGGCATTCTTTCTTAATATTCTCTATATGTGCCTTCCAATTCATTCTAGTATCTAGGGTCAGTCCCAGAAACCGATGTGATTCAACCTTCTCGAGCATGTTTCCATTAAGAGAAATTTGTAGAGGGGTACATCTACGCTTCCTGCAGAAGTGCATTAGTTTTGTTTTGGGAGGTGCAAACGAGAACCCGGTTTCTTTACCCCAAAGATTCAATTTGCTTACTATGCGGGAAATCTCTTGATTGTGTTTTGATAAGTCTTGTCCGCTATAAAATATTGTTAGGTCACCGGCTTAACATTTAATATAAAAAATGTACTAGTTTTTACTCAGCACAAAAATGGTGAGATACATTGCATGTTGGTGTAAAAAAACTCTGTAAGAAGGCTTCAAAGGTTGAAATCATTAGAGTTGGTAAAAGCGGTTAATTTAAGATCCTATTTTGCTGATTCTTTAAGTGTGGTCGACGAATGATTCAACCTGAATTTAGCTTTTGTTACGTGGTTGTATTTCTACACATGGGGAGATGCGATCAATTATGAGTACTTTTTGTTTGTTCTACGTTTAAGAGAATACTCATTCCATTCTTACCCTAGCCAGAGTTTCTTTTTCTAGGATAGTAGTAATGATAACAACATTTTCCAACTGTCTCTTGCGAGTGAATTTTGTCAGAACTAACACCTTTCATTGGAACAGATCCGCTGGTAAGTAAACTTGCCAATTGTTATTGCTCTGACGGTAGCACAGAGTCATTGCGATTTTTAGGGTTGTCAATTATCTTATATTTTCTCCAGACATCATTCATGCTTCCAATAGCCGAAACTTTTTCGACTTTGTTTGTCCATCTTTACATCGTTTTTGTTCAAAAGTGACTTTGGTGTTCCTGTAAAATTCATGTATGTAAGATCTAATATAAACCATTATGGTGTCATGAATTGTTGATTATGATGATTGAATCATCTTTTGTTTTATAATTAAACACAGTAACAATTTACTGTTTACCATAAAGTATTTATACTAAGCAACTGATAGTTAAAGTTTAAATTGTGTACTATTAATAGTAAACTACACCTATCTACTTATAAGTAGATTAGTGTGTCATCAACAAACGAATGAATAGACAGAATACTTTGATTTCTCACAGAGAGCACGTGTTTTAAACGCAAGAGGCAAACAGATTACTTAGCTACATTACGCAACTTAAATAGCAATTGTTCCTCTAATTGAATTATAATTAATTATTAACGCGAAACCTTCATTTTTCATTTGAAATAATTATTGAGTACGTTTTTGTGTGTAATAAAACTATTCGAAAGCAGAAAAATTTAGTTAGTTAAAGTTTTAATTTCAAGTGATCGATATGATTTAGTCGAAAAAGGATAATTAAACACCGATCAATTTCATTTATTAACCAGGTGTGTTATAAAATTAATTAAAATGCAATAAATTATATTTAGATCACTAACTTTGATATTTATCGCACTATTACTGTCACTATTATCGCACTATACTGCCATAACTAAGCTCAGTCTTACTGAGCCAGATTCGCAGAGAAGCAAATAAAAAGGTTTCGCAACAAAATTATTTGTACTACAAGTAACACTAAAATTATTATATTATATAATTTAAGGTATGTTTAAAAATGTAAATACTTATTTTTATCCATTTTACTAACAAACGAGTTTTAAAGAAGTAAATTATTTATTGAAATGTTCTAGTTTTTTAAAGAATGTTTTTTGAAAAGTTAAAGTTTTTAAACCGATAAGTACAAACTGTACAAACCGAAAACAACCATGCAACAATGTTTCAGTGCTTTGAAACATTGTTGTTTCAGGTGGTTGTCTTATTTCATTTACTCACCGTCTTTCAAAGTAACAAATACAAGCTTTTAGTCTAAGTTTAAAATTGAAATGATTTTGAATGAACGATATGTACTATTGTCACATCTTCTTACTCACCTACTGGAATTGGTATAGAAAAATATAAAAACAATAATTTGATTTAACATCGTTCTTAATAATGTTACAAGATCTGCCCTATATAAGAGTTTATTTGGTTATTTTAGAATTTATCATAAAACTTGATTTCAATTTGAAGGTGTCCAATTTAATTGAAGCTGATTTTAAAAATTACCACCACTAGGTATACGAATCATCAAGAAAATTTAACAAAGCCAGATCCCTACAATAAAATATAAGGAGACATGCAAGTATCTACTCAGAGGCGTATAAGGATTAAATATTAGTATTATGGACTTAAAATAAAACCGTTGTGGTTAAAATATTGCTAATGAAGTTTTTAAACAAGTTAAGAGTGTTAAAATATAGATTTACTCTTTATAATTATATTTGGAGAAGTTACTTTAAACAATCATAGAAATACTATGGTTGGCATTCTTCGCACGCGTATGTTGTGTTTAATGATTTATTGGGTTATTGTCAATAATTAAATATGTGGAAATGGATCCAACACTGTTGTCACTATTTTCCTTCAATTAAGCTTAATAAATACAAATAACTGTTGAGTGTCTCACTTGCTCCTATAGGTATTTAATTGAAAAAAACGGAAAAGAAGTTATATAGTTCCAAGAGTTCCAAGAATTTTTATTACTCCCTCTTGTTATTAAATAAGTATCCATACAATGATTAATTTTTCTATGTAATAATGTAATATTCCTTAAATGTTCTTACCTGTGTCTAACAGTCTTAGATCGTAAATGCGAAAATGATTTTGACTGATGCGAAAATGTTCTGCTGCAGATTGTCGCCCTAGTCGTTTCTGTGACTAACTTTCATTTTCCTAAAACCTTCAGTGTTGTTATTTGATTTGCATAATTGTAAGTTTTCAAATGTCTTTTTTGATTCTCTGATCCTTATCGTTATGGCTGGCTGGTACTTGGTTTATCATACCAAGATATAAATTAATAAATTTTCTTTCAGAGTTTTGTGCTTATGTTTTAAATAGGTTAGGTGTGCGGACTGGAGTTGAAATAAGTAATAAAATTAATTAATTAAGTTACAGATTCCTGAGCAACTAACTAATAAATTTATTTTAGAATTTATATTTTAATTTAGTTTTAATTTTATTAAAAAATACAGCAGAGCAGATAGGTGTTGTGGACTAGAGAATGCTGATAGGCAATTGCAGATTAGTAAATTAGAATTGTGATTGTCTGCTGACAGTAGTTAAGTGGCCGGGCACGCTAAACCAAATGTACCACTCAATATAACAAATTTTAGTGTTTTTTTATTGTTATTTTGAAAAAATTATTTCATTCTGATAATTTATTTTCATATCGAATTAAAATATTACAGTTATACTTTCGTTTACATATATTTTTCAACAAAAATACAATTTTTTTTTCTTTATGAGCATTATTCTTAACAATATTTTATCACTATGATAAAAATGTATTCTATATGATAAATTTATCAGTTTTTTTTAAATGGTCTAACTGATCAGTTTGCTATCAAAGTGAACATCAATCTAGATCGATAAAAAAATAGAAATTTGCGAAAATGGCCGATATTTTGCGTACATTCTTGTAATTCGCCAGCACTGAACGTACTCGACGAAAGTATATATATATATAATTGAACGTCAAATCAGGTAATATACGCCTGGAGAGATGGATTTGATCTATTCGATTGCACAGCTATTTAATATGACGTCATCCAACATATCGAAACCACCGGCCAAAGCAAGAATTACAACACTAAACAAAAGCGCAACAACGAATTATATTACAACTCCGGTAAACAACTTACAATAAAAATGAAAATTACATCCATAGGAGAGAGGGGAGATAGATCTTAGAAATAAACACAAAATCTCTCTACTCCCAAACCGGCCTTAAAAACAAAATGAGGAACTCCTTATAATAATTGGGAGGATGATTATAGAGAGGGAAGTTCATAATGAATGTTCGCTTCCCGGAAGAATGTTCCAAGTTAAGAAAGCTTTTTCTTTTATAATATATTTTTAAGCATGTATTTTTATGTATTTAAATTAAATTCATAAATTGTTATAATATATTTATGTGCATATACTGAAACATATGAAGTTAATTTAACAGAATTATTAAATAAGAAATCTATTAAAATCAAAATATAAAATATTCCAATCGATAAATTCACTTTTCTTATAGATAATATATTTGTTGAACTTTTTAGCTAGTTATAAATTCGTAAATATCATTGATAGGAATCTTTGTCGGTTGTATATTGATAAGGAATTTTTCAATGTGAAAGTAATTTTGGTCAGTTTGAACAATTATTTTTTTCAGTGTGCTTGTAACCGAGTTTTTCTCTCCTTACTAACATACCTTCCTATCCTTACCCATCGTTTTATTTATCGACTGTAGAAATTAGTTATACTTAAGGTATTAAAGAAAAAAATTAGTTATACTTAAGGTATGTTTTCGTTAAAAAATATTGTAGTTTTTTTTATATTTATAAAAAAAATTATATATAATTATATTATATTTATATTTATATTATTGCCCTTCAGTTCGTCCGGATTATTGACGCCTCAGAATCTGATCAAAATTCAAATCACCATAGTTTAGTCAAACTTACAAATTTATTTATTTCGCATAATAAATTCAATAATTTGTGAAAAATTAACCGCTTGCCACTGGTGAAGCTATGACACTAGTCTTCATTTTACTTTTATCACTTTAACACTTCACTGGCTAAAATAAAGAAGAAGTTTTATAGATAGTCGCTCAACTCACGTGGGGGCTGTGACGCTAGTCCTCACTAAACTTTGGGCTGTGACGCTAGTCCTCACTAAACTTTTACCACAACACTGGTTAAAACAAGACTTGTTTGATAGGGCAATGATTTAGCACTGCTTATATAAAAATCGGATGGATTCTCGATCATTACACTATACTGCAACATTCAAAGTAGTGGCGTACATTTCAGTGTAGAACATTTCGAGATATTTCCATGCGTGATTAGTATTGTCTGTAACTGGTATCGATTCACTCGCTGCGTTAAGATGATGTTGAGTCGCTCGCTGTCTAGTGTTATCTTTTTCAAAGTCAAGCTAAAATGGTCTCCGGTTGGAATCAAACCATAGCTTCTCTTTTGACCACTAATTTATATATATATATATATATATATATATATATATATATATATATATATATATATATATATATATATATATATATATATATATACTTTGTAGTTATTAAAGGTAATGTTATCCATTACTGGTAACAGTTGTGGTTAGACAGTAAATAAAAATTAGAAAATCAATGCTCATTTACCATTACTATGCAGCATTAAAAGGCGACTTGAATTAACTCTCTTATGTAACTAATCAATTATCAAACAATTAACTATAATTATTTACTATTAAAATTATGTGATAATTAAATTTTATTATAGTAGATAATATTTATACAAAACGTGACTACAAACATTTTTTTAATTTATTTTTAGCGGATATTATTTAAAGAACCGCCAAAATGATCTTCATAGAAGACATCACATTAATGTTAAAACTATTAGAACTTTTGTTTCTATTTCGTAAGTAATACTCGTACATATATATACATGAAACTAACTACATAATGAATTTGTATAGTTTTTAAGATAAAAGATAGTAGAAAAACAAAAAACTAATCACGATATACCTAAGTAAATTGATTAATGCTAGCCGATATTTTTAATATACTTAAGACATCGTTCATTGTCACTATAAATGTAACAAATATGATGTGGTGTAGTAGAGTCTTGCTTGTTACAATTATATTAAGTATGCTTTTGATGTCCCACCTTACGCAACGGTCTGATTTCGTAGTAACTCTGCAAGTTAGTTGTCGTCTACGCTTACTATTTACTAGCTTGTAATTTTTAAAATCGTTAGAGTAATTGTTATATATGGGGTGTAGTCTGTTTACAACACATACCAGTATTCGTAATTGAAGGATGTACGGCGATAGTGTAGTTTATCATTTTCTGTCTTTCCCAATCTGAATACGAATGTGAAGTTTTCGACAAAATACCAAAATTAACAAAACATATATGTATACAAAATTTGTTTAAAATAACAAAATGAATGTATGTATTAGTGAAACAGTAGGTAAAAGCAATGGTAGCCATAAATATTAATTTGTTACTTATTAAATGCAAACATAACGCAAAAAAACAAAAGACTAATGGTAACAATTAACAAAATTAAATCCACATTAAAGCTAACTTATAAATATAATTTAGACTATTTTCACAATATTGAAACAAATCGAATTTAGGGGTCTACTGTATCGAAGATTGCCCAACTCACAGAGATTTCCGACTGACATGGCATATATGGTTGGAAATCTCTGTGAGTTGGGCAATCTTCGATACAGTAGACCCCTAAATTCGATTTGTTTCAATATTGTGAAAATGACTCAAGTACCAAGTCATCAAGGCGTATTTTATCCTAACTAACTGTATATGCCATGTGCGTTGGAAATCTCTGTGAGTTGGACAATCTTCAATACAGTCGAGTCCTTAATTCGATTTGTTTCAATATTGTGAAAATGACTGTGAAAATTTATTCATATTTAGTGTAGTGTAAACTTTTTGTTTAAAAAATAATATTTTTACCGACTGTATATTTTTTTACAAATACATTTAAAAAATTTTGGTTTTGTTGAAAACTTCACAACCGTATCTGAATCTAGCTGTTGGCGTGCAACCGCATTTAAATAGTGATTCAAGCAAAAAAAAAATTTGCATTATTTTAGAATCAATACAATTTTATTAAAAATTTACTTTTAATTGACATGGATGTCCAAGCCCGGAGTTTTTTTTATATTTTATTTATGATAACATTAAAAAAATTTACAATTATGTAATTAGTTAATTTTGACTAACAGCGTTTGATTCTGACTTATATAAATAATTGAGCACTTCTATATATTCTTGCCATAGTGTTGTTTTGGTTTATTTTACATTCTGCGGACTATTTTTGTAACGAAAAATATTACAAAGCTCTGAGGTAGATAATGGGCGTATAATGGGCGTTTATACTATCCCTCTGAGAACTTTATTTTCAAACCGTGGAACTATCTGTTGATTGCTGGTTTTGGTGTATTCCCATAGTTGTATACCATGTGTCCAAACTGGTTTGATCACATATTTATTATAAATAAATAACTAAAAGTTATCCATTTATAATATTGCTATCTATTTTGTATTGTCAAGTGGATTAAGCCTATAGTGCGTCTCGCGTTGCAGAAACGGTTCTAGATAGCTTAACGGTATCTGTCAAATCTAACGAGCTCCTTATTAGATTGTGAAAACCAGGTTTTACCGTCCCTCAGTTATGCTGAGGACCTCCTTCTAACATTTCAGGTAACCATTTGAGTGAGTTTTCTGAATGCTTACGCAACATACAATTTTGATCAGTGAGTCGTGCTGTAATACGAACTAGACTGTAAATCCGTCTTAAACTAATTTAATTATTTTTACTAAGTGTGAATGAACTGAATGTTTTCCAACGCTGAAAGATTTCTGTAACCTTACTCTTTGGTAGATCACTAGATCAGAGAACATCAAGCATCTTGGTGTTTTCTTGGATAGTAAAAGCTAAAAATATCAACTCGAGTACAAACTTAAAAATTCTTTATTCTGGCAATTTAGAGCGTTTTGAAAATCCTGGGGTCTAAGACTAAACGTTATATTTTATGTAAAAAGCACTGGTGCCAATATTATTATCTTATACTTCTATCGAGTGGTGACCTATGGCTAAATGAAACACTTCAATTGTAGTCAAACTTAGTGGTCTTCAGAATACTGATTGTAGAGCGATTACTGGAGCTTCACTAGTAGCCATAAAGTTCATTCTTTGTTTAATTCAATTGCTTACTTTTATTCCAATTTTAGCCTGCTCTGAAGGAAATGTATTTGAACTACAAAATTCGAGTGATATACTATTGTGGGGCGTAGACAAAGTTTTAACAATTTCTCATTGGTTATACTAGAAATTGGGATGCGGCTAATGTAGTTTATTAACTGAATATAACTTTAACAACTTATTTGCAATTACCTATCCTTCTCAAGACAAATGTACCTAGCCGATTTTTTCAAATAGTTGTTTAAAGTTCTTGTGACTTTTTCACTTGTGTGAGAGTAAGGCTGGACTTAACTTATCCCTTAACTATTTCCAAACTTATTAACGACTGCAAGTATTAAATTATTATAAATCTGCTATATTCCATATCAACAGAGTTATGCTATCCATGTGAGATCAAACTTGATTATTTCTAGATATACATTTATCTTTCGATCCACATGCCGTAAGCTTTGACAATTTGTTAGTAAACCTAACTTGAAGTTGTCTAAGTATGCAGTATCTCTGAAAAAAAATGAAATAAGTGCCTTATTGGTGGCGATTCTCAGTTTACCTTATGGTATAGCCTCAAACATCATCATCTTGCAGCGACATTGAGTACGGAAGCTTTTTGAGTTCCAGCCAATCTTATAAGATGAAGCTTTTACCGATAAGCACTGCTAACTATAAAACAATACGAGTACTATGGCGATCATGTTCTCTTTAGTGCGGCAATTGTAGCATAATTACAAAACTCATATTGACACATATTTTTTCCAGCGTCAATGGATTTACTATTAGGGATAATATTCATCAGACATGTTAAGCGGCTTATCAATTTAACAAATTGATATCTTGTTTTGAATATTAATTATTCAAGTTTATAGTTTTATAATTAAATTTGATTTTTACTTGTTTATGTTTTATCCTTCTCTGAATCTATTTTGCGGCACTCAACTTTTAAAATAACCTACAAATTCTTCACTTTAACAGGTCAGATGATAAAAATCATTTCTAAGTTAATTAAATTTCATTATGAATGTTGTTATTGTGAATGGTTCGAGCCAAACCGTTGAGTAATTAATATGATGTTAATTTTTAAAATTATTTAATCGTGTGTAGGTGCAAATGTGTGTCATCAAGTGATGAAAGATAGAGTACCTTGATTATAAAATAAATCTCTATGCGAGATTATATTTTTTTAAAACCCAGACAGATTATTAAAATTTTCAAGATTAATTAATTTAATCGATTACATCAGACTGACTAATACCAATTTGAACGAATCGATCATATAGTGCAGTGGTTAAAGCTGCGGCGCAGTTATAGCGGAAGGTATCAGGTTCGAGTCACGATAGCGTCAGGGTACAAATGGGATGTTTCACCATCTGATTACGATCAGTGGTGTGAATGATCATAGATGTTATGACCCTATAGGTGTTATGACCTCCTATATACGAGCTTAGAACTCATGGGCCAACTCATCTTCCATGCCATGAAGCTATCCAATGTGTGCCGATGGTTCTACACAAATCATCCTAAAGCTGTATGTCCTCGGTTTGACTGTTATGACGGAAATTAAGACGTAAGTAAGCAAACCTCGAGAGACATCCCTTTTAAAAGATCGCAAAGTTTCAAAACAAACAAACAAATTTGAAATGTTAATCGGATAGTTGGTTAAAAGTTCGAATACGTGCAGCGAACATTAGGGCAATTTATAATACAAATAAATTTATATTATTTCTAAAACACAATACATGCAAGTTCTTACCTAAGACAATTCGTAATTATATTTAATTGTTAATTAATTTAAATTATATATGTACATATATAGTCAAATCTGATGTATGTGCTTATCCCAGGAACAACAACACCTCAGATACTAAGATTCTGTAATTACATTGTATATGTTCCACACAAACAAAACAATAATATAATTCTGAGAAATATAAATTATTGAAATCATTTACTCGACATTTACGTCAATGCTTTCAAATAGAAATAATTTTAGTTTCTTTGATCACTCACAAGAGAAATTGATCTTTATGCAATTTGTTCGAATCTAACTCGTTTTGCCATCATCTCCAATGAGTTTCAAATCATCATATAATTTAAAACATTTGAAGAACACTCTTAAGAAGAGTATTAAGAGGAGCACTAGAAATCCATAACAATATTTTGAAGATTTTCTCGAAATTCAACAACTTAATACATTTCATTGCTTAATAGCAAAACAACTTAAACATCGTTTACAATGCAAGGTAAAATAGAATTGTTATTGCCATTTAATTGATTTATTTGCAAGGAATTAGAGTTCTACATAATTTTTAACTTAAGTCAACTACATACACTGCAGTTCACCTGAATAGGAACGACGGTTTTTTGGAATATTTCGAAATCGATCCAACTTTTTCAATATTTTGTTTTACATGATTAGCGCTTGTTTAAAATTACATAATTTTTAAATAAAAATAAATTAGTAGGCGAGAAAAATTTTATTTTATTTTATTTTTTCTTAAAAAGTGTGATTTTTGTTTGTTTCACTTGAATAAGAACAATTAACTAATCTCAATAAACAGTTATTTTATTAACTACAAATTAATTGAATTCGATTAATTTTTAAAAATTAATTCAGTTTACATGATTTTAATAATGTGTACTACTTCCCTTATTAAAAATAACTTCATACAACCTGCTTGAGATGGAGTCATACAAAGATTTTAAATAATCTAAAGAAATTTGGTTCCAGGCTTCATTTATCGCCTTAATAAAGCTTTCTTTACTGTCGAACCTTCGTAAATTTTCCGAGACAGCCAACCCCACACGTTTTCCATGATATTGAGATCAGGAGAATACGGAGGCCACGGCAAAAGCTCTACATTTTGCTGCGATATCCATAATTTGATTATGTTAGCTGTATGGAGATGATTTGATTATGTTAGCTGCATTATCTTGCTGATATATCCATGGCAATGGCCCAAAAGTATCATTGAAGCAGGGAAATGCTTCTTCGAGGATGCCCTTGTAAGTTGCTGCGATCATATTTACGGTTGGAAATGACAAATCTCCCGGACCATAAAATGATATAGCTCCCACACCATAACGCTTCCTTCCCGGCTGTGATGTTTTGCTAGAAACTTTTCCTCTTTTCGAAGGTCGTGAAAATAATAATTAAACCCATTTAACCTCGCTCAATTTCTTCTCATCAGAAAAAAACGACACGTTTCCATTTTTCAGCCCATGTCATATGCTGCCTCGAGAAATCTAACCTTTTCTGTTTCCTCTCCTGATTTAGAGGTGGTTTCTTTTGGAGCTTTCTTCGAATAAGGTGATCTGCTTTTTTAATCACTCTCCATACTGTTATTCGGCTGGCCTCCACACCAACTCTAGCTTTAATTTTTGCACAAGATAGTGCGCAATTGGATGCTGCCCTTAGTATGGCCCGCTTGTCGACTGCAGATGAGGCCTCAACAGTTCGGCCTTTATTGTTTGAGCCATATTCTCTTGGATTTTTTGTAAAATTGAAGTTAACAGTCTTACTTCTCCCTATTTTATCTACAATTGCTTGTAGAGAATAATTTTCTCTGTGTAGTACTTGAATTTGGGCTATTTCTTCCTTAGTAAGTTTTTTTCCTCGACCCATATTTAAATTTTTTTATGTTAAATTGGTAACCTTTTTTAAAAAAATTAATTTAATTTAAGTTTAAGTTGCTAACACTTCAAATTTATTGATAATATGGTCGTTTCTATTCAAGTGAAACAAACAAAAATCACACTTTTTAAGAAAAAGTAAAATAAAATTTTTCTCGCCTACTTATTTATTTTTATTTAAAAATTATGTAATTTTAAACAAGTGCTAATCATGTAAAACAAAATATTGAAAAAGTTGGATCGATATCGAAATATTCCAAAAAACCGTCGTTCCTATTCAGGTGAACAGCAGTGTATGTCGTATTTGTATATCAAACATACTTTCTTTAAGAAACCTGCTTAAATATTTCCCGTAACATTTCAATTGTACCTATAAAAGATGCAAAATGAACTGATCTTAAATCTCGCATAAAGATGAAAACCTATTTTATGTTAATTTTTTGTCGAGATTATCTTGACTGTTGAACTATAATAAGAACGTTAAACTATGTCTTTAAATATGATACAGTTCTTTAACGATATTTAATTACTCTTAATCTAGTCTCTAAGGCTTACTTAATTGCTATTAGTTCAGCATGAGAGACACTTTACTGAAACGGCCAGAAAAGTTGACATTTATTTAGTTCCTCACAATCCTATACTTGGCTTTCTCATTAATTCTTTCATTCATGTGGAAGTTTAAACCCCTGAAATCACAACTGTTGCCTTCACCAATTCCTCTCTGCATGAAATATCAGTCAAAAAATTATAGTCAACTGTTCTTAAGATAAGTTCTTAAAGCACATGACTTTAATTTTATAAAAATAATCTATATAGATTTCAACCGTATGGCTATACTCGTACCCACCTTTCTGTCTAAGACATCAATATAAATAAGAAGAAAAATATACCAATATTATGAATTCCGATTCGTTCGACAATCAACATGACTTTGTATCGTTTTCAATTTGCATTAACGATATTAAAAAGCGAAAATATGACATCGAATCAATATTCATATTAAAAGTGAGAATTTTCAGTGAACTGGCCTTCTCTCCTTTACATACTGCTGCTACAGGCGGTTCTCTGAACTTTTATCAATATATTTTTGCTATGGTCTTAGTTGTACTTAAAGCTGGTCACCAGTCATCAACTCAATAGAATACTTTTCTAGACTCAATGGAATTTTTATAAATGTATAGCGCTTTTGTAGCTTTCTTTATGATTCCCAAAATATAAGGGGGTTCCAGCTTAGTTTTCTGTCCAAGAAGTAATTTGATAATGGTAAGGAAAAATTTGTCTATGGCCTTCAACACGACTCCGTTGAGAATGAAAGGATTAAAATAAAGAGCTTATGACACCTCTGATGTAAACTTCTGCCAGTCTCCAATATTTTCAGGAAATTAAAATATAAGCTAATATAGATGTATAACTTCTTGGATTTTTATCGGGAATGTGACTTATAGTTAAAGTATAGTTTTGTTAATCACCTTCAGCCAAAATTCAGTCAATTTATCAATATGAATAATGCCAATCGGACTTACGTTGCTTGAAACAGTTTATTGTTCAGATTATATTCCGTTTGTCCACTGTGAGACTAATCATAGTAGTGCTGTACTACCTAGGCACAATATCTTTAAAGCTATAAAGTCAATAGTTTTGTCATGGTGAATAAGGCTGTTACAAATTTTCCAAAGGGCTAATGGATTTATATTTTAAATAGCTTGCTCGGCTACCCTACTCAACGAGGCGGGGTTCAGATTAAAAAAAATTTAAACTTTTAAATTTAAAAATAGCTATATCATTTTTATTACAACAAAAAAAAATTTATATTAATTATAAACCAAAAATAATCATCAATAAAACCAACTAAAACTATATAAATTCTATTATAAAGAATTTTATTTTAATTTTATTTTATAAAGTTATATACTTTCTTATAATTCTATTTTAAAGAAATATTTAATAAATAATAAAAATCTTAACTCTAAAACTTAACTATACTGAACAATATGATTTGTTTCTCGAGATGTTATCCTGATGACGGTGTTGATGATGATGTTGACCTTCCTTAACTATTCATACTCCTAGGTTTAAGAAGTTAGCCACACATTGTGTTGGTCTTTATATCTTATTTTTGTGGAAATTCACCATACATTTATTATAGATTTTTATCACCAAACGGGCGCCTACCATGGGTAGAGGCTTTTCCCGTCTCACTGTGATCACTTTTGTATTGATTATTCTCGCTTAATTCTATCGTTGTAATTCTTTTCATGGATCCAACTCTTCTCGCAAAGTACATCATTCTTTTACCATTTTCGGGCGCAGTTTCCTGTCGGGAGTACGGACCTACAAAAGTCGGTCTGATTTCAGTCCGCTCTAGCATTAAAGTCACCAATCACCAATCTGACATCGTGCTCAGCATGTTTCGTAAATATTTCGAACGAAACATGAGATCCATAGAATACCACCACAGTATCCAGAGCTTGTCGTAGGAGGCGACTAAATCTGGTTGGATCGCTGGGCTGACGACCGCATCCGTAAAAACCAATTACAGTTAAAAATGTCAACAAAACCAAAAAAATCAGATACCGCGTAAATAACAATGACCCCCCGCTTAAGTACCCGGATACGAGAATGAGGATCAGCACGTGGAACGTGCAGTCACTAAGAAAACCTGGCGCGTTGGACGGCCTTATCACATGTATGAAGGAGTATCGGCTGGAACTCGTAGCGCTACAAGAAACTCGATGGCCTAAAAGTGGAGTCCATGTGTCCCAAGGCTATACGTTGCTACACAGTGGAGATGACCTCGGAAATCTTGGAGTTGGCTTTCTCATTGGGCCGCAGGTAAAAAAGGCTGTCTTGGACTTCCAGGCAGTCGATAATCGAATGTGTAAGCTTCGCTTGCACATGAAATTAGCCAACCTGTCAATTGTTTGTGTACATGCGCCCACTGATGTAAGCCAACCCCAAGATAAAGACTCATTTTACAATAATTTGGATAATCTGATGGGCTCTATACCTGAGCACGATATCAGATTGGTGATTGGTGACTTTAATGCTAGAGCTGGCAGAAATCAGACCGACTTGTGTAATAATATAGGTCCGTACTCCCGACACGAAACTGCGACCGAAAATGGGGAAAGAATGATGTACTTTGCGATCGCTCATGATCTCAAAGTGACAAGTACATTCTTTTCCCATAAAAACATCCATTTGGAAACATGGACACATCCACGTAAAACATCCCGAAGCCAAATTGACCATGTGTTGATTTCAAAAGACCGGGCTCGGGTTGTTCAAGACGTGAGATCGTATCGGTCGTCAACAGAATTCTAGGCAGTGACCATTTTATGGTTGCTGCAAAGCTGCGATGGAAATTTTCGTACAAGTCAAGGAGGACAGGAGAATATAAAACGCGATTCTCCTGTGAAGGTCTGATAAATGTAGAAACGCAACGAAAATACCAAGATCTTGTCAGCAAAAGCATTTTACGATCCAATTACCAATCTGATGATGTGAACAGTGTCTGGGAAGTATTGAAAACCTCGGTTGTCGATGCCGCCCAGCACACTCTCGGTATAGTGAAAACTAGGCCCAAAAATGATTGGTTTGATGAGGAGTGTCGTCTTGCTGTTGAGCAACGCAATATAGCCCACAATGAAGCGCAGACTCGGTTTACAATTGCGAGGAAAAACAGGGCAGTTCTTGCTAGGAGGACAGCTAAACGCATTTGTAGACAGAAGAAGCGCGAATGGTGGAAGGCCAAGGTCTTAAGAGTACAACAACTCAGCAATGATCGCAATTCGCGTGGTTTCTTTAAAGGAATCACCGAATTGCACCATACCTTAAGATCTCGGTCAACTGCCATTCGGGACCAGGATGGAAACCTCTGTGTTAACGTCGATGCGGTACTCGATACATGGCGTGAACATTTTTCTGATCTACTTAATGTTCCACATGTATCACAAGCTGTATTTGAATACCCTCAAATACAGACCGCGGAGATTGATTATCATTGATTATCCATCCTATGAGGTATTCACAATGGCCATGCAGAGATTAAAGAAAAATCGTTCGCCAGGGGTTGATTGCATTAATTCAGAGCTCTTGATATTCGGAGGGCTAACTTTGTGGAACTGTCTTTTCGACCTTATTCGATTGGTATGGCGAAATGAAGTTATGCCTGACGAATGGAAAGTGGCCGCGTTATGCCCAATTTTCAAGAAGGGTGATCGCATGAAATGCGAGAACTATCGCGGTATAGCTCTCCTTTGCACAGCATATAAGTTACTGTCTTACATTATCTTGGGAAGAATTACTCCTTTAGAGGAGGAAATTGTCGGTGTCTACCATGGAAGATTCCGTCCAAATCGGTCAGTCACTGATCAAGTTTTTTTGCTGCGGATGATTCTTTCCAAGAACTACGAAACATCTCGCGATGTACACCAGGTATTCCTAGATTTCAATCAATCGAGAGAGGCTATGGTTTGCGCTTGAATATTTAGGAATACCACAAAAATATGTACATCTGTGTAAAATGACAGTAACGCAGTCACAATGCTGTGTCAAAGTTGAGAACAGGCTCTCGAGAATTTTTGCAATTACTTCTGGTGTTCGACAAGGAGATGCGCTGTCCCCGATACTTTTTAATCTCATGTTGGAATACATCCTTCGTAAAAGTACAACACCTAAGGACAATATCTTATTCCGACAATCCAATCAACTTCTTGCGTATGCAGATGATATCTGTGTGATTGGATTAAATGGCAACGGAGCGAAAGAGATACTTGATCCACTGAAACAGTTTTCAGCTTCCGTTGGTCTCAAAATCAATGAGTCCAAAACCAAATATCTGATCTCTGGTTTTGGAGACCAAGACGCAAGTGATTTCAGTAGTGGAAACCACTCGTTTGAAGGAGTGATGACATTCAAGTATCTAGGATCTCTCATTACTCACGATAATAGTGTGGGAGAGGATATCAAGGTTCGCCTTGCCGCTCGCAATCGGGCTTTGTATCCTCTACGTCCACTGCTGAAATCAAAATATCTTGCAAATACGGATAAGCTGAAGCTGTACAGAGTGTTGATCAGACCCGTTGTCATGTATGGATGTGAGAGTTGGACCTTGCCGGATGAGTACGAAAGATGGTTAGAAATTCGAGAGAAGAATCATGCGTGTGATATATGGCCCAAAACGCGACGTTGATGGCACATACCGAGTTCTATTCAATCACGAGATCAGGAATTTAATGCAAATTCCTGATATCGTGCATGAAATCAAAGGACAGCGAATACCTGACTCGATCACGTTCTGCGTGCTGATCCGAAACGAATGATACAGCGATCTTTGAAGGGAGAATCGCCTTTCGGTAGGCGAAGAGGTCGCTGTCGGCGACGATGGCTCCACGGTGTAGAGAGCGATCTGGCATCTTCCAACTGCTTACAACAGTATGAAGAGCTCGCTCGTGATCGAAACTGTTGGAGCCAGATTGTTGACACGGTACGGGCCAACAATGGCCTGTAAAAACCGAAAAAAAAATCTGGAATGCGAAAGGGTTCATGCAACACATTCCAGAAATAGAAATATTTTTAAATACAGAAAAAATCGACATTTTCCTAATATCCGAAAGCCATTTTGTTAAATCGTCATTTGTTTAAATCCGGGGTTATATCTTATATCATTCCATCTATCCACCGGAAAGAGCAAGAGGTGGTTCGGCATTACTAATAAAGAAAATATAAAACACTATGTAGAAACAAAAATCGAAGAAGAACCAATGCAAGTCGCTATGCTGTAAGGATTCACATTAAACACAGTCAGCTTACTGCTACTGCAATATACTGTCCTCCCCGGCATAAATTGAAAAGGGAAGACTATATTAAACTATTTAAATCACTAGGACGTGATTTTACTATTGGATGTGACTTTAATGCGAAAAACACCTATTGGAGATCTAGACTTACGACATCAAAGGGTAAAGAATTGTTTCAAGCAGGTCAGCCATCAAAATGTGAATTTTACTCTGTGAATTTGACGAAGCTAAGATATCGGACCTAATAGACTGTTATATAGCAAGAGGTATATCTCAGAACTACATTCACATTGAAAACAGCAACTCTCTAGTATCGGATCATTCACCGGTTATCATGATAGTCAGTTAAACGGTAATTCAAAGGGAAAGTGCACCCAGATTAACAAATTCAAAAACAAACTGGGGTCTCTTTCGTAAATTAATGGAGGAGAAAATCAATCTCCAGGTACCGATAAGAAATTCTCGTCAGTTGGAAGACGAATTGGAACAACTCAATGAAGTAATTCACTATGCTGCGTTGGCAAGTAACCTCACTTTACAAAATAAGAAGACGCTTAACGTATCCTTCCCAATGGAAGTTAGAGAGTTGGTAAGAGAAAAGCGACGGGCTCGTAAAACCTGGCAAACTAATCGAACACCGGAGAACAAAACAATTCGTAACAATTTATGTAACAGTCTTAAATCACTTCTTAAAGAAGTTAAAAATGAATCAATCAACAGATATCTAGTTAGCCTAACTGATAAAAAAAATCTGATTATTCACTGTGGAAGGCGACAAAGGGACTTAAAAGACCAAATATTCAAATACCTCCACTTAAAAAGGATGATGGGACCTGGGCAAGAGGGGACAAAGAGAAGGCTGATTTGTTTGCGGAGTATCTCCAGGAAGATGATGACTTGATTACTTGCCAAATTATCAAAGCTCTACCAGACAAAGGATTTCGTAAGCTACTACACATAATCAATGCGACCCTTCGATTAAAATATGTTCCGCATCAATGGAAAGTAGCAGAAGTAATCATGATACCAAAACCTGATAAACCACCTAACGATAAAAAATCATACAGGCCAATTTCTCTGCTGCCAATTATCTCAAAACTTTTTGAAAAATTATTACTAAAGAGACTTAAACCAATAATTGAGGAACAACAACTAATTCCTCCAAATCAATTTGGATTCAGAGAAAAGCATTCTACAATTGGACATGTGCATAGAATAACAAATATAATTGAAAGAACGTTAAAACATAAAAAGTATGCTCAAGCATATTTCTGGACGTCGTGCAAGCATTCGATAAAGTTTGGCACAGTGGTCTGGAATACAAGCTGCATAGAGATCTGCCGAGGCAATTATACGCTATACTAAGATCTTATTTATCCAATAGAAATTTTCGAGTGAAATATGAGGATGAATCCTCTGAGCTAAAGAAAATCTCCGCCGGTGTCCCGCAGGGGAGTGTATTAAGACCAATCCTGTATTTACTATATACAAGAAACATACCAGTCACAAATGAAGGACCCATAGCCACCTTTGCAGATGACACAGCAATTATGGCAATTGGAAGGAATGTCGCCGATGCAGCGAGCAAACTCCAGAGCATGACCAATGCGGTTTATAACTGGACAAATTGTTGGCAAATTAAGCTTAATGAGACAAAATCCACGCATATTAACTTTACATATCAAAATGCTTACCATCTACCTATTGAAATTAACTCGCGACATGTGCCATATGCAAATACAGCTAAATATCTTGACATGCCCCTCGACGCCAAGCACAAAAGAAAAAGAAGAACTTAACATAAAGTTCAGAAAAATATATTGGCTCATAGGTAGAGGCTCTGAGATTAAAATTCATAATAAGCTGCTGCTATATCGGAAAATTCTGAAACCGATATGAACCTACGGTTTACAACTCTGGGGATGTACCAAGCAAACAAACGCCAAAATGATACAGACGTTTCAAAACAAGGTTCTTCGTAGCATCGTCAATGCTTCGTGGTACATAAGAAATGTAGACCTTCACAGGGATCTTCGGATGAAATACATCAAAGATGAAATAAAAATGCATGCCACAAAATATGAAATAAGGCTCCAGGAACATGGAAACCCCTATATCGCCTTATGATAGATAACCCTATCGTTGAAAGAAGACTCCAAAGAACGAGGCCACTTGACCTAGTAAACTTACCAAATTAACATTAGTAAATAGGTTTAATTAATTATGGAACTAACCAGTGGGTTACATCCCAACAAAAGTGAATTGTACTAGAAACATAAAAATTTGTATTTGAAGAAAAATTGCTAGATGAGCGCCGTCTCAGTCGTAATAAAAATAAAGCAAAAAAAAATCTTCGCTGTGTAGCAACGTATAGCCTTTTGGACACATGGTCTCCATTTTTAGACCATTGAGTTTCTTGGAACGCTACGAGATCCAGCCGATACACTTTCATGCATGTGATAAGGCTGTCAAACGCGCCAGGTTTTCAAGGTGACTGCACGTGCCACATGCTGATTCTCAATCTCGTGCCCAAGTACTTAAGCGGAGGTTCAGACTTGTTTTGGCGGTATCCGATTTTTTTGTTTGTTGACATTTTTAACATTTGTAGTTTTTTACGGATGCGGGTCGTCAGCCTAGCGATCCAACCAGATTTAGTAATGATGACTTAATTAGCAAATACAAATAAATGAAGCTTAGTAAAATGTTGTACTACCATAATCATTATTCATCATTATGTAAGATTTTTAGATGCTTTGAAAATTATGTATTGACCAGGAACTTAACGTCTTAGTTCCAATATGTTGCATCCTACATATATACAGTACATACTGTTATATATTACAGTCAATTTCCAGAAATGCATCATGACTAACGTATTCAACGTATTTGATTTCAACCTTTTGAAAAATCAAACAAGATCTTTGGATTCATTTAAAATAAATAAATTAAAAATAAACAACTAATAATGAGTTTCAAAACTTAGTTACATCAACAAACCATTTAACTTATATACGACCTCGAAATATATCCGCCCATCCTTTATAACCAAAACTTTTTGAAAAGTCACTTTGAATAATTTGCAAACTCTATGAATAGCTAGAATATTATATATCATATACGTATACGCATGTGAACGTCAATCGAAATAATTTATCACTATCTTTAGAACTCGACTTAAGTTAAGACTTTGGACACAGTTTTTAGATTTTCCAGAATATAATTATGTTAGTAGGGTACAACTGTTGTTGTCGATTAGCATTTCATTGATATATTTACAACACTATAAAATATTATAGATATATGTTTTGACGTCAGTCAATAAAATGAAGAGCGATCTCGTAAAATGAAAGTGAAACTAATTTGAATATGTAGTAACCACAGCTTCGTCATCCAAATACACGTGTTTATTTACTATGTTGCATTTAACATACTAATTTTATAGTTTGTATTCATTTAAATATACATTAAAGATTGGATATAAAACCGTCTCTACTAAATTTGCACACTACAATTTAATAAATGCAAATTCGGAAGTGCTGTATATATTCATTTGTCATGGACTATAAATATATAGAAGGTTGTTTATGGTAATGTCGAAGCTTGTGGTCACGAGATATGGAAAATTTAGAATTATAAATAACATTAATCACTATACTCGTTACGTTCAGTTCTAGTTTTGATTTAATTATCAAAAATCCCCAAGAAAACAATTTGTGCACCCCACCTGTCTTGATTGCTTCGAAAAGCGAAAACTAATAATTTTTATTGTATTCTCTAAACTAAAAAGTTTTATTTATTTATTAATTCAAGGTTAATAACGTATTATCTTTATTATAACTTAAGAATTGTATATTTTAAAGTATTCTTTAGTTACTACTATTACAATAACTTTAAGAAGATTAGTTATATATAAAAAGGTAAAATCTTTCATTAAATTAACTCAGACGTTAATTCATTACTAGCAACGCTGGTTGGTTTGGAACTACATATAAGGGGTATTGTTTATATAAAGTGAATTATTTTGAGTGCAATTTTAAATAAAATATAAAAATGGATACTAAAGTGTTATTAACAGTTATTATTGGTTGTGTAATTGGTGTACTTAGTGAATATCCAACTGAGGTTAGGAACAAACTCGTCAAACTTAAAAATAAATTACGTGAGTGAATATTACTAATTTCTTGTTTATTGCATCGAGATTAAACTCTGGGATTAGGACACGTTTAACGAATTTGAAAAATTAATAATTAAATATAATTTATAAATATACTTACATGTAGCGAAGTTATATAATTAAACTATTTGAAAAGATTTCATAACACTGGGCACGTAAAATTAAACAAACGAACTGACGCGAAAAAACTAGGGAATTAAACAGTCAAATTTTGTGTTATATTTGAACAATTTCTCAAAGCCTACTTCGAAAATCGATCAAATTATTCCATAGTATTTTTTAAATAAATAAGATGCCATTTGTTGACAATTATACAACAACAATTCCAACTTTCTGACGGATTTAACCCTCGGTTTCCCCCCACTTGCAAGGCATTGCCAATATTTGCATTCTGTTTTAAGTTTTTGCACACGTATAGTATACATTCAAAAGAAATTCGTATCGGTTCATTCAGCATACAAAAAATTTCAAAGCATTTGCATTTTGCAATGAAAAGTAGTCGCGCATAGTACTTTTTGCTTTGCAAATATTTCATATTCAACAAAATCGAAAAAATTCCTTTATTTTGTTCAACCCTGCATTAAATTCTGCCAAAAAAATATGTTTTCATTTTAAAATTATTAGTCAAGCGGTTGAATATTTAGATTATTTACGCTGTGCAATTGTATAAATATTTAGATTATTTACGCTGTGCAATTGTCTTTTATTTTCAAATATTAAATGATATCTCACTGCCGTTGTATTGATCCGTCTGTCATAAAATATTCTACTAGAACATTTCTCATTTCCTTTGCGGTTGAAGATTTAATTCTTCCTCAATGAAGTAATGTAAACATAAACGGTTGTTTAATTAATTAATCGTTACACGTCAAAATAATCAAATTAATTATTCAAAAACTCAAAGCACAATTAGATCGCGCTTTCAAGATATGTCAAAAATATACACGCATACAAAAGTATTATATACTAATCCAGTCACAGAAACTAACAAAAAACAAAATTTCATTTATCTTTAATACCCAGTTTCTCAGCACTGTGTTTCAAATTTTGGTTTAAAATGTTTAAATATTGGAATCTGTCCATGTTTCCGTCAATAAAATGAAGTTTTCCAATTTCAGCCGTTGAACATGCGCCCCACACCATCACATGACCACCACCATTTTTCACAGTGGCTTCCGTCAGACCCAAAAAGAATAAATTTACTCTCTTCCGTAAAATTTCAGAATGAAAATCATTATTTCAGAATGAAAATTCGTTCATTTGGTACTTTTGGGCGAACTCCTTTCTAACTTTTTTAGTTTTCTTACTAACAAAAGGCTTCTTCTTGGAAATCCTGCCATGTAAACCACTTCTGCGTAGGACTCTTTGAACGGTTTCAGCATTGCAATTAATTTCTAGGTATTGCTCCAACATATCTCGAAGTTTTGGTGCGTTATTCTTTGATTTGTTCACAATCCAACGTTCATCACGATCAGAAAACAGCTTTTTGCAACTTATTTTTGGTTTGTTAATAATTCTTTGTATTAATATATCTGCCAATAATATTGTGAATTGTTCGCTTAAGAACCCGTTAACAATTTTCGTGATTTCTCTCTCACTTTTCCCATTTTATAATGCGCAATAATTAATTTTCGCAACTCAATTGTCGACCCATTTTTATAACAAACTAAACAAAAACGTGTTGACGACTACCTATTTTGCATTTAAGTGCATGCAGGAGAGCAAAAAAATAAGAAGAGAGGAGAAAACAAAATTTTGAAAAATTATCGCTATTTGAGAAGTTTTATTAGATAGAATATTTTCATTGTGAGGTTATATTTCTCTATTTGGTTCATTTGTTAATTATTGCAGTTATGTTTTGCTATTAAATTCACAACATTTTTTTGTTTTTTTTATAAAAATATAATAGTAGTAAGCTTCTATACATATACATTTGGTTTTGTGTATTGTTTGATTTTTTAGAAATTTCTAACCAATTTTTTTTTTTATTAAAAGTGAACCATTTTCACTTTGACTTACTGTAGTTAACAAGTTTAATTTAAAACAATCGTGAATCGACTAAAGAATTGGTTCCTTAATGGCAATAGTGTATGTATTTATAATCTGGGACTGTTTCAAACTGTATGTCATATACGAATTTGGTAATATTGCGTTAGAGTTCATCAAATTTATTTTCGCTCCAAAGGTACCGAGTCTATAAAAACTGAGTGTGCTTTAGACCACACAGCTGAAGTAAAACTTCTTTAGCTTCATCATTCATTATTTTCATTAATTAGATACATCAGTAATTACTGTGGTTGATTGTAATACCGGGACAACAGGCTTATGGTATGAGAAATACGATACATATGTTTCCGAATGAAAATAAGATTTTGTATCGATTGTTGTTCCATTGTTGTTCCAGGCTCATTTCAGTTATTATTCATTTGTAGTTCTAATTTATCTTGTAGAAAGTTTACCAAGAGTTGTCCATCTTTTGACGCGAAATTAACATTGAAATCTCCTGCTATAAAATTAGTGGCAATGTATGACAGTTTTCTCCTAATTCTTCAGAGCCTACTCGACCATAAACCATAAGTCTTTTATATAAAAACTTTATAATATTATTAACTGTGTTATTGGACGAAATGTAAGCAACTACTATTATGATATTTGTCAAAAACATAACGAGCAGCACATATATCACCAATTGATGATTGACTAATATCGTTTTCACGAATATGTCGTAATAAAATGTCAATTTTCGAAGTTACTGTATTCGAGACATCATTTGATATCTGATAAATTGCTAATCTTGCTAATCTAACTTTTTTACCAAAGATTATATACTATAAAGATAGTTCAATCAGAGTAACATTTTAAAATATAAAAATTATTATTCCGGGTACCACTACATAGTGACGGGTACCTCTATCCTATAGTAAAACAAAACAAAAAAAATCGTTCATATTGTAAATTTTTGCTTTGGTTGGGTCATTTTTATATAAAATAATCTTTCATTTTTACGCTTAAATATCGCATTACAATCAGATTCGGGATGACAACATTTTTATCGTCCTTTGATCAGGTTTCTGATAGAAACAAAATATTGCTTAAAGCAATTACGGGGTCGATCAAGTCCGACACGTGTTTTATGAGACTTTGGCAATTGAAATTAATCATGGAAAACTTTTTTCTGTCATTCATGAAACCAAGAACCGAAATGTATTCAACGATAATCGACGAAAATCATATTATAAAGATATGTAGTATCAGTTTTACGTATTTATGTATCATTTTTACGACCATGATAAAATCTATTATCATTGTATTTTGGGACTATGAACAGTCATTCAATACTGGTAACTCGTGATAGAGCAACATATAGTAATGGTAGAGAATGAGTCCTTTGATATGCGTAAACAACTTCATTGAATGTTCCTCCTTGGGATTTATGAATTGTAATGGCACATCCTAATACTAAACCTGAGTTCATAATTCGATTTCTTCGTTCATTCATTCAATCAATCGTTCGGTAATTTTGTTTTGACGATTCATACTATGATAAAATTTTAGAACTATTCTCAGAACGATTTTGTCTCGATCTAAAATAAATTTATTCCATTGACACACACATTATATGTATTTTGTTCACGAACATGGCTTTTATTTCCGTCTTTTTCATTTTGGTGTGATGTTGTCTCTTTTACTCAATGTTTGTTCAGAAATGTAGGAACAAAAATTGTAATTTTGGATCACTACGATTGGTCGAAAAATTGTTTGAATGAATGAATGAACGAAGAAATCAAAGTATGAACTCGGATTTAAGGAAAATGATTCTGTTTTGCATTTATTTTTTTGTTATTATTCATGGCATTACTGGAATTTGTTCGCCTCACCCAATCACACTTTTCGGAACGCTCTCATCACTCATTCACCAACTTACTCACCAAGTCAAGCATGCGTAAAAAAGTCTTACTTCAAAAACTAAAATTAATTGTTTTAAAAAAAACCTCCAACATAACCTCTAAATGATCACGCATTCGTGCTTACTATTTATTAGTTGTCATGAAATTGAAAATATTTGAGCAATATTGGTGATTTACGAATAAGTCTAGAAACGGCCATTCTTGGCCCGTATCGTGTCAACAATCTGACTCCGGTTTCGATCACGAGCGAGCTCTTCATATTGTTGCAAGCAACCTGAAGATGCTAGATCGCTCTCTACACCGTGGAGCCATCGTTGCCGACAGCGACTTCTTCACTTACCAAAAGACGGCTCTCCCTTCAAAGATCGCTGTATCATTCGTTTCGGATCAGCACGCAGAACGTAACCGAGCCAGTGTACTCGCTGTCCAACGGTCTGATCAACACTCTGTACAGTTTCGGATTATCCGTATATGCAAGATATTTTGATGCGTGCGTAATAACAAATATAAAAACAACATATTATAGCTGAAAAAATTATCAAGATCAAATGATTGAAGATCAAGTGAAACCACTATTGATTATATTTTAGACAAACCAAATAATGTGTAAAGTTAAATTCGCTTCGCCACAGCTTAAAATAAACATCTTTATTTATAAATAAATGTATATGTCATAAAAACAGATCCAATGGACAGAGTGTGGTGATATGATTTCAATGCTCTTTTTTATACAATTAAGAGCAAATGAAACGAAGTATATCATAAAACGATGTATACATAAAATAGAGTTAAGGGTCTTTAAAATGAGATAAATCACAATTAACTCTCGTTTCAATATTTTACATTCTCTTGCTCTTATTCGATCCTTATATATGATTCAAACGTCCGGCTTAGACTAGTGCTTGTAACTGACCACTACTCATGAAAAGTAAATGGTCATCATAAAACCGGAGAAATATATCATGTATATCAGGAAGAATTTTTTCGGTGGACCCCGACGTTATCTTTTAGTGATTAGATCGACAACTTTAACGGTTTAGCCCATATTAATAAAGAAAAGATCAGTTCTTGCTAATAGTAAAATCTCTTCTCACATGTTACAAGACACTTTGCTACTTATATATAAAACTGAAAAAATCGATTTAATAGGCAAAATAATCTTTAAGGTTGTATTATATTTGTCATTGTATTCTTATACATTCTATGTATATAAATTGGAAAAATATTTAACTTAAACTGTGATCCAAAGCTCAACACTCTAAAACTCAATGCCCAGGAACAATGCCCTGTAAGATTCTTAAATACGTCTAATATAAATCAAGAGAAATCGATAAGATATACCGTTGTCCTGTGTCTCCCATAGTGCCGGCAGCCAAAGTAACTGTCATTTTGCCTCTTAAACAAGAACGTCATGTCTATATTTGGCTCAAGTTTTACAAAAGAGGACGGTGTGACTTTAGTTAGATTGCCAAGGTGATCTTGAATTCAAATAAGTTTTAAGTAAACAGTATCTAATCAATTGCTTTTTAAGCCTGAAAGCTTATAACGCAACCACCATGGGGAATAGATAGTTTAATCTTAAAAAAAGTTTTTGGGTTTACCACTATATCCGAAACACAGCATTAATCGATTCAGGATCACAGGAACTGACAGCTCATACCTACTAATTTTATTCCGATCATGTTGCTTTAGACTATAGTACGTTTAGTGAATGTCACCTTTTTAAAGAAAAACCTGTAATGTGCAAATTTCACTTGAAATTACATTTTCAATAAATTCCAAAACAACTGTGCAGAACTCGATTTGTACCATAGATGATATGAAGGCTGCAAATTTAACTATAACTAAGTAAAAACGGCAGGATGTTTCCCATCCGCGTATCCCAAAACATGATAATCCAAACTTTATGAAGTGGAAATATTAGAAGGAAGAAAAGGAAGTCTGGTAAAAATGCAACAAGGAATAACATTACGACAAAAAAAATTATTTTTCAAAATAGTCATCTTTTAGCTCGATACTCTTAGTAAAATGTTTTATTTAAATTTTTGGATCCCTCTCGAATAATATGAATTCTCCAACTCTTCAAAAAAGTCGTTTATTGTATCGTTGATCTCTTTAGAGCCGATTTCTTCAAGTTGGGAAACAGGATAAGGCGGATGTGTAAGCAATTCGAAGCGTAATTCATTGATTTTGGCAATGACAAATACACACTAACCGTTGTCATGATGGAAGATAACTGTTCTTCTCTTTTGAAGGTAATCGATGTGAATTTTGCCGCATGCATCCCAAAAAACTGTGGCCATGATCTTGTTGGCCGATAAAACTGCCTAATCCTTTTTCGGTGCATATTCGCCAATAGAAATCCACTGCTTAGACTATTCTTTGTTCTTCGGTGAATAGCGATGGATCCATGTTTCATCCACAGTAATGAACTACGCAAAAACTACTTTTTATGTCGCTTGAACATTGCCAAATCTGCCACTGAAGTTGTCACACGTATGCGTTTTTAGTCGATTGTAAGCAAACGATGGTGAAGAGTCCCCGTAATATTTATCAAGCTTTGTTTTGGTTTACGTCATGTTTTTCCACGCAAAAAATAATGTTTTATTACCACACGAAATTCACTTTTTTCCATGTTTGCAAAAAAATCTATGGATTGTCTGTTTTCAAATAATGGCAAACCAATATTTGTAAAAATTATCAAACATGCAACGTGATTCAAAGTCCGATAAATTTAAAACGATGGTAGAAGGAACTAAGACAAATGCACATCACTGCATTTAATTTGGAGCTTACATAGCAAGATAATATCACAAAAATTATTCAATGGGAAATATACAGACTCTTACGTCATTTGTAGTTTACTTTTCCTAAAAACTCCTTAAGTCTTGAATCTTCCCGGTTAGAAATCCTCCTGTTTTTAGTGAACTAAACGACATTCATCAATTATTTGCAATCGCATTTTTAAGCTTATTACAAAAAATCTGTGATCTAAAAATTAAAATGTTTACCAATTTTATTCCTCAGCCAAAGAATTCAAACAATGTCCACGAAGTGCTGCAGATCGAAATGAATGCATCAAAGAGAGTCTCCAAATACTAATTAAAACAACCGATGAGGGATTTCCAGAAATTGGATTCCCACCACTTGATCCCTTCGCAATTCATAACATCGCATTTAATTTTAAAAGACGCGAATTTGCTGGACGCATTGAAATTAAACAAGGCAATATTTATGGCCTCAGTAAGACTATAATAAATAATGTCGAATCATCGTTCGACAATAATATTGTAGACATTACAATCGACGCGTATTTTCCAAGAATTGATGTCGAAGGAACATACAAAGGAAATGTATTGGTGAATAAGCAGCGACACTTGCCAAAGGGTTACTGTAATGTAACCATGTCGCAGGCCGATGTTAAATGGCGCATCGTTGGCGATATTGTTGTAATAAACGAAACAGAATATATGAACGTGACTAAGTTCGATTTGTCACCAAATGTACAAGATTTTAAATTTTTCGCAACGGGATTGGTGCCCGATCCGTTGTTAAGTAAGTTTATAATTTTCCTAACAAATAATTTACTCTAGTATTGACTAATCTTGTTTAATTCGTAGATAAGATCATTGTGGATTTAGTCAACACAAATTGGCAATCGCAGTATAAAAAACTTTTGAGGGATTCGAAAAGTGAATGGGAGCCGTTGTTTGTTGATATGGCAAATAAATTCTTCCTAGAAGTTCCATACGATGAATTGTTCCCAAAGTAGTTAAACAGTTATAGATTATAAGAATTTAAACAGTTTGATATAAGATGTAATATTTTTAAAAAATAAATCTGAAAAATAATATAATTTTTTGAAGCTCGTACATAAAACTAAAACCTTATAAAAAAGGACCACCTTTTGTCTACTAGACTGCATCGTAGTATGTTACTTCACTTAGGCCGAAACATGTCAGTCACTATGATACTTGGCTATGAAATGTGTAGTTGGCCTTAGTAAAGCAAACCGGATGTCTTATATGTATTGTAGATATTACCAATACAAACACATGCTCTTCTCCATTAACCTTATTATCCTAGCGAGATCAGGAGAGATCACAAAAAACCTGATGTACTCCATAAAGTACATGATTGTTTTTTCCACTTTCATCAATTTCGTGTTGCGGTCAGATCTCCAATCTAACATTGTGCTTAAGTATAGATTATCGATGGCTTACATCAGTGAGTGCATGTATACAAATACGATTAACAGGTTGAGTGATCTCATACCGAACTTACCCTTTTCAGTTGTTGTTACTTATAAAGCTCACTGAGAAATGAAACTCCAAGATTGAATAGGTTATCTCCACTAACCACTGTGTATTCATGTAAATAACTATATAATGCACGGATTCGTCTTTAAGACCATCGTTTTTTGGAGAGCCGCCAGTTCAACCGAATCCCTTTCATTCATTTATAAGACCATCAATGCGCCTGATTTTCGAAGCAACAACAATTAGAAAACTTGTCAATATTTAAACTGGAGTTCGGTGTACTTGAGCAGAAGTTCGGTGTAAGATTGGCGATATCCAATTTTATTTATGTTATTGGGAGGTTTTTAGAATTTTAAGTTTGTTAAAGAATTTCAAGTTTTTTAACTTTGTTTTCGATTGTAGCTTAATGGTTAAGAGAGTTTCTCATCACGTCGCGGTCACGAGTTGTCGGATGACATAAAAAGGCGATTGCGTGTAAAAACATTCGTTGGGCTGACCACCTACAATATGCACCAATCGTTCTTAAGGACTAAGGCCTCAATTAAGACGCAGCAAGGCCGTTTACGGCCTCTAAGCTATAGATTATTTTAAAGTATCAATCCATTTCGAAACGATATTAATATTGAATTGGACGCTTTAACGCTTAAATTATTTCAACGCAAGAACTACCATTCAACTTGTGTCAAACATTGATTTGCCTGTACTTGCCTTTCATTTGATCGTCGCTGATCATATTATTTATCATATTAATTTCATAGTGCTCGAAATTAATATGATAAACCTTAATAGTTCCGAACAGTTATCAAATTTTGTTGTGACGTATCATAATTATAATAATGAACCTCTTGTCAATTTGATATCGTCTAATCCAAAGTTCCTACTCATTCCAAACAAAAAACTATGTGCCAACATGATATAATTCCGGAGAGAATTAAAAGATGGCACTAGTAGTAGTTGAACGAAATGTTTACATTTTTTAACTGCAGTTTTTTTATATTCAACGAACTAATTATAACGAAACCAAAATTTAAAATCTAAAAAAAAATTTAATTTGATAATCGAAATTGGAAATTGTTGAAGTAAATGGGCTTATATTTATAAATAATAATAAATTAATAAAACAAAATTTATTTTTTTTTAAATTATGTCATTTCATTAAAAAATTACTTCGCGTGCCATCTATTGTTCTCGTTAAAACGAATTGGTATGCCATCTAGAAATCTTCTCCGAAGCTTATATTTAACGAAATCATGCTGTCGTGGCATTTACGATAAAAATTGACACGATAGTATTATAAGTTATTTGGTTCCAAAGTGTTATACAAACGTCGATAAACAAATTTGCCTATCAAACAATATCAACCGATGATCTTATCCAGGAATTTGATCATTTTTAATAAACAAGAAGCGGGGTATTATATCGTAAATTATGATTATCAAAACTGGAAGTTAATTACCAATGTCCTTGCATCGTTGAACCTATCAACAATTTATCCAACTAAAATATTTCCATATTCGACGTCGTTATAAGTAAGAGTTGATTTCTTGTGTTCTTGAAACCACTCTGTGGATTTCGATACACAACCGTTTAAAGTTCATCAAAATATGATATAAATTATCTAATGGATTTGGTCGAAAGTAGGTTTGGTAAGGACATAACAGCTCGGATCAGAACAAAATATCATGTGAATGTTATGATGTGAGGAATATGGTTTTGTTTAATTAATGCTAATGGAGGCGAACAGCAGATATTACTGTTTTCTAAATTTGGTTTAAAATAGTCTTATTCAAATTCTTTTTAGTTTTGTTTCGTGCTTTGTAATTAAGCTGTTGTTTCAGTTCTTAATCTTTTGTATCCCTTCTTTGGGGAAAAGAAACACCGTTACTAGAAAATATTGAAACAGGATATATTCACTCACCTAATAAGATTTGGGGACGCATAAAAAGGGAATATATTTAATTAAGCAAAATGTTTAATTTTCCAACCAAAAATATTTGTTTTGAGTCTGAAACAAACCAAACCATAAGCCAAACATTAAGGCCGTTTAGTTATATCGTTTGGTTAATGATAGTAGCCTCATGTACATTATATTGCTCCATATATACCAGAAAATAATTCTGGCATGGAATATAATACTGACACAGAAAGGATGTCATCAGCGATCATAATAACATGACTAAATATATAATTTACTAATTCCCTTTATTTGAGAGCTCGAAACCTGTTTTTTCAGGTCCAAACTATAATATAGCTTTTACCATTACTCCATTTGATTAGTAACGATAGATATTGTAAAATATTGGAAACGAAAGTAAACAATTGCAGTTTAATGCTATAGAGCTGACGTTTTGAGAGTTCTTGAAAGCACATTCCATCCGTATACATAAGATATGAAGAAAAAGCGTGTAATGGATGATTCAATACAATTTCATAAAAAATTGATTAACCTCTCCAATTGAGGTGAATAAAGAAAAACAAAAACCATCAATAAAATTTCTGGATATACAATTTAATAAAAAATCAAATCATGAAAGATCGCCAAAGCTTAGCTTTGATAAAACTTATTAATTTAATTAACACATTATTTTATAGGCTTATTTATGTATAAGACTAATTTGTGTTGCTGTACATAAATTAGTCTTATACATAAAGTACATGAGTCTTATACTGTGGAAGATGACTGAAATTATTATGAGAAGACGCAGGAAACTGTATTCTACAGTTTTATCAGTTGTACTACCGATAGTGTTAAAAGACTTTGAACAGCTATGGTCACGTCCTATTTATGGACAATCTTGCCATCCTCATCACTCTGGGCTATAAAACGATATTTATTCATCCTCGTTCGATACAATAGCTACAGTTGCTCAATGATCAAATAATAATGGGATCTTAGTCGGTCTTATTTTTCATGTTAGCAAACTAACTCAAATCAACTTTATTCAGTATGAAAATGATTAAGATTTTGCGGGCCATCGATATTTGGTCGCAAAATGTATATTATATCAAAACCCGAAAAACCACCCAATATCAAGGGAGGTATCGACACATTTATACGGATATTGTAAACCAAAAGCAATGTGATTTTAATTTAGCAGTAACTGCTTAGCCATATCTAAGATGTTTTGAGATTCAAAGTTCTCCCTATACTCTTTCGCAGTTCGCTTATTTACGTTCTTTCCTCCCGCTCCAATTGTCACAGCTTTAACCACTGCAAGGTGCATAAATGGCCACAGAGAACTATTAATTACTGCTCCTCTTTGAAGAACTTCGATGGATCTCAAATTCGTCTTCGAGTGCTGAGTTTGTGGTGAAATTTGTATCTAGTATCGAGAAAATGAATTTAATTAGTATTGGCCTTAAAATTATAATATATCGCCTGATTACTGCACTATGCGTTACTGCGCCACCAAGTTTTTTGTTATTTAGGTTCTGGTTAGTCTGGCATTCTATTTAAGAATAATACTGTTACATTGAACTTAAATATTTGATCTGAATAGTTGCGTTTCTGATTAGTTGCTTGTGAAATTCTACCCTTTTTTGTAAATTTATGTCAATTTGCCCGTGTGGTTGGGGGGAACGCTTAGAATTCCACTACAGTACCCACAGCTTGTCGTAAGAGGGGACTAAAATGGTTGGATTGTTGGCCTTAACCCACATCCGTAAAACTTTTTTTTTTATTTAATTTTCATTCTTATAATTTTTAGTTGTTTTTAAGTTCAGCTTATTATTTGGCCCGCGTTAATTTATTTTAATATTATAGTTTTGCATTTATTATTTAATTTTTAATTTTTTGTTGGAACGTTTTTTCGCATTTTTGCGCAAAATCAAACTACAATACCAACTACGGAATAAAATACGAACTGTGCTGGGCGTCAGACAGCGTTAGTGATTCTATATTTGAATGTAAAAATTCTACAAGCAGTAATATTCTGGATCTTTTTCTTACAATTACGCATTCCATTCTATTAAAATTTTTTTTCATATGGTGGCTTGACGATTTGTTGGTGGCTCCATTTTTAGAAGTCGTATATATTTAAAGTTCATCACATCAAATGTTTCCCCATTGGTCTCGAACACTTTTGTACTATATGATCAACTGTCCTCTCTGAGTATTATTTTTAAGAATTTTGATCATGGCTCAAATATCTTCAATAGGAGCTTGAATTATTCATGGCAATTTAGTAAGATGAGACTAATATTGAAATCCCATAAAAACATAATGAATACGTTAGAACAAAACTCCTAATTAGTATGCACATATGAATCTTCTGTTTTATAAATCAAAACAAAAGTGATTATTTTTTAATGGTTTTGACAGGCCATTATTGGCCCGTATCACGTCTTGGTCCCGATCACGAACCCGCGTTAATACTGTTGTAAACAATTAGCAGATGTCAGATCGCCGTGGAGTCAGCCGCTCTCCTGATCCGACGTACTCGCTCTGCTTTGATTTCATGCACGATATCAGGAATTCGCATTAAATTCCTGATCTCGTGTTTTGGGCCATATATCACACGCATAATTCTACTCTCGAATGTTCTAAACCATTGTTCGTATACTCACCCTCCAAGTCCCATCTCTCACATCCATACACATGACAACGGGTCTGATCAACACTCAGATAAGCTGAAACACTGTACAATTTCAGCTTATACACATTTACATGTGTGGGCGTAGACGATATAAAGTCCGATTGCCAATGACAAGGTGAACCTTAATATATCCAAAATACTTTTATCTCATTCCTCCTTAAAATGTATGCGGTTACCACTACTGAAATCAATTGCGTCTTAATCTCGATCAGATATTTGGTTTTGAACTCGTTGATTTTGAAAAAATGGTTAGATTCATTAAGTAAATATTCTATGAGAAATTTTTGAAATTTTCAAAACATTAGCGACTGCGATTTAGAATTCACGAGATCAGATATACAAAGAAAATGCATAGTAACAAAAAAAAAATATTTTTATAAATGATGAGGTTTTGGGAACATATTTGTGCTATTCTTAATGGAATGACGCAATGTTGGAAATATACTCGTACTACATCGGTATGACAGCCAAACAATTTATAAGATTTTATAATTTAATTCGCTGCTGGCGAAAAGTTATTGAATTTATAAATAGTAAAGTAAGTAAAGTGAAAGAATATAGAATTAAATATTATTTTAAGCATCAGTTAAATCGACAACAGTATAATAGCAATTATGATTGGCATGAAAATTTTAGAAACAAAGAAAACCCAATCTGACATTATTCAGCGTCGTATTCATCTTGAACGCACTCAGCCTCCGCAACATGAGACTAAATTATAAATATTATGTTTAAAAAAGTCATAAAACTTAATAAAGGCACTTTAAACCATCTTAAACCTGTCTGGAAGGCTTACCAAAAAATAGAAATTTTGGAAACATGATTATGATCATTATATCTTAGCATTTTAAAATCTAAACCTTCGTTCTGTTTTAAAATCATTCGGATAAAAGAAAATGAATATCTCAAAATTATTATTTATCGGGTTTCAGAACATCAATTTTGATGACTATTTTCATAATGTGTAAATAACCAACAATTACTTTTTCACATTCCAAAAGGTGGCACATATATAAGTATATGAAATTGTTGCACTATTCGTTTCGGCAAGTACACAGTTTCTAGTCTAAGGTTCGTAGTCTAAAATTTGAAATACCACATTGCGTCGTTGGCGTAGCTATCTTTTACAGATTGTTTTCATGAAAATGTTGATGAAAACGATCAAATCATTGAATATGCCAAAATATGAATCTTTTTTGAGATTTTTCGAATTGTTGGAATTTTGAAGATACTATGATTTTAACCATCTAATGGATTGAATCACCGACTTATTTCTTGATGCCATTGGGCAATGACTGGTTTAATGACTCGATAAATCTCTTTTTCTGCTGACGACCTTGCATCTTGCATAAATTTACCAAGCATTTTTCTGCTATCGACCTACGGTCAAGAAACTTTTCTTGCAAAATTGTGATTGTTTCATTGCTTGTGTGGCACTTAGTGCCGTCTTGCTGAATAAAACCGTAGTCTACATCAATATCTTCTAATTCCGTCCATAACAAAATATTTATCATAGCTTGGTAAGGCAATAAAAAGTTGCAACAAATGCGGCTCAAATTCGGCATATTAATGTAGCCTCCGAGGTGAAAATTAGCCTCATCAAAAGTTAATTTTTCGATGTAAATCCAGATCATTTTGATGCATTTGAAGGGCCCACTCAGCAAAGGTGATTTACCGACTTAAGTTCTTGTTTTAACTGAACTTAAAAACCCTTTACACCTAAGTCTTTATGCAAAATACGGTTGAATGTCGTTTGTGGAATGTCTAATTCCAAAGATCGATGAGGAATCGACAAACCTGGGTTTTCTTCAACATTACGGGCTACAGCAGCAATATTCTCAGTTGTTCTTGAGCGACGCACACGGTTTCGAGTTTTCATATCACTAACTTGTCACAACAGCTCAAATTTCCTCAAAGAAAGTTTCAAGCCCCGAAAAACGAATAGTTGGCTTATTTTAGTCCACGTCCTATCTACATGTTGGTAAATGTTCACACCATATGGTTCCATCGTGACAGTATATGGTTCCACATACCAAATGACTAAACAAACTGAGGACTAATCATTCCCGAGCATGTACTAGTAACCTCAGTTAAATTAGTAAAACACAATATTAGTAAAAAAGACAAACCAATTCGTCGAATTTAACGCTCCATTATCAATCTTTTTTTACTGACAGACAAAAAAGTGCCAAACGAATACATATACAATATTAGGATTTATCATCGAATGCACATGTGTATGAATGAATGAATGGAATGTAATCAAATACTACTATAACAACAAGTCGGTATAATGCACAATGTAAAAATGTGTTTGTACTACACAAGGTTGTGTTAGTGTTTACGATTATAATAAATAGGTAATGGTTCGATATAAATGAATTTTATTGTTGTATTCACTACTACACCTCACAACTATAAGATAAAGCATACCACAATACCATAGCAGCATCTGCGATCAAAAATTTATACCGGCTTGTATCAAGCGTTACGTTATAATAAAAACAAAAATGTACTCATATTAGTAATCTAGTGTTTCTTTGGGTTTGCAAATGTTTTGATTACATGTCTACTAGTCTCTGTCTAGTCAGTCGATATTTTCAAGTTATTGTGACAAGATTGTTTGATCGGTGTTTGTGTGATTATTGTCCAAAATATTATATTTGAACTATAACAATTATTTAGTGAATTTTGTGATAACGACGACAATATAGTTAAATCAAAAGTCATCATAGTTTATAATACGATCATACTAGAAGACATTAAACCAGAAAACAAAAACCAATTCATTATAGTTCTTATATAGTTTCGCTGATATGAATGTGTAGCAAAACGGAAATGATTAAAATGAATTAAGATAATAGATTTTTGTAGTTTAATATCTGTTGTTGTTTGTGTATACTGCATAATGCTATGTACATATAAAGCATTTAGTGATTCGTCTATTTAATTTTTGTGATTTGTGTATGGGAGTTCTTATCCTGTGTTTAGTTGCTGTAAAACCGCTACATTATAGAACGAAATTAAAGACTTTAGCAAAATGACGTATTTGAGTGAAGATAAATTAAAAGGATTTGAACGATACAAGGTGGGTTTCTTATGACATATACATATAAGTTTGCAATTTTGAATCGTTTGGTTTCAAGTCGTGTTTTAAAATTTCGTAAAATTGCAAATTCATATTCAGAACACAATTCAACCATGAACCAATTATTATAAAAACTTCAGCTGCTGTTGTATATTATTATGACGTGTGTAGTTTGTAACTAAAATGCTCTTTCTTTACGCACAAAGTTTAATACAGTTCATACCTATACATGAGCAAAAACAACTGTTCGATCTCAAAAGTTTCAAGGTTATGGTCATTAATAAATATGATATACGCTACTCGTTAATTATGTTATCCAAATACAAATAGTGTATGGGGATTTACCTTCAATCAACCGAAATTCGGTAATCTAATCGATATGTGGGTTATAATTGATTAGATCGATTTTATTCCCTTTATCTTCTATTTATTGTTTACATAGGATACTTACATCTACTTGCTAACTGCACTTTCGTTTCTAATAATTCAAACTAATTATCTTTAGCTTCGATATTTGTTGTGATGGGGAACTTATTTAAAATTGGTTCAAATCTTAGATAAACCTAAGTTAATCTAAGGGATAAATTATTAAAATTGATGGCGGTGGGATATGTTTTGGTTTTCTTTTTCCTCCATTAATGGAATTTTACTTACTTATATATTTCAACACTTTTAGTTAAGTAAGAGTTAATCTATGGTCAACCATTTAAGTTCACCAGCCTTCGTAGAACACTGGATTTAAATTTCAATATAAAGTTTAGAGCTTCGTTTAAAACATATTTTATCAACAGCCCTTCTCGGTAGGGTTTCTAAATATCTGACATTTATGATTATCCGAATATCGAATACTTACGGATAAAATATTTCGGATAATCCGAATATCCGGATAGTAACAAAAATTATACTATATATATTCCAATTCAGAGTTTTTAATTCTTTGCAGATTATTATATAAAAAACAATTCATAAAATAATAATATAATTATACATAAATCTAACATGTAAATTATCATAAAAAATTTATATATTTATTTCAACAAGTGCATTAAATTTTTCGAAATAAAGGCGAGTTCTAATTTGTAATCTAAAGGGGTTTCCTCCAATAAGGGCTCTTGTGTTAGTTTTTAAAGTCTTAAGACCTAAGTCTTTATGTAAAATACGGTGTAATGTCGTTTGTGGAATGTCTAATTTCAAAGATCGGCGAGAAATCAACAAACCTGGGTTTTCTTCAACACTACAGGCTACAGCAGCAATATTCTCAGTGGTTCTTAAGCGACGCACACGGATCGATTCTTCACATCAATAACTTGTCGCAACAGCTCACATTTTTTCACCAGTTTCCATATTGCCAGCCGAGACAGACAGTGCTTGACGACAGACGAAAACTGCTTTAGTTTTGCGAACTGGTCATAAGCGACAGTGAATTTTTACTTACATCCTTAACAGCTGTTCCAAGGGGCGATAAGATATCAAGCAACAGTTTTAAAATGGATACTCCGTTATTTTAGGTTGACCCAATTCATTCATAGTTCTATTTACCAGTTCCTTTATTTGATGACAACATTTGATCATAGTTTTTAAAGAATTCTATCGTATTTT
Source organism: Tipula lateralis (assembly GCA_963932295.1). Taxonomy (NCBI): domain Eukaryota; kingdom Metazoa; phylum Arthropoda; class Insecta; order Diptera; family Tipulidae; genus Tipula; species Tipula lateralis. Next base: position 97,954,337 of record OZ010736.1, read on the forward strand.
GATGTAACATCAGCAATGGTTTACTCTCTTGTTCATTAACATACATATACTTTTAATATATTATTTTTTACTGAAGAGGATTTAATCATATTTATAATTTTCCTGAGGTTTTCTCTGCTTTTTCGAAGATTATGCTAACATCTTCAAAACTATTTACATTCATAAAATTTATATTATTTTTTAAGTAAAATTAAATGTAAAAACTAAAATATATCCGAATAATTATGTTAAAATTTACGAATAATCGAATAGTTAAAATTGGTCTCGGATTATTCGAAGATCAGATATCCGGATTGGAAATCCTACTTCTCGGTATGTCCAAGCTAGATTCAAGAGGTCTAATTTAATTCTAGCTAACTCAAGGGCCTATTTTAGTATCAATGAGTACTAATCGGATTTTTCTTGCCTTTTCGCTCGGGTTTCTATTGTCTTTTCATCATAATATTCGATGAATGACCCATTTTTTAGTAAATTGTTATAAGGCGCTCATCATTTTTTACAAACTCTCATAAACCCTTAATTACAAATGAAATCTAGTTTTATTTGTGTCAATTTCTTTTTCAGTAAAATATTATTATTCCACCTTATTCATCAAACTAGTTCGAGCTTCAAATGAAGCGTAAAATATTTCGAACATTATTATTTTCCAGCTCAGAAAGGCAGTTTCACCCGTACCCTCAAATACAAAAGTTATTTGTGCTAGTGATCAGGGAGACAAATCAATAATCTTAATTTAAGATATTCGCTTAACACGCCGGCTCTAACTAAACCATCCAGCTTAAGGCCATCCGTAAAAAAATTATAAAGCTTCAGTATCCGGTACATATTCGTCCTTCCAGGATTCCCTGGAGCGATATAGGTTCGAAACCTCTAATGTAAGCTTAAAACTGAAATCGAGATTCGCCAGTGCCTCAATTAGCACCCGAATTATTATCGATGGAAACATTTCCGTTGTTATGTTAATCTAATAACAATAACCCGAATTATTATCGATGGAAACATTTCCTGTTTGAAAACATTTCCGTTGTTATGTTAGCTATAGGGAGAAGGTGAAACATTATCTCCAACGCTCGAGTTGGCATCTTCGTTAGCGCACCGTTAAAGAGCATATAGGCCATACTTTGCACCTTCTCCAGTATTTTCCTGTAAGTTACTTCGGTTTTAAGCCCCATATTTTTAGTGAGGCTTTCACAATCCACAACAAACAATCGTTTTGATAGTTTTGACTTCCCAAAAAAATAAAACTGTCATCGTCTGTATTTCCTATACTCTAAATACAGGAAATACAGACGATGCTATATTTAAAATTTAAAAGTATAATTTTTTGATTAGTTTGGAAATAAAGTGACAATATTTACAGTTTAATTTTATAGTTATAAGATGTTTCAAATTTTTTTCTCCCATACTGCTTACCTTATTGTGAATGAGCTTTTAGTCATAATCAGATCTGTTTACATAGACGGGCTTTATTTAGAATTAAACGTACTTGTATGTAAATATAACATCCAATATTTTTCCCTTTCAATTTGTGATGTCGTTAATCTGGTTCAGATAATGATTGTGATATACACACAATTTATGCTAGTTAAACTTTAACTTTGTGACAATGCTATCAGTCAATTTAATTATATATAAATTATAAAACTCATAGTTCCGCTATTCAAAATAATTAAGACATACTTAGTTACAATAACTAAGTTAAATCTACTTTGTCATTTTGTATATTATAAAGAGTGTATCTTGTATCTGGAGTTTGCCTCACACTTAATTTAAATCTGTTGTCCTTCACATTTTATAAATGTTTATTTAGTTTGATCTACTGGCACAATCTACTCGCAATTATGCGCATATATAGTATAAACTTTGACCATACAAAGAATTTTGTAGTTGGGCGATTACCCTTATTTGTGGATAAGATTAAGTAATAGTACAAGGAATCCATAACATGAGTAACAACAACCATTAACAATGTCAATCGATTTTTTTCATATATAATTTAATTAATAATTATGATTACAATTGCTTTAGATTTAAATAGGAAAGGCCATTCGTCTACCAGCGGATACTATAATTATATAGTCACGGGAAATAAGTTGATTAATGTATGTACTTATTATGACAACCTCTACATCTCAATAACATTAATGCATTTGGCGCGGAATACTATCAACTTATTTTTATTTTGATAAGAAATCGAAAAATCATGCGATTTTATATACTTAATTATATTACTACTGTGTAATATTTTCGAAAAATAATTCATTATTTGTATGATTAGAGTTGTTTCGATGATTAAACCAAGTTAATTTATATATAGAGTGATAAGGCGGTTTCATTGAACTATACGTCAGTTACTTTTAAACACGTGTTACGTGCATTCGTATTACAGAGAACATTCACCATAAATTTTATATATGTCATATAAGAAGCGATGTAGTATGTATGATGGCCTTATGACACTTACTCACATCTCATATGATAAAATCGTTTTATAAATAATAATATTTGTGTAAAAAATTGTCGTTATGCGTGTATTATAATTGACTGTAAAGTAGAATTCATGTCGTATGTATATATATATATATATAATCTACAATTTAGTCAACCGGATTTAGTCTCGTTGATCTGTGTCCAATTTCAGATCATTGGATGAATTTGACTCATTTTTATTATTGTCGAATTCGTTTGTTTCTACGTACGAAACATTGCCTGTCCAGATTCGAAGAAATTTTATATATTTGTAAATTTGTAATTTATGAACCATTGTCGCTCTTTAGTACAAGTTATATTTTTTATCTATCCACTTTTTACAATAACTTCACTACTCCTTTTTTGTACAAACGAACACTTAAAATGAGTGGATTCAAATTTAACTTAAGTAAACTTACTACTTCATCGCGAACATTTTTTATTTTACGAGCATATCCGATGTTAGCAATGAAATAATTTTGAACTAATGGTAAGTTAAGTAACATAGTTTGGTAACAAAAAGAAAAGAAGCTTTACGATTTGACACATGGTGCTACTCAGCACAATGACCAGTGAAACCAGCGAAGATACTGTACTGTAGCAAAATTCCAGGACTGAAGAAAGTTATTCTTTTCAGCATAAGCTAAACGAGGAACATCTGCAACATGCTTCACAAGATTAGCAGTACATTTTCTCTTGAAACAGTTCTCATTAGGGAGAAACGCGTAAATGCATTAAGACATGATCTTCCAAGTTCCAGTAATATGTTTCAGTATCACGTCTTACCTGATCCAATTCGTCAAACAACCATTATACGTTTGAAAGAGGACAGTACATAAACTATTATAAATTAAATATTCTGATATTTTTTAATTTAGTCAAATGTAATTTTGGTTTGAAAATGAAAAAAATAAATTCTCAAATTCGCTTCATTTTACAATATCACTACTAAGGGAATTACACTTCGTAGATGCTTCGAAAATGATTTCGGCACTAAAATTGCTTTTAGTTAATGATGGTTTGTTCGAACAATCGTTCATAACTAATTAAATTCTCTAAAAATTACTGTAAGACTGGTAACTTTGATTTACCGAATCTGCGAATCACTCTTCTGAAACGAATCGAAATTGAGCCATTTATAAAGAAATTGATAACGAGCGATGAATCTCCAACCCAATCTTGGTATTAAGAATTTAAGTCATAATACTTTAGGCACGTAAGGTAAAGTTTTATTTGGTTTTATGTTTGGTGGAATAGGAAAAAAATTATGAGATACTCCAACCTGGCCAGAAGAACGATTCCACACTCTACTGTCAACAATTAATTTCATTAAAATTCGTAAATGAGGTAAATCAGTAAGAATTATCAAAAGGTACTTCTTTGATCACGACAATTCTATCGTTTGGGCGGTGTGATCGGTGGTGTGAATGAACACATCTGGATCCCCTGTTGAATTTAGAATCCATGGGCCGTCTCATCGTTCATGTCAGTACTATAGGCTGACATGGAGCTATGAAATGCGCTAATGGTTCTACGAAAAATAGGACCTATAGCCGCACATAAAAGTGGTATCTAAACGAACCAAACGCCGGTCTAAGTGTAAGTTAGCAGCCGCAACAACATAACATAACACTATATATACAAAATTACACAATAAAGTCATAATACAATAATACAAAATTAAGTCGTTCTATAACATCATTTGTCAGACCGAACCGGGTGTAGCGAAAGAAAATGCTCACAAATAAATAATAATTATAGAATTCTTAGATTTCTAAAGCTGCTTAAAAAGTGCCTGACCGAAAACCATCATAAATCTTGCGTCAACCAAATCGAAATAAAAAATGATACCAGACAGCGAAAGTGACAACCTATAGTGACATAACTATTATGCCACTAGAATGAAATCTACAAGACTCGTTTTATTATTTCACTCGAAAATGATGTTTAAAGTCTTGACTCTAGGTTTTCTTCTCTTTATCTATAATAATTAGCGTAAATGAGTAGAACAGAGCCCATGAATTACTATTATTATACTTATGATCGATTAACTAAAATAAATAGCCATTGATAGAGTAAAAATTATGATAGTAATCACTACTGTTGATTAAAATATCGTCTATCGTCAATAGAAAAATTAAGCTCCATAAAGTTGACGGTTTCCAGTGCAGAGACCATAGCATATAGTTACACTTCAAATTTCTTTTACATACGATCAAATATTATGATACGAATGTTTTATAATTTATATTGACTTGTTTATTAAAATTAATGTTCAATAATCTAGTAATTACCAGTTCTATTAAATTATGTTATCTTATCTAATCTGAACTAACAACCTGTATGTAAAGGGCAATTTTATGGTTTGACATTGAAAAGAAATAACAAATCAAAGTGTTACCACTAGTGTAAACACCCATATTAACCATCAAAATCGAACTTAAGATCAGCTTGAGGTTTAGGCTAGATTTTAGTAAATACTGGATATTTTGTGTAACACTATAATACATAATTCGGCTGTCACAGGGATGATATAAATGTATGGTTTTGAATTTATGGCCACTGAATCGAAAAAATTCAGCGGACCTAATTGATGCTGTCTGTGAATATATCATTCGAAATTTAATGTACTCGTATGTTTATATTTGCTTGTTCTATAGTTCAAAGACAAATGTTAAGTCATTTACAATCAAATATGATTATCCAATTTCGTATGACATTTTTACTTATAATGTAATTCTTTCGACCCAGCATCCTTTGTACCATTTGTCACAACAATATAGTTACAAGTACAAGATACGCACCGTATATATGGTTGTAAACAACTTTAAAGACTAATGACGTTTGAAAAAAAATTATGCACGCTGTCACCAGCTGTTAAGCAGCTGCAACAGTACGGCGATGGGACTACTTTGTTTCAAGGTACTGATTATACCTTGACTGTACTGATTATATTATTTATATTTCGATATTATACAATGTTGGTATTACTTCCAAAATTTGCTTTACAATATATGTACATATATAGATTATTTGCTTCATTGGATCCTATTTCAAAAAATTTATTATTCGATCTAATGTTTAAACATCGTACGATTTTATTTGATTATAATGTTTTTAAATTAATACTAAAATTTGACATTTTAGAATGTTATCGAAATACATGTCAAATATCGATACAATAATTCTTATCATCATCGTTTATATGCAACAATTTTGCGTAAACCCACCTTTTTGATAATGTCAGTCATCAATCAATATATGCAATCTAATTTACTATACACATTTTAGACATGCATATACTTGTGTATCAGATCAATGTTATCTAACGACTGATAATAACAAAATTACGGTTTAAATTTAATGAAACACATGCATCAGTGATATGTCATTGACATATACATATATATCAATGAGCTTGTTATGTAGATATTGTTCATATTTATACGATTACCTAATTAGTCTTTAAGGATGTATAATACATTTTACATATAGGTACATCGTATTTGGTGACAACACATTTGGTATTTGATTTGATTCAGTATTTCTAATCTTTGCAATTTGTGTTAAGAAACGCCAACAGCTTCATCTACATGACGTATAATTTGTACGCGAGATCAACAATCTGGGTAATTTTTCTCTTCAAATTATCTGCTGCGTAGTACATATAACCGTCTAGCTGGTAATAAATGTTATCCACAGTGACCAGAAAAGATGCTACTTCAGGCCAAAAAGTAAAGATACTATCCAAAGAACGATCAAAAGCGGTCACGTGCGTTTTACAATAAAACAAGACTATCAAAATGAGCAGTCTTAGTGGAGCAACACCTTCACAGTCACAGTGGAGCAACAATTTTTTTGGTTACATAAAAAACCACATCCGTGATTGAGCGACTGAGAACCTAGTTATATTCATTTTACAATCTGTGGTAAGATTTAAACGAATTTAAGTTTTAATAGTTTGTCAATTCTCGATTAGTGTTTTTAACTGCTTGCAACTGCTTCGTTTTGACATGCTGCCAATATCTTCACTCTGACCTCTGTTTCAATATTGTTCCACGTATCCTTAATCAAGTTGAAAAACTCCTTTTTGTTTGCCTTTTTAGTAATCGAAATATAACTATCGCAGTCGGGTTGAGATCTGGGTTTGGTGCGGGGTCAGTCAATCTGGTTAATTGTGTTGGTGTTCGTTATTTGTAAGATGGTTCCGTTTAAGTATTATATGTAAAGCTTATTCAAAATTGTGATTCAATATGTAGTCATCCCATTTATGATCACCTTAACCATAATGCTGTCGGCTTATAAACTAGTCACTTCTTTTTAATAATTTCGTTTATGAAAGGATTTCGTTGTTATGGTAGCAATTAATAAGCCATCTTTTACTATCTTTTATTTGGTTCAATTCCTTTAATTCTCTAGCAGATGCTGTGTTTTCTTGACCTCTCATACGTAAATTAACGTATTTGCAAGACTCACCAAACATTTCTTTCGCTTATGTCCAATTCGTTTGATATTTATTGTTGCTACATTTCTCTCGCGATTATGCAACTATCGGCGAAAATGTAAACAAAGTGTAGTTATAACTTATGATTCACCCACCATCATAATTTTTTGGTATGCTGCCAGTCTCATTGAATCGTTTTTTGTATGTTATATTTGGTTTCGTCAATCTATTTCACTTAATCTCATGACTGATTAAGTTGTCTAATTAATTTCCTAATTACCATATGATCAATTCATCTCAGTTTTTTGTAGGGTTTCACGTCTCACGTTTTTTAAATATCCCAGATTTTATGTATACGATCATAGCATCCTAAATATACAAGCAGCAATGCTTGACCCTTTAAATTTATCGAGCTTATTTATGGGATCTAGATTTTCATACACTCCATAAGAACTAATGTAAAATTGAAGATTTTTGGCTCAATTTTAATAAATGAAAAATACTGAAAACGAAAATTATTTTTATATCAATATTTAAATCAAACTTTTTCATATAACATATATGCAAATCAAATGAAAATACGAATTATTTAAATAGTTATGATAAAAATAAAAACGGTTTGAATTATTCAATTTTTATACATGTTTATGTTATAATTGGTTCTAAACGCCGTATAAAAATATATAAAACGAGATCAATGACGTATGAACTACGAAAAAGAAACATATACTTAAAATATTGGATGAGAGATGGCACTTAATAATTTTAATAATATAAATCGTATTTATTGATATTTTAAAGCATATTGTCAATGCGATAATACGAAGTACACAATTAAAATATCCAAACATGTTAATGAAAATACATACTTCAAAAATTATTTAAATTGTTTTTATTTCCATTCAAAAGTTACACTCGATACAAGATGGCATCATAAAAGTCGTTACGATTTTTAACAGTGTGAACTTTTAAAACGATTTTAAGTATTTGAATTGTTTTTTTTATTAAAATTCATTTATTTAGATACAATATTAATTATTAATTATAATATAAACGTTCTATTATAATAAATAATTTATTATCGTATACGGGTATAACCTATAAAAATTTTGTAAACAATTTTTGACAGCAAAGAAAAACAAAAATAAAAAATGTATTTTTATTTTTTCTTTGCTGTACACTGTCCGAAATTTTTTAGTAATAAATTTGAATTGTAGGGCGATTTTATTATTTTTTTAATGTCGTCACAGCTTATTGATGTGTTAGTAAATATGGGGTATAAACTTTTTAAGTTCGTTTTCGATGCTTGGTGCTTCTATATTTAGGATGCTTTGATACGATATACATATAGAATTGAACTCTTAACATTTGTTTATGAATTTTCCTTTTCTAATTGGTTCTAAAGACATACCTCAAGTGTTTAGGTTGTTTATCTGAATCATCGATTTATGGGCATATTATTGCCTCTGACTACTATTATTCTGATTATTATTTGAGTTTAAATATTTTTTTCTGGCATACTGAGGTAAAAAGCTCGTGTTAAATTGGAAATAATTTTCTTTTCCAATTTTGCTATGGAAAAATTATTCTCAATTTATAAATATTTACACCGAACTTTTTTGATCGGTAGGCAGGAAAAAATACATTTGAACAGAAATCTCGAGGAATTACCAGTATAGTGCCACAGGTGAAGTATAATAGAAAAATTTGTTCGAGATATTGGCATTTTTAAAGACAACCAACATTACATTAAAATGCTATATACTTAATGTAAGTTTCTTATGTCGAAAGTATACCATTGTCGCTGATCTATGAACGATATGGTAGCAGTTCCAATGTATCTACCTGTTGTATGTTCCAGACTGTTTCGTTACGGTGAGAAATGAAAAAGCAGACAAATTTCCGTTAGCAGAAAAATATAGGAGATCAATGAATGATAGTTGAATCAATATAGTAAATTGTATAATAATTAAACTTATTTGGAAAAAACTAGGTATTCAGTATATGTACAGCTAAAACAGTTTCATAGACAGCAGATAAATACACTTGTGCGTTGTAATTCTTCCTCACATAATGACTACATCAAAGATTAAGAGGAAAACAGAAACAGTATTCCAGTATTAACCATACCATAGCAGCACTTCACTGGTATATATGAGTCCACGGCTTATTCTAAGAGGTCATTAAAAGTAAATCGTAATGTGTATATAATATGCCTTACTTATTTTCAATTTCAAGTATACTTACTCGTGTTATTAATAATTAATTAATTATAGCCGTCTGTTTCGTATTACAAAGTGCATATATATTTTATTTAATTATTCATTAAAACAGGTTTAAGTATAAATAAATTCTAAACTAAAATATTTTAATATTTTAATTAATCTATTTAAATAAATTAGTACGCAAATAACTATCGCGATGATGTGCGCAAAAAAAATTTACAGAAACATTAAATTTACTTAAAAGTATGTGATTCTTTTTAAAAAAAAAGTTAATTTCTTATCGTCTATTGTAAGATCGTCTCATTTTCATTTTAAATTTGAGTACTCAAACAAATATCTTCTAAGATTATTTCTATAAATCTAATGTAAACATTTATAAATAGATAACAATATTTTGATGTGTATTTAAATATTTTAATTAGTTTCTGGAGATGTAATACTAAGTCTAAAATTGTATAATTTTCTAATGTGCATTCTTACAAGTCTTACTGGGTATCCACCAAAGATAGTATAACAACAAAATACTATAATTTTTTATTGTGTAAATATACTATTATAATATCCGAACCTCGGTTTTAGATCAACTGTCAAGCATTCACGCATTTTACTATTTGATTATCTACACGGTGTAGAATCAGTATAACGGTTTCTTATAATTTTAATGGTCAATTTAGATACCACAACTATACTGGAGACTAATACCACAGACATATATCTAGTTGCGTCACTATGATTATGAAACTTTGATTTTCGAAATGAGAATACATGACACACTATAGTTCTCATTTCATTTGACATTTTGTCATAATTCATTTAAATTCTTACATTAACTGTGTGCTTTAAAAATAGTTTTGTTTCGTCCTCTACCCAAATTTTCCTATTTCTATTTCTAGTTTTATTTTCCGTTAGTTTATCGAATTCTGTATTATTTTATTTTTTTGAAAACTTCATTTTTTATAAGAAAACTAAACAAATATATGAAAAAACCTATAATTATAGTTTTTGCTATTCAAACTGTATAAATTGGCACGGTCGTCACTAAAATGACATGAGATGAGAAAAAATAGCTCATTCCGAAACCATGTTTAAACCAAGTTGCAAACCATGGTTAGCAGTGACACATTACAACGAAATCATGGTTAACTCGAAACTGTAGTTACGAAATCAGATATGTGTCTATAGTATTACAGTTCATTTGTAATTAGTGAAACTTCTTGTTACATATAATATTCGTTCACATCGCTAAACAGAAACACACGCGCCAAACTGTTAATCGTTTTGATCTTAAAATTCGATTGTTGCTTATTTATATAGCCAAAGAATGATCAAAAGAATAACAGCTGTCACATGCATTGTACAAAAATACAATGGGATAAAAATGGGCATTATTAGACTGGCAACATCCATACATTAACATACAAACAATTTGTTCAAAGGATATGTGAAAAGTAGGCCAATTTTTGGACAATATATAGGGGATAATATATATATATATATATATATATATATATATATATATATATATATATATATATATATACAGGGTGATCCGGTTTGGGATGCTAATCCGTTAAGGCGTGATTCCTTGGTTCATTCTGAGAAAAAAATCGTATTGGGAGGGAGGTCCATTTTTGATATCCATCATTTATTTTTGAGATCGTAAGGGGAGGGGGTCCATTTTTGATATCCTTTGAGATATAGGGTGTTTAAAAAATTCGGTCCAAAAAAAGATACACACAAATATTGAACTGTAACTTCCGAAATACTTATTTGAGAGCAACCAGCTTAGTCTTATTAGACTAGTAATTGTATAGGCTACGTTTAAAGTCTAAGTAGCTATCTTGCATATGCTGCCTTTTGAGAGCTATATTGCTTTAAAATAAAAAAAAAATATTTTTTCTTTTTAAAATTCAGTTGTTTTTTAGAAAAACTGAATTTTATAAAGAAAAAATATTTTTTTTTACTTTAAAGCATTGTAGCTCTCAAACGGCAGCAGATGCAAGATAGCTACTTAGACTTTAAACGTAGCCTATACAATTACTAGTCTAATAAGACTAAGCTGGTTGCTCTCGAATAAGTATTTCGGAAGTTACAGTTGAATATTTGTGTGTATCTTTTTTTTGGACTAAATTTTTTAAACACCCTATATCTCAAAGGATATCAAAAATTGACCCCCCTCCCCTTACGATTTTTTTCTCAGAATGAACCAAGGAATCACGCCTTAACGGATTAGCATCCCAAACCGGATCACCCTGTATAAGGGGTGTTTTGTTAGAGGTTCACAACTTTGAGTTGGCAACACTGCTTTATTTGACAACCCATTTAACAGCTGATAGTTGCTTTATGTTAAGGTTGGTTTGGCATTTCATTATGGATAGGCTTACATCAGAGTAACGCTTGCAAATTGTTGAAATTTTTTATCACAATAAGTCTCTATCCATTGGAAAATTGACTGACAGTCAAAAAATACGAAAAGAGAATTAATTATAAAACTCCAACTAAAAGACAAAGACAACGTTATTGTTTATTTATTTATTTATAGCAAATATATAGCAGAATTAAGACCATTAATTATTCATTCTTGGAATTTTTTTTAATTATAAATTAAAATTTAGAATTAAATATCACAATGCTAAACAAATATGATTTTTATTTCAATTCAATTATAATTTTACCAAAATAATATATGAACTATTTGACCCTTGACTATAAAATTGGTTGTGTACGAAAATAATTTCTTGTCTTACAGAAATTTTATGTATAAGGCTGAGTGTGAATGCAATCAAAAGTATTCAATTTTACACTTTTTATCGCAGTCACACTACCACAAACACAAATATTTTTTCCAGTCAAATTTGACTGAGATAGCTTTCTGTTTCTCTTACACTACTATATAAAATCTATATTATTGTTCCATTTCCAATTTTTCTCATGGAATAAGGCCTTAATGGTTCTGTTCGTCAAACTTATTGTGCACTTCGTCTAACAATAGATCGAATAACAATATATCGTTTTCTAACCACGTTTGCTCTTAATGATAATGTGCATCACTTGAGACACCGAACAGTGCGGACTGAAGAAGCTGTAGCCGCTGTACAGGAAAGCATTGAAGAAGATCTAAATCAATCATTTCGTCGCCGTTCTCAGCAATCGGGGTTGGTACGTGAATTAAAGCAAAACAACAATCGTATGCGCCGCCAGTTCAGCGTAACGACTGGAGCACAAATTGATATTGATGTTGAATTTCCATTCAAAATTTTGATCTCCGATGAAGCCCATTTTTGGTTGAATGGGTACGTAAATAAGCAGAATTGTCGCATTTGGAGGATAGTTACAAACTTTTGTGGAAACACCATTACATCAACAGACAATTACTGTTTAGTGCACTTTATGAGCTGGCGGAGCCATTGGTCCATATGTCTTCAAAAATGATGATGGTCAGAATGTTACTGTGAATGGTGAGCGGTATAGGGACATCATTAGAATTGTTTCCGTGCCTCGATTTGTTGGTATTAATGCCAAACAGCGCACGCTATAATTACTTTACTCAAAGAAACTTTTGATGAAAGAATAATTTTGGGTCCAACTAATTCCAAAATCGTGTAATTTAACCCCATTGGATTATCTTTTTTGGGGTTATGTAAAGTCACTTGTCTACTTCGGTTACTAGAGCCAATTGAACACAATTTTCTGGCCTATCTATGATATAGATAGTTTAAAATTGGTGAAACGAACTTTTCCTGTAGTCTTAAAATACTACACATTTTTAATTTTATCTTAAACTCTTGTTCCTTTTACGAGCAATTGAAACTCAGTAAAATAATTTCAATTCCAGAAATTAGCAATTCTGTTGAGTTATCCCAGTTTAAACCAGTCAGTATTTTAAGTTCCATTTCCAAAGCCTTTGAGATAGTAGTAAAAAATAAAATTCAGTCCCATATAATTAATGGTTTACTCAATGTTTCTCGATTTGGGGTTAGAAAGTCCCATGGTACGAATACTGTGTTATTGAATATCAGCAATGATATTCGGCGTAATATGGAAACAGGAAACTGACTTCTCTCACTTTGTTAGATTTTTCAAAGGCCTTTGATTCCTTAAATCCCAACATTCTTTATAACAAGCTTTTCGAACAATTTAAATTTTTCCTTTCGGCTGCTAGATTTGTAATAAATTATTTATCGGATCGTTAACAAACAGTTTTTTTGGTAGTTGTTAATCTAATTTTCTGATAGTTAGTTCAGATGTTCCTCACGGTTTGGTATTTGGTCCTTTATTATTTTCTATATACATTAATTATATAGAATCCTCGTTAAGCCATTGTTCGTTTCACATTTTCGCTGATGATGATCAAATTTATAGAAATTTTAAGTTAGATCAGCATTATATTATTAGTGATATTTCTCTGATTATCGAGAATTTAGATAGAATATATAATTGGTCGATTTTCAATGGGCTCGTCTTAAATGCTAGTAAATCGTAATCTATTATTTTTTACAAAAAATCGTTAGATACATTTTCTTAATGGGTTACTCATTCCGTTTACAACTACTGTTGCTAATTTGGGATAGTATTTAACCAATCGCTTACATCGGGTGATAGTTAAAGTTAATAAAAAGATATTTGGATTACTTAGTTATCTGTATAAAGTGGTAGGATTAAGGGATAGTCAGTTTAAAAATAGAATGTTTTTGTCCTATATCCTTTCACATTTCCTCTATGTTGATGTTGCTTTATTTGGTATGTTTCAAGAGAATATGACTATTCTAAAAAGATGTTTTAATGCTTGCACTCGTTTTATTTTCGGAATAAGAAATTTGACCGCTTTTATTAAGAAGCTACTCAAAACTAAAGAACCATTACGCCAATCTTCACACTTAGACCGGCGATGGTCCGTTGTGATACCACTAAGTATGGCTATAGGTTCGATTTACGTAGAACCATCTGCACATTGCATAGCTCCATATGTCAGCCTATAGTACTTGGCATGAAGGATGGGACGGTCCATGGATTCTTAACTCAACAGAGGATCCAGATGTGTTCATTAACACCACCGATCGCACCGCCCAAACGATCGATGGTAAATCCTTTTTCATCCTTTTTTGCATCTTGCCCCTATCGGGATTAGAACCCGGTACCTCGTGCTCCAACTGCCGCAGATTTAACCACTACGCCACCTGGGCGGTTTCTAGGTCTTTAAATTTCCATATTTTTTGTTAGAGGTATTTCTCTATTGAGTTCCATCCAATATCAGGAGTTTGAGATCTGCCGAGACGTTTGAATCAAAATTTCTTGAATGGTGTGCTAGAATGATAATATAATTAATTTAAAGTTACAGTAGTAAAGGTTTTTTATTATTTTTTCTCCATCCTGCTGCTCATACCATTGTAAATGAGCTTGTACTCAAAATGGGATGTGTTTGCATGGTGTTGATTTTTTCAGTAAACAATTTAAGAGGTTCTTATGCCTAATTTAAGTAATAATTTTTTACATGTTGCTTCCATATGCGCTTTTCTTTCTTAATCGAAATTATAAGCATTAAATAAATAAATATATCAGTTTGTATAGCTGACAAGTTTCTGTTTATGTTAAATTTATAGAGTCCTCATGCAATTTGGACTTAAAAAGTGTTTTTATGAGTATGAATGAATTATGAAAGTGAATTCTGTGTTAAGCTGTCTATAGCCTTATGACACTGTAAAACGTCCCAGAAGCATATACGGCGTTTGCTTATGTTATGACTATAACGCCTAAAACACAAGGATTGCTCCAGAATTCTAAAACAATCTATGCTAAAGATGTACCAAGAGTTCAAAATCAAACGATCTTTTGCCGTCGATGCGACTTATGCAACTATATCTGTAAATACTGGCTGGCCACCCCAAAACATTCAGCTGTCTGCAAAAAGTTTTCTGTAACACGATTAATATGTTTAATACGTTTAATAAATATATAACATGTGATACACAAACGATCGAATGAAGCGGATATAGCGTAAATTTGTTTATATAAATAATATAAGATTACAGTGAAAAATATAAGTTCAAAGGTGGTAATTGATAACAAACGAAATTTTTAAGTTTTGAAATGTTAAGCCTTTGACATTATATGATATATCAACATGTGCGAATATTATTTACGATCGTACGAGTTCCGTTAAATTTTAGTACATATTTCAACAATCGTTTTTCAGTTTAATCATTGTGGGTAATGGTTGAGTTGCAACTTGTTAAAATTCGAATTAACTATTAGTTTTATTAAGTTGTCTTATAAATTTTGGTACATTTTGTACATTTCTTTGTAAACCACAATAGTGGATAATTTTCGTCCGACAATTTCCGTTTTGTTCTTCGAATCAAAACCTTATATTATACCTGATATTGTCAATGTCATTACTTTATCCTCAAATAGGAACCTGAACCAAAGCAATACAGTCGGCATAGAGAGAATATGAATGACAGAAAAACAAAAAATTTCCATCAGAAGTGTTATGCGATAAGGTTCTGACTATCTATTCTGGTGCAGACCGTTAAAGTGATGATGCATCTCTTAAATGATAACAATATACGGCTGACTCAAGTTCCATAAAAGTGGAAGGTCCATCTACCGGAGCTAAGTTATCGGCCAGCACGCTTCGTTAGATACCCTACTGACTGAACATCCTGACTTAATTTCACTGTCAAGGCGATTTGATTAAATTATTGTTTTCCAAACCAGTTTCGAGCAAATAGTGTTCTAGTGAATTGCCCTTAAGCTCGAGATCAAGTACGCACAGATATGATGATCGATGCAATTTATCTTTAACCCATAGAGTATTACTCTGAAAAGTACAATTACTTTTTATAGATCATAGATAATAAAATTATTCGGATATAGATAATAAAATTATGTAGATAATTGTACCTAAATACTTACCATGAGTAATAGTCGATCTATAAAGTTTACCACATCTTCGTCAGAGAGGATCCCTTTCCAGAAATACATATAAATAATATGGGTTTACTAAACAAGAGTGTAAAAAATGCGAACTAATTACTGTCATGTACTTCAAATACAGAGTCTTGAAATATGATAGCGATGTAGTCATGCCAGATGTAAGACACGTAACCGATATAGAATTTAACAAAACCTCAATAAAAGTATCTGTATGTTGTATACAACTCACAGTTTTAAAACAGCAGACCGAAAAATGGACACCGGCAATGTTATTCAGCACTAAAAAAATGATCAAAAATACAACGATTAAAGAGGAACCATATTCCATTAAATCAAAGATGTAGTTTAAAATAGTTGAATATCATGATAGATTCTAGTCTGAACTTAGAAGCTCATCTAGAGTACACGAACGATATATCCTGTATGCTACCAAATATAAGGTTCCACTGCAAATACATCGCTTTGGATATATCCAAGGCTTTCGACAAGGTTTGACATGAGAATCTCATTTGTAAACTTGTGGCATACGGCTTGGATTCGATGATCGATCATCAAGTGGATAAAAAGCTTTCTCAAAGACCGAAAGATCAACGTTGTGCTAAATGAAAGATCATCAACGACACACTCTCAAATGCCGGAGTCCCTCAGGGATCAGTTTTGTCACCAACTTTGTTTTTGTTTTACATTGATGACTTGTTGGATAGCACTGTAAACCATTGCACTCTTTCTATTTCATTCGAGGTCGAGCCTACTCCTTCAGAGATAACGGTAAACGGCTGGAAGTCGTCACTTCGCTTAACTCCGATTTGAGTACAATATTTGAGTGGGGAGTAAAAAATCAGGTCATGTTAATGAGAAAAAAACACAAATATGCACGTAATACTCGCGTAAAAGAAGTCGCAACGAATACCCTTTTGTGGTAAAAGTCCACGTTCTCGTAGGTTGTGAATCAATTCGTCTGCTTGGTGTTCAGATTACCAACAATTTAAAATAGAATGAACACATTATCGCACTGGCCAAATCAGCTTCCGTAAAATCGGATTCCTCAATTGATGCAGACAGTTTTTTTTAGATCGCATCAGGTTCTCCAGATATATAAAACCTTTATTAGAACTTGTATAGAATATTGCTGGCAAGTGTGGAGTGCAGCATTTGGAATTGCTCTTAGAGTTAAGCGGCGTGCCATCCGAATAATACGAAACTCCAGACTTACGAAAGATCTAGACCGCCTACAGCACCGCAGAGATGTTGCAGAACGCGTGTTCTATAGATTAATCAATGGTTAATGTTCTGCAGAATTAAAGGAGAAAATACCACTATTTGTTACGCCAGAACGGGTAACACGAGGAACGGTTTATGCGCATAAGTTTACGATGAAGCTGCTGAAACCTCGAACTGAAGGTGCAAAGCGCGAATTAATTTATCGAACATCTAGGAAGTGGAATTCGTTATCCGGTTTTCAGTTTCCGTTTGAGTATAAAATGCACAAGTTTAAGGTAGCTTTCAACCTTTTCTTGAAGGGTGCAAAAGCTCTGATAGTTGCAAGGAACTGCACCTAATTAAAGCTAAGTTTAAAAAAAAGGAGACATCCTCCATTAGAAGAATATTCGATTCCATTCGTCTTAAAATCAATGCGTTTAAGACTAAATATCTGAACAAGCGATTTCATTACAGTACTAACTATACGTTTAAGCAAATAATTTAAGCATCTTGCATTTCTTATTACCAAAGCCCTCTGGATAATGAAACTGACGTTGATTTTTGTATTTTTTGTTACACTAAATAAAGCTCATTTAGAACATTCCTGCTTCGATTAATTTAGAATGCTTTGTTATTACTCATATTCATTAATCATAATATACAATATATGTGGAAGAGGTGGTAAAGCTCATCGGTCATGATTTCCATGTTTTGCTACTAAACCAATCGAAATGGTTTACCGTCCAAATTGTTCAGTGGTTAAAGCTGATGCAAAAAAGGAATTTCCATTAATTAAAAAATCATGTCAGTAGTGAAGTATAAACATAATTATGCCCCTTTGCTAGTGTGAAGAACTCATGAACTGAACCATCGAACCATATACATGGGTGACTGAATACATAGTATGCATTTACAATAAATCGACTGGTAAAATTAAAAATATCAAGAAAATACTTTATTCGAAAAGCCACTCATGCGTGTGATATATGGTCTTAATCGCAATATTGATTCTTTAAAAAGTAAATCCAAATTTACCATGTCATCTATAATATCAAAGGCGAGAAATACTTGCTCAGTCACCTTATCCGCGTTGAAGCCTTAAACGTGTGCCGCTATATGGTAGGTGAAATCGATGGACAAAGATTTCAGACGGATCGTTAAATAATATTGGTTGCAGAAACACTTAATATAATTAGTTATAGAGGATAGAGCTAGGCATCAAAATTCTGGAACGAGTCTAAAACCGTACTCGTTCTTTAACTGATCAGATCCAACCGTTATATTTGCTATTTATTTTGTTGGCTCTAATCCAAAAGAAATGCTTATTAGAGAACATATATATGTCATGAATTTATTTCTATTGAGGGAAGGCTATTATGTTCATCCTACAAAGTTAGTGGTTATATACCGTTGATCGACTAAAGAAAGAAAAACATTCATCTTGAATAGATGGCATTTGGGAATCGTCATGAATAGTGTTTGGTGTTTATTTCACGTATAACGACATTCAAATCATGGATTAATGTATAACTTTTATGATTTAAGTGTACGTCCACTACTAGTATTTAAGTACTAGAAACTGTACAGATTGTTGATCAGACCCGTCGTCATGTATGGATGTGTGAGTTAGACCTTGACGGATGAGTACGAAAGATGGCTTCTAACATTCGAGAGAAGGATCATGCGTGTGATATATGCGTGTGAGAAGGATCATGCGTGTGCCCAAAACGCGACGTTGATGGCACATACCGAGTTCTTAATGCAAATTTCTGATATAGTGCATGAAATCAAAGGACAGCGAGTATGCTGGCTCGGTCACGATACTGTGCTGATCCAAACTGTAGGAAATACTAGTTGTAAACTCCTGAAGTAAAAACAAGTACATAACATTTTATTGTATTAATAAAATAACCAGATTTATTAGATTTGATTGTAAAAAACGAAATGTAAAATTTAACAGAAAAGAGGATTAAAAAGTCAGTTCTGTTGTGTACCTCAAATAAAAAGTACATAAAATAAATTAAAATATTAAAACCTAAATAATTAATAAAACTATAACCAATATAACTTTAAAAGTGTCTTTTTAAATCGAAAACCAGCCTTGATCCGTAAGGCACACAACAGTGGTGGCAACGGAGAGATTAGTTTTTAAACAGTTTTCTAAATAAAAAATCTGTTGCACTTTTTCCTCATATCATATATGTGATACAAAAGCTGTTGTCAATCCAGCTCATAAGATTACGATATGGTATACGTGTTATAAATTCAAAAATAGTGAGTGATCGCAATTAATATTTTTTATTAACATGTGTTAGCAAAACTGAACTCTTAAGTAAAGTACCGTGTCTTAAACTTGACAACAGTCCTGTGATAAAAAACAGTGGGTAGATACGTAAAGTCTAAAGTCGTACGTATATGAATAAACTTTATAATAGTACTTTAAATACACAAATGACAAAACCTTAATCATTAAACTCATAATGAATTGTTCTAAAATAAAACATAGTGCCAAATTAATGTTAAGTACACTATTATGTACGTATAGACATACACGTATATACGCTAGAGTTAAAATACATAATACCATTTGAAGTATGAACTATGCGGTAAAATCTTTCCAAATCTTATTTAAAAAAAACTAATGATAAAACCTTATAAATATAGTGAAAAGCTGAAAATTAATAAATTAAAATAAAGTTTAAGCTAATTTATATGAATTAAATATATATTGCTGATAAAAAAAAAATTGTGTCATAAAGAAATTAGAAAATGTGCAGAACTTCCTACAATGTCGCCAAGGTCTCAACATCAAACGGTTATGATACAGATCTTTGAAGGGAGAGCCGCCTTTCGGTAGACGAAGAGGTCGCTGTCGGCGACGATGGTTCCACGCCATAGAGCGCGATCTGGCATCTTCTGATTTCTTGCAACAGTATGAAGAGCTGTCTCGTGATTGAATGGAGTTAGATTGTTGACACGGTACGGGCCAACAATGACCTGTAAAAGTCGTTAAAAAAAATTTACAAGAGGTGTAGAAAAGGAAGAATATCTATATATATATATATATATATATATATATATATATATATATATATATATATATATATATATATATATATATATATATATATATATATATATATATATATATATATATATATATATATTTATATATATATATATGTATATATATTCTTCCGTTTTTACACCTCTTGTAAATAATTTTTTTCCTCTTGTAAATAATTAATTTACCTCTTGTAAATAATTAATTTCCAAAGATGTAATTCGATACCATTGCGTCGGAAGGTATGTTTGGACAGTTATGGGACAGCTGACTTCCTCTACATTTGTCAAATCCGACAGTGCTAGGATAATTTTCTCTACAGGTTAAAAAGTAAGTGCTGCATCTTCTGATCCAAAGATCAACTGACAACAGACCCACTGTTTTCTTGGAGTTGCAATATACATATCAATACATATGCGTCAAAAGAAACTATGGTTTTTATAACTGAAACATATAGTCAGTAAACATCTTGTGTGATTCAAGTTATGAGTCAAGATTTACCGAATGATTGTTTACAATTCCAGTAAATGTTGCCTGCTTTATTATATTCCCCTTCAATATATCTTTGTCAAGTAGATCCTCAAACTCAGAACGCGAAATAGCAAGATTCTCTGTTAAACGTATTCTAAAGTTTTCGAAATTAATGCGTGTAGTGAAAGAACCAGCTCAATTTTGCTATTGTTAACTGATGGGCGCCGACCACGACACCAGGTTACCACTAAGTTCCTCGCCATTTGCATATGATCACATAGTACAGTCATATATTTTCTTTACCTTCTAGCATTATGGCAATGCCATCGGTATAACCCTGATATGCCATTCGGGGGGTAGTCACCCTAGTCGTTTCAGTAGATTAGATACCTGACGACTAACGATGTCCTTCAAGGGTAGCACAATTTTCATTTACGAAACTATGATTGCACATTGTTACGATCGGTAGATATATAAAATGATCGTCAGCATCAGTGTGTATCCAATTATTTCAGAAATAAAATACATTAAAATTGCTGAACCTTGGAGAGTATACCGAAACGCTAACTATAATGCCATATTTAAAGAGAATTTTTTTTAATGGCTTGAAGCTTGTCATTAAGGAACAGCATCATTTCTAGATTGTTATTGTTCCTTGATGACGCCACAAAAACGTCTAATTACAAGTAAAAAAACACAAATATGCACATTCACGCGTAAAAGAAGTCGCAACGAATACCCTTTTGTGGTAAAAGGACACGTTCTCGTGGGTTGTGACTCAACTCGTCTGCTTGGTGTTCAAATAAGCAACAATTTAAAATGGAATGAACACATCGCATTAGCCAAATCAGCTTCATGTAAACTCGGGTTCCTCAATAGATGCAGACGGTTTTTTAAATCGCATCAGGTTCTCCAGATATATAAAACCTTTATTAGACCGTGTATAGAATATTGCTGTCAGGTTTGGGGTGGAGCATATGGCACTGCTCTCCAGTTGCTGGATAGAGTTCAGCGGCGTGCCATCCGAATAATACGAAACACCAGACTCACGAAAGATCTAGACAGCCTCCAACACCGCAGAGATGTTGCAGAACTCTGCGTGTTCTATAGATTAATCAATGGTAAATGTTCTGCAGAATTAAAGGAGAAAATACCACCATTTGTTACGCCAGGGCGGGTAACACGAGGGACGGTTAATGCGCATAGGTTTACGGTGAAGCTGCCGAAACCTCGAACTGAAGACGCAAAGCGCGAATTTATTTATCGAACATCTAAGAAGTGGAATTCGTTGGCTGGTTTTCAGTTTCCGTTGAAGTATAAAATGCACAAGTTCAAGGCAGCTATCAACCTTTACTTGAAGGATCGCGCGTTGGGTGCAGGAGCTCTGACAGTTACAAGGAGCTAGGTCAGTCTAAAAGTCCGCCCTGCACCCAATTAAAACTAAACGTAAAAAAAAAAAAAAAAAAATTAGAACACAATTATTAAACATTAATAGTTGCATAACGAAATATTAATTGTTGCATAACTTGAGTAACACGTAACGTCGCAATCCTGGTGGATTCAAAATATTTTTCTACTAAAAAGTGTTATCTCGCCTTGCCTCACATCGCCCTGCTTTTAGCGTAACGCTGTTTAATCCTCACATATAAATTATATGACCAATATTGCGGATCATCCAGCCAACATAACAATTAGTGTAAAACAACGGAAGATCTAGCATTCATCTTTGAACAGATTATTTTTTTATAAAGATACTATGCAGGACAGCATTTTTTGTCATCGCTCAAACAATCCAAATAATTTTATTCGATTATGTGTACCTTTACGTTAAACTACGGTTGATAATCTTGTGAGCCTTATCTTTAAATCGCGTAATATAATTTTTAACTTATACCATAAATTACTGAACAAGAAATATAATAACGAAATTCTTATTTATTTACAGTACAACTGTGTCGACACAAGCTTGCTGAGTGTGTATGTTATGCACCCATTCTGGAATTGGTGTGTTCAGGTATAATAAATAAACAGGGCGAGTCAATTTTTTCATGCTTCTAATTTACTATTTATTTTTAGTTTTTTCCAAGATGGCTAGCACCGAATCTAATCACATTCACAGGATTTCTATTAACAGTAGCTAATTTTATACTAATAGGATATTATGATTATAGTTTTCTAGCAGCCGATAGTTTCAATCCAAACGCAATACCAACATGGGTATTTTTAATAGCAGCAATAAATATATTTGTAGCATATACACTGGGTATGAAAATATATAGTGTGGCAATGAAACAATGATACAAGTTTGATGTTGATTGGGGTATATGTCTTTTTTTGGCCCACCAGATCTAAATTATAAAATATTTCCGCTCCCGCACCCCAATATTTTTTGGTTCCTGAAATAGTTAAACTATTATTGTCGTTAATCATGTGTGTAGTTTAAATGCAACGATTCTATTGTTCATCGATTATATTAGTGTAGTTTCTGTAGGTCTTGCCTAACGAAACCAGAAGTCCACTGTTTTATCCATTCATTTCTGTTAGAAAGATTGGAAACTAAAAGTTTGTAATTAACCATCTTATAAATGTGTAAAAAGCGAGCAAATCATAAAGCTGATAAAAAAAATAGATCTTTATAGTTCAATTACGGACTCAACTAGCTATTCAGCAGTCGATCACCAGCTTGTTATAATCTGATATGAAAGTGGAGTTCTTTAATTGATGAAGATGCTTCCTAATTATTCATTCGTATATTTCAATCAATGTGGATAAGCTGAAGTTGTGAGAGTTGGACCTTAACGGATGAGTGCGAAAGATATAGCTATACTATCATTCGAGAGAAGAATTATGCGTGTGATATATGGCCCAAAACGTGGCGTTGATGGCACATACCGAATACTTTTTAATCACGAGATCAGGAATTTGTTGTGAATTCCTGATATCGAGCATGAAAATAAAAGGGAGCGGGTACGCTGGCTCATTCAGGTTCTGCGTGCTGATTAGAACCGAATGATACAGCGATCTTGTCAGGAACAGCCGCATTTCGGTAGCCAAAGAGGGCGATGGCTTCATGTCGTTGAGAGTGATCTGGCATCTTATTGTTTACAACAAATCGATACCGATGGAGTCAGATTGTTGACACATACGGGCCAATAATGCCCTGTTAAATCGTAAAAAAAATTATTTCAATCAATTTTAGGGCTATAGAGATTGATATGTGGCATGATTATGTCGTTCCCAACACCTCTCAATAAGTTACTAATCTGTAAAAGCCTAAAGTTTTTATATACACCTTAAGTTTCACAACTCTCATCGCATTCTGAGTTGTTGCAATAAATTTTGCTTTGAATTAGTGCCTATTTAATGCACACTTGCACTGATTCAGTAACCTAACATTAGAGTATAAAGTAATAAAGACTATATTCTTTTGATTGTGGGACATCGTTTAAAAATCATAAATATCTTAAAACAAATTTAAATGCGAAGCTTCAGCAGCGACATGTCTATAGAACAGTTACATTCTTAACACTAACTCACTAAGTGTAAGGTAGTATAATAGATTGATAAAAAATGAACAAAATAACTTGGGACATCCATTTCGGAATAAACCTTATATTCTTCTTTCATAGTCTCTTGGAGAGAAATAACTATTTTCGGTCAACCAACTATATGCCAAGCCGCCAAATCTTGTAACATGGTTTCATTGACATTTGAATATATAATTGGTCCCTACCATTAATATTAACATTTATATTATAGACGGTATCGATGGCAAACAAGCACGTCGCACTGGCACCAGTGGACCATTAGGTGAATTATTTGATCATGGACTTGATTCATATTCAGCCGTGCTAATACCAATTTATATGTTTAGCTTATTTGGCCGCGCTGATTTATCAACGTTTCGAATGCATTTTATTATTTGGCTAGTGTTTACCAATTTTTATTTTACGCATTTCGAAAAATACAATACGGGAGTAATGTTTTTACCGTGGGCTTACGATTTCACAATGTGGGTAAGGAATATTATAATTATTGCTTGAATTATTTATAAATGTTGCAATTGTATTATCATTTGATTTAGGCCGTAACGTTAGTATTGCTCGTTACATATTTATTTGGAATAGAAATTTGGAAAACAAGCCTGCCATATGGTTTGAATCCGGCAAAACTTTTTGAGATTATTATGTATTTGTCCTCGATCATAACGAGTTACCCCGTAATTATTAAAAATATATATTTGTAAGTATATTGTGTTATTGAGTGATGCTGAGCTGTTTAAATAGATATATTTGAATTTTTTTAGATCGTACAAAAATAAAACGGGTAAAATGCGACCATTGACTGAAGCCCTTCGTCCACTATATCCTGTGGGTGCACTATTTATTTTAACTACGCTGTGGGTATTTTTCTCGCACAATTTGATATCCAATTTAGAACCGAGACTGTTGTTTGTCACATTTGGAACGATATTTTCAAATATTTGTGTAAGTAACATAATCGTATTCAACTATGTTTCAATTTATGTATTTTGTCTTTTCTATATAGTGCCGATTGATTGTTGCCCAAATGTCCGACACACGAACTGATGGATGGAATTTCTTATTATGGCCAGTACTAGTCGTTACATTTATATTTACATTCCCATTTCAATTGTTCAATTTGCCAAATCTAAGTGATGAAGTTGAAGTGTGGACCGTTTACAGTCTCGCAATATTCTCGACAATTGTGCATTTACATTATGGAATTGGAGTCGTAAGTATATTGTTGGTCAAATTAATTGTGGTTGATTAACAATTTGTTTTTCATTTCAGGTACGCGAAATGTGTAAACATTTTAAGATCAAGTGTTTCAAAGTAAGAAAGTTAGACGTAAATGGCAATTCTAGTACTAAAAAACAATTATGATAAATTCATAACTTTTTATGTATAAATAATAAAAAAAAACGATAAATTATGAAAATTAACCGTATGCATTATTTTCTGTACGACAGATCAATATTATGTATTGTTTTTTATGTATTGTAAATATAGAGATAACTAATCGATTATGGTTGCATGCTATGAGTGATGTCACATATGAGCGTAACAAATTACTAAACGCTGTTTGTCCTTTCAGATGTTGCTCCATTTATGTAGTGTAGCTAAAGTACCCCAAAAGTCGATATACTACTATAGTTAAAATGTGATTCGTAATTTGCTTAACGGAAGAAAACGTATTAGTTATTAGAAAACTTATGTTCTCTTAATTGATAATTCAATATTCTTCTTAACATAAATTCTTAACTAATTTATTCAATTTTTATCTTTTTCAGCTATCTTACACTCGAATACCATAGTTTTGCATGCATTTAAATATGTAATGAACTAACAAACAAAACTGTATGATACTAAACCTAACATGTGTTAATTTGCACTTACTCGTATATTTCATCTAATCTTAACTTAATATTGCTTCCTTACTATATTTTTTTCATTTAGATTCCTCCTGTATCTCAACAACCCAATGGAGTGTAACATAAACGTTTTAAACAAATAATAAATTTAAATAACCAAAAATGTCTAGTTATGGTGTGTTTATGATTAATATTTAATAGTTTTTGTGTTTATGTTGTTATAGCAAATGATAATAAATTAAATAAAGAAACTAGCCTTGTAAACTAAAATCTCTATAATTACCTAGTAATTAATAGTGCTATGAAATAAATAAAAATTGCGGTGTTTGGTACTAAAGGTGTGGTATGGATTTGCTTTTCGGAAGTGCAGTTGCATTAATTTGTAAATATATATGTATTACGAGAATATACCAAAAAGTTGTTTGTTTTATTTATAAAGTTAACTGAACATAATTTCAATAAAATCATTTAGATGATTATTTGGTTCGAATAGAATGTAAGTAATGACTTTTTGAAATAAATAATAAAAACTAAATATCGATAGAAGGACAACCATCAAAAATACCAACATCTGGTGAAGAAATATATAATAAATATTACGTTCCCTGATAGTGGCAACTTCTCGTATCGAAAGGAAGCTCACCTTAAAGAGGTCTCAACATGCTCTAGGTCAGCACGAAAAATGTGATTTTCTTGCAATCGGACTTACCTTGATATCCTTCCAATATCATCAGTAATGAATAATCTAAAATACTGAAATAACATTACTTCTTAACGCCTTCTCATCAGACATCATGAACTATATTAGATCTTGGACTTTGCAGTACTTATTGAATTGTCGACGTAGAGTAACTACCTATAAGTATTACTCATACACAAGAAGCTCAAACTTTATATTTACGCACTAGAGAAATCAAACTGATTATGCTTTTTATTTCACCTAAGACTCGCCGTGGCTCTCGAAGGAGTAAAGGTAATACTTTGGATTATGTTTCTCGATTAAAGTTTGGTGTACACTGTGGTTTGTATTTTATAAAAAAGATTTTATTTGTTGTGTCAAACCAATATTTTTCCACTATTCACCTTAAAATTATAGGTGAGCATCTTCCGCATTACTCTTACTTTCACTGCGAGCACTGAGTTTAGTCACCGAGTGATTCAATAACCATATAATTTGATATTTTTATCAGTAATAAGATCATCCTCTAGTGGGTTATGTAATATTTAATTGTAGTTTGTGCTTATGTAATATTTAATTGTGTTCTTAACTATTCTCCACTAAAACTTTATGGGTTTTGGAATTTTAAATTATTAATAGTTTGCCTTGGTAGTAGTACATAGTTGTTAAGTACTTCATGTGGTGAAAACACGCTTTATATTAAAAGGAAACTAACTCACTATCTCATCATCGTTTTTTGCCCAATTCCATTTGAAAAGGTAGGTTCAAGCTCAATGGCCTTTTTAATTGTGCACTGCTCTCCACAATGAATAATCTGTTGCGAAGGATTTGCTTAAATATTGTTTCACTGAAACACCAAAAACAATGTTTATTTTTGTATAATATTCCTTATAGTGGCGATTTTTGTTAATTTATTTTGTGAGATCGATTTCGATTATACATATATCTTCGTCAGTTCACTTATACTCTTATATAATACAAAAATAAACATTGTTTAAATAAACATTAAGGCCAGTGACGAAAGTACACAAAAAGTGATAATAATAGAAATCCATTCAACCACAAACCTAAGTTTTAGTCTTCTTCTAAAGCTAATACTGTTGGCAATTATGTTTGATATCCTATAGATGAATACATTGAACATTGTTTTTACATAGCTTTGTAAAGTTGTTTGAATTGAGACGTCGTTAGTTTTCATTCCCATTGGGTATGCTTGGAGTTGTAATCACCACCCGCAAGAATTTATTATCGATCAAACTAAAATAATCCACGAACTGCTGCTGCTATTACAAAGCTACCAAACTATTTCTCCAGGTATATACTTGTTGTTTGGAGATGATCATTATGACATATATTTTATGAGTTCAAAATGTTTTGACCTTGTTTTATTTATAGCAGCTCCGCCACCATATGGCTATATTGTCTAGATGCTAGTTGTCGTAGATTGAATACCAATTAATTTTGGTAAAAAGTGTTTTTCATATATGAAACTAGTGGGTGTTTTTTAGGGTACCGGCAATAAACTATTATTGCCGGTGTCCGTTGTTTTTTATCTACTACAAAATATATATTTATTGATTTTATCAGGATCACAACAAATACATGTTTTATTTAATGGAATTTATCGCGGATCGACCAATAAATAATTTTTAATTTTGATTTATTTCGGTCGTCACCTCAAGAGCAGTCGATTATTTTTGATATTATCTAAAACAAAGCGTCATCGAAAAATTTCATGATAGCTCATTTATTATCGAAAAAAACGCCTTTGAAAATTTCATAATAGGGCCCCCGATATTATATTAATATGTATAGATATTAACATAATATCGCGCTAGGCCCCTTTCGATAAGACTATGTTCAAGAAAGTCATTTTGGATTACTATATCTATATCAATGCGTTCATGTTTTGCATACGTTACCTTCATCATCACCATGAAACGTTACATATTTTTACTGAACTTGTTTAGAGCTGTTGAAATGTTGCTTTCTTCAGTGGATGGATCTAGTCTAATATGAGATTAAAAATTATCGAGAACAGCACATCTACTAAGGCAAACGCGATTCGTTCTGTAGTTTGGCACAATTTTTGAATTAATCTACCTTATCATATTACAATAACACTGCACAATGAGCTGAGCCCCTTCCATTTAATAAATTTTAGTTGTTTGTGAACTACAACCAACGAGCTTATTTCATAATAACGAGCTCCTAATAATAATTATAATATTTCCTATCTTATACAAAAAGTATTGCTAAAATTGTTTAATTGAGGGAACGAATGCCTAGTAACAGCATAGTGAAATATTTCGTAACATTTTATTATATCGAAAAAATTTAAGGGTATCTATTTTTTGCAACACTAATTAATCTTCGTATAAAGATAAATAAATAAAGAAAATTTGTCAAATTGAAACAAATTTATTCAATTCAATAACAGAAAAATCATGTTACCATGTTTTCTATTAAAAATAATCTTAAATTATGCGGTCTAGTTTAAGGAAGGATCACCAATCCATTATCAACGTCCAAAATTGTTGTTTTCAAAAATACATGGCTATCAAAAACTGAGATTTACTATTTACTAAAAAATTTTAATGAGTAACTGGGCGTTAATTCCCAAAATTTGTCGAAATATTCCAAATGGGATAGGCCATATTATATCCGCTCATTGTCTTGAAACAACTATGGATGTCTGGAGAAATTATGGATGCAATCAGATTTAGGGTAGACAAATTTTGCGTTTGGAAAAGATTAGGAGGTAGTAAGACTGATTAGGCAAAAAGTACTTTTTTCAGAATAAATTAGATCCTTCTCTTCTTCCCAAAGTTTTTTGGCGTAATGTTCGAAATTAGGTCTAAGCAGGTGTAGAAATAATGATATTTTAGATTTCAAAGCTGACGATATAAATTCTTATTTTATTAGCTCGAATCCAACTTTGGTTAGTCCCGTTGTTGATCTTAAATCTGAAGAGTGTTCTAACCCTTTTTCATTTTTCTAATATTTTAATTTAAGAATTACAGTCTGCTATTTGGAAAATTAAATCAGAATCTTCTGGTCTTGATAGGATTAGTTTAAAATTGATGAAACGAATTTTTGAGGATGTCTCAAAATTTTTATTACTCATTTTTAATTTTATCTTAACTTCTTTGTTTTCTGAGCAATGGAAACTCAGTAAAATAATTCCAATTCCAAAAATTAGCAATCCTGTTAAGTTATCCCAATTTAGACCTGTCAGTATTTTAAGTTCCATTTCCAAAGCCTTTGATATATTTACGAAAAACCAAATTCAGTCCGATATAATTAATAATAGTTTACTCAATGTATTTCAATCTGGGTTTGTCATGGCACGAATACTGCGTTATTGAATATCAGCGATGATATTCGGCGTAGTATGAAAAATAGGAAATTGACTCTTCTCACTTTGTTAGATTTTTCAAAGGCCTTCGATTCTTTGCATCATAACATTCTCTATAACAAGCTTATCGCACAATTTAAATTTTCTCTTTCAGCTGCTAGATTAGTTATAAATTGTTCACATACAGTTTTTTTGGGTAGTTGTTATTCTAATTTTCTTCCAGTTACTTCGGGTGTTCCTCAAGGTTCGGTACTTGGTCCTTTATTATTTTTATGTACATTACTGACATAGAATCCTCACCATAGGTTAGGTTAGAGTGGCTGCTAACGCACATTTAGACCGTTGCCGGTCCGTTGTGATACCACAGGATCTTAGTCCCCTAATACCCCTAACACTCTATTGGAACCATCCTGAGCTACTAATGTAATGTCCCGCACCTTAATATCTACAAAATCTGAAAGATTGTGCATTACATACCTACCCAAGTGTAAATGGTTTCTTAGTGTCAGTGCAAGACAAGAGCACAGGAAGTGAACAAGCGTCTCTTCCTCCTCCTCGTCCATACAGCTTCTACAGAAGTCATTTGTTTCTCGCATGTTCACCGAAAAGGCAGTATCCCGTTAATATCGTTTCACCATTGTTTGTTTCACATTTTTGCTGATGATGACCAAATTTACAGAAATAGTAAGTTAGATCAGCATTCTATTGTTAGTAATATTTCTCTGGTTAACAGGGATTTAGATAGAGTATATAATTGGTCTTTTTCCAATGGGCTTGTTTTAAATGCTAGTAAATCGCAATCAATTATTATTTACAAAAAATCGTTAGATACGTTTTCGTTTCCTTGCATTAATTTTAATGGGTCATTTCGTTTTCTACTGTTAAGAATTTGGGGATAGTTTTTAACAAAACTCTTACATAGGGTGATCTTTTAGTTGTTTATATAAAGTGGTAGGGTTTAAGGATAGTCAGTTTAAAAAGAGAATGTTTATGTCCTATCTTCTTCTGCACTCTATGGTGATGTTGTCTTAATTGGTATGTTTCAGGAAAATATGACTATTCTAAAAAGATGTTTTAATGCTTGCACTCGTTTTATTTTCGGAATTTGACCATCTATCATCCTATACTAGGCTTGTTCTTGGTTGTGGTTTAACTAGATTTTATGATTTTCGGATTTGCGCTTTTATAAGGAAGCTACTTAAAACTAAACAACCAAATTATTTATTCAAAAAATTATTATTTAGCAGGTCGAATTACGCCAATTTTCGATTGCTGCCTGCTCGAAATTCTTTCTCTATGGAATTCTGTTCCATTCAGTATTAGGAGTTTGAGATGTGTCGATACGTTTAAATCGAAGTTTCTTTGATGGCGTGGCGTGCCTGAATGACAATATAATTAGTTTAAAGTTAATTGTTAAGATTTTTTTTTATATACTGTCAAATGAGCTTGTACTCAAAATGAGATGTGCGTGCATGGTATTGGCAAAAAGCAATAACAAATTTAATAGATTTTTATGCCTAATGGGAGTAATCATTTTTTACATGTTGCTTCCATACATGTTTATAAGCAATATACAAACAAATAAATAAACTATAACTGTAAATTAATAACAGTGTCAGAAATACAAGAAATTGTAATACTCATTGAAAATTTTGAGTCTATTAAGTATATTTTAGTAGGTTTACTCAATCTCTTACTGTCTATCGTACCTAATTTAAGTTCACTCCTTGAAAATAACATTAGAGAGTACGTTTTAACAAAATACGTTTAGGTTTCATTCTATTTGGAATACCAGGATATCCCAAAATTACATTTGGACATATTTCATCAGGGCTTTTTTATGATAATTTGATTAGATTGATTGGTGTCAAGAGAAAGAGATACTTGATCCACTATAATAATATTCAGACTTCGTTGATCTTTAACCACAAAAGTTCAAAACTTGATACCTAATCTTTTACTTTATTTGAATAATGGAACTCAAATATCTTAGATCTTTACTCACAAAAATACTATAGGTATAATCGCAGAGCGTTGATGACACACCATAACGAGTTATATTGAGTCACGAAATGACGATTGCGTATTCCTAATATATAAGTATGCCAGCTTGGTCGCTTGCTAACTGAAAAACGATTTCTTTAAGTTGAGTCCTCTTTCGATAGTTTGAGAGATCGCTGTCGAGAACGTTTGAATCTTTTAGTTATTTACAAATCAATACAATACGAACCAAAATAACCAATTATTTTTTCATGTAAATTTTGCCTTTTTGTTCAAATGATTTCTGCAAGTATCTTGCTAGCTGTATGAACTTTTTGTACAATAACGTTTGTACTTTTTTGGGCGAAATTATATGGGTTCACCGCGATTTTAGTATCTTAATTATTAATGTCGCTGGATGTAGCTTAATGGTTAAGAAAGTTTCCGATCACGCCGCGGTCTCGAGTTCTCGATCCCCGCGGTTGACCAAATATTAACTTGCAACCGGATGACATAAAAACGCGATTGTGTGTAAAAACATTCGTTGGGCTGACCACTTACAAATGTACACCAATCGTTAAAATGGTTCATAAGGTCTCAGTTGAGACGCGGTAAGGGCCGTTTACAATCTCTAAGCCATAGATTATTTTAATTATTAATAAACTCGAATTGCTGTCTTTTTCAACAATATTTCCTATTTTGCGGTTAAAATATTTCGAAACGTTCAATTTATATGCCCACGTCTTTAAGCACTGGATTGATTCTACTTTACAATCACATCTTTGATATTTTTTAAAATATCTTTTCACTTGATCCTCTTTATTACATAATGCTTGTTGTAGAAAACATGACTGTTGAAAGCTATTGCCAAAATTATCTTTTTTTTTCGATGGATATAGTTGAAATTGAAATATAATTCAGTTTGTTTTGTCTCAAACATCTACAGTAAAACCAATCAAACGAAAATATGTAACTCACTGCCACACAGCTTCATACAATTGAACGGTAGTTGAAAAAAATTAACAGATTATAGGCATTCGGGTCATTGTGACGCATCATTCTGTCCATTATATTATTAAGGATATCATAATTTCAGAATTTAATCTTTCCAAAATAAAATTCGGCCGAAAGCCATTAGATTAAACATTAATATGCATATATGTCAATGATTTGATTTTTACTGTTAAATCAATTTCTGGTACATAATAGGTCATTAAATTCTCAAAAATTTTCTTTTAAAACAAAATTTATATTCTAATAAATATCAGTGGTTCCGTTACGATTAGTATCTCCAGTCGAATTTGGATTTGGTAATGACGACATTGTAGGTGATCCGTGAATTTTTGTTATTTCAATTCCGTTAGACGTGTGTATTTTATTTCGAGAAAATTTCGATTCACTTATATTGTGAATGGTTACCTGTAACATATACGAACAAAATAATTCATTTGTGTCTGATTTAAAGAATAATTTTTTTAAAGAAATAATACCTCACTATTTAAACGATGTCCGGGTTGAAGATTTTGCAAAAAATTCAGATCGTCGTATTTATGTTGATGATCGATCGATAAGCTTCCATCACCGTATGCATACTGGCTATGTAGTTTAGATGTTGTCCCAGGTATGTTTGAATTTATTTCATCACATCGACTATTGCAAAATAAACTCTTGCAATCGTTTGACGGAAGAGAATAAGATTGAGATCCGTTACTTAAATTATTAAAATAACTCGTTTGCATATTTTGCGGCAAACTATTGTCTTTAGGAGGATTACACGCAGATGGTATAATAAAATTGCTATTTAATCCATAAACACATTGATTTTCAAAGAGCGATGGACTCTGATTTCCATGGAAACCATAACTGTTGTACATATTCCCATTGTTTACAGGATTATGTGACATTTGGTCGTACAATGATGGTAACATTCCATCATTCTGTTTTTGGTGCAGTTGTTTCTTTTGTTGAACATTTTTCAACTCACTTCCAATTGCTGCTGAATAGTATTTATTGCTCGATTGGTGGTGAGACGAAGTCCCATCAGAGAAATACGAAAAATTTTCTTGCTGTTGGTGCATAGGACTGTCTCCATTCGAATTGTATTGGTGCAAATTATTTACTACACCTGATTGCATGGCATGCTGTAATGCTGGATTACGAATGGTAAACATGCCATTTTCATTTTTTATAATAGCTGCTGGTTGATCTACTGGCATTGGTTGTTTCGGCAATGAATTAATGTCACCCGATGGTATATGATTTTGATGGAAAGCATTATTAACATTTTGAAATATTGGATTACGTAACGTTACAATTTTTGCTTCCCGTTGACTAGCATCATTTGTTTGTTTATTCTTTTTCATTGAGGTATGAATTAAATCACCAGATTTTGATTTCTTTCTCTGCTTTCTTGGCTTTTTAGTTTCATTATCACAGCTGGTGCTATTTAAACCCGTTCCTCTTTTGATGTTCAACGTGTCAATCATTATCACACCATTTTGATTTGAATTCCCCATCATTGCTTCCATTGGATGAGGCGGTTCATTTATTGGTTGCATTGGTTGCGTTATCTATAAATAAACCAAAGACAATTTTAGACGTGTTGATAAATGTTTTGAAATATTTTTTATAAAAATACATACTTTTGCAATTGATTCCTTTTGTAGCTTCATCGATTCAGCTGATGACGAATCAACTTTAGTCAATGTTATTCCAGGTGGTAATTTTAAACCCTCGACGTTCACACCTAGTTTTAATTGATCCATGATGCTTATACTATTCTATAAATTGAAAGATAATTAAAAAATTAGCTAAAATTTAAGTGATGATATATTGCTAGCAATATTGGCGTTCATCATTTTATTTCACATCAGTTAAAAAAATTGTGTAACCCCGTTGAAGTCATATGATCTAATAAGTAGTATACTAGACTAATCAAACCAAGTGTTTGTGTGTCATTGTAATATTGAAGGTTGTTTTAGCTAAATTTGCCAATTATTCATACAGTCAGAATACAGAACGTGATCGTACAAGTGCTCCTTAGATTTCATGCACGATATCAGGAATTCACATTAAATACCGAACCTCGTGGTTGAATAATACACGATATGTGCTGTCAACGTCTAATTATGGGCTATGTAAAGGTTAGTACTCAGTTCAAAGTGAAATAAAATTTTACCGCGGTCTCCAAAAATTTATTTATTTTCACGTGAAATAGAAATGATTTTTTTTTGGAGTGAAAAAAATGGTCACGTGAAAAAAATGGTTCGAATCATTATTTTCGCGTGAAACAAATGTGTAGAGCTTATGCGCACCATCTTTGATGCATTGAGATAACTATAGTTGTTACGCTAATGAACTGAGTACTGCTTAGTGAAAACAGAAATGAAATTTTTCATTTCTGAGTCACTTTATTAAAATCGTATGGAAATTTCACGCGAAATCGATCTGACTACTAGCCTTTACTCTTAGATTCATCACGACAACAGGTCTGATAAACTGGCTATACAATAACTCACAGGCTATGGAATTTAATTTACATAAATGGTATTATCATTGAAGATCTAAATAAGTCTGAAAGCGATTTACATTTATTACTTTAACCACTTTGATAACAATATCAGAACTTATAATTTAGAACATATTGTGGCCAACTGCAAAGTTAATAATGATAGGAGTGCTAGCAACTTTTATAAGACAAAATGGAACTATACAATCGAAACAAATAATACAGCTGTAATGAATTCTGCATGATAGAAGCCTTGAGCACCGATTTGTTAACTTGGGGTATCTTGTTAATTTCAAATCATTTGTAAAAGAAAATTGTAACTGACTCGTCTTAATGACTAAAAACATAAACCTACACGGTAGCTCAAAAGTTATAAGACTAAAGTAAGGACTTCTATGATAGGTAAAACTCACCTCAACAGGTTCTCTTGCATTTTCGCGATGTTTAACCAATTGAATCGTAGTATCAGTATTCACTCGTAATCGTTCAATTGATTTTGTCAATGAATTCACCTCTTTACCATTCGTCTTTGATGGTTTTTTATCACTATTGTCAACTTGATTGGTTTGTTTCTTTTTCTGTTTCTTCGATAGTTTAGCTTCAGTATTCGGTTTGCTAGCCGACTTTGATGACGAATCTAGATCATTGCAGACTTTTGATTGACCTGTTGTACATTTATTTTTTTTATTCTCGTATGTTTTAACAACATTACTCTTCTGAACATTAGTTGTTAGATCGTCATCGACAGTGTCGTGCTCCTCACAATCTGATAGTTCATCAGCTAACAATTGAAATTTATTACTTTCGTAAATCGATTCGCATAATTTATATTGTAATGGTTTTTTCACATCTTTTTTCACTTGTGGACACGCAGGAGGTTGTATCATATCATTTTTCACTTTAATATTTTTAATTTTAGAACTGGTATCTTTATGTTCGATTTTCTGAATTGGATTCTTAACACTAGATTTAGAATCTTTACTAGTTTTTACATTTAGTTTATTTTCTTTCTTTTTGTTTACTCCTTTTTCATTGTTATTAGGTGCACTCTCCACCTTAATATTAGTTTTTTTCTGTTGACTCCGTGATGTATCAACAGGTACAGTTACTGGTTTTAGCGAACTTGTTGACTTATCGTTTACAGGTTTTGTTATTAGTTTTTGGTCCGTTTTAGATTGGCCATTAAGATTTTTAACCGATTTGTTTTTGGGTGCATTTTCTGCTGATTGTGTATTTCGTACAACTTTCCTTGTCTTTTCATTTTTGTTGCTCTCCGATGGTGCATTGGTCGATACCAATTGTCCATTCACAAATGTGTATAATAGCATATCTTTATCGGGTGATGAACCCTTTGCTGTTACAGTTACTTGAGGTTCTGCATGTGGTAAATTGACTCTTCTTATTGTTACTATACGTTTGGTGGGGTCAGTCGTAGTATCTTGTGTGTCATGATTGTTTGCCACAGTCGTCTTACTTAATGGAATAAATCTCTGATCGGAAACAATAGGATTAACTCCGTACTCTTTTGCAATACTTGGTGGAATTGGCGGAATCTTAATTGTTGTATGCAACATTGTACTGTCACAATTATTAGTAATTCCCGTTGAACTTTGTGTGTTTATGTTCGAAACATTACTAGGAGGTTTTAGCTTTGGTTGATAGCTAAACTTAAAATCTGGAGTTATAGTTTTAACAGATGAAATGATTTGTTTAATCAAAGTTTCCATTTCAAATTTTTCAATGTCAACCTGTCGAACTTTCACTTCGTGTTCGTTGATTTTTTTCTTATCTTTCTTTTTGGAATTTTTAAACTTTTTTAATATCATTTTAAGTTCTGATTCACGAACACAAATTTTTTCGAATTCGTCCTTCAATTCCTCTAGCTGTTGAATTTTAGTTTGTTCAATTTTTTTTTGTTTCTGTCTAGCTTTTTTAGCTGCTTTTTTCGAAATATCCTTTGATTTAGTTTCCGAAGAACCTTCAATAAAATGAAGTAAATCATTAACGGAGGATAGTCCAATAGAATACGTTTCTTCATCACTTTTAGGTTTTGGGGCTGTTGATGTTGTCGGCCGTACATTCGAAGTACTAATCGGTTTTTGTTGAACAGTTTGATTAGGCGTGGATTTAACTTCCAACTGTATACTGCTGGAATGGGTAGTTGGTGTTGGATTCGATTGGGAAGAAACCGGTGGGATTTTAGTGACCGTAGTTTTATTGACATTCATTTTATGCATTTCTTCACCTAAAGCTGCTATTTCATTTTCCATCTTTTTATCTACTGGTACACTCGATGTTACTTCAGCCTCTTTTCGCATTTTAGGACTATTCGAACTTTTAGGTTCTCCTTTTGTTTTTAATAAGTCTGACGATGAATTTTTTAAAGTTTTTATATTAACTGATTTCAAGGAACCTTTATTATTTTGTATTTGATTCAATCTTTTGCGTAAACGATCTCGTGTACTAGTTGTACGACCCCGACTCCATTCCTTTAAGAAAAAAATAGTTATATTTGGGAAAGTTACTAAGTTATTAAACTTACAGAATTTAACACACCAAATATTGTACAATAATAACATACACATTGACCTTCACTGCGATGACAGATTCTGCTTATATCTTTAGAAGATTCATTAGAATTTTTCTTGTTTTCTTTCTCAGAGATGCAATCTAAAATAAATATATAAATTTACAAATTCATTAAACTAATATTTTGTTGTTATTGTCTTTGTAACATCCGCTGATTAGACACTAATTCGATTATTTAAGATATCTGCATTCTAAGTTAATAAACAGACTACGAAGGCAGTAGCAATGCCTAATTTTATTTAAACAATTCTTAGTTTAGTTAGTAAGTTATCAGTTCCGTTTTCTTTACTAGCTGCTTATACGAAAGTTTGGTTTGAATGGTCGCGGAATAATTTCGGATTATAAATTATAGTTTTTTTTTTAGGTTTTCAATGCATTATTATAACGTTATATAGACCTCACCAGTCAAGGTTTTACATTTCTGGGAGAAGCAATATTTTTTCTTAGACCTATATTATAAATTCTACATTGTTATTTTATAACGTGAGTAAATAGTGCCGCACACTATTATGTACTTAACACAATTATTTAATGACTAATGTGATTATATTTACTTGGCGGTAAAGTTCACCAAATCTCATGTAATACCTCATACGTTTGTAAATCTCTATTTAATATGAAATATTTTACTTACCTCGCAAATGACAATCATGACCATTGGCTGCTTTTCCATTTGGAGATTTTGTATTATTTGTTGATTTAATAACTTTGTGCTTTAGTTCAGTTTGTTCTTTTCTAAACGAGCTCAACTCTGCTTCAAGATTACTGTAATGAGAATTGTAATCAAAATCAGTATTCATCAATAAGAAATAAAAAAACAGCTTACCTATTAATTTTCTTTTTAACGGCATAACTCATTGCTTTACTTTGCCAACTTTCATGATTCGGTCGGGGCGCTTTGCTTACAATATTTTTAAGCTTATTAATACATGCACTTTTTGTTCTTAGCACCTCTTCAATTTGTTTTTTTCTTTCGATCTCTAAAACATTCGGTGCATTCGAAATTGTTGATAAATTACTCGTTAAGCTCATTATGGATTGTGATGATATATCGAATTTATTTATTTGCGATCTTATATCGTCACAATAGTTTTGCTGTGTTTTCCATTTTGTATTAATATTGTTATCGTATGCCAATGAACGCATTTTTAGCGCATAAATACATTCTAACCTATCTAATCTTAATTCTAATTCTTTGTTCTTAATTCTGAATAAACTTAAAAAACAAGGATACACATTTTCATTCGGCGAAAATTCGAATTTCGTTAAACCTGTTTCAGCCAATAATGAGACCATGTGTCGCAATGAATTAATATCCTCTTTATGTGAATAAATTTTGAACAATAAATTTATATCCGTTGAATCGTATTCATGCTTGATTTCATTCTCACTCAATGTTTTTTTAATACTGCCAACAAATTTATTTAGAATCAAGTTCATATGGTCAGGTACTATGTTTGTGCGCTTATTATAATTAACTGGACTATACAAGCCTATTAATAGTTTTGATAAATTTAATGGATACATTCCAGCAACGATGTGTGTAGCTACTTTACATGATATATTTGAGCATGGTTGATTTTGAAATATACAAAGATGTTTAGAATTTAATATGCAATAGTCGTAAGGCACACGGTTCGCTAAATGTTTAAATATCGCCCATGATAAATGATAAATTTTATCATTTTTTATTGTCTCACCTTTATCATCATCATCATAATGTTGATTATTCGTTTCATTTAATGTCTTTGGATGTCCTTCTGCCATTGAATTTAAAGTGCTTGTTATATAATTTATATATTTCTCGTCCATTTGATAATATATTGAACATTTCGAGCAATACAATGCTTCCTTTGATTTACAGGTTAGTTGCGCTTCCTCCATCAAACATGTTTTACAATCACAACCAAAATGATGTTTAGCTAATATAGCCTTGCAATTTGTACAACACATTGGTTTTATATCCATCGAAAAATGGTCATTCATTGATATTAACCAAAAATGTTTAATAAAACTAAATATATTTTTCCAAACAATAAAATCAAATTTATCCAATTGACTTAATTGCGATATATTTAATGTTTCATCTTTCGACAGATTAGTCAAATTCAATGAGCATTGCTTTAATTTCTGAAATAGTTTATTGATGATTGTAATTCTAGTTCGACGTTCTACTTCATTCCGAGATGATTCGTAATCATGAAGCAGTGCCCAAACGTCTTTCCACATTTCCTTTGCCAAAATCATTGCATCGTCAAATTTTATAAAACGGAAAACAATTGATTTATATTTTTCGGAATAAACCAATTTCTTTAACTGAAAATAGAAAATGACAATTAGTGAACGAATAAATTATGTGAATAGACAATACTCGTAAAGAAGCTTATGAAAAACTATATAATTCAAATCTTGCTATGTAGCAATTTAGCCAAAGTACAGAATAAAACGAAGATGACTTATTTTCCCTCGTTAGGTTACTCTTTTCTCATTATCCTTGAACTGTTTTTTGCCTCAATATTTAATGTTAGAAACGTTTCGAAAGATATAAATTATACAACCAGTTACGAATAAGTTCTTGCCAACTTTTATATACAATATCAATCACTGACAGTTAAAAACAATTTTTCTTTATGTTTAGAACTATTTAATATTGAGGTGTTACTGATACTATCTACATACATATATAGTTACTGAGTCCAAAAGTTATCCTATAACCATAAGCATAACAGATAAATAGAACGAATTTTGTTTTAATGTATTTCTTTGCTGTTTATAGTTCTCAATTAGACAATAATAATTTTACCTGAAAATTCTTCGAGGCAAATTCGCCGCAGATTGCGCTAAACTGAATAGAAAAACATAGTCTACGATTTGATTGTTTATTAAAAGCTTATTAATTACTATATAACATCAAAAAGACAGATTGTTGGAAACAACAGTAATATAATAATGGAAGGATATGATATCAAAAACAGAAACTATCAAACTACTTGCAATGTAAAGATAAGGTCATTAAAAGAATTGATTGGATGTAATAAATTGCATTACAGGGGATTCACTTTCATCTTTTTCCAGTATGCGGGGAGACATCATACTTCATTTAGTCTACCCTAGTTTGGCTCAAAACAGTTTGTTGTTTTTTTTTTGTACAAATGGTTCCAATAATAATGGTTTCGAAAGAAATCAAAATTTAATAATCACAGTAATATGGATAATCAGTAATGAAGCATACAGCAATTCCGATAACTTTAAATTAAAACTACAACATGTGTATGTCCTTATAAGAAAATGGATATAAATACTTAGGTTGGACATAAAATAGTTCACAAAATATTTGACATTACACTTGAACTTGAATTAGTCTAATAAGAATCTCATCAAATACGTAAGATACAAGGAAGTCTAATTTAATGATATCTAAGAAAACCAACATGAGTTAATGTTTTTTCAAGTTTATCGTATTGATTTTGGTTCCTACGTGAATGATATAACTGCTTCTCTGAAGTACAATTTAAAGAATTTGATAAATAATAATCACCTTTAAAATACATTCTGGAATAACTGTCTCAATCTCCATATAAACCCAACGATAGTACATCAGTTTATTTAAAAAACACCAACTCAATGAAAATTGATCCAAGTGCTTCATCTGCAACTCATATAAATATGGTTCCATGGTTTTCGCTGATTTACAGATTTTGTCGTATCCGTCAAGAATAACTGAAAATATAATAGATCATTAAAATTAATATATTCATAGATTACAATGTAACATTAATTTACAATTCATAAGTTCAGTTGGACTATATTCCATAACTCCATTGTTTAATTTAAATATATCTTTCACTTTTTCGCTATAAGCAATCATTACTGCACGAATTTGTGTGCATATTAATTGAAATATTTGGTGCGGATCACGTATAAACAAACTGAAAATATAATATAAATTATAAAATAAATTCATTTATATTATAATTTACTACAATGACACACCTTTTCACCGTATCCATCAAAGTGGTTTCGTTCGATACTGATACAGAGAGATCCTGCAATGATATTTGAGACCTATATAGCAATCCATCACTACACCATTTTGTTATCCCATTCGATATAAGTGATTTATATTTTTTAGTAATCACAGAATTATCACTGAAATCAAACAGAATCAATCAATAATTTTATTTTATTGGCTAAGGAATTAGAAATATTTACTCTGGAATAATGTCATATATCTCAATGATATACGCTTGTAAGATGTTCCAAATCCTATTATATGTATAATCATCATAGAAAATATCTATAATAATTAATCGATGTTGAATACATTCTTCGCAATTGCAAGCTAAATAAAATACATCGTGCCCATGGTTAACAGTAAAAAACTGATCAACCTAAAACGAATTAATTAGAATATTATTAAATTGGACTTCTGATAGGAACTTCTTTTCTTTATTCTATGACTACATTGTCAACAAATTCTCTAGTTTTCTCATAATGGGTTTTCAAAAACATATTATATACATAAGATTAGTCCTTATATGGCTGAGGCCAGTGGTTTATGAATTTAATACAGTGATTTTGAATAGCTGTCTACTAATAAAAAATCGTACTAATTGGATGTACTTATGACGAATAAAGTTCACAGAAGACCTAGTTTGGGAATGAGTAATTCAATAGCCATAATTTTTTTAGTTTGATACAGGTCAAAAAAATTATAGGTACATATTGTGCATTTTAACTTCCACGAAACTCATAACCCTTCATCTCGTAGTGTCTTTTAAATTGTATCATTTTAAAATGGGAAGTGATCTGTCAAAAATAACACTTGGCTGTGGCACTGTGCTTTTAAACAATTTTCTTATTTGACGTCTTTATATTTTATTTTGGAACAGCAAATGTTAAATATTAAGTATTTATATCTCTAATCGAATTATGTGGATAGACAGCCAACAAATAAATCAGATGACTTTAAAACGCCTCATGTCTTACATATTTTAATAAACATATTTTATACCTAAATTTATATATTTACCTCGTCAAAAGATTGTTCGTTCCCTTCATTAGACTTATTATTTGTGATAGAATCCAATTTATTAACTAGATTATTTTCAACAAATAATTTATTTCTATCTTTTCCATTAGTAAGTGCTCTTATTAAATGTTCTACTCTAACTTCAAACACACTACTTTGACTATCAAAATTGCTACAAAAAGCGTTTGTCGCATTAAAAACTTGCGATGATTTATTCTTAAATTCAATATCCATTTAATTATATTTTATTGGAAGTAGCCAGTTATAAGAAAAGCAAATTTTGTGTTATTTATTTTAATGAATAAATTTTTCACATCTAATTCAGCTCTTTACACAAATATGGCGATTACAAATGTCAAATAAACGCGTCACCCATTAAGCATAGTGCAACAAAAACGTAATTATTGCAAAAACGTGTAGAATACCCTAAAGGCACTTGAACTGTTGATAAAGTTTGAAAATTTTATGAAGTGAAATAATGCAAATTCGTGTCCTTATAATAGTGATGTTCAATTAG
Source organism: Tipula lateralis (assembly GCA_963932295.1). Lineage (NCBI taxonomy): Eukaryota > Metazoa > Arthropoda > Insecta > Diptera > Tipulidae > Tipula > Tipula lateralis. The sequence continues at coordinate 97,998,204 of OZ010736.1, forward strand.
ATAAAAAACGATTACATGTTGTACTTTTCCTTCTTAATCCAAATTATAAGTATCAAATAAATAATTTTAATGTTAATTTTGTTTTTCATCCACTTGATATGTATTTAGATAAATAACGAAATTATTACAAATTATTAGGTTCGATTGTAACATTTACCACCACGTTCAACGAATGTCAAGTGTACCCATTTAACTCTGATACAAACAGCCTAGAAACCATTATTTGAAATACCAATTGAAATACATTTCCATTGATACCTCCAAATGATCATATATTTTTGAATGTTTGATAATGATTGGTAAATTGGTCACATGTCAAACCATAAAGAATAAAATTCTGTCATTATAAATAAAATAATAGAATGCCGGACAATCGACAATTTTGAATTATCAAAATGACTAAAAAATTAATATTTGCATTTTTAATTACATTATTTCAATTAAATTTAATTTATGGTAAACATATAGATATATGCAATGAAGAGTTATACATGAAGCAACTACCAACTGGGCATGTTAATACGTATTTTCAATTTACCACAAATTTGGAATATGATAGTGCTGAAAATTGTAAGTATCGCTTTTACTATCTGATTTTCCACAAGCTGTCTGAATGAAGTATTTTTTTCAGTAATTCACACTAATTTTGTACCGATACCAATAGCTGAATTAATAAACTTGTATCAATTTAAAGAGCTTCACGTAAGTTTGACACATGGACTGTGGCGTTACGATCAATGGGGTTATCCTTCCATCGAAGCAGCTCCCGGTGCAGAGGTTTGGGCCTGGTTCAAAAATAATACCAAATCAAATATTGATTTAAAATGGAATAATTTATGTTCTTCGTTATCTGGACTTTTGTGTGCTTCACTAAATTTTATTGATGAAACAAACACAATTTCTCCAAAGTTTACGTTCCGCCCATTATATAACATCTATAATTTAGATAACTTTGATGACCAAATTCGTTATGGAACCTTGCCTCATGAAATTGTTTGTACTGAAAATTTAACACCATGGAAGAAGTTGCTGCCATGTGCTGGAAATGAAGGCTTAGGCTACTTATTGAGCTCCGACAATATTTACAGTACCAATTATCATTCCGTAGGAATTCATATACGTGAATTATGCCAATTTGATGTGACGTGTTCTAAGAAAATATTAGAAGTAAAGCAAACTGTTAATTTAATTTTTGATCCTGTTGCAGTAAGAGATCTCGACTGGGGTATCAAAAAGCTCTTTGGACACGGTTTAAATGGTGCTTGCACTTTAGCGAGTACTAGCAAAATTTTTGTCGATTTGACAAATAATAATTTTACGATAACTCCCGAACCAACCAGAATATTTTCATCGAGCCGCGGAGGAAATGAACAACTAATAGCGGAATATGATATAAAACAATTACCACGAAATAAAATGTTCGGAATTGGAGTTCAAAATGATAAATCTATTCCTGTTCCGGTCACCTTATCATCACCATTGTATGCAAAACGTTATCTGCTTGGGGTAGGACAAGAACGTGGACAAATTGTTACAAAAATTATGAATAATCATTGGGCACCAATTACGGTTGTGCTTCAAGAAAATATTCCTTGGTTTGTTCCAATATATTTACATACACTTCAACTTCGAATTGACGATCAATTAGTTGAACCAAATGCAATCAAATATATTCCCGGTGAATTAAGAAAACGTCCGTATCACTTGGAAGTCGCCTTTACAATTCCCGCTCGTAAAAGGTTAGATTTTTCAATTGATTTCGACTATATTTTTTTGAAATGGTTGGAATATCCGCCTGATGCTAATCATGGTCATTACATCGGATCAGCAGTCTTAACTGCTCTGCTATCCAACGCTAAAAATTATACGATGGTTCCGATAGACGGAATTTTGTTCTACGATGGCTTTAATGCATCAAGAACAAATTATTTAGTCCAAATGAGAACAGAAAGTTTATTAATCACATTGCCAACACCTGATTTTAGTATGCCATATAATGTTATTTGTTTAGCATGTACTGTTGTTGCTTTGGCCTTTGGCCCAATTCATAATATTGCCACTAAAAAATTAGTAATTACACGGCAAGATAAAAAGAACTCGTTACTCCAAAAACTGAAGTCGCTTATAAATAGATAAAATATTCAAAAAAAATAAATTTTTAATTTGTTTTATTTATAAAAAGTTAACCATTTACATTTTTATCGTGACAAATTTAAATATTGGTATGTATTGCTTAATTACATATTTATTGATTTAACTTAAATGTAATTACATACATACAATTAATGAATTTATAACTTATACACAAGATATTAAAAAAATATTGAAAAAAAATCTATATTTACTTATAAAAATAAATAGTTGGACCAGATTTGATGAAAGTGCCAAACGCATACAAAATGAAATTATTTTTCAATGCTATTATTAGGATACGATCAACAATTCACCCAGATAATAAAAATTTGCAGTTTCAGTCCACACACGATAAGCTTACATTAACTGTATAATACTGGAATACATGCTGCAAATCTTTTTATTTACTGTCTTAAATTAAAACCGCAGCCTATTACTTAATTTAAAATGAAGAAAAATGAATATCATTTGGTTCCTTGTAATGTATGGATCCCCTAAAATATCAATTAGTAATTATAATTTATTAGACTTGCTACAACAGCTATACATAAGATTAAACGTAAAGGTATGTATGTTGGCCCTATATTGAGTTAAGTCTAAAGTTATCTACAATTAAATTGGAAAATAGAATATTCGAATTTTGTATCGCTTTGATCACAAACAACTATACGTTATCATGAGACGTTTTGTCACACATTTAATGACGTATCATGTATATTGTGTCGCGCGAAACATGGTTGTTTGTGATTTTATTGAAAATGGCCACCTGTAAAAATAAGATACAATTTATTTTTCTACTTGCTTTGCTGCATCACCATGCTATTGTGGAGGTTGGTATGCATATCCGTAACCACTTGGCGGTGGTGGACCTTGAGGACCGGGTGGTGGCATTTGACCACTAGGTGGCCGTTGATATTGATAGTTTTGCGGTGGATATTGACCTTGGGGCATTGGTGGATATCCTTGTTGGTGATATGCATGTGGAGGATAATTAGCAGAACCAGCAGTATTATACGGTTGACCAGCTGGTGGTGGTACATATCCTTGTGAAGCTGGAGGTTGATATCCAGTTGGTGCTGGACTAGATGATGTTGCTGGAGGGGTAGGTTGTGAATAATTAGGTTGACTTGATGTGGGCGATGCATATGGTTGTTGTTGGACAGGTGGTGTTCCTGGTACGGTTGCAGGTGGTGGATAATTTTGGTTATTTGATGGATGCTGAGGTGGATTTCCATTCGAATTTGGCGAAGGAGTTTGAACGGGGCTCGATTGATTATTATAAGCTCCTGCAGTTGCTGGTGGTGTTTGTTGTGGTGATGTTGTATTTGAAGTAGTTGCCGTAGGAAGTGTTTGTTGCCCAGGTGGGTAGCCAGCTGATGGTGGATATTGTTGTGGCGCAGGATAATTTTGCTGTCCACCTGGTGGATAATTTGGCTGGCCAGCAGTTGATGGTTGCCCATAAGCATTTGGAGCAGGACTTTGTCCACCATAATTATATACCAAATGGGGTGGTGGTGGCGGTCCAGCTGTCGTTTGCGGTGGGTATTGGTTAGGAGATTGGCTAGAAGGTGCAGGCCCATACATTTGAGGTTGAGCTGATTGTTGATTGGGTGGAGGATATCCACCAGGTGTTGGTCCTTGTGGTGGGTGAGACGGATTAGGATATGCAGCAGATGGACCTGGCGGTGGGCCGCCAGATGATGTTGCTACAGCTGATGGTAAACCGTGATGATAACTCTGCGGTGTTCCAGTATTTGGTGAATATCCTTGATTCGGTGGTCCATACGGATAACCAGTTTGTGGTTGGTACGGTTGGTTTTGAGGAGGATAACCGCCATAATGACCTATTTGTTGATACCCTCCTCGCTGTGGATAACCTTGAGGAGGCTGCGAAGATTGCTGTGGTGGACCACTGGGTCGTTGAGATTGTTGAGGAATCGGTTGTTGAGGTGGAGCAATACGATGTGATTGCTGCTGTTGTGGTGGTTGTTGGCCAGACACAGCTGAGGGTGCTATCGAATTTGGTGGAGGTTGAGATGGTTGCTGTGGAGGTGGCGGCTGTTGTTGTTGCTGTGAAGAAGGTGGCCCTACGTTAGGTAAGTGAAGTGGCTGTGGAGGTATAGCTGAAGAAGGTTGATAATTAGGATGTGTTGATGGAGCTACATTATGAACAGGTTCTGCATTATGTGGGTGTGATATAGGACCCGATTGTGAGACTGGAATTCCAACGGATGCACCATGTTGTCCAGGAGGAGGCTATTAGAATAAATAAATTAATAATTTGTAATTTTGTTACATGTGATTTTACATTACCGGCAAAATTTGTATAAAACTTTGTGTCGAATCAGACAAAGATGCAAGATACACTAGATTTTTATGCAAAGCTTGTTGATAGGACATACACTCCTGCAGTTTTCCCATATTTTGAAAATCTTGTATTGTTTGTATTAATCCACAATTTTCATCTAAAATTTTTTGAATTTGAGCAGGTGAAGGAGGTGGAACATTACTGGGGTTGAGATTTCCTCGATTTGGTGGCATATTAGACAAGTTTGATGACCCAATTCTTTGTGGCTGCTGCTGAGAAGAGGGTTGAGGTGGTGTTTGTTGTTGTGGTTGGGGGAACGCTATTGACATATTTATTCTGTAATAAAACAACCAACGAAACGATATTACTATTCAATATATATCGACGTATCACATATTTATGGTATTAATTACATTTTAATTAAACTATTTTAACAAAATTCAGAATAAAATGTTATTTAACACAAAAATTAAATCCAAATTTTTATTTCGAAAGCACTGATACAATTTAGGAAAACCATTAAACAGTATACAAGTGATGCCAGATTAAAATGTTTGTCTCCCCTACCAACATTAAATGACTTGGTTCTTTTGCACCTTTATTTTAACCACTAAAGTTGACGATAGGGCATGACTATAGTTTTAATGTTTGCCGCTGTAATCGTAGTCTGTGCAGAAAGATTCTTGATTTTCACTTGAATTTTCATTTTCCTTTACCAATAAACTCAATTCTATAGTTTATAGATAAAAAGAAATTATTTATAAAAAACAACCGTGGTTATGTCAAGAATTGAATTTGTGTAGACCAACAAATTTAACCATCTGCCAGACTAATCGTTATAGTAGGGCCTATAAAGTGGTTTTGGAAACCAAACCATAAAGTGATTTTGGTTACAAAGTGGTTTTGTCATCTGAGATTCTTTACCTTGACCAAGACATATATATGATCTTCCTATTTATAAGTTATTCGATTTATTATTATGATCATAATCACGTTGTTCATATATTATTTAATGATTTAGTTTTTTGGTAAAAACACTTACATTTTAACAATAAACATTGGTTACATTTTGTTATTTCTATTCATTACAGCTTTTAGTAAAAGGGATTTTACCAGATTTTGGTGCATACGAAAATTGGCTCAGTTGCAAATTATCATTTTTTTTAACTAATACCATTGAAGTTTTATCATATCTCTTACAAATATTCTGTAAATATACCTATAGCTTGGGTGTTGGATTTTTATTTGCCGCCATTTTTGTGTTATTGTGTTCATTTTCAATGTGTTCTCAACAAATTGCAGAAATTTTAATTTTAAGTTATAGCCAGTATCAAGTTTCTTTTTAAAAGAATTAGGCTTAGTTAGTGGGCCTATGTTGATGAAATCGACAGTAAGTGCACATTCCCTGATAATATTGGAACATACTAAAGGGTCCGCCATCTAAAGTTTTTTTTCAACTAGTGCTTATTTCGTGAATGGTAGCACTTAGCTCATGTCTGATTTGACAGATAATTAGTTTTATCCTTCCGCTGAACGAATATGGTTGTGTAATGTGTATGCGCTTGAACAACGCTGGGAAATATTGCGACATTACTTTGAAAATCATGGTAATGTTGCAGAATGTGTGCGAAAATTGCGTACGGATTTTGGAAGAAGAGAAGCACCCGTATGTTCGTTATCTTGTGAAAAAAGTGAAAGAAACTGGCATCCTCATCGATAAACCAAAGCGTGAAAAGCCAAAAACAGTGCGTACACCCGAGAATATTGATATTGTGGCAGAAAGTGTGCGTGATGCGCCATCAACATCAATTCACCGTCGTTCTCAATAATTGAAAATTTCGCAGACATCATTGAGACGAATTTTGCATAAAGACCTTGGTATGACGCCATACAAAGTCCAATTGGTTCAGGAATTGAGGCCAACTGACCATGCAGGCTACTGCATGGCCAGCCGAGGCAGCCTTTTGAATGAAATTATTTTCCATTATTAACCGGAAGGATTGTACTTTTAAATAAAAAAAGAAAATTGAGAAAATATTCAGTAGTTTTTTTTATAGCATTTTCAAAAAAAAAGTTATTTGGCGGACCCTTTACATCTAGTTGTTTCAAAGTTAAAGGCATGTGAATGAGGGCGTGCAGGTTTTGTCACCATAGCCTGTCGTACGAGAGGACTAAATTAGATTAGATGAGCCCAGAGAACTTAATAAAAATTTAGTTTTTACAAAATTTCGACATTATAAATAAAATTGAATGTCGCTTGGACAACAACAAACATCAGTAGGTAGAGTAGGAAAGAGTATTGAATGAAGCTCGTTGCTCTCTAAGAAACTCGATAGTCTAAAAATGGAAACAATATTTTCCAATGATATACATTGCTCCACAGTGGATATGATTGATGAATTACGCGGTTATCTTGGAGTTTGATTTCTCAATGAGCCACAGATTAAAGGATTCTATCGGACTTCCAAGCGATCAATAGTGAAATGTGTAGGCTCCGCTTTCGAATAAGATTAGACAACCTGCCAATTGTATGTGTAGTCTATACATGATCCCACTAATATATTACCGACATGAAACTGCGATCCAAAATGGAGCAATAATGAGGTAATTTGCGATCGTTCATATTCTTTAAGAAGCAATTGCAACCTTTCTTAACCAAACATAGACTTGGCAACATATAGACTTATGTATCCACAGACTTATAGCCGTTTTCTGGTTGGTTCGGCTTGTTAAACTTGAGATTATATATGAGTCTTCAACTAAAGAGGTACGAAACGGTCATTGGAATTTTTCGTACAAATCTTGTCACGAGAAGTGTTGAAAACTTCGGTAAAATGAAGCGTAAGCTCAGTTAAGTTTACAGTCGGAAGAAAATGGTGAATGCTGAACTCCAAATTTCTTAAACGAAAAACTAATTAGCAAAATTTATGTGTTTTTTTAAACGATTGATCAAATGCACCATACTTTAAAACATCGCTTAACTACCATTCGGGATCGTATGGAAACATTTTATTAACATCGATGAGGTATTCAGCACGGATGTCATAAGCTGTACTCGGATAGGTTAAGTTTACCCTATTTTACAAGAAATAGCTTCTTACATTCATGATGTATGACTCGGAATTCGATATTGATGAAACTGGGTTTTCTTTAATGATGAGATTAGAAATTAAATGTACCCAAATGCCTGATATCGTCCATAAAATCAAATAAATTATCTGAATCTGAAATTGGATCCGGAGTAAATTGTGCAGCAATTTTTGATTTAAAGCTGTTTGCAAAAGCAGTATGAACATCTGTATCATAATTGAAAACGATACCGCTAGATTGTTGACACCAATGATCTGTAAAAACCTTAATTAAAAATATAACGCCTATAGAGTTATAAATGGTAACGTTCATTGACGATGAGGGAAATATTATTATTTCTCTCATCGTTAATGAACTTGGTACTTATCACCAATCGGAAAATTCATACATTAGCATTGTTGCTTTCCCCACTTCAATGCATTGTTGCTTTCCCCCAGTCTCAATAAGATAATTAAGCCTTTGAACATTAAGAACCGACCTATGCAATATGCCTTTAAATTTAATCTGTTATAGAACGTAATCATCATAGTAAATCAACTATTTACCATTAGAGGTTAGTAATATAACTTCTTCCGCCGCCTGTTAATAATAAATTAATTAGTTGGATGTCCTATCAAAAGTTTAGGGACCGATGCAAATATGTAATCATGTCTAGAGGATTTTATTAGAAGTAATTGGAAAGCGATCAGTATTAAATTTAGCAAAGATGAGAACCAAACAACTAGCGATTTTGGAAAGCTTTCCATCGCCCAACCGCTAGTTCGGTTCTTATATTTGCTAAATAAAATAAAAGTTGCTTTCCAATCGACCAACCACTAGTACCCGCTAGTAGTTCGTTGCATGTCTTTACTAAATAATCCATAGTAAATTTAGCAAAGACACGCAACGAATTACTGTCGGTTCTTAAAATAATAGTAGTGTGTCTATTGTGTAAAATAATAGTGAAAATAAATATTAGTGAATTATTAGTGAAATATTTGTGTAATTTTTGTGGGAAATAAATTTAGTTGAAATTTAAATTTTGCGAGTTTGATATTCACAGTCCAGTGATCGAACCGGATAAATTATTAGAATAACCACTCGGCGAAATCGTAACAATTGGTGACAGCGGTGGGATTGTGAATATCCAAGATGAAATTAATGGACTTAAAAGTGTCAGAGTTGAAGAAGGAGTTGGGCCAGCGTAATTTAATAACTGCGGGCAACCGAAATGAGTTGCAGCTCAGACTCCGCGCTGCTTTATTGGAAGAAAATGTTGACCCAGATCAACATGAGTTAATTTTTGGGGCACCGGATTCAAGCGAGGTGCAAGAGATTGGAGTAACTACAGAGTCAACGACCAGAGCGGAAGACCAGAATGTTGTCGTTAAAGAAACTACTCCAACAACATCTGGAGGTTTCGATATGGGGCAACTAATGTCCGCAATGCAGCAAATGATCAGCGGCCTCGAAGTAAAAATGATTACCGAGCAAATGGCATTGCGTGTTGAACAAGAGCAGATGATCGGTGGGTTAAAAACCGATATGATTACCAGCCAAGATCAAATGAAGAGTGACATAAAGGAGCAAATGCGAGTCGATCAAGAAATATTGTTGGAGATAACAAGAGCTGAACAAGAAAAAATGTTAACTGGACAGCAGCAAATTCTGGAACGAATGGAGCAACTGGAGAAGTTTCAACACGAGTCAATGAAAAATTGGACACAGTTAAAAAGGAAATGGAATAACAAATCGTGGTGACCGATCAACGATTCCAGAAACTGGAGGAAGAACTGATGGATTTAAAGACCAACGGCGGCGCTACAATTGCTCGACCAACCAGCTCAATAAAGTTGAAGCCACCAACGATCGACGGAACCACACCATTCAACATCTTCAAACTCCAGTTTGAAATGGCGGCCACAAGGAATGGTTGGTGTGAAGAGGATCGGGTAGCAGCATTAATTGTGGCTTTAAAGGGAAGTGCTGCAGAGCTCCTACAAATCGTGCCGGAATACGAACGAGAGGATTAGGGCAAAATCATGTTGGCTCTGGAGCGCAAATACGGAGGTGACCATCGACGGGAGCTACATCGTATGGAGTTAAATGGACGATGTCAGCGGGTTGGAGAGACGCTCCAAGAGTATGCGGCTGATATAGAGTGGTTAGTACACCTCGCCCACTACAACATGGCAGGAGAATACACAGAGCGGATCAAGATCGACGCTTTCACAGATGGTATACGGGATCCCGATACGAGACGTGCGGTTGTATTATCTCCAAAAGCAACGTTTGCGGAAATCATCGCGTGTGCACTAACCAACGAGACTGCAAACAACATCATTAAACCAGCAGTCAAGGTACGTCGTGTGGAAATGGAACCAGCAATCAGTCGCAAACAGGGCAATAACATCAAACCAGCAGATAACTGGCGGACAACGAGATTCCGGGATGGGACTAGTAAAATCAGATGTTGCGTTTGTGACAAAATAGGACACATCTCAAGGGAATGCTGGGAGATAAGGCGCAAACGGGCGAGAACACCTTCGCCGATGTACCGAAGGCCACCGGAGGAAAGAAAAGCAGCAGCCGTGGAGGAACGCCAAACAACAACGAAGGCGTTAAACGTGTAAGAGTCAGCTTTGAGGAGCAAAAGCTGACTCCCACAACCAAATGCTTCATAACCTTCATCGCCATTTCCAGATTGGCAAAAGGTGTAGATAGCTCGATAGTGCGAGGCGAAGTAGAGGGACGATCCAGTTTGATAACATTGGACACCGGAGCAACGAGAACGATTGTGCCTCCGGATTTTATCACGGATGGAGTTGAGCCTATGAAAGGGTTCAAGTTACAAACGGCGACAGGCGACAGTGCAGCTATCAAAGGAAATAAGGAGGTGGAAATACGAATCGGGAACAATGGTTTTTGACATAAAGTTCTGGTTGCGGATATTGTGGATGAGGTCATCCTGGGAATGGACATCATGAAACGAATTGGATTCGTATTGGATTTTGGACGGGGAACATTGAGCTACGGTAATGTCGAACTGCATTTGCAACTGAACAACGGGAAGGGGCCAATCGTAAGAAGGATAAAACTGGATTATCGGACAAAGCGACCACCACACTCGGAAACGGTTGTTTGTGGGAAATTGGATGGAGGTCCTGGAACACAACGAAGGAATGGATTATCCCAGAAGCTAGAACCTCGATGGGAGGGACCGTACAAGGTCAGAACTAACGACATGATCTATAGGATCCAAAGAGGAGTACGAGGAAAACCCAAGGTTGTACACCTAGAACGACTGGCGTTCTATAGAGGAAGAGGTCTGGATCCTGTTCGGGACGAACAGGTTTGGGCGGAGGGTAGTGTCACTAATCACAGATGTCACCCGTGATAATAAAGAAGAAAATTATAGCAGTAGGGATTACCCTGTAACCAAATGTTTACACATACGAACAGAATAAAAATAAATAATGAAATAGGCGGAGCGAACAAAATACGACGAGAAGAACATTCGCGAAGTGTAGAGAAGCAAAATAATGGAATGTTCCACAAGTATTTGCGTCATATAAATACGTGTAGACATTTGAGTCAATTGAACGAAACAGTTCAATTTTGAATTTCGAAGTGTTAATATCGGGAAGTGATAAAAAGTGAAAGTGAAGTGTTAAAATAATAGTAGTGATAATTATTGTGTAAAATAATAGTGAAAATAAATATTAGTGAATTATTAGTGAAATATTTGGGTAATTTTTGTGGGAAATAAATTTAGTTGAAATTTAAAGTTTGATATTCACAGTCCAGTGATCGAACCGGATAAATTATTAGAATAACCACTCGGCGAAATCGTAACAGCATTCCTTTCGACGAACTACTAGTAGTTAGGTTCTTGTTTTTGATAAATCAAATACTCGTAACTGCACTTACCGACTGGAGCAACTAATTTAACCTGAAACAGAGACAAAATGAAACGCGCATGCACAGATTGTGCTTCACCTCTAAGTTTTTAAAGTTGAAATAAAATACTTCAAATTAAGCAGCTGCTTTAACTTTATTATAATTACATTTGAAAGTACAAGAAAAAAGCAGAAAGTTTTAAAAAGGTTTAATTATCTTTGCGATGTATTACAAATTCTGAATGGCCTTTATCTTGTTGCCACAATTCTATTGCTTTGTTAACTATTAAATCTGCGGTTTCAGGATCTTCTTTTAGCTGTAATATAAACTTTATTCGATTAGTTACAATTCCTTTATCAATCCTCGATATAGTCTTACATTTTTAACCGACTCCAAAAATACTTTTAAATCTGTATAAGAAGTTAATTGTCTCCTTAGCGTTGTAAACAGAACCACAGCCAGAAAACCAAGAATTTTTTTCGATCCACCGCATATTTTATCCCAAATACGTATTAAGGCAGTTTCAGCAATTATTCCAGCAAAACAACATTGGTACCATTCTTGTAATGGTAGAGCCGAAAGTAAATTTGTCGATTCTAAATGAGTATAAATTCGGTTATCTTCCTTTTGAAGTAAATTATGTGTAAAGTCAATTAGCTTAACCGATTCATTTTCTATTTCTTTAGTGAATTCATAAAATCCTTTTGCTTTCCAATATGTTTCAAAATCAACATCAAAAATTTGAAGTAGGATTTCAGTTACGGTAACAAAATTACTTTCATTCTGCAAAACATACATTTATATAATATAGTTGAAAATTGATGACCGAGTTTTACTTACGTGTATATTAAACCCTAAATGTAATTTTTTATTCTCCAAAAGCCACATTGTATGAAATATTTTCTGCTTAGGTGTATTATCATCGATTAGTCTCATTATTGTCAACGCATGTAATAAATCATTGTAAACTGCCAGTCTCTGTTGCTTAACGAAGTCGTTTGCATCATTATTGGGATAAATATCTGTATAATAATCGTAAATAGAAATCTTACCATAAATATATATGATATGTGAATAAATATAATTATTATAAAATCATACTTAGCAAAAGATTCCATAAAACGTTTCGATGGAGAGTTGGTATTGTAAATCTTAAACAGAACTGTTTAAGCTTAATTTTATTTAACGGCTTATCTTTCAGTAAAATTTCCAATGATTTCTTTTCTTCGACGCTCCGACAACCTACCTTTTCGTAATAAGCGGATCGGAAGTTCCTCTTTGTTTTTTCCTTTTCGTCAGTTGTCATTGTGTTTTACCTTCTGATTGTTTCTGGAGACTGGCGCCGATATTTGTTTAGCACTGATTTGTAAACGAAAAATTTAAATTTAGTGTTCTACATGATTTATTGAATTTAAAAAAATAATATTTATGAATGCGATGAGGTTAAAGAATAGAAGAATGTATGAATTTATAAAATCAAACACGGTTGCCTTTAAATTTTCTATGTACTTATGTACAAGGCATTTCTATTCCTTCATAACTATTGAGTTCTGCGGTCACTTTACCATCGATCTCACGCCTAATCACAAATTCAGCCGTTTCGTCAGACCGGAAACTTACCTAAATCTCAGATTTATCAATCATTTTGCGATAAAAGGAGTGCCAATAATAATAAATAAATTGATATTAACATACCGTATAGTCTATCATTTTGCAGTCTAGAAAATCACTCGAATCCGCGCTTGCTGATCGCTATATAAGGAGTGACTTATCGAGATTACGGAGTAACCTGCGCAATAATGTAAATAAATTAATTGCGATGCATTAAGTTAGAGTGATGGCCTTCGATACGACCATTTGAGTTCTGTTTTCTGATCATGAGGCATTATAAAACACTATCTCGAGCTTATAGAAATGTTCAAACATTGGGTGAATTTTTAGTGACTTGTTAGCTAGTAGTAATCCTTTAATTTTATATTCAAGCATTCAACGACATTGAGAAATGGGTCCGCAAATAAAAGTTACAGTTCTTCACAATAAATTGGGCATATTTATTGTATAAAGATGGGATGTGAAATTAAAACAGTATTTACTTACATATTTAAAGTTTTTACATGCGGTATGAATGTTCTCGGCCAACAGTTTATCTTTTAATATTTCCTATTTTAAAATTCGTGACTATTTCATATTTGTATTTAATTATGTTTATTGTAATTAAAGGCTACAGGTAGTAATGTTGAAAAGCCAAGTTAATAATTAAAACAATAATTAATTTATGTTATTTTGATCATTTTAATAATAAACAATATCAACCTATTTGATTTTAATTGTCAAAATTGACATATTTACGCAAACCCACAGTACAAATTGTACAGAAATTGTCCCGTATTGTATATATTGCCATATGAAAAAAAAAACGATTTCCGATCACACCCAAATAATTTTTCGGTCAAATGGAAAACACCGTACCAAAAATTGACATTAGTAAACGTCAAAAGTGATACTGAATTATTGCTGATGCGAGCGGCGAGATTTAAACAAAAATAATAAAATTGTATTATTCGTTTGACGTGAATTGAGTTTTAAACCTTTTGATTAATTTCGGTTGAAAATGTTTTTTTTTACATTTTACTAATAATTTGTGCTAGTAAATTTATTTTTTGTATAATCTACCACACGCATGCGTGTGTTTACGTCTTACATGTGCCAATGCCAATGTTTGATAAAACGTATTCTTAGTTACGTTTCAAAAACCAATAAGTAATTATGTGTAATTAATTACTATTAGTAATAAGATTATCGTGCGTATTGTTAAATTAAGTAAAAATTAAAATGTATCAACAACTCAAACCGGATAAGGAGAGTTTGCCAGCAAAATATTTTAAAATTTTTGTTGTTGTTGCTTCATATTGGTAAGCTGCTTAACACTAAATGACATATTGTATAATATAAATGTAATTTCTATTACAAATTATGCTTTGTTTTTAGGATAATATCTATATTAACCGTATTTGTTAATAAAGCATTATTAAGTAGTACCACAGTCAATTTTGATGCGCCTTTATTTGTTACGTGGTTTCAATGCATTGTATCGGCATCTATTTGCTTCGTTATGAGCCGTCTGTCGCATTTATTTCCTAGAATAGTTAGTTTTCCAGATGGCAATCCATTAGATTGGAATACATTCAAAAATGTAAGTATACATAATTTTTCTTATAGTACTAAGTTTATAAGCACAGAAGAACTGTTGAAAAGACTATTCTTCCCTCTGTTATTTAGTTAAATGAGTTAATAAACTATGTATATGGTTTCTCGTCCAATTAACCGAGGAAGTTCATATGTTCCTTTATTTACCTTCTTTAGGTGTTCTTAATACCAACGTTAATTTTTTCATTTTAGGTAATTCCCCTTTCAATTTTATTCACACTAATGATATCAACCAACAATCTATGTTTGAAGTATGTTGGTGTCGCCTTTTATTATGTTGGACGATCGCTTACCACAGTATTTAATGTTATATTAACTTATACACTTTTGAAAGAGAAAACAAGCCCCAAATGTATATTTTGTTGTGTCATCATATTAATTGGATTTTGGCTGGGAGTGGATCAGGAGAGCGTAACGGGTAATAAAATTACACTTTTGTGCCTATACTTACCAATATTTACACCTATTTTTTTATTTCTAGATTCGTTTTCCCTAATTGGAACAATTTTCGGTGTTTTAGGATCGTTAACATTATCGATGTATTCAATTTACACAAAAAAAGTATTGCCATTTGTCAAGCAAGAAGTCTGGCTATTGAGCTATTACAATAATGTGTATTCAATATTTTTATTTATTCCATTAATGTTAATAAATGGAGAATTGAAAATTGTTCTTAGTTATGAAAACTGGGCTCAACCATGGTTTATGTTTGTCATGGTGATTGGCGGAATATGTGGATTTGCAATAGGTTTTGTAACAGCTTTACAGATTAAAGTGACATCACCCCTAACGCATAATATATCGGGTACTGCAAAAGCATGTGCACAAACTGTGATCGCAACTCAATGGTATAGTGATATCAAGTCGACGTTATGGTGGGTATCGAATTTCATAGTTTTGCTGGGCAGTGCTATGTATGCTAGAGTCAAGCAGGTGGAAATGTCTAAGAAACATCATAACAATGCACAAGTTTAAATTTATAATATAATACATAATAACATTTATTATATAAATACCAAAGTTGACAACTATAATTAATTAACATTTAAAATACATTTTTATTCAATATTTTTCTACTGTAATTTATTGAGTGTACTTAGTAGATTTGTTATCTTTAACGCAGTATTGTTATCGAAAGTATGAATCTACATCTATACTATAAATAAAGTTGTTGAGCTTGACTGTAAAGAATTTTACAGGTATTTTTATAATTGGGTAATTGCGGAAATATTCATCTTTTGTTTTAAATTGAATTGCAATGCAATAGCTATACGGTGTGGAGCCATCGTCACCGATAGCATTCTCTTTACTCCGGAAAGAAGATAAGCTCTCCCTTAATAGATTCACATGACCGAGCCAGTGTACTCACAGTCCATCTAATCTTCCTGACCTTGTGATTGAAAAGCATTGGTATGAGTGGTCAGATCATTCGTATGATCCTTCTATCAAATGTTAGAATCCGCAAAGCTTCATTTCTCACATTCAACATGACAATACTGAAAAAATTGTATGCTTGATTTCAAACACATTTTACCCACATCTAATTTCAAAACTACCTTTTGAGGTTCAAGATTAACCTTTCCAAAAGGCACTTGCAACTGGCCAATACTCAAACTGTGAATTTTACTGAGAAACAAACGTACTGACTATCTGATTCTAACAAAATTCCAAACCCTATATATTTCTACATCACTAAAGGCATATCGGAACACTACATCTTCTTAAAAATGACGAAAATATTATATCTGATCATTCTCCTGTTATTATGACGGTTAGTGAAACCATCTGTAATAGAAAAAACCAATTCATCTCAGCTCACAAACAACAAAACGAATTGGGAATTGTTAAGCCATTAGAAGAGGAACTTAAAGTGCCAATCAAAAGTGAAAATGAAATAGAAGAGGAACTAGACAGGCTTCCTGATAGTCCACTTGGGAATGCACCTCCAAATTATCATTGAGGAAAGAAAACTTCGTTATTTACCCAATAGAAGTAAGAAAACTAGTTCCTCTGGGGTCGATTATGGAATATTCGACGCGCGTATTTTTTTCGACAACGTCGAATATAGCTATTATGAATTATTCGATCTCACAATATATACATATATGTGCATTTAGTTTAGATTATAAATATATGTATATAAACTAAAGTAATATTTATTTATTTTAATATTTATTAATTAAATTGCACTTTATTTTACTATTGAACATTCACATTCTTCACCTTAATAGCTGTCGTATACTATTCGTTTTTATCTAAACAAATACGCGTCGTATCTTTTCGTTTTTTCATATTAGCATGCATTCGAAGACGTCGAGAAAAAAACGCGCGTTGAATATTTCATAATGCGCGTTTTTCCTCGACATGCGTTTTTTTTCTCGACGTCGTTATATATTTATAACCCCTAAATGAAAAGTAAAGAACTGGCAGACTAAGCGTGCATCGCAAGATAAAACCACCAAACAACTTATGCATCAAAATTAAGACACTCATAAAAGCGGTGAATAATGTGACAGTTGGAAAATACCTTTGTTCTGCAGCTTCAACTAAAGATGCCGACTATTCGGAAAGCAGAAGTGTGAAAGTGGAAAGTAGCAGAATTAATTATGATTCCGAAACCGGGCAAGCACCAAATGATAGAAAATCTTACCAGCTAATTTCACTTTTACCAACACTAGCGAAATTGTTTGAGAGGCTGTTCCTCAAAAGATTGAAAAGAACCATAGAACAAAGAAACCTTATCCCAGATTATCAATTTGGTTTCAGAGAGAAACACTCAACTATAGAGCAGGTTCATAGGCTTACAGATGTCATTGAGAATATTGGGAGAAATATAAAGAAGAATATGCTGAGCTAAAACGATTCGGCAGGAGTCACACAGAGTAGTGTTTTGGGACTTTTTCTTTACCTGCTCTACTCTACAACAGAGATTTACCTCAATTAAACGAAGTTACCGTTGCAACATTTGCTGATGATACTGCAGTTCTTTTAGTAGGAGGCACTATCGAGGAATCTACAACGAAATCATAAAATCGACAAAAGTTTTGCGTATCGAGGTCAATGAATCGAAATCCATGCATGTAAATTTGACTAATCTTAAAGTAAGCTACAAACCTCTAATCATTAACGGTCAGCAGATTCCGTATATACAAATAAGGATAAATATAGGGATGACCCTAGATAACAGATGGAAATAGCACGTTAAAAAGAATGAAATTATGGAATACAGCTCTGGGGCTGCCACAAAGAAAACCAACACCAAAATAATATAAACTATTCAAAACAAAGTGCTACGATTTTTAGTTAACGCTTCGTGGTACATTAGTAATGATGACCTCCATAAGAACCTAAATATCCACACGGTTCAAGAAGAAACAAAAAAAATTTGCCATAATTCATGGACAAAGTATTTATCAACACGTAAACGAAGAACTTCGTGGTTTGTTGGACACTTCACGGGCAGTAAGACGATATCAGAGAACCAAACCATTTGATTTAATGGATTAAGGACACCAGTGCAAAGACTACTTCAGTAAATATATAACCTTTGACTGTAACTGGCCAATGTGCATCTTCACATTCTTTGCCAACCATGTTGTTCATAAGCTTTGCCAACCATGTTGTTCATAAGCTTTGCCAACCATGTTGTTATACACGGGTTCATTCATTTTACATTTAAAAATAATTTGTACGACTACGTAGTGATAAATATCAAAGGTGGTTACCGGTCAATGTGATACATATCTTCTTCTCGAGACAAAACTGCAATCGATAGTGGGAAGAGAATGTTGCACTCTGCCAGTGCACATAATCTGAAAGTAGTTGGTACATTATTCTCTCTCCATAAGAAAATAATTTTGGAAACATGGCGAAATCCTATGGCTTCTTGGTTTCGTAATAGAGATTTTCGCGATCTTATGAAGTGAAATTGGTTTTTGGAAATTTAAAGTTAAATTAGGGAAAGGGCTACCACATAGGAAATAAAGTTAACCGTTAACGAATATTTATATGCGTTAGACTTCGATGTATTCGATACATGGAAAAAATATTTGTCTTATCTTTAGGTGATATCCAACGCGAGTAGCTTATGACATCACCATGGCCATAAAGTTCATTCACTACAAAACCCTCCACTTGGAAATATGGAAACGTTCTGAAGTCAAATTCATCAAATTCTGATTTCAAAAAAGGTCTTAAAAATACAAGAAAAAATTAGCAGTACGATTCCCGTAGTTTCATTAAAAATGTTGAAGAGCGTGATGCCGTGCGTGAATGTTATAATGGTGGGTTGTTGCATTAAGCTCTAAAGTGGCATTTATTTACAGCTATATATAAAGCTGAAATCAATCAAATCACTTACGATTTTTAATTTACTATTGTAGCATTTTATTCTCAGTCACTCAGGCTCAATTGGCCCTTTATGACGTACCTTCCCAGACACACACTCTCAGTTCTGGAATCTGTTTGTTCTTCCAATGAAGTCCAAGATCAATTGGTCCTCAATTAGGAATTGTGAGCCGAAACAGTGCAATCAATGGGTAAAGTATTAAGAACAGAAGCAGAAAAAGTGCTCAACAGTTTCTTCCTCTCCGTCCCCACATTTGTTGCAGTTTGAGATGTTTCGAATTTTCATTCGAAACATATGACTATGGAGGAAGCAGTGCCCCGTGAGAATGCTCAGCAAGATCCTTAAAGCGCGTCTACCATAGTTTAAGAAGGGCTGTGATCTTTGCTGGTTTATTGATCCAAAGAAGATTTTGGATTGACAACAAAAGTTGAGATTAGCACATCTCTCCAAAGTTATAGTCAATTTCATGTTTAAGAGATAGTGACGTCACTCCTAGAGCGGGCTCATGTCCCACAAAAGTAAATGCCGTACCGAAACGAAATTTATCGTCCAATATATTCTCTTTGATACCCATGTGACTGAGTATCTAGTGAAGTCTAACTTTATTGAGCCTGCCTAGTCGATTTAAGGCACTTATCGTTTCCAAACCACGTTTTGATGAAACAGTATTGGAACCAATCGCCTTTAGGGCAGCCTGTGTGTCAGGAAGGATGCAGATACGACGATCTCTGCAATTTAGCCCTTTAACAAAGAATGCTGCTTTCAAAATTGCAGTAGTTTCTGCCTGAAAACAGCCGCGTACATACTCAGTGGGATAGATAATTCGACCTCAGGATTTTGTATGTATAATCCGGCATCAGCTAGATTACGGCACACTGATTCGTCAGTAAAGATAAGCATATCGTTACTGGAGGGGTAGGATGGGTTGTTATAGTCCTATATGTGATTTCCAGTAATAGTTACATGAAATAATTTCCCGAAGACGTGCTTCGTCACCATAGTGTCCGAGTGCATGTGGGCAGTTGTTGGCCGACTCACCTCCCTCCATATTTGACAGTGCCAGAAGGGCCAAATAGATTGTCTTTATTTTGAAGGCGAGCGGCTGTTAGCGCTACACACCTTCTGATCCAAAGATCTAGCCATCTCAAGAGCTGTAGTAGGTGCGGTGTGCATAGCTTTTACAGTACCCAGACAAACTACTAAGTAGTCTTTGAAGGCGGCTTAAAGGATTTACGTCAATCCAGCTCATTGTTCTAGGCCACCAAATAAATGCGGCAAACGAGTTTATGGGTCTGATCACTGAAACGTATAGCCAGTACACGCGTCTGGGTTTCAGGCCCCATAATTTACCAAATGACTGTTTGCATTTTCAGTAAATGTTGCATGCTTTGCTAAGATACTTTGCCCAGATACTTGACTTCCGAAAAAAGTTTGATCGTATAAGCCAATTTTTGAAAGACTAAAGTTTCCCAGAGTCCTGCGTCTAGTAAAAAGGATCATCTCAGTTTCCCTAGGGTTGACTGATAGACTCTGGTCACTATACCAGGCTACAACTATGTTAAGCGCAGTTTGCATGCGACCATATTATGGTGATTTCATCGGCATAATCCTGGCAGAAAAATCCGTTGTCGTTTAGTTGGACTAGGAGTGAGTTGACCACAAGACACCACAAGAGCGGAGACAGAACCCCACCAGGAGAACATTTCTTTTGTTCGGTCACCGTCGTCGTATCACTATACCTACATCTGCAGTAATTCTCTTTGACCTAAGAATGGCGCTAAACCATTGAACAAGTGTGGTCTCCATGCCATGTCTTTCAGCTGCAGAGATCATTGCATTGAAGAATGCCGTGTCAAACACGCTTTCAATGTACAGAAACGCTCCAAATTATTTGTTGTCCATTGATCCTTCAATCCGTCCAACGACTTCATGGAGTTCTGTTTAAACAGTTCTGCCTTTCTGGAATGCTTGTTGTTTGGAGTGTATAGGATTTACTAATACTGCACTACCCCTAAAATGCCTGTCAACCCAATCGCTCTAAGCATTTAAGTAGAAAAGAGGCCAGGCTTATAGGCCGAAAACTTCTTGCTTGGTCATATCTAGGCTTTTCATCATTTGGGATGAACACTACACTGACTTTTCTCCAAAATCTTGGATTGTACCCCAGGGCCAAACTGGCTCTGAAGATGTGTCTAGGATAATTTCCTGTCCTTCCTGTAGAGTAACGTCATCTAAGACCATCCAGGATGAGACTTTTCCACTAAGACTCCGTGAGGCAATACTAATATCAATTACTTCTTGCCTTGAGGACGTCAAAAAGGTAAGTCTATGGAACACATTTGCGATGACTAGGTCAGTTGCGGATATGTATTACAAGAGAGAAATACCCTTAGGATTAATATCGGTGCTGCCTCAGTATCCGTGAGTTTATATCGCATCCGGCAATGATTAGGATATCATTACGGTTTGCGTACTCTTTGCTTTAATAAATTCCAGAATAGGAGGATGAATTATATGGGAAATAGCCGGATATCACTAGAACATTAAGTTGAATACCCTGTTCTTCAACTTCAATGACGACTGCTGTAAGGTCATTTCAACTAGTTTCATTTATGAGTTTGTAATTCATGTTTTTGCTAACAAAAACAAGCTCTAGGTTTCGAGCAGGTATCACTAACCAGGAGCGAACCTGAGGAGACTGAATTGAGTCCTTTGATTTTGTTCCCGTGAATCCACAGTTCCTGAATCAAAAAGACATATTTATATAGAAATGTATTGCAAGTTTTCATGCGTCGTTCTATGAGAGAGAACGACGCCTTTGAATGCTGTATAAACTGTACGCTTAACATTCCAATCAAGTTGGGATGGTGGAGGACAGTTTTTTCTTGACATAAACTGTACCCATTACAGGCCTGGGTAGGTCGCAGAATAGGTTACACTCCAGCTCAGCTCTCTCCCAGAGATGTAGAGTCGGTACAGCTTCGAGGACCCACTTAAGAGTTCTATCGTTTGCCCACTGCATGCTAAGCATGCTGTTGTACAGCCCTCAAAAGGCTCCAGAAGCACAAGGTGTGCTTATCATTTTTCGGGGAATTTGTTCGAAAAGTGATGAACGTCGTCCCTCATCAAGATCTATGAGCTTGTCTTTGACAAGCTCGCTTTTGCAGTATAGCTTTTTTAAAACTCAGTTTCTGAATTTCTTTCGATCCTGGGCCCTTCTCCCGGTTACCCTGAGACTTAAAGCCAGAAGATACCCTCTGTCTTTTAGTCTGGTTCTCTGGAGGAGACGTGGTCATATCCGACCTGTTTCTTCTTCCAAGGGAAGAATAAGTTTTGCCCCCTTAATCGACAAATGAACGTTACAGTTCTTTTCTCTTACTTCGCTGGCATCCTGAGGTCTTCTTCTTAATTGAAGAGCTTTTAACCACTTGCACCCCCGACAGTTGTGCATTAGTGTCTAAGCTAGAAACTGGAGCAACATTGTTCCATGTTAAAGGTTCTATTGATGCCACCAGAGATATGTTTTCTAGAGAAGCCGAAAGCATCTCAAAGATATTACGATTGGTTGCACAGTGTTTGTTTCCTCTAAATTAAGTTTGGTGTAATCCATAGTTGGTCACACGAGTGGTGGAGAAAAATGTGTTCTATTGTGGCTTGATGTAATTATATTTGTGAGGAGAATGACGAATTCGTATTTTGTTTTGAAAACCACAGAGTAATTGGATTGCGCCATACCATAAAACAGAATCAACTGTCACGATGGACGAGACCATTGCTAGAATGCACTATTTCTGAAATCTACCTCCTTAGGTTTTGATCATTAGAGAGATTTTCATACTGTTGTTAACAAGCAGAGTTACCCACTACGCGATTGTCATATACAGCGACCTCTTCGACTGCCCAAAAAGTGGGTTTCCTTCAAGAGATACACACCATGAGCGAGAATAGTAGTATACATTTTGTTAATGTCCGTCTTACTATCAACGGATTACATCGCTCCATACCAATCTAGATAGTATCTGGACGATGGTTTGATCTTTTTATGGTCCGGTACGCTATCAGGAGTCATACATTTCATACAGATAACCAAATGTCATTCTTTTGATTCAAACACGATACCTCCGACTCTTACACATAATACTCAAAGGTGCGGATAAAAATATTCAATAGTTCTTATCGTTTTGACTCCGTTCAATTAAACATTTCACTTGAATGTTAAGTATCGATTCGTATTATAATTGGTTTTGATTTCAAATGGTTGCGTCAAGCGGCCAGGTACCAGTTCAACAAAAACAAAATTATTCTAACCCAAATATGAACAAGTCGATGGATCGCCACTATGCGCCATCGTGTACACAAAGAAGTAGTACTTCGGGTTGGTATATGACCTATTGTTTGGGTTATGTGTTTAGGTTTATGTCGGTGGGAACTATTCGATCAAACGAATAGGTAGATTGAACAACAAATTTAGTTTTGAAAAAGGCACGTAAAACCTATTAAGAAACAAGCAGGTGTTCCTCGTTCTTCAATACGTGTAATTATTTCAACATTTCTATTGTGTGCATCGAACATCTTCATTGAAATACATAATCATCGATCCTTTTTCAGGTTTTGTTCGTTTGGTTTGTCTATTTATACGATATACAATTGAAAGACTGATGTCTTAATTTTTTTTTTATATATTCGTTACGGTTTTCAAATTCGTCTCGTCTTAAACATTAGTAATGCGTGTATGTATGTGTGTGTGCCTTCGTAATAGAGAACAAATCATCTCAAGTGAATACGCAATAATTTTGGTTTTCGTTTGAATTTCATAGTTTATGTCAGTTATTATTTTGTAATTCGAGACTTATAATTTATATAGTTTTGGATTTATATAAGTTCAAGATACTTGA
Organism: Tipula lateralis; assembly: GCA_963932295.1. NCBI lineage: Eukaryota > Metazoa > Arthropoda > Insecta > Diptera > Tipulidae > Tipula > Tipula lateralis. The sequence continues at coordinate 98,022,064 of OZ010736.1, forward strand.
AACGGGAATTTCGAGATAAACACACATGTTAAGGCATACACTTGAAAATATTTAGAGTATTTCGTTTACGGGAGATAACATATACCATATACTCGTTTGTTGGTCTAAGTCTTTAAACCACCAGCGATCCAATAACAAAATATTCGTCTTTAAAACAATCTTACCTAAACACTTCATTCGCTACTATTTATTAACCACATCAACTTCCTTCGAATGACAATTTCGAATCGTGCACAGTGGATGTATGTGTTTTTTCATCAACAGTAGATTACTACACACGTTAACCTTGTTTTTCCCCGTTTAAAGATTAACACACATGTTCATTTACCATATCCGTTTAACATGTTTATTTATGTTCGTTTGTTATTCTTGTATATACGAACAAGAAGAAATGATGATGTTCAAGACGGAAGTAATACAAAATGTGTATTAAAGAAAAATTATGAAGTCTTTAGTTACCTGGGTTATAGCTAGCTGTATGTATATGTATGTACACAAACACTCGCGTTTATACACACGCATACGTTTATATACCATATGTGTGTGTATGTATGCGTAGATTAATAGTCGAGCCAAGATGATATAATGAAACCTATTACAACCTAAGAGAGTTATGCCACTAAAGTAAATTATAGATATGAAATCCGCGTTGTAGGTGGTCGATCTCACCGTTTTGTTGAGTTTGCATCTTTGATGAATGGTTTTTGTGCGATCCTGATTTTTGATTGGCCCAATGCAACATCACTTTCCAACTGCAGTATGCATTGCATATCTCTGGGTACCAATATAAAGTGGATTTTCTTGCTCATAAACTTTGTGAAGTATTATCCACTTTTAAGATGAACAGATTAGATGCGGATAAATATTCATTTGAACAATGTCTCTTTGATAGCATACGTGATGGCAGTTTTTATCACGTTCGACAATAATTTGAATAGCTTTGAGATTTACATATTTCACAGCTCATGTTTCGTAAATATTACGAACGAAACATGAGACCCATAGAATACCACCACAGTATCCAGAGCTTGTCGTAGGAGGCGACTAAATCTGGTTGGATCGCTGGGCTGACGATCCGCATCCGTTAAAAACCATAAATGTTAAAAATGTCAACAAGCAAAAAAAAATCAGATACAGCAAAAACAACAATAGAGGTCATTGCGCTTAAGTACCCGAAAACGAGATTGAGGATCGGCACGTGGAATGTGTAGTCACTTCGCAAACCTGGCGCGTTTGACGCTCTTATCACATGTGTGAAAGAGTATCGGTTGGAACTCGTAGCGCTCCAAGAAACTCGATGGCCTAAAAGTGGAGACCAAGTGTTTCAAGGCTATACGTTACTACACAGTGGAGATGACCTCGGAAATCTTGGAGTTGGATTTCTCATTAGGCCACAGATAAACAAGACTGTACTGGATTTTCAGGCAGTCGATAATCGAATGTTTATAAGCTTCGCTTGCAAATGAGATTAGCCAACCTGTCAATTGTATGTGTACATGCGCCCACTGATGTAAGCCAACCCCAAGATAAAGACTCATTTTACAATAATTTGGATAATCTGATGGTCTCTATACCTGAACATGATGTCAGATTGGTGATTGGTGACTTTTAATCAGACCGACTTTGCAATAATATAGTTCCACACTCCCGACACGAAACTGCGATCGAAAATGGAGAAACATTGATGTACTTTGCGATCGCTCAGGCTCTTAAAGTCGCAAGTATATTCTTTCCTCATAGAAACAACCATTTGGAAACTTGGACACATACATGCAAAACATCCCGAAGCCAAATTGACCATGTGTTGATTTCCAAATGTTGGCGGATTGTCCAAGACGTGAGATCGTATCGGTCGTCAGCCAAGTTCGTAGGCAGTGAATATTATCTGGTCACTGCAAAGCTACGATGGAAATTTTCGTACAAGTCAGAGAGGACAGGAGAATATACAACGCGATTCTCCAACGAAGGTCTGATAAATGAAAAAACGCATCGAAAATATCAAGATCATGTCAGCAATAGCATATTGCGATCCAATTACCAATCTGATAAAGTGAAAAGTGTCTGGAAAGTATTGAAAACCTCAGTAGACGATGCTGTCCAGCACATTCTCGGTATAGTAAAATCTAATCGGTATAGTAAAAACGAGATACTCCAGCAGCAACTTCATCCCAAGAAAGTCACAGTTTCTGATGGATTTCAGCTTGGCAGAATCATTGATCCGTACATCTTTTAAAACGAAACTGGCACTATCCTCAACCGCAAGCGACAAGTTTAATCCTTGTTCGGTAATAAGAATACTGGGTGATATTCCGATGACACGTGGTTTCAATAGAACGACGCTATACGCTGGACTTTCTGCACGAGCGGTTTGAATGCCCTTTAATAATGGGATATACCCTTCAATAATGATAAAGCTCGCGATTCGATTTTATTTGGGAGCTAATGGAGTTACATCTATCATCTTAGTTGAACGGTAAACTTTGATTGTGATCAACATCAATTGATAATTAGTTAAAAATACATTAAAGCGCTTGAAACAAATCTACTTCCAAGTCGAAATCCTTTTCACAAGTTGACTATAACAATCTTCCACAAAGTGGGAGGTTTCAATTCCAGGATGTTTTCATTGCGATGGTTAGAACAGCCACATTGTGGTAGATGAAAACGTAATAGTTTGTAACTATCCGACATCGGTATTTGCGTTCGGTTACGGTAGGTTGAGTGGCTGCTACTGCACACTTAGACCAACTACGGTCCGTTGTGATACGGTCCATTGTGGCTGCTATCGCACACTTAGACCGGGATTGGTCCGTTGTGATACCATTTTATGTACGGTTATAGGTCCGAGTTTTTTCGTAGAACCATCTGCGCATTGCATAGCGCCATGTCAGTCTATAGTACTGACATGGAAGATGGGTCGGCCCATGGATTCTAAACAAGATAGGGGATCTATATATATTTTAATTTTACACCACCGATTGCACCGCCCAAACGATCGAAGGTGAAAAACCCATTTGCATCTTGCCCCGAATCGTGATTCGAACTCGGTACCTTCCGCTCCAACTGCCGCAGTTTTAACCACTGCGCCACCTGGGCGGTGTACAGGATCGTACCAGTTTGAGCTACTTATGTAGCGTGATGCGAAGACTTCATCTTGCAGTTTTCGAGATCAGAGAGGCAGTCCATTATAAGAACTTACCGTCTCTTCCTGCTCCTCTCGTCCATACAGCTTCTGCAAAAGTCATTTGCTTCTAGTCCTAGACTCCTCGCATATTCTCTAAGTAGGCAGTGTCCTGTGAGTATCCGCACGATCGTTTTACTATACTATGCAATTCAGTTCCTCATACTTGCTCCAGTTTGTCCTTCTAGGGTTGCTAAAAGCTTTCCGGGTGGAAAGGGAAATTTTAAAGCTAAAGGTTATATAACGATGGTCAAAGAAGGAGTGCTCCCTCACCACTCTCCATTCCCTGACCATAGGAAATATCTTTTCTGAGGCGAAGGTTATGTCTAAAACCTCCTGCCGATTTTTAGTAATAAATGTGGGTTCTTGCGCAATATTACACACCCAAAGGATATTATTTAAAAGGTAACCAAAAAATAATCCTCCTCCCATTTTTGTTGATATCAGTGCTGCTCCATAGTGTGTGATGCTCATTCGCATTACATCCAAGGAGCACCTCAATCTTCTTCCTTTCCGCTTCGAGAACCAGGTCCTCCAGGCTATCCGGCGGAATCAGTTTGTCCCGCTCCATATAGGCTGAGACCAGCCAGATTAGACTGCCGCCAACCTCTAGGCTGACCGCAGTTATATCACCATTGCTGTATTGAGAAAGAAGAAACAAGTTTAAATTATTTTTTCCAAGAATGCAGTATCTGATTTTCCCCGAATTACTTGAGTATATTAGGTTATACCACTTCACTCTAAAGCCACAGACCCTGTTGGTGTTTATCCAAGGTTCTTGGATAAGGACTATCTCCTCTTCTGAAGAGTAAGGCGGCCGACTCCGCTTTCGTATGGTGGAGGTTGATTTGTGTGATATTTAGCATAACACCAAAATTGAGCCAATTTTTCTATTTCCATTCCCCGCTAAACAGGCTAGTGTCTTTTGGTTCCATCGGAGTCGCTGGTGTCTCCCGTATCTTCATCCACGAAAAATGGTTCCCCGATGCTGGCAGCCACCTCGTCCCTCGAGTCCGACAAGTCTTCCTGGTCCGATAACAGGGACCGTCGGCTGTCCATCTCCGCTCCAAGTGCGAACACCTCAGAGAGCTCCATTGGTTGGGCTGTCTCCCCTCTTAGCTCAACTACGGGCTTTCATCACACCAGTTCCTTCATGTGCGTTTCAGCCTCCTCTTTTTTATAGACTCTGAGAGTAATCGACCTGAAACCCAAGTCGATTACTCCCTTAGTCACGGTCCTTACTTTCTTACTAAGTAGTTGCGTTGACTCAATTAACAATTCTAGTGCATTAAGATGGTCAGCGAGGATCAGTCAGAAATGAGTATAAGTGTATGGAAACCATTTCTTAATTCAATTAAAAAATATTCGTGCCGGACACATATCCGATTGTAACCAGTAATTACAAGCAATGTTTAGTAGGAGACGATTGTAGTAACGATCAGTGTTTGCTGGCGAGTGGTTTTCATTGTAGCCTTCATAACGTTGGTTCAACTGTATATTTAACACATTTTCGTACATGAGAATTAGCACATCGATGGTATATACACAGACACACACACACGTATATGGGTAATAGTAAACAGATTTTCGAATTTATTATCCAGCAGGACCAAAAATAATAAGCAAATTTAGTTTTTGTTCACCTCACGTTTCATCTATGAATCATAAGAATAGAATCTTTTAATTCATTCACACTCACGTTTATTATTTTTTTGATCGTTTCGTTGGGTTGTATATTACATCTACCCATATACTCGTATATAAAAGCAAATTAACAACCAATTGCCATGGTTAAGTAAATAAGCTGTACTTATTTGTATGCATTACGTGTCATAAACCCAAGAACAAAATCGATCCTTATAATGTGAATTTGAGGATGAAACGTGTTTAAATTCGAATTCTACCCAGATTTTTACCTGAATAGATAGTGTACGTTGGTTTAACCATACTAAACATTCATTTGAATTAGCTAAACCAACTATGTGACAAATATAATGATGAAACGTGGCTGCCAAATGCACAACGGATGTAGTAAACAACGGACCTCACAGGCAGTTTTAAAAAATTTGAACGAACATTTAAGCAGCTGCTCCTATCGAATCAAATCTCACAAGACATAAGGTTAGTTCACACTATTCCAGACGGCCTCAACTTTATAAGAAAGCTTTGACAGTGGATACAGCCAAAGGGAAATAGAACTATATCTGCGTACAGGAGGACAGCCAATAAAATATGAACAATCGTAGAGCGTATGGATGGATCAATCGTATGGATAGATCATCAGTTATAGTATCGTGACGTCACAAAATTAAGATCCACCATCAATTACTGAGATACTCGACACTGTTGCTATTATTACAGAACGCCGATTAAAAATTGAAGCAAATGTCTATAATGTGGCAGAGAAAAGTTTTCGCAGATAAGTAAATTGTATTAAATTACAAAGTGAAGTTTGTGTTGTGGCGGAAGAAGTGTTGAATGTTAATAGTAAGACTCAATGAATTGGGTTCCGATGAGAATTTGCAACTCTATTGTTCAATGAACTAATTTAACCAGTACTATGGAGCAAGTGGCTGATGAACTATTTGTATTAAAATAAAAGCTCTTTCCGTAAAGTGAAATGGTCCATTATTAAATGGACGTGGATCGAGTAACAGCATTAATATTAGCGTTAGATCGTGCCGCAGTATGAGCGTAAGGACTATGGAAAAATAAGGTTGGTATTGAAGCACAAATTAGAAGTTCACTCCAGGGGAAAATTTCATCTGAAGTTTTCTAAGATTCATATAAAGATCATATATAAAGTTGAAGGGACGATGTTAGAAAATAAGTGAGACAGTGCAGGAGATTATGGCCAACATCAACCGATTAGTGCACTTCGATTACAACATCTGTGTGTTAGTTACATCTCAAATAACTTCACCACAATCTCCCGAAACATTTATATAACAACAATTTTTACCTTATCGATACCCTAAGAGATCGCCAACTCTTAGGTTTCTATGCTATATAGTTGGTAAGTTTCTGAATGATTGCCCACAAATTAAACGGTTATTGTGTTCTCGGAATGGTTTAGAGGAAGTATGATGGAATCGAAGTTATAATGGGTCGATTCATTCTCACCCTCAGTGCACGTGTGAGTCGTGTCTAACAGTAATGATATTTTGCTCAGTATTTTTGACATTTCACAATGGCAAGACTAAGCCCGACAGCGTCTACAAATTAATCAGCTGTATTACAAAACTCAGTGTTCAACGAGGAATATGTTTCATGCGCGTAGAGTCCAACTTATGATCGGTATAATTGGCCTAGCGAACGCACAATTCGCTATACCATCGAAACCCAATTTTCAATATTTAACAATACGCGACCAAATAGACCATATCCAGCATGTATAGTGAAGAAAATATAGATGCAGTAGCTGATATGACTGTGATGAATCGATTCGGTGTCGTGATGAATCGATTCGGTGTTAACTTAAGAATCTTGGTTCAAAAGCATACACAGTTCAACTCGCGCAAGAATTGAAACCCGCCAATCTTTCAAATCGTCATCATTTGACTTTTTGTGCTCTTGAAAAGCTTGAAGAAAATCCACTGTTTTCAATCAAAGTTTCGTTCATTGATAAGACCCATTTCCGGCTTAATAGCTACATATACGTTAGAGCAACCCGAAGAAGTTCTTAAGATACCATCACATCCATACAAAACAACGGTTGGGTGTGGTTTATCGGCTAGTGAAATCATCGGTTCATTTTGTTTCAATAATGAGGCCGAACGATACGTAACTGTCAATTGTGCCTATATCACGCCATGATAACATATTATTCGCTGAAGTTGATGTCTTTGAACTCGATGACATTTGGTTCCAACAAAACGAAGCTACTTGTCACACAGCTGTGAAACCATTGCTTTATTATGTAAGAATTCGGTAAACAGTTAATTTCACGCTTCGGATCAGTGAATTGGCCACCTAGATCAAGTTATATCACACCTTCACGCCTTTAGTAATCACCGTTTTACAGCATATAGGAATAATTTTTGCGAAGATAATGTACGACACTATCTTATATGCTGTGCAAATAAGAGCCTTACCACTTCTGAGTGATCACCCTTTTTGAAGATTGCTCATATAACGCGGGCCAGACCAATCGAATTAGGTCAGAAAGGCAGTTCAACCAAATTACTCCTCTCAATATCAAGAGTTCATGTTAGAATTAAATGGGAACGAAGTGAAAGAGATACTTGATCCACTGGAACAGTGTTCAGCTTCACTTGGTCTCAAAATCAACGAGTCCAAAACCAACTAACTGATGCCTGGTTTTCGAGACCAAGACGCAATTGATTTCAGTAGTGGTACCCACAAGTTTGGAGGAGTAATGCGATTCAAGTATCTTGGATTCAAGTATCATTACTCATGGTAATAGTGTGAGAGAGTATGTCAAGGTTCACCTTGCCGCTGACAATCGGGCTTTATATCCTCTACGTACCCACTGAAACTGTACATATAGTGTTGATCAGACCCGTTGTCATGTATGGATGTGAGAGTTGACCCTTGATGGATGAGTGCAAAAGATGACTTCTAACATTCGATAGAAGAATTATGCGTGTGATATATGGCTCAAAACGCGACGTTCATGGCACATACCGAGTTCGTTTCAAGCACGAGATCAGGAATTTAATACAAATTCCTGGTATCGTGCATGAAATCAAAGGTCGGCACGTACGCTGGATTGGTCACGTGCTGCGGGTTGATCCAAACCGAATGATACAGTGATCTTTGAAGTGAGACTCGCCTTTCGATAGGCAAAGAGGTCGCTGTCGGCGACGATGGCTTAACGGCGTAGAGTGCGACTGGCATCTTTTGGCTGCCTTTTTTTGATTGATCCTCAATGATCATCTGTGTGAACTGAATTTAAGGGTATTCAGTTGCAAAATTAAACCACTAATTCACTTTTTTAAACGTTATTTTGTACTGCCTACAAATTTTGTTGAAAACCTAAACGATTTCACGACAACACGAGCTCTCTCTTTTGAAATCAATACATGGTCAATTTGGCTTCGAGATTTTTACGTGGATGAGTCCATGTTTCCAAATTGATGGTTCTATGAGGAAAGAATGTATTTGCCAATTTAGAGATCAACACCGATCGCAAAGTACATTTTCGAGCTACATAAGCCGATCAGATTTCTGCCAGCTCTAGCATTATCGTTACCAATCACCAATCTGACATTGTGTTCCAGTAAAGAGTCCTTCAGATTATCAAGTGGTTAGCTTTCATCAGTGGGCACATGTACACAAACTATTGATAGGTTGGCTAATCTCATGTTCAAGCAAAGATTACACATTCCATATTATCGACTAGTTGGAACACAACACAACCTCTTTTACCTGTGGCCCAATGAGAATTCCAACTCCAAAATTTGGAGGCTATCACTACTGTGTAGCAATGTTTAGTCTTGTGACACTTCTATTCTATTTTTAGGCTATCGAGTTCTTAAAGAACCACGAGTTCCAGACATTTTATAAATGTAATATGGCATGTACGTTCCCGTGCTGGGGGTTCGTACGGATGCGTCTCATCAGCCAATCGATGTAACCAGATTTTGTCGCCTCCTACGATAGGCTCCTGGGTGGTATTCTATGGGTTACTGTGGTGGTATTCTATGGGTCCTACAGGAGATGTATTGGTTAATATGTTGATGAAACTAGATCCATGAGCAACGTCCCATTTCATGTATTGGAACCAATCGCTTAAACAGCTTAAGTGCTTTGCAATGAATAATATAGACTTGAAAGCTTTACTGAAGTTCGCTTGGATACTTATATTTTTAGGCATAAAACCATATTGACTTGTTGAACTTGAAACATTGCTTGTACACCTTCGGTCTTGAAGATCGGAGTTATTCTAGTATTGATTTTCCACAACTACTGAAATTCTCCCAATCTTAGAGATTGATTGATTGAAATTCTAAATGTTTATTGTCCTTTAGTATCGAAGCACGTATGTTATCAAGTTCACATATATTTCGGGAGTTTTCAAAGCACAATGTCTTCTGTTGAAAACGTGGGAACTTGTAAAGAATGGTCCATCTAAAGGTCTATATTACTATTAAGTATCGAACACATTTTGAATCAAATGACTTGGACATCAGAGTTAAATCCCTCTCAGCAATTTTTGAACTATTCTCATGTTGTCAATCCAATTTTTCAGAACTTTATAGATTGTATGGGCTTCCATCTTTTCAATGCAACTTTGATTTGGTCTTTCAAGTTTTGGATAGACTCTGGATGGTGAACCCCACACGCTCCCCATTGACTGTAATAGCGGCTCCATGCCCTTTTTCGGGTTAACATCCACACCAAACTCGTTGTGGATGCATCGGCCTTACCATGGTTACGTATGAACTTTCTGAGCGACAATTTTGATTGTTGACATAACCTCCGAGGCTAGGAAGAAATACTCAATTCTTTACAAGCTTTACAGGCTAATTAGCGAACCGAAAACTTTGCGGATGCATCTCCTGCACTAATTTATCTTTATAGGCCTCATACCGAGGTTATTATGCAAAATCCTCATCACAGAAACAAGTTAAATGTTCATTTCTTAAGCACGATGGCGAGTTGATGTTGATGCTCAGTCACATTTTGCATAATGCTGCAATGTTCTTAGCTGTACATGTTCGTCAATTTTCAATATATCCCAATTATAACCATGCTTGAAAGATCGGCTGGAACTTGTAGCGCTCCATGAAACTTGATGGCCTAAAAGTGAAGACCATGTGTCCGAAGGCTATACATTGCTACAAAGTCGAGATGACCTCGGAAATCTTGGAGTTGGATTTCTCATTGGTCCACTGGTAAAAAAGGCTGTGTTGGATTTCCAGGCAGTCGACAATCAAATGTATAAGCTTCGCTTGCACATGAGATTAGCCAACCGGTCAAAAGTGTTTGTACATGAGCCCACTGATGTAAGCCAACCCCAAGTTAAAGACTCATTTTACAATAATTTGGATAATCTGATGGGCTCTATATATTTGAGCACGATGTCATAATGCTGATTGGTGATTTTAATGCTAGAGCTGGCAGCAATTAGACCGACTTATGTAATAATATAGGTCCGTACTCCCAACACGAAACTGCGATCGAAAATGAGGAAAGAATGATGTATTTGCAATTGCTCAAGATCTCAAAGCGGCAAGTACATTCTTTCCTCATAGAAACATCCATTTGGAAACATGAACACATCCACGTAAAACATCCCGAAGCCAAATTGACCATGGGTTGGTTTCTAAACGGCGGGCTTTAAGAAATTCAAGAACTATCTCGGTATAGCTCTCCTTTGCACAGCATTCAAGTTACTGTCATACATTATCTTGGGAAGAAATACTCCTTTGGCGGAGGAAATTATCGGTCACTGCCAAAGAGGATTATGTCCAAATTGTTCAGTCACTGATCAAGTTTTTTCGCTACGGATAATTCTTTCCAAGTTCTATGAAACATCTCGCGATGTATACACCAGGTATTCCTATATTTGGGGCCCAAAAAGCAAACGATGATGGCACATACCACGAGATCTGGAATTTAATGCAAATTTCTGATATCGTGCATGCAATTAAATGCAATTAAAGGACACTTTTCGGTAGGCGAATAAGTTGCTGTCGGCGAAGATGGCTCCACGGCGTAGAGAGTATGAAATATGATGAGCTGGCTCGTGATCGAAACCGATGGAGTCAGATTGTTGACACGGTACGGGTCAACAATGGCCTGTAAAAACAGAACAAAATCATGCCTTAATCAAATAAAGTATTTGTTTGTTTGTTTTTTATCTTTCCAGTCTGATTTGGCCCTCAAGGCACATCCAACCTTTTCAAGGACGTTCGGCTATAGGTTTGATTTACGTAGAATCATCTGCACGTTGCTTTGCTCCATGCCAGTCTATAGTACTGACATAGAAGATGGGTTGGCCCATGAGTTTTATATTCCAACAGGGGGTCCAACATGATGAAAAATCCCTCTTTTACATCCCGCCCCTATCGGGATTTGAACCCGGTACCTCCCGCTCCAACTGCCGCAGCTTTTACCACTGCGTCATATAACTCGAATGACGTAAGTGTTGCCACACTCGAAATAACCGGTAGTTGAAATTGCAATACGGTAGATGGGCCAACATTACATACAAATTACTTTCACAGACAAGAAACACGTTTGTTATGACAGCAAAGGGTCACACGATCTCTGCTCATCATATATGCTCTTTCAATTCGTTAACTGAACTCTTTATAGCCGATGTTGCATGAATGATCATCAATATACTCCGGTTTAACACAAATAAACAGACAGAAAGCCCCTTATACATAATTCTTGGTTTGGATTAAGACCCTCACAAATTGTAATCCCTCAATATAATGGTTAGAGAATTTATTTGTTCGGTCGACAAATTTCGAGTTGAATTTATCTTTCAAACCATGATCCAGGTATTTATAGGTTTTCTATTTATGTATGTGAACTGAAATACTAAACCATAGAAAGTTTTTACTTTTTCCACATTTCATTTTCATGATGCTGTGCTACGGGTGGGATACATAATACCGTCTTTTTATAAAGATCATATGCGTGAAACAAAATTAGTTTATTTTATTGCATTGTATCTCGAAAATGTATCATTTTACGATTATGTTGTAGTTGCATAGATATACATATGTACAACACTATCGATGTTCTTTCTATATACTCTCGTATGTAAACATGTTCCGTTTTCCCATTGCATGTTCGTATTAATTAGAGATGTTGAGTTTCACTAATTTTAAAGAATGAAGATGTCTCAGATAATTTAAGCTTATCGGATGTGATTGTGATGTACGAGGGGTGAAACATATCGAAACATAAAAAAGGTATTACACGTGATTTCACACCTTGGGAGATCCAACTGAAGTATTCTGCCATTGTTTCGATACAGCCTATTGTATCATACTATTGTCAAAGCCAGATGATTCAAGAGATTGCTGCACTATTCACGCCGGATCAGCATACAAAACCAAACACTCAATCAAATGTAGTTCCGGCAATCCAATCAACTTTTTGCATATGCAGATGATATCTGTGTGATTGGATTAAATGGAACGGAGTGAAACAGATAGTTGATCCACTGGAACAGTGATCAGTTTCCGTTGGTCTCAAACTGAACGCAAATGATTCATGTAGTAGTAACCACACCACTAGTTTGAAGTGGTGATGAGATTAAAATATCTTGCATCTCGCATTACTCACAATAATAGTGTTGGATCCTCTACTACTCCTCTACTACGTTATATCCTCTACTACCACTTCTGGAACCCAAATATCTTGCAAATGCGGACAAGCTGAAATTTTACGAAATCTGAGTGCTGATTAGACCCATTGTCATGTATGAATTTGGTTGGACCGTGACGGACGAGTACGAAAGATGGCTTAGAACATTCGAGAGAAGAACCATGCGTGTGATATTTGGCCTTAAACGCTACGTCGACGGTACATACCAAGTTCTTTTCAATCAAGAAATTTAATGCAATTTAATGCAAACTAGTACGCTGGCTCGGTCACGTTTTGCATGATGGCGGATCTTTATAGGAAAATTCGGTAGGCGAAGAAGTCGCTGTCGACGACGACGACGGCTCCACAGCGTAGAGAGCGATCTGGCATCTTCTAATACAATAGGAAGGACTGGCTCGTAATCGAAACCGATGGAGTCAGAAATCAGAATGTTGACACGGTACAGGCCTACAATGGCCTGTAAAAAACACCTTAAATAAACGTATGTTTATTGTTCGCACAAAGTGTGCAGTAGTTCTAATATAGTTTTTTAAATGGTATTTTTGAGTAAAGGCAGAACCATCCATGAAATAAAATAAAATAAGAAAATATAAAATTTTAACGAAATTTTTTATTTTTTTTGACAAATGAGCCATGAAAACTTAAAAAAAAATAATATTGTGCGAATGCACAACTAAAAAAGCAGGCTGTTTTTAGTTTGGTTTTATTTTCCTTATTTTTTTCCGCGCATTCTATCGCACAATTATTTTTTATTAAGTGACAGATAAATTTAACGAAGAATTTTTATTGTTTTTTATGTTCTGCTTGGGCGAAAGTTAGCAAAGCCTATTTATCACAGTTTTATTTATTCTTATTTTTATTTTTTATTATTTCTTATTTTTTCTATAGTTGCCACTTAAGTTGCAATTCGAGTTGGTTGTATGTTGTACTTCATTAGCCCGGTCTGATGATGACGTCATTGAATGAATGTATGATCGTAAAGATCAAATCTATCTTATCAAGCATCTGCAGCCGGAATCGACGTAATAAATCTGCTATTCGTTTATCTACGTTCAGTCGTGTCGTCACAGTGCTAGCGAATAACTTAACTCGAAATATCGATATATTAATTAATTTATTGAGGCGTGATGATAATTGAATTTTATTTTTGGGTTACTCTGAACACTACATGTTATGAAAATTTTCCTACATTTTTATTGGGTATTTTCTGATCTGGGAACTTACCTTAAATATTTCAAAACTGTGTGGATCGAGACTCAGTTTTGAAGATAGTCTTGCTACAATACTTCGTATAGTAAGCTCAATCCATCAATCATCTATTCGGTGCTATTTCCAACTGAACCTATCCATTCAGGACTCCAAAAGATGAGGTTCTTCCGACCTCCTGGAAACAGTTGCATCATTAATAATAAACAAAACAGTTCAAGGCATTTTATTTTTTCTTTATTTTAATTAATTTCAATATAAATAAAAATACTCCATTGTAATTAGCTTGGAATTGTATCACTAACCATAAACACAATATAATTAATAAGGGTCAAATGTCCTGAAATAAGTGATACACAAATTAAATTAAAAACAAAAAAATTGTAAACAAAAAATGTGTATAAGTACATTAATATAGTTTATAATAGTCAAACAGTTAAAAAATATTTCAATATAAGTACTCTAAAGCCGAGATCAGAATGGCACATATAGAAGATATTTTATCAGGACATTCAAATAAAAACAAATGATTGGGATCTAAACAGACGATCGAATTCAATAAATTAATTAAATGACACAAAAAGAATAATATGTTGTTTATATGTTGTATAATATGCTGCATGTTGATTTGGAATTTAGATTAGCATCTCCTCGTCACTATCGGCCAAGGTGCCTGATTGAGGAAGTAGCAAATTTGCCTCTTCGCCAACTTGAACCTGTAAAATATACACGAAATGTTAGATGCTGGTAAAAAAAATTAATTAAATTAAATTAATTGCAGTGCCTATAGATAGGATTATGGATTATGATAAATTGATAATAAATTAGTTGCATGCAACGTTCCATGACATTATGATAATAAAATATCGTATTTCAAAAGTACTAGATTAACATTGTTGTATATACAGTGACATCTATTATTTAACACGGCGAAATGTGTACTATTAAGTCTGCAGCTCGACATCGAGCTGGTATCTACTACTATATCAAAGAGGGAGTCTCGCAGCAGTTATATACAACACAAGGTACTTTTTAAGAGGTTTGACGGGATTTTGGTGATCTCATCTATTCATAGTCTTTCCAATTTTCGGAAATTATTTGTCTTGTGATTTAAGATATTTGGTTATCGTTAACAACCCGCCGAGAAGCTGAAGAGTCAAGATAAGCAATCATTGGGAACTCTTTTGAGGTGACTAGATTCCAACCTTCGAGAAGCTAAGAAAACAGTTGATTTTATTACCGAAAGCTACCAAACAACTTTAAATTGTACATGTTCTGGCGTATAAATTCTCGCTATCTAGTCGCATTTAATTTGACTTGGTAAATGTATCATGATCCGTCTGCCATGTAAATAATGGTCTTGCATCGGTTTTATTCCATACGCATTTTATGTGGCACCCAACATGGAGCTTACTCCCGCACGATCCTTCGATTAAGAGTCTTATGCTCTACCAACTAACCAAAGCCACACTAGGATTTTAGAATTTAAGTGACAAAGTCCAGATTCCAATCAATTTTCTTCCGTTTTCATTATATCCATCATAATTTTTTGATCGTTCTCGGTGGAGTCATCGCGCTTCCATCCTCTTTACAGTTTCAACTTACGTTGTATTGCAGTTAAATCGAAAATGTACGGATATATATATATATATATATATATATATATATATATATATATATATATATATATATATATATATATATATATATATATATATATATATATATATATATATATATATATATATATATATATATATGCCCAATTTATGTAGTCTGTCTATACATTGTAAAGTTCCAGGTCAGAGCCTATAATGACTTTGATGCCTCTTAGACAAAGTGAACTGGATTTATCAAATGAGTAAGCTCTCATTCTATTGGTTGGGAGATATTTAGTAGAATTAGATTGACGACTGTGACTTTATTTCATAACCTGATTGATCACAGTTTGTCCATTATCTGGAGCTTTGTCCATTATCTGGAGAAATTGAAATCATGTTTTAGAGGCGACTCTAATTTGTCATAATACATCCAAAGTAGTAACTATCATTTCTTCAGCATTAATGTTGCAGAATGATCAATTCGCCGCGTAACCACTACGGCCTAGTGGATTAAAGGTGGGCCATTTGGAGCCATTTGGGAAATATCGATTTCAAATCCCCATAGGGGGAAGATGCAAAAAGGGTTTTTCATGATCCGATTACGATGTTTATATGACCGCCTGTTGGAGTGCAGGATTCGTAGATCGATCAATCTTCCATGTCAGTACTATATATGGGCTGGCATCGTGTGATTGTAATGTTACGAAGATAATCTTTAAAAATTTCAACTACTTTGCAAGATAGCTGATATTGTGGTGTTGATGAATGGCTGAGGTGGAATTATAAGACCGATCAAATTAAGTGACTTGGGGAGTTATTGATACGCATAAGGACGAATTTCAGGTATCATTACGTTGAGTCCCATAATTATTTACTAGATACAAGTATAGTCTTCTCCGATCTTAATAAATCTTCGTGATTCTGTTACACGGCGTTCTGGAAAGCTGTCACTAAATTAATGCGGTTTTATATCAGTTACACTAACCGTACTCAGAAAAATGAGTTTGCTTAGCTGTTGATTTTCCGTCACTCAGGCTCAATTGTCCCTTTGTGACATCCCTTCGACATGCGGCTATAGGTCCGATTAACGTGGATCCGTCTGCACATTGCATAGCTCCATGCCAGGCTATATAGTACTGACATGGAAGATGGGTCGGCCCATGGATTCTAAACTCAATAGAGGATCACAGATAAGTTAATTTTCACCACTGATCGTAATCAGATTGTGAAAAATCCCTTTTGTGTCCTGCCCCAATCGGAATTCGACCCGGTACCTCCCGATCCAAATGCCGATCCAAAAGGGTTGTTTAGAGGACTTGCGTGATCATCGACTGGTCAGTTATTATTGTTTAATTTGGGTCCATCATAATTAATGTAGCGTTAAATCCCATGGATTTGACCTTTTGGCTGGATTAAGGTTTGACTACACTATTGTTGAATTTCTGCTACTCGATTTAACTCGGTAGTAATTACGTAAATCTTGCCGTAGTATAATGGAAGTTTGGTTTTAATGGGTTACAAATTTCGGTCACTAACCAAAACGATATTGCATCGTTTTGGTTAGTGACCGAAATTTGTTTCCTGTTTCAATCCTTATCTGTTGCTGGAAAGTATACGGTGCGTATTTACACACGTGATCAGTGATGCCATGAAAACGCCACCTTGATATTATTAATGTCTTCAAGATTTAGAGATTGTACTTGTATGGACTTATTTATACACCAAACAGACGTTGCAGAATGCTCAATTTCGAAATAATTTTGAAATTGAGTAATGGTATGGTTTTGGCAGACCTCCTTAAGCCACTGGACTAATATCGATGATCTAGGATCCAAACACTCTCAATTTTGGTGGCAAATTATAAATCATAATTAAGAGTGATTATACAATTAGACAGCAGGTTGTTTACAAAGCGACATCTTGTGACACAATTAGCGGCTTAGTTACAGAAGAATACGTACCGAAGACTCGAACCAAATGAAATATATCCAACAAAATCCCGATATCATGTTAAACACTTTGTCCAACACCAATTTAGTAGATAATGTTTGTTTAGTTTTAGTTTTAGTAAATGACAAACTTAAGAATAATATTAATTGGATTATTGTAATTTTGTTGTGCCCCTATATCGTGTTTTCCCAGATCCCGAACATAAAATTTGTAAAAAAAATATATGATAAAAACCTGTAAGCGATCGGTTGATCGAACACACAAAAAGTTGTGATAAGCATTTTGTAAGTACACACAGTGCCTAATATAAAGTATTTATAATGTACAACATATTGTGCCAGATAAAATTAGAGAAGCGCTAATTTTAACCCTTTCGTACTTTGGCATTAATTTTGACTAATTGTTTTTTTAGGGCGAGATGCTTAAAACTCCTGGAATGTTTAGCGTTCAAAATTAAAAAAAAAAACAAAACAAAAGTCACACACAGTTTCGTGGCTTAAGTAGCCAACCGTTTATGTACTTACCCGACTATATTGAATCGGAATACTGCGACGACGTATGAACGACATGAGGTATGCACGCTGATCAGGTGTTCGTATAGCATAACCAACACCTCCAAGTATTAAACTGATTACAAGCGATATCATAATAATACCACCCGTCGATAAACCATTCGACTCAATGTCTTCCTTGTTCACAACAACTGCTGTTTCGGTGTTATTTGTGTTGCTGCCATTTGTTGTGGCATTATTTGTATTGGGCGCGACCGGCGATGTTCCGGTTGTGTTAGCTGCATTTTCCTTGGCTTCTTCAATCTGGATACCAAGGAATGGGCAAATTATTGACGTTTCTAAATTGACTTCTAAGCTGCAGGTTGTGTTCTGAAAATAAAAAAAAAATTTTGTTTTAGGTGGTACTGTGTAACTTTTTTTTGGATTGTTCGTTTTGACACTACATAGTGGGGAAGTTCTGTTCAGAGGAATAAACTTTTTAAAAACAAAATATAATCAGTCATTTCCCATGGTTATGACAGGTCCATAAAACTATAGGATTGAGCTTCGATGGACTTCTTTGCAATCTTTGATTAGGTAATATTTTAGCATACTTTCCAAACATAGGTCACGATCGACTGGTAACTTGCTCACTAAATGACACTGCTGTTTTGAGTAACTAACTTCTCTTTGAAAACAACATGAAGCCCAAGATGTGTCCCTGTCTCAAAGTGGATAGTCTTGTGGGAAAAGAGGAGTATGCTTGTTACTGTTTTATGAGAAGATCAAGGTCGAAAGTACAGAACTAAGGTCATCTTTAATCTAATATCAAACAGCTGATTATCTAAATTATTATAAGATGAATCTTAGTCTGCATTTAGTGAATTAGATAACGTCAGTAGGAGTATGTTTACATATACAGTCGATAGGTTGGCTTATTTTATAAGCATGTTGTTGGCATTACGTATAGTTTTCGAACACGTGATCTTTACTTTTCATACTTCGTGTTTCTTGGTGAGATTGTCATGACGACCAATGCCATTGACCGGCCTTCTTTGTCAAATAGAGAAGTTGTAGAATTGCTTCCTGTTAATTTTTCTGGCTGTGGCATTATCATGTGTCATCTTATTGCCACTAGGCCAAACTGGTTACACATGGCGTACCTGCGTTGGAGTGCTTTATCTGCTTTGCACTGTATATACATATGCTTTGCAGGTTCCACAATCAGAATCGGAGTAATCTTTATCCGTCTACCTATCTTAAGAGACAATTATGTCTCCACACAATTCAGTAACATGCATAACATGTTTACATATATAGAGTGGGATTATCGATTTTGTGCTAGATTTTACTATTGTCAAATGAATTGAGCAAAAATGAAAGTTTTGGATCGTTAAGACGGAGCTACGTGGTTTGTCACAACGGTTATCGATAGGAAGGAGTGCTTTCTCCCCTGCTTTGGCTTTTGATAATATTGATGATCTCTTTAATAGGTTGTGATAGTCTTGCCTCACGATGAGTTTATTATTACGTCGCGGCAGTCTAGTCTCATTGTCCAGAACTATGGCAATGATCTTGTAGTAACAGTCTCAGGTAAATATCTGAGTGCTTATCTGAACTAACCCAACATGAACCCCTTTTTTAATGAGATGTGGTGTTCTGAGAAGGATATCACATTCACTCACGCGTATGATTTTTTTTTAGGATCTTGGCACTATTCATTCTGTCTAAGGTATTGATCAGCGAGTTATTGGAAAAGTATTTCAAGATGAAGTTTGTAGGTGAAGAAGAGGAAACCGCCCAGGTGGCGCAGTGGTTAAAGCTGCGGCATTTGGTCCGGGAGGTACCGGGTTCGAATCTCGATTCGGGGCAAGATTCAAATGGGTTTTTCACCTTCGATCGTTTGGGCGGTGCGATCGGTGTGAAAAATGAACATCTGGATCCCCTGTCGTGTTTAGAATCCATGGACCAACCCATCTTCCATGACAGTACTATAGGCTGACATGGAGCTATGCAATGCGCAGATGGTACTACGAAAAAACTCGGACCTATAGCCGTACAAAGTGGTATCACAAGGGACCGATCGCCGGTCTAAGTGTGCGATAGCAGCCACAACAACCTAACATAACCTTGTAGGTGAAAAAAATAGTTTTTTGCTGGTCCTACGGTAATGCCTACTTAGTGATTATTCTTGCTGCATTATGAGGCCAGTTTCGACCTGATGAGAAAGAATCTTTCATGTTCATTTTCAACCTATTTTTCATACAAAGAATATTCTACAAAATACCTTTACAAATAGAAAGGAGAAATAGTATTTTTTTGGTTTTTGAATGACTTAAGACACTCCTTAAAACTATTGCAGAGTTAAATTGCATTATATCATCGTAGGATTGAATTGTAATAGGAACCAGGTGAAATGAGAGTAACAAATCGCAAGGAAATCAATCAACTAAGAAGGATATGGCAAGTTGCAGCTAACCCAGTGACTACAACGGTTATAAGAGATAAATGACCATCAAATCTTGCGGTAGTAATGAGATGAAGGTAAAGGAACACTCGATCATGATGTGAGATCACTTTATCGATAAACCAACATTATGTTTGAGATACATTGCAGATACAAAATGTCATCCTAACCTGAACAGTCACACTTGTCCGTTTGAATTGCACACTCTCGCCGCCATCAATGCACACGAAGATATAGCATTCGATTCCGTTCTGTACATTTCATGTTGGACAGCAGAATGTCACAGAAAATAAACAAATTATAGAATTTATAGTTAAAGAGGGTCGAGCAAAACTAAGATTTTCGATATGATATTATTGATTGTCATTTCATTCAAGCGATAATCTTAAGTTTCTCATTAAGGGTTAAAAGAAAAACAGAATCAGTCTAGAAAGCAGCCTCTAAGTACAGTACTTGATACAACTCAGGTATCACAAAACAATATACACATGAACTAGTGCCGATTGTTTAGCAACATTGGTCATTTGTACAGGAAGCATTTATCGATAAAGGTACAGTTTGGATTGGTGTATGAACTCTACCTCATTTTTACCCGAAGCAGTAATTGCTGCGCTTCAACATTAAAAATTCCTCAGCTGTGTCGGTTAAATCATGTGTACTCGAAACTTAGGATAATTTGAATTATTAATAAAGCATGAATTTTGACCTAATGCAACTGTGGTTAGACCGCTTTTTCTGGGTCATGATCAAAGTTTTATTTGGTGAACGGGGATAGAAATTTGAGGAGGGATAGACTACCGAAATCATGTTCAGGTAATTAATATAGGGTTTTCCAATGTGCATCTTCCCACTATACGGTAACTTTTATCCGGTAACTACTTCGTTTTACTCCTTTTATCTACAAAATAGGTTTTTTTTCGGATTCATTTTTCAACCAAAATTTTCGTAGCTTCAAAAAATTTCAACACACCAACACAAGGAAAAATGAAATATAAATATTCTCAAGGACATTTTGTTGTATTTTTTTAGTTTAATTTTGTTTTTGAGCTTTATTTGTGTTGGTAGAAAATTATAAAAGTTACAGGGTACAAATAAAATGTGTGTGGACGTGAAGGATATTAAAAAAGTTACGAATAGAAAAGTTACCTAAGATTAAAGATGCTCAATAGGAGTGATATGCTATTTAAGTGACGTTTCGGCCATTTGTAGTATGTCATGAACCGCCCAGGTTGCGCAGTGGTGAAAAGGCTGCGGCGTAGAGCGGGAGGTACCGGGTTCGAATCCCGATAGGGGCAGGATGTGAAAAATATTTTTACCATCGATCGTTTGGGCGGTACGATCGGTGGTGCCAATGAACTCATCTGAGACCCAGTTGAGGTTAGAATCCGTGTGCCGTCCCATCTTCCATGTCAGTACTATAGGCTGGCATGGAGCTATGCAATGTGCAGATGGTTTTACGTAAATCGGAACGTAATAGCCGGAACGTAAAGTAATATAGTGGGAAGCCACAATGGGCCAATATAGTCTGAGTGACAGATAACACTACAACAAAAACAGAAAAAAATAAATTTCAAGAACTGTCATTTTTTGTTACATTATATTCAGTAATGTTTACAATTTCATCATGGTGAAATATACGCAATAACAACGTTTACAAATCGTTTGGAGATTCGATTATCTCAAGAAACTGTGATATTGAATGGCCTCCAAGAAGTTGTGATTTTACACCATTAGACTATTTCTTGTGGGGTTATTAGAAGTCATTGGTCTTTAGCAATAAACCCAACTCTCTTCAAGCTTTACAAGTCAATATTGAACGTGTTATCCTTGACATACGACTTGATTTATTGGAAAAAAAGTGCTGAACAATTGGGTTCATCGGATTCGTTCCTGCAGAAGGCGTGGAGGCCATTTAAATGACGTTTTATTCAAAACTTATTTGTATCGATTGAACTTCACATTTAATAAAAACATTTCCTTAACAATTAGTGTGTTTTTTTTAAGAAGGCATATCATTCTTATTGGAAAACTCACTACTTAGTGGAATAAGGAAAATAATGAGGAGAGTTCAGCTTCATTTCTTTAATATTGCGTATAACTGTGAGTACCATTGCACCTTCAGGACTACAACCTCAGAAAGATGTCGACTCTTTTTTTATTGCACTTTGGAACTCATCCTAAACGATACCGAAGAAAAGCTGGTATTTTAAGAAAACATATGCGTCCTGAACTTCGAGTCGCTGGGAGCAACTCGAAGTCCTGGATGCATATGTTTTCTTAAAACATCACTTGTTGATGTTATCGACTTGACTAGTAATTCATAAGATGCCTACAAAGTTGTCAATACCTCAGCATGCATACTGTAAATCTCTCTTGAGACCAAATACGACCTTTCAGATACTTTCAAACTTGCGGGTGTCTCTTGAATGCTAGAGACATGAGGTATGCACGCTGAATAATTAATTTGGTGAGTAGAGATTCACCAGAAGGTTATATATTATATTGTCTTCCCTTTTTTGGCATTTCGTCGTAAATGACATCACCCTACACCCTTAAATAGTTTATGCAAAATCGTCAATTGGAAAAATAGTTGTAGTTGTAAACTTAGTTATTTGAACCGTTTATTTTTTCTAAGAAGTATAACTGATACAGTAAACTGATATGGAAGTCTAATAATTTAGAAAGAATTATTAACTTAATAACTTCACTATTTATAGATGGGGTTGACCTGTGAGTACGGCCATAAGACTCAAATGAAGTTCTATGTGGAGTTTTAATATGAGGACGAAGGGATAAGCCTGATAAAATTGCAACAGAGGGCGCCACAATAAAAAATTCCAGAATTTTCAGATAGATCTGTCATTTACTTGAGTTTTGACAGTCATCGAAAACAGATAACCCATTGTTTCGTGTGTTAATTGAACATTTTTTTGCGTGGAAAAACCATTACGCAAACCTAATCAAAGCTTGATAAATATTATGGGGACACTTCGTGGTTTACTGATTTTCGTTAGGGTCGTACAAGCACAACTGATGTCATACGTTCAGGACGCCCAAATGATACCAAAACTGGTTGAAAAAATCCATGATAGGGTATTGCAAGGTGTAGAGTGAAAGATAGCTTTGTGTTAGTATACATCTCAGTTGAACGTGTGGGCAATATATAACCCGAATATTTGAATATGAAAAAGTTATCCGCGCGTTGGGTGCAATCGATCAAAAACGCACACGTGTGACAACTTCAGAAGCATGTTCAAGCGAAATAAAAAGAAGTTATTGCGTTGTACATATACACCGGTGACCAAAGAGCAGTCTAAACAATGGATTTCTACTGACGAATTTGCACCGAAGAAGGCTAAGGCGGTTTTATCGACCAACAAGGTCACGGCTAAAGTTTTATGGGATGCACGCGGAATAATCCACATCGATTATTTTGAAAAGAGGAGAACAGCCAATGACGAATATTACTGCAAGTTATTGGATCGTTTTCACGTAGTTTTGAAAGAAAAGAACCGCATTTGGCGAAGAAAAAATTATCTTCCATATCAAAACAATGCAAGGATGTACACGTGTGTAGTTACCATGGCCAAATAAAACGTACATTATTGATACACTAAATAAAGCTCATTTCAAAAACTGAGTATTCATTCTGGCTTTATATATTTAGGGGGCTTTGCCATGGCCAACATCTATGAATTACGCTTCAACTAACTTCCACATTCTCCAGACTTAGCCCCCTGCGACTATTTCTTGTTTCCGAACTTGAAGAACGCCTATTTTGAAGTGTTAGAAGAATCTTATTATACGGAAGGAATCGAAAAACTGGAAAAACGTTGGACTTAATGTATCGAACTAAAAGACGACTACGAAGTTTATTTTTACCAGACTTTCCACTCCGTCCTCGTAATTTAGGGTTCTCATCGTTTACTAGACAATCTTAAAAGACTGTTATCTTGGAGCTGTTATCAATTTGGCGGAATATTATATAGTATCTATAAGACCGACCTTGAGGATACCAGATATATTAGGCTTCATAAGAATGACAAACTAATTTCGGAAATGAGAGTATCCGTCTGTGAAGAGTTGGTACCTTGGGCCAATGTAGCCTCAATGATTGGGGGGGGGGGGGTAAATCTTTAAGAGAAATTAGCATAATAACGGAAAGTCAAGTTGCTAGTAAGATCTAGAACCAGATTAAATCATGTCAAAAATACCCGAGAATCGTGTCTTATCTCTTAATGAGGTGGCTGATCGGCCACCAATTAGCATCTGACATGGGTGCCACTGTATATTGCAATAATAAGAGAAATATTATGCTGATGAATTACTCAACAGGATCCTTCTTACCCATGTTCGTATTTTCACGAGCAAAGTTGGTATTTCATCATATGGAAACGGTAAATACGTAGAGGAGGAAGCAACTATATATTAGATTGGTCTGCATCTGCCACAGTCTGGGTCAAAACAGATTTAGATCTCAGCAAGACGAACCTCGTTGATATTAAGGGGGCTTCAAATGGTCTCAATGAGCTAGAGTTGAAAACGCAAAATGGACCCAATTGAGTCACATTAAACAGTGATCATCTCGAGAAACGTGTTTTTTTACACACATATGTACCATTAGATGTCATCCGGTGCATGTTATATTAAAATAATATTTTTTGGCCATCGAGATCTTATCATGGTAAGAAATTAACGGTCAATGTATGTGAGTGGAAACAAATTTGTGTATTATATACATAGTTTTTTGGTCTTCCAATTCTGCCTCCCTCAATCATGCATCTTTATCTTAATTATATATCTTTTTTACTTTAGAACAAATGTTATTATCTCTAGTGGTTGTACAATTTACCATTTTTGAAGCTGTATACACAAATAGTGACTACATTATTATCCCTAGTTGCGTGTCTTAAAGAATCATTTATCGCCTGAAACCCTTTGTAATTAAGAAAATAGAAAATACTTTGTGTATCTTCCTCCCGTTTGGGCTTGTTAATCCTCTTTTATCCCAAATCCAATTAATTATATTTTGTTACATTTTGTTTGTTTTTTCGTCTGTACATACTTCTCGCAATTAGAAATTTATTAGGTTCTAACCCGTACAAAAAACACAAAAAATAAGATAAATTTACATTATGAGTTTGAAGAAAATTGGGATACATTATATATAATGGCATGGTGCCAAATCTAATGAAAATCTCAGAAGTTTTTCTCGTTTTTGTTTTTCTTACGATATAATAAAGGGTTGCAAGACACAAGTATACTTTCTTTCCATATTGTTACGAGAATTTGGAGTAAGAAGATTATAATACCATGACGTGCGATTAACCAAAATATATTCAAAGCGCTTACAACTTTTTCGATAGCTTTTGACTTTGTCTATTATAAGCGATTTGTCTAATTTTATAATTAAATCGATTGAATCGATATTAGATACGTATAAAATTATAGATAAATTGTTGCTATAGGTTGAACCTGATTATACTATAAAACATAACAACCAATTAAGTTGTACATAGTGTATCACAATTTGATCCCTTTAACCGTCAACATACGCAGAAAATCACAAGAAGACTCCAAGTGTTTGTGAATAAATGCCTTAGGCGATTGATCAAATGCTTCTGGCCGAATAAGATCTTGTGATCTTGATGAAGGATTACTGCGACAACAAACCAAGTGGACATTGAGAAAGAAATCAGGAAGCGTGAATGGAAATGGATGGGGCACACGCTGAGAAAAACACCAAATGACTTAACCAGGATGTCATTAGAATGGAATCCGCAAGGAAAAAGGAAAATTGGAGGGCAAGCAGTGACTTGGAATAGAACGGTACTAACATCTTGGGAAAACATGGGGAGAACTAAAGAGAATAGCCCCAAATAGAGTTCGATGGTCCAGTCTAACAGACTCCCTATATGCTCCTAAGAATAGAGATAAAGGAAAAAAACCGTCCACAATACGTAATAAAATAATCTTTAACTCGAATCCTTCAGTTTCAGGACTCCGAGTAAAAAATGAGTAGGAAGGAAAATAATCGGTCAAATGAATGAACAGATCTATGACTTTCTGAATCAATTTTTTTGAACAAGTTTCCATCATACTAAGCATTGCTTTTGATTTTCGTTGCATTGATCAGGCCGTCACAGAAGAATTGCATTATCATTCGTTTGACTATGCTAACGAAACCGATTCTGCTCTTTGGGAAACATATGGTCAGTTATGTTTCGGGGTGTTTTCCAGTGGATGTAATTATGAAATTTGAATGTTCTTGTCAAAATGAGATTATGAGCAATACAAAACCACATCATTCTTAGTCCATTTTCGGTCGCAATTATACAGTAGAAATACAAACTTATTTTATGACATAAGTCGGTTTCCTTTCTAGTTTGCATCAAATTCGCATTATGCTCAAGCAAACCGACTATCAAGATAACCAAACTAACTCCAATATACCCTTTCGGCCATCGAGTTGTAGAGCAACGAGGTTCAATTGATCCTCTTCCATATGTGTGGTCCAGCCGTCGAACGCGTCATGTTGACATTTATTTCAAATGGAGGTTTATGGATGCAACAATGCAAAGATAACAATTTGTATAAAGCAGTATTAGTATCTACGGTCTCCATTTGGATACCGCTTTATATGGGTAATACCATATATGTACCATATAGCCAGTCACATTTCACCTATATTTCCAAATGACCCAAACCTCTGAAGAAGCTTGCTTAGATGGTTAACCTGAGTAAATTTTAAGATTTTTTAATCGGTATTGGATCAAGCCATGTACCTTAAAAACCCATAAGATGAACTAATGCTGCCGTCAATTATATCGACGCGATACATAGTCTGCAAGTGACAAATCTCGCATTTCAATTATTTGCATCACAAATAATTTAAATACGAGATTTGTCACATGATGATTTTGGCTTTGATTCAGTAAGTTTTGACCGTTAGAAATAGCACATATTTGAGCCGGGCTATACTCCGGTGATGTGTTTTTCGCAAACGCTTTATTATATGTACGCTCCCATGCAACTAAAATGATTCAAACATCCGCGGGTACAAAAAGGCGTTATTTTAAACACTTTGGCAGATAAGTATCTGGTTATTTCTATTAGTTTTATTCCTTAAAATCTTCGTTTGAGATTTTGTTCCCTCAAAATCATGGAAACTACTCTAGAAAAAATCACACAAGTTATTGCTTTATTGCTAGAAGGCCGTAATCACCGCTTGTCGTTTGTCAGTATCCAAATATTTCAGGAAAAAGTACCTTAGATCGGAGACCACATACCAGCCGATGTTGGTTTACACATGATAAGTATCATTTATCGATTTATCGTCCTAACTTCATCAGAAAATTACCATCTCACTGGCAACAATGTGAAGCAGAAGCTAAGACAAGTTCGACTAAAGCTGTTAATCTAAATACAGTTAAAAAGACTACTCATTCCAAGACACCTCACTAAAGGCCCAAAATTGACACATCAATTGGAGCATCGAGGAATGGAAGTTCGTTCAATTAACTGTCGAGTGCAGAACATGTCTTCATGATAGCAGAGGTTGATTTACCGGCGTCCAGATGGGCGATATTTGCAGTGCTGTAACAGTCTCGTATGGCAGCGGTTGGTCCATGGTGTAGACTGGTATATTAGGAAGGCTTGAGAAACAACCAGACCGTATTTTCATGCCTGGCGGAGGCGCGTGGATAACGTTTGACTACTGAACGATATAGCGAGAATATTATCTTGAATCATGTAGTGTCGTACGTACGACATATAGAAGAAAATTACAAACGGCAAAACTAGCGATTGTCTCGTTGTGTGGCTCGTAACGTCGTCTTGCTGAAAATAAACGTCGTGCACACTTATATCTTTCAATTCTGACCAAAATGGCATTAATCATAGCACGACAGCGCAATCAATTCATCGTAAATTCGTAACAGTTGCACCAGCCTCATTTTCGAAAAAGTCCAATCAAGAAAGAACCCCAAATGCCACAGTTCTGCTTATTAACGTAGCCTGCGAGGTGAAAATGGGCCTTATCATTGAAGATGATTTTGCGATTAAAATTCGGATCATTTTAATGCATTTGAAGAACACAATTAGCAAAGATAAGACGTTTATGGTTTATGGTTGACGCAAAATACCAAATGCCGTTTATGGAATGTCTAATTCCAAAGATCGACGAAAAATCGACAAACCTGGGTTCCTTCAACACTACGGACTCCAGCAGCAATATTCTCAGTTGTTCTTGAGCGAAGGACTCGGTTTCGATTCTTCACATCATTAACTTGCCCCAACAGCTCAAAATTTTCAAGATTTTGTTGGTGAATTTTTTACCAATGTCAATACGTTATTGAAGCGTGTATCGCACCATGTTTAGTAATGGCGTAGTTTTAACTTGTCAAAATGTCAAAAGATGAGAACTTCAAAATTGACAGCTGTTCAAACAGCGGGCTAATTTAAAATGAAACCTCGTATTGGAAAACCCTTTATAATATAAAACACAAATAAGAAAAGTTGACGACAAACATGATTGAAGAAATTCCTTAGAAAATCAAAGACATTTTAAGTATTCTACACCGAACACTCCCAATTTATCACTATCTCGTTCCAAGACAAAATAATAAATTTCTATAATCTGCGAACAACGTAATTAAATTCCATTAAGAATTTTATCAACTAATACAGTCTTCATAATACACATTCCTCAATCTTCTAAATTAATAATTAATGATCATAATTAAATTAAATTCAAACATAATGAATTTAAATCTTTAATTACAAACTTATTACTTAATATATGTACACAAATAATTAAATCTATATAAAACCCTTTTGCCACAGTGCCCTCCCCACTTCGGTTATTTTATTTGATTATTTTTAGTAGTTCAAAAATTAATAACCTCCCCGACTCCCCACCCCCTCGCTCCCCAGCAGCGCCTTAAAATCTAATGTTCAAATTTTCCACTTTACAAGTAATAAAATTCCAATTATATCCAAATAAAATATAATTTCACACTAAGAATATAGCACTGAGCCTTTATATACATACATACGGAGTATACACGCATACATAACGAAAAGAGAAAAGCGAAAATGAAAATAAGCCAAGAAAATTAAAACCATTAATTTTCTTTTTTTTTTGCCTCTCCAAATTCCAAAATTTTCGATTTAAATTTTCCCCATCACAAAAACAAAAAAAAAAAAATATGAAAATTAGGGTTAAGGGAATTAAAAATTTTCGTCATAATGCAAAATATGTATAAATTTGAAATTAAATTAATTAAAAGACATTTATCTCACTTTTTTATGCTACGGTTCACGTTGAGGCAGCATCGGAGTTGAACCATAAAAAATCAATTTATCTTTTTACCTTATCGTGAAATAATTATTAAGAACATTTTCGGTAAACGAACGAGTCAATATCAATTAACACCTTTTATTTTATAATTAACCACCCATTTTTGATGAACACCCAAAAAGTCTTCAAATTATTCATTTTTATATAGATCGATTTTGAACCGTATGCGGCAGTATAGCAGGGTCTGAGATGCTTGAGTGATTTTACCTTTTTTTCATTTTGTTTGTTAAGATATTCAGAGCCTGATATTTAGAGCCTGGTTTTTATACATGCCATTGTTTCCTCTTACAGTGTAAACAATCTGATTCCATCGTTCTCCTTCACGATCTAGCTCTTCATATAGTGTTGTAAACAATTCGAAAATCTTAAATGGCTTTGTACGCTGGGCAGTCATCTGTACAATTTCAGCTTCTCCTCATTTGCAAGATGTTTTGATTTCAGAAGTTGATCGAGTCATATTCTTGTTTGAAATCTAGGAATACCTGGTATACGTGAGCGAGATGTTTCATAGTACTTGGAAAGAATCATCTAAATGGAGAAAACTTGATCAGTGACTGACCGATTTGGGGGAATTCTCCTTGGTAGTTACCGATAATTTTGTCCGCCAGAAGAGTAATTCTTTCTAAGATAATGAACGACAGAACCTTGTATGTTGTTCAAAGAAGATCTTTTCCACGATAATTATCGCATTCATCCTTTTGAAGGCGATCGTCGATTTTTGAAGAGGAACATCGCGACTTTCTATTCTTCAAGCATACCTCTAGGCCATTCCAATTGAATAAGGAATATCAAGCGCTCAATTTTTTTTTAAATTTAGTTTTAATTGGGTGCTGCGGGTGGAATTTTATAATGTCCTAGCTCTGTCTACTGTTAGAGCTCCTGCTCCCAACGCGCGACCCTTCAAGTAAAGGTTGATAGCCACCATTAACCTATGCGCATTAACCGTTCCTCACGCTGTCCTGGCGTAACAAATGGTGGTATTTTCTCCTTTAATTCCGCAGAACATTTACCATTTATTAATCTATAGAACACGCAGAGTTCTGCTACATTTCTGCGGTGCTGTAGGCTGTCTAGATCTTTCGTAAGTCTAGAGTTTCGTATTATTCGGATGGCACGCCGCTGAAATCTATCCAGCAACTGGAGAGCAATGCCATATGCCCCACCCCAAACTTGACAGCAATATTCTATACACGGTCTTATAAAGTTTTATATATCTGGAGAACGTGATGCGATCTAAAACACCGTTTGCATCTATTGAGAAACCCGAGTTTACGTAAAACTAATCTGGCTAATGCGATTATGTGTTCATTCCATTTTAAGTTGTTGCTAATCTGAACACCAACCAGACGAATTGAGAGTCACAACCCACGAGAACATGGCTTTTTTCCACCAAAGGGTATTCGTTGTGACTTCTTTTGTTGAGAACGTGCATATTTGTGTTTTTTTCTCCTTGAATTTCACCTAATTTTTTACTCCCTACTCAAATATTGTACTCAAATCGAAATTAAGCGAAGTGACAACTTCCAGCCGTTTACCGTGTAACTGTGGTGTGAAGGAGTAGGCTCGACCTCGAATGAAATAGAATAGTGCAATGTTGGATCATCGGCAAAACTGTGGATAGAGTTTACAATGCTATCCAACAAGTCATTAATGTATAACAAAAACAAAGTTGGTGACAAAACTGATCCCTGAGGGACTCCGGCATTTGGGCCGTGTGTCGTTGATAATGATCACAACGTTGATCTTTCGGTCTTTGAGAAAGCTTTCTATCCACTTGATGGTCATGCCGTATGCCACAAGTTAACAAATGAGATTCTCATGCCAAACCTTGTAAAAAGCCTTGGATATATCCAAAAAGATTGCAAAAGGCTTCTCCGTGTTGCTCAAGTGCGAGATTCCATTTGTTTGTAGCATATGTCAAGAGATCGAATGTGGGGCGGCTTTGGCGGAAACCATATTGTCTATTTGAAATTATTTTTTAATCTCAAGATAATTCACCAGTTGTTGGTTAATGCATTTCTCAAAAACTTAAGCCACGGCTGACACAATTGATATTGGCCGGTAGTTTGAGGGGTCAGTTGTATCACAACCACGTTTAAGAACCGGTTGTACCATCGCACATTTCAAGGCGTTCGGGTATTAACCTTATAAGCAAGGAGAATTTTTTTTGTTAATATTGGAGCCAAATCACTGGCAAACTCCCTCAATATTCGAACAGGAATTCCGTCAGGTCCGGTGGCCTTATTAATGTGCCTTCAGGTTTTTAAAGACAATTTCCTCCAAGATGTTGATAGTATCCATTTTGGAACCACCATACGGAAATGACGGAGGCGTTATTCAACTGGGGATAACTAAGGTCGAGTTCGTAGTGAAAACGTTTGCCAGTATAAGTCGGACCACCAAAGCACCGTCTGCACATTTTAATGCTGAAATAGATGTTTTAGAAATATTGGCAACCTATGCGACCATCTGGTTAAAGTTGCGATCGGAGATTTTTAACTCGGAACCCTTAGCAGCTTTTTTGCTGTCGGCTCTTTTCGCTTCCTTAGCACAGATGTTACGTGTGGCCTTATATTCTTCAAACGAAATTTCGTTACGCTTATATTTCTTGTGAGCAGATTTATTTTGGCAAGATTTGAAAAGATTTTAAAATTAGGATTGGGATTGGAAAAGGATGATGGGATATGTTTACTCATTTCATGTAGATCTGTTTCGGTGAATTTGGATACAGTGTCGTCTATTTGATTGTTATAAAAACAATGGCTCTCCAATTTTGAAAAATAGCCGTAACCCATCATTTGTCAGCCTCGATCAAATGCCATAGACGCCTTAACTGCTGTCTAAATTTTGGTGGTGTTGCGACAGCTATTTAGATCCAGAATATGACTGCGCTTGTAGAATTTTGACATTCAAATGTGGTGTTTGTTCATTCTATGACCTCAGCATTTGCCACAAATCTCTTTGATTTGACCATTTCTAGAAGTTTGTAAAGCATTCCGAACTTCATTCAAAGATTTGAGGCACGATAGATAATCTTAATGAAAAGCATACTGGGGTGATTTTTTTAAAATTTTTTAAGTTTATATGGTTACTCGATTTCAAGTCGATTTGATTCCGTGTTTGATCAATTGTTGCATATACGAACTAAATAGCATTTTAATCACACACGCACTGCTAGTTTTGTTCCACTGCAAAAATCGCGAAATCCCCTTTTTTGGAATAATTGCCGATTTTGGGCAACCAAAGTGTTAACCATCATCGGTGGTTATACGACAAAATGATAAAGCGTCATACAAGGCACCCTCTAACTTCGGATAGTAAGCTTTACATATGGTATCTCTTCTCATACTTTTAGCTTAAGTCGAATGTTGAATTGATTAACACATAAATTGCCACCCACCCGAAAATGTAGTTTAGACGATATTCATTTGAGGTTTCGGATGTGTAAACTTTCAAAATACAGTATTGCTGTTGTTGGTATAACATTGCACATATAAATTTTTCTACGATCTACTAAATTTAATTTTTCCAACGGAAATTAAAGTCTATATTACTTGGCTACATATGTATATGTATGCTGCTGTTTCGGAAACTGAG
This sequence comes from Tipula lateralis, assembly GCA_963932295.1. Classification (NCBI taxonomy): domain Eukaryota; kingdom Metazoa; phylum Arthropoda; class Insecta; order Diptera; family Tipulidae; genus Tipula; species Tipula lateralis. The sequence goes on from OZ010736.1 coordinate 98,055,230, forward strand.
ATTAAAATCTCTCACAAACCAAACATATACATTTATACAATGTTATGTAAACATATAGAATTGTACTCGATGTGGCATACAAATGTTATATACAGGAAGTCTAAACCAACAAAAATAAAACGAATATCCAAAAAGTTAAAAGTTTTAAAATTTTTAGTTAAAACGAAAAAAAAGTGCATTAAAACTTGGTCTACAAATAAAAGCTTTTTGTTATATTTCTATACTGTGTACTGTTTCTGTTTTCCTCTAGACAAGCATTATAGCAAACGTTATTATGTACATAAATGTTTTATTAAAGGAGTTGTGAGAAAAATTAAACTTTTCCGTGTGACAAACCCAAACAAAGATAGTGACGTTCGAAACGAGTTCGAATCTAATTAATTGACTGTGAACAATTTCCACTGTATACGTAACGTACGACATACATATTTGAAAATACATTTTAATGGTTTGTTGTTTTTCCTTATTCGGAAAAACTTTTAAAACACTTGTTCGGAAAATTCTGTATAATTTATCTATCAACTAAAACCGCTTTATAAACTTTTCATATTGGTTGAAAATAGAAACTTTTTGTTTTTAAATCATTAGGAAGCTGTAACATTGATGAAGAAGTAATATCCATGCAAGAAAATATAAGCAACGATAGGCGGCCTACGGCAATTCGAACAAAACGAGACGAAATATTCATGCACTTGAGATGCATAAACGGCTTAATTGGAAGATGTTCGCCGAAACGCAAAATTTAGGATAAAGAGTTTTCCAATAAGAGGTTTTATTTTGAATAGCGTGCTAATTTGGCAGCTGTCAATTTTGAAGCTGTTATCTTTTGACATTTGACAAGTGACAAACTACGCCGTTACTAACAATGGTATAGGTTCCTTGTCGATCTTTAGAGTTTGACATTCCACAAACGACTTTGTTCAGGTAAAAGTTCAGTCAACACAAGAACTCAAGCCGGTCGAACTCCATAAACGTCGTAACTTCGCTGAATGGATCCTTCAAATGCATCAAAATAATCTGGATTTTATTTGAAAAATCTTCTTCAGTGATGGAGCCCATTTTCACTTCTGGGGCTACGTTAATAAGCAGAATTGTTGCATTTTGGGCTCAGAAAATCCAAGAATGATTGTTGAAAAGCCTCTGTGATTGGTGCGATTGAACCTTACTTTCTCTGCAACTGTTACGTTGATTTAATTGCCTTACTGAGCAATGATTAATGATTTTTTTATGGTCGGAATTAGAAGATATTGAAGTGGACGACGTTTATTTTCAGCAAGATAGGGCTACGTGTCACACAAGCAACGAAATCGCAATTTTGCAAGAAAAGGTTGCTGTCCGCGTAATTTCTCGAACACCTTTAGACTTTTTCCTTTGGGGCCACGGGAAAGATAAGGTCTATACCAATATATCACAATAGATCTTAAAGGTGGAATTCGTGCGAAATGGTCATGGACAATTTCATAAAGAGAATCATTTATGGAGCTGCAAGGGCAACCGTGGCTGCCATTTGGCTGATATCGTTTTCAAATGTTAATGGCATACCTTCTTCTTTGCAATGAAATTCATTCATTGATTTCTATTAAAAAATGTTAATTGTTTGTAAATATCAAAATGAAACCTCTTATTGGAAAAACCTATATTATCCTGTGGTTGGAAAATAAAAGATTACTGGAATCCGTAAAACGTCTAAGCTGTTTAAATTGTATAATCGGATACCACCAACGAAACACCTCACGCCCACACAAGTACTTGGAGCCCAGATTAAGGAACGGATCGTTTGAATATTTTATACATATATATGATAGACTGTCGACTGAAATTCGTTGCTCTCCAAAAACTCCAAGGCCTAAACAACTTCACTCGTCGTAAGGCTACACTTTGCAAGTTACAAAATCATGATAGTCTCGGCCACTTGATAGAAAGATTAAGCGATAGCAGACCCACAGCCATTTTAAGAGCTGCAGTGGATATGGTATGCATAGCTCGCGCAATACCCATATAAACAAGTCATTGAAGACAATTTAGAGGTCTCCCTCCAATTTTACTCATTGTTTCAAAGCGGGATCGTATGAGCCCAAATTTTTGGAAGACAAAAGCTCTGACTACTAAAGTCCTGCGTCTAGTGAAAAGAATCTACTCAGTTTTCCTAGGGTTGACTGATAGTCCCTGATCGCTACACCAGAGTACAACTATGTTAATCGCTATGTTAATGTGATCACATAGCACATGTGTTGGATAACCAAGCAACAGTTAAAACAATGGGTTTCTCCAGAAAAGTTACGCTGAAAAAGGAAAAGATTGTTCCGGTACAAGGCGATGAGAATAGTGCTTTTGAAATCTACACGTTGGAAAACGAAAACTTTTATTATCCGTAACAACAGTTAAAAAATTATCCGTATATTTTGAAGAATATCTTTGCCAGACGAAGGCAGTTGCTTTAGAAAGAGAAAAATATAGAAACGTCATTGACTTCTATATTTCTTCAAATGAGTTCTATCATGTTCTAGCGGTTACCTTAAGTTTTACTTACTTCAGCTATAGTTCTTTGACGTGTTTTGTCGCCTTAACTGTCTTTGACGACGGTTAAGACAATGCTTCTGGACGAGTACCTTTACAAATAAACAGGTTCTGTGGGTATACAAGACAAATCGGGAGAATGAGCTGGATTGGAGAATGGGGCGGGACGCAAAAAGACAAATGACATCACCTGATACATCTGAATCACCTGAATGAAGAACTCATGACCTGAATAATCTTCCAGCCAAATACTACAGGTTAATATATGGAGCTATGCAATGTGTTGATAGGAATTTCGAAAATGGAAAACGTATTGATCGATTAGCCTTCAAACTACATATTTAACGTAGAACAGTATAACAAACTTGATTTCTAGTCTCAAATTATGCTTCTTTGATTGGGCCGCCAGACAATTTATTGGGAGAGTTAATTATATTGGTAGTAACGACTAGTTTTCAGATTTACACAATACTGTTGTGAATGTAATTTACCATTGCCAGTTTTCCACCTTTACATTTCGTCTAACAGAGTTTATTCGTGGAAGGTCGCTCCATCTATTTATGTAACTATGTAGGTGAAATAATCAATTAAATTAAGACACTAGTGCGATTACTTATTATGAGATAAACTCGTAGGTGGGTGAAAAATAAATCAACTTAATTGTTACCGCAGTTATTCGGGGCTAATAATTTTCTTATAAAAAGTATCAAAATAAATATCTTCCATGCGTGTGGGTGGTGGATGTCCTAAGACAATTTCGTTTATAGATAATTAATATAAAATTTGTACAAGAAGTTACTTTGAGCCCATCAAACGTTTATTGATAATTCTTCGATTTTATTAGCGTGGGCTTCTTATACAACAAATACATTTTGTTTCCAAATGTCTAAAACACTCTATCAGCTGATGCCCACGTTTGTTCACGTCACCCACTATATTTATAAATTCAATTTTGAATTTTATAAGGAGACAATACTCTTAAATGTATGTTCCTACAATAACTTGGTGGAATGTAAACAAAATATATTTATGTCAACCTTAAATTAAATCGAGTTCGAGACTACCCGTCCCGGTATCCGTCCATATAAATATAAGAGCACTCAAATTGTCTAGTTTCGTGTGTATCGAATAATTTTATACCGGAACACTGTTTTCATTCCGCGTGCAACATAACACCTCGATATACTCGCCTCTCTTCTACTTCTTGACATTTTGGTCTTCTTACAGCAGCGTAATCTGATATTTTTTTGATTAAAATGTAAATTAACTTTTCGACATCGTTTTGGAAAATATGTAATTCTAATTATAAAATTTACATTTTTTCCCATTTTCAGATGCTTAACAGAAATGAGCTAGATATATAGGTATACTGTTTCATTAGAAAAATAATTTGAAAATTGATAAATCAAATCATGTGACAATGAAAACAAATTAGTAGTGAGATGGAATCAACACTGTAAAATTTACGATATCGCAACGATAAGACTGTTGAGAAGGAACCGGAGTTCGATTTCACTAGACAAAATGCAATTTTATTTCATTTTTGGAGCTCATTCGGAGAACGAGAGATGATATTGTATACCGGGTGTTTCTTTTAAACTGAGACGATCAAATATCTCGAAAAATAGCCACTCTACGGAAAAAATGTTCATAATCAAAATTTAATCATACCGCGGGGGAAATACATTAGTGCAAAAAAAATAGTCCCCCACCCCCTTTTAAACTAAGATAGGAAGCCATATTTTTTATAGCAGATATGGATTCTACGATTAAAAGTACGTATGACTTGAATGAAATATTTTGTTCGGTTCATGATAGATAGCGTTGTAATCGACGAAATTCAATTTTTTCAATTTCTTCTGCTTAGAACACACGCATTCGATTCTGCAATACGTTTGAAATAAAATTCGCCATCAAAACAATTTATTCGGTTTTGTAAATCACATTTAACGTTCGTGTTATTTCTTATATTTTTATGTTTTTCGTTATTGCAAAATAAACGATAAAATACTTTCGAATGGAGCGTTTAACTGCGGCAGAGAGAAATCTTGAAAATGCTGTTGCTATTTACGATCAACGTTTTCCGGATAGGATTCGTTCACGTGTTTTATTTGGCCGTACTATCAAACAATTTATTACTGATGGAAATGTTCTACCGAAAAAGAGGACCCGTATAGAACAACAGTCACTGGAGAAAATAATGAAATTGCTGTATTGGCAGCAGTTGCTCATAATCCTCATGTTAGTACACGAGAAATAGTTCACGATTCCGAATTGTCCCTCACCAGTGTTTGAAGAATTTTCGGGTAACTTTTTGTCGATGGGCACGTGAACTAATATTTACAACAAAACCCCAATTTTTTTCGTTGTGTAATGTTCTCTGACGAATCGTCTTTTACAAACCATGGAACGGTTAATCGACATAACATGCATTATTGGAGTGTTACAAATCCGCACTGGCTTCGTCAAGATTAACATCAGCCTCCTTGGACTGTCAACTTGTGGTGTGGAATAATCGGCAACAAACTCTTAGGTTCCCACATTATTGAAGGCAACTTGAATGGTCAAATGTACCGAAACCTTTTGGAAAATAAACTGCCAATATTACTTGAAAATTTGGGCTTAGAAGTGTGGTTTCAACATGGTTGTCCTGCACACTATTCGGTGGTGTATCGTGAAATACTTGATCGTGATTTCAATGGTCGCTGGATCGGTAGAGCTGGTCCGATAAATTGGCCCGCCAGATCACCAGATCTTACTGCGCCAGATTTCTATTTGTGGAGCTATCTCAAAGACAAAGTTTACAAACAAGAACCAACAACACGTGAGAACATGATTGAGCGAATCAGAAATGCGTGTGCTGAAATTCAACCAAACACACTTCTCAGTTGTGTACAATTATTTGAAATGCGTATTAATAAGTGCATTGAAGTCGCAGGCCATCATTTTGAACACTTATTTTAAGCTAAAATTATTTTATTCACCTGTCATTTACATTAATAAATTATTTTGATGGCGAATTTCGAGTATTGCCAATGAAAACGTGATGATTTTTAATTCAAACGTATTGCAGAATCGAATGCGTGTGTTCTGAAGAAATTGAAAATTGAAATTTCGTCGATTACAACGCCATCTATCATGTATCGAACAAAATATTTCATTCAAATCTGTACTTATTAGTCGTAGAATCCGTATATGCAATAAAAAATATGGCTTCCTATCTTAGTTTAAAAAATACCTCCGCCCCACCTACAAAGCGGGGGATGGGGGACTATTGTTTTGCACTAATGTATTTTCCCCGCGGTATGATTAAATTTTGATTATGGACATTTTTTCCGTAGAGTGGCTATTTGTCGAGATATTTGATCGTCTCAGTTTAAAAGAAAAATCTGGTATAGTTAAACGGAATCTCCAAAACCGTGTTTATACAAAACCCATGGTTCATACACATACTATGAAAGTACATCAACCAAACGTAGAATCATCGGGAAATCCAGAACCATGGTTCATACCCATACATATACTATGAAAGAAGGTATACACTAGGATTGTACAGAACGCAATAACAAAACACACCAATACATATACAGTTCCAAGTGTTACCCTACGTGCATATAAATACATTTGCGTGATCGTAGCGTTTTATTAACGGTATCGAAATGAGTTATTTTGTTCTTATTGGATTGCATACATTATCCGACTATTAGACTTGGGTATTGGATACATAAGAGTCCTAACAATTGGTGTCAATAGTGGGATTATTAACAATTTGCAACTGGGCGTTTGAATGAGCCTAATCTAGCTAGGCTAGACGGACCCGTTTTAGATGTTCAATAAAATTCGGTGGAAAGGACAATTGTAAAGGTAAGTACCACTACGAATGAGAATCAATTAATGATATCAGCGATATTTGCTTTACAACTACAAGGCAACAGCAATTGGCTGAAATAATGGTCAAACAATATAAGAAAAACAATTGGTCAATATTCTTGTGAAATAACAGAGACGTATCAACATTTTATTTTATTTTTTAATTTAAAGAAATCAATATGTAGAATCAAATACATTTAGGATTACCGCCCAGGTGGCGCAGTGGTTAAAGCTGCGATAGTTGGAGCGGGAGGTACCGGGTTCGAATCCCGATAGGGGCGGGATGGTAAAGGGATTTTTCACCATACGATTACGATCGGTGGTGTGAATGAACACATCTATGACCCCCTGTTGGAGTGCAGAATTCATGGGCCAACCCATCTTCCATGTCAGTACTATAGGCTGGCATGGAGCTTTGCAATGTGCAGATGGTTCTACGTAAATCGGACCTATAGCCGTACGTCCTCGATTTGGCTATAATGGCGTAAGGTAAGGACGTAAATAAGCGAACCGCGAAAGAGTTGGAAGTGCCTCGAGCCCCAAAACAGATTGTAGAGATAAAAACAAAACAAACAAACAAATACATTTAGGATTTCAGATAAAATATTTAAATTTTAAGATTTAATGATAGAAAATTAAAAAATTAAAAAAGAAAAAATTTTTTTTAGGTAAAGAAAAATTAAAAATTAAGTATATAAAATTATAATTGTCTGAAGTACTGTTTTAAATTAAAACTGTTTAAATTAAGTTTGGACTGTGTAATGGATAGTTTATCATCAAATTAAAACTTTTAATTTGATGATAAACTATCCATTACACAGTCCAAACTCGAATAGGTGCTCACCATCGATAAAAAATTTGGACATCATATTGATTGATTCATTTTCGCCCTAATTAGTACGATGGTTTTCAAGTTTTAACAACAGCAGACGAAAATTTCTACATGTGCAGACGTTCACAAATACGACGAATAGTCACGCCACAATAGTGAAGTAAAAACAAAATAATCGAAAAAAAGATTTCGATTCAAAGTATATAATTCGCTAGAACTGTTGCAACATAGCCTAACAACAAATTATATATAGAAACGAAATGCAACATACATCAAGTCCGGTCGCATATGCCTGATGAGATGGATTTGATCTTTTCAATCACACTAGAAATCAATGACGTCAGCAGGTCGAAACCGGCCTAGCGAAATGTACATTACAGATCACATACAAGATGCCATACATTTTATAAGACAAACGTCTTCATCGGGTGGTTGATTCAGCGCCCTAGCTGTCAATCAATGCCACTCTGTGGAGTTCTGATTTAACTCCCACCATTAGCTGTCACGATTACAGCTCCCAGCATCATTATCATATTCTACAAGTTTACATGGCCCCAAAGTATATTACCCAAAAAACTTGCAAAATGTTGTTGCCTGCAACTTATCAAAGTTGCAATATTATATGCTTTACAGCGTATGGTGTAAGGTGGTAAGAGGGCCAGGTTCTCATGAAATGGTAAATTGTAGTTGTAGTTTCAGTTTTTTTTCATAATATAGACTAAGACTCACTTTTGTACACCCTCAATTCTATAACTGTAGTCAGCGTGATGACGGCACCAAACTGCTACTGCATATTCTAGCTGAGATCTTATTTATGCAAAGTATAGTGCAACAAGTCCATTGGTCTTTAATCTCGGTGGTCCAGCGACGAAGAAAGCCAAACATGGAGTTGGATTTCGATATACTCTGATCGATGTGTCTGGAGAGTGAAATATCACTAACTAGATTTACACCTAGATTTTTGATTGTGGTGACGCGTTTTATTAATGTTCCATTGATTTATAATTGGCAATTATTGGACATGTTTTCCTATGATATGACATTATCTTGCATTTTTAAATATTGAGTTTTAACTGTTCACTTCACACCAGGAACAAATCTTGTCAATATCCTCTTGAAGCTTGAAAGAGACACTTCTATCGTAATGGATCGGAATATTTTAAGATCATCAGCAAATAGAAGCACGGAAGAGTGTTGAATTATCTTAATGATGTCGTCAATGAATATCAGGAAGAGATAGGGACCAAAATTAGAACCCTGGGGACTTTTCACCAACTATTTCGATAAATAGGTATCTCTTCGTTAAGTAAGATTGAAACCATTTGACGAACATTGATAGAACACCAAACTTGTCAAGTTTGATCACTATATCTGGCGATGTTGAATGGAGGCAAAAGCTTTACTGAAATCAGTGTAAATGGTGTCAATTTGCTGATGATTTTCTAAAGCTTTAGTAGTAATGCTAGTAACCTCAACTAGGTTGGTGGTAGTTGATCTGCCAGGAATAAATCCATGTTGATGAAATGATAGATGGCTTAAAACTGATTTCTTGAAGGAATTACAAACTAACATTTCAAATAATTTAGGTAAAATTGAAGTGGTTGCAATTCCTCGTGAAGTGGGTTTATCTGCATTAATTAGATCAGAAAAATATTTGAAACCTCTGAAGATTAAGACTACAAATTATTAGGGACAGGGTAACTTAAGAAGACTCGTTATATGGCTTCATTGATTATATTTGGAAAGAGGAAGCTCTAAATTTCTGGCGTGTAACTAATAAAATTCTAACAAAAGCCACGGAAAGATTTTACTGGGTGAAATACAGCAATGAAACAGATAGTTATTGTATATGGCCAAAACCGACCTGGCAACACCGAAATAAATCATCATTGGAAAAACAATTTCACTAAGTGGACGGAAGCTTCGCTTTAACAAACCTTAAAGCAAGAGCTTCGTCAAATGATTGTATTAGTAGATGTGAAGTATCATTAGAGCATTACATTGATCTAAAAGGATCCTTCGAACGATAGTTAACCCCGCAATAAGTCTGAAACCGCATCAAGATTGCCAGCCATAAAATGTAGTGTAGCACTTAATCAACGCCGTGGAAGTCAATTATTAAGTGATTATATAATTAAGTACACTTATTAATACGATGAAAAGAAACAGACACGAACGAGTTTGAATCTAACTGATGGAATGTAATTTTTACATATTGGACTTCAGGTGATAATTTTTCGATTATATAAGTTGTAAATTATCCAGGTGCGAAGCGTACGAGTGAAACCACAATTTTTATTTTTTGTGGTGTAACTGTGTAACGGCGACCTTTCCCAAATATTGATATCTCAAGGAAACTCATCATATATACTACGTTTTGTCGGTAGACATGATGGGTAACATTTACGTGAACATACGGCAAGCCAAACGATCTCAGAGACAGGTTTGTTAACACATACATATAACTACTATAGATTGGCTTGAACTGCATCTTAATTTTATGTTAATTTTGTTGTTGTTCGAGCTTGCTTCTTTCGAACAAAGAAAACGATTCATCTGATGGTGTTTTTTAGTATAACCTCTTCATCGCGTCTACAATTATACCAGTATCTTTGAAACGATTAATGGTTCGATAATGAATGCAGATTTTGCATATCCATTATCGAACTGGCATGTGAATCACTTCCGGGACACTGTAAACGAAGATAATTGTCTTCCATTTCACAAGACAAACGTCTTCATCGGCTGGTTGATTCAGCGCCCTAGCTGTCAATCAATGCCACTCAATCAATGCAGTTCAAGTTCAACTCCCATCATTACCATTAGCTGTCACGATTACAGCTCCCAGCATCACATCATCATTTATCATTATCCTACAGATTTCAAAGGCTATAAGTTCTCTAAGACAATCGATATGTCTTAATTCAATTAAGGTAAATTCTACTGAAATTGTAGGATATGATAAGGATATTTGATGCTGAGAGATAGGTGTGTAACATGACAGCTGATGGAGTTAATACTAGAACTCCGAAGTGGCATTGATTGACAGCTATAGGGCCCCGTTGATGAAAACTTAGTCTTTGGAAGTTTTTTTCATGGCATCTTATCTTGTTGTATTCTTTTGGTTTGCTAGGCTGGTTTCGTTCTGGTGATTGGCTGTGTGAGATCAAAAAAACCAAATCCATCTGATCAGACATATGCGACCGGACTCGATGTATGTTGTATTGTATGTTTGTATATATGTTGTGATTCTTTGTTGCAACAGTACTAGCGAATTATAGATAGTTTTTGAATTGAAACAGTTTTTCCATGTTTGATAAATTTCTGTTGTTCATTGTATTTGTGTGAATCATGATTACTGTGTGTAATTTGCTGTGAACGGCACAAAATACAGCAGCAAGTATGGTCGGAGTTCAGATAAGAGAAACAAAGAGATGATGATAAGAATATATACTTATGAACTTGTACGAGGCCAAGTCGATATCATACACTTGAACTGATACGTCTCGGTTAAATTTCAAAAAAATTTAGTCGATCGTGTACCTTTTTCAGATTCCCTCATCTCATTAAGGAACTCATTTGAAATGCAGGTTTTTGATAGCTAATTTGAGACCATAGTCAAGCGCTGTCTAGGTTTGACTTATATTCCGATGCATATAACATCGTTTATAACTTGATCGTGGCTGACAAAAATTTTCCCTGACTATAGGATAGTAAGGATAACGAATAATTTTTTTAAATCACGAAAGCCTTCAAATAAGTAAGTATAAATATATCATTGGATGTAGCACTAAAATAATGGACCTAATGACCCCAGATAATTTAATTTCAAAAATCATCTCGTTGTGAAGTATGATAGAACTAGAAACGTCATAACATCAAATTGTTTAACTAAACTGGAGTATTATGGCACACTTTCAAAACTCGACTAAGTTAGTTTAAATAGTATGACGTAAACATGCGTACGTTAGACACATATATCTTCCGTACTTTACAATAATTTACGAGGGCGGAGTGAAAAGTCTGGTAAAATTGCAACGGACGGCGCTACAATCGCAAATCCTAGATGATATATGTCAATACCATCTGTCATTATACCAAATTAATTTTCAGACATTGAAAAGAGACTTGCAAACATGGAAAAAAGTGGATTTCGTGTATTAATTAAAAAAATTTTTGTGTGGAAAAACCATTACGTAAACCAAATATAGACTTGTTAATATTATGAGGACTGTTTGCCATCGATTAAAATGATTCACAAGTAGTTTACTGATTTTGTTGGTCGTACAAGCACAACTGATGCCGAACGTTCAAGATGTGCCGCGTTTACTTACAATCGACTAAAAGCGCACACGTGTGTCAACTTCGGAGGCAGGTTTGAGTGTCGTTTCCCAACTGTAGATGAAACATGGATCCAAACTATGACCAAAGAACAGTCTAAACAGTGGATTTGTACTGGCGAATATGCGCCAATAAAAGCTAATGGCGTTTTATCGGCTAACAAGGTCATGGCCACAGTTGTTGGAGTTACATGCGGCATAATGCACATCGATTATCTTCAAAAGGGAATAACAGTCAACGGCGAATATAACTGCAACTTAATGGATCGAAAAACGGGGAAAATACGTGTATATTTGGCATGGCCAAAATCCATAAATTACACTCCAAATTAGTTCCACATCCACCATATATTCTCCAGACGTAGCGCCCTGCGACTATTTCCAGCTTCCGAACTAGACGAAATGGCTCGGCCGAAAGAGATTCGGCTCCAACTACGTTGAAAAATTAGTTTATTTTTACCAGACTTCTCACTCTGTTCTCGAAAATGATTAGTAGGAAAGATAAAATTCAACAGAATATTACATAACGCGATTGATGTAATTGTCTCGAGTTATTTGTACTCTTATTTTAATATAAGACCACCGTTTCGCGTTAATCTTAATAAATAAATTTTGAGTGGCACATGTCTGTCTATATTTGAAACCATCAACGAATAAATTTGGTTTAGGGAAGTAATTAAACACGCATACATATTACGTCTGTAGGTATAATTTTAACACCAACAATCAAAACGAAAAGGAAAAGCGTGTCAACCGAACTATTTAATATTTTCCAAAAATTTTCTTTTTTCAAATTTTCAACAAATTATAAAATGAGGGTTTTGAATAATGATTGATGTCTTTTGTTGTGGTGAATTATATCTATGTACGTTAACTGATGGGTTTTTAATATTCTTACAACAACATTATTCGTTCACCTGATTTGATTTGTTAAAAGGGTTAATTATGTAAAATTTGTTAATATAATTTAGTTCTTGTCTCTTCTTAAGTATCTTAAGTCGCAACGCAGCCTGAAATATTTTAAGAGCATTTTGGAATAGTAGTCCACAAAACAATGGTTGATATGATAATGGTCCAAAAAAAGAATCTACCTGAGATATTGTAGATTTCAGAACTCTATGTCCGAAATGTATAACATTAAGGTGAAAGCCCTCCGACTGTGACATTTTTTTTTGTTTAATATTATTTAATAGCACAATCTTATCACGTTATAATTTATTACTAATGATATGTTGAGCGAGTGGTAGTTTACAAGCAATCAATATTTTGGTCCCAATAATGAACCTTTATTTATTAGATGACCAGAACAGGCATTTACAGTGCAGGCTTAGCTTAGAATTTCTTCCTACCAACCAGTACATCTTGCGTTGTTTTATTTTAATTTGCTCTGCTTGTTGTCTAACGTGGTGCCAGTTCAATCTTGAATCAAGATGCAATCCAAGATATTAAGCATTTGTAACCCTTTGACAAATGTATAAACCTTGCTATTTATGTGCGGTATAACGTGTATGTTACATGTACTGATTTTAGCTCGTTATAAACTTTATTTTCCAATCCCTGGTCGATTGGCGGATCTTATCGGGTGCTTGCTGTAAGTATTCAACTGCTTGGTTCTATGATTCGCTTGGTGCCAATTCTTCTGTATCATCAGCAAAAGCGATGAAGATGGTTTCCGTTGTCGGTATATCGGAAGCGTAAAGTAGATAAAGGATGGACCTTTGTATGCCAGTTTGGGGCACCCTTACTGTGGCTAGTTGGAGTATGTTTCTTCATGAAATACTCTTAATTTTCGTTTAGAGGGATAAAACTCAAGCAATTGTCAGTAATTTTCTGGCAATATTTTACTTATCTTATACACCCTCATGCCACATTCTATCGAAAGCCTATTCTTCTTTTCAAATGCTTGTTCTAACTTTGCAGTCACATGATGTGCTTGATCAACTGTTGAATGTTTATTTCTGAATCTAAACTGGAAGTAAGATATAATGATTATTGGTTATGATCGATAACAACTTCTCAAGCAACTTTGAAATAGTTGGTAACAAAGAGATCGGCCTGTATGATGCAACTTGCTCTGCTATGGTTTGTCTGGTTGTTTTATCATGATTATTTGTGCAAACTTGAACACTCAGGTGCATATGTAAGTCGAAATCAAGCATTTTGTATATATGTTAATATAGTGACTGTTCTCGATAACTCCTTTAACGATCTTGGAATTCGTATCTTTTTCTTGTGCAATTTCTAGTGCAGTGACACTTCTGAGATTTGATGGAGTTCTAGAGACTGCGGTTAAGAATCAATCGTAGATTGTATCTCGTGTGGTTGAAATACTGATGCCAGATGTTGTGCAAACAGTTTCTGTGTTTCTTCATTGCGTCGCAATCATTCTCCATTTATGTTCCTCATAGGTGGCACATGGATTATTGGTCTCTTGTACCTTTTAGTAGCTTTCCAAGGAGAATAAGTTTTGTCAGCTTCAGGACCCAGCTCTTTTAAATAATTTTCAGTACAAGCTTCTTTGTGTTCTTTAATTATTCGGTTAACTTTAGCTGACTAAAATCTTTTTGTCAATATGTTACTGGTTCTATGCCATATGCGTCTCTTGCTACGTCTTTCTTTTATTAGTTCTCGAGTCGCCAGGGGGTAGTTTATCTCTAGTATGCCTTTCTCGTCTAACACGGGTGTAGCTTTATCAGCTGCTTCACGCATAGAGTTTATTAAATATCCAGCTTGTAATTCAAGTTCTTGTTTACTTTTGAGACTAAATTTTAACTAAATTAGTATGTCCAGTTTCACTCTAAGTTATTCCTTAAAAGAAAATTTATAAGTAAGTCCTTTGAGGATTTAAAACTCAATCAAATCAGGAACTTCGTTAATATCTAAAGATAGGTCAAAAGATTGGTTGACGTGATGATATTTACAACCTGAGATTTCTATTGCACTTATTTCGACTCATTACACCAGCAAAAGAATCCCACGCAGTATGTTTCACGTTGCGTCACCTCCTATATAATAAACCTTCGTTTAATTTTATTAAAAATGTTTTCGAATTGATTTATTACGATATTTTATCTTGGTGGGCAGTAAATCGCCCCCAAAACTTAGTTCCGCACCACCATGATTAATGGATATTACGGTACCTTGCATAAACGGCCCTTTAATTTCTTCTGGTTGGAAATGTAGGATATTTTGTTTGATTATGATTGTTGTCCCCCCCCCCCCCCCTCGAACACGAACACTAGGATGCAATGTCCAATAGGCTCTTTATCCCGTAATTTAGATAAAAAATTTCTCTGTAAAGTATGCCTTTCATATTAAAGCTACATTTATGTTATTCTTAGAAATATATCTAGTTCTTGGGTTTCTTACTGCAACAATGGCAAGTGCTTTTCTAGTATTACGAGAACGAGAAAGTTTAACAGTTTAAATCTGTCCATCCAATTTTCAGCATGCCAGAAAATTGTTTCCGAATCATTAGTGAATATTATAGTCGCAGAAACTAATAGTATATACCATAAAAGCTTGGCAGAATATATTTACTATAAAAATTATGGAACCAACATTTTCAGATTATAGGCAAGAAATCCTGGGACTCTTACTTAGTCGCCAATATTTACCTTGACTCTACTACATCGAATTTTAACAACATTAAACAAATAAACAAAGGTAGAAGGTACCAACTATATGACCTTTTAGACTAATTGAATATTCGTCGATCAGCTAATGCAGAAAAATAACACTAATTGAAACAATTAACCCATTCTTGCCTCTTAAAAGGTACTGATAAGGCGGGAAGTAATTGTTCAAAATTTTTGTCTGATAATCAAACAACTATCAATGGTTTAATGCTAAATCAAATACAAACGTGTTGCTGTTATCAACTATCAATAGTAGACCCCGTGTTTCATAAACGTAGCCATATACACTCCCGATAAACTATATATAAAATAAAATTTTGATAACGTGTATTTCCACCTCAAGGTGCTATAACTGCTTCACTAGTTTCCTATTGAATCTTACCGAACTGGTAAATGTGTTCGAGCAATTAAGACATTAACAGGCGAGCTACTTCGAGATTACTACGCGACATCTATTATTTGTATGTTAATTGACATTACTGATCAGTACATCTTGAACAAATTTTAGTCCAATTTGTTTACGCGGGAAAACAATAGCGTGAAGTTGTGTTACGGGTTTATTAGCTAATCACCTAGTTTAACAATATCATTAATATTTTTAAGGTTTTGACCAGTCTTACTGCTAATGCTTAAGGAAATTTTTCCTAAAGCATAATAGAACATTCGTTATATACATCACTGTTGGGAGAATATTCCAATAATCGAAACCACTCCTTTGGTGTTACTTTAATATTGGAAACTTTACTAATCAACCGCCGGCGCAGTGATTAAAGCTGCGGCAGTTGGAGCGGGAGGTGCCGGGTTCGAATCCCAATAGAGGCAGGATGCAAAAAGGATTTTTCACCATACGATTACGACCTGTGGTAAATGAGCACATCTATGACCCCCTGTTGGAGTGCAGAATTCATGGGCCAACCCATCTTCCATGTCAGTACTATAGGCTGGCATGGAGCTATACAATGTGCAGATGGTTATACGTAAATCGGACCTATAGCCGTACGTCCTCGATTTGGCTGTAATGGCGTAAGGAAAAGGCGTAAATAAGCGAACCGCGAAAGAGTTGGAAGTGCGTCGAGCCCCGAAACAGATTGTAGAGATAAAAACAAACAAACTTTACTTATCTTCATTATAAGTATTCTGGTAAAAAAGAACCGTTCTCTTAAAACCCAAACCGTAATGAAACAGTTCTGTATTCGTGCAGTTATTTTTGAACTTACTTGTCCAGCCCTTCAGGTGCGATCATTTGTTTTGTTAAAAGCAACGTGATTTTTAACATGGCTGGTTAGCATCGCACATTTACATCACTGAATCAGATGGAGAACGAATAGTTTTGTAACAGTGCCAATGTTGGCAGAAAATCAACATAAATTAGATGTATATTGTCGAAAGGGAATAGCTATTGTGTTAATTAGCTAACTGCTTCAACCCAGAACAAGAAATAGTTTTGTTTTATGTGTGCACATAGTGTAGAATCGTGTCTAATTGCAGGTTAAATCAATCCAATCATTTTCGTTTAAATTAATTTGAAAATTCAATCAAAACTTTCAGTTTTTTCTAATTTTTTGTGTTTATACAGCGAGGAGATAGTTGGTACATAATATCGGAAATAACAGAATTAATGTTTTTAAATAAATTTCTCTGCCAAAAAAAATTTAAACAAATAGTTTTGTCTATAAAAAAAAATTCATCGACATGGATCGGTTGTGTTGCATATAATTAGTGCATGACATTTTATTATGTGAATAAATTATAGTTACTATAAACGTAATTATTAAATGTTAATTTACAGTTTATAGACAAAACTATGCAAACATAATTAACTGTTAAAATATGCATGCATAATATGTTCTTTAGTTGTATAATGTTTTAATGAAAGAGACATTTTTAAAAGTTTTGAAGTTTCAAAAAAAAAAAATAAACAGTCAGATAATGGTGTAAGAGTTTCTGTAAAAATAATGAAGGCGTATAGAAAAGGAAGAGCCTGTAGTATACTGTTTCTACCCCTGCACACAGTTGAATAACAACACAAATTATTAGATAATAATAACCACTACAATGCATAACCACTAAGTCGGAATTATATAACATATGGATCCCTATGTTCTATGTTAAAACCATATACATCTACCTATTTTGAAGTCAAAACACTCCCAACTCTGTCGCAGTTGCATTTTATGCATGTCGTACTCCATTGTGGCAGGATATTCAAACGTGGATTTAATAGTAAAATATGTTAATTTACTGCCTTATTTCTAGGTTTAACCATAATCTGCTTAATGTAAATAAGCATGTCTATGTGCAATATCTTCTTTATTTAACGTAAAACATTTTTCAAACAGAATTGACAACAGGTAATAATCACAGGAATGTTCTTCATCCTTGAATTCTTATTTTAACTCGTTAAATTTTGCCGTCGCCAAAACACTTGTGGAAAACTCTAAAGAATTGGTGCACCTATCTAATCAAAATAGATGACAATATCATTCAAAGTTAATTGACGCGTCTTAACAGAGACCTTATGAACCATTTCAACGTATTAGTGCACATTGTAGGTGGTCAGCCCAACGAATGTTTTTACAAGCAATCGCTTTTTATGTCATCCGGTGCATGTTATATTTGGTCAACGGCGAGAATCAAACACGAGACTGCGGCGTAATGAGAAACTCTTTTAACTATTAAGCTACAAACGGCGACAATCATTTAACATACTATATAAACATTTTCTTTAACTATCTCGAAATGAATAAAATCAAAATTAGTAGTTTAAATAGTATTACCCTGTTTATTAACTTCAACGGTGTCGTTCGATTGGCTAAACCAACTTCAGTCCAATCCAAAGCAAAGAGTTTATTATACCATCAGGATCATCATCTTACCCAGTAGTAATATTGTAACAAAAAGTCTAGATTCAGCCACTCGTAAATAATGGAAAGAAAAACAAATAATGAATCAATTTTCGAAACCGTGGCGTCGAGCTACATAAATGGAGTTCTAATAGTTCTAATTCAATATGAAAATTATAATCGTGATCAGAAGAGATCAATATTGTTCAATATTTCAAAGCTTTATAATCCATTGGATTTACTATCTCCCCACTATAATTGTCGCCAAATTATACATCCAAAATATTTGGAAGTGTAAAACCAATCGTGATGACACCATATCTTCTGAAGATAAAAAACTTGGCTCACTTGTAGAGAACATTTGTCGTGTTAGTAAAATATTAAGTTGCTTGTATGTAAAAACTGTCAATAATGAACAAGTTTATTGTTGCTATGCAGTATCTCTCGTGTTGCTCCACTAAAAACTCAGCATTTCTAGACTCGAACTATGTGCTGCGTTTTTTTGGTCCTATTAACAACAAAGGTTATAAAGTCTTTGAAGATTGATTTTCATCATATAAAGTTATGAACTGACTCAGAAATCGTTCAAGTATTGGTTAAAATCGTTCAAGTAGTAATTAAAAACATTTGTAGACTATATTTTTGCATTCACATATTTCCGATTAATTTATCAAGTGAAATTCATATTTTTATTACAAGTTTAATTTACAAGTTTTTATGAATTAAAACCATAATATATTTGATCCAAAAAATATATAACATTAATGCAGCAGTTATCTAAACCTTTGAGTTTCATCTTACAACTAAATTTCATTATTTTACAATATTACTAAGAGTAACAGCTTACATTAATAGATTTTACTTTAATTGTAAAAATAAAATTGAAAATAACCGAAATGAGGAAGAAATGCTCATTGCTCCTGTAACATTAGTTTAAATAATCCAACAAATCCATTTCAAATCAGAAATCCAAAAACGGTCAGAAAATCAAGTTAACAAATTCAAATAATTTCAAAGGTTTTAATCCCTTACTTGATGAAAATAATACTTTGCGTGTCGGTGGAAGATTGAGGAATTCTGATTATTACTTTGGCATAAAATATCAAATATTTCTTCCTTACGATCATTTCACAGAGTTATTGTTTTAATATAATCATATTAACAATTTCCACACTGGTTAAAATCTTCTAGTACCATCCATACGTCAGTTTTATGGGCCTACAGCAAAAAAATTGTATGTTTGTGAGTTACTTGATTTAACGTGAAACCAATAATGTCCAATCAAATAATGGGAGATCTTCCGAAAGACAAAAAGTACCTTGTATACCATTTAGAGATATTGATTTACACTTTGGTGGACCAGAAGAGATGGGATAATCTTATCTTTTGTCGAGTATACATAAATATTTTTTATCAATAAATCAGCAAAGATCTTAGTCCTTCTTGAATTATGATAGACGTACTTTTAGGATCGTGCTAAGCATTCTCACGCAGCATTGATCCCTTGAATTATCATATTTTCTAAATGAAAAGTGCGAACAATGTCGGGGAGGAGAAGAATAAACTGTTGAGTACTTCTTCACAATGAAGAAGTCACAATGGTCCAATCAAGCCGGGAAAAAATACCATTTAATCTAACTGGGTTGGTTTTTTCTGGACTATTTATTATTAAGATGAAATGTCAAATAAAAAGTCCAAATATAAAACGTTCAATATTTCAGTTTTTATGTGCTTTTCAACAAAAGCAATTCACTAAGAGTTAGTATCTGACTTAAGAGCAGAAGCATTTATATCTTTCATGTTTAGAACGATTTATAGCACGTCGTGGAAAATGTTCGAAACTTTGGACTGACATGCAACAAACTTTCATGGAGCGAACAATCCCTTACAAAAACAAATTAAACAGTTTTAATCTGACCTAAATTATGAAAAAATTAATAGATTTTAAAGTTATTGAACAGATTGTATGGAGTTTTATTCCACCAAGAGCTTCAAACTTAGGTTTACAAGACCCACTTAAAATAGGTTATCCTGATTATAACTTAGATTACGGGGAATTTAATCCGATTAAAATAATATACAATTCTCATCCACTTTACTCTTTATCGAATGATCCCAATGATCCAAAAGTATTAACACTTGTATAGTATTATAAGAACCGTTTTTAGCAAAGAGTTACACAATTGGTTCTATTATTCTGGAAATAATTTTCCATTCAATATATTACCTTGATCAAAAGTAACCGGAATAACCACCGTGTGGCGCTGACATCGTTCCGATTTGAGTTCTGTTAAGTTGGTACATCTGTTGTTGATATTCCCTCTAAATTTTAGCGTCATAGCTTGACATTTGCAAAAGTTACGCAGTCAAGATTACATCTATCTGTGTGGGTTGGCGATTATTTACAATTTTCGAAATGAATTTAAATTTACAACAACGAACTTGTATTTAATTTTGCGTAAAAACGGATTTATGGTACGCGAACATTGGCAGTGTTGGAAAAGTGTTTCAAAAACGATTTTATAGTCCTATTTTCTTGAATCACATGACATAAATGAAGTCATTTATATTCAATCGATTTCTTAGTTATGGTACTGATCACCACACAAAACTAATCTAACAATAGATCAGTTTCACTCATTAAGGAAAAAAGTAAATATACTTACGATTAATAATTGATTGCTTTATTTCAATCTTCAAAACTTACCTGAAAAGAAAAGAGAACAAATATTTATAGCGACTTTAATTTAAAATATTCTTAGACTCTAAATTCCTAATTTAAGGGTACAAATTCTAATTTCAAATTATAAACTCTGATCTAAAATGTAAAAGAAAGTAAAACGGCACAGAATTTTGAGCTCTTTCGTCACTCTTTAACTTTCACATCCATACTTGACAACGATATCAGAAGTGATCGTAGACAATATTGGGAAAAATGCCAAACCGCACATATGTAGCAAAAGAGCTAGTGGTTTTAAGGTACCAAAGGATCGGGTCACATTTTTATTTTACAGCAATGCTTCAGGAGACCTGAGTATGATGAAGCCTCTACTTGTTAATCGTGCACTTAAGCCTCGATCAATGAAAGGGGTTGACCTTTACTTATTGCCGGTTTATTGGATGGCGAACAAAAAAGCATGAGTGAGTACTGCCATTTTCACTGAATGGTTCAATAAATGTCTTGTCTAGTACGAGCAGTTGCAACGGTAGGATGTATTTGTTTTATGATAAATTTTATGTTTTCGTAATTTATCTTCAATTTACATAAAATTTTACCTGTTCGAATTTTTTTTTTTTTAATATATAGATATTTGTCAATTTTATTGGGATTTTGATAATATCTATCTGAATTTTGACTAGGAAATAAATTAAACAAAACGTTAATTTTATTATTTCCAAAAATAATTAAATTGATGTTTCGTTTAATTTTTCGAAATAGAATTAACGAATTAACAATTATACAAATTTTGTCAACCGATATAGTCAATAAAATTATGAATTGAATAATATAAAAATTATTTATATTTATATGTTTATTAAAATTTATATTTTCGCAAATATATTTTAAATTTGCCAAAAATTAAATATATTTTAGGTCAATTTTTTTCATACTGACAAGTAAACATACAATACAATAAAAAAACAGTAACAGACAATGTACCATCAAAAACAAAAAGAAACAAAAAAATCAACGTAAACAAAACAAAAAAAATAATTTTCGTGACTTTGTGTATTCTTTGTGTGCTAGAGTGTTTTTCCTATACAAAATTCAAATGCAAAAGAGGAGTTACGTTATATAATCACTGTTTATACATTTTCTCGAATAACATTAAACCATTTTGATCATGTGATCATATTCGATAAACGAAATATTATCGAACTAACGAAAACAAAAATAAAAATCAGGAAAATTTCTTATGAATGAAAAATTTGAGCATGTATCAATAAATGGGAAATTTATTGTACAGCAGTTTTGATAAATAATCATATTTAGATGCCTCATATACAAAAATTGATGTTAAGGCCTATATTGTAAGATACAACAAAGCAAAGTCAAAAAATTGCGAGAAATCGACAGTTTACGAACGAATTGTACAAATTTTGTTGTTTTCTAACCATTTACTCATACTAACTCATAAAAGAGAATAATCGGCCTGATCTTTAGTGGTATTGGGATGGATATAGACATGGAGTTGGTTTTTGTATTTCAACGAGTTGGTTTTTGGATGTTAGGTTTTTTTGTATTCGCTCGTGCGTATACGAAGTTTTTGTATGATTGTTTGTATCTTATGAAACATTTTTATATCGAATGTGGTTTTTGATTTTGAATAAGATTTTGGTTAAGGTGAATTCTTATTTGATTATTTTTCAGTAAATTAAATTTGGATTTTTGAACTATAAAATGAAATACTTTTGACTTGATCTGAGAAAATCGATCTTTTTAACCTGATCATTTAGAACTAACCAGTTTTAGATCTTGGTTAATTCAAAGATCAGGTTAAAAAGATTTGGTTTGATCGATTTGGAACATCACTATTGTCCCAGAAGTTAGAAGATATATGAATGAAAACGGTCTGGTATTCAAAGTCGTTTTGATTGTGGACAACGCTCCTGGCCATCCAGATTTGGAGCACGAAAATGTACAGATTTTATTCCTACCACCAAATACAACATCCCTAATTAAACTAAATCATCGCGACATTTAAAACCTATACATTAAGCGAACTTTCAAGTATATTTTGGACACTTACAGTATTTGATGCTTGGAAAAAGTTTTCTGTTAAAGATTGTGTCACACATGCTGCATTGGTATTATCTGAATTATGACCATTAACACTAAACGCATGTGCGAAAGCAATTTGGCCAGAATGTGTGGAAAGCAAAAATTATGTGCCTGAAAATACGAACGAGTATTCCTCTATAATCACTTTGGCGCACGCAGTTCGTGGAGAGGGCTTTGATAACTAGGCATTTTTTTATGATATTGATGAAATGCTCGTTGACAAAAAATGAAGACGAAATAATAGAGGTTGCATTATAGACTGTTGATTCTACAGTAAGCAGTGATAGTGATGAACCGGTTCAACTAACTGCAAATTTATTTCAAGAAGGTCTTCAACTTGCTAATAAATTAGGAAATCATTTCATCGTAAACGATCCTATTGACGAAAAGGCTGCACAGTTTCAATGTGATCTGAAGTTTTGTATGGCTCGTTTCCATGAATTATATAAAGAGCAATCAAAAACTGGATCACAACGCCTAATAACCGATTTTGTTGTCAAATACAGTGCTATTCAGTCAGAAAGAGAAAATTCTAATTTTGTTGGAGATATCCCAGAGAGAACCTCACAATTGGCACGTGATAATGACGAATAAAATATTTCAAGTGATAACGATTTTGTACCAGTCTTACGCAAGAGATCGCGTATGGTATCCGATTATGATAGCGAGCTATGGTATTTTCATCACTTTGAATGTTTTCAATTTTTTGTTTATGAATTTTTGATGATTTTTAATTAGTTTTAATTTACTTAAAGAATTGAACTATGTACCTTTTGTTTCTTAGTTTATATTGTTTTAATTGCAATAATTTATTTGTCTTTAAAAATTGAATTGCCTTTTGTGTTTATGAAATGAACTGTGATACAAATTTAATGTGGTTTTATAAAGACTCTCATAATAGTTTTAATAGTTTTTTTTGTATGGTTCACTTTTTTTACCCATTTTGTACAGGGTTGAAGGATATGGAACCAATCCCCATTTTTTTCTTTGTGCTTCATGTCTTTTTTTACACGGTTTTTTCTGGAACGTATCTACCGTGTAAAAACAGAATTATGTGGTTAAATTTGTAAATAGTCTTCAACTTTAACATTGTGACTACATTACAATCATTTTACACCAGGATAGTTTTTGCATTGTATTTGTAAGATATCTTTTTGAATATAGGACACGATAAATAAACTTTCTATCTCTCGACTATAACTTTGTTTCATCATACAATAGAATGTAAAAGATTTAATGTAATTAATGTGTGATACTCCTATCTAGAATGTGGACATTCAAAAGTGTTCAAACGTCGTGTTAAGTATAGGATCGATATAGACACAATGATTACCATCTAGATTTAGAATGACGGACCACCCGACAGAAAAAATACGATTTGGTATACTCTGTAATTCGAACACGAAATCCATTTGGTAAAAATATAGTAAATGGTATACTATACAAACATTTAGCACTTGCTTGATAAGATAAATTCCTTAAATACCAATTTTCACATTTAACAGCCAACGACTTTATCAGCTGATTGGTTCAATGACACAGCTCTCGCAAAGTTGAACTTCAGTCAATGTAATGAATATTACAACATTGAATACAAACTCATCTAAATTATAGATAGGAACATCTATACTTTCAATCCAGACTTTCGGCAAAAATCAAAACTATTATTAGTGTAAGAAGACAACCAGTAGGTAAATAATGTGAACTATTAGTTCGATTGTTACATAATCTGTTTCGCTCATCGTCACAATGATCGATAAATAATCAGATAAAAGTGTTCTTTTTAATTTGTACGGTTGGTCAGTGGGTAAAGTTTGTTCTAAAGTACAATTTTCAGTTTATTACTCTTTAAAGAAGTTATAGTGAAGGTGTTTCGATGATCTAGTCGTACCTTTAATAAAACCTTGCAATTACATTGCTCTTATTTTCCACTTTAAAATCTTAGTGATTTTAATGTTTTCTCTAATAAATAGAGCTGATCCTCTTTTTTGCTGGGAGTATAGCATGATAACATATAAAGAGTGATCCAATAGGAAGTATTTTTTCTAATTGACATGAGATCTGTCATGTTCGTATGCCATTTGTGTTCAGTATTCATTGACATATCACCATGAATAGACTAACGCGAGAACAACGATTACAAACTGTGGAAATTTATTTCAAAAATCATAGTTCAGTAAACAATTATTTTCGTTCTCTTCGACAATTTTACAATTCACGAAACAATCAATAAATGTCGAGCTCATTTTTATTATTTGATATTCATCACCCTAATATAGAGTGCGTACCAGTTGATTTAATGTGAATAAACGTGTACATGAAGACCGCAATCAATCAATTCGTCGCCGTTCTCAAGCACATACGGTACAGGTCTCTCATATGGCACATTGTGGCGTATTTTAAAGAGAAAGATTGGTTTGAAGGCATGTAAAATACAGCCTGATCAAAGAACTGAAACCGATTGACCTTCCGTTACACTATCGATTTGGTTTATGAGCGTCCCATTTCGGAGCAGCTCCAAATTGATCAGTTTTTTTTACCGATAATATGCGTATTCTTTAAAAATGCGGAAGAGTACACAGCGTGTAAACGTAATGGCGCAAATTACAGACTAATGATCAATGAATATCAATTGCCAAAAATGCAAAATATTGGTTAAGTCGACTTGTGGTTTCAACAGGATGGTGCCACACAGCAGACCAAACTATCGAATTTAAGAAAGAAAATTTTAATGAGCATATCTTATCATGTAAGGGACGCGTGAATTTGTCTCCAAGATCTTGCGAACTGACGCCGTTAGATTATTATAAGGGTATCTGAAATCACTTAGTTAGATCGATAAACCACGAAATGATTGAAAGAGTGCATTTATTAAATTGATTTAATATTGCAATTTACACGTTTTGGTAGTACATCGCTTAATTAGCATATTAGACACACCTATGTATCGTGTAATGCATTAACCGTCGCCGGTTGTAGCTTAATGGTTAAGAGAGTTTCTCATCACACCGCGGTCTCGAGTTCAATTCCCGCCGTTGACCAGAAAATTAACATGCAACCGGATGACATAAAAACGCATTTATGTGTAAAAACATTCGTTGGGCTGACCACCTTCTACCAATTGTTAAAACTGGTTCGTAAGATCTCAGTTGAGACGCGGTAAGGGTCGTTTACGTCCTCTAAGCCGTAGATTTTTTATGCATCTTGTAATATTTTTTGCGGAGAGACTGGATCTTTAAAAAACATGGTTTATATGATTTCGGTTCTGATTTCGGCTGACATCTGCATCCGGTATATTTTAAACGGAAGTTTATTAACTCCCGCCTCATTCTCCGTTTATAGACAAATTGTTTAAGATTAACGATATAAATCATGATGGCCATAGTGCGAAAATTAGTAATGTGTACACTTAAAATATCAGCCTTACACATCATTTACAATTTCTTCGTCAACAAATTCAATTTATCTTCGGGGTTTAAATTTTACTGTTATCAGGAGAGAGGGAATTGTTGTCACGAAGTGGCAAATAATAATTACGCCTCCCATTCTTGTATCGACATCCTTACATAATGAAACATAACGACCACACATATATAAACCTTATAACGTCCTTTTTCCCGATCAGTAAATGAGAATTTAGGTGCTGCTGTACCTACACCAATACAATCTACATACGAGTACTGTGCTAAACCAACATTGACAAATTGAATAGAAACATAAATCAATAAAACTTAATTAATTTTCTTATTATACGAGGTTCGATGTATATACAATTTTTTTTTAATTCTAGGTAGCTGACGACTTATTCCCATTTGTTGTTCCCGCATACACCAACAAATTGAGAAATCGCTTATTATATTTATTGAAGATTTTCTTATCACAAAAAAAAATATAAGAATATAAAATAACATGAAACCCTATTTTCTACAACAAAATACTAATTATTTCCCATTTAATTTGCCTTATGTTTATGATTTATTTCCACCACCATCGACCCAACCCCTAGTAAAATGGTGTTTTTTGGATGTTGATGTTGGGGATGGTCCCCGAAGCTATGTTAAAGCTATACAGAAGGAGAAAAATCTAAACTCGTTTGTTTTTCTTGTAATATTTAAATTTTTAAATTTTCCTAATGTTAATCAAAATCTTGTTTTTGTTCGAATTTTCTTTTATTGTTAATATTATTTTTCTTAGAAATGTAAACACATTTTTTTGTTTACATATTATATGCTCGTATGTGTCTACACATACATACATACATTTTATAAATATAATATTTTGGTGAACGATTGGTTCCTTTTTTTTTAAATATCTACAATTTTTCGTCTAGAGGGAAGCTGGGAAATTGAGATTGAATAGACATATGAATTATAACATGTATGAATACAGAGAATGTACATACGAGTATATACTATTGTATGTACGTATGTAGAATCAAATAGTATAGCTACATTTATAGATGTTTTGGAATCTGTATTTACTGTTTTTCGATTGATTAGATTTCTTGAGAAAACAAAAATATATTTATAGATATGTACAGGGTAGATAAGATGAATATAATAATACATACATGCATATAGTGTCAAGAAATTAACTTTTCAGGCAACTTATGAAACTGTACAATCCCCTTATACAGAAATCTTATTTGTTTTATCTAATTTTACTTTAATTGAATTAATTACAATTATATAATTAATTGATGTGAGAGTGAAAATTAATTAGAAAAATAATATTATTGTATATAATCTTGCATATATGTACAGAAATGCACGTGAATTAAATATATAAACTTCTACGAATTCGTATATATAATTCGCTAATACATGTGTGTATACAGGGTGTCCCGTTAGTGTCTGACACGAATGGTACGGTTGGATTCCTTGATCAAATCGAACGACTTTACTTTTACCACCTCGCACTGTAAAGTCCCACTATCGAGTTATAGGCGTTTGAAGAAGAGCCTTCCAACGTAGCACTTTGTATTAAAATTAAATCAATATCTCGAGAAATAACCATTTGCTTTTCGCAAGGCTCATATCATTAAAAATGTGATAAAATTTTCTTTTAAATAAAGTATAAAAGTCATGAATATAAATTTAAACAATACTTTAAGAATTGAAACTTTAAGAATTTTTTTTATTTCTGTACCATTTATCTTTTAACAATTAGTCTACGATGGTAAATATTTTGAAAACAGTTCAGACTCTTGACTTTCAGATAAGCCAACTATGTGTGATATTTGTAAAATTATTTTATCTAAAAAAATTAAGTTTCCAAAAAGTGGTCTTCGCTTTGATCAAGGAATCCAACCGTACCATTCGTGTCAGTCACTAATGGGACACTCTGTATAAAAATCACACGGATATATAGTTTGAGGCTGATTTCAACTTTGATGCCGAATAGACAAATAAATTAATTAACTTTTAACTAAGCCTTGTAGGTGGGAGCGTCTATGTTTATATTTCAGACGAAACATAAAAATTGGAACGTCAAAGTCACTTATAATATCTGGCGCGTTTGACGGCTTTAAATGTATGTAAGTGCATCGGATGAAACTCGTAGGCCACCAGGATAATCAGATGTGAACGCTAAGCTAGTACATTTTACTAACCAAGCCGAATGATAAAACTTGATTTAACAATAATTTGGATAAGCTATACACACCTGAGCACAATTTTAGTTTGGTGATTTTAATGCCAGAATTCAAACAGACATATACGTAATAATATGAGTCCGTACTCCCAATACGAAATTGCGACCGAAAATTAATAACAAATGATGTACTTTGTGATCGCTCATGATCCGAACTTGACAAATGCATTCTTTCCTGATAAAACCATTCACTTCGAAAGATGGATACATCTGCGCAACTAAATTGATCGTGTGTAGATTTCAACCGAGCGGGTTGGAGCTGTCCAAGACGTGAGATTATATCGGTTTTTAAATGAAAAAACTATCAAGATATCTTGTCAGCAATACTTGCGATCTTATTACTAGTCTGATTAAGCAACATTATCTAGGTAGTATTTAAAATCTCGATTGTCGATAACGTCCAGCAAACTTTTGGTATAGTGAAAACTAAGCCGAAACATGAATGGTTTGATGCGTCGGCTTGCTCGATTTACAATAGCAAGGAACAGTAAAGTGGTTCTTGGTAGTAGAAGAGCTAAAGGAATTTGTAGATGAAAGAATCGAGGATGATGGAAGGCTAAAGTCCTAAAAGTACAACAGCGCATCAATGAGTGTAATTCAGGTGATTAAACAAATACGTACATCTGTGTAAAATGATTGTAACGCAGTCACAATGCTGTGTTAAAGTTGAGAACAGGCTATCGAGAACTTTTGCAATTAATTCTCGTGCTCGATAAGGAGATGCACTGTTCCTGTTACCTCACGTTGAAATACATCCTTCGTAAAAGTGAAACACTTCAAGACAACATCTTATAATACAATTCATTTTTGAAATATACAGATCAAGACAATTCTTGGTGACTGTAGAGGTCACCAATTTGCAAGTGGCACATTACAAAATGGTTTTCTTCTTTGGAATTAAAATTAGTAACTGTTGTTAAACACCGCAGGATGTGTCTTTAATGTAGTTTTTATATAGCGATCTTATATAGAGACTGCCCTCTGTACCTCAAAAATAAGAGCAATAATGAATAATTTAATAAAAGGTCACTATAAACCGATATAGGACAAACTTCTTTCGTTAAGATTAAGAGGATCCGATTCTGGTATACACTTAAAAGAGTTGGTCTATAGATATTGTTAAATTTTTGGGCTTCATTTTATAACATAATTATAACACTGTCATCGTTAATTTAGCATTTACTGAAATACTGAATAATCTTGTTCAACTTATTCTGCTTGATGTGTTAGCAAAATCACCATAGCTGCGATTATAGCTTTACAATTTTAAAAACTGTTTTTCATAGAACCTATAGTAATTTTAGACATTCATTTTTAGTAACTGATATTCCACTCGCATTAGCAATGAAAAAGTTGTAAACGAGATACACTAAAACGTTTTTCCATCTCGTTTTTCATCAGCTCAATATTCGTTTATATAATAAACCATTTATGCATACAATATAAGAGCCAGTAAACTTGCCCAATGTATATAGGGCATGTCTCATGTATTAGAAATAAATAGGCATATCTGGCCAAAATAGGCTATGTAATTAATGGCGATATCATCAAAATATTAGCAGAACTGGACACTATCTCATTGATCAGCAGTATGGTTTCGCACAAGATTATTATAGAGTTATAACGAAAATTATTGAAAGATTTAATGACAGTCCTAGAGTATTTCCTAGTTATTTTGAGGAAATAATTACAGACGCTCCCAAGTTCCATCGGCAATATATTAGTAAAAGGTTTGATTCATTTCAATAAACATTTTTCAAACCATTTTTACTCTGGTAGTTGGCGATTCAAATTTTACTCTCAGAGCTAATGCCATAATAATGAGGTAAGACAATTTGAGCGGTAGAAGCTGGATTTAGGTTCGAATCCTGGTAGAAGCTGGATTCAAAAGTGATTAGTCATACGTTCTCAATTTGGCTTCGGCATAAGGTTATTTTTTTTACCTCGAAATAACAAGCACAATCTTTCTCCACAAGAAGATCTATGTGGGTGTTTTTCTGTTTATATAGAACTTACCGAAGCGTTAACTGTCAAACGAACAGTCATATTGCGTTCAATGTTAGACACACGCTTGAACAACACTATAGCAAACTATCCAACTTTAGGTTGAAAATAATTTATCGATTTAAAAAATGATACTCGACCTGATACAAAAAAGTACCTTGTATTTTACTTTTGGCCGTTTTAATTTATTTATATGCACATCATATGCATTATATGCACATTTATATGCAGATCATGTCGTTTTACGATCAAAATGCGAGGTAGTGCGATTTGGATCGACAAACGTGGTATATTTTGATATAGGAGATTCAAGAGCAACGATAGGGTGGAACAGAAATGGGTTGATGGTAAGTTGCTTATATATTATGTGTTGTATATATTCTAAATAAAGCGAACTTCTATATAACCACACTAAATCTTTCATATAAAACCACACAACATCGGGAATCACACTTACAGTGTGAGTCATCTATTGAACCTTTTTTCAATTATTGAATTTTATATCTTAATGGTATCAAAAATTCTTTGACATTTGAAAAGTCAAAAATATGCTAATTATCATCATGCAGTCACCAACAACATAACAACGCATGTTAATAATTCAAAACGTTCACAAAAACGATTTCACAAACCACATTACAGCCCATTTAGCATGTTGATCTTCACTTCCATTTATTCAAAATCCATTTATTATTAACAAAATTTGCTGATCGCATAATTTCAAGAAATTGTGAATCACTTGATTATTTTTTGTGGTTTTATTTGAAAGGTAAGATGTATACTAATCATCCAAAGCCAATTCAACCAGTTAAAGATAACATTCGAGCTTAAATAGAGGGGATTGGCCGTTTTTTATTGGAAAAATTCATGATAAATTTTGAACATCAGGCCTGTAGACGATAAAACAATATTATTTTCCATACATAAATGACCACCTTTCATTTTCAATAAAAAATGTTGACTATTCATCTCAAAATGGGTGTTTTATTTACAAATAGAATAAGAACTAACTGTTATATTCAAAATTAGTTGAGTAAAAATGTTTAAAACGAATGAGCGTGTCTCTCTTTGCTGTCAATCTAAATGATACTCGTACTTTAAAATATGGAAAAAGATGAAAAAAGATTAAAATTGCTCGAATGTTACTAAACTTTGGTAATGTGCGTCTGTTTTTCAAAATAGACCTTAAGTAGTATTAGTGGGAAACGAATAAAATTAATTTTTTTATATGGACTTTTTCGTTTACCAATACACTCGAAGGTAGATATTTTCATTTGATTGTGCTTGTCAAAACATCCTCTACTAAAAGCCGGTCAAACTATTTAAATCACAAATATCATGTAAATTTGCCAGAAATTTCATAGTATTAATTATTTACAACAACAATACAATGTAAATTTTAGATACAAACATAAACAATTATTTTCCTCATTTAAATTTTATTTATTTATTTTTAATTTGCATTTCCCCTTTTATTTACATTGTTTTTTTTTACACAGTCTTTTATATTATTATGTTATTCTATTTTGGCGTATATATGTATACGCCAATACTAGCTCGTGTCTGACAGTAACTTTTTAATGTATTGGAGTCTGACGACTTGTCATATAGGAGATTTTGGTCCATTACAATATAATTCGCTAAATATGTATTTTTCTCTCCTCTCAATGATTTCCCCTGTTTTATTATTTTTCATATTTTGTTTTATGGGTGTAACAGGACATATAGTAATACTAGTGATGTTTAACTGTAGCGCTATGCATATTAATGGTAGCAGGAATTGAGAGAGGGCTACTTTTTAATACGATCACTACCATCATACAATCATTTGAATGACGATTATAGATATGTTCAGTAAAAATTACCTATTGATTAGTAAAAATTACGTATTGAATTAATCTGGTTTAATTAAATTTTCTTTTGATTATTATATAAACACAACCATTGTTAACGAAATCGCTTTATGTAGTTCTTTATGTGATTCTGCTAATGAAGTGCACAATATACTCTTGTCTTATTATTTATAAGAAAATAAACTTTTATAGAAATACATAGTTTTTTTTCTTTCTTTCTTTAAAGGTTGGACAAATTAAGGTTGTTTGCTTGACCGGTGATTTGATCAGGAAGTTAATTTTTTTTTTCAATTTGTTCTTTGTAAATTATTTATCAAACTCCTTCTCATAAGGAATGGAATGAATGCTCAGGTTAGCTAAATATAGCTATACCAAACTACAGGGTGACTGACACGAAGTGTTAACAAAACACCACAGATTTTGATTTTTAGAACCAGCAATTATCGCCTTTAAACGGCCGGAAAAGCTATTGAACGCAGCACGAAAGCGCTTGCTTGTGATGATCGACACTTTGTTATTTTTTTGTCCCAACCTTGCTCTTCAAACACCCCAAACCGAGAAAAATCTAGCAGATTTGTATGTCCGCAGAATTTGGTGGCCTAAGGCTTCAACGCTCCCTCCAACACATAATCCCGATAAATATAAACATTTATTTTGATGCCACGTTCCAAACAACGAGCGACAAACGGCTTTCGGCCAAACCATCGGCGGCGCTTGGTTTCGAGTAGCAATTCTTTGGACCAACCGTTCAGTAAAACGGTCGGGCAAGTAAATCCGGTCATTTTTCTACCGCTACGTCACGGCTTCTGAGCCAATTTGGCCTTCAAGTTCCGAATGATATCTGGCGATGTTGCAGTGCGGTTTGGTCCACCACCATGGCATTTTGCAATGTTGCCAGTATCGTTATAACGATTTATGGTGAAACAAAATATTCACTTGAGCAACTCAAACAAAATATTCGAGATGAATTAATGAAATATCGCGTGAAATGTGTGAGAATGTAATGAAAAATGTGCTCAAAATGACTAGCATTTGTGAGGCTAACAGAGGCGGACCTTAATCTGATATTGTATTCCATACATAATTGCAGACATTAAATAAAACATTTATCAATATAAGATCCTTTCTCTTTCATTTAATCAAAAATAATAAATAAAACAAAGAAGTTTACCTTCCCGGCGGTCACCTTGTATGTATATGATGATCCACATAAGTCATAAGACGAGATGACCCGTAGATGTAACATAAAAAAAGATATTCCAGTTTATCAAAGATACATATGATGAAACTTATCATAACTATAACCTAATCACATCTAACATATACAAATAATTAACAAACCCAATTTTTTGAGATGAATAAATCGGGTCTGGGCTGGCATAATTTTATAATATGCTAAGCTTCTGTATATGGGAACGGTATCATTAAGTGTTTTATTGCACACATATGGCTAGACTAGTATCAGAACCGACTCTGCTAGTATACCTGAGAATTTTCGAAATTGATTTAAAATAGAAATTATAGTGAAAATGTTCGTACAAGTCAGGAAGAGTATGAAAAGTTCTTGATGAGCCAACAATGACCTCTTAAATCCATTAAATATATTGAAACAGTTTAACATATAGTGGCTATATACTTTATACATACATTCCTCCGGTTTTCCATTCATCGTTTTCCAAACTGATACGAAAACTAAAATAAACGTTATATAAATATAGCAAAGTTGCTCCTCCAGGACAAATGCCTCAAATCTCGCGGGAGGTTTCTATATTTATATTTAACATATGCGCTAGAATTTATGAAATAAAAAATATCTATATACAACATTTTCCATTTTTTATTCGTAAAATAAAATAAATTTTTCAAAAAAGTTTTCCCAAATCACCTAAAAATTGAATATTACGTCTTAAACAAAATATAAAACTTAAAATATGCAAATTTTCTTTCCTTATCTTTATTTATAAATATTTGATATTAAAACGCGACTCTTGCGAGTTGTAAATTTTCGAATTCTGTATCTTCACATCTTTTCGCATACAACTTTCCAATTTTCTATTACTGTTTCTTTTTTCGTTTAATATAACACAAATTTATTAAAGACGCTTAATAATAAATAATTCGAAACAATAAAGTCATGTACGGTAACGTTTCCATATATACAATATATATACGTACTCGTATATATGTTCTAGGTACATCTTACGTACGTACACATTTTCCCATAGCATAAAAGATGCATGATATATTTTCTCGTTTATAATATGGTTTAACATTCCTCTGGCTCGTTGGCGTGTCTGACTTGAGTACCTATATATTGTTTAAAAATTAACAAACATAAGAAAAATGTTTAGAGGTACGTAGGTATGTGCATATATGTACGTACTCGATATACATATACGAGTATGCCGAATAACAATTTTTTCTCAAGTATCTCATTCATTTTCTTGTTCGCTTTTGATTTAGTTTCGAGAAAATTGAAAGATGCTGTACATTTTTGTTTCAATAATTACAAAAGATTTTTCTTTATTATACCAAACCCGTAAATAAATAATGATTAATATATGGAAAATATTGGTTTGGCATCGGATTCCGTTGTTATCCTGTGAAAATGCAGAATACATAAACCAAATAATATGTTTATCGTTAATGTATGTGCTACTCCCACCTCATTGTATTAATAACCTCCCTCGAAACAGCCTTGATGGGAACATATTATTTACGGTTTGTTTCGTGTTTGGTCTTATCGTCAAATCACTTTACGTATAATTCTACTGATTGATGTAGATTGACAAAATAATGATGATGCGAGAAAAATCATAAACTTTTGGGAATTTCAGCATTTTCCGTTTTGTGAGGGAGTGTGATAATATAATTTAATCGGATATTTTTTTTAGATTTTAATTGTGTACCGAACACTGATTAATTTTGATTTTACCAATATATAGTAATCACTTGAAAGTTTTAATCAAAACCAAACCAAACCCAAAAAAAAGATCTTCAACCTTTTATGCTCCTTCCTCCTCCTTTTCTTATATATTTCAATTTTAATTTTATTTTGTGCACTCAACTTCAGAATTAATTAGTGCTATTTTTTACCATTTATCTGTGATTATAGTCGATAGTTTTCTTTTAAAATTAGTTAAACTAATTTACATATCCAAACCCATTTTCGTCAACTCCTTATATGATACAGCATTATAACAATTTTGTTTTGACGGTGGTTGGGGTAGTGTGTTAATTACTTTCTATTAATAGGATTGCTATCACCTTAATTATGTTTGATGCTATACTAAGTCAAAAAATCGATCACCTCTCAGCTTTTCACAAACATTAATTTACATTTTCTCCAGGATGTATAGTGAATCTATATGGCATAATAAGAGATTACTAATAAAAGCAGCATCCAAGAGTATTCTCGTCTGTATTCTCGTTTCAAGAGAGAAAATTTTGAATTTTTTTATTACTACTTATTTAGTCGGAGTAATCATATGATTATCCCCAGTTTCGTTAAACTCCTCCTCAGATTGTTCGCCTCAGTATAGGTCTGCTGACCTCCTTGTCACGACAAGTCCAGTAGATTGGTTCTTTTTTTCTTGTTGGAAGTCTGGTTGGAGTGGAAGTCAGCATACAGCGTATGTCCAGATTTTCATGCTGGTGCAGAAGATGCAGGTGTTTTGTTGCATGATGCTTAATTTAATTCACGACAAGCTCGATATTTAGATCTCGATGGAGGTTGTCGATTCGAATGTACCACGGTCCATTAACAATGCATCGCGGGATTTTATTTTGAACTGTTTGTATAACCCAGAGTTGGCTGCCAATGTCCATACGGGGTTTAGAATTTGTTTGTATAACAGCAGTTTGTTATGGATCGCTAGTTCAAATTGTTTCACTAAGAACCAATGCATTTTTCTGAATTTTAAGGATAGTTCTTCAATTTTTTTTTGTATGTGTTCCTTTCATCTAAGTTAAGCATCTACAGTCATGCCGAGATTCTTAGCAATGTTTACATGCGGTATCGAGTTTATCATCATTGGTATGTGATTAACTTTTAGATAAAGTTCACTTGGATTGGTTTGCTAGTGAAGTCATTGATGTTCTTTGCTGTTGCAAGTATTACCGCGTCATCGGCAAAGGTTTTAGTTTCTGTAATTTGTATATCTCTAGTATATATAGAAGATAAAGGATTGGTCCAAATACAGGGAGTGGTATTCCTATTAAATTCTTTTTAATTGGGAATATGTATTCTCATATTTTACGCGGAACCGCTTCCCTGATATGTATGATTTTAAAATTTGAAAAAATTGCTTCGGAAGGTGAAGTTTGAATTCTAGCACCTGGTGCCATACTTTGTCAAATGCTTGCGCTACATAAGAAATACATTTGAGCATATTTGTTTACTTTCTAGTGATTTCTCGATTACTTCAGTAATTCGATGTATTTGTTCCATCGTAGCATGTTTTTCCTACATAACTCCAATCTGATGTGAGGGGATAAGATACCTTTTTTCGATAATTGGTCATTTAAGAAGGACCTTTTCAAGTAGTTTCGATAATGATGGTATAGCAGAGAAATTATCATTCGGAGGTTGATTTGGCTTAAGTATCATAATTACTTCTGCAACTATGTTTATAGTCTTGGTACATATCTTAGTCGAAATGCTGTATTATATGCACTAGTTTCCTCAACGCTTTCTTCAGTAACACTAACATTATCTGATCCAGAAGCTTTACATAATGATGAATCAGTGTCTTTTTGCCAAGTTAGAGTGCTAAGGTATTTATTAACTGGCTGATTTTTAATCACTTGGTATTTAAATTTGTTACACAAATGGTTAAATATCTTCTTATTTCTTTTATTTTTAAGAAGTGATCTACTTCCTCTTGATAGCTAGCGTTGCGCTTCATTTCTTGACTATAATTGAAGTGCTTTCCTACGCAGCACTTTGGATATTATGGGTGAGCTTATCAAGCGTTTCTTTGGACTGGTCCGTGTATTGGGTTCTGCAGACTTTTGTAATAAAGGAGTCTATAAGATCGGAAGTCCTCCTGATATCCGTTCGCCAATAGCTTAATGTACCGCCTGAGTGAAACTTGCATTTCAGATGTTTGCATGCTGTGAACAGTTCTTTTCGTTTAGCAGTTGTTAACAGTGATCCCCAATAATTATTTTTGGCATTATAGTCACCTCCATTTAAAAAGACACTTCCTATAGTGTTTTGAATAGATTTGTATAATTTATTAGACATTGAGTTGATGCACATTTGCGATCGTATTACGGTATTTTGAATTATTGATCACAAGACATTTGGCTCTAAATTGAAGATTTCTTTTTCAATGTTAACTTTTAAAACTTGCAAGGTTTGTAGTCAAGAGGAAGTGTGTACGACAAGGTGACAACAGTTTTACTAAAACATCAAGCAACCTTTGCTTGGGCTAGTTTGGGTGTCCGCTTGGGAACATTATATAACTTAAAAGGAAAAACAAAAATGCTGCCCTCCCGACATGCCAGTGTGTATTCCTGGTGAAAACTG
The DNA here is from genome assembly GCA_963932295.1 of Tipula lateralis. Taxonomy (NCBI): domain Eukaryota; kingdom Metazoa; phylum Arthropoda; class Insecta; order Diptera; family Tipulidae; genus Tipula; species Tipula lateralis. Next base: position 98,093,095 of record OZ010736.1, read on the forward strand.
GATTGGAGTCAATAGGTCAGTCGTTCATACTAATGCAAAAAATTAATTAATCGACCCTTTCTATTTATACCTGGACGCGAATTGGAAACTGGAACATTGATTGGTGGAACAGAAGCAGTCAGACTATTACGCAAAAGAAGTTATTCTCCAAATTCAGTAAAACCAAAATCAAGAGAGACCTAAACACGAACAATAAATAGTAAGTACGCCAATTTCAATCAAATAATTCCTTAATCGAAGAGGCTGGGAAATCGCACATTGAGAAAACGATCCCCGTATTGCAAAACGAATATCATTGCAATGGAATACACAAGGGAAGACGAAAGTATAAAAACCAGCAATGGCCTGGAGAAATCTGTGCTAGCAAAAAACGAGAGAACTCGTTGAGAGATATGGAATAGCTGAAAAGAATAGCCCCAATAATTAGATGGTCCAGTCTAATCGACCCTCTATAATTCTAAATAGGAGATAAAGGGAAAACCCAGTTAAAAAATGTTATTGGGCAAATGACCAATCTCCTGGGTTGAAGCCTATTTATACCTGTTTTACGGCATTTGAAATTGTTACTAGTTAATCATTTGGCTCGAAATTGATGATTTCTCCTTTAATGTTCTTTTTCAAAGCATGCAAGGTTTGTGATCTGTTGTGGTAAACGCTACTAAACGGCCTAGAAATTGGTGTTTCAAAATCTTCGCCGTTATCCGCGCTGTGTAAGCAAATGCTCCGTCCTTCTGGAATAAACAATACTGGAGACCTACAATTCAATAACTTGAGGCAAAATAAATATAAATTGTATAAAGAAGGAAAAGCATATATGGAAGCAACATGTAAAAATTATTACTTCCATTAGACATAAAAACCTCTTAAAATGTTTACTGAAAAAGTAGGCGCCATCACACATCACATTTTGAGTAGAAGCTCTCAGACAATATTATAAAAATCTTTACAATTAAGTTTAAACTACCTATATTGTCATTCTAGTACGACCTTTAAGAAATTTTGATTTAAACATCTCGGCAGATCTCAAACTCCTAATACTGAATGGAACAGAATTCCATATAGAGAATATACCTCTAACAAAATCTGAAGAATTTAAAGATCTAGAAGAATTTCAAACGGAGGCAATCATGACGGAGCAATAACCTTTAGTTTTAGTTTTGAGTAGCTTTTTTATAAAAATGCAAATCCGAAGCTCATAAAAACTAGCCTAATATAAGGTAAACTATGGCCAAATTTCCTAATTCCGAAAATACAACAAGTGTAAGCATTAAACATCTTAACTGAGTAATCCAAATATTTATTATTAAGTTTAACTAAATGGTCACCTCATGTATGTGTTTGGTTTAAAACTATGCCCAAACTAGTAACAGTAGTTGAAAACGGAATGAGTGGCCCATTGAATGCCCTTGTATTCGTATCTAACAATGTTTTGTAAATAATAGATTGCAATTTACTAGCATTTAAGACGCGCCCTTTGATAATCGATCAATTAATATATTCTATCTAAATTACCAGAGAAATATTAATAACAATAGAATTCTGAATAAGGAGTGATCCAATAGGAAGTATTTTTTTCAATTGGGATTCATGCGTGATAACTGTCATGTTCATATGCCATTTGTGTTCAGTATTCATTGACATTTTACCATGAACAGACTTACGCGAGAACAAACTGTGGAAATTTATTTAAAAAATCAGTGTTCAGTGACACATTGTTTCCATGCTCTTCGGCCATTTTATGGTGTTCATAGTTGTCCAACTGAACGCACTATTCGCGACACAATAAATTTCGAACCAATTTCTCATTATTCGATATTCATCACCCGACGAGTGCGTAGACGTCGATGTAATGTGAATATTGCCGCGGTAGTTGAAAGTTTCGTCGTCGTTCTCGCAAGCTCTGGTTCTCTCATATGACACATTGTGGTGTATTTTGAAGAGAGTTCTTTAATTAAAAGCATACAACAATATATGCTGTAAAGTTTGTTCAATTGAAGCCGGTTGACATTCCTTTGCGTTTTTTTAATTGAAAAATTGTGTTCAGCAATGAAGCGATGAATGGATACATCAACAAAGAAAGTTGACGTATTTGGGCTGATGAAGAGCCAGAAAATGTTCAAGAACTTCCACTGCATCCTGAAAAATGCACTGCGTTTGGTGTGGTTTATGTGTTAGAGTTTGCATAGAGCAATAATCAATTTTTATTACCAAAAATTCATGATAATATTTTTGTAGCCAAATTGTAGTTTTAACAGGATGGTGCAACGTGCCACACGGTAGGTCAAACCATCGATTTATTGAAAGAAAATTTTATTATCAATTTTAGAACCACTCGTATATATCGATAAACCACTATCTCGTCATTAGAAGCGAACATAACACGCGTAATTAACGAAATATGGACCGAAATGCTCAAAGGAATGATGGAAATTTGAAACTATCTTAGAGCCAGTCGCATACAACATTTAAAAGAAATAAAAGAAATTATTTTTAAACATGCAATTTCATAAACAAATATAATTTTTGATTATTAAATTGATTTATTTAAAAAAAATTTCTTATTGCATCACCATTTGCATTTTTTAAATCGTATCAGGTTCTCCAGATATATAAAACCTTTATTAGACCGTGTATAGAATATTGCTGTCAGGTTTGGGGTGGAGCATATGGCACTGCTCTCCAGATGCTCGATAGAGTTCATGCCATCCGGATAATACGAAACTCCAGACTTACAAAAGATCTAGACAGCCTACAACATCGCAGAGATTTTGCAGAACCCTGCGTGTTCTATAGATTAATAAATGGTAAATGTTCTGCAGAATTAAAGGAGAAAATACCACCATTTGTTACACCAGGACGGGTAACACGAGGAATGGTTAATGCCTCGATCTAAAGATGCAAAGTGCGAATTTATTTATCGAACATCTAAAAAGTGGAATTCGTTGCACGGTTTTCAGTTTCTGTTGAAATTTGAACGGTTTTCAGTTTCCGTTAAAATATAAAACGCACAAGTTTAAGGCATCTATCAACCTTTACTTGAAGGATCGCGTGTTGGGTGTAGGAGCTCTGACAGTTACAATGAGCTAGGACAGTCTTAAAGTCCGCCCTGCACCCAAACCAAATAAAACTAAACGTAACAAAAAAAACCATTAACTATTTCTATAAATTTGGACATCATCAGCGAAAATGTGAAACGAACATTGGTGAAACGAGGGTTCTTTGTCATAAATGTAATAGGAAATAATAAAGGACCAAATACCGAACCTTGAGGAACACCGAAACCAAATACCGAACCTTGAGGAAGTAACTGCGGAAGAAAATTAGAATAGCAATTACCGAAAGGGAAAATTTAAATTATGCATCAAGCTTGTAATACAGAATCAAGGACTTTGAAAATGTAACAAATTGCGAAAAGACAGTTCCCTGTTTTTCGCTCAAAAATCAAGAAATGCAGTTCACAGTGATGAACGAGAAGTATTCAAATCGATATGGATATATTTGAAGTTTATATATCATTCATTTACGTCATCGGCGACAACATTTTTAGCATCGGCGAGTAAATTTCCACTTTAAAGCTTTCAGCTTTAATTTCAATTTTTTACCATTTCATAACAGTGTTGGAAAATTAATAAAAAATATAATTGAAAATCCGATACGTAAAACAATTTTGGGTTCTGGAATTGAAACGTCTAAAAATACATTACCATTATCATTCGAAACTCGAAACATCGTTCCCCGTTTCGTTTTGTGTTTATTTATTTGAAATGCGTTAATTAACCAACTAAAATCGAAATTTATATCGTAGTCACGTTCGAGGGGAATTAATTTTAATCTCCATTTAAATTTAGAAATAAAAACGAAATTGTTCTTATGTACATAAGAACATTGAATACGAATCAAATCAATTGAGAATGCATCAATCTGTGTTGTTGCTCAACGTTGAATACTTTCGATATATATTGTTTCAACACAGCCCAAGACAATGCAAACATACAAATGTTTATTCTACAACATTACTGTTTATGCATTTCTATGTTTTTGTAAGTAATCTCGAAGAAAATAAATAAATAGAAATGCGTATAAAGAAGTTAATTTGTTTAATTTGAAACTGTACTCTAGAGATTGTTCAACTCGCCAAGGTATCATCATTATCTCAACATGTTTCTGTTATTATAATATATTTCAACAAAAATAGAACATAATGTGAAATCATATAACGTAATGAATTTATGCAAGGCAATGTTTGTACAACACAAAATTTGTATTTTAAATCGACCCAAAATCTGTATCGGAAAATTTGATAACGATAAAACACTTTACAGCAGCAGCATCTTTGTTTACTCAATAATATTGAATGTTAACGGAACAACACACAGCATAATATTGAAGAGTTGAAATTTATTTTTAAATATTAAGAAGACAAAAAACAGAACAACCTTAAATAGTTATTTACTTTAAGATAAAACCTACATCTGTTATCTTCATTAATGCTTCACAAAATTTTTGACGTTAATTAATAAACATTATCATCTTATTTGTTTATGTATATTATATATAGTTCTTAATGCACATGCATGTTCATCAGTCAATGTTTATATAAATAAGGTACACAACAGTAAAGGAAATTTCCATATGTGATGTGCTCCGATTGTGTTAACAACTACAAACATGTGCATTCTTAAACACCAGTTTATAACTCTACGCATCTTGGAAATGTTCAAAGAGTTAGAATCGAGAACAAAATACTATATGGTTCAAGAACCGTTGAATTTTGGGGACACGAGACAAAGACTTTGTCACAAGTGTATCTGTCCAGGTACAGCCTGCGTTGATTTTCTAATCATTACCTAATGGTATATGTAAACTCTCACTATATGACAATAAATGTTGACACTATTTGGCTGCATTTGTAAATGAAAACCTAATAACAGGTAATAATAGCATAAGAAAGTACGGAAACAGATATTTAGTTTAGAAAAGAAACTTTTGGTGATTGTGGTATCTAAACCCACCAAACGAATATACGCGTATGAATTACAATAACTTAACTCGAAATATCGATTTTTATTAATTCATTGTGGGACGTGAGATAATTTGTAATTTATTTGAGTTGCTCTGAACATCAACAACATATTATTCCCCGAAAGTAAATTTCCCCCATCCGCTCCGTTTGATTATGATTATTTATGCCGTAATGCGTTGGGTCTGAATTCGCCCCGATTAGTGATTAGGCCTTGTTGCAGACATGAAACGAACTTGACTTCATGCTGTATTTGTGGGTTGCCCATAACACAACACATTCGCACACCTTTATTTGTATATGTATTTAGCTTTGTTGCAGCATGAAACGAACTTCCAGAAAATATATATGTGCCTTGATAGAGCGTGAAACGGACACTAAGCACCACATCATTTAAAGAGAAGGCAGACACAATTCCATTGTGATAAGTTAATTTTAGCCGTGTTAGGTTAAAAGGCAGAAAGGGTAGGATGAAAATCTTTGAGAGGTGGTTGTTGTGTGTCAGAAGATATTGACGTGTAATGTTGTTATGTTCCCTACCTAAAAAGAGGGCCGTTGGGGTCACCAATGAAAGCTTGTAGCCTGCTTTTATATATGTAATTCTTGAATAAGTATTTGGAAGTATGTTGTAATTCGAATTATTGCTTGTATGTGTTGTAATATTCACTAGGCCAGTTTCGATCTGATGATGACGTCATTGAATGACTGTGTGATCGAAGAAGATCAAATCCATCTCATGAGTTATATGCTTCAAGACTTGATGTTTATACTGTGCTATTCGTATATATATACGTTCAGTCGTGACGCGACAGTTCTTGCGATTTACTTAAGTTGTTCTGAACGCCACACGTATAATATAAATTTATACTACAAAATGCTACACTTATGTAAGCTATTATGTAGGCCAATGATAGAGATTTCTAGAGATATCTAAGTAAATCTGAGTATTCCACTATATTGATGGATGTCAACTGAACACTTCGAACTAATCATCATACCAGCGCGACTCTCAAAGGGTGGGATATTGGAAATACAAAAATACAAAAACTGGTGGGAAATACAAAAACTATGATTTACTTAGACATCTCTGTCATTGGCCGTCAAATATTGGCCTACACAATATAAGTGTAACTCTTTTTGTACTTTCAAAATCTCACAGAATATTTATTATTATTTGTTACCACATTTTGAGATATTTATAATAGTTAATTCAACATTTATATCAAAAAATTATAATATTTTTATCAAATATTACCTTAATCAAAAAGTTCCCTGAATAACCACCGTGTGGCGCTCCTATCTTTCCGATTTGAGTAATGAGTTCTGTTTTTCTGTTAAGTTGGAACATCTGTTGTTGATATTCCCTTTGAATCTTAACATCATAGCTTGACATGTGCAAAAGTTACGTAGTCAAGAGTACATCTATATCTGTGTGTGTTGGCGATTATTTACAATTTTAGAAGTTGATTTAAATTTGCAACAACGAACTTGTATTAAATTTTGCGTAAAAAACCAATTTAATGGTGAGGGAACATTGAAAATGTTGGAAAAGTGTTTCGGCAATGATTCTCTAAGGAAAACGGTCGTTTACCAGTGGCACAAACGGGTTACACGGGTTTGGTCGTGAGTCAATCGAATATGATGAACTCAGTGGCAGACCATCGACATCGAAAACCGACGAAAGCATTGATAAAGTAAAATGAATGTGGTCAATAACTGCATATTAACCATTAGACAGATAGCGGAAGACTTGAAAATAACCTATAGATCCGTCCAAAACATTTTGGTTTAAGATTTGGGTTTCTGTCGTGTAGCAGCAAAGTAGGTGCCAAAAGACCTAAAAAAGACCGTGTTGACGTCGCAAAACGCATGATTTGCGATACTGAATTCGAACCCACATTCATCAAAAGAATCATAACTGGTGACAAAACGTGGGTTTATAAGTACGACACGCAATCTAGACATCAAACAAGTGAATGGCGTTCACCAAATGATCCGGGATCAAAAAAACCACGTCGTTTTCAGTCAAAAAAGAAGGCAATGCTCATGGTTTTCATGGATTACAACGGTGTAGTGCATCATGAATTTTTGATAGAAGGCCAGACCGTAAACCAAAAGTATTATTTGGGCGTTATGATACGTTTGCGTGAAGCAATTCGCCGAAAGAGATCAGAATTGTAAGCAGAAATCTCGTGGATTTTGCAACATTATAACGCACCATCGCACAGTGCCATTATTATTCGTAATTATTTGGCAAAGTGCAACAAATACCATCCAACAGCCACCGAATTCACCTGGTTTGGCTCCCCGTAACTTCTTTCTGTTCAATCGATTTAAAAAACTATAACGGAGAACGCCTTCGGTGGTATGTTTATAACTGTTGTAAGATTTTTCTGGTTTCCTATACACTTTTACTTCTCCATACATACAAATTTTGTCATTCGTCCTAAACTTCAACACAAGTTGAAGCAGTTTGGATATAAATCGAAGAAGAATATCTTAAATGTGGAAAATATACAAATCTTTCTGCAATATAAGGTGTAAAGGAATTAACCTTTCTCTTGCTTCTCGAAATCTAAGTTGGAAAGATCTTTTAATAAGCTCAGGGTATTTGTGATACCATGGTAGAATATGGAGATGCGCACCGAAGTACCAAACAAAGAAAATTCTCTCAATAAAGACATTAAGTTCAGTAAAACGCAACGTCCACTCAAGGAGTATACAACATATGTAGAGTTCTCATTAATTTAAAGACAAATGAGTAACAAATGAGTTTATCAGGAAGCGTGCGGTTTCTAACATAAAAGATGGTAAAATCATCTCACAAACCAACTATCATTTTTTCAACTTTGACCCTGGCATGATAAAATAAAGAGTTTAATGGAGCATCGGTTACAGAAGCAACTGAAAACTAGCAACTTTCACATTCCTTTAGATCTAAATTGGATCTAAAGCGTAACTAAGACCGAGCCGATCGTTTTCGAATTATAAGGTTGTTGCCCTCTATCTTATTAAATGCTTAAACAGATTAGTAGATATGAGTATTTTAGTGATAATGTTATGAAAGTTCATATATTCCAAACAACCTTCATACCTGAAAGGTAAGCTTGTCGAAACAGCACTTCAAGAAATCGAATTGTTGAATCGCTGGACAATATGGAGGTATGCCGACTACCACGCCATAAAACTGGTTTGAAATGTAAACAATCATTCGGTAAATAATGGGGTTTGATAAAAAAACGCTTGGACTATCTGTAAGTTTTGGTTATCATACTCATTTCCTCCTTTACCGTATAAATCTGCTTGTCACAACCTTTTACACAAATGATCCAATCAATTTTATACAAGTGATCCAATTAATATGGTAGATCAAGCAAAATAGTTGATAAAAATGACGACACATATGGCGAGTACGCATTGTATTTAGCAGTATCACTAAATTTACTGTTGTTAACGAATGTGGACTTCACTTTTACTTTATTAATCTCACAACTCGTATACAACCAAAAAAAACTTGTGTACATTGACCGAGCTGATCCACGAGAACAACTAAATTTTAACACACATGCAACCAGAAAATCAGGAGTGAATATTGAGTATTGCAACTTATTCATCAGCTGCTGTTATGTGTAAAGAAGAACAACGAATCACGACGACCCTATAAAGTTTTCTTAAAGAATTCAAGAAAATGACATTTCATAAGGAATCTTTTTGAATTTTTGGAAGGAAAATTTATGTCATTATATAGATGATTGACTTCTGGAGGCCAATAATGGCACTAATTCCAAAAATAGGTATCTTTTGAAGAAATATACAAAATATAACAGATGTGGATGATCTAACAAACGAAAAAATTATTAAAACCCTGTCCAGCGTAATAACAAGAGACAACAGTCGATAATACAATCAGGACTGATGATATCACACGCACTTATGATCACATGACAGTTGATATTAATTAATCGTGAAGGTACTATAGTATTACCATTCTACTTTTTTCTGATGAAAATTGAAAACTGGGCTAGCTTACTCCCATATAAAGGGTGTTTTTTTAGAGGTTTACTATTTTGAATTAAAATAGAATGAGGTAATCATTCTGAATATCAGTAAAACACGCTTGCCATTAATCCTTGAATACGATTGTGCAGATTGTGAATATGATTGCGCGATCAAGTGGCCGCCATGGCTGACGCGTAGATGAGGCCGTTTCCAATTAACACACACATTTCACAGTCATTGTAACCGTATCTCGCTAATGTTCCACCGAAACTTGTATTCTACACTTTCTATTGTCTCTGGTGTATCGGCGTAGAGGTAAGTAACTTAACATATTCCCAAATAAAATAATTTTATGGAGTTAGATCACACGATCTCGGTGACCAATTAGCAGAAAAATTATGTGAAATTAATTGGTCTTTCATAAATGTTACTTTGAATGAATTAACTGTATTTGCGGTGTGTGGTATGTGGCACTGCCCTGTTGGAACCAAATATCACCAAGATATATGCCAGTCAATTTGGGGACAAAAAGTTAGAAATTATGTCTGTACCGTTTACTGTAACATTCCACCGATCATAATTATTGAAGACATCTGGATATAATGATGTTTCGGTAAAGGCTTGTGGATTATTTTCACTCCAAATCTGACAATTCCGTTGTGAAAACCTAAATTGAGCTTCATCGTTAAATAAAATTTTGTTTGGAAAATCAATATCAATATCAATTTGTGTTTCAGACTGTTGCCCGAATTAAATGCGATGGTCGGATGGCTTTAATTCCTGCACAAGTTGAATTTTGTAAGTGGATGGACACATCTTCAGTTGCTGAGAACGACATCGAATTGATTGAGTTGGGTGTACCTCAATGTTACGCTATACTATGTCTATCGCTTGTTCGGTCCACACTGTTTGACGTCTTACTGGATGCGTATATTATCAGTTATACTATACGTTGCGCGAAAACGACCCATATTTAAGCAAAGTACCGCTCTGATGGACTATTATGACGATTAATTATTTTGATAAAAAATTTCAGCAATTTTTAAGCGTTACTCTGGAGTGAGTCTATTCGCCATGAAATGGCAAATTAATCTAATGACCAAGCAAATGTTAACTGTCACATAGGTTGTCAAACAAAATAGTGTTGCTCACTTACAGATGTGAACCTTTAAAAAACATCATTTAATTGTTGTTACATCATGTTTTAATTACATCATGTGAGCTACCGACTCCACCATCGAACATCATATCCAGATAAATACATTCCAGATAAATAAATGTGTTAAATCAAATGACCATATGTGCAATGTGTGCTCTATTGACGAACTTAACCCAAGGGCAGCAAATATCAATTAACAAATATCAATTAAATAAAACATCAGTCAATTATCAGTAAAATCGTTACTTTCGATTTTATTATGTCGAAATAGGACGCATATTCAATATGTGCCACCCTTAGACAAATACAACAACAAAATTAATGCAATCAAATCACCCCAATATTACTAAGCAACGAAGACTTAAGAACCCATCGTTAATTAATTTAATTGCTATATTTAACAGCACAACAATTTCTCGCGAACGAAACACGTCATAGTACACGTTTCTTAAATATATTAGATTTGCGTTTCCAAAGAATTTAACGAACCGTATAACAACTTTGCGATATTTGATATATTTTTAATGAGGAAACATTTCCGTTTTTCCGTTGCCTTAGACTTTAACAGATTAAAGAAAGCGATTTGGAAACTAAAATCTCATTTCTCTTGGTACATCATTTTATATCTCAACAGCACAAGTATAACCTTCATCATTGATTTTCGTCTAATACCAATATCAAATTATAAATCCGAATTTTAAGAATAAAACGAATTTACAACAAAATATTAAAAATTCAGCAACAACTCGCTTTTCTGAAAAGAAGCTACATTAAGTTCGTTACAAGAAACAGATATTTCTTAGTAATCAGAGAGCTTGGCTATGGGTGAAAATCAAAAACAAAATTAATGGGATTATAAATAATCAAATTATAATTTTAAAGCTTCGATTTGCTCGTTTTTATTCTTCTTGAACAAATCTTCAGAAGTTTATGGATTCTATAATTATTTATTTACAGGTTTAACACACCTTTCTGTGATCTGTAATGTGAGATAAGCATCATGTCGTACTCTATGTGAAAATGGAAGGCTAGTACACTTGAACTTTGTCGATGCCATTGTGTCAACAATCAAACTCTAGCGGGTTCGATCACGAGCTAGCTCTTCATACTGTTGCAACCAGAAGATGCCAGATCGCTCTCTAAGCTGTGGAACCATCATCGCCGACAGTGACCTCTTCACCTACCAAAAGGCGGCACTCCTTTCAAAGATCGCTTTATCATTCGGTTCGGATCCACACGTAGAACGTAACCGAACCAGCGTACTCGCTGTCCTTTTACTTCATGCACGAGATTAGGAATTTAATACAAATTGTATGACATACTCTTATGTAGTCCGAGTTCTGTTTGAGTCCGAACAGAACTCGGACTACCTACTCTCATAAAAACATCCATTTGAAAGCATGAACACATGCACGTAAAACATCCCGAAGCCTAATTGATCACGTGTTTGTTGATTTCAAAAGAGTGGGTTATCCAAGATGTAAGATCTTATCGGTCGTCAACGAAATTCGTAGGCAGTAGCCATTATCTGGTCACTGTAAAGCTACAATGGAAATTTTCGTACAAGTTAGGGAGGACCGGGAATATACAACGCTATTGTCGTGTGGAAGTTTGATAAATTAAAAAACGCAACGAAAATATCAAGATCTTGTCAGCAATAGCACTTTGCGATCTCTGAAGAAGTGAACAGTGTCTGGGAAGTATTGAAAACCTCGGTTGCCTAACATTATCTTGGGAAAATTTCTCCTCTTGAAATTATGAAATTATCGGTGACGGAGAGTTCCGTTCAAATCGGTCAGTCACTGATTAAATGTTCTCGCTATACGCAGATGATTCTTTCCAAGTACTACGAAACATTTCTCAATATACATCAGGTATTCCTAGATTTCAAGCAAGCCTATCATTCGATCACTCGAGACTACGGTACGCACTTGAATATTTATGAATACGTACATCTGTGTAAAATGACGGTAACGAAGACACAATAATGTGATAAAGTTGTGAACAGGATATAGAGAACTTTTACAATTACTTCTGGTGTTCGACAAGGAGATGCGCTGTTCCCGATACTTTTCAATCTCATATGTTGGAATACATTCTTCGTAACAGTGAAACATCTGAAGATAATATCTTATTCCGACAATCTAATGAACTTCTTGCATATGCAGCTAATATCTGGGTGATTTAATTGAATGACAACGGAGTGAAAGAGATACTTGATTTACTAGAAAAGTGTTTAGCTTCCGTTGGTCATAAATCAACGAGTCCATAACCAAATATCTGATCTCTGGTTTTCGAGGTCAAGACGCAATTAATTTCAGTAGTGCTAACCGATAATAGTGTGGGAGAGGATATCAAGGTTCGCCTTGCCGCTGAAAATCGGGCTTTTATCCTCTACGTCCACCTCTGAAATCAAAATATCTTGCAAATACGGATAAGCTGAAATTGTACAGAGTGTTGAAAGACCCGTTGTCATGTATGGTTTGTGAAAGTTGGACTTTGACGGATGAGTACGAAAGATGACTTTTACATTCGAGAGAAGAATAATGCGTGTGATATATGACCCAAAATGTCGATGGCACTTACCGAGTTCTTTTTAATCACGAAATCAAGAATTTAATGCGAATTCCTGCATGAGAGAGTTGCCTTTTGTAAGGCGAAGAGAACGATGGCTAGAAAGCGATCTTGCATCTTTTAATTGCTTGCAACAGTATGAAGAGCTGATGGAACTGATGGAGTCAGACTACTAACATACTACGAGCCAACAATGGCCTGTAAAAGGCATAAAAAACTGATATACTTTGTTTTTGATTTACCTAATTTTTATATTTTATACTTGCCTTGATACAACAAAAATATTGACAGCACATTTGTAAGGTATTTTGGTTATTTCTTATAATCGAAAATGGAAATTTATTTGAAAAATAAATAGTAAAAATACAGATCACTAGTACGCAAGCGCACAACTAAATTTATAATATAACAAAAAAGTAAAACTATTTGATTGTTTATAAATTTTACATTAGAGTAAACAGAGTGGCACGAACAAAAAACAAGACATTAATCTTTATGTCAAAAATGCAGCAATAATTTATAGTCTCGACATTTTCATCATGTATGTACCTCGTATGAGCAATATAGTTATTATAGTTATAAAGAAAATATGATAAAGGACGAAGTGATTGTGGAATATTTGATTTGGATTAAAGAATAACATCCAGTATATAGTTTTAGACGTTATCCATTTGTCAGACTGCAAAATATTCCAAATCTGGAAAGGCAAACGCTCATCTATATATGTTATTCTTGATAATTTGATTTATTATTTTTTAACTCAACAGACTATTGCAGGTCCCTTATATATGTACATAATATATCTCCATCGGTTTTGTCAGCTCTTAGTATTGTTATACAAATACCCAGAAATACAGTAAATCGCTATGCGGCTATAAGACGAATTAGCATTTTAATCGTGAACTCAGTAGTATTTGCCAAATAGTACACACCTGATTATTCTCTTGAGTACAAAAGGCCACATCTATCGGATTTTTAGATTTTTTTATTTTATTTTATAACTATGTAATCTGTTTTGGGGCTCTAGGCACTCCCAACGTTCGCGGTTCGCTTATTTACGTCCTTACCTTACGCTTTGCAGCCAAATCGAGGACGTACGGTTATAGGTCTGATTTATCTAACCATCTGCACATTGTATAGCTCCATGCCAGCCTATAGTACTGACATGACATGGAAGATGGGTCGGCCCATGGATTCTGCACCCCAACAGGGGGTCATTGTTGTGTTCATTTACACCACCGATCGTAATCGTATGGTGAAAAATTCCTTTTGCATCCTGCCCCTATCGGGATTCGAACCCGGCATCTCCCGCTCCAACTGCCGCAGCTTTAACCACTGCGCCACCTGGGCGGTGGATTTTTAGATGAAATCTTTTTTATTTTAAGAGAAACATTTTGCAAAGCGAACTATTCAGAATGAATGTGAATTATTCAGAATGAATGTCCTTAATTCATCTTAACGTTTATGGCCTCCCTAAGGTTTGTATTTAATTATATTGCAGATTTTTAGTAAATGGTAATGCTTTGATTCGTTACTTTGGCTATCAATGTAGCATTTCAACCTCTTATTGTTGGAAGAATAATTCGAACAGGTGAATTTTTTATCGAATAATCTAGCCTTAGGGTTACATTAAACCATTTCCTCAAATGTATTACCTATATCCAAGATTATTCTTCATTAATCAATCAGGATTATGTATATTAATTAAAAAGGTTGTACATTCCATTTGTATAGTTCTATTTGCATGTTTTAATTTGCAGTTCGAGTTATACATGTTCATGAAAATGGCAATTTCATTAAAACTATTTCCAAAATTTAGTAATCATCCAAAGTTAACTACAACATTCATCTTGGTACCTGAAGCCAGATTTCAGTTATTTATGAACAGGATATCATTGAATTGTGGAAATGAGATGTCTTAAGATCAGTGTTACTTTTATAAGATCGAGAACACAGGAATTAATAAGAAAGTTTTTCGATGAAGTTATCCGTGTTCAATGTTGCTAGATACAACTAGATCTTCCAAACCCCACACTCTACTATCCAGATTTAGTAACTTGCTACTATTAAACTATATTAAATCTGAATAATAAAGTGTGAGGTTTGGAAGAAAAAATTTCTTCGCCAAATCTTAATATTTTTCCTTTAAAATATTTTGAAACAGTATAATTTGGATATATATTCCTGCCATTGTCAATAATAATATAAGCAATCGCGGATTTATTATAAAGACTCACTATTTAAAATTATCTCCACACGGTCCGATTGAGATCCTCCAGAGTATCACCATTTCAATCTCCGGTTGTGTATTCCTTAATTATGATCTTTTGAGTGAGAAAACAAGAGGTACTTTTTCCAATTGCGGTTCTCATTATGGGATTCATACGTGACAACTCTCATCTCATGACATTTGTATTCAGTATTCATTGCAATTTCACCGCGAATAGATTTACAAATTGTGGAAATTTATTTCAAAAATAAGTGTTCAGTGAAAAATTGTTCAATTAATTTCAAACCACTTTTTCATTATTGAATATTCATCATCCGACTAGAGTGCGTACAAGCCGATCTTATGTGAATATTGCTGCTATAGCTGAAAGTGTACGTGAAGACCGCAATCAAACAATTTGTCGCCGCTCATATTGCACATTGTGGCATATTTTGAAGAAAGATCTTGGTTTGGATGCATATAAAATACAGCTTGATCAAGAATTGTAGCCATTGACTTTCCTTAAATTGATCCGTTTTTCTATCAAAAAATTGTGTTCTCCAATTCTAGTATATTATTATTTGATCTGATGATGAGATCATTGAATGACCGCTTGATCGAAAATATTAAATTCATCTCATGATGCATATACTATCGGTTAAGAAACAGTACGAGTATACTAAACGGAAATTGCAAAGTTACCAAAATTTTGGTATCATGGTTCATCTTAAACATAAAGGTTAGAACTCAAAACCCTAATAAAGCTTTGCAGTATTTTTTTTTGTTGGTGAGAGCCGAAATAGTTTGATAACTTTTGGACCTTTACTATACATCAGTGCCAAATCTGTAGAAAATCGAAAAAGGTTAGTTGATGGAATCTAAACCAAATTCATAGTTCACTTGTATTAACTCAGACTTTAAATCTGATAAATAGTCATTTTTCATATTGTCTTAATATCTTAAGTGATGATTATAAAAAATGACGACTTATTGCGAAATATAAGTACACTTAATTTTCCCAACTTAACTGAATATGGATAAAAAATCTTAATTCAAACCCGATTATTACATTCCTTTGACTAACTCAGCAACGTTACACAAAATCAATCATGTTGACAGGAAAAACCAGACTACATTTTAATAAAATAAAAGATAACAAAAATTCATCTGGCACAATAGAGCACAACTTAGTCATTTGAGATAGCAAAACAGTCATTTTTTTAGTAAGCAATCTGATAAGTGTGTAAATTCAAATCACGCTGTTAGTACAGCTTGACATTGTGACAGATTTTCTGTCGATTTAAATCAATGAAATCGTCCAATAATTGCAATAAATTTGATCCTCCTTTCCATCATGATATGGTATTTTAGTGATATCCGAACGAGTTATTACGTAGATAGGGTTAGATTATTGAATAGACCAGTACTGATCTATTTTGGTATAATTATAGATAAAGCAAACGGGCATTAACCGAGAGGGAGTCTAATGCTCGACATATAAACAGAGAAATCAGGTAACAGTTACTTCCTATCAAATCCTGCATTTAGTGTTCTTATATACAATCCTTCTTAATATATCTTGGAGTGTCTCAATTAATCTAATCTAAGCTCCTATTTAACTTTATTGCACGTGATGGATTTAACAACCATTAACTAGGTTTCTCATACTCATTTTTTTCGGCCGTAACTGAAGGATAGTACCTAGGAAGTTTGTACTCCATATGGCCAGTTATCTAGATTATATAGATATTGGAAGATTCACATTCTCGTAAAGGAATGAGTGACAACTTATAATGTGAACTTAATTCCAACGTCTTTACTTGTATCTGCTGCACTAATAAGGGAAGCGATGAAAAATATAAGCATTCAGTTTATCTATAAAGAATGAATCCTCATTTTACCATTTGGCATGGAACTATCAGTGAAAAATTAGTGAAAACATAAAACATATATCTATATAGTGGAGTTGAGGATTTATTTCTTCTTGGACTTGATAAGTGGTATAAAATAAATAATATACGAATAAATAATATATATATATATATATATATATATATATATATATATATATATATATATATATATATATATATATATATATATATATATATATATATATATATATATATATAATATATATATATATATATATATATATATATATATATATATATATATATATATATATATATATATATATATATATATCGAATATATTAAGAAAGTACTTTACACCCAGGTAATCTAGCTTATTTATTTGTTAAACAGATGATGACTTCAAAGTACCACATGCACTAATATTTGAGGTCTGTACTTTCAAAATGTTTTGCTTAATGTAATTCCACCTCAATCATAACAATCTAAATCTAATTAAGATTTCGAAATTATATATACACAAATTTTCTCAACATAAGAAACAAACATAAACCATTGTATGATTAAAGAACAATGTTCTAATTTCATGTAACCTAAATAAATGCACTAAATCCACCATAATTAGCACCATTATAGAGTAAATACAAACGTCTTTCGATTCAAAAGATAATCGCAAGTAGCAAATAATCAAAAGGTACAAACAATGAAATTGCAACGTAAACTTAAATTCATGGTTAGACATAAGAATATTGCTGAGAGAAAATGAAACAACAGTGTTCTGCAAACGGAAAACAGAAGAAATCAAAACTTTCGTCAAAATGATTCATTGTGCCTACACTACTCGTATCATCCCATATAATTGCGGTGCTGCTAAAGTGTTAACATTATTGTATTGTCAGACAAAAAGTAGTTTTGTATCATTTGGTCTCGGTATGACATAAATTTTTTTTGATTCAGTTTTTTAGGTTTGTTAGTCTATATACATACTTGTACCAGCTTGTTTCTTATACGAGTAGTTAGCAAATTTATTTATTTTATCTTTAATGATGAATGATGACAAAATGTTATAAATGATGACAAAACCAGAATGAATAGACAATAACCCAAAAAACTCTTTAGCTTTGTAATTCGGAACAACATTATACAATAATTGATGGAATTGTAGTACTTATTCAGTTGACCAATAGTTGGCAAGATTAAAGTCAATTTGATATGTGTCGATATGCATCAGAGAGATAAAAATCATACGTATAACTCTTAGCTATAACATGAATATTTTCAAAGGGCTTTAAATAGGCGGTATACAGGATGTGAGAAAGATATCTTTGAATCATCAGTTGATATAACCACTAGCCACACATTCAGCAGATCTTAATGACTTAATGCACAAGACAATTGTAATCACAGATCAAATATAAAGACTTTCAAAGAAATTTCAAATATTGTTTTATATCTAAGTGCACTCACAATGACAGACTCAAATAAATACTCAATATACTGGCAGTTTACTGCAGAGTTGTGCGCCCATTTTTAGTAAATGAGCAAACCAATAAGCATAATTTTCCGTCTTTAGACTGAAACGTATAAGCGTTTCTTTTAAATCATGAGAAATGATTTTGATTAGGGGCCGAAGTAATCATCAGTTTATATGTGTTTAAAAATGAGGGTAATCCAATCATAAATGGCTCCGTAATGTCAGTTCTATTTCATGACTTGTTTTAATAAAACGACAATATACTTGCATTCAGTGCGTGAAATAATAGTTATGTAGCAAAATTATTGCGGTGAGTTCCAATATTTTATATGTTTTAGACTGGTGGTTTGATTGTGCCATAAGTACCACTGGATTATTTTATTTGGTGTTAGGTGAAATCTAAAGTCTACCCCAACGCCGATTGATGCATTAGAAGCAAGCACTACTCGCAATATTATGGTCAGATTCCAAACGAAATACTACACCTGCACAGCTACAACCAACATTGAATGAAATAATCTTAAAAAAATAAATGATATCGATTTTGGGTGCCTACTTTAAATTACCAGCAACTTCTAGCATAGTAAAATGAGATGACAAGTGTTGTGGGAGACTCTATAAAACCATAATTGTGTGAAACAAATTAAAACGCACAGTTTCAGTTCGTAGAAATCCACAGGTAAAATATATTGAAAACATATATGTTGATTACTCTTGGAATTTTAGATTTCAATAATTAATAATTTTTAATTTAATTAATAAATAATGAGTAATTTTTATTCACAAATATAGTTTCGTCTAGACATACTTTTTAGTTATGTAATGAAATTTTTGGACTTCTATACCGATGGATTGAATGACTACTATATAGTGTGTATGTGCAAACACCGCATTTGTTATTGGGGACAAATTATTTTGTAGGAATGGGTCTTGAACTAACGGTAAAAATCAACCTAGTAAAACTTCATTAAATTCGAAAACGGTTGGTTAAAAGGACAGACACTTTGCTGGAATTTAAGTTATCATATGCTCATGTGTTTGGATTTTCTATGAACGGATATTAACCAGCATCTTCGTGACATTTTCCACACACATGTTTAAACTCTGACAGAATTTTTAAGAATTAAAGATACGGCGAAAATTTAAAATTGATTGTTACCAGATTACAAGCGGGAATGAAAATTCCTTGATTGTCCTTATATTACCTTAATTTAAGGCTCAGATCCATGTATTTCGGTGATTAACCAAATCTAATAGGAAAACTGAATCATTTTAAAGAATACCATCATCAAAATCAATTCTGAATAGATTGAAACTATAGTTCAATTAATAACGAATAAATAAGGCATTTAACCCGATAAAAACCGCCCCACATTTTGTCGAAGGGGAAGCGAAACATTTGCGTGAAATATGAAATGGAAATAACCTCTAATAATCTATTCACATTCTTTAAATACAAGTATGAGATTTTCTATAACTAAACTGGAACAATATAGCTTCGTATATAAAAATAATCTTCTAAAATACACTGACATGTTTAGAAACAATCAATTCCTGTTAAGTTTTTATTGCACAAATGATACAATTCCACTACAATACTGAGCCCTTTTTTTACATGAGGTCTGATAAATAAGGAAACCTAAGTTATCGTGTCTGATGGTCTGCGACCTCTGGCAACTTTATGTGGTGAAAATTGAAACCAACTATTAAGCCCAATCATCTGATATCCATCATATGATTAAATCATAAGAAACACACGGGATCCGTTCACAACTGCATATTTTAAAATGACATTGTTTAAAACGGCATATTCCAAAACGGAATATTTCTTTGATTAAGAAATAATACAAAAAGTCTCGTCCAATATTTTTTATTTCATTTTCTACCTTATCCTGTTTGAAAGATGCCATTTTGAACTTTATGCCGTTTTAAAAAATGTCATTTTGAACCATATACCGTTTTGTACCTTATGTCGTTTTGAAAAATGCCGTTTTAAAAAATGTCATTTTGAACCTTATGCCGTTTTGTACCTTATGCCGTTTTGAAAAATGTCGTTTTGAAATATGCTATTTTGAAAAATTACATTTTAAAATATGTCAGTATGACCCGGATCCGAAACACACAACAACATAATAAAAAATGGAACTACTTTAAAACTCATTTGATTGGTATATGGCACAACGAAATTCTACCCGAGTAATTTCAAGTGGCTGTGTTATGTATTATCCTAACAAGGTCTTTCAAAGAACTACATCTCTAGTAATTACCAAGGAGGATTCAAACGTCCAATCGCTACTTTTGAAACATCTCATATAATATAAACTAGATACGTTCCCAATTTGGATTCGGCGTTAGGTATTTAACGTCTTATTCGGAGTACTGCAAAATATTTGGGAGTGCTTGCCCTAACCTGTAGAGATAAAAATAAACAAACTGAAAATTGTTTTGATTATAATTATTGTTGAATTATATCTTAAAGCCCTAAACAATTTTCAATAATACATGCTTTAGACTCGGTATAAAAGATTTCGGTATAAGTTATTTGTGACTTTTTAATGAAATGAATATTAATATTCATTTCATTAAAAAGTCACAGTAAGATAAATGGCCAGCCATTTATCTTATACAGTTTCTATGGAATGGATTTGAGACGGTTTTAGATTTCTTTGAGGTTAGATTCTGTTTCCATTAATTGAGGTGAGTAGATCGACTTATTTATACTCTTACGTAAAATTATTAGCACATATGCAACTGTTAAATACATTTCTTTCGTTTTTACCATCTTTTCAACCATACTAATCGTGATTTCGCTTTTTAAAATTATGGAAAAAAATAATCTTAGTTTCTTTGATTGATATTAGATAAAAGAACAAACATGTATATTTCATCACATAGCAGAAAAAAAAGAAAAATTTGATAGAAGAATATAAATATAACTAAAATCTTAAAAATATTTTCAACTTTAACTCTACTTAATTCAAAAACACTCGTAGAGTTAACGAACTCAACTCGATTTCGTTATTTATCATGAACTACGTGGATACAGATTATAACCTCAAATCATAGAAACAAGAACCTTGTGTATCCGGGAAAGGAGTCTTAGTAAAATTAATACGTTTCCATCATTGATGTGTTTTATAAACACACAAAAAATTAGTTTCATAAAAATTCAATAGAGTTAACTCATCGAAACGGCGAACTCCACATTGAATTTAACGAAAACCTATACTCAGGTCCATCCCATTTTAAACTCGTTATTTACTACATATCATGTCCGTTCACGTTCGTAGTAGAGAAATTTAAGAACTTTTCGTTCAGTTTCAGCTAAAAACACTCAAAGGGGTTGATATCTGGTAAGCGTTGACATATTGTCTTACTGATTGAGTATAGATATGCCATAAAGCGAAGTGGCTTTTCCTGCATCTCTTCTGGTACGTAGAGTTGCATTTAGCTCAATATTACGCATTTTAAGATTGAAGGTTTTCCACATAGTACCCTGTGTTAAAGTTTCCCACCAAAATCGTCTAAATTAAGAATAATACCACACGTATCAGCCAATTTTGGAACAATCTGTATAACACTAAAACTTTAGTAGACCCAAATAGGAAATAAACATTATAAAACAATAATCTCAGTCCAGTTAGCTCAAATCTCAAGGGGGTTAGATACAATCAGTATATTTTGTAATAAAAATTTTGCACGATTTTCTTGAATGTCACTTGTCATGTGACTTTTCCCTCTGTATATGTGTCAATTAAATAAAAATACAATTTAATAACAATTATTATAATTATGCCTACATTTATTTTCTGTATTGCAATTCATGACTGGTTATTAAAACTATAAAACCAACAAACTATAATCTGAAATCTCGTGGAAAATAACGAAAATCGTTTTTTTTAATCTCATATTTTGATCGAACGGTCAGGCGAAAGATAAATAATTCGTCTTTCGTCTCTCCTAATAAAATTCATTCGCATAAGATGCGCATGCACATAAATAATTTGTATCAGAGAAACATCAATAATTTATTACTACAGAGTCAGACATAAATTCGTACTGTATTTCTCTTTCTCATTATGATTACTCTCAATTCATCCAAATGTTTTTGCAATTAATTTGAAATAAAACATTCTACAAACATATTGTTTTCATCTCATCTTCTCATTAACGTCATTTAGGGAAAACAAATTCCATCTTTTCAGACCGGTTTCGTTACAATTATTTTTATGCCTACTATTTTACTGTGATAATGTTAGTGAGAGAATGTTTTTCATGGAGCGCAATACACAAACAAAAAACGTACTAACAAAAAAATAACAAAAAATCAAGTTTTAATTCAACAACAAAATATTTTTACTCAGTTTATTCTGCGACCTTCAACTGAGTACATCACGAACGAAATAAAGAAAAAGAATTAAATAAATTGTTTATGAATTTCGAATATACTGGAGTATTGTTTTCGTCATAATCATAAGACAAAAAATACAAAATAAATTCGAAAGTTTTATTTTTTAATTAAGTTTTTTAATTTGTGGAGAAATAATTTGTCTACAATTTTTATTTAATATATTATTTTGTGCGATTTATGTGAATGTGATAAACAAGAAGCTTGTCTCGATATCAATAATAAAAATATCATAGAAATGTCTAAAAAGTGAATAAAAAGTGTCTCGAAACGCAAAATAAAATAAATACAAGTGTTTATTGATTGTGAAGGGTTTTCTTCTGGTTTCCTTGGATACTTCGAATTATTTTTGTTTATAAATGAAAACATTTACGATCTAATTATTTAAGGTAAAAAAAACTACACATGTAATAATTAATTTATTAACACTACTAACTGTACAAAATTGATGACGACATGTTTAATTACTATACTACGTATACAATACCAGCTGCGTTTTAATATATTATTTTGGTATTCATAAAAACATCTCGTGGTATAACTGGAAAGCAAAAAAACCGCAATTTGTTTCTTTCTGCTCTTATATGATGGCATGCTTGATTTACTAAAGTTTTTGTTATAGTTGGTTATTTCATACTTTATCGATTAGTCTTGGAATTGTATTTTCTATTGTTGGCAAACTGGAAAGTGCACACAATAATCAATGCAATGTGTGTATTTGTGTGTGTTAAGTATTTATATCACATCTATTGAACCTCCAAATTGAATGAGAAAATTCTGACGAGATCCTGACTGGGAATCCCAAATATCATAAAATAAATTACCAAACGCGTCAACTAGATGGTAATTTATTCATATACATGATGTGCTAATCAATTTTTGCAAAGATATCATGTTTCTGTTCGATTGAAGGCGTTTTGTGTAGCACAGATAGTACAGACTATTATTCTTATAAGTGCATCACAAATTTTACCCTCAACATTATATATTATTGATCGTAACTATTTCTATTTTAAATGAAACATGCAATATAATATATGTACATATATGTATGTATGTAGACATGTATGTATTGATAAAATTCCAAACAATTATAAATTCATTCGGCGTATCATTTATTTAATAATATGAAGGTGGGTGGGTTTGAATTGACTTACTCAGGTCCCTATTAATTTTATCCCGTAACAATCCCCTAAACACATTTATCCACAGGTCATAAGAAATTAATGAGGCGCGAGGCGGTAAGAGTACAAAATGTATTTTCCTCGTCAAATTTCACTTTGGCATTTAAAAATTTTCTGTCATTTCTGTATTAAAAAAATATACTTTGTAATCCCCGTGTTGTTGTATCCTTGGGTGTACACCATGTCGTAAAAGCTGTTGAACATCTGGACCAAAATATCAATTGTTATATTATTTGTATATCAATATAATTTACAACAAAACATGTCTCGTCTCATCAAATTTCCCAAAAACTGTATATTAACACATGTTTATGTGATGTAATAGTTTAAACTTAAATAATTAGTTGTTTCTGTGATTTTGGTAAATAAACCAACTGATGGCTGCTAATTAAAAATATAACACAATGCGAAACTAGATGGAATATGTAACGCAATATGCATACAATTTTCGAATGAACAATTTTGTTACTAAAAAACTGTTTCCGGTTTACGCACTATCATAGTGATACACTACACTTTTACATTATTTTGTATATGCGGTTTCACAACAGACTTAACGAACCGGTCAATGTACTTACGAAATCATTGTGGTGAATCATTTAGTTAAGAGCATATAGGTATAACCGGCTAGTTTTTTTCCATTTACTCGTATAAACATGTGTCTTGATCTCACAGTAAAGATAGAAGGTGAATAAACATTAGAACTTTTTATATGAAATGTTTCAGTCGTCAATTAAAAAAAAGAAAAGACAGAGGATGATGGACGTGGATGTCTTCATCCAATTTATTTTATACGTCACAGTGCGGCCGTTCCACATTATAACTGCTGGCTAGTTAGTGATGATATATTAGTCTGATTACAGTCACCGCTTATATGTGTGTGATAAGCACAACTGAAAATCTTCTTAGGCAACGAACATGGCTTTTATATGGCTTTTATGTATCCAGATGGTAAAGGCTTAAATTATGTTACTTGCATAAATATATGCATGTTTTAAAATAAAAAACATAATACTTAAGCACTTCATACAGATTCGTTTTTTAACCCCACCCCTTAAAGAACGTTCAATTTCCATCATTTTTAAGGCGAGGTTGAAATTGGATTCGAAACAAAAGTTACACGAACTTTGTTGTTTAAACATTTATTTGTATGCACATCACGTAGATCTAGTTTATGGTCTATTTTCCATAACATATCATTTTATCCCGTTTCATAGAATGACTTAAACATAAAGTATATATAAATACATCATTTTTTCCAAAAACAATTTATATATGTAGGTCTACCTGTCATCAACGCCACCTTAAACACATTACACACAATATCGACAAACAAACCCAAACACGATTTCAATCACGAAAACATAATAAATTTTCCTGTTTTTAATTTCCTGATTGTAAAATAAAAATTATAGTTTCTATTACCTATAGTTTTCATTATTATTCCGAAAAGTAATCGATATTTTTATAACGAAATATATAGGATTGTCTTGATTTACCATAAATTTAGTCTCCTATATATATCAAGGGACTGCTGGTCAAGATATGTGGATTACAGTTGTAAACCAAACAATCACCGGGGGCGTTACCGATTCGAATCTCACAGCAAATTATCCCATTGTATAAATGGCCGCTCAAAAATGCTGGCACGAGTGCTCTTACTTAAACCGATTCGAAAATAATCAAGGTACATTAGATCCGCAATAGTATTTCAACTATTGTACCTTTTACACAAAAGGAGGCTCTTCTTATAAATGTTATACATTGAAATTTATAACTTTAGTCAAGCACTTTTTGACTGTTTTGCTTTTATTTAAATTATTAATAAATACTGTACCCAACATTAACATCAGTACATTTGAAGCGTAGCCTCTTTAAGAAATATATAACTTTTATTATTAGATGGAATTGTTTATATAGAATATCTTTAGTGGAAACCTGAGTGTCAGGGAATTTTAGTCATCCTTTATATAGTTAATCGTAGTTCACCTATATAAATGTAGTGTTGGAGTAACACTACATAAATAGACACCTTTGTTGTGTTATAACGTAATCTAGTTTACCAAAATATTTCTCAAAACGCGATATTGTATAATTCATAATAATTTTTTAATTTTGCAAATTAATAGTCTTGAAACATGAATTTCTAGTTTCTTTGTATTTTCTTTTCTCTATATAAAGATTTTATACTATACATTTAAGTAAATATACAACAATAGTATCGATAGCGTATGTGTATTATGTACGATAATGAAGCGAACACAAAATACTTATTTCTACAGTATTACTCAATTTAGAAATACAATCACGCACATAGTCCATAAGAAATACAATGAATAGAGAGAGAGTTAGTTAGACAGACAGACAAACAAACAAACAAACAAACATAGCTAATATAAGTTTATTTATCAAATTCTGATTCTAAGTTAAGCGACGTGTAATAAATGCTATATGAATCGTTTTATTGTGTTTTTCTTAAAAAAAACTATTCTGTTTTACTAAGAAAATATGTACATTTGAATTTAGTTTCCCAAACGATGTTAACATACATACTACTTGTTAACAGAGAAAATAATTGTTTTTTGTTATCTTAAATCGGAAATTACATCATAAATATTTTGTTACAAACAAAATATTAAAGACGGCAAATATAAGGTTGAGATTCTTTGCCTCGAAATGATAATATTATCCATGACCTCTTTAATTATTATTAACGTGGAGAAGCCGCCAATTTTCATATAACTAAATTTAAATTATTTCTGTCGATTTTACGACGATGGTATAATATATTCGGGTGCACCAACCAACCAGCCAAAACACAACAATAGCAAAAGTAGAAGAATTTCTAATAATATTTAAATTTTATTACCTCAAGAAGCGAAAAAAAAAACAAAATACAGATTCTACCTGGGAACCAAATATAAGAGAAGAACATAAAATTATCGTCTTATTGTAATTTCAATTGCCTTTTTTATTTAATTGAAGCGAATACAAAAAAATACGTTTTTTTTATGACGGGAAATTTTTATTTATTTAATTGTTTCTCTTCTGCTCTACCCGATGGTGTATAGTCGAGTCTTCCAACCCTCCAAAAATTAAAACAACAATCATAAAACCAAAGAAAATAAAATTAAAAAGGAAAAAAAATGCTCGAAGATTATGATAATGATTTGTTTTTAATTTTATGGAAAATTTCGAAAAAAAGGAAGAATTATTTCCACTAATGTGCATTATAAAACGATTACATTGATATGATGGAGGGGAGTGTACTACTTACTTGTATTTATTTTTAACACGGGATATAATATTGATAATCTTAAAAATATTATTTATACGATATAACGAAGTAATAAATTGTATCTATTTCTCTTAGTAATGTTATATTTAATTTTGTGTATCGTGCATGTCCAACGAAAATAAACTAAACCAATTTATGAAAAGCATGTAATAATATTAATAATAATAATAATAAAACAGTATACGTATTCTAGGCTTTTAAGGGCGTTGTGTAAGACAAATCGTATACGAAGTAAAAACATAAAAACATTCTTGTAGTATATGGGATTTAGCTTTTGGAATTTTGTTCTTGGCAAAGTTTTTAAGAATAAAATTCCAAAGCACAATTTAAAAACTAAATTAAATATAAATTTTATTATGCTATGATGTAGTACAGATGAAACGCGATTAACGTTGGTTTCATGATACTAGCACGATATGACTAATTTTTCGAAACGATTTAACGACGTAACTTGTGGTTAAATAGTATACCATTAATACGACGAGGATATGAGGAACAATGAAAAGTAGAAATAACAATTGGGTGGGTGCAAATGTTATTACATTATTTTTAAATGTTTTTTGTTACGAAAAGTTAAACATGTGGGAATGCCACTTAGATAATAATAATAATTGAAAAAGAAAATTATTTAAGTTGGTGGTATATATTATTAAATGAAAAATATATTTATAATATTGTACAAATACATATACATATATGCTTGTGTTTTATTTTATTTATGTCATAGACGGTCGTCGGTGATAGAAAATCGATTAAAATCTCGATAAAAATAAACTGTCATTTTTAATCTTAGACTTTAATATATCGCCCCTTAATCACCCCTTAAAAATTAACAATACTTATTTTGAGGCAAAATTATGTCAGTATAATTTTAATAAAGGTCTAAATTTGTATAATAAATCTTTCAACTAAACCAACATCGATAATATAGTAAATTAGATTCACGGAAGCTAATAAAGCGCAAGTCGAGAATCAACTACATATGTATGTATGTATGTCGAGTATGTTGTATAAGTACATATTATATATATAGAAATTTTTATGTTTTAAAATGAAATTCCTTCCTCTTTCTTGAACACAATAAAAATTTGACGTTCGGAATGATCATTGTTACACATTATTTTATGAACACAACAACAAAAGAACAATAAATACGAACTTTATAAGTTTGAGATTATTTTAAATCTCAATATTATGGGGCTCGTCCTATTATTGTTTCCTCCCTTATAGTTTCCTCTAACATTATTAAATCATTTACTTACACGATGGATATATTTTTATTCTGCAGCAATATCTTATCTTCACACATATTTAGTTCAATAATGTTACTGGTCTTAAAACAAACAAAAATTTAAAATTCTCAAAATTATCCTTTTTTTTTTCTAATTTTGAAAATATTTATCTTTGTTTTTTATAAAACCAACAAAAAGGGTCAATGGGATCAATGAGGGTATTTTTTTCTTTGTGTCTTTTCTTTTTGCGTTTATCACCATGATATTGTGCTTTCAAACTTTTTGTTTTGTTGTACACATTAATATTTAAACTTTACTTTGTTTTTACATAAAACCCTCGATCCATCGTCAGCATTTATTTGCCTCCAATCCCTTTAAATAAAATTTACTTAAATTTATATCGTGCCATGAAAATATCGTTTAAAGTGAATATATGTAGTCAAAAACGATATATCAGACAGATATAAGTATATTCCAGGTCACTTGCGAAAGTGTTTCTTTATATAGTTTCAGCATATTTACGACTGCTGAGTAAATCGAGATACTAGTTTAATGTTTAGTAGATATTTATGTTAATCTATTCAAAACCAACTAAAATAAAAAAGGTCACACACTATACAACTAAAAGTATAAAAAAGAAATTAAGTTGACAAAAAAAAATTCTATTGTTATTCATTTTCCTTTCAAAACAAAAATTTACAATTGAGAATTTTCTTAACATAAAAAAAATTCTTTTGTTTTGGTTTTTATTTCATTTTGATAATTAATAATTAGATTCTGTCATTATATAAATATATGTACGTTGAATAAAAGAAAACAGGGAGCTCAACGAAATCGTTATTGTTTTAATTTAATACTTTTCGAACTAATTTACATACATATATACATAAAGATAAATTATATACAATATAAGATGTTTTTTCTTATAAACATACATACATGTACAAGAACATTGATCGGTGGAAACTAATTTGTTTTAAATTAAAAGTTCTTTATATTTTTTCTTGACTTTTAATTAATCAACTTGGATTTATAAAAAAATTTTAAATGAAAGGATTCGAAACGACCATTTTATATATAAAGTGGGGGGAGGGAGGGTGGAGGAATGTTTTGTTATAAGAATTTAATTAGATGTTTGTTCATTTTATGTAAACTGGAATCAGATTAAAATCTTGCATTACCATACAGAGTACCTTCGATTTATGTCAGCACAATGTTATAAAAAAGCTTTCTCGATTATCCATGGCTCCAACATATTCTGTTAGTAGATTAATAAAAGAAATCAAATAAATTTTCATAATATTTGATTTTTTTGACTCCAATATCCATTAGTCCTACTTCAAAATGGTTTAATGCCCACAACTTCATTAAATATCGAACTCGCCGAAATACACAAATCAAAATGTGTTATGGTAAACCAAAACAGACTTATAATTACATATTCATATAAGCTTTGAAAATACTATCTTCCTTCGAAAATATGCACCTCACACATTGAAAAGAAATACAGATTTTTGTTTTGCCAATAAGGAACAGTTTATAAATGACTGACTTAAAATTTAATAATCGACAGTGATCACGGTGACAAAATAAAACGGTGACAAGTTTATAAACTTGTATTTCTATAAATTATTGATCTAAATAACTTCAATTTGCTGTAATAGATAAAACTTTCACGGGGACTATAGGAGGAGAAAATATTATCATACGTTATATAATGAAAATGTGGTTCATATTCTTGTCGAATCGGTCGAAATTTTCTCATAGTTATATGAGATAGTTATCGGTTCCAAAATTAATAAAGAACATGTTCTTGAAAATATTTCTGGCAGCATACGAGTATGAATACGATATGGAAAGTAATACTCATCTTTATTCACGAACCGAAATTTTTTAGCATTTTCATAATAAAAAAACTGCTCCATCAGGCCATAAGTTTTCGATCAGAGCCAACAATCGTATCCCATAGCGATTCATGAAATGTCGAATCGGTGGAAATTTTCTCATAGTTATATGAGATAGTTATCGGTTCCAAAATTAATAAAGAACATGTTCTTGAAAATATTTCTGGCAGCATACGAGTATGAATACGATATGGAAAGTAATACTCATCTTTATTCACGAACCGAAATTTTTTAGCATTTTCATAATAAAAAAAACTCTGCTCCATCAGGCCATAAGTTTTCGATCAGAGCCAACAATCGTATCCCATAGCGATTCATGAAATTTGAGACTCATAATAAACTATATCCAGCTAATTCCACCAAATACAGAGTCCACCAAGAATGTTCAACTTTTTTTGTCAATGTTGATGCAGTCATACGATACGATACAAAAAACGTTTAGTTTTCTCCCGTTGGTGCAGGCTGTTACGCGGAAAGACGCCGTTCGACGTCTTTCAGATTCAATTTCAGAACGTTCTGAACGTCCTTCATCTTCAACATCGAAATAAATATTTTTAGAGCGTCTACACCAATCTCTTCATGTTGTTTTCGACAGATCATGGTTGCCCTAAGTTTTCACAAGAATTGTATGTGTTGCAACTTTGCCATTTACACATTACACACATTTACGACAATCACAAATGAGCATCTATATTTTAAAAATAAAACTGTATACAAAAGTCAGCCACAAGAGCTTATAATGTAGGTATCTCTCGATTCAATTGCCGAAGCTTTAAATACTGCGCCATTGGTCGGTAATGGGTGATATAACTGTCCAAATAATCCGAATATTTCCAGTTAATTCTACTGTCTTGTAGAGTGGAACCGAGAGTATAGAAAAAATTGCTAATACTGTATATGTTAGTTATGTTTACTGTTATAAGAGTAGACATCTTCAGGCTACTTTTTTCTGGCATAATTTGTGTCCTAAAAACAAGATATTGCGGGGCTCGAGGCACTTCCAACTCTTTCGCGGTTCGCTTATTTACGTCCTTACCGTACGCCACTACAGCCAAATCGAACACGTACGGCAATAGGTCTGATTTACGTAGAACCATCTGCACATTGTATAGCTCCATGACAGCCTATAGTACTAACATGGAAGATGAGTTAACCCATGAATTCTGCACTCCAACAGAGGGTCAAAGATGTGTTCATTTATACCACCGATCGTAATCATATGGTGAAAATACCTTTATCATCCTACCCCTATCGGGATTCAAGCCCGGTACCTCCCGCTCCAAATGCCGCAGCTTTAACCACTGCGCCACCTGGGCGGTTACAAATATTTCTAACGCTATATTCAACATGCCAACTTGAATTGAGCTTCAAAAAATGTATGAGTCCTAAAGACAGTAATAGATAACTCAATCTCAAAACAAGTTTTTTCTGCAATGAAGCTCCGTAAAGTGTTTACAAACAAACTTTCAAATTATCATTTGAGTTTCATTTTGAAATTAATCTCATCTCAAATGAAGCCGACGACATCATGGATTATATTTCGTATAAATAATTTTTATATAAATTATGTTATCGAAATATTTATTCGGCCTGCAGTTTAGAAATTTTTTAATCATTTGGCCCGGGTTCAAAAAGTTCACTGCTCTAAATAAACTTAAAGATTCTATAAGTCAGCTAAACATGCATATTAAATTAGAGTTTAAATAAACTTTATTATTCATAATTAATATAAATAATTATTATTTTAAATTTAACTTTTGAAAACTTAATCATTAAGTTTCTTTGATGTTATATATTAAAGATTCGTAGTATAACCTAATTATATAAAGTAAAATATTGTAACAAATCTTGAGCTTTAATGTAGTACATTGGAAACGATATAAAGAGATACTTTGATTAAATGCTAAATAAAAAATCTTTCCGAATTGAAAGTTTCTTAAATACCAAAAAAAAAAGTTTGTTTTTATTAAGAGCAACACACCTTAGAGTGGTTTACATTTTTTTTATAATATTTAATCGTTTTACACTTAAAATGTTTCTATTATAACGATGCCTCGCTTTAATGATCACGATATAAGTTTACTAATACGATTCGTGCCAGTATATTGATCGTTTCTAAACTAAACTACTTAACGTTTGTTTCACCTGCATAAACATATTATTAATTTTGGCGTCTGATATTGTGTTAGTTTCTTCGTATTTATATATGTATGTAAACTGTTCATAAATCTTTTTTAAAACAATGCCCGAAAGTATAAGCATACGATATACATATAATTTTATTACGTCTTCCTCTTTATGTACTTAAATATGTTAAGTTTTTATTGTTTTTTATTTTTTATTATTTAACAAAGGTTTAATAAACTTAGCAAAACGACAGATGATTTTTTCATACCGAACAAAATAAAATTGCATAAAAATTTATCTCAGAGGTGAACAACTACCTTTAGTCGACGTAAAGATAAAAATAATAACTTATGCAAATACGTGCATACATAAACGTAAACACACATGTATATGTGTACAATAATAAACGTCAACGTTTAATATTCAGTACGGGAAAAACCGTAAATTCATCTACAAAAATTTCTTATCTTACGAAATACGAATAATTACGAAACCAAAGAGGTAACTCATTCTTCTACCTTACGTCGAGACACAAAAAAAAATTTATGTATAAGTATATATACATAACATATATACATAAATCCGTATATTCATATATGAAAAAATTATAATGAGAATACAAATTTTGTCTCTTGAATAAAACACAATCTTTGAAAATGTTTAAAGTAAAGAAAAAAAATATTTAAGATGAATACCTTAAAACCAACAACCTGTTGATGATTTTATAAGAAGGTGATTTTTAATATCTGTGTTATTGAAAATAAAATTAAGTCTTGATCAACCCATTTACCAAAATGTTTTTAACATATAATCTACCTATATTTTTGTGGTTCGGAGAAGGTTGTTTTCGAAAATATACCCACCAACTATAAATCTATACATATACTCGTACTCGTAGTTATGGAAATATAACTTTTTCAATTGAAATAATATTTATTTGTTTTCCAAAATTTTTATCGCGGTTTAACAAAACAACATTTCCGTATCCATAATACATATAGCCATTGAGCGTAACTATGTATGTAATACCGCGATTATATTCATATAATGTTTGTTATTTATTTGGACTGACGACCATCAAAACATGATAGAATGTTTCATAAACGAAAATATTATATTTGCGTTCAATTTCGTTCGTTATTATCAAAGCAAAATAAATTGTTTACGTGCTTCATTTCGATTGTGTACACATAGTTTTGATTGATGATTTATGGGATTTGCACTGCGTTTATTTAGATCGAAAAAGCATTAGTTCAAAATTGTTAAAGTGGCAAGCAATGAAACCGTTGCACTCGTACCTGAAAATTGAATCTGTTTCTCGTGGCTCGTTAAATATTTAATATCTACGAACGCTAGTAATTGAAAAATTCAATGTTGGAAAAAGATTACTGTGTTATATGCAACATTTTAAAACAGTTATCAAAGGTTCGGCCAACGCAGAGATATCGTCATCTGCCGAATAAAATATATTTCTACGTCAGTTTGCTCGTTTATCTATAACGCGCGATTTGAAATTTAAATGTTGAGCTGGATAAATGCATGTCCGAGATATTAAACAAAGTATAGAAGTAATGGACCGCAGTTGTTCGCAATAATCTTAATCTAACGTCTGGTATTATTTGAATTCAGTGATAATTTAAATGAGTTTTCAAACTAATTTTAGCTTGTTTTACAAAAGAATATTTAAGCTTTTCTTCTCAAATAAGCTCAGACTCCCAAATATTAACCGTGTTTTTAATCATATGGCCAAATGAAATTTAGAAAGAATTAAATTGAAGCTCTACTTAGATAAATATTATATTAGAAATCGTTCTAATGAGGGTAACAGGTCGTCATATACATCAAGAGTTTAGCACGGGTTTCGGTAAATTACACCATCAGCTACTTTTGAGAGAGCTTCTACTATTTGATTGCCATTTTTAACCATTATGTGTGGATTTAATCTTGCATAAGTCGGATTGTAGAAGTCAAAAGAAAATGTGCCCAATTTCTCGTCAAAATTATTTAATTTTGTACATCTAGAGTACCCCAACGTATAGCCATTTATGAACTTATACATTATTTATCGTTCCATAATCATATGGTTATTTGGTAGGCATATTACCAGTGGATCTCATATCGCTTTGTAAAAAGGATAAAAACAAATTCTATAATATGCTTTTAAAAAGCTATCGAGAGACAATAATCTTATCTAAGTTAATTCTTGACTGTTAAAAGATAAGTTACAGAGAAGGGTGTAAGCTATAGCTTTTAATAGAATACAGTTGGTATTTATCAAAATAAATATTATAACTAACCAAACTCAATTTTTATATACATTCATAAGTTTTTTTTTCGAATTCGAAGAAACTGAAGTCGACGAGCTTTCGTTCTCTGTAACATAATACACTATTCCCCCTATATAATGTTGTGTATAATATGTCACACGTATGTATAAAATTAAGGAGCTCCACGCACACATACTTATATAATGTTTTTTTTATACATACTTATGTTATGTTATGATTATGTCTTGTTGTGGTATATATAAAGTAAATATTAACTCGTCTTTAATGTTCTTTAAATTATGTTCATGCCCAAATAAAACAATGAAGTATAAATGGAATTAGTTGTATAGAGTAGGTGTGGCTTGATTTTCTCTATATCGTACAAACACACAAAATGTTCAATGATCAACTTCCTCTATAACAACACAACAAAACTTAATATCTTAAGATTATTGAATTCCGTTCATCAGACGTGGCGTGCAGATAGTGAAACATAGATGGGGGATGAGAAATAACTATACTGATGAATTATTTAAGGTACTTACAAAGTATGTGGGCAAAATACAACTCGGTATTATTTAAATTACTCTGCGATTTCGCATTGCAGTATTATGATATGCGATTCAAGTTTTTAAAAGTCTTTCATATTCTTAAAAGTCATTGGAAAAACTGAAATCCAAAATCCCCTATTTATGAATTTTATTTTACATGTAAACAATTTCTTGCGAATTTCTTATTTTAAATGATTTTGAAACGCTTGACTTTGGCAATAGCAACACCCTTTTCAAAATTTGAATCCTTTCCATATTTTTTTCTTTTTATCATACTGATGATATCAAATCAACCATCAAATTTATGTTTTGGAAGGAAACACACTCTATAAATTTTCCTAATATATACAGACAATACTATACATATATTGTATTTCAATGTACATACATATATACATAAGTATAGAGAAGAAGAAATCTAATGCCTTCTTTAAAATTATACATGGTCTGTGAACTTGTCGGTTTATATTCTGTGTATCGCTTATGTATGTAAATTCAAATGTTTATGTATGTATGTATGTATATGTTTTTGGGAAAGTCTATATCATAAATTAATTGCAATATACATAGAATGGTAGTCTATAGCTGATGGATATTTTTAACTAAATCATTTCTTTCCGTTTTGTGTGCTTCGGGTTATACTCTTAGTAATAAGTATTTAATGTTGGTAAATTATGAACAAAAATCAGCAATTCAATTATTTTGAATTGAAAATTTATATTAACATGCTCCAGTTTTTCTCATTTGTTTTTAATTATAAAATATGAATAAATTAAAGCAAGTTTTTCACATTATTCTAAATAAACGTATTTATAACGTGAGTTATGTGAAATATTTAATACATAAATTTTACTTTATATAAGCGATTCTTCTCATATTTCACATATGCGCGCTTATTGTGATAATATTTGAATTTTAATTTCGTATTATGATTAAATATTCAAAGATTACATAGACTCATAAAATATATAAATATTATGTTTTACGCTTGAAAACTGCAAAACAATATACTATACATAGTTATGTAGAGTAGGGTAAAACATACTTAAATGGTAATTTTTAATTACCTAGAAAATTAGAATATCCGTTTTGATTTCCACGCAACAACAAGATTGGTTATTAAACATAATATCTCTTTTCCTTAGCTGGTGGCATTTTATGCTGAATTAAATTGGTAGTTCTTGATGAATATTATTTCTTATTTTTCTATATTCTTGCATATGCATTCTAGCATATCAAGAAACACAATTGAACCAAATAATCGTGATAATTTTGTTTTATAATTATCATTATAATGTTATGTTATATTAAGGTTATACTGGCATAACACAAAAATCATATTAGGCGATAATCTAAATGACAATTCATTTATACAATAATCTCCTTTTATTTTACGCTCAAGCATCCGGAGAAATTTTTTTAATTCAACAGTTTTCGCTCCATTTTCAATTAAAAATTGAAATTCTCCATAAGCAAACAAATTATGTAACTTTTTCACATACTATAAGTATTTGAAAAGTTCCTCTTTAAAATTATACAATATATCCGTTTGGTAGTTTATGAACAGGAAACAAAGTTTTGTGCTTTGAAATAAAAAAAGCACGACGCAATGGTAAAAATTTAGAGATAATAATATATTTGCTGTTGTTCTAATCAACTTTTGTGAAAATATGTTAAAACTTACAAAAATGTAAACATAATTTTTAATATCATAACTTTTTCTGTTATAACTAATTTATGCATATTATAGAAACAACAATTTCACCGCTGAAAAAAGAGGGTGGAGGTTTAGTTTTTAATTTTGTTATAAAAACATTTTGTTTATTAACTAGCGGTTTTCAGGAAATAGCATCTTATTATTAACTCAAAGTTAAGATAACATTATACGTTGTGTTTTTAAATTAACTCAATAAGCATATTAATTAATGTTTTAAGATAACCTTCATATAAAAAGTTGAACTATAAGATGGTGGATTCTATATAACAGAGAGGGATGAAAAATTATACTTATCTAGTATAATTGGTCACTGAGGAAAAGATTCTTAAAGGATATAAATATATCTGTATAATATATCGCAACATATCAAAATATTATAAGATCAAGCTTTGCATATTTTAAACTATTAAATATTTAAAAAATTATCAAAATGCAATATTTAAATGGAAATTAGTAAAAAAACTAGAATGTCTTGCAGTATTTCTATAGATTGAACCAGGTATCTAAAAAGATTACAATATCTATGTCATTAATTTCACTGCGAGATTAACCAGTGATTTGTGATACATTTTCGTCATGTTCCAAAAAGCAAAAAAGGTCTTTGATACTTGTCGTTCTAACAATTCCAGTACTTTCTTGAAATTCGTTTAAGCTATAGATATACCATCCGAATCAAGTTCGTTTATTAAAAATTCTGTCACTTGTACCAGCTGTAATTTATTTAGTTTAACTTAAGCTTCGTCATGAAACTTTGGATGGAGATAGTATGCACTTTTCGCATATAAATTGCATGCCATATCTCTCCGTTTGTCTAAATTTATAAAAATCTCTGTAGCAACACTATCTGGTACCAATTGGTGTTTTTGATTCGCGAGCCTCCTGGATTTACAAGCGCTTTTTCGTAGTTAGAATTCTTGAATTCCTTCAAAACCGCTAACACTTGTGTTAAGTTCAACATTCATTAAAGCAGAAGTGACATTATCTGACACGGCAGCATAAATATGAGTGTTATTTAGATTTTTTGTCAAAATAATGGATTTATTTACAATTGTGGTCAATGTTTCTGAAGTTTCTGATTCCAAAGTTACATCCCATGCATCAAGGAATGCTTTAGATTTTCCGGTGTTGTGTATCATTGACACAACTAGTTAATTGTGTTAGTTGTATTTTCCACCCGTCTATTATTAGAGCAGATTCATTCTCAATAGACTTTGAAGATTATTACAGACAACGTTAAAAATCGTTTTCCAATATGGTTGTTGATAGAGCTTTTCGTCCTGGCACTTTTGGTAAATAAGCAGTTCGAAAACTCTGTGTCACACATTTAAATGAGCATTTTTCCGATAGTTGTTGCTTTTTTGGCTCATGTAATACCTCGCTTTAGAGTTAAGATTTGGCTTTGTGAATTTACTTAAATGGATTGTAGGATTATCTGAGTACAGTACGAAGTTTGTTTATGTTAATTTACACGATTATTACTAAGATCTTTTATAAATGTACTCAAGATAACAATATTATAAAAAGCAGTATAAGATCTCCTAGGCGTCAGTATATAGCCTAAATACTCACAGTATGAATCTTCTTTGAGGTCTCGAATAAAACTATTTCTTACCGAACCTTCCATCTACTAAAGAGTAACACGAATCGCTCATATCTTGCACCAGACCCTATTAAACAAAACCCTCTGCGGAAAATGTTTACACCAATTTTGTTTTTTCTTGCACTGATAATGCCACACTGAATAGATTTTATTAATTTGTATGACTTTTTTGGCTATATCATAAATATACTTCTGGGAACTTTGAGCCAATTAAACCAAGCCACTATAGTATTACGCAATTGAGTGTAATCACAATTTTTTGTGACTAATTTAAATTTTTTAAACCATATCATCAGATTTATATTTATTAAGTGAATTCGTAATAATTTAACTGCCTTAAAAAATTCGTTAAAAGGTAAAAGAAAGGCCATTTTCTTAAAAAAATCTGATCATTATAAAATAGCTCGAATTAAACTCAGAATTATTGTATTTGCATAGTCGCGTCACTCGTTATTCATTTAAACAGTGTCTCCAAAATGGAGCAAATAAAAATACAAGTAGTCTTTTTTTATCCACACGACAACAATTTAGGTTTATACCTAATGGATCAAAAAGATTCTATTACTCAAATTTAATATGTGCACTTCATTGTATGATTGAATCTTTATTGTGCAGAATTTTAAATGATCCTGTATGGAAAAATCACATAAAACTAATTTAAAATGAACCTTGTTCTAGATAAAATATAAACTGTACTTATAAACGTCTTGTTATCAAGCTCGGTAAGTAATTCAGAAAGATTCCCGAGACAATATGTTAAACTTAACCCTATAAATTTTATCTTATGATTAAGTAACTATTCTTAAAATTATACAAAATATTTGATTAACCTTCATAAATTTCAACAAGTCATACATAAGCAGTGAATCGCTTTTGTGTATACAAACAAATGATGTTTCGTTAATTGTTATTGTACTGCAAGATTCTATACTTTTTATTTGCTTAATTTTTAATTTGTGTTTTTTATTCACAAACCATTCATGCAAATCCATTAATTTGTAAACGTTTGAGATTAACAACATGTTTTTCCAAAATTTCTTATTAAAACATTAAATTAACTTTGTTCAATACGCCTAATTCCAAGTAAAAGTCAACTTCTAAATAAGTAAATAATTTGTCTTATTAAGTTGCCATAAGATTTGGGTTTATTGATCATCACAAGTCACGAGCACAATTCAATCGAAAATACATAAATACATTGCATTAGAATTTCTTAAGCGTATATAATATATAAACTATCTTATAAACAGAGTGAACGGTTGGTTGAATCTTAATTATAATCTTGGAAACATTCTTTTGTTTTAATTATTACTTAAACTGTTGTTTTTTGTTTTGTTTTGTTGAAATTATGAACTGTAAAAATATGTATATTTTAGGTGCTGTTATATAAATTATATTTTTGTGAAATTACCAAAAACTAACGTTGTGAAAGGATTTTAATTAATTATGTTTTGTTTTAATTAAATTTCGCTTAATTATTTACAAACTACTTTTGTACATTGTGTATGTACACAAAAAAATGAAAATTGTGGTCGAAATTTTATTCATTTGTTTTTTTTTATGAACCAATCAATTTTGTGAGAAGCTACCCGTATGATATATATGTATGGTATGTACATATACGTGTATGTAATGTACCAAAAAATTCGATAAATCACATCATTTCGTTTCGGATTGAACTTTACCATTTTTGTAATAACACGATATATAACAATATTTTAGTGTGTAACAACTACACAAACACCCCATTCATATTCAACATAATATATAAACTTTAACCCAAGAAGTTCATATTAAATTATGATAGGTTTCAATTGAAATTCAGATGAAACACCCAAAAATATACATATATGAAAATAAAATTATTTATTTCTATCATATTGTTAAATGTAAACTATATATTTCTCGAAGGAACGAGTAAAGAAAAATAAAATCATATTAAGAAACAGGTAGTATTTCTTGGAAATGCAGACACGATTGAACCAATAGAAAATATCTATAATAAATATTAGACTAAAAAGCGAAACTATACAAGTATATATACAGCATAAAAATATATAATTCAAACCACTAAATCTTAAAAAAAAAAATAATGTGTGGCAAAGATTTTCCTTAAAGTATTTGAAAATGTTCCATCTTCGTACTCCTTTATATATTTTGAACGGTGTAAAAGGAAAATATATATATGTAAGTATGTCTATTTGTATATATTTGCTAGCATATGGAAAATAATCGTATATAAGCTCTCAAATGGAAAAATATATACCATATATACTCGGTTATATATTTTTGTTTAAAGAGGAAACGTATATAAATACGAATAAACACTTTGTTTCCTTTTTCAGGAGGATTAGTTTGAATAAAAAAAAAGGTAACAAAGGTATGATAAAGCCATTAAAAATTAATCACTTCAAATTTAAATATAATTGGACGCGTTTTTATTCAACGTCTCAATTTTCCCTTAAGCTTCTGCAGAATTTGTACATAGTTTCGTAATGTTCATGTCATGCGGAAACATATGTTGATAAAAGAAATGAAGATGAGCTTTAATTTATTATAAATGTTTTTAAAAAAAATAGTTATGCATATCTCATAACATTAATAATGATCTGAATGTCAAACTAAAAATAAGATGATGTAAAAAAAAAAACTTGATAAGAGAAAATGTCTTTCTATTAAAACTTTGTTTCAACAAAGTTTATTTTTTGATTTATGTTTATGATTACCGAACATTTACAAGTAGCAGATAACATTTTTCCTCATTTATATTATATATGTATGTGTGTGTGTGTGTGTATTTGGATCATTCGACATGAACATCTCAAATCAAATTTAATTTGGATATAATTTTGATAAAATCTTACAAAAATATTTCCTCGAAATAAATTGGTAATAGCAATGAGTTCATCGTATTATTTAAAAATTGTCTTTTAAAATATTATTACGTACGTCAGACCTCTTATCTTTTTGCAAAACAAATGTGGGTAATCAAACAAAAATTTTTCTTTACCAAAAATCACCATTTTTCAATATTTGTTTAAAATTTCACAGTCGATATCGAATGGCTGAAACAAACAAACAAAATACACCATGTCTTATATATATATATATATATAAAATATAACATCGATAACAAAAACATAAACAAACAACAAATAAACAAATATATGTTTATAATGTCTGCGTGACATGTATCCATGTCGTATTGTTAGATGATAGATTGAATTTTGTTCATTTCATGTTTTTTTATTGATGTTCTCTGTAAAATAAGGTTGCTACTGACTTGCCTTGCTACGATTATTTATCTCTTCTGTCCAAAATGTAATTTTATATTCGTAGTCACGTATTGAAAAATATGATAGATTGGATTTCTTATATCTTGTTATAATTAACCATTTACTGTGTCAAATAATTTTGCATGTAGGGTCACCAGAACAATTAAACAATGAAATCGATTTTTAATATTTTTTTTTCTTTTCAGATCTAATGTACAATGTAAAATTTACTACCTCGAATACCAAAGATATACGATCATCCTACTATATCTAGCTATCTATAATTTAGCTCATACTTTAAATATTTAAACAAAACCTAATTACAACACAACCCCGATTTGAATATGAAATTTAAATTAAGTGATGTGCTGTTTATACTATCACTACTAATTGTGTTAGTAAAATCAAATGAATATGACATTCGAAATGCGAAATCATTTACATGCCCGCCACCCGAATCAACAACATGCAGCTGTTCGCCGGTTTACGGTGAATACGAATTAAATTGTCCGTATGCGAATCCATCGATAATTTTGCGCATTAATCCCAAACATCGAGTTCAAATCGATTGTGCAACACAAAACTATCAAGAATTTTCACTGCTACCAAAAACGGACATTGGTGATATACCAACAGTTCAAATAGCACGATGTCCATTACCAAAAGGACAATCAATCGTATCGATACTCGATCATTTGGGTATAAAAAAAATACGAGGTTTCTTTTTTTCAAGTTATGGAGCCAATTTGGGCGTTTCATTAATACGACAACATTTGTCCGGATTAAATGATTTGGAAAGATTGTATCTCAGTGGCAATGGATTAACTGAATTACCCGATGATTTATTTAATGATGTTTCGAATATACAGTGGTTGGATTTACAAAGAAATAAAGTTCATTTACCGCGTGATATTTTTAAAAATCTAACGAAACTCGAATACTTGGAACTTGGCTACAATAATTTGGAAACCTTTGAACCGGGTGTATTTAGAAATCAAAATAAATTAAAACTGTTGAATTTATGGGGAAACGATTTGAAGAATTTGTCGAAGGATGCGTTTGAAGGTTTAACATCGTTAGGCGAATTAGATCTAAGCGCAAGTAATATCGAGATATTACAACCCGATGTTTTATTTCATGTAAAAAATTTAACAAACTTAAATCTAAGTAGTAACAAAATAACATCATTACCTGTCGAGATATTTTCGCACTGTAAAAAATTAGAGAGACTAAGACTTATAAATAATCGAGTACAATTGAAATCGTTGCCGAACGGATTATTTCAAAATAATTCAAAACTATCGGATTTGAGTATAAGCGGCGATATGACTGAAATTTCATCCGGCATTTTCAAAGGTGCTATCAATTTATTAAACTTATCATTGACGCGAAATGAACTAGAAGTTTTGCCGAAAGGACTGTTTGAAGATCAAGTTAATTTGTACCAACTTGATTTAAGTAAAAATAAATTGGTCGAGCTGAATGATGTATTTGAGAGTACACCAAATTTAGTAACATTGATTTTATCAGAGAATCAATTGACAAATATTTCTGGGTAAGTGAATTTAATTCTATTTAATTTTTTTTTTATTGTAGATTAAACTAATCCAATGATTTAGTATTATGCTTTCTATATTTATCGATAAATATTGTGTTTCCATTCTTTCCATTTGCCTCTGTGGTATATAAATATAATTAAAAAATTTTACCACAGAAAAACCAACGAACCGTAAATACAAAAACAATAATCAAGTTTAAATGGAAAAATTAAAAACTATCCTTTACCAACGCCGGTGGTACTACCCGATATTAGAAGTAGAAATAATTATAAACCAAAAACCGAGAAAACGAAAGAAAAAAAAATTATAATTAAATCGTACTTAGAGTTTTTCTTCAATCAGCTTATCTAAAACAGAAAGTTTTATTCGATTCTAAATCATTTCTAGTGTATGGTGGATCGATAAAAACGGTTTAAAATGTAATGATTTTATGTACAGTTGAATGATTTAATCATAAAAAATATATATGAGTCATCGTTTCATATTTTATGTACGCACGAACATTCTTTTGTATATTATGTATGTATCGCGATCTTAACATGCAATATTTGGTTTCTAAACAAATTTAATCAGTATTCCCTATTATCGTGTT
The DNA here is from genome assembly GCA_963932295.1 of Tipula lateralis. Taxonomy (NCBI): domain Eukaryota; kingdom Metazoa; phylum Arthropoda; class Insecta; order Diptera; family Tipulidae; genus Tipula; species Tipula lateralis. Next base: position 98,137,119 of record OZ010736.1, read on the forward strand.
TTTAATCGTTTTAATTTAGCACGGCCCTTATTGAATCATCTTATACAGCAATGACGTCAAAATTTAACATATTTATATGTTTTATCTATTTTCAGAACGATATTCCAAAATTTAAAAAAATTACGTGAACTTTTAATCAACAACAACAATTTATATCAAATTCATCAGAATGCATTTATCACAACAAATGCACTCGAATATGTTAGTATCGAAAATAATTTCCTATCATTTATGGAAGCCGAGGACATGTGGAATGGTTTCGATATGGGATCACCATTTCAATATTTGACTGAATTGAAAAAGTTGAATTTAAGAAACAATTCAATTAATACAGTATTTCGTGATTGGACTGTAACACCGTTGCAACTACAAAGCATCGATTTAAGTTACAATAATATAACATCAATAACCGTGAATGATTTACAATTTTTGTCGTCAAATGTAATTGTAAATTTAACTAATAACAATATAGCGGAGATTGATTTAAGGGGCCTGGATGTATTGGGTATGGCAAATGCAGATCAACAGCCGAACGATGTTAAAATATATATTGGAAATAATCCGATTCATTGTGATTGTTTATTGCTACACTTGGTAAAATATATACAAAACGATATGCACAGTTCGGTTTATAAAGTATTTACAATAATACCAGGCGATTTAACGTGCTCGTCGCCTGACAATTTGGAGGGACGCCCCGTCAATACACTACAATTAGATGAACTAATATGTCCGTTTGATTCACCGGGCAGTTCTATAAAACGTTGTCCAAAATATTGCGATTGTATGGTACGAGTATCAGATCAATCGTTAATTATAAACTGTTCCAATGCGAATTTGACGAGCGTACCAGAATTGCCACAAATCAGTGCATACCAATTGCATTCGATTGAATTACACATCGAGAACAATAGTATAAGTGAATTACCTCTTGGTAACACCCCTGGTTATGCAGATGTTCATAAATTATTCGCTCAAAATAATCGTATCACATATATGGATTCGACCAACTTACCAAATAATTTAACAATGTTAGATGTTAGTAATAATCGCTTGGTACAGTTAAACGATAGTGCAATTGTACAATTGAATACTACAAAATCGTTGCAGTTTATTAGTTTAGCCGGTAATGAATGGAACTGTGAATGTGAATCGTTACAATTTTTATTGTTTGCCCAAAATAAATTTAAAATAATTTCTGACTATCAAAAATTAAAGTGCGACAATGGTGAGTTTATGGCTGAAATGGGACCATCTGATTTTTGTCCAGAAGATAATACGCTTCTAATTGCGTCGTCTGTAACGCTCGGTATATTTGGATTAATAATTGGTGCACTTCTAGCATTGTACTATAAATACAATCAGGAAATAAAAGTTTGGCTATTCGCGCATAATCTCTGCTTGTGGTTTGTCACAGAAGAAGAATTGGACAAAGAGAAGAAATTCGATGCATTTATTTCGTACAGTCATAAAGATGAAGAATTCATAACTGAGCATTTAGTACCAAATTTGGAAAGTGGACCAAATCCATTTAAACTGTGTTTACACATTCGTGATTGGATTGTCGGTGAATGGATACCTAGTCAAATAGCAAAATCAGTTGAAGATTCTCGTCGGACAATTGTCGTGCTATCACCAAACTTTTTAGAATCGGTGTGGGGACGTATGGAATTCCGTACCGCACACAATAATGCATTAAACGAGGGTCGAGCACGTGTCATCGTAATAATTTATGGCGAAATTGGCAACATAAATAATTTAGAACCAGAATTAAAAGCATACCTAAACATGAATACGTACGTAAAATGGGGCGATCCATGGTTTTGGGATAAACTACGTTACGCTATGCCACATCCGCAAAATGTAAAACATCATTCGAAACGTGGACTCATCAAGAATGGTCTTAAAAGTTCCGTAGATGATAAATTAGAATTGATAATACCATCACCATCGACACCACCGCCGACAACACCACCGGCCGAAATAATCGGAAACAATCATATGGCGGGTAAATTAAATGGATCAATAAATCATCATGATAAAACGAATGGACAAAGTATCAATGGATATGCGAATGGTGCTTTTATTATAAATACAAATTCGAAGCAGAGCGATGTGTAGCTTAGATAGAAAGTAGACTTTTAATATAATTTTTTTTTGTAATTTAAGATTTTATTTTATTATTTGTTATTTTCGATGTTATTTTAGTAAGATCGGTTTCAAATTGTAATTTTCCTTTATTTTTTTTGTAGTTTTGTCAAGTTCTCTAATTTTCTAGAGTACTAATCAATATTATAAAATTGTGATAAATTTAATACATATACATTTAATAAAATATCATTATAAACCACTAATTATTTCGTTACGTCATTAAATTTTAATTTAATTTAATTGTATTATGTTGATTATAAACATGTGTTCCGTCGAAAATTACATACATTAATTTCTTTTATAATCAAACTATTATAAGACATGATTGTATAGTTATAATGTTGATCCCATATAGCTGAACGTGAACCAACCAAATATAATTTATATAGAATATATTTCACACAAATATGTAAATGTGAAAACAAGAAAGTATTATTGTAACATTCGACATAGCATTGCAGCAAATTTAGATTATAAATTAAAGTAAATCACAATATGCATAACTATTAAGTACCGCTTTAATGTACAAAAGGCGATTATTATCTTACTATAATAAATAATATTTTTAATTATAAACATTTATTTCAATTGTCAAGCTATCCAACCACATAGTCTTTAAACAAAAGCACAAAGAAAGGTACAAGAAGAAAATAGTATGGCAAAATAGTATATATCCTTAGCTTTCATCGTCTTCTAAATTTATTATACAAAAGATAAAAGTGGGAACAATACAAAAAAAAATTAAAATAAAAATTTAATTATAGATAAATATGAATAGTTATAAAATAGTTATTATATATATTATATATTACAATAAAAAAAAGAAAATTAGCAACTACAATGTATAGTATAATAAATAACTAGTTAAGTTTTTTTTATACATGAATAAAATAAAAAAATATATTTTTTTAAACAATAAAAAATTGAAAATGAAAAATAGAAAAATGCAGAAGATTTTTTTTCTTAAATTACTGATTACGTTTTAAACTTATTGTGAAACTTCAACCTGAGGGTGACTCCCAATGGGAAATGTAAGTAAGAAGCTTTTTATGTAATTTAATTTTAATATTTTTACAATTATTTATAACGTTGCAGATACGGAGACGTTGTTAGTTATACCAGATATCTACCGCGATCCTTCAAAATCAAAGGATGTTGTGAACTTGAAAGATAATTTATCAAGCCACAAGCGATCGATTACTTTACTCAAAAAAGATAACTGGATATTTTATCAACAAAGAAAAACTTTTAAAACTCTAATCTTAAGACCATCTTAACAACCGATTGAATATAATTGCAGACATTGGAACATTGCCAACAACCCATAAATCTTCGAATTAACAAACGAGATTAATAATTAAACTATGAAGACCTAGTCGATATAATTGCAAAAATAGGTTGTTTGAATGAGGAGGCAAACGCTAATGATTTTATGGATGCTAGAGATGTACTTCGTATGTTCCAGGTAAATCTGTAGAAAAAATGGGCGAGTGAATACGTTCAAAAATGTCAAATAAAAGGCAAGAAGTACTTTGAATGGAGTTTAAGCAAATCAAACGAAACACTACAATGATACGGACAATTTAGCGAATGAGATTGAATCATGAAAATTGGAACGAATGTCTGCATAAACATCATTTGAGTGAAGAAAATGTGTGTGCTTCTTGTATTGTTATAGAGGACATTGAACATTTTTTTGCTTCTAAAGAGCAATAAATATAGTCACAAATTTCACAATAGAGTAAATTTCGATGTTCTTATGAGTTCAAAGAGTCTGACTGAAATATTAAAAATGAGTATAAGGTTATGTATAAGTTTATTAAAATTAATGGTATTGAAGTATGAAAGCGGATCGATGCGTGAAAGATGAGTAAATGGAATTTTCAATCATATGTAAATAATTGTTTTATATAATTGAAAGTTAACTATTTATAAATATAAATGATAAAATTTGTAGAAAACGGGCCGAATGGCTCCTATTAAATAAAAAAGGAATCAAAACCTATCAAAAAAGTTGGCAGTGTCATCGCTAAAATAAAGAATAACAACATATATGGAAAAGGCTAACAAAATTTCTAACACCAGTAATAACAGAAATGTTAACTTTCAGTAGAATATCGCAAATCTGACCATAACTCATTCTTAACTCGACAATCATTTAATTCGAACGGGTCTTAATCCCTATGACCAACAACTTCTGCAAATCTAAAGGAATGTAAAAATAAAACTTTTGATTCGCAGTTAATTGATGCCATTGGGATTCTGTAATATTAAGCAAAAATCCACCTGAAGTACCAGCCGTACAAGCAGAACGCTATTACAAGTACCTTATACGAGAAGTTCAACGAATATGATGACTTTTTGTTACTCGGTCCCTAAGGAGCAGCATAGAACTATTATGCCAAAATGATCAATATCAATTGTAATCTTATTGAACTAACTAGCAATTAGATGTCATCCACTTCGTTTACAGCTGCACGGGATTTGATAAAGTTCGTTCAGGTTAATTAGTGTTGGTCAACTATCGTCCGTCCAATGGTCTAAACTAGTCCAATTTTCCAAGGAGAATTGGAATAAAATCTTCGGTCAGCACAATAGGCCCATTTGTAGGTTCTTCTTGGGTTCAAAAACCAATTTTATTGTTATTTAAAATCACAAGCGAATTGGTGTAGTATATATACAGACTTTAATTCTATTAACTATTATAAAACAGTGACGAGCTTAAATTAGTTTCTCAAACCGCCTGGTTTAAATCGTAGTTGAGTGATCGCACTCAATAGTGAACTTAGAAATGAAAGATCGAAATTAATTCAAGCAACCTTCGGACTAGCTTCAGGGATCCCATGTTCACACTGTGGCATATTGCAGTGATATGTTCGTGGGTGATCTAAAAATCACCAAAACTATTGAGACCCTTACAAGAAGACATCCAACAAAAGACATTGACAATCTAGATGGTGTGAGCCTAACCTTCTTAACCACAACATTTAAGAGTGTAAATTGCGTGATAAATAAAACAATGGGAAGGGAGATATTCATGTCCTTGATACTGTTACAAATTTGTATTTTGCGTACGTCGAATTCTAAATTGAGTATGCTGTTATTACCCGAGGTACTTCTACAAGGAACATGTTCGTATCTTTGGAATATCCCAAACAAGTTGGTACGGTACTTACCTTGGAAGAATGGCTGGAATTGTGATAAAGACTTACCGTACCACGTTAACCTAAAACAATTACTGCCCAACACCTTCATTACTTTCATGAATGTAAAACCTTCAATCTATTAACACATGCAAGCAGACGTAAGCTTGTCAAATACACATTTATTATTGGAAACATCTTACTAGAACAAATCTACCACGGTTTTGAATTTAGCAAAAAGATTTTTTAACGAAGATCGAAACACTTTTATGCGTCCTGAAGTTAAAACATTTTTTACTACTCATTATTTTACTATCTTACACCTCGGTTACGGAAGTCGTATAATTTGTAACACCAAAAATTGCCCTCTTTTCATGTGTTAGTTAATTATTAGATGATCACTACACATTACTTTCTTTGGTGAAGTCATTTATAAGTATTATAACTGACATAATCAAGCCTAAATTGATTGCTGCCGTAAAAAGATTTCGTAAACATCGGGTTTAGCAACCATCTTATATGTATCAAAAATATTAAAACTCGCCTATTATAAGGCGTGACTATCGATACGACTGCTGTAATCGGAGTTTTAATATCCTTAAGTCAAAATTGTAGACTTAACTCTAAATAAATAAAAACATAACAATTTTTAAAAAAAGGTGATCTCTCAGAATAAAACAACTGCAGTAGGTTATATACCCACCACAGTCATAACAGAAGCATAAAGGTATAAGCAGTGATCATCACTCTGGATATAATTTCTCCGACAATAAACGAAATTTAAGCGCAGAAACTATGGAACTTAGTGAAAACATAGCTGTGAATTTGTATACTTTATAGTCGTGCACTACCGAAAACGGTGGAAAAGATGAATATATAAATAGCAAAAAAACAAAGCCAAGACAACATCTATCCTAACCCGCACCACGAAGCTAAGAATATTCATTTCGTGCTTGAAATCAGTATTGCAGCATAAGTGCGAAATATAGAAGCATATTGAAAATTGTTGAGTTTAAACTTTTTGTAAATAATATTTCTTCTGGGCCTCCAAACTAACAAACGTGATTTAACTCCAGTTATTTAAGTAAATCAGTTGATTTAACACTAGATCCACAACGCATAACGCTTTTTAATAAATCAAAATTCGTAAGGACGAGGAAATTGTAAATCTGATGTTACAGTATACTAACAAGAGTTTGTAAGTCAAATTTATTTAAATGTAAGGGTTAATCTTATATCAAAGCTGCTTACATGTCTGAACACTATAAAGCTAAGCAAAAAAAAAAAATCTACAACAAATATGTATCTTGTGCAGTCCAGTCATTGAATCTGGACTGCCAAAGTTCTGTTGCTTGCTATCGTAGTCGGATTACTGCTTATAGTACCGCTATAGCCAAATAGATGTTTAAAATCGGAAGGAAATAGTATTGCAAACAAAATGCCAGAGCTAGAAATGGTTTTTATGTTAAACTTTTGAGACGATATTTTGACAAATTTCACTTGTAAAGATGTAAATTTCAAAATATGCGCTGACAAAATCGCAGTTCACGAGATAATTGTTAAAATTAGAAACTACTCGTATATCAAAATAATGCTGCCAGTTTTATTTTTAAAGCACTTAGTGTAACAAAACATTTTAATTTGTCCCTACGGATTTGACTGGATTTAACTGTTTAGAGAAATCGTAATATTCAGAAGGGTTCGAGAAACTGAAAAATGTATCGAAGTAAATCGAGAGTAGAGACTGTGAGTCTTATCAATAACATTTTTTTAGTTGATCCCGGTTATAAATTATACAACAGTTGTAAGTTAGCTACGATAAACAAAATAAATTAGCTTTCAATATTAGGTCTGGAAACAGAGGTTATTAATCCCAGATTAGGTAACACGAAACTGACGCTGTAGTGAACGCACAATAAAAATATAAACAAAATTGCAAAACTAAAATATTTATATTATATTATTTAAAAGATTGTCTGTTTCAAAGGACTGAACTTTGTATATTATAAGGTCTAATCAGCTTATATCTAAGCAAAACTGTAGATAGAAAAAACGATCACTGTCTTGTTAACAAATGGAGCAAATCTGCCCTAACACACTTCTTGCATAACTTGTTGGAGCTCTGTAAGACGGATGTATGTCATGTTCATTGTAGCATTAGATGCTTTAAATAATTCCAATGTCCTAAAAAAATTGTGGAATGGCCTCTACAGATCGTATGAGTCGACCTCAGGACAATTGAAGTTGGAAATGGTTTATTGACGAGTTAAGATCTCATCAAATTTAAAAGTTGTACTAAATTAATGAAATCATAAATCTTATTGGAGCACCGTATAATCAGTCACTAAGCGCTGGTTATTACACATTTTCAACCTTGGTATACTATGACGGACGCAGGATATGATATCATCAAGATTTTTGATTTTATCCAAAGTATTAGCCACGCAACTATATATCACATCACACACAAGTGGGATGAGTTTCAAAAAGAAATATTTAGCATCGAGTGTGGAATCTCAAAACTGATGATATTTTATGATTCAAAATGATATTCTTCGATTGCAGATAGAATTGATATTTTTATTTTATTTATATTGGCGAGATAACTCGCAGCAACATTAAGTACTTATTTTATTAGCTATGAAGCAATTATAGGATTTACAAGATTCTGTATAGGTGACATTAAGGTTAAAGGTATATTTCAAAACACCTTTCAAACTCAGATTGTAACTCTTTACTTACTTCTTTCGTATTTTTTGCTAACCTCTTGAATTTTAGATTTATTTTTAAGATGTGGTGTGGATCAAAAGGATTTAAAATTTCCACACGACAAATCCGATGGTTCTTTCCATTAACCAGTGATTAATATGGATGTTTAACTCAACAATTGTATATAGTATATGTGCAATATGGTGCTGGTTAATGTAGAGCAGTTCGTAGAATACTTACACGTAATCATCCAGTAATGTGCACGTTTTGATTAGTGCTGTTTGTCATTAATTTTGGCATAATAAGAATTGTAATTGTTGTATACTGAGTCTTAATTTACTCCATCAATTTACTTCCTCGATTTTAAATTGGATATTAACGAATCTCATAAGTATCATAGAGCAGCAGGTTTCTTAAAATCTTAATGCTATTGATAAATGTATTATTCTGTGTTTACATAAAAATATTGACAGTATTATGACCGTTGTTTACTTTTCTAAGCAAATAAATAGTTGTTTTCAAGGTAAATATTATCCATTAGATATTACTGAGACTGTTAGTAGTTTGTTATTAACATTTCATGAAAGCAAAAGTTGGGATTAAGCATATTTACATTAAGCAGTAGTTATCCAAAATATTCGATAAAGAACATTTAGGTGTAATCGATCGATTGTATAACAGCCTAGTTTATAAAAATGAACAGACTAATTTCGTTAATATCATTTCTATCAATACTATTTATTCGCACTTTTATTAAAGTTGATGGTTTGCCTTACGTATCGGTGGAAGATGATTTCTCTAACCTGTGTTACAGTCATGAACTAAAATTTGGAAACGTATATCGACCTCCAAATCGTTGCGAAAAACTACCGTATATCATAGCAGAAAGACGTGAGTATTTAACGTATACATTTTGGTGTATAATCATCAGAAATGAAAACGGAAAGTTTAGTAATATTGAACTTGAATACGATCGTGGAGCATTGGTATGTACTCATATAACATATTCTAAAATGTATTACATATTTTTATTATTTTTAGTTTAGAACATTTGTACCCGCTGAATACCTAAAACAGATGAGTCGTTACGACGATAACGTGAAACATATATTAGAACTCAACAGTCAAAATCAAACAAAATTTTTACACCATATAAAAAGTGGATATAATGTTGGTGTAACAAATGGATTTTTTCCGAATACTAAAGTTGGGCGATTGATTTCACTTAAAGTAGATGGTAATGAAGTTTGTGATCCAAATCGTATTAATGAACCAGATCCAATATTTCCAAATCAAGAAGTGATAAATACGCTTCGATTCTATGAGGCGTGTCTTCGTATAAATACATTTCGTTTGAATCACCTGCCCAATCAATGTGAACAATTAAACGAAGTGAATGTATTATTAGCTCACTATCCCGTGCTTCGAAATAATATTTGGTGCATAACAATAAATACACAATTATCGCCTGAACGATATAAGAATAATAATTTAGATATACTCATTAAAATGAAAAGTGATACAAACTTGATTCAGGTACATGGAAATTACGAAAACGATGCTAGAATGCTACCTTATCAAGTATTATACCAGGATGGGACAGAATTTAAAATTTCGGCTACCAACAGTTGTACAATAGCTATTCAACCTCAACACGAGAATTTAACTGTTTCTGGAATCGATTCAATTATAATCAATGGCATTGATTCATGTAATAATGAAAATGCTGCACTACAGCAAACCATCACAATTAATCCACTACTAAATTTTACACGTACGGCACTACTATCTGTTGGTAAAACGTGGAGTGTAAGCATTTTCTTTAAATCTGAATACCTATGTAATGGCACTATAATTGGGCCAACGGCAATAATAACAACAGCACAATGTGTTGGCAATTTTACCAACTTGACAGCGTTAGATCGGAAAAATCATATTTATAACGTATCTAAAATCACGATTCATAAAAGTTATAATCAACGCACATTCGATTACGATGTTGCCATTTTAAAATTAACCGACGTCATTTCGTTCGATACGAATGTCGAACCAATTTGTCATACCAAATCGAAACCAAAACAAATCGATTTATTTGATAACTTGGTAAATACAATAACAGATTGGCGAAAGAAGGTTCATAATATAAAGAAACCTGCAACCCCACAATATGAACTAAGTGCAAGTGATAGTTTTATTCAGTATTTCTACGACGAAATTAAATACTGTCTCAACTATCGGCAGCGATATGAAATACATTTTGTAATCGGTTGAATTTATAAAATTAATTGAATAAATTGCTGTTTATCTGAAATTAATGATTTCAAATTAAATTACATAAAATTGAACTTACCAGTTTAACATTTAGCTGTCGGGTCTTCTTACAAATCAAATTCAAATCAACGCGAAGTTTTCCTATAATAAATCAAAAACATAACATTAAATCGATGGTTTAATCTAAAATCTTACGCGTATACTGAAAATTCTGATTCATTCTCGTATTTTGAACAATAATAAAAGACAAATCAATGTTAACCATAGAGCATAGTATTTTCGATATATTTTTTATCCATTCACTCAGGCTCGAACTTCAAGATATCTGGTATCATCAAGGTCGTCAGTTGAATAAGCATTGTGATTCAAAGCAGTGAAGTCTATGGGAAGAATATGAAGAACAGAAGCACAAGAAGTGCTCAACAGTTTATTCTTCTCCTCCCCCACACTGTTCGCAGTTTGCGATGTTCGGAACATATGATCATTCAGAGAACAATGCCCCGAAGAATGCCCAGTAATATCCTCAAAGTGCGTTTATCATAATTCAAGGACTGGGATGTTTGCAGATTTATTGACCAAAAGAAGATTTTGGATTAACTTCTTCCCATCCCTTCTGGTGCAGATTACCAAAGTGACAGTCTTTTAAGAGATAATGACGTCACTCCTCAGATGGACTCAGGTACCACAAAAGTGGTAGCTGCGCTCAAACGGGCTAATTTATCAGCCAATATATTTCCATTAATAACCATGTGACTGGGTATCCAGTGAAGTCTTACTTCATACAGACCTAATCGATTAGAGGCTGTCAGAAAGAATGCAGACACGACGATCTCTGCAGTTCATCTCCTTTACAAAAAGTGCTGATTTAAAAATTGCAGCACCTAAAAGACAGTAGCGTACCTACCAAGGAGGATAGATAATTTGACCTCAGGATTTTGTATGTATACCCCGGCATCAGCTAGATTACAGCATACTAATTCGTCAGTTAAGATCATCATATCGTCACCGGATGTCAGTTAAGATCATCAGTACACAACGTCAGTTAAGATCATTGGTACACGCGTTTGGATTTTAGGCTCCATGATTTAGCAAATGACTGCATTTTCAGTAAATGTTACATGCTTCATTGCATTTCTCTTCTATATGTTTTTGCCAAGTAATCTTCCGATCTAACCAAATCCCCAGATAATTGGCTTGTGAAGAGTATGGGATCGTATGACCCCCAATTTCGAACTTAGTAATTATGAAAAAAATTTCTGTAGTGGATTGGAATTGTGTACCCAGGATCCAATTAACTATAAAAACCTAAAAAAGTCGAGACACAGATTTTCTATGATTAGTAGATGGAGTTATAGTTCGAAATAATAACTCCAGTTAAATATTCAGGATTTAGTCAAATAGGATTTTTGCATGTTATTTTCATGTGAATGATTATAATAAAACGGTAAGAAATCATAAATTCTATCTTATTAAGATCAAGTGAGTAGTTCGACGATGACAACAGACTAACAGCTACAACACAGGTCTAAAAACTAACCAGAAAGGTGATTTACCATGTATCATATACAAATAAAGCAGAATGTGAATTATATCGTTAGCGATAACGAGGCGCGTTATCTTTGGTTTTTATTATCACCAAATTTAACAAAATGCAACTAAGTAGACAATAAAGTTGACTGATATCGGTATTTCGATTAAACTTTATCATTCAAATACACATGCTAAACAAATTGTTTACATTTTTTATTTAGAATTTGAGGTCAAAACGTCTGTATCGAGGATACTGTTGTTAGCGAGTGTAATTTAACTTTCCCCAAATCATATTCAATCGTAGTTGACTTTATGCCACAACCACTAAACTATATAATACATGTATATTTTGCTACTTTATGTCAAGAAACGTAGCAATTCCAGCTACTCAACAAATCACTAACAGATAAAATATTTTACTGGCCATAAAATATCATTCCAGAAATGTTGGAAATGAAGCAGTGACAGTACGACTTGTATATTGAAAAAGCTTGACTATACTTGTAATTAAATTCTTACTAATAAATAATCTTTGGCTTAAAAGCTGTAAATGGCCCTAACCGCGTCTCAACTGAGACTTAACGAATCATTAATAATGTTCAGACCGCGGCGTGACGAGAAACTTTCTTAACGATTAAGCTACAAACTGCGACTAGGCAGTAATATACCATCTAAAAACGATTTGCTGCGTTACATTAAGAAATTTTGCAATTAATCTACTGCAGTATTATTTTACGATACTGTTTAAGATAACATCTTTAACTTTATTTAATAGCAAATGCGTGCAACGGTTGTAACTGATGCATCGATTCAACATATTTCATAGCAACTAGAATTTTTATATAGGTACTATAATTTTAACAAAGTATTTACATTCTAAGTTCATAAGTATTAAGGACACTTGAAATTACACTATTTGCAGAGTTCTTAAACAGGCATCAAAACCATGTAATTTAATACTTTCAAACTTCTGTCATTTATATTTTTGAAAAACCAAAAACAAATAGTTGCAACAGATAATTGGAAGCAACAAATTGTTCTATCGTCTCGATAGAAGTAAACGGTTGATATTCTGTGTTATCTCCACTACTCGAAAAGTTTGTATACAATTTGTTAATAATTTAAATCGATTACTTACCATTATCAGCTTCACATGGTCCATCAATCATAAAGAAAATGTTAACTGAACTTTGTTCATAATTAGTAGTCGCTTGTAGTTCGCTCACATTGCACAAATTAATATTAAGAGGTTGAAGAATTTCTTTTATCTATAAAATAAAAAATTGTAATTATTATTCTCAAACGTAGAACAATATTTGTTAAAAGCTCAAACCGTGATTATTCCGTTATTTTCAATTTTCTTCAAATCAAATTTTTGATCGATTTGTTCATTCTTTATTTCACATGTTGCCGAATCGAATGAACACGTATGTTTTGGACAAATTATATTAGTTGCCCATGAAAATTGATATTGACATTCTGAATAGTCGTTGAGAATGGGCTTTCCATAACCACCTTTTGGGTCGCATACAAATTCTATATCACTCGATAGTTGTAAATTAGGATCACTAGGACACGGTGAACCGCGCACGTATAGTAAATGTGGACGATTATTGACCATTACCACTGATGGATCAGCAAAGCCAAGACTTAGTTCGTTTTCGGGTGTCGAGTTCTTTGCTGTTACTCCAAGACAAGCGGCTGAACCGCCATGACAACTGAGTCCAAACTGAGGTACCAGTGGGCGACACACATTTATATAATACTCGAGTGTACCATCTTTTGTTTTAACGAACGTATCATTTAAAGCTGTCGTATTAACAACCACTTGGTAATTTTCTTTTGAGTTTTTCAACGGCGATAAATCATAAATTTTACCATCATCTTCATCAACAATTTTACATTTCATTTGTTGTTTTGGACACGCCAAAGGTGTGATGAAATGAATTACCATTAAACAGTTTGTATTTTCAATTATTTTTATTTGTTCAACGGATGTATCCAAAGGAGCACAGATAAAATCGATTTTTGTTTTCCAATAGCTGCCAAGTTTATCACCGCACTGTGCACCATTATCGTAAATTAAATACGGCGAGCCAGTTGTGTTAAATAATACTTTATCGTTTGCTACACCCAATGTAATGATGCTTTTATCATTCTTGCAAATGCCTGCATTGTTTAAACAAACAGTTTTTGTGCTTGTACAAACGCCAAATGTATACTCAATCGAATCATGCGTTACCTTATATTCACTCTCGGATAGTGGAGATAAATCAAATCTAAAAAATAAAATATTTATATAACCAGTTTGTATTTATTTTAAGAAAATTTATCGAAACTTACACATCACCGGTTTGGGCATTGATGGCTGTACATGGTCTCTGAGTACGGCATGTCAATGAATTTTGCCATGTAAAGAAATACTGGCAGTTAATGTATCCTAAAAATTCTGGCTCATCAACTTCGATTGTTGGATTACATGGAAAGCTGATCGTTGTTGTATAATTATGTGTTGAGTTACATTGTTCATCTGATTTGTAATCAATCCATATAACATCATCTTTAAAGTATGGTTTGCCACTGATGGTTCCGTAATTAAAGAATTTTTTATCGATTGTTTTCGCGTTTTCATCAACTAAGCAAATGCTCGAACCAGGTGGGCACATTGCATTGTGGCCATAATTTATTGGTTTGCATGCATTGATTAAAAAGAATTTGCCTGTTTCTTGTCTATACTTAATTCTGAAAATACAATAAAAACACTAATTAAAAATCTATTTGCTTATACGTCAAGTGATAAGATCAAATATAAGCGGAAAAGTTGCAAAGATACACGTAAGCGTCAAAATCACAGACCGAAAGTTCAAAATTAAGTATTTTCACCAGAATCGTTCACATCTTAATCGATTTGAATTTGGACCGACATTTAGTGCGTACCTTAAGTTTGGCCTATCCTAACATTTCACTTGGGTGCAAAAAAATCGCTCATTGCTCAATTTTCCACGAAAGTTCAAAAATATCAAAAAAAAATTCAATATTTGTTTAATTGTTTTAATACAGATTCAAAGTATATTTCAATACCTATCCAGTGGTACCTTTTTTGTACTTGTACAATGCCAAAAAAAGTGATTCTCTGTCAAATGCATACAGCAGGGTATCGAATTAAATTCTAAAAATAATTCAACAAGATCAATACAATAGCATTTACACCGCACGTCATGAAATATCTCACTCGGAATTATGATCATTCGCATATCAATGGCGCTTTGCCTAAACGGTCCTCTATTAATAACGTTTTCAACCAGGGCAAATAAATTGATAACATACCAGAGGTAGCCGCACAAGTGGTTGCATTAATTTATACGGGGCAGCACCAAAGTGACGTGGCTATCTACAACTAAATTTAAGCCGATTCTCCGTTCGTCGAGTGTGGCAGAAATATGAGGAAACTGGTTACTTCGGACGGCAACAAGGATCTGGGCGACCTCGTGCTACAGCGTGATGACCGTTTTCTTGTAACAACTTCATTGCGAAATCGTTGTATGAATGCGGTTCAACTGGGACGGTACCTCGAAGAAATTCGTGAAGTCGAAGTCAGTCAGTGGACAGTTAGAAGATGACTTTGATAAGTTAATCTGACAGCAAACGGGTCGAAATTGCCCGCAGCCCACCGACAAACCCGTCGTGAGTTCGCTCGAGAGCATTTGAAATCGACAGAACGAGAATGGAGTACTGTTCTCTGATGAGTGCAAGAAGTGTTTATGATGGACGCTCAAGAGTATACAGAAGCAAAGAGAACGATGTGCACAATGTTGCATTGTAGAACGTGTCTCGAATGGCGGTGGATCGAACATGTGCTTGGGATGTATATTACTAGAGGCGAAGAAAGATCTTGTATCCATCATCCGAACCAATACTGGCTGTTGATCATGAGGAATGACTTTTTAACGGTACATGGAGGAAGTACTCGTACGTTTTGACGGGTTTGTTGGTGAAAATTTTCTGTTCATGCAGGATAATTCGAGAACGCTAATGGCTGGCGAAGTATACCAAAAGCTTTAAGAGATGGATGTGCCAGTTATGAAGTGGCCAGCTCGAAGTTCGGACCTCAAACCCATCGAACATTTATGGGATGAGTTGAAAAGAATGGTTGAGCCAGATTTATTGATCAAACGAGTCTCTAAGAGCTGCAACAGGCGATCATTGAGGAATGAGAGACGATATCTTAAGATTTTGTAAAAACTTTAGTGAAATCAAAGCAGCATCGAATGGAAGCTTTTATTCGGGCTAGGGGAGGGAATACTTATTTTTAATAAAACTGAATTCGCATTAAATTCCTGATCTCGTGATTGAACAGAACTCGTTATGTGCCATCAACGTCGCGTTTTGGGCTATATATCACACACTTAATTCTTCTCTTTTGAATGTTGGAAGCCATCTTTCGTACTCATCCGTCAAGATCCAACTCTCACATCCATACAGACAACGGGTCTGATCAACTCTGTACAATTTCAGCTTCTCCGCCTTTGCAAGATATTTTGATTTCAGAAGTGGATGTAGACGATTAAACCCGATTGCCAGCAAAGCTAACCTTGATATCCCCTCTCACACTATTATCGTGACTCGTGAGTAATGACAGATCACTTTTTCAAACGTGTGGTAACCACTACTGAAATCAATTGCGTCTTGGTCTCGAATTAGTCATATATTAGCGAAAGTTGATTGTCCTATCCACGTGTAAATTCAGGTGCACGAGTATTCAAAATCATTACAAAAATGTATACAAATACTCGTATATTGTACAGCGAAGCAGTATCAAATAACGCGAAATTGCTAAATTATTTTCACTATTTATCTTTTATATAGTTTATCTTATTTGGCTTATACATTTGTCTCGTTTTATTAAGTGATAATTTCATCTAGTTTGATATTGAATGAAATTTATTGTACATGTTATCGGTTATAATATCTTAAAGTTCCTAATTTTTTTTTCATATTTCTTGATTATTTGAATAGCATCTATCGTATATAAATATAAAAAACTTCAAGTAAACAAACGTTATGAACGCCGATCGATGTGAACTGATAGTGTTTGATAACACACACATAAGAACAATATAGAAAAAAGTGTTCGAATATACGATGTGAAACACAATATTAGTCATATATTAAACTTGATAATTATTTTGATTATTAGTCATCTAAGAATTTGCATCAAAATAATTACTCATTTATGGAATATCTTATAAGAAATAACAAGTGTCTGTAGATCCAATTACAAAATTGTTGGTTTCTAAATTACGTTACCTGTGATGATGATAGTTGAGGGCATTTAAATTGAATTCTTGATCGTGTTCGTCTTTAACTACACAATCATCTTCGTCTCTTTTATTTGTATTATCATCTGGCAAACATGCAACTGCTGTTGGCCAAAACAAATAATGAACGCACGAATTTATACCCTATAGAAATATTAAATATTAAAAATTGTTTTTATAAGTAGCTTTCTAATCTTACAACTATACTTACAAATGATTGAAGTCTTAAATCTCCCGGTTCTGCTTCATAGTCACAATGTAAAACAACATGGAACTGATAATTTTCTAAATCGTTACATTTTTCACCAGTAAAGTTAAAATCTATTCGTCCATTGTAGGAGCCCAAAGATTGTTTATAACCTAAAATCGTTTCTTTAGTTTTACCATCCTCAATTTTTTTAACCAAGCACGCACTAACCCCATCAATTCCATTGCATTTTTTCGTTAGATTTTGGCATACATTGAACTCAATTTTTTCGTTGTAATTTATTTGAATTACATGTGCGATATCAGATACGAGCGATGAAAAATTTAATGTTTTTTTATAAAGTGGTTCGGTTAACATGCAATTTTCACCGAAGACCTGCAACTAGAAAAAAAAATTGTTGGTGTCTTTACAAATGGGAATACGATCATTATTGAGTCAAATCGGACAGAAAGCGTCTTTCAAAAAACCGGTCGGGTTTGAGCCAGACTACAAAGTAGGAAATGACTTTAAATATAACCATATGCGAAAACGCTTAGTCTGCTAGCAAATTTTTTTAACAGACTGTGTCTAGTATTGGCACCCACCATTTTACTAATGCTACTCTGTTCTCAATATCTTCCTAGCTTCAGCACAGAGGTATAATGTGACTATCTGTTATTTTTATATTTATAAGCCTTTTCTTCAAGAATTTTACATAGAAGCTACGGTTATTTCTGTATTAATCATGGTTGATAAAATTTTTAGTAGGAGTTTTCTAGCGAGCAATACATCGACTTTAATATTGTGGCATGATCAACCATCGTTAAGGATTAAAAAGTTTTGGGATACTTTTGACGTAATTGTCCTTGATTGTAGTACTTGAATTGTGGAAATAAATGTGTCAATATATCAGTTACAGATATTACTGATGAAACTTTCTTTTGACTATGGCTTTATCGGTATTATTTCAGCCTGTTCATTAGAATGGTCGAAGAGACAAAAGTTTAGATTTAGTTTTTCGCAGAAAAACCCAGATCAAACGGATTAATTTTTCACAGATCTATCTAAAATATAACGCAAATGACTTTTGTGATTCATTATCATCCACATGGTAACTTGTGCCACCTTTGTATAGTGGCCAAGAACAGAGGTGATTTACTGAATAAAGTTCAACACAAAATGTGCACTTGAATAACTCGATCACCGTTTAGGGCTGCCTTCAGTATAGTTGAAAAAAAGGAAGCTGCCCTGAACGCATTGAAAATCCAGTGTAAGGGAAAACTGAAAATCTAGTGGATCATTTAAAATTCCCGTTGAAATTATAACACCACCTACTGGCATATCTCTCAACTATAATATATGGAAGTTTTAGTATATAACTAATGGGTTTACAATTGCAAGGTCAAACAAATTTTTCATCTTAAAAACTATAAATGAAGGAAACCTGAAGTTTTCAAAGGTAACATTATCATGATTAAGAGAAGTTATCGGATTACACCATATTTTGGACCTCAATTAAAATACAATTTAAATTGTATTTCTTAATTATGACAAACAAAGTAAGTATATTAGGATTTGATAAGGTTAAGCAACACCGCGATTACCGTTTTAATGTTTCTGTTAAATATTAGATAGTCGCTATGGCAAAACGACGTTTTTACGATAGAAGTCAATTTCAACGAATTTTTTTGTCACAGAAAATGAGCTATATCTGACGATCGAAGTGGAATGGCTCACAACTAATCTCTGACAACCAAGCATAAGTGCCATGTAAGAAATTTAAATTACTTTAATTAAATTATTAAATTTCAGATTTTTGGGGATAGGCAATTTCTAGATAACGCTAAGCATTATCACCTTTACCTGTGTACGCGCCATACCTATTTTCTAATCAAAACAAAGAAAATTGAAACTTAAGTCCAATATTATTATTTATGAGTATACATGTTTATGATTATCATCAATTTATGGTATAATTTAATTCACACATCTAGGTCAAGGAAATTTATGAATTATAAATCTATAGAGAATGCATTTCAAAGAATACAAATAGGAGGAAAATGTGGATGCGTCTCATAACTTCGACATTATGTCGCCATCGTTAAATATAAACCGATTTTCATGTTGCTGATGCAATCGAATACTATTTTGGAGGATGAGATATAAATAAAAACACAAAAGTTTTTGGTAATAAAATGAGACGAAATGGATGAGCTGAAAGCACGAAGCTTGAAAATGTCTGAAACAATACTAATGAACTACATATTCGAAAAATAAAATTATCTAATCGATTAAACTTTAAAGGTCATGTTATATCCGAACTTGACCTAATGGTAAGAACAATTAAGATTTTAAGGATACCAATTCGAAGGATTGGAAGAACCTGCCAAGATTTTTTATATTGAAATAAATTACTTAAATATGAACAAATGTATTTTTTTATTTTTAACGTTTTTTACAGCCAATGTTACCCGTGTCAGTTTCGAACACGAGGTCAGGTTTTCATATTGATGTTAACAATTAAAAGAAGCCAAATCGCACTTTACGCCTTGCGGAGTCATCTTCGTCGACAACGACCTCTTCGCCTACCGAAAGGTGGCTCTTCCTTTTAAAATCACTGTATCATTCTGTTTGGAACATAACTGAGCCAGCGTTGTGCTATCAACGTATAATTCTTCTCTTGAATGTTAGAAACCATCTTAAGTGCTCATCTGTCAACGTCCAACGCTCACAACGCAAATGACAACGGCTTTGATCAACTGCCCGATTGCTTATCTGCATTTGCAAGATATTTTGAGTTCAGAAGTGGGCGTATAGGATATGTGTATGTTTCCAAATGGATGTTTTTTTAAGGAAAGAATGTACTTGTCACTTTGAGATCGTGAGCGATCGCAAAGTCCCTCATTCTTTCCCCATTTTCGGTCGCAGTTCTACGAACCTATATTACGTCGGGAATACGGACCTATATTATTACATAAGTGATTTAGCATATCAATCCAGCTCTAGCGTTAAAATCATCTCATGTGCAAGCGAAGCTTACACATTCAATTATCGACTGCTTGGAAGTCCAACACAACCGTTGCCTAATGAGAAATCATCTCTAAAGATTTTCGAAGTCATCTAATTTGTGTAGCAATGTTTAGCTTTGCGAATCATAGTCTCCACTTTTAGGCCATCGAGTTTGTCGGGGAGCCACGAGTTCTAGCCGCCGATACTCTTTCATGCATGTGATAAGGCCGTCAAACGCACCAGTTTTCTAAGTGACTGCACGTTCGCGGGTCGATCATTAATCTAATGTCCGGGTATTTAAGCGGGGGATCGTTGTTGTTTTGGCGGTATCAAATTTTGTTTCTTTTGTTAACATTTGAATTTTATACGGATGCAAAAAAATCAGTTGACTTTTATTTTTAGCCGGAGGAATGCCAATATCGGTTTAGGAAAAATATCTTCTTGAAAATAGGAGAAACAAGACCAAATATTACTGAGACAATTGAACCCAGGTGAGGTTATGATACTACTATTCAATATGATATATATAGCGGTCTCAAGAAAGAATAGAATTTCCTGGTGTTGATATCATTAGCTTTCTCCAAAAGTAACATTGTGCCATATCCAAAAGTAACATTTTTTGTCGACAGGTTTGTCGACAAGTTTGTCGAGGACAGGAAAAATGAAGAACGGAACGTATTTCTTTCTGTAATTTCGAAAACAAGACTTAATCGAAAGCATCCTCTCCTTCGTGGATTTTGTATGGGCCATTTGGGATTGTTGGGGCCATTTAGGACGTCACGTGCGGAAACATTGGAGAAATAGAAGATCATAAAGGAAAAGACACCAAGATGAACATAAACACGTTTCGAAGTATTCGACTGAGTAGTCTATGAAGCGAACAAACAATGACGAAATTAAACTGAAATAGAACATTGAAATTATAAGTTTGTAGCTTAACCGGTTTATTATCAACATTGACAGAATATGCAATGGTAGATTAATTATCTTGATATTATGTTAGGAAGAGGTACGCCCGTTAACTAAATTGAAAACAAAGACAGAATATACGATGAATACCATACACATCAGAGGCTAAAATAAATGGTACAGTTGCTCATGCACACTATCACTAGTAGAGGATGTTATGTTATTGCGGCTGCTAACGCACACTTAGACCGGCGTTTGGGTCCGTTGTGTACCACTTTTTATGTACGACTGGATATAGGTCCGATTTTTTCGTAGAACCATCTGCGCATTGCATAGCTCCATGTCAGCCTATAGTACTGACATGAACGATAGGAAGGATTCTAAATTCGACAGGGGATCAAGGATGTGTTCATTCACACCACCGATCGCACCGCCCAAACGATCGATGGTGAAAAATCCCTTTTTGCATCTTGCCATGGGATGATTCGAACCCGGTACCTTCCCCGCTCCAACTGCAGCAGCTTTAACCACTGCGACTCCTGGGCGGTTTAGTAGATGATCAATTACTCATTTATTAAATTGACCCGTATCTTGTTGGATATAAAATCAGATATTGCGCTACTGTAGATATGAAGCATCTAACTAAGATGAATAAAGCCCAAAAAAACAAGATCATTTAGACGATGCAATACTTGCTACACAGCACGAATCTTTTAATGGCGAACTATAGGAAGAATAACAGTCTTTAGCAAGCTAAATATATTATGTACTTGTAAATAAAGTCAACCAAAGCATGAGTAACAAAGACAATACATATATTAATGATAGGCCTGGACGAAAATATATATAATCAGATTTTAAGAACTATAATCATGTTTGTTTTTGTCTAAGACAAAAATTAATGAAACAAAACTACAGCGGATACCATTCGCCCTATGAGTGTAAGAATTATGGATGCGTTTGAACATAATAGATGAAAATTTCCCATTATAATATAATTAAGATTTGAACTTCTCAATTTCCAAAACTTGAATTACTTTTGTTGTACGGAACCAAAATGATTCCGTACAACAAAAGTAACTATACAAAAGTAACTATATGGACAAGCTACAACGGTGGTTAAAGCTAAGTCAGTTGAAGCGAAAGGTATTAGATTTAAATCCCAATAATTAGATGTATGAATTAAGAGAATACTTATATGTTCGAGAATGCTTATTTTTCCTTTTAAGCCCAAATTGTCTATCTGAAGCACGCCCAACAAACTCGCAGTCCTCCTTCAACGTCCTACTCTTACGCCGAAGCCAAATCGAGAACGTACGGGAGCCGATTTTTTTCAATCGATTATGTATTTGACCATGACCTTCTATAGGAGTGGATAGTCATGGGTCTCCATCTTCCATGTTCATAAGATACTGTGAAACAATGCATTGTACAGATTCATAAATCAAGCACATAGTATAGTTTTCTTCTTAACCAAATAATAAAAAATGCGATCATGCTTCTAATCATAAAAAATGCTGATAAGTCAAATAGACCAAAAAATAATTTAAATAAAGTAAGAGTGCTGTGGCTAGTCAACAATCAAACTCAAGAAAATGAAACAATAATCGTATTTACTCGCGTATCCACTATCCATCAATAAATAACCGTTGATCTCAGCAAAATGACAAAGAGAATTTCAAATACAAACATTTCTTTTATCAATCAAAATTTACTTATTTTCAAAAACGATTTTAATCAAATAACAAAGTTTGTTTCTTATCACAATCGTACAGGAATAATTCCATTACAATTATATACATAATTGTACCCCCATGTTTACTTCGTAGCTACATGCCACATCCATATATGTACGTTTATAAAAATATAAAAAAGGACATGGTAATTGTCAAAATTTGTGAAAAGGATACACTATCTATATATAACTATCTCACTTAAATAAATATGTACGCAAATAGTTTTTCATAAAACGCAATTTGTTATCATCGGTATTGGCAGTAGGACTAAAAACTTAATTTGTCGGCTTTTCTTCCACTTACTTCTATAGGATTTGCATCATCTGCATTTACATAAAGCACTAATAGTAAATTAAAAATAAAAAAACTAAACAACTTCATTTTAACTCGAATATACTATTTAATTGTTATCACCGATAATTCCATACGATATCACACCTTATCAATCACTTAGTTTAGTTTTATTAAATTACAAAATTTTTTCGTATAAGAATGTTTTCGCGATTAAATTCGAATTACAATTGTTAAATGGAAAAAGTTTTAAAAAATAAATTCAAGTTTTCCCAATTTCACGCTGAAAAGTTTAATCTTTCTCTGTTGTTCGTATTAAAAAATACGAATAATGTATACTTGTCTCGCTTTATATTATTATATACATTTTAGCTGTCACTTATGACATTTAATCACAGTGTTGCCAAATTTGCAAATTGCGAAATTCAAAAATACGTTTGATGATAAAAACAACATTTTATTTATTTAGTTCTTCCATTAAATTACAAAGTATGACAAAGTTTTTAAACAGTAGACATGTTCATTTTTTGCGTCCACTTCCAATCCGTGTATTTGAACGCACAGTCACCTTCGCTGCACGCGATTTTGGAGTCATGACTTCTGGACTATCCGGAATTTCATTGTCTGAATTGTTATCTTCCAAAGGAGTGTTTTTCTTTGTTTTACGATTAATATTAACAATTACGTCAGCATCAAAACTTGCATCCAACTCCAAATTGAATTCATAAACTTTTTTCGCTTTACCTGGCTGACTTTTTATGTTATTGTTTACAATAATTTCTCCTTTAGAAGAAGCCGCAGTTGATTTGATAGGTGGCCGTTTAGTTGGCGACTTGATTGTAATTGGTGTTGCAGGTTTTTTCTTTTTAGCCGGTATTTCTACTGGTTCCTCTTCGTCGATGTGTTCAGGACTACTGACACGCTTCCGAGCCGACACCGATTTCTCGGCTTTCGATGTTAATTTTGCGGTTTTAGATGGTGCTGTCTTCGAAACAAATATCAAATTACCGGAATTAGAATAACCGAGAGCCTTTATATCCACTTCAAAATATTTACGTAATTTCACATAGTCAGGTGTATCGTTGTATTTCATGTTAGCTACTATCTTAAATAGTTGTAAGACCGATGATGGTAAATCTGAATGACATTTTTTAACAGATGCTTCTACATTCTTCATGAAACTATCTTTTAACTCTTGGACTTGTTTTGGTTTATCTAAGCACGACTCCCATGGCAGTTTTCCGCCAAGCCAATGAACCAGATTGTATCCTAATATTTCTAAATCACCTCTCATTGTTGGAACACCATTATGCGCATCACGTGAGGTATATTCAATTGTTCCATTATGCATCTTTTTCGGGTCGGGTTTATAATCTTTGGTTGTGTAGTGGCTAGCTAAACCAAAATCAACCAAATAAGCTTGCTTTTCATCTTTACCAAAACCTAAAAGAATATTGGCGCCCTTTATATCTGCATGAACATAGGTGCGACTGTGAATATATTCCAAAACTTCTAACATCTGAATCGCAAGTCGGAGTACTGTTGATTCTGGAATTCTTCGGTTGTTCGTTAAAAATAAACTCCAAAGGTCTTTACCAAATCTTGGCATGATAAGAAATCGAACCTTATTACCATTTATTTCAACTGTTCCACTCGATACATAATGTGGCATGCCAAGAGAAGTCAACTTATGGGATTTCTTATAGGCTTCAACTGAAAATAAATGTGACATCATCTTAATATAACAAACAAGCTTTTCTAATATACAATTACTCACTGTCTTCTAGCTTTCCGTTTCTTAAATAAAAATGCATTTCTACAAATAGAGGTCCATTTTCATGTGGTTCCTACAAAATAGTATTATAATAAAAATATTTTTTAATAAATTCCATCTTACTTACTATTTTTACAACATATTCATAATTATCAACAGATTTCGTTTTACTATCGCCCGAGCAACATGAATATATATCTCCAAATCCGCCTGAACCGATTGCCGGACCAATTTTCCATTTACATTTGCGATTATCTTCAAAAACAGTTCCAACAGCAATTGGCGGTGATTTGACATACCCGTTTGCCCCTTTCTTTTTTATCGGCGCTCTTTTTGTTGCAGCTTTCTTTTTATCTGCCATTTTTACAAAAATTCTTGATTTATTTTAATTGCTACAGCCAACACAAATTACAGTTTTATACACTATATTTTCAATATTATTATAAGAAAAAATAAACAGACGGAACATAACCAATAAAGGTTACAATAATTTTAATTGTTATGATATTTTGAAACGAAAACTTGCCCTGCTATAAATATTAATTTAGCTATAAAAGGGAAATTTTTTTAATTGTGTCGATTGGGTAGTTTAGCTCAAGTTCTCCAACTGACCGTATCTATTCTCAAAATCAACTTTTTCATGTTCCACAGAATAACCAACTTTGTTAGGTGATTGACGATTGGAAAACCTAAAATGCGATACCTATCGGAGAAAAAAATAACTGTGACACCCAGATAAAAATATTTAGTAAACGTCAAATTCCATAGGTTTATGCATTAAAAAGTTGTATAAAAATTTTCAATATTGTTTTACAAATATATTTTAGCTAAATATGTTTATTATTCAATTTAATTTGAAATATGTTCTTTATGTTTTATAGGATAACAAAAGAATTTTGTTTTATTTAGTGTGTTATATATGTTTAATTTAAAATTCAAAAAGTTCATTTTTTTTTTTAACAATATGTCAAAATTAAATGTCTCTTAATATTTTATTTTATTATCTAGTTAGACTCGAGTATATCTGAAAATATTTTATTTGTGTTTTTAATGTCCCGTCGTATGTTTTTAAATAAGTTATAGCTATTTGCATTTTAGGAAATACACAAATATTGACATTTATCTGGGTGCGACAGTTACATTTTCTTCCGCTAGAGAACCCATTCCAATCGTCAATTAGAGATTAGTTTTATAAATTTGGTAAAAACCAAATCTATAATTTGTAAAACAATAATACTGAAAGGAAGTTGTAATATAAAATAGTCGCTCGAGTTAGTAATATGAAAAGTACTTAACACTCGAAGGTAGATTTAATGAAACATTACGATTTATGAACATCTCTCTGCTACCTTTTCAGAATGTAGAATCTGTTGGTCGATTCATCTTCCATGTTAGTTCTATAGGCTACCATGGGCCAACGCAATGCTTAGATGGAAAATAGTGCAAGGTTTTAACGCATGTTAATGAGTCGCATTAACGTGGCAGTAATGTATGAAACCAATAGATAGCGCGCACCAACTGAATAATCAAATTTTTTTTAAAATCTTTTTACTGGTTTCTTTAAAGTGACTGTAAAATATATAATATGACATAAAATATTTTGTGAAATTTCAAAATAAATATTTTTAACAATTTTATAAGGCTATAGTTGTTATTTAGGAGAAACGGTCAATAATTTTATATTATCACTCCTTCATACGATTTCCATTTAAGTATTACAATATTATTTTTTAAATTAATATATTGTTTGGACATCAAATTTTAATAGTTGCTCAGAAACTTTCAAGGCCATTATTAACGTTGTCCATACCTAGTACTTAGAGTATTTCGTAACGAATAAGTTTGTTAAACCTAATTATTTACTTGAAACAGTCACCATTCAAAGTTTTAAATTTTAGAATGTTTAAAAATCTCTGTCCCAGCTGTCTGTCTTGTTTAAGACTGTTCATATATCGTTAATCTTAGATTACTTTTAACAGATTGATTGGCTGTTTGATCATTCCATGTTTCAATTAATTATCGAATTTCAATCTTCTTAATAGTGTCATTTAAAGTCATTTGTTTTTTAAATATTTCTAACAAAACAAGTATTTATTGCGTTTTAACCCCAAAATCTTTAAAATATATAGTTTTGTTGTTTTCTTGTCATATTTTAACTTGTTTCTATACGCCGCATAGCTGTTTATAGGACAGATGCTATAAACAATTTAATATGGCAGCACCAAAAATTAAAAAAAAACTTCCAAACAAACGCTGTTGTTCGGCGGGTATTGGAAATTTTTCATTAGTTTGTATTGTGGCGTCTCTCCTCTCTGATGTTAAAAAGTGAAAAAATAATATTTAACAGAATTATATATTAAACTTTTATAATAAATTTTTATTTTTTGATTTAATTTGTTTTGTGAACTATATTTAACATTTAATAATACAAAATGGTATAAAAATAAGTTAGTTACATAAATAAAGTAAAATAGGAAAATCTTGATTTGTGTTAACATAACCTCAACTTTGGTGTGGCAATTTTGATCATTTTTCTTAATTTACAGGCTGGTGGCAAAGCTGGAAAAGATTCGGGTAAAGCTAAGGCGAAAGCAGTATCTAGATCGGCAAGAGCGGGATTGCAGGTAAAATTGTTATTTTAATTCTAAGTGCCAAGTGACGTAATTTTTGGCGCGTTTAATAAAAGCACTGTGTTTGTATTTTAGTTTCCTGTTGGAAGAATTCATAGACATTTGAAAAATCGTACAACCAGTCATGGCCGTGTTGGCGCAACAGCAGCAGTATATTCAGCAGCTATTTTGGAATATTTAACCGCTGAAGTGAGTATTTTTAGTTTGTTGATCGTAGCCGCCATTTTGTTATTGCGATTGGGCTTGTGTCTTAAATATTTTATCAATTGGAGGTTTTATTTTCAAAATTATCATATAGTCTTTCGTAATCTTATGTAAATATATGTTTTTCTGTTTAATATACTGTAACAATGTTTTACTTTATTTCATTATAGGTATTGGAATTGGCTGGTAACGCATCAAAAGATCTTAAAGTAAAGCGTATCACACCGCGTCATTTACAATTAGCAATTCGAGGAGACGAAGAACTGGATAGTCTGATCAAAGCCACCATTGCTGGTGGTGGTGTTATTCCTCATATTCATAAATCTCTTATTGGTAAAAAAGGAGGTCCCGAATAACCAATCTAAACTATTTCTGATAATAAGCAAATTTTCCTTTTTATGTTTTATTTCCTTTTAAAAAAAAACAATATTCTTATTACTTTTAGTAAAAATAGAGAGATAAATGTATAAGACAAAGGGAAAATTATGAATTCATTCAACACAACAAAACTGTCGTTTTGTTTTTTAATTTTATCTATAAATTAATTTTAAGATTATATGTAAAAGTAACTATTACTAAAAAGGATTTTAAGTTAAAGTTTTATGATTTTCATTATATTTTCATGTAATTTTTTAAAATAAATTTCTTGTAAAAAAATTAAATATATAAAAATAAAAAAAATTACGTTATTTTGAAATTCACTGTAATTTATACTATATAGTTCCTGAATCCATCTATCACCAACTGAAGTTATTGGCCGTTTGAAACTGTCAAATTTATTGTCTAGTTTCCACTCTCCTGCACCAGTTGTGCTAATTTCACTGTATTGTTAAAAGTTCAGTGAACTTTGTTTTTAAAAATATTTCGTACTCGATCAACAACAACTATCCCAAAAAGTATTCTTTATTTTACATACTTGCATTAAAATTCTGATGAAAATCTTAAGAAATTTGTATTATATGGAAACGTCAAAAAAAAATATTTTCATGGAGAACCCAAAAATGGATTTTTTCGATTAGTTTGCAATTTGTTTTATTATTTTATTTTAAAGATTAAAATATAAAAAGGTTTTACCATAACAAAGCTTTCTAATGGTTTAATTATTTGATTACATCACTTTATAGATCTAGTTCATAAACCTTGTTTAGTATTTTAAAGAAACAGTACCATACATCAGTAAATCCTTTAGGTAGATATTGGTTCTCACCACGCAAAGTTTAATTCTGATTGTTAAGGTTCGTAAAACGAGTTTGACAGATTACATATGTGTACGCACAACAAAACCTCAAACAGTAACGAAATTAATGCAAATCAATCCTGTTTGTCTTTTATATAAGTGACAGGGCATCTCTAGATAAGACGAAGGGTTCCTTAATATCATATAATGAAACTATATTTTAGATTCTTCTGTAGTAGGCGCCTACCTCACTCGTTTAGTAGCTGATAATGACCTACCTTAGTGTTAGTGGCATTTCGTTCATTGCAAAACACCTTGCTTGATTCGTATGACATCACATAAAGTCTGATCTACTTTTGCTGTCAAAAGACACGAATTCTCTTGTTTCGAAACAGTTGATTTCTATCATACAAAGAGTAGTTCTTAGAGTGGTAGCAATTCAAAAATTCAGCAACATAATCGTTCTCTTAAGGCATAAGTGAAAGAGAACCACCAAGTGTTTCAACCAAAAGATTAAATAATATTAAACGGGTTTTATAAACACCTCTGTAATCTTGATCACATCCTTGATAATGTATAAACGATCAAAAGGCTGTATATAGATCATTCTATAGATCGTGAATCCATCGTGATCGATGGCGACCGCATTTACAATTAAAATTCCGATTTCAGCAATGGACGAAGAGGATATAAACATAAAGCATGATTACGTGCGACAAGGCTCTTATTATAATTCCTCTCTCACACTCTAGTACCATGAATAATTAGATACTTAATATCTAATCACTCCCTCAAACGATTTGTTAATTATTAAGTTTCAGGAAGAAATTATTTTTCCCTGTCACTCAGACTCGATTGGCCCATTGTGATATCTCTTCCCAGGCGTACACTCTCAGTCTCGAAATTTGTTTGTTCTTCTAATGAAGTCCAAGATATCTGGTATCCTCAAGGTCGTGAGTTGATCCTCAAATAAGAATTGAAATGTGATGCAATGCAGTGCAGTATATGAGAAGAGTATGGAACAATAGAAGCACAAGTGCTCAAATGTTTCTTCTTCTCCTCCTCCACACTGTGGAGTATTCATTCGGAACATGTGATTGTTTAGAGAGTAATGCCCCGTGAGAGAAGATTTTGGATAGTCGACAAGAGATGAGGTTGTCCCATCTCTTTTGGTGCATATATCTCTTTTAAAATAATAACGTCACTCTTAGTGCGGGTTCAGGTTCAACAAAAGTACAAGCTAAGCCCAAACGGACTAAGTTATCAGCCAATACCTTTCCATTGATACCCATGTGACTAGGTATCCGAGTGAAGACTGCCTAGTCGATTTAGGGCAATTATCGCCTAAAAACAAGTTACGATGAAACAGTATTGGAAACAATCGTCTTTAGAGCAGTTTGGCTGTAAGAAAGGATGCAAATACGACAATCTCTGCAGTTCATCTCCTTTACAAAGAGCGCAGCTATCAAAATTGCAGTAAATTTCGTATCCACTATTAAGAGAGAAATAATTCGACCTCAGGATTTTGTATGTATAACCCGGCATCAGCTAGATTACAGAATACTGATCCGTCAGTAAGATTATTATATCGGCACTGGAGGGTAAGATGGGCTGTTATAGTCATATGTGATTTTCGGTAATAGTTACACAAAATAATTTCCTGAAGACGTGCTTTTTCAGCATAGTGTCCGAGTACACGATTAGCAGTTGTGTACCGGCCCATCTTCCTTCATATTTTACAGTGCCCAGAAGAGCCTAGTAGATGGTCTCTCTCTCTCTCTTGTAGGCGAGCATTTGTTTACGTAGTGCACCCTTTGATCCATAGATCAAGCCACAGCAGACACAAAGCCATCCCAAGAGCTGCCATAGGTGTGGTGTGTATAGCTCCTGCAATACCCAGACAAATAAGTCTTTGAACGCGATTTAGAGGTCGTCCTCCAACCCCACTTATTGTTCTAGGCCACCAAATAAGTGCGGTAAACGGTACCATGGGTCTGATCACCGAAAAGACACCAAATGACTGTTTTGGATGTCCAGTAAATTGTACATATGCTTTGTTGCATTTCCCTTTGTGGCGTTCTGAGCAATTCCAATAAATCAATTAAATTATCTCACAAAATAAAAAAAATGACGTCATTCAATGACGTCTTCAGATCGAAGCCGGCCTAGTGGATTACAAAGATACAAGCAAACAACTCGGATTACAATAGACATTCAATTTTACATAAAGCTACACGCTGCACCTTCTATATTATATGTCAAGTAATGGTCCAATCTGGTCGAATCGGTCAAGAAGGGATGATATATGGTATTTTTAACAGGTCTGACGCCCATTTAACTACTAAACACCCTATGAAGATTACCTCCAACCAAGAAACTGTAACTTCCTGAATTTCTTATCGTATGAATTAGTTGGGCCGAGGTTTATAAAACCTACCACAGAATCCGTTTTTTCTAGCTATGTCTCCTGTGCATATTAAATGGGATTCTCGAAAGTGAGTTTCACTGAGAGGTTAATAACCTTTGAATCGACTAGTCATCCAGGTTAATCAAGTCATTACGGTAGTGATTGGATTATTCGAAAGATGTTTTGTGAGTACATCTCGTATCGTTTTTGCAGAGGAATTATCATTCTCATTTTCTAATGTACTAATTAACACAGAGCTTCTAACATTTGGAAACGTATAATAGAAACTTATAAAGCAAGGGAATGTGGCTGGAATTATGATTTCCTTCCGAAATAGAGATTTCAGTTCCAATGATTTGTTAAAGTTTAGAAGCACCTATTGTGGTTTATGCTATTATATTTCATAACAAGGAATGTGATATCCCCGATAATTTGTAAACACGTTGTGTTCATTCTTTGTGAAAGTGAAACCACATATCTTATATGCAGGTAATCCAAATAAAGGCTTGCATATGCAGATGATATATGTTTCTTTAGACTGAGTGGCAAAGGGGTGACAGAGATCAATTTCAAAACATTTAAAGTGTTTTTAATAATGTGAGAATAAGCCTGGAAAATGGAAGGATTGTCCCCTCAGAAAAAGACAATCATTCTAACATAATTAATCTAATATATGAAATATGGATAATAATAATTGATAACTTGTGCTGAAAAGATTATCCAGGAGTAAAGATATCTTCAAGACCCATGCTATCGAATTTTTTTACTTATCAAAACGAGTGATACACGATGTGCGAGACTATACAGACGATGTACGAGTATACCGCAATAGCTGCCGATAAATATTTACTTATGTATAATTCTGGCTGGAGGTTAAACAAAATATATTCTTAGTTGTTAAAAAATGGCCAGAAAGTTCAGATATTACTTTTCCGAATTTTGACTGAGAAAGCAAGATTTCTGGGCACTATCTTAAAAAGTAAGCTAAGTTTATGCTGGATAATACATAGAAGAAAATTTCAAAACAAGCATAACATAAATTATTCATGTGCCAACAAGCGTTATCACTGTCCTTTGATATCATGGATGACATCGGGAATTTGTGTTTAATTCCTGATCTCATAATTGCAAAGGACTTGATATGTGACAACAATACGACGTATATGTTGGGCCATATACCACACGCATGGTTCTTCTTCCTTCTTATACCCATCGATCTAGTTTAAACTGTCAAATTCATAAGAACGTATCCGATCGATACTCTGTACAATCTCGTCACTCCCTCAAATGTGTGAATACTACTACTGAAATCAGGTTGTAGCACGTTGATTTTGTGACCAACGGAAGCTGAATACTGTTCCATGAATCAAGTATCTCTTTAACTCTATTCCCATTTGATCCGGTCATGCACAGATATCCAAGAACTTGATTGAAATTTAGGAAATTTTAGGAATAAGAAATTGCCTAGACGAGTTTAACTTTTGCTAAGGATGCTAACAACATTATACTAAAAATTATCGTACTTGTCTAACAGTAGAATTAATTGCGAAAGTTTAGTTTTTATCAGCATTGTAGTTGAGTCACTGTCATTTTACACAGATGTACTTATTTCTTTGGTATTTCCAGATATTCTAGCGCATGCTTGCCTGAAATCAACGAATACATGTTATATATCATGAATGTTTCGCAGTAGTTGGAAGTAATAATGCGAAACAAAAAAATTGATCAGTGACTAACCGATTGGGACGGGATACATTTTCGTACTCCCTGATAATTTCTTTCTGACCAGAGTCAGAGCAGTGCTGATTTTACGGTTAACTTAAATTCTTCGGGTATAGCTTCTTTTTGCATATATCGAATAAGGTCGGAAACTTCTATAATAAGGTCGGTAATTTCTGGAAGAGCCAATAATTCTAGCCTATACAGCTGCTTCGTAAATATAATATAAAAACGAGCTAAGGCATATCATGTTTTTTAAGTGACTGTAAGTTCTATGTATTGATCTTTAATATCGTGTCTGGGTGGTTAAGCGAGGGTACTTTTATTTTTTTATATTGTTGATATTTGTAAAAGTTAAAAATTATGAAAATGCGGTTCGTAAGCTCAGCGATTCAATCATATTTGGTCGCCTCCTACGGCGAGTTTTGATTACAGTTTTTATACATCAAAATAGACTACCAACATGCAAATTTTCGAATTGACAAATGACAATAACGAAGCTATTCATACCCACCTATCAACAGAGTAGAAAGTTAGCTGCCATCGCAAAGGATGAAGAACAACAAAACCGCTGGAACGTGGAAAATTAAAATTAATTATTCAAAGAACATGTATTTACCCACAACCACAAAAGTTGTATTAATTAGTTGCTTCCCAATTGATCAACCGCTAGTACCTGCTACTATATCGCTAGAAATTCGATTCTTGTCTTTGCTAAATATGGGTTATTTAACATAGATAAGAACTAAACTACTAGCGGGTAGTACCCGCCGGGACTAGCGGTTGATCGATTGGAATGCAACTAATGAAAATTCCTATAAGAAAGATGACCTGAGACAATGCAAAATACTGACATGACTTCCTAATAGAATTTCATCGAAATATACTCGAAATATAGAAATTAACGAAACCGACTTTGAACTTAGACAAAGTTGCATCGATCACAATGTTCATAATGAATGATATTAAAAATTACACCTACACTTCTTGGATTTTGGACGGCACAATACACAGGACTTACCAAGAAATTAATCGAAAAAACTAAATGGATGCATTCAATCGAGTTCAGTACATAAGCCGACCAAACATAATATTACAGTCAAGGATCAAGATAAAGATGTGTATTGCCGCCACATCTATTCCTAGTATCATGACAGTGTCATGAGAAAATAGTTGATCGTACACCCACCAAGGTCACGAGTAGTTAGGATTGACAAAGGAAATCAATGACCTGGATTAGGAAGATGACATATACGTGCTATACCTTACTGATGTGCAACTGAAGCTACCTATCTCAGTGAAGGAATTTTACTAAAGCTGGCTATCCTGAGACAAGCAGTCGTACAACGACATAAAAAGTTATTTGGAATGGAACGTAAAAGGTTTAATGTGGCGTTCACAAATACGACGAATAATCACGCCACAATAGTGAAGTATAAACAAAAATAATCGAAAAAAGATTTCGAGTCAAATTCTGTAAATTCGCTAGAACTGTTGCAACATATCCTCACAGTATATATAGAAACGAAATGCAACATACATCAAGTCCGGTCGCATATGCGATGGATGATGAGATGGATTTGATCTTTTCGATCACACAACGAGTCAATGACGTCATCAGATCGAAACCGGCCTAGCGAAACGAATATTGCAGACCACATACTACAAAGATGCCATACATTTCAAGACAAACGTCTTCATCGGCTGGTTGATCCAGCGCCCTAGCTGTCAATCAATGCCACTCTGTGGAGTTCAAAGTTTAACTCCCGCCATTCATCATTAGCTGTCACGATAGCTCCCTGCATCACTTCAACAATTCCATAACCACCCTCCATCGAATTGCTTACCCACCCGTCATATTCTCCAGATTTAACCCCCAGCGACTTTTTCCTGTTTTCAGATCTCAAGAGAATGCTTGCTGAAAAGAAATTTAAGTCTAATTATGAAATAATCGCTGAAACTGAGTCCTATTTTGACGAAAAAGAGAAATTACTATATGTACTATAAAATCGCTATACTCGTTGTATCGCCCTCGAAAGCAACTATGTTGAATAATAAAATCGAGTTTTGTTAAAATTTTGTTTTTTTCTTACTTATCCTACGGACTTATTGAGTGACCTGTTATTATTCATTTTGTTCATTAATATAATTTTGTCTTTTTGAGGCGTTCAGAGTAACTGAAATAGTTCGCAAATACAATTATCATCACGGCACAATCAATCAATTAATAAAATCGATATTTCGAGTTCTTGTAATTCTCTAGCACTGTCACGTCACGACTGAACGATAACGGTACATATACGAATCGCACAGTCTGGTAGCATATGCCAGATGGATTTTAATTCTTTTCGATCACACATGAATGAATTACAATTTACTCTGGTTGCATTGGGTATAGTTGCTGATACTAAAACGTTCAACACGACTAATAGGAATTATCAACGCTGTGCCAGAAACTCGATGGTACGAATAAATAAAAAGCCAATTAGTCCTGGAGACAAATGAACAATCAAAACGTTAAAAGTCTATATGGGCTCACCGTTTAGTAGAACATGCGCGAACCGCGGTTGTTGCTTCAAGTTGTACAATCGAAAAAATTACGAGTACTGCTGAAGCAATTATGGATGCATCCATCACGCAAGATCAACGTAACAGGTTTACGCTCAAACGAATCGACTCCAAATACTTTATCATCTAATAATTCACAGGGCTTGGCCAAACTCGATTGGAAATTAATAAACTAACCAGAAATATGGAGAAATAAATGTTGCAGCACGATCAAAATAGAAATAGGAATCGATGCCAAATATGAAGCAGTAGCGATCGAAGTCGCAGTTTAACATCAGGTTACTGCTGGTATTACATAAAGTCCATGCCATAAATCGTACGGGCCGGATGATATAGTTCCAAACAAATGAAACGGATCTGCCGCCACTTGGGATTCATCAGCTGATCATCCACACGAAGGCATAAGCAGATTTGCTTTTATTGATAGAAAGATCTGCGCGATCATTTCTTATCGACACTGGTGCCAATGTATCAAGTTTTACAGCTGTATAAAAATACCTAGCTCAATGAAACTATAAACTGCCAACGGCTATCTTTATAAATATTCATCAGGCATATGCGACCGGACTTGATGTATGTTGCATTTCGTTTCTATATATACTGTGAGGATATGTTGCAACAGTTCTAGCGAATTTACAGAATTTGACTCGAAATCTTTTTTCGATTATTTTTGTTTATACTTCACTATTGTGGCGTGACTATTCGTCGTATTTGTGAACGCCACAGAATTCATTCAATTTTACCATCGTTTTTATCGATCTGTGCCACAGTGCATTGCCTTGGTGACATTTTTCTTTAGCAAATGTGGCCGTTTCTTTGCGATTTCAGCCTTCAATCGATCCAAAAAAGCACAGTAATGGTCGCTGCTGATGGTGGTTCCTTTTTGGAGATAGTCGATGAATATAAATTCGCATCTCAAAATATAGACGCCATCACCTTACCGGCCGACTGTTGCGCCTTGGGTTCGGTTAGTCGACTGCTGTCCACTCAGCTAATTGTCTTTTGAATTCTGGTGTGTAATTGTGAATCCAAGTCCCATCCATTGTCACATATCGACGATAGAATTCCATTATATTTTGGTTTTACAGCTCCAAACACTCCTCTAAAGCATCGATTCGTTGTTGTTTTGATCGAATGTGTGCTCACGCGGCACCCACTTTGCACCGAGCTTCCACATACCCAACTGTTCGTGAGAAATGGTAAAACCACTACCATCTGATATCTTCTTAATGTTCATAACCAAACTATGGATTTTTTTTATGTTTTCTGCAATAAAAGCCTCATTTGTGCTGGTACGACCAAATTTAAATTCAGCAATCCAGTTTTCTACCATTTGTCTCGATGGAACAGAGTTCGGATAATATTTATCAAGCCATTGTTTGGTTTCTACTGTATTTTTCATGAAACTCGTAATTCAATTTTTCCATTTTTTTTTCAAAAACAAAAGTTGCTTCACACAAAATGCTATAACTCGCGAATCAATAGTCAGATTGCTGTCAAATTTATACATGTCTCGTTTGAAGGTTAGTACTAAATAAAAATCATATGGAAAAAATTATAGTAACGCCATCTATGGGTTATCCTACGGACTTATTGAATGACCCTATAGAAAGGATCAAATAACTTATAATAACTATAAGGAAAATCGCGTCGATATTATGTGGCAACATGATATAATTGCGGAGAAGAATAAAAGATGGCACTAGTAGTAGTTGAACTAAATGTTTATATGGTTTAACTGCAGTTTTTTATATTCAACAAATTATTAACGAAACCAAAATTTATAATCTAAAAAAAAAATTTAATTTTACAATCGAAATCAGAAATTTTTGAAGTTAATGGGTTTATATTTTTAAATAATAATAAATAAATAAAGCAAAATCTGTTTTTTTTAATTATATCATTTGATTAAAAAATTACCTAGCGTGTCAACTTTTGTTCTCGTTAAAACGTATTTGTATGTCATCTAGAAATCTTCTCCAAAACTTAACGAAATCATGATGTCGTTGGCATTTACTATGAAAATTGACACGATTTCCCTAATAGTATTATAAGTTATTTCGAAAGGATGAACAAAACCAATGCAATACAAATTATTACTTAGGCGACTACTGCGTAAAGTAGTTATGTAAAGTAGTTATTATATACCGGATGTTTCTTTTAAACTGAGACGATCAAATATCTCGAAAGATAGCCACTCTACAGAAAAAATGTCCATAATCAAAATTTAATCATACCGCGGGGAAAATACATTAGAGCAAAAAAAAGTCGCCCACCCCCCGCTTTGTAGGTGGGGTGGGGGTAGCTTTTAAACTAAGATAGGAAGCCATAATTTTTATTGCAGATACGGATTCTACGACTAAAAATACGTATGATTTGAATGAAATATTTTGTTCGGTTCATTATAGATGACGTTGTAATCGACGAAATTCAATATTTTCCATTTCTTCTTCTTAGAGCACACGCGTTCGATTCTGCAATACGTTTGAAATAAAAAACATCACGTTTAAATACTTTAAATTCGTAATCAAAACAATTTATAAATGTACATGGCAGGTGAATAAAATAATTTTAGCTTAAAATAAGTGTTGAAAATGATGGCCTGCGACTTCAATGCACTTATTAATACGCATTTCAAATGATTGTACACAACTGAGAAGTGTGCTTGGTTGAATTTCAGTACACGCATTTCTGATTCGCTCAATCATGTTCTCACGTGTTGTTTGTTCTTGTTTGTAAACTTTGTCTTTGAGATAGCCCCACAAACAGAAATCTGGCGCAGTAAGATCTGGTGATCTGGCGGGCCAATTTATCGGACCAGCTCTACCAATCCAGCGACCATTGAAATCACGATCAAGTATTTCACGTGCCACCACCGAATAGTGTGCAGGACAACCATCATGTTGACACCACATGTTCCGTCTCACTTCTAAGCTCAAATTTTCAAGTAATATTGGCAGTTCATTTTCCCAAAAGTTACGGTACATTTGACCATTCAAGTTGCCTTCAATAATGTGGGGGCCTATGGGTTTGTTGCCAATTATTCCACACAGTTGACAGTCCAAGGACGCTGATGTTCAACTTGACGAAGCCAGTGCGGATTTGTAACACGCCAATAATGCATGTATTGAAAAAATTAAATTTCGTCTATCACAACGCCATCAATCATGAACCGAACAAAATATTTCATTCAAATCATACGTACTTTTAGTCGTAGAATCCGTATCTGCAATAAAAAATATGGCTTCCTATCTTAGTTTAAAAGCTACCCCCACCCCACCTACAAAGCGGGGGGTGGGCGACTTTTTTTTGCTCTAATGTATTTTCCCCGCGGTATGATTAAATTTTGATTATGGACATTTTTTCTGTAGAGTGACTATTTTTCGAGATATTTGATCGTCTCAGTTTAAAAGAAACACCCGGTATAGAACATGAAACCAATTGAAACCACAAATCGTTCAGTATAATTTTGTAGAAACCTAAGCAACAGTTTTCACAGCCTAATCCAATAAACCTTATGACGTGTAAAATGATTCACTATATATTATTCATTTAGACGTTGCACTTATATCGAAATATAATTATTTTATTGATTTATGTATGTAATACTGATACGTATGTGATCTATCTGGTATGTACATACATGCGTTTGTTAATAAGAAAATCGTTGTTCTTAAATTTTAATTATACTTTCGATTCTACGTGACTTGTTTTTATGTGGTTGGGTGAGCTGTTCAGGAATAATTGATTGTTTATCGTTATCACGATTTTATTATAAACAAAACGATAATCATCAAAAAAATACTTAGTTTATTTATTAATATAGTTGTTTGTGGACATAAGAGGATTTAAAACAGTTAAATTTTTAATAACAATATAACATAAACAATAGAATTGTATATAATTTTTTGAAGCACTAGGCCAATTTGGAATACATTTTTAATGGCACTGTAGTAACTGATTCACAGGTGTACACAAGACAAGATAATAATAGTGATGGTTAAATGTATCGCTAGTTGGTATCGTTTGTGCACCCATAGTACACTTGCAGCTTATACAGTTGTTAATAATTATTATACAAATCAATATCGATATTTTGTTGTACAAATAATATTATATTACATTCATGTATACTATATACGAATCGAACGACTCCACTGAATCTCATTATCTATATAAATTTATTAGTTTATTGTAAATGCACATACAAATGTTTTTTATTTTAAATACATAATTTTATAAATAAATAAATAAAAATGGATTATTTTTTCGCTGATAACAACGATAAGATAAGTAAAATTGTAAATTGTGCGACGAACAAAAATATTTTCTAATTATATCGTCAATTTAACTACAAGGGGTGTTCGCGACATTGTGTATTGATCAAAATTGTAAAATTCGGCATGAATTGTGCATACCAAGAAAGTGAATACCAATGTTATAGTGAAATAAAAGTGAATTGTGAAAAGAAAAGTGGGTGAAGTTAATATTTGATAATAGTAAATTATCAAAAACTACTAGAACTACCAGTGTTACCGAAATTTATGATTAACTTACGAATACGATGGTGATAACGATAAGATATACTTTGGTAAATATTTACAATAAAATAAAAATGTTTTTTTATGAAGAATTTAAATGAATGTTGGGTTGACAGTTTGTAAAATCAATGGTCACATAATTCATTCGAATAGGTCCGATGTTGGCATGTTATGACAACTTTAAAGTTTTTCAAATGTATTATCAATCACATTTAATATTTGACTCATTTTCTGTTTATATTTCTAATTCATATCGTTGGAAGTAATCTTACTATATATAGGGTGTTCCAAAGTCAAACACAAAATCGAGATGTTGGTTTTCAAGAAATTTTTATAAAATGGATTTTTTCAATGCTGCTCTATTAAGCACAAGTTATGTTATAACTTAAGTTATGGAATTCAAACACAGTATGCAGTACTTTTTGCACATGCGACAACCAGTAACAACATATGAGAGAGTATAAGCCAACCTGTATCCACTGTGTGATTTATTATAAAAACGATTTTCCTGCGAAATAGTGACAAATGAAAAAAACACCAAAAATATCATAATCTTATCAATTAGAACATTTTCACTTCTATATGATAGATCCAGAGCTCTAACCTTATTCGACTAGGATAATGAAACGAAGTTATCTCTTACGAATATGAAAAGGATATCGCGTTATGTCCAACTTACACAACAGATGATCGTTTCAAATGCCAAAGCTATCAGAATCTATCCATTGGTGAAAGATATTATTTGTGACTTTACCAAGCATATTGATGACTTTACCATCCATAAATCGAACAGTCACAGCTAAACAAACGAGCTACTCCTCGATATCACACAAGCCTACAATTTCATCAATCGATAGGATTTATTCCATGCGCTTGAATATAGGAGAAAACAAAAAAGTATATGCATACATTAAGAATGATAACATCACAATGTTGTGGTAAGGTTATCAAGGAAATCGATTTCCCTTAAATCTCCTATCCAATATGCAGTGCTGAAACGCAAATTGATAACATATGCTAACTTTTATGCACTTATGAGATCAGAAATTTAATATAAATTCCAGATTTTTGTGTATAATATCAAAGAAATCGTTTTTTCACTGGCTCTTTGACTTTTAACTTATCCTTTGCGTACTAATACGAGTCGAATAATATAGCTTGGGTAATGTATCAGGGCAATATATGAGCCCTGTGTGTTACAAATTTTCCAAAGGGCTAATGGATTTGTATTTTTAAAAAGCTTGCTCGGCTACACTACTCAACGAGGCGGGGTTCAGATTTAAAAAAAAAATGTAAACTGTTAAATTTAAAGATGATTGATATATCATATTTATTACAACAACAAACAAATTCATATAAATATAAAGAGAAATAATAATCACTTAAATCAACTAAAACTATATAAATTCTATTATAAAGAATTTTATTTTAATTTTATTTTATAATGTGATCTATTTTATTATAATTCTATTTTAAAGAATTATTTAATAAATAACAAAAATCTTAACTCTAAAACTTAACTATACTTAACAATATGATTTGTTTCTCGAGATGTTATCCTGATGACGGTGATGATGATGATGTTGACATTCCTTAACATTCATACTCCTAGGTTTGCGAAGTTAGCCACACATTGTGTTGGTTATGTATATTTTATTTTTGTGGAAATTCACCATACATTGATTATAGGTTTTTTTATCACTAAACGGGCGCGTACCATGGGTAGGGGCTTTTCCCGTCTCACTGTGATCACTTTTCTATACGTTTTATTAATTTTATGTTTGTGGAATTTCACCATACATTTATTATAAGTTGTTTATCACTAAACGGGCGCGTACCATGGGTAGGGGCTTTTCCCGTCTCACTGTGATCACTTTTGTATCGATTATTATCTCTTAAGTATATCGTTGAAATACTTTTCACGGATCAAACTCTTCTCCCCCTTTTTCCCATCGTTATCCTCTATTTATATTTATTTTTATTTTCCGTTTTCCGAAATGAATGGTTTGATCACCAATAAGATCGCCGGTCCTTTTTATGTGTAGTTGTCTTATTCTAACTTATCTAGGTATTTATTATCTATCTATATTATTATTATCTATATATATATATATATATATATATATATATATATATATATATATATATATATATATATATATATATATATTTACCTAGTTAATTAGTTTTATTTTAGGGTTATAATTTATGGTTTTAAGAAAACAAAGAAAAAAAATTAGGATAATAAAATTTGTAAAAAAATAGGATAATAAAATTTGCATGTATTTATGACAGGGCATAAACTGAAATATTTTAAATGTCCTTAAATAGTGTGAAATAACATTTTTATTATTTTATGATCATTGAGACAATAGAAAGCGTTAATACATCTTTTGTTTCTTTAATTTCTTTTAATTGCCGATCACATATTGTTTAAAAATAACAAACAAACAATAAAAACAAAACAAAAAAAAAAAAACAGATATTTGAAACGGCATGTTGTGCTCGTTTCATGTGGGTTGTGGCATCAATGTTTCGAAAATATTACGAACGAAACATGAGAACCATAGAATACCACTACAGTATACA
This sequence comes from Tipula lateralis, assembly GCA_963932295.1. Classification (NCBI taxonomy): domain Eukaryota; kingdom Metazoa; phylum Arthropoda; class Insecta; order Diptera; family Tipulidae; genus Tipula; species Tipula lateralis. Next base: position 98,179,982 of record OZ010736.1, read on the forward strand.
GAGCCTGTCGCAGGATGGTCTTAAAGTGGATACCATCTGTCCCAAGGCTATACGTTGCTACACAGTGGAGATGACCTCGGAAATCTTGGAGTTGGGTTCCTTGTTGGGTCACAGGTAAAAAAGGATGTACTGGATTTTCAGGCAGTCGATAATTGAATGTGTAAACTTTGCTTGCACATGATATTAGCCAACCTGTCAATTGTCTGTGTGCATTCGCCCACTGATGTAAGCCAACCCAAAAATAAAGACTCATTTTACAATAATTTGGATAATCTGAGAGGCTCTATGCACCATGTCAGATTGGTCCGATTAACACTCTGTACTTTAATGGCAGAGCTGGCAGAAATCAGACCGACTAATGTAATAATATATATAGATCCGTGCTCCTGACACAATAGTTTTCGAGACCAAGAGACGCAAATGATTTCCGCAGTGGTAACCACACGTTTGAAGGAGTGATGAGATTCAATGAGACCTTGAATCTCTCATTACTCACGATAATAGTGTGGGAGAGGATATAAAGGTTCGACTTGCCACTGGCAATCGGGCTTTATATCCTTTTCGTCCACTTCTGAAATAAAAATATCTTGCAAATACGGACCGGTTGTCATGTATGGATTTGAGGGTTGGACCTTGACGGATGAGTACGAAAGATGGCTTTAAACATACGAGAGAATAATAATGCATGTGATGGCCCAAAACACGACGTTGCTGGTACATACCGAGCTCGTTTCAATCAAGAGATCATGAATTTAATGCAAATTCCTGATATCGTGCATGAATACAATGAACAGAGAGTACGCTGGCTCGGTCGCGTTCTGTGTGCTGATCCGAACCGAATGATACAGCGATCTTTGAAGGGAGAGCCACCTTTCGGTAGGCGAAGAAATGGCTCCACGGCGCAGAAAACGATTTGGCATATTCTGGTTGCTTGCAACAGTATGAAGTGCTGGCTCGTGATCGAAACCATTGGAGTTAAATTGTTGACACGGTACGAGCCAACCGTCATAAAATGCCGTCAAATGAAATCTATTAATGAAATCTTGCTCGTTATACTATGGCCCATTCAAAACATACAAATTCGATAATATAATATTCTTCTTTTATATATCACAAAAATAGAATTTCCTCAACATGTTCTTTCCAAGTATTCCACTTGCGACTGAAATCGACATATTTCACGTGCTTATAGTGAACAACACAAATTCTATGTGAAAACCGACATTCAAATCGAAATAGAATGCCAATCAGTTTATTCATTAACATGCTAATGTTAACTGTTTTTCCAGAGCACTTCCAATTCAGTCGCGGTTCATTTTAAGCATCTAACCTTACATTGTTAGTCATATGGCATTTTAACGAGGCTGACAATGATGGGTTACGGTCATTTTTTCAACATTTCCCGTGGGAGAGCCATTGTTTTTATAACAATCAAATAGACGACGCCGTTTCCAATTTCACCGAAACCGTTCTACATGGAATGAATAAATATATCCCATCATCCTTTTCCAATCTTAATCCTAATTTTAAAATCTTTTCAAAAGAAGCAGCCAGACAAAATAAATCTGCTCACAAGAAATATAAGCGCAACGAAATTTCGTTTGAAGTATATAAGGCCACACGTAACAACTGTAAAAAAATCTGTGCTAAGGAAGCGAAAAGAGCTGACAACAAGAAAGCCGCTAAGGCTTCCGAGTTGAAAATCTCCGATCGCAACTTTTACCAGATGGTCACATCGGTTGCCAATATTTCCAAAACATCTATTTCAGCATTGAAATGTGCAGATGGTGCTTTGGTGGTGGATCCATATTTGCAGGCCGACTTACTTGCAAACGTCTTCACTTCGAACTCGACCTTAGTTGTCCCAGATGCAGTTACGCCTTCGTCAATTTCGTATTGTGGTTCCAAAATGGATCCTGTCAACATCTCGGAGGAAATTGTCTTCAGGAACCTGAAGGCAATGGACATAAATAAGGCCACCGGACCTGACGGAATTCCTGTTAGAATATTGAAGGAGTTTGCCAGTGACTTGGCTCCAATATTAACTAAAATTTTTCTCCTTTCTTATAAGCAAGGTAAATACCCGAACGCCTGGAAGAGTGCGATGGTGCAACCGGTTCTTAAACGTGGTTGTGATAAAACTGACCCTTCAAACTACCGGCCAATATCAATTGTGTCAGCCGTGGCTAAAGTTTTTGAGAAATGCATTAACCAACAACTGGTGCATTATCTTGAGATTAATAAAATAATTTCAGATAAACAATATGGCTTCCGCGAAAGCCGCTCCACAACCGATCTCTTGACGTATGTTACAAACAAATGGAATCTCGCCCTTGAGCACCACGGAGAAGCCTTTGCCATCGCCTTGGATATATCCAAGGCTTTTGACAAGGTTTGGCATGAGAATCTCATTTGTAAACTTGTGGCATACGGCTTAGATTCGATGACCATCAAGTGGATAAAAAGCTTTCTCAAAGACCGAAAGATCAACATTGTGCTAAATGGGAGATCATCAACGACACACTTCTCAAATGCCGGAGTCCCTCAAGGATCAGTTTTGTCACCAAATTTGTTTTTGTTATACATTAATGACTTGTTGGATAGCACTGTAAACCCTATCCACAGTTTTGCCGATGATGCAACATTGCACTCTTCTATTTCATTCGAGGTCGAGCCTACTCCTTCAGAGTTAAACGGTAAACGGCTGGAAGTTGTCACTTCGCTTAATTCCGATTTGAGTACAATATTTGAGTGGGGAGTTAAAAATCAGGTCAAATTTAACGAGAAAAAAACACAAATATGCACATTCACGCGTAAAAGAAGTCGCAACGAATACCCTTTTGTGGTAAAAGGACACGTTCTAGTGGGTTGTGACTCAATTCGTCTGCTTGGTGTTCAAATAAGCAACAATTTAAAATGGAATGAACACATTATCGCATTAGCCAAATCAGCTTCATGTAAACTCGGGTTCCTCAATAGATGCAGACGGTTTTTTAAATCGCATCAGGTTCTCCAAATATATAAAACCTTTATTAGACCGTGCATAGAATATTGCTGCCAAGTTTGGGGTGGAGCATATAGCACTGCTCTCCAGTTGCTGGATAGAGTTCAGCGGCGTGCCATCCGAATAATACGAAACCCCAGACTTACGCCTACAGCACCGCAGAGATGTTGCAGATCTCTGCGTGTTCTATAGATTAATAAATGGTAAATGTTTTGCAGAATTAAAGGAGAAAATACCACCATTTGTTACGCCAGGGCGGGTAACACGAGGAACGGTTAATGCGCATAGGTTTACGGTGAAGCTGCCGAAACCTCGAACTGAAGACGCAAAGCGCGAATTTATTTATCGAACATCTAAGAATGAATGGAATTCGTTGGCTGGTTTTCAGTTTCCGTTGAAGTATAAAATGCACAAGTTCAAGGCAGCTATCAACCTTTACTTGAAGGATCGCGCGTTGGGTGCAGGAGCTCTGACAGTTACAAGGAGCTAGGTCAGTCTAAAAGTCAGTCGCCCTGCACCCAAACCAAATAAAACTAAACGTAAAAAAAAAAAAAAAATATCGAGGACAGTCGACTTTAGGTTCGATTTACGTAGCCTATTTGGTCATAGCAAACTTCTATGCTAAACAGACATTAAAGATAAGTTACCCATATATAGATGTGCTATGTCTATTCACTGATCGTAAACATGCATTTTTTAAATTTGTAGTTGGTTAGCATTTTATATGTACATTTTTATTTGAAATTGCCTATTCCCCATAATGTTAAAATAGTTTACCAGATGTCAGACACTACGTTAAACAACGGATGAGGATGCCCAAAGCAATTGTGCAATCTAGTAACTAAAAATAAAAATGTATTGAAATTGGTATTTAACAGTTATGTACTTACAATGTTGAATATCGAAATATTTAAATTAATAAGACATACGGTATGATAGTATGTTTTGAACATAATGTTTTGAACAAAATATTACAAACACATACTTATGTTATAATATAAAACCAGTTTTGTTCAAATGAGTAATAACAATTCTGACTACATACATTATTATAAAACAATTGAGATGTGTTATTTAGTTACTCAACAAAAGTTGCATATGGATAGTAATATTTTGTATGACGTACGACCCTATACAGTTTTTGTTATTTGTGTTATTTATCCAACCCTATGTAATTGATGAATTTGAAATTAAGCAGATCCACACCTTGAATCGTTTTTAAATTTTAAACACACTGTAAATATGTACTACATATTTGATGATACATAACATAGCTCATTGTTGCGAATTCGATTGCTGCTTGAGCCGCGTTTTGTCTTAGTTTCTTTCCTATATAAAATATCAAAACTCTGTTTGTGTAGGTGTAGAGGAGAGAAAGATCTTTTTGCAATTATTGTTGTTATTTGTTTATAATTAAAAACATTCGGTACGATAGTTACCAATTTATTTTTATAAAGAAAGGACGTCGTTTTCTATTATTTAATATATTTATTTATTGTACGAGCAATGTACGAGTAATCTTATGTGTGTGTATACATATGTGAAGTCAACTTATTTTGATGCAATATGAAAATAAGTAAATGAATTGATTTGCAGACGTATTTTAAAACAAACAGCTGATTGTTAAATTAAATCAAGAGATAAGAAAATTAACCCTAACTAAGAAGTTACAAAGTAACTGTAATATAAAAGTGTTCGTTTGTCTTATTTTATGTTTATAATGTGTTATGAGGTCAAAGCACTCTGAAATATTTCATACAGTTCCATATCTTATACTGTTGCCATCAAATTTACAAAGGATCTCAGCATATTGTATAGCTCCATTCCGGCATTCATATAGTTAGTGCTAATATTAAAGATGGATTCAACAGGAGGTTTGGTCATCCACCACATCATTAATCATAATAGGATGATGAAAAATAGTTTTTGCATCCCACATTCTGTATAATAGAAGTGTACTTAAAAGAAAAATTATGAACTTTTTTATAATTATTATTTAAATCACGTGTTGATTTTTAAATAGCGGATTTGGATTGTTCAAGACAAGATCGTTTCGATCCTTAAATCGAAATTTTTGTACGTCAGAAAAAGCAGTCGTTTTCTCTAATCGACGATTTATCATAAACTGGACACCTAATAGAGAGATGACTCTTGAATTCCATCAAATTGACTGTCATTTTGCCAAGTTTTTCTCAAGATAGTCTATAGTTGCTTGAAACAAGATCATCTCGTTACAATTATGCATGATCCAACTAAATGCGATTTGGAATGAATATGGAAATATCTATGCTACAGGTTATGTATATTATGAATGGTAACAGAAGCGATAGTTCACATTCTATTCTAGTATGTATTCTTGTTTAGATTATTTTCTTCGAGGTACGCATTTGTCTTATCCACTTGAGTCGCTCCATTTAAGGTATTCTCGTAACGTTTTTATCAATCTTTCGATGTTCAACTGTTTTCTTTTGTTTTGGTGTTTACTATCTGTTTTGAGACGTTTTCATAATCTCTTTTATTTCATAATCTCTTTTAACGTCTTACTCTACCACGAAGAAGCCAAATAGAGGTTGTAAAACCCGATTTTATATTTAAAAATAAATTATCAAGAACCCTTATTTTTACGATTTCCTTTATATACCCTTTGTTTGGTTTTTTACAGGGTATTCCAGTTTCAGTTGTCCATCCTGACACCAAAGACGTCTTCATCGCTGTCGTGAATATTTCTTTCTTCCTTCAGGTCTTCTAACAAACACCAAGGTTTTAATCGATCTGAAGTGCATACACCATCAAATTTTCACTGTGACATCTATCGTGACTAAGCGCTTTGTCAATTAAAATGGCCTTCGATATTTTGGAATTAGTTTTCTAATGTACCACTTAGAGCGCCGCCTTCCCACTTTACAAATACCATATCGCCTTCGTTGTATTTATGGGGAGCACAGTGTGATTTTTCAAAACATTGTTTCTATCATAAGCGAGCTGTTTTAGTTCTCTCATAGTTTAGCTTTTGTAAATAGTTTCCACTTCATGATCGGTGTATTTATTATTTTCCATTATAAAATAACAGGTGACAGTTATGAGTTGACAGTTTGGTTGTGTCATTAATCATTGTATTTAATGCCCACTGTATATTTCGAATATTAGTGTCCCATTCCCTATTGTTTTCTCCAAACCATTGCTCTTAACATTCCCAGGATAGTTCTGTTATAACTTTCACATTGACCGTTAGCTAGTTGTTTTCAGAACAATATGTTTCAAATGACCGTGATGTAAATGAAGCGCCACGATCACTAATTAACCTCGTTGGAACTCCGAAATGAGTAGTCAAATCATCCATGATCGACATAACTATAGAGCTGTATTCGTTGATTTTGCTGTTCTGATAACTACGTATTTTGGAAACGCGTCTACTATAACTATCAAATGAGTATTACCTTTTGAAATTTTCGGGAAAGGACCCAAATGGTCCACATGTATGTTGTGAAATGGAATTGGCGGTTTATCAAAAGGATGCATTTATTTTGTATAACCGCATACGCATTCCACATACTTTGTTCCACCTTTTTTTATTTTGTATAACCGCATACGCATTCCAGACATGACGAAATAAATTACTTCAACCGTTTTTAACACCCGGGTGTCGTCGTGATTCAATTAAACTATACGTAACTTTAATGTTCTGGGCACAACCCTCATTCATTTATCTTGTACAAGTCGGTACAGTTGTCCTTTATAAACCGTATAATTCGCGTGCATCTATCGCTCATCAGAATTAATTTAGCTTCCATTTGGACATTCGTTTTCCCAAGTTCCTTTAAATTTCTAACAACTTTACTTTGTTATCAACTTAAATAAACATTCGATTTCACTCGGTGTCATACACTTATCCATATTTATTTCAGCCATTAGAAATTCATTTACACCTCCGTTTAGTCCATTTGAAGAACCGCCACTTGAAACATCACATCGTAATTCCATATCGATTAATTAACAAAATATCGCTTATGTTGCGATTTTGAAAATTGTACTCCGTTCTCTGATCATACTTACGATTGGTTTATCAATAAAGTTTTGACCAATTAGAGATTGAGTATTTAAATATTGGTCAGGAACAAAGTCAATTTCAACCCTCGCTCGTATCTTCTCGTTGGCAGCGACACCGCCACCTGCAAATCCTTTCACAAACACATTACATTCATATCGTTCCATTTCAAGCCCTTCACATCTCATATCACTGAGCATTGACTTCCATAAAATCAATTAATCCCAAAACATTCACGATGCCGTTCAACCTTACCCTTTTGATATAGGAACATGCACCGTCAGTTGTTATTCTACCATTGAATGATTTTTGAGTGCCAGTTGCAGTGGAGCATTCTGTTTGTCCCCTCAGATGCACACGTTTGTCTCCTCGGATTCATTTTCTACATCGTTCTCGTCTCTGCGGTTCAGGACAATTTATAGACAAATGTCCAGGTTTTGCACAATTATAACATTCGTATGCCCTTGTTGGAAGAATTTCGTGGTTGCTTTCTTGTTTCCCTTTTGTTATTTTGTATATAATGTCAACCCGACTAGTGTTCAGCATTTATAGTCCGTACACTTTGCCCACTTCCTTGTCGCATGCTCGAATACCACTCAATACGTTGACGCAGTTCATCCACATTAGCTACTATTTGTGTACGTAACGATGTACTTAGCTGGTAATCATTCAGCCCAAAAATTGTATACTTTATTAAAGATTCATGTGAAACTTTACGTTGGCCGATGGTACACATTTCCTAATAATATTCAACCAACGTTTGGCATCGTTTACGCAGTTTTGATCGTTTGTAAATACGCATTGTACTGAATTAAACCATAATTTGGCCGATCCTTTTAGTTAATTTATTCCCGATTGTTAACATAATAATTCGTTCATTTATTTCATAAATATTCATCAACGATTGAACTTATTGGACAAACTGTTCCAACGTTAATTATGCTGCCCTTGCAGGATCAAACTCTGCAAGTATGTCAATCACATCACGGAGTGTGAGTTTAAATTTATTTTGAGAGTTACGACAGTTCGTAGTTCTCTCCGAAAATGTAGTACGTTTATCGTCGTTTAGTATTTTATTGAGTCACTTCGGTCGGAGTACTACTAATATTTCCAACCTTCGATTTCGTAAAATTTCCACCATTTCACTGTACCTGGTAACCATTTTCATTATTCACACGTAGTTGCGATCTTCCACTCTCATACATTTCTTACCGTTCCGCTAACGTATTACGCTTCCCGTTGTCGCTTAACCCACGTTTTTCACATTCGATCCGTAATTTCGTAACCGAAAGATTTGAGAAATCCATAACAACTTGATTGGATTCATCACCATGTTCAATTTTTATACACGACAAAGTTCCGTTACATGTAAATAATTATAAATGTATTACTCACAGATCTAAAGATATTCACATTTATTTTTCAATTTATTTTAATTGAAAAATAAATGTGAATATCTTTATAATTTATTTTACTTTATCCCACTTCTGAACTAAAACCCGATGTTATTTTTCAAAATAAAAAGTCAAAAAAGATCATCAAACACACGTTTTTATTATTCTGCATAAAAAGTACTTCGTTCTTCTTTGATTCATCGGTTTACACTGTCATTTCCTATTTTACGTTTTCCTTTATATGTATATATCCTTTGTTTGTTTTTTTTTTGTTTACAGGGTATTCCATTTTCAGTTGTATATTAATTGTTACGATCTCGAAGAACATTTTAACACTCATGGTTCGGCACATGAGTTCTGCACTCCAAAAGAAGGTTGTTCATCCCCATCCACCGATCGTTATCGAATGATAAAAATTCATCCAGCCCCTATCGGAATTTAAAGCTGGTTCTTTCACTAGAACTGCAGCAGCTTTAACCACTAAGCTATTTAAATGTAGTTGTTAAACGATATAATATATATATATATATATATATATATATATATATATATATATATATATAAATATAAATATAAATATAAATATAAATATATATATATATATATATATATATATATATATATATATATATATATATATATATATATATATATATATATATATTTATATAAATATATATATATATATATATATATATATATATATATATATATATATATATATATATATATATTTATATATATATATATATATATATATATATATATATATATATATATATATATATATATATATAAATAATAATCTATGGCTTAGAGGCCATAAACGGCCCTTACCGCGTCTCAACTAAGACCTTACGAACCATTTTAACGATTGGTGCACATTGTAGGTGGTCAGCCCAACGAATGTTTTTACACACAACCGCATTTTATGTCATCCGGTGGCATGTTAATTTTTGGTCAGCGGCGAGAATCGAACTCGAGACCGCGGCGTGATGAGAAACTCTCCTAACCATTAAGTTACGACCGGCGATATATATATATATATATATATATATATATATATATATATATATATATATATATATATATATATGTAGATATATAAATATATATATATATATATATATATATATATATATATATATATATATATATATATATATATATATATATATATATATATATATATATATATATATATGTAGATATATAAATATATATATATATATATATATATATATATATATATATATATATATATATATATATATATATATATATAGATGTGTATATATGTATATATATACATATATATATATATGTTTATATATATATATATATATATATATATATATATATATATATATATATATATATATATATATATTTATATATAAATATATATATATATATATATAAATATATATATATATATATATATATATATATATATATATATATATATATATATATATATATATATATATATATATAATATATATCGCGACTTGAGAGTAACAAGGTTGTAACTAAACTTTCTAATTCTTTTCATTATCTACATACATAGTTGGGAAACTAAGTTGTATGTAACACACTTTTCGGTTTTTTTTAAAATTTTGAAATTGAGTTGTATTTGTATGTACCATTTAGAAGCATGTTATTTTATAGAAAAAACATTTTAGGTAGATAGAACTATGTAATTTAATGTAAACTATGTAAGTCCGATAGATGCGGTTTATGCGAAAAACATAAGGTCGCAGAACAACAAGGCCTTCTAACAGATCAAATGGCAATGAGAGGGATTTACATCTACAATCGAAAACGGATATGAGAAGGAAACGGACAAAGAAGGAGAAATTCTCATTTTAAATTTGATCTGCAGAATGTACTTAATTGTCCTCAAGCGGATATTGAGCCAATGTTTTACTATTCTTAATTAAACTTATACAATTTAACAGCATATTTGACCCCACAAAAAAAGCTTATTGTTATACTGACCGAGTACTGTGCAGGACGAAGTGGGAATGATTTGGCGTCAGCTATGCTCAAAATTTTAAACAGAGTTCTTGAAGATTACCCCGGAAATTAAAAATTTTGAAATTCACGCGCAAACTATACGAACTACAACTTTGTGTTGATTATAAAGAGGAAAATTTAATTACATATAACAAAATTTAAGACGTATTGAACGAACCAGGAAAATAGGTCCCGGAACCATTAAAAAAACTAGGGGAGTTGAAAAGTATGAGGTGAAAAGGAAACACCTTCAAGATATGTTTGTGAAACATGACTCCAGCAGATATGGAATATTATAAAGTAATTTCAAAACTGGATAAAAATTCTATTTCTTCTGAATAATACAATTCAGACATGACAGAAGTTATTAACCAACCTTCAAATAGCAAAAACCAAATATTATTGCGATATAAAGTTAAAAAGAGGCAAATTTAATTGAAAAGTATAGTTACTATAAGAATATGTCCCTATTAAGATAACTACAGTAAGAATATGTCCCTATTAAGATAATGAATTAGTATATTAATTTAATTTAATACCACCCAGGTGGCTCAGTGGCTGTGAAAGCTGTGACAGTTGGAGTGGGAGGTACCGGGTTCCAATCCCGATAGGGGCAGGATGCAAATGCAATTTTGCACCATCTGCTTACGATCGGTGGTGTTAATGGACATATCTATGACCCTCTATTGGAGTGCATAGCTCATGGGCCGATCCATCTTCTATATCAGTACTATAGGCTGGCATAGAGATATGCAATACGCAGATGGATCTACGAAAATCGGAGCTATAGCCGTACGTCCTCAATTGGCCATTAAGGCGTTAAGTAGGACGTAAATAAGCGAACCGCGAAAGAGCTGGGAGAGCCTTGAGCCTAGTATAAAAATAAACAAAAAAAATTAATTTAATTTAATATTATTTTTAATTAATTTTTTTAATGTTATTTTTTTACTAACTATAATGAATGTACGGGTAAATTTAAGTTTTTTAATAAATAATTTTCATTTTGTTCAACCAACCTTCAACTTTTATTTAAATCATTTTTAAATTTTTTCAAATTACAAAGTTCTGCATAAATCGCATGAAAAACTTAAGCCTGATTTCCATTATGAAAAAAATGTTGTCAGTATTTTTTACTGAAATCAAAGCGAGAGAAAAATCAAAAATACCATTAGAGTGACGAGATCTTTTTTTACTTTTTTCTTTTTTTTATAGTGGATATATTTTGACAGATGCTTATAACATAAATATCAAGCTTTTTTTGTTATTGAAAAAAAGGTAAAAAACACTTTGAATCTACAACAATAAATTTAAAAAAATAAACATAATTATTTATTGTTTCTATTATTTTCACAATGAGTTAAGATGAATGACACAAAACGAAATGTTAAAATTATGAATTGACCAAAAAATCATCCATATAGATTTTTACTATTTAATATTTCTCCAGTACTGAATAAAAATAATTCTCTTGATATATTTTGTCAGTACTGCTATAATAATTTTCTCAGTAACCATAAAAAATTATTCAGTACTGAATGCATTTTTTATACTGAAAATGTGTTTTACTTTTCTCGCACTTTAAGAAAAATTATATTTTTATCCTACTTTGACTATTTTGTCAGTATCTTTTTCATAATGGAAATCAGACATTACTCACAGTAGGACAAGCTTGTATCTTCCACTTATATCTGTATTATTCTTTAATTTTGGGTATTTCAATTCAGTTACAAAGTTGTTTCAAAGTTTTAACCATCTAGTATCTCAATATTTAAATATTTAAATGTACTTATACTTATCTTATTAAAAAGAAAATCTGAAATAACCAAAAAATTACATTCGTTTCGTTAAAATATTGATACAGATATAGCGATTTCAATTTTGCTTTCTCTTTTTCTTGAAACTACCTTCGGTGTTAACACCATATTACTCTAATGTCGCGATATATATATATATATATATATATATATATATATATATATATATATATATATATATATATATATATATATATATATATGTATATATATATATATACATATATATATATATATATATATATATATATATATATATATATATATATATATATTATATATATATATATATATATATATATATATATATATATATATATATATATATATATATATATATATATATATATAATATATCCACCTGGTTTGATTTTGAATGTTGTTATTACCAGTATTTTACTGTCTTCATCTACTACTCTTATCGTACGGACATCTAGTAGAAATTAAGTAGGAACTTCTTGGTGCATTCGGGGTTAGTAATACGTTGTCACTATGCTTATATGTGACTTTGAAACAAACAAAACCAACTATACTCATCAATCTCGGGGAAACAAGTCCAGCACTTTGAATATCTCTTTAATAACGTTATCAGTAAAATCGGAAACATATGATTAAATGGTCCAAGTGAGCATATACAAATTAAATGGTGCCGTGCCAGCCTATATAATACCAAAGCGATGGGTCGGTCGTTGGTTTGAACTGACGTATAGCTAAAACTACTACCAACTAAAAGGCGGTTTAGCTACGTAGAAGTACTTATATCGATTTGTCGTTATGTGAATAGTCGTTATGTGAGCCGAATACTTCTATTTTCATACATTTTTTATCTCATAGTTGATTTTTTTGTCTCATCGTATGTTCTAAAAACTTGGTGAGATTTTATATAAAATATTTATTGTTTGTTTAATTTCAGATTTTAATCTCAATATACATAAATGCTGTAGCTTTAGAAGACATATACGAGCCAATAGAAAAGTCTGAAATTTGCAAGCATTGTATATGCGATGAAGGAATTTACCAAAATATAAAAGCCGATCAACTGGTCGTAGATTGTTCTCTGCGAAATCTTGAACATCTATTCAGCTCTTGGCCCGATCATATATTAATGAAACCAGATGATATTGAATCAAAACTGTCTCATTTCAGTGATTATCGTAAAGACATTATTGTAACATTCTCTGGGAATAGTCTTAATGTATTACAGCATCTACCACCGACTGAAGCTCAAATACAGTTCAACTGCCGCCATTGCAATCTAACTGACGTAATGAGTGGAGCATTTTTAAATACGCCAAATATTGTACGACTGGACTTGAGCTACAATAAATTAACAGGTGGGTTAAATAATTTGAAACTCGCATTATATTGTTATCAGATAGAGTTTTTTCTTAGATAAGAAATTTTTGATTATGAAATTGAAATAAAGTTAGTTTTAGTTACAGCTAAATAATCGGATGAAGTACGCGTACTTTTTAATCCAGCTCACATATAAATTAATTGTTTTTATGAAATCTTCTAGGTGACGTACTGAAACCAGAAACATTCCGCGGGCGATATAATGACCATGAGTATGAACCAATAAAATTGATAGAAATCGATTTGAGCTATAACCTAATAAGTTCACTCGATTCACGATTATTCGAACACACTCCGAATATTAAGAGGCTATCGTTGCAACACAATCCGTTCAATACACTCGATTCAGATACTGTTCAGGCAATATCTTCGTTACAACATTTAGAGGTATGTCACAACAGTAAACATATACAATATGCGTAGAGTCAAGACTAGTTTATTCATATACCAATTTTAGCATTTGAACCTAGCGACTACTGGCCTATCGGAACTAACCAGGGAACTACTAGAACCGTTAAAAAATTTAAAAGTTCTCATCGTTTATGGAAATTATTTTATAACAGTTCCAGAAACGTTGGGCTATTGCAGAAAAACATTGATGTCATTATACATTGGAGATAATCCGATTGAGCAAATCAATTCAGATAGTTTTTTGGGACTATCGGAACTAACACATTTAAATATGTCTGGCCTAAAGAATTTAACAGAAATTCATCCAGAATCGTTTAGTTCCCTAAAATCAATTGAAGTAATTAAAGCATTTGGAAATACCGGGCTTATTCGTTTCGACATGACCAGTTTGGCTATCCTTCCGGAATTGAGAGATGTAAGTGGGCCAAGAATACAAGTATTTGAAAAAATGTGTTTATTTATTTGTTTCATTTTTATAGTTGGATATTTCGAACTGCGGTTTGAACCATTTGGATATCGATGTATCAAGCATCAGAAATAGTTCAACTGGAAACACTGAAGATAAGTCATTATTTCCAAATTTAAGAATATTAAAATTAGAAAACAATCCATGGTTCTGTAACTGTGATTTATTGGGACAGTTGAGACTGCTGGATTATTATAATAAATCACAGAACCACGATAAAGAGAACGAGGCCAGATGTTCAGGACCATACGAATTAGCTGGAGCATTATTAATGGATTTAATGAATCGACCCGTTTGTAATATGACCGACTATAAAAAACCAAGAATTCCAATTTATGATCCTCCTCAGTTTTTGAGACCACGTTCAATTGCGATCACAATCATATCGGTAATTGGTGTAGTGTTGTTAGGTCTTTTGATAGGTTTCGGAATCGTTATAATTAAACGAAAGTTTCGAGAAAGTGATTTTGGATTTGCCTCACCTGTTCGATACACAACTGTACGTGAAAGTACTTTACCAATAACTAATAATATTAATACGTAACTAACATTTTGTAAATTGTAAATAAAAGCTTGTAAGTAAACTATACATAGAAAAAAATTAGAACATATTTTTTTGGAAAGATGTACCTATAAGAAATATAATACACATCAAAAAGTTTATGGTGGACATGAAAAAGTTTCCAGAAAAACCTGATGCATTTTATTAATTGGCAAATGCATTCTGACAAAGGCTTCAAATTATTTCGAAATGAATTGAACTAAGCTGAAAACCTAAAATACTAAAAGAGAAACATAAGAGTAAAGAAGCCATTAAATCTCTACCGGTGGCCGGCTCTAAACATAAAAGCAAACTAAAAGTCTATGATAAAAGTTTACAGTACCACTTCCTTCTCCATGAGTAATGCATTTAGAATGACACCTAATCAAGCTCTTTAAATTATTGATCGTGTCTAAACATTCTAGACAAACAAATGGAAGCACATGCATATAGGCTCAAAGCTACTTTGCTGTGAACTTGTGAATGTGATAACTTAGAGCATTAATTAATCTCGCTTGCGCCACAAGAATATTCCTGCTGCGACTAGATTATCTCGTCAACATCTTTTCTGGTGACATTTCTGGCAGTCATACCCAAATATAAAAATTTCAGTTTTATAATCGAAATGGCAGATCATTCCACCTGATCTAATCAATTTATCATGCGTGCTGGCACTTCATTTAAATGTTCTGGAAAATGAAAAACTAAAAGAACTTGCACGTCATGGAGCACACCACGCCGCGTCTCATTTAGCAGAGCGAACATATTTTACCACCGCTACTTTTTCAAAAAGACAAACGAATCGAAAAATCTCGTCGCTTGGAGAAAGTGTTGTTCCTAGACAAGAAAATTTTAACTTCAAGTTCTACGCAATCGTCATAATCGCCACCAATGAAAGAAAACGACCGCTGCTTAGTAAGTTATGGCGCCTTTTTGTATAACGCCTTTTTCCTGGACAGAAACCAGTGCCATCGTAGTATATGCCATATAAAAAATGAAGCATAAGCCCGTATTGAACACAGCACACCAGAACCTATACAGATTCTTACCTCAGAAGACAAATTCTGGATTAGATACATCCGTTGGTTTTTCTTATTTCGTATAGTAGCCATTTTCCGCCGGATGAAGTATCTTTAGAAGTGGATTATATGAATAACCCAAACAAAAATTGTCAGATGAAAATCCGTTGTTTGAATTTCCCAGATATTAAAGTGCATATCATAAACTCCGTCTATTGAATGTCGAGTAAAAGGTCCTTATCTGAAATTCAGATGTAAATTGTATTCCTTATCCTTACAAAATGTTGCATTACTTAAATGGAATATTCATTAGAAGTTAAAAATTACAAAAACAATATTACAAATTTCCAACGTAGTTCACGCATACTTATTAAAATACTAAGAAATTTCAACGTGCTTAAGGTGAATTACTACTTTAATTGAGACTCGAGAATGACGTCTCGTACCTAATTCCTTCCAACTTCGAAATTTAGATTATCCAGGCAAAACAGGGTATTATTGAAAATGAGTAGCCTCTTAACCACGGAATATTAATATCTTTCTATCCTTATTCACAGATTTTGGTTCTCCAGTCCATTTAAAATGGGATAGCCTCTGAGCCAATTTTAGAGTTCTATCGTTTGCATAACAGGGTGTTGTACAAGTTAGAACCATTAAATACCAAAGTGTCAGCAGAGGCACAGAATATATTAATACCTGTTCCTGCAAATTGTTCCAAGAAAGATGAGCCTCTTGAAATTTTTATGATCGTTTTTCCCAAGCACTCGATGTTTGTAATAAGTTTTGAAATTGTCTCCGATCTTGAGAATTGGCTGTCTTCGGAAGAGAGGCTTAATCTACGAGTTAGCTGGAATCAGTCTATACAAGTTATAGTGCAGACCCTTTTAGTAACTTATATTTATCACTTGCATTTTTAGTGGTTGTGATTCTTTTAAATTTTGTAATAAATCCACAATGTTCTGAGTGCCTTGTATTTTGATGTACCGTTTAAAACTTAGCTAGTTTTTAGATTGGTCAACCAGGTTGGCTATCGGGACGGTACGACTGACAATTTTAGCCGGCCAACTTAAAGAAGTGAGCTAATATACCGGTGGCACAACCGGAATATTGTAACACAAGCTCCTGTGAAACTTGCCTTATAGGGAGGTACCGTACGTAGATAAAATACAATAAAACAGAGATTAAAAATAAAACTTAATAATAGTTAGTACTGTATAGTCAGCATAGAAATATATTATATATAACTATTATAGTATTATATATTTCTATGATAGTCAGTCAAAAAAAATTAACGTAATTTATAAATCACAGTGACTAGTTTGATGTGCTGAATAAAATAATTAACATTTAAGCGCATGTCGAAATGTACTCTACCAAATACATGCTTCTTGGGCTTTGCTCAAAAATGAAATGTCAATAAATTCGAAATATTTGTGTTATTTGTTTTTCATCATTTCTGTTTTCGGTTTTGATTTTGTTTAAAAATAAAATCCGATTTAACCATATCACATTGCATATAAGTTATTTATATTTTATACAAATATATTTTTCCTGTGATAAATGATTTCTTAAAAGAGTATAAGCCGTTCTAGTTTTCATAACCTCAAATTTTATTCGAAATGGAAAAATTTGAATTTTTCTACAATTCGATCGTTGAAGAAGTTTTGCAAAAGCATGTAAATATTCATTAAATCATTAATAATATTATTTATTGCATATTGTATCTTATATTTTAGACATTGCAAAAGGAAATCATACTTAAAATACTCCATTCGAAAAGGTTACTTTCTGATCACATCGATGTGTTAGAAATAGCTTTTGGGGATGTTCAAAATAAGTCAATCGAACCTTCGAGCTTATTTAATTTTAGTCAATCTGTGTTTCTAGTCGCTATTTCTGCAATTACCAAACACCTTACAAATTGCTGGAAATACATAATACCTACTCTATCGTTTGGTTACACTGCGATTTATGGTGTTAAACTATTTCATCGATTAAAAAACAAGGTTGCACTAGATAGGTTAAAGTGTTTAGTATCACTAATAGATCAATATGAACTATGTATTAAACGTAACTTGATATTTTTCAACGAAATCAATGTGATGAAATCAGGTATGGATAATAATGTGATTAGCTCGAGTAAAATCGAAAGG
Source organism: Tipula lateralis (assembly GCA_963932295.1). Classification (NCBI taxonomy): domain Eukaryota; kingdom Metazoa; phylum Arthropoda; class Insecta; order Diptera; family Tipulidae; genus Tipula; species Tipula lateralis. Next base: position 98,198,204 of record OZ010736.1, read on the forward strand.
GAACGGGAAGTTGTGTACATGGAGTCGATTAAAGTAATATCAACGATAATCTATAATCTGCTTATTCAAATGGAAAACCAATTCAAAATGCCTGATAAATATGAAACAATATATGAAAGTTTAGATGATCTACTGAATTGTGATTACTTTAAAAATACTTTTACGAGCTTATCGTCTCGTGATGCAAAAGCTTTTTATAACATATTCGCTTTTACACAGTCACAGTATTTATTAAGATTCGGTATGACAGCCGGCTATCATCCAATAACTAAAGTTGTTTTATCGGATTTTAGAAAAATTTCGAAAAATTTACGATCAGAAATCCAATCGCATTCAAATTTATTCATAAGACTGACAGAAATTGATGAGCAAATGACAAAAAACAAATTAAGTTCGGATCGCAAAATTAAATCCGAATTATCGTTGGCGGTTGGACTTTCAAGCGCAACCGAAATAACAAATCTTAAAAATTTCTCGTTAATTTGCTCGTCAAAATTGATGATGTTGGCGAACGAATGTCGCCACTTTGATGATGAATTTCAAATTAGCATCGAAGATAAAACCGAGTACACAAAAGAATTTTTCTTGGAACTGTACGAGAGAATGAAAATGTTGGAAAATAATTTTAATCTCTGTCATGACGAGTATCAACGATTTATTTTAACATACAATAAATATGTAAACGATAAGTATAAATTAGACATCGGTATTAATAGTTCGGAAACACTTAACACGATTACTTCTGAGGTGCATGTTGGTGATTTGGCGAAAATAGTTTCTGAGCAAAGTCATAATTTAATAGAAGACGATTTTTTTGCTGTCGATATGATGAATGAGACTTGTTTAAATCAAAATCTCAATGACGATAAGAGTATTCTCGATGAATTGGTAATGATGAATAATCGATTAATTAAATCAAAATTTAAGCCAGTTTTAACGCAGCTAAAAGAAGTAATCGAACCGATTAATGAAAAGATGAAAATGAAAGAGAAACAGGTTTTGGCATCGAAAGGTATTGTAGTAGATGATATTGAAAATCAAAGTATACAGAACGTTGAAAATGATTCAAGTGATACGGATTCGGATGATTTCGAAAGAAAGATGAATAAAAAATCAAAGAGCTATAATAAGTACAACGAGAGTCGCGAATTTTTGGCGTCTAAACAAGTAAATTTATTACCTAATTTATTGGCACTTCCCAATAACTGCAATACTGTTGATGAAGATATTATTGAATAAATTAATTTAAATTGTTAATGTAAAGAGAGAATTTTATTTCTGCTGCACCACTATTTTGTGTTATTTTACTCACAACTCAATATGTTATAGATAATCCCTCCTTATCCACGAATTAACAAACAGCTTGTAAGTAAACAATCGTTTCCCTTGTCAAAAACTCCAGGTTTTTTTTGATTGTCCAATGGCTAGTGTTGGTAAAAGTAAGAGTGAGCCTATTTACGTTTACGAATCCAAGCGTTTACGCTGAACGATGCTTACGTTCCAAAAACTAGTCGAAATAAATTTCAATCGTTTGGCAGATCATCATTATAGTTGTCTGCGCATAGAACTTCAAACAATATTACTTGTGGAGGCATCCTCTTAGATATACACGGTATCTACCGTTTCTTTCTGTTTAGACTGTACAGTCTCGGAATCCTTTGAATAAGGTAATCGCCTTGCAGAAAATTGTAGAAATTATTTTGGTTGAATTTGATATTTAGATTTCCTCAAACGTAGAGAATTTTCATTTTTGATTGGCTTGATATTTCCTCTAACTTACCTTTGAAATTAGGCACATTAACAATCTTGGTCATAAAACTATTCTAACAAGTATTTTGTTTTGTTAGGTATTTATTTTAAAAAGGATTTTTTTTTTTAAAACTTCCATAAAATTAATAAAAACAAATAATTTAAATAATTAACATAAAACAATAATTAAAATCATTACCCAGAAAATAATTAATAAATAATTAAACAATTGTTTCCACTTGGAATTCAACGTTCCTACAATTTAGGTGTCCATGAGTAAATTGGTGGTACTGCTGATTGATAGTTGGGATCAAACATTTGCGATTTGATGAATTCCTCTTTATTTTCTGGTTCTGGAACAACTGTGGCCAAATTTGTTTTGTACGCATACTCCATAATTTTCTTAGCAATTTTAATAGAACAATTAGTTATAGATTCTAGTGGTGGATAAATGCGACCAATTTCCAAATCATTATCTGTAACTAGTTCAGCCAAAGCTTCAGCTGACATTAAGAAAATTTCTTCTGGTATTTTTAAGACACCTGAACATAAAACACCAAGCGCTATACCAGGGAAAATATATGAATTATTACCTTGGCCTGGGTGGAATGTTTTACCGTCATATTGGACAGGTGGGAATGGTGAACCAGATGCGAAAACACATTTTCCACGAGTGTATGTATATGCTTGTTCGGCGGTACATTCAGCTTTAGATGTTGGATTTGAAAGAGCAAAAATAATTGGTCGTTCATTGTATTCGGCCATATTTTCTATAATTTCTTTTGTGAATGCTCCACCAATAGCAGCAGCACCAATCAATACTGTTGGACGAAGTATTTGCACAGCTTCGGCAAGAGTGTCAACCGGTGCATGTTCATGTGCATAACGAACTTTATGACCCGCAATTCCTCCCTTTGGCCGATCTTTAACAATTAATCCTCGACTATCTACCAACCAAACCCGTTGTCTAGCCTCGGCTTCACTTAGTCCCTCTTGTTGCATAGCCATAACACATAGCTCGGAAATACCTAATGCAGCTTCACCAGCACCTTGGAATAATATTTTGTTATCACTTAATTTAGTTTTTGTGACTCGGATTGCAGCAATTATTCCAGCAACAGCTACAGATGCAGTACCCTGAATATCATCGTTAAATAAACAATAGTTATCACGAAATTTATCTAAAAGTCGGAATGCATTGCTATTTCCAAAATCTTCATGTTGGATCAAACAATTTTGACCGAAACGTTTAACAACGGCTTCCATGAATTCTTGAACAAAATCATCGTATTCCTGTCCAGTAACTCGCTTTTGTCGTAATCCAATATAAAGTGGATCATCTAAAATGCTTTGCGTATTTGTACCAACATCTAGAGTGATTGGTAAACACTGATGGGGTTTGATACCAGCTAATGCGGTATATAAAGCTAATTTTCCAACAGGAATACCCATTCCATTAGCACCTAAATCGCCAAGACCTAAAATACGTTCTCCATCGGTAACAACAATTGCACGTACATCAGTTTCAGGCCAATTCTTCAAAACATCATACACATGGCCTTTATCTTTAATTGTTATAAACAATCCTTTAGGAAATTCGTAAACTAAACTGAATTTTTGACAGCCAAGACCCACAGTTGGTGTATATACTAGAGGCATAAGTTTTTCAATATTGGACGCCAACAATTGATAGAATAATCGTTCGTTGCGTGTCAGTAACGCCATTAAATAACGATATTTATCTAGTTCATCGGTAAGTCGATCCAATAGTAAATGGCAATGTGCAACTTGTTCATCATTTGATTTAACCACTGCTGGAAGTAATCCATGAATCCCAAGCATTTGACGTTCCTGTAATGTGAATGCTAAACCCTGGAAATAAAAAATATAAAAAATTAATTATTTTGCATCAATATACAATATAATTCAATTATTTTGTATTTGTTGTTTTGTGCACAAGTACATCCATGCTATATAAAACTTAATTTACTTGTGCTTATTCATAAATAAATTAGTTAGCAGTTATTGCTATTTACCACATGCTTTACAATTTGTCCTTTGAATAAAAATTGACGGCGGATGAAATAATTAAAACAAAAACTAAGATCTTATTGTTACTAACGACCATCAATAAACAATAAACGGCAACTTTCAAAAACATTGTAGAAGCAAACTAATTTCAGTATTACACTAATAACGAGGTCGTGAAATTGAAACGTACAGGATTGAAGAGCTCTGGGAAAAAGTGGGACACTCCAATTGACGTTAGTGTTTGCTGCGCTACTTAGTGAGTGAGACAAACGTGTTTTTATGTCATCCGGTTGCATGTTCATTTGGTCAACGGCGGGAATCGAACTCGAGACCGCGGCGTGAGGAGAAACTCTCTTAACCATTAAGCTACATCCGGCGACATACAAAGATTATTTTACATAAACATGACTCAACCAAAGCAAAAATTTACAATATGAACGATTTTATTTTGTTTTGTTTTACTATAGAACAGGGGAACCCATCACTATGTAGCGGAACCCAGAATAATAATTTTTGTATTTTAAAATGTTACTCTGATTGAACTATCTTTTTAATATATAATAATCTTTGGTTTGCTGACGACACCGCGATACTATCAAATCAACAGAGCAAACTGTGGAAGAAGCGGCGAATAAACTTCAATGTGCAAGTGATGAAATTCGCCAGTGGACCAAGCGATGGAAAATCAAACTTAATGAATTAAAATCTGCCCATGTCAACTTTACGAATAAATCATTGGTTAATCCGCCGACAATCAGCTTAAACGATGTGATGGTGCCGAACGTGAACTCTGCTAAATACTTGGGTATGACTCTGGATGTTAAACTTAAATGGAAAGAGCATGTGAAGAAGAAAAGAACAGAGCTTGATCTTAAATATAGACAGTTGTACTGGCTAATTGGGCGAAGGTCAAAATTAAGCATATGCAACAAAATACTGATTTACAATCAGATACTTAAGCCGATTTGGCTATATGGCATTCAGCTTTGGGGCTGTACTAAAAATACTAACATTAAACTTATACAAAACTTCCAGAATAAGGTACTTCGGAGTATAGTCAATGCACCCTGGTACATTCGTAATAGTGATTTGCATCGTGATTTGGAGATTCCAGATATAAAACTCGAAATAAAACGATTTGCATCGAAGCATGAATCAAGACTAATGGAACATGTCAATGCGGAAGCCTCTCGGCTACTGGATAATGAACATTTGGTTAGGAGACTTAAAAGAACCAAACCCTTCGAGCTTGTTAGTATGTGAGCAGCTACCTACCAACGAACAGGCACTGTGCATCGCTGGATCAACAGTGACCACATTATATTTTAGTTTGTAAGAATTCAGATGTAAATTGATGGTTAGTCTGGAAAGACTAGTTTCAATAATATAATAAAAAAAAATAAAAAAATGCAGAGATTAAAGAAAAATTAAAGAAAATTAATCGTTCACTAGGCATTAATTGCATTAATTCCGAGCTCTTGATATTCGGAGGACTATAGCTTTGTAGAACTGTCTTTTCGAACTAGTTCGTTTGGTATGGCGAAACAAAGTTATGTCTTTACAAAGGAAAGTGGCCGCATTTTGCCCAATATTCAAGAAGGGCGATCGCTTGGTATGCGAGAATTATCGCGGTATAGCTCTTGTTTGCACAGCACACAATTTACTGTCATACAATATCTTGGGAAGAATTACTGCCCGGCGGAGAACATTAACGGTGACTATCAAGAAGGATCCGTCCAAATCGGTCAGTCACTGATCAAGTTTTCTCACTACGGATGATTTTCAGTGTATGCGCTTGAATATTTAGGAATACCAAAAAAATATGTACATCTGTGTAAAATGACAGTAACGCAGTCACAATGCTGTGTCAAAGTTGAGAACAGGCTATTGAGAACTTTACAATCACTACTGGTGTTCGACAAGTAGATGCACTGTCCCCAATACTTTTTAATCTCATGTTGGAATATTTTATTCGTAAAAGTGAAACACCTCAAGACAATATCATATTCCAATTAATTTTTTGCATATGCAGATGATATATACGGTTGATTAAATTAAATGGCAACGGAGTGAGAGATACTTGATCCACTGTGTTTAGCTTCTGATGGTCTCAAAATCAATGAAAATGAAATTACTGATCTCTGATTTCCTAAACCAAGACGCAATTGATTTCAGTACTGATAATAGTATGGGAGAGCATATCAAGGTTCGTCTCGTTGTTGGCAATCGGGTTTTATAATCTCTACGTCCACTTCTGAAATCAAAATATCGTGCAAATACGAATAAGCTGAAACTGTACGAGTGTTGATCAGGCACGTTGTCATGTATGGATGTGAGCGTTGGACGTTCACAGATGAAGATGACTTCTAACACTCGAAAAAAGGATCGTGCGTATTATATATGGCCCAAAACGCGTCTTTGATGGAACATACCGAGTTCGTTTCAAACAGGAATTTAATGCTAATTCTTGATATCGGGCATGAAATCAAAGGACAGAGAGTACGCTGGCATCTTCGAACTGTATGAAGAGCTGGCTCGTGATCGAAACCGATGGAGTCAGATTTTTGACACAGGATGGGCCAAAAAAATTGTTAAATACATAGTAAGAAAATATTTTAACAGATGGTGCTTTAGTTACAATTAGAATAAATAACAGATGGCTATTTTTTAACATAGATGACGTCTTTTACTCTTTTTTTATATTTAAAATGTACAAAATAACCTTATGTAAATTACAAATTTTTTACAAGTAAAAAACCGTGTAAATTACATCGAGGAATTTACACGCCCAACTGTGTCTTATTAAAATTTCCTTACTTTTCAGTTTATTAATTACGTGTAACAATATCGCTACTGATGATTCAACTACATATAAAATCTAAAACCTATTTTGATATACCGGGTGTTTCTTTTAAACTGAGACGATCAAAAATCTCGAAAAATAGCCACTCTACGGAAAAAACTTTAAAACTAAGATAGAATTCTACAACTAAAAGTACGTATGATTTGAATTAAATATTTAGTTCGGTTCATGATAGATGGCGTTGTAATCGACGAAATTCAATATTTTCCATTTCTTCTTAGAACACACGCATTCGATTCAGCAATACGTTTGAAATAAAAAACATCACGTTTTCATTGGAAATAGTCGAAATTCGTCATCAAAACCATTTATTCAGTTTTGTAAATCACATTTACACCCCGATTCCCTTAGTCGTGTCACTTAATTCGCCGCGACAGTTGTCGTGTCACTTCATCTATAAATTAGTATTCTGCTAGTCGATTAAAGTGACTTGATGCAAAGAACGTCAATCGCTGAATTATTCAAGGAATACTAATAATTTCAACTGAATATGTCGACTTAAATTTTCACGCGCCTATAAATGTCGTTCCAAGGTCACAAGAAATTTTTAAAACGACTACTAGAATAAAAAGATTGTCACTTCAATTAATAATTGACGAACAAATCGACTAAGAGAATACCAATATTTGTCTGTCGCTACAAGTGACAAGTGACACGACTAAGGGAATCGGGGTGTTAACGTTTGTGTTATTTCTTATCTTCAAAATACTTTAGAATGGAGCGTGTGCAGAGAAAATTGAAATGGTTCTGGTTTATAGAGAAGCTGGCAGAAATCTTGAAAATGCTGTTGCTATTTACGCTCAACGTTTTCCGGATAAGATTCGTTCACGTGCTTCATTTGGCCGTACTATCAAACAATTTATTGCTGATGGAAATGTTCAACCGAAAAAGAGGACCCGTAGAGCAACAATCACTGGAGAAAATAAAGAAATTGCTGTATTGGCAGCAGTCGGTCATAATCCTCATGTTAGTACACGACAAATAGTTCACGATTCCGGATTGTCCCTCACCAGTGTTTGGAGAATTTTAAAACGGCACAAGTATCATCCATCATGTGTCTTTACACCAAGATCTTCATGGCGCTGATTTCCAAAATCGGGTAACTTTTTGTCAATGGGCACGTGAACAAATACAACAAAACCCCAATTTTTTTCGTTGCGTAATGTTCTCTGACGAATCGTCTTTTACAAACCATGGAACGGTTAATCGACATAACATGCATTATTGGAGTGTTACAAATCCGCACTGGCTTCGTCAAGTTGAACATCAGCGTCCTTGGACTGTCAACGTGTGGTGTGGAATAATTGGTAACAAACTCAGAGGCCCCCACATTATTGAAGGCAACTTAAAAGGTCAAATGTACCGAAACTGTTTGGAAAATGAACTGCCAATATTACTTGAAAATTTGAGCTTAGAAGTGAGACGGAACATGTGGTTTCAACATGATGGTTGTCCTGCACACTATTCGGTGGTGGCACGTGAAATACTTGATCGTGATTTTAATGGTCGCTGGATCGGTAGAGCTGGTCCGATAAATTGACCCGCCAGATCACCAGATCTTACTGCGCCAGATTTCTGTTTGTGGGGCTATCTCAAAGACAAAGTTTACAAACAAGAACCAACAACACGTGAGAACATGATTGAGCGAATCAGAAATGCGTGTGCTGAAATTCAACCAAACACACTTCTCAGTTGTGTACAATCATTTGAAATGCGTATTAATAAGTGCATTGAAGTCGCAGGCCATCATTTGAGCTAAAATTACTTTATTCACCTGCCATTTACATTAATAAATTGTTTTGATGACAAATTTCGACTATTTCCAATGAAAACGTGATGTTTTTTATTTCAAACAGATTGCTGAATCGAACGCGTGTGCTCTAAGAAGAAGAAATGGAAAATATTGAATTTCGTCGATTACAACGCCATCTATTATGAACCGAACAAAATATTTCATTCAAATCATACGTACTTTTAGTCGTAGAATCCGTATCTGCAATAAAAAATATGGCTTCCTATCTTAGTTTAAAAGCTACCCCCACCCCACATACAAAGCGGGGGATGGGGGACTTTTTTTGCACTAATGTATTTCCCCCGTGGTATGATTAAATTTTGATTATGGACATTTTTTCTGTAGAGTGGCTATCTTTCGAGATATTTGATCGTCTCAGTTTAAAAGAAACACCCGGTATAGTAAAAAATAAATATAAAAGCATTCGAGGCTCACTAAAATTTGTCTAAGCACTACCAATATGCCGCAGATCACCGGTTAAGAAACACGATTCTATATACAATATTATAGACCCCGATCGAATTGTCGCCGTTTCGCGTTCGTTGTAATGACAACTCCTTCCGTTGGAAAGAATTATAAATATAAATTCAATTGCTGGCCAAAATATATTTTCAAAAATTAATTTATCGTACGATAAGATTTACTCAAAAGATGTAATGGTTGCTGTTTGTGACGTCAATCAATTTTACAAAAATATCATTTCATTGAACATACATAGCTTCGCTGCATTAACATTCAGATAAGATTAATTGATTCATATACTCATAGATCGATCAGTGCATTACAGCGAGTTTCGGTATTGATCATATATTAAAAAGTTGATTTAAAAGCCATATGGTATGTGATCTAACATGTTTATATTCCGTGGGATGCGGTAATCTACTAAAAATAATTCAAAAGCAAAAGATTCAGCAAATTGATAAAAATAGAATTTGACACGAGCGCATGTCACAGCCGCAAACATCTCCTAAAGGTTATTGGAGGTTTATAATTTTAAGATAGAATTTTGTAGTTCTGACGGTCATGTGCACTATACGATATATACGTTCCTTGGTTGTATTATGTGTATAAAGTTTAAAGTACGACGATTCAAGCTATCAGCTGATATATTCAATAAACATTTGTATATATAAACAAAGTTAATATATGTATGTTAGCTTACAACAAATCGTCTATATGTACATATGAACTTGAAATATTTATTTAGTTGATTGCAATGATTCAAGATAGCGATATAGCTTATTTTGCGATCATATGTGTCTATGGAATGTATGTATACTTGTATTTTTTATGAGCCGATGTAATAATCTTTTGGTAAATGGCATAAGGTGATGTAATCGCGAATGTATAACAATGTCATTCGTATACATACGTTAAACTCACGTCGATATTATTATTTAAGATATAGTTCAATGTTGGACATTTGCAAGGTGGAATGATTTGTTGTTATGCGTCTGATAATTTATTTGGTAATCTTAAACGATTTACTCACCAACAACATACAGTGTTCCATCTAAGGAAGTGAAAGTAATTGATTTGCAAACGCTTAATAAATTTTGTACCGGTTCTTCAATACATTCTTATATATACTATTTGCAGCAATTCTACTTAAAACATTATTATTATTATTATTAATTGAACATGAATGCGTGTTGTACATTTTGGAGGTGACCTTGGTCGAAATATGTATCCGCGTTGAGGACAAAACAATTATAAAATTGATGACTAAGGGCGTATTGATCGATTTGTTAAAATTTAATAAACATTTTTTTCGTGCGAACATGGACAGTTGTTTTTATCATTTTGGTTGGAGCTATCTCTAACCGAAAATGACGAAGACAAGTGTTTATTATATATTTGAACAAGTTCTAGTTAATTGCTATCTCTTTAGTAATCAATTTTGAAATTGCTTTGTTATGAAAACGGAAGTGCTCCAAACTATTGTATAATTCAGAGTATCGTTTATGTTGATGATTGAAATCGTCTACATAGTTATAATTTTGGTATCGCCTTACATATGATTATGTATGTTGCCTGTAAATTTGTTGTTGGAGCCTATTTCTAATTAAGTATTTAGTTTAAAGATCCTAAGCTCAAGTCAATAAATGTAAAAGTTATAAATTTTGATTTATTAGAATGACCCTTAAAGAATTTCAGTGTTTTATAGTCAACTTTACAGTATAAGCAAAGAGAATAAATTCTCTTTGGTATAAGATTAAGGAATAGTGTATTGAACGTGAAATGAACAGTTTATTGTACACTTATTATACAACATAATGATCTTGTTGACTTGGTAAAAACATCGAATAGGATTAATTAGTTACAGTCACAATATAGCATAGCTAGTTTTTAGGTTGCATAATAATATAATAATAGTTTATAACAAAAAAAACATAAATAATCTAATTGGAACTTTCTAAGAAATATAATATTTTTAATAATAATTACACTATCAAACAGTTGAATCACAGTGATAAATGTTACACCAAAGTGAGAAAAGATACAAAATTGTGATATACAGTGGAGTCGACCTCAGCAACTTAGGAGTTGAATTTATAATTTGACCAAAGGTTTAAAAAGCTGTATTGATCTTCCAAACAGTCAGAAATATGTACTTTGCGCTGGGATATGATCTCAAAGATATCCCGAAGATAAAAAGACCATGTTGAATAAAAAAAAATAGTCTGTATGGTTGTAGTCTGTACGTCAGAAAGTAAACGCAATGAAAATATTAACATTTATCAGCAAAACATTTTGCGTCAGTATTTCGACTCAGTATTTCTCTGATATAGGCTCAGTATTTTTGTTGAAATTCGCGTGGTTTCTTTAACGAGTTTACGGGATTGCACCTTAAAACTTCAATCAATTGCCATTGAGGTCCAGGATGGAAAAATTTTGTGTTAACATTGCCGTGGTATTGTTCCATATATATAATCATGGCCATAAACTGTACCGATCCATTATATATGAAGAATTCACAAAGGTCATGCAGAGATAAAAGAAAAATAATTCATTTGGCACTGATCGCATTTATACAATCTATTGATATTCAAAGAGGTAACTGTATCGAACTGCATTTTCAAAATATTTCGCTTGGTATGTCCATAAAGTTAGTAATGCCCGAAGCAAGGAAGGTGACCACGTTATGTTCAATTTTCAAAAAGGTGATCGCTCAAAATGCTATAAATATCACCAAGTAGTTTTCTTTTGTCATACATTATTCTCGGAATAATCTCTTCCCTGACGGAAGAAATTATCTGTCACTACCAAGAAAAGATATCGTTACAAACACCAAGTTTTTCAAAAATTTCAGGCAAGTCTACAACTTGATCAGTTGAAAGTCTACCTATATGTCATATGGTAAACATTGTTGATTTAATGTTTAAAAATACCAAACAAATATGCTAATCTGTGTAAAATAAGGTTGACGGGAGTCAAAATGCTGTGTCAAAGTTAAGAACTGGGGATATATTATGAAATAAATTCGTCAACATTTTTCGCTACCGGAAAAATCCGATCCGATCGAAGAATATAAATTCTTAAAATTGCGATAAGTTTTCGTCTAATGTTATGAAACGTTCAAATACGATCTTTCGGAAAGAAAATACGTTAACTTAATAGCAGTTACCGTATTTTTCTTGTACGTTCGGAAAAATCCGATTCGATTTTATTTCAAAACAGGTTATCCAAACACAACATAATGTGGAGAATAATCTATTGTACTATGTACGACATTCCGTATTGCATGCGTTATTGCTGCGAGAGGTTCATCTCACGTACGTTGATCAGCCTTGATGTATGCTCGAAGTGCTGATAAAATTGTTCGATTTACACGCTCCGAAGTGTTGGCTTGAGGTGAGTATTTGGCCTTAAATATATGATTCACTCCATATTTATTACTAAGTGACTTAACTAATTGTGAGCTGAATTGGCCCATTATCAGTAACCAATACCTCAGGTACCCCGAACATCAGGAAAATTTGGTCTTCTAGAAATCGCACTACTACATCAGCAGTAGCTTTTTTATAGCTTTAGTGAGTACAAATTTGGAAAAGTCATCTACGCCTATCAATGTTGATGAGTTTCCTTTCCTAGCTTAAACTAGCACAGATTTATCTATTAACGGAATAATCCGATTCGAATTAATTTCATAATAGAACCGCAGGCTATCAAAAACTTTTAAAATTAATTATTATGTTCTACAAGAAAATGTATTGCCCCCTATAATTCTTAATCTCATGCATTACACCATCCGTCAAAGTGAAACATATCATTTCGACAATCCAATAAAGCTCTAGCGTATGATATTTGCGTGATTGGGTCAAATGGAAAGAATACTTCATCCACTGGAATAATATTTATCTGTTGGCGATCCCAAAATCAAAGAGTAAGATCTGATCTCTGGTTTAAGAGAACTTAGACGGATTAGTACAAGAGTAAGGGGTTCTATCATTTGATGGAAGAACCATGAGTGACACCTTTTCAAGAGATCAGAATATTGTGCGTGAAATCAAGAGAGAACGAGTACGTATCGCTCGTTCACGTTTTGTGTGCTAATGAAGAGCAAATGGTGCAACTACCTTTTGAAAGAGTCGATTTTCAGTACATATAGGTAACATATTTGTATCGGCGTCTTTCTATATTGCGTGACTTAAACCATATCTGCATCAAGTTTTATTGTAAAAATTAGATTGTCTCTCTATTTTGTATGATTTTTTTAAACCTCCAACATAGTTAATAACAAGATCATTAATTTTAGGTTAATTTGTGTATCGAACACCTACAAACCATAATAAAAGAGAATATAGTATAATACATAATACATATACGTATACCATAAAAATCACTTTCATTCGACCTTTAACGGCTGAAAACATTTATAGTAGAATTTTCACCTCAAAATTAACACATATATGTAATTAAATATAATTTTAAATTGTGTTGCCATGCCGCAACGTAAACTCATGTTTTACCATTATTACGTATATATCTGCGCAAATACAAAAGAAGCAATTTTGATTTAGCATGATTCAATCAATGTTTTCCCCAAAAAAAATACCCAAATTAGTTTTTTACGTAATACAATACCTCCTCTCTCAAACTATTCGGATAATTAATTTTAAGAATCATTAATTTGTCTAAATACTTTCTCGGATATTGTTTAGTTCGATTTCAAACTATTATAAATCGGCAAATTTTAAAAAGATTAACGATGACTCGTGTTTTATTACAAATCACATAACGTATCTAAAAAAAGATGTCTGTAAGTGCTACCTTCCTAGAGTGTACACTACAACAAATAAATAGTGTTTGGGTTAATCAAGAATGATGCAACATTTCATAATGATGAGACAGATTACTTAACTTCAATTTAATCGCGATACAATATCGATAACCTAATAGCCGGTAGTAGCTTAATGGTTAAGAGAGTTTCTCATCACATCGCGATCTCGACTTCGATTCTCGCCGTTAACCAAAAATTAAGATGCACCGGCTGACATAAAACGCGATTGTGTGTTAAAAAACATTCGTTGGGCTGGTCAACCTACAATGTGCACCAATTGTTAAAATGTTTCGTAAGGTTTCAGTTGAGACGCAGTAAGTATCGTTTTAAACCGCCTAGCATAAACATCAATTGTTTTGATAAGACAAAGTGATCCGAATATTATAAAATTGAAGTATTGAAGTCATGAATTTGGTTTAGTAAACATTTTTAATACTTAAACTTTGTTTGGTTCAATAATAATCAATTGAATAGTATAATGAGTCAGGTGCGAGCATATTAAGGAGGTCAAAAAATTTGAATTTTATGTGGATCGAGTTCGGCTGTTCTATTTAAGTGATGAAAGAAAATGTCAAAATTGATTACATTTATTACGGTGCTAGCTCATATATAGTTATGTCTGATTTAGAGAAAAAACTAGGCGGAATTCAAACAACCGGAAGTGATATTTAGAACGTGTTTTTGAATAAGTTATTCCATAAAAATTGTTGCACAATATGAATATGCAATTTTCGAAACTAGGTTATTTAAAATAAAATAATACAGTTGTGTTTAGTGCAATTGTTTAGGTTTATCACATGTTTAATCAAAATCAAAACTACAACTTAAATCATAACGTATCAGGTATCTTTAAGGTCGTTAGTTGACCCTCGGATTGAAAACTGCGATTCAAAGCAATATAGTCTTTGATGAGAAATGCTCAACAATTCGCGCGTTTTTTAGACTACACTTCTTGCAGTTTGCGAATTGATCTATGCTGATTTATTCTTCCAACGACTATTTTGAATAAGCGATGTGAGATAAAGTAGTCCCACCTCTTCTGGGGCAGAACGTTAAAGAAGTTGACGATATTTCCCTAGCAATAACAAAGGCTCACCGGAATAACTCATATTATATAAATAAAGGAAGACGCCAGCACGTTTTATTTAGTTTCCATGTAACTATAGGTATTCAGTGAATTATGAGTTTATTTAAACATTGTTAGAGTAAATACAAAGATATCTCTGCCGTTTTTCTTCAACCCAACCAGCGCTTTGTCATACTACCAAAAACTGCAGCAATTTGCCGCTTCGCAATCATAGATAATTTCAGCATAAATTTAGCAAGTATGGCTTGATACTAGCCAGATAACAGCTTATTGATCGATCTGTAAACAGCGCTATATCTCCGTCAGAGAGGTAGGATAAGTTATTGAAATCCCATTTATGATTTTCAGTGATATTTGATATTTGAGTTTCGACACCGATGTATCCGAAAGCATTTGAGCAATTATTTTTTGCTGTTCAAAGAGCTATACACAATATGTCCAGAAAAATAAATCTTTGTAGGTGATTCAGAGGTCTCCCTCCGATTTAGCCAACGTTCTAGCCAACAGATATATGCGGCAAAGTAAACTATTAGTTGCTACTAGAGGTTCACTAGCTGGTACTAGCGGTTGGTCGATTGGAAAGCAACTATTAATATCGAAATGTAAAGTCAGTACCCATTTCTAGGTTTCAAAAAGCATGATTTACAGAATGAATTTTTACATTTTTACAGCCTGCTTTATTCAATTTATCTTCAACATCTTTCTGCCAGGTAATCTTCTGATCTTATCAATTCCATTAATAAACAAATTAATAGCATCCTATTGCAATGCAAAATTCATAGACCATCTTCCACGTCATTAATACTGACATGAAGCTATGTAATATGAAGATGATCTACGTAAACCTATGCAAAGATGATCTACGTAAATTTACCCACTTGAAAATTCACGTAATTTTAAATGAAAATTTTTTAATGTGAGTGTTACCTCAATAAAGTAACAAAAGAAATGAAAAAATAAGCTTATTTGTCTGAGCTTCTCTATTGGCTTGTTGGCATAGACCAATGATTTAACGTTACCCCATAATAAAAAGTCTAGAGGTGATAAATCATACGATCTATACCCATTTCTGGATATAACGCATTCATTGAATTTAGATTTCAATAAGTTGATTGCTAGACCCACTGTGTGGCATGTTACGCCGTCTTGTTGAAATCACATATCATTAATGTCTAGCTCATGCAATTAACAAAAGAAATAATGTTACAACATGTTTCTGTAGCGATCTCCATTGATTATAACGTGACGGTCATTTTCATCAACGGTCCAATGAAACCAGCATGAACACACAGTTATTTTTGTGCATGAAGTGGTGTTTTTGAAGGTTTTTCACTTGAGCAATAGCGCATATTCTGTTTGTTGACAAAGCAGTCAAAAATTCGCTTCATCTCTCTCTAAATATGATTTTGCGATGAAATTGGTCAATTTCTTTTAAAATTCCCAGGGCCTAATCCGAGTCGTACGTCGCTTCATATCATCAAGTGATTTAAATTCTTGTATTAATTGGATTTTATACAAGTCAAGTTCTATTCGCAAAACGTCAGTGTTGTCTAAGCGAGACATAATACTTGAGAACAGTGTTGTCTAAGCGAGGCATAATACTTGGTTCTCGTTACTTCGACCAACCCGTTGTCTCACTACTACAGCACGGGAATATCCAGCAGCGAATACTTAGACTACTGGGACGATAACTATGACCAAAAATTAAAATTAACGCTCTTGAAGTTGCGCAGTCACCGACTCGGAATTTTTGAATTAAATTTTAATTATTTGTAAACGTTGTTCGTTTATGCTCTTCGCCAAGATGAAAATGTTGTGTTTACTGAATGTTTTGAGACTGATAGTTTGGTTATTTGAAAGGGTTAAGGGTGCGTTCCAAATTGAAAACCCGTTGCATTGCATTAAATTGCCACTAATGAATTTATCTTAGACTCAAGCAGATTTAAATATATAAGAAATAAGTTTTTCGATATTTAGCCATATGTACTATATATGTATATAAAATCTTATCAGTTTCTGTATAAATACCACGATCTGACGTTTAATATGTGACTCATAATAAAATACACTGCTTGAATCGAAACTATTTCAATTCAAACTGATTAAATTTCTAAACCACTTCCATTGTACAAACATACATATACCTATGTACATATTTATACTTTTATAACATGTCTTACTTTATTACACAACAAGGCTATTTTGCAAATCACTTTGTTAGTGAATCGATACACAAATTTCTCTAATAATTATTTTATCAGAACACAAACATTAAACAATAACTTTATTTCGAAACAAAAACTTAATTTTGTAAATGTTATCGCGATTGAGGTAATTACTCCGAGTTCAAATAAAAATTAAATCATATAAAAAATAGACAGATAAAGTTTTGATGATATAAATGTTTTACTCATATAAGTGTTTGTCAAATAGAAAAGATTTACGATTGTGCAGGTCGTTACGCCGATAACCAACTATTTGAGAAATAGTTCAATATAACATTAATGCGATCGATTGCAAAATACACAATTTACCATTAACTTATCCAATTATTATGAAAAAAAAAACACTTAACTTAAGGAGATATGCCTCGTTTATGCCAATGAGTGAAACAACTTAGTCGTAATTCAATGAATATAACAACATCATACGAAATAATAATATACATCTGGCAATAAAGGCATTTTGGGATTTTTGCATTTAAGGAGTTCAGTTTAAGGAGCGGGTTTATTTTAAAAGGAATACAAAAATTTGACTACTCCACTTTGTATATATTTTAATTAATCAACTCCCATCGGTTCTTTCTCAAAATTTAAAACACCAGGTCAAGACGGGATATTTATGAGTCTTCTACAGGAATGACTGAAAATTATCCTAGCCACCTTGAACATATCTTCAGGGCCAGTTTGGCCCTGAGATACATTCCAAGATCATAGAGAAAAATCAGGGAAGTGTTTATCCCGAATGATGGAAAGCCTAGACAAGGCAAAAAGTTGTCTACCTATTAACCTGTCTACTTTTCTACATAAATGCTTAGAGCGATTGGTTGATAGGTACTTTAGGGACAATGCACTGCTAGAAAATTCCATACATTCAAAATTACACGCATACCAGAAAGACAGATGTGTTGAAACAGCACTTTATGACTTCATGGACGGCAGTTTCAACACATCTGACGGATTGAAAAATAGATGGACAACAAGGAATTTGTCTTGGGAGCGTTTCTGGGCATCGAAGGCGCATTTGACAACGCTTCCTTCAGTGCAATGATCTCTGCAGTTGAAAGACATGTCATAGAGACCATTCTACTTCGGTAGTGATACGACGACGGTGACCACCCGAAAGGGATGTCCTCAGGATGGGGTTCAGTCTTCGCTGTTGTGGTGTCTTTAAGTCAACTCACTTCTTTTGGGTGTCAACTAAACGACATCGGATTTTGCTGCCAGGGTTATGCTGATAACATCGCCATAATACTGGTACGTAAATATACGGATGTTATATGTGATCACATGCAAATTACGATTAACATAATTGTAACTTGGTGTAGTGACCAGGGTCTATCAGTCAACGCTAGGAAAACTGAAAAGACCCAGGACTTTAGGAAACTTTAGTCTCCTGAAAAATTGGGGTTTATACGATCCCACTCTCTTCAAAAGTCAACACCTGAGGATCTGGTTAGATCGGAAGATTACTTGGCAAAAACATATAGTTGGTTAATGCAACAAAGCATGCAACAATTACAACAAATAGTCATTTGGTAAATCACCTGAGCCAGCTTTAGGAGTGATGTTATCTCTTAAACGAGAAATTGACTATCACTTTATAAGGTCACAGGTTTTACCAATTTGTGATAAAATTAATATCTTTTTTGGTTTTGATTTTGGAATTTTACTAAAATAAAATTTAGATTTGAACTTTTCGTTGGAAATACAGTATCACTCGTGCTGGAACCACGAATGGACCAATGTAACTATATATGTACCATATAAGTCGGTTTAGTTTCTGCTAGTTCTAACATTACAGTTATCAATTAGCAATCTGACATCGTGCTCTGATATAGAAATCATGGTTATAATCTGAGTTCCAATGCGACTTTCAACTGAGATTATCTGTGTGTCTACTCTTGGATGAATAGTTGTCATTTTGCGGCTTACGCGATTTTTGAATTGCTTTTTTTGGTTATTTTTTTTTTTGTTTTTTTGGGTTTATCTCTACAATCTGTTTCGGGGCTCGAGGCACTTCCAACTCTTTTGCGGTTCGCTTATTTACGTCCTTACCTTAACGCCATTACAGCCAAATCGAGGACGTACGGCTATAGGTTTGATTTACGTAGAACCATCTGCACATTGCATAGCTCCATGACAGCCTATAGTACTGATGGGTTGGCCCATGAATTCTGCACTCCAACAGGGGGTCATAGATGTGTTCATTTACACTACCGATCGTAATCGTATGGTGAAAAATCCCTTTAGCATCCCTATCGGGATTCGAAGTCGGTACCTCCCGCTCCAACTGCCGCAACTTTAACCACTGCGCCACCTGGGCGGTAAATCTTTCATAAATGTGAAATGTATCAGTTATTCAAATTACACATTCTATATGTACGTGATGTGTTGGATGTTCGGTTTTAAACTTGTGATGTCCGAGTTTAGTTTTGTTATTGTTACCATGCTAGCAATTTATGTGTTCATTTTAAATAAAGGGTTGAATGTTTTAATACAATATTCTGGGATGGGGTGAAATGATGAGGTTTGATTTAAGTTTTAATTTTTTCTGCGATATAGTCTGGTCAAAATTTACTTGTGTACGTAAATCAGACATGTAGGTGTAGCCAGTTCTGGATTCGTCGGATCACAATGTAAATTTGGTTTTTCAAAGCGAATCACACAAAGAGGTGGAACTTGTGGAAGATATTTAGATATTATTTAAATCTCATATTTATCTTTCGTTATTAAATTAATATTTTGAATGGGCTAATTGAGCAAAAACTAATTATAAACTGATTATCGCTATATTTATTTTTCAATTTATAAAGCAAATAATAGATAAAAAGTAAACTTATATTGTCATTTTAAGTTTATACACATTTTAGCTATATAAGCAATGCAGTGATTGTGATATCATTATTTTGCATTTATTTATTTTCACTATCATATCTTTGTAAATTTTACGAAGGAAATTGTTTGCCTACTATAACAATATAATATTATCACACATCGATAATAGTTCCAAAGCAGAATAAACAGTTTTTATTGTTAGTACAATCTATAAAAATCTACTAAGCATAAAATTGAAAGAGGTCAAAGGTAGACTCTTAAAACTCCCACAAGTACACTTTTATATATGTACTAACAATTCGAGATAGTTTTGCATTTCTGCTAAACAGCCAGATACATTATATAATAATTATGTACGAGTACAGACCAAAAACAGCTGATAACATATATTGTTAAAACATATATGGATGTTTTCTATACATAGATGGGTTTAAGTACAATAATCAGCATAATATCCGCAACTACATAGTACATCTCAGAATGACAAAACGAAATTATATGTTATTTATCATAAATTTGCAATGTCAGATATACATATTTGTTAGTATTAAATAGTAAATTGAGTATTATTGTCTTATCACAATTTAGTAATTGAAATTACTGGTAAATAACCAAATTACGGTCAAACGATAACTTGAATAGTTGCGGTCATGCATTTAATTCTAGTGTACTTATTTGATATAATAGATTGCTTGTGGGAATTGATAACAGAATCGCTTTACCCACCAATAGATAAGAAATAATTCAATTATTCAATGTGTAGTAAAATGATGGCAAAATCACACCCAAAAATCATCTGATACTTCATATAATCTTTAAAACCCATTTATTAACATCTTTATGAAATCGACTACACTATTGATTTTCGCTTTCTTAGAACACCATTCATAACAAAATTGAGAGCGCAAGAACTGCACAAAATTCCAATTGAAATGAATTGAACTAATTTGTTGCTCCACAAGAAAAACGTTAATTTTCACAATTTAGTTTTCACTTTTGCAATAAAGTGCATTCTGCGAAGTCATTCACTATTACATTTTATAACACTGTTTTCGCCGTCCGTCCGTTTCATTATTGCTTAACAAATAAAGCGAAAAATCGTGTAATTTCCGCGAAAATCAATAATGTTTTACATATTAAATATATTCGTAGGTCAAAACAAATACAAACAAAAAAAATAAAAAC
This sequence comes from Tipula lateralis, assembly GCA_963932295.1. Classification (NCBI taxonomy): domain Eukaryota; kingdom Metazoa; phylum Arthropoda; class Insecta; order Diptera; family Tipulidae; genus Tipula; species Tipula lateralis. The sequence continues at coordinate 98,219,252 of OZ010736.1, forward strand.
GAATCGAAAATTCTAAACTAAAATAAATTCACCTTGAAATAAATATATAAAAATATATATATTCTTACCTTATTAAAGCGTCCCGATTTAAGTCTATCATATCCAGAAATACTTCCATAAATTTCTGAATCACTACTTAGCCCCCATAGCCCTAAACGATCTCTCGTATCACTCATTTTTTTATCACAACTTTTATTATTAATTTTTGAATTATTGTATTGATTTTCTCGTGTACAAGAAAATTTATCAGCTTTATCGTGTGACAGTCCAACGTCGACTGAGTTTGCTCGTGAATTTATTTCATTAATAATATTATTTTGTTTATTCGAACGTTCACTGTGGTTGTGATCTTGCGCATTTGTTGTATCCACTGTATTATTAATACCTTTCAAATTTGTTATAGAAACACATACAGCTGGTGTTGTTTGACTGCTCGGAACAGACCTAAATTTTAAATGAGAAAGAGAAAATAAAAATAAAAATTGAATACATAATTTATATTTGAATAGAGAGAGATCGAAAGAGTGTAGATAGATATCAGAGAATTTATGTAGTAAATTTTGTTTGGTTTTTCCTCTACGTGTGCTATGTATAGTATACTGTATAGTCGATACTATCACGATAGAGTAAAGATAAATGTACAGTAAAGTCTGTCTAAACAGCGAATAGCAAAGCAACTTTTAATTAGTAAAACAATTTTAATTATTACACAACATTGAAGCGTGCTAAAATTGCAAGTCAAGCATTTTGTTGCATATAAATTTCCTTATCTTATGTAATTATAAAGTAAGAACTTCATTGTAAAATTAAATATGAAATAGGTGTAAGTGCAAAGTATGTATCATACGACTGCCAATATCTCAAGTGTTAAATAACAAATTTAAAAACTTAACAATGATTATCGCCATTCATTTGTTTCATTTGAGTGCCATAAAGTTATCTATCGGTTGGCCACAAGATATCGAATGCAAAAAAAAACAACTTTGGATAACCGTAGATCAGATTTGAGCCTTAATTAAAGCAAACATTACAAAAACTCGGTGGCTGGGCATTATTAAATGGAACATAAATACGGACGAAAATTTGCTTTACCTACTCGTACTTTCATACACTTTATCGTATTCTATGATTTAGTATATTTCTAAGCCAGTAAACGATCAGCTTCCAATATGTTAGTTTTTATATTTACTTCTTGTTTTTAATTTATATATTCAATAATTTAAATATGATTAAATTGGATTGATTTTATACTTATTAATCTATTAAATAGTATTCGATGTGGCAAAAAGTTTCAAATTAGGTGTAGAATAAATAGAGAAATTTAAATTCCAGCACCATGCTCAATTGTTTGATTAATATGACTAAGCATAATTTCGATTATAGACGATACAAATTAATTATGCTCGCTATTCCCAAGAACCAATCAACTCTTTACAGATGATTACAGATGTTATTTTGAATTTTTGTTGTTATACAGTTGAGAAATAAACGAGATTGCTGGCAACATAAGGGATGGAGGAAAAAAAATAATATAATATAGGCGTTTACTAGGTTTATTAAAATATACCAACATAATTGAAACGCTTCAGACTCCATTGATAACGATTTAGCTCTTGATAACTACTCGTAATACTCGTTTATTCAGTTGTAGTATCGACAAAAATATTTATGAGAATGATAAGAAGAATGTTGATATATTAGAAATGTATATAGTGCTCATAAATCTAATGTAATTTCACAAAAGTTACAAAAGGCTAAAACGAAAGAGATGAATTAGGCCGTTTATACCTGGACCTTTTTTGTGTTATTCGTCCGTCACTCAGACTCAATTGGCCCATTGTGACATCCGTTTTACTTGACATTCCGGCTATCATCAGTGAGTAGCTCCAACTGCTACAGCTTTAACCACTGAGCCACCTGGGCGGTTGTGCATTTCTTGATTCAGAATCACAATTGAATTCCAAAAATGCCGGAGGATACCATCCATAATTGACAATTAAATAGCTACTATAGCGGTAAGTTCTGAATTTTGTATCTGATCAGTGATCATAACTGAAATTTTTATGTATAACGGAAATCGTCTATTAAAAGTTTTTTTTGACTGGACCATCTTACTTTCGGTTCCTACAATGTTTTACCCTGTTCTTTCTTTCCATCTACTTTCTAATCAGATGAAATTTCAAAATTTAAAATAACTATAAATATAGTGATGGACTTCAACTATTTGATTGTTTGATGATAATACCAACTGTGTTGATGTGATCGGTACTGATTCGTCCTGGTCTGAATCAAGACTGTACGTTTCTAATAAGTTTGTTGACTTATGACGATATCCAGATCACTTTACCTTGAAATAGTTAGAGACGAGTCTTCTTTCCTTTTTTGTATAATTCTACCAGTATAATTCTAGTAATGGAATTAGAGTTTCTGCTTTTACAGATGTGTTCATACTTAGAGATTCTATTGGAACATTATATCCACTTTCCTTTCTTGTTATTTATAATAGTGTTGACTATTTGGTAATAATTGCCACCGAGAAGCTTTTATTGTTCTTCGTTATCTGCGTACCTTTATCATCGACGAATTCGTTCCATCTATTTAGATGTTGATTTCTATAGTTAAGACTTAATCAAGGAAATCCTTTATCATACTCCATGATAAATATGTCGATTTTTCGGTAACCCATTTTACACACTGATGTATAGTGTGAATTTGTTTCTATTTTCTAATACTGTTTCTGTTGTCTCTCTCATCACTCGAACCAACCCTTTCGGTGTGTTTTCTGCAATCACTCCTTGCCATTTATTTTATTTTGATCTTCATATTTATTTCAATTGTCTGTCGGATTTTCATGGCAGAGCTGTAACTTTTGTTAACTATTTTTCTAAATTTTCCTCCGTATTTATCATATCTAATCCATGGTTTCCAGGGTGGTCATTTCGTAGTGCTTTATCACATCCAGTGATAAAAAGTATGATATAATGAAATTGTCGTAGCTTACTGCAGGTTTATCACGAATGAACAACTTCACTTCGGTCATTGAAATGGGTAAAAAAGACAACTATATCTCCCATCTCGCTGTACCAGTCAACATTTTAAACTGTTTGTCTTATTTCATGTTAAAATTGCTTCCAATATCGTTAATTAAGTTGTATTCATTCACTTATCACATTATAAAAATTTTATCACTACCTATTCAACCACTTCATATAAAAAATGATATAATTACTTTTGGGGTTTTGTAGAAACGTCAATTTATCACTCTAAAATATTCATTTCTCCTTAAAATTCATTATTTCCCCTTTTTAATTTATTACACAGGGTTTTTTTTTCTTTTTTTATATTTTATTCTATGCTATCTTTTTTGGGGCTCAAGGCTCTCCCAGCCCTTTCGCGGTTCGCTTATTTACGTCCTACTTTACGCCTTAACGGCCAAATCGAGGACGTACGGCTATAGGTCCGATTTTCGTAGAACCATCTGCACATTGCATAGCTCCACGCCAGCCTATTGTACTGACATGGAAGATGGGTGGGCCCATGAGTTCTGCACTCCAACAGGGGGTCATAGATGTGTTCATTACCACCACCGATCGTAATCAGATGGTGAGAAATCCCTTTAGCATCCTGCCCCTATCGGGATTCGAACCCGGTACCTCCCGCTCCAACTGCCACAGCTTTAACCACTGAGCCACCTGGGCGGTTTTACACAGGGTTGTGTTTGTAGACTTATTTTATTTTTATTATATCACGAAAAAATTCTCCAACCGTGATATAAAACTATGATAAAGCACCACAAAATGACCCTGGGTGATCATTTTGTGGTGCTTTGTCATACTTTTATATCACGGTTGGAGACTTTTTTCGTGATATAGAAAAATTCAAATAAGTCTACAAACACAACCCTGTGCAATAAACAATAAAAGGGAAATAATGAATTCTTAGGGGAAATGAATATTTTAGAGTGATAAATTGACGTTTCGCATAACCCAGAAATTAATTATACCATTTTTTTATATTAAGTGGTTGAATAGGTAGTGAGAATTTTTTTTAATAGGGTAAGTTTAGGAAGTAAACTTAATTAATGATATTGGAAATCATTTTAACATGACATATGACTAACAGTATAAAATGTTGATAAGTAAAAGCGAGATGGAATATATTGCCGTCTTTTTTACTCGTTTCAATATATGACTTGAAGTTGTTCATTCATAATTAACCTGCAGTAAGCTACGACAATTTCATTATATCATAGTTTTTATCACGAAATGTGATAAAGCGCCACAAAATGACCACCGTGTAGTTTTGGTAACCAAGCACATTGTTGCCTGATTTGAGTCTTTGTTCTTCCATCTGGTGACGTGCAAGTGTGTTTGTGCATATTCTTGAGTGGAAACCGCCTCTATGATCAACAGATGATTTTCAGTAATCTATACTCTCTTTCTCGTGGGATCTTGATTGACATCATACTGGTGGTATTGATTGCAATTTTTGGATTAAAATAAACTTCAATAATTTTGATGTCGTTAGTTACCAAATTTATATTATTGGAAAAATAATGACATTTATGATTAATGGAGTTAACCACAAATACATTAAAACCTGATGTAGTAGCAATATTAAAGATTGATCCAAATAAAAATTGAGTCGAGCCACAAAACAAATGAAAAATACACATCAATGTCATATTGACCCAGTGAATTACACATTAGCTCAATATAAGGTTTAAAAAAATCGATAAAAGATATCAACGTTGATAATCTTGAACAAATCGTGTGGACAGTTAAATTCAGTACTGCACGAACATTGGCCCACATTTGGCATTCGACTCGCCTCAGTGTAAATATCAACCTTTTACTGTATATTCTAAATAACGCTCATATACCACTACAACAATGAAATGGAATTTATAAATACACCTCGAAGGCTTAATAAATATGAATGACTTATCATTTCAATTTTAACCTTGTCGTTACTTAATCGAACGCTTAATTTAAAAATACATATATAAAATAAATGCAATATATTTGCAATGTTTAGTACGTACCCACCATGCACATAACATAATTAAACTGTGTATGTTAAAAATATCACTAATAACAACCTTTATTAAATTAATTAGAAAATTTAATGTTATAAAATAGTACACATTTACGAGATATGTTTACACTTTTCAGTTTCATATTTAATGAATGTATCTATAATAGAGCGCCGCGAGCATCATTGTAATTAAACATTTTAAATTTATTTTTAAAACTGATCAAGCTGTTAACAAACGATTGATTGGTTTGCAAAAGATAAAAATTCATCAGAATACGATTAGTTTCCACCATTGACCAGAGAAAAGAGAAATCCCATGTAATGGTAATTATAATAGGAGATCTTGCCTTTGCAGATGGGAATATAGTATTATCTATGTCTTCCAAGTTTTAGATACAACTATTGAGATAACAAAAATGTGCTTTTAGTTGTCACAAAATAAACCACTAACTATACGGACTCGCCGGTTGCAGTTTAATGGTTAAGACAGTTTCTCATCACGCCGCGGTCTCGAGTTCGATTCTCGCCTTGATCAACAATTAGCATATACCGGATGACATAAAAAGCTATTGGGTGAAAAAGTATTCGTTAGACTGATCACCTACAATGTGCACGTATTAATGATTCTTAATGCCATAAGCCATAGATTATAGATTTAATTATACAGACAGTTATCAACTCGTTCAAAACAAACTTAATCTCGTTCCCAGTATATAACTTATGCATGGATACAATTTAGAAGAAATGGAGTACTACTGCCGTGGCAAGACATATTATATATATATATATATATATATATATATATATATATATATATATATATATATATATATATATATATATATATATATATATATATATATATATGCACAGATATATATTATATATATTTATATACATACTTATGCACATACTTATGCACAGAGCTAACGTCTGGTGGCGATGCTCTTGAAAAAGTAACTTAAAGAAGATAGAAAGTTGTAAAAATGGCGAGTAGCCGAGTGTAGAGTACGATTTGGGTTTCATCATCTTGGGTGATATATCGTTGGTAAACAGATGGCGATTAATACAGCGACTGTCTGTTATAAGCCAGATGTGTCTTCTGTGGATATAGGAAACATGAAAACAAACGATTCTGGAGGAACGGATATACACCGACCGCAAACCTATGGGATTTAGCAAAATACCTAACAGCTCGCTCTCTAGCATATTAATTCAAATTAATATGTACGACAAGATAAACAAGAAACTTTATAGGATAACTTACTTGGGGACTTACAATGTTATGAGTTTTTATGGTTTACTTCACGAAAATCGCTAATCAGACAGAACTTAAAAAACCCTTCAGAATCAACTACGGAGTATGATCTAGATAAGAACGACCACAAACCGGCAGATGTAAAGTACCCCAGCTCTGTCTGGTTTTACCTTATCTAAATTACTATCCGTATATAATAATAAATAAAACTGATTTTTTTCGGAATCATTTTGTATCCGACAATTAATTCTTTTTGATACTTAGGAACAAAATAAACGAGCCACTTGTGTTCTCTAAAACTGGTACATATTTTAATCGTTATGACCAGAACGGAATGATGCACCACGTATCTTTCTCATCACTCGATATCTTACGCCGGATTTATAAGTGAGAATTTTGTTTCATGCTTGAAGCCCAACCGTATTGTGCAGGAATCATGATAGAGACATATGTTTTGGGATCTACTAAAAAGAGGAACTCGATTCACGATTCAGTTCACGAATGATTCAATAAAACACATCCAAAGTTATTAGTTTTCATCTATCGAATGCTATACACATCAACGCTATAATGTTTTGATATTTTATGTGATCTAAGAAGGATGTTTAATATGGAGATGAAACAAATTATGTATTATGTCCTTAAACAAAATCAGTCTAAGTAACTAAGGGCGCTAGGAATATTTTTGAAGATTTAGAAGATTTTCCTAAACATAATAATGTTCAGTGCACGCTGATATGTTTACATTTACTACTTCAAGTACTTTGGTTGCTCCTGCACACTGCGGCCTTATAATAGGGATTATGAAATGCCTGGCGAGTTTTTAACAAATATTACAAACAAGAAACAGGGGTTTCGCTAATTGATTTGAATTATCTGGACCACACTGTTCCATTCCCAATCTACAAATTATAGAAATTAGCGCAGAATCATGTGCAGCTATATTTATGTTGTGAGTACGAAGAGCTAACGATTACTCCAAACCTCTTTCGAAAGTCAATGTATAAACTTTTTATTTTTTTCAATTCTATCATGTCTGGTTCCATCTGTGCAATCTGTTTTGAGGCTTAAGACTCTCCCTATAGTACTAACATGGAAGATGGGTTAGTCCATAAATTTTGCACTAAAAAAGGGGATCATAGATGTCCCCCATCTATGACCCCCTTTTTTAGTACAGGTCATAGAAATCCCTTATGCATGCTGCCCCTATCGAAATTTGAACCCAGTTCGAACCCATTTTTAGATTTGTCTGTAACAATTCAATTTTGGAACACTCTTATTTTTCAAACGACGATGTTGACCAGTTTGATGGTAGAATGGTTGTTGATGACTGAAATTCGATTTAATTAGATTTTATTTATACCCACATAGAATTCCACCACAGTAACCACTTTGTCTAAAAATAAATCAGATACCGCAAGCAAACATAATCACCCCATTAGTTAATACACGAGACTAAGGATCGGAACATGGCGGAAAATACTTTTCTTTCAGTATCTTCAAAACTACGCCCAAAAATGGTTGACTTGATGGAAACTGTCGTCTGGCTGTTGAAGGATCCACGAACTGGCTTATCGAATAATTATGGCAAAGAAAAATAAAGCTGTTCTCGCTAAAAAGACAGTGAAACTAATTTGTAGATTTAAAAAGTTTGAATAATGGAAGGCAGAGGTCTTAAGAGTATTACGACTAAGTAATCTTTACACCTGGTCTACTGGAATTCGCAAGCGAGATCAAAAATTGTTTTTTCTTTATCGGAATCAGAAATGAATGTGTACTATTTAAAGAACAACGACTATCCTAGTTTAAGTATGTTCTATGTGTATAGTCATGCGGGGCAAATTGTGCAGTGATCATTAGTGAGTCACGTGGTAGGTGTAAATAACGTTTTCAGAGGCGAAGACTATGTAAAAATCGAGCTACCATCTTCTAACTGTTTACACAAGTATGAACGACTGGTATGTGATCGAATCCAATCGAGTTTGATTATCGTCTGCAAAACCCGTTTAGTATTATTATGAAGACTTAAATCGATTTAAATCTAATTGCTCAAACATACATTGATGTTAGGTAAAAATTGCCAGTGAATTTACCAAACTAATGTTGTCCTTGCCTCTCTCCACATTTATCATAAATAATACTTAATGTTTTACGGTTGATTGTTGCAAATGAATTGAATCGAAAATTCGTTTATTTGGTTATAATTATCCCGACAAAATTCATATTTAACGGTGACTTGCAACCTTGTACATATATATGAATAGCAATATTATTCATACGTCGAAATAAGAACAGCCATTGAATTGGCCTTCCTATTTTACATCATCTAAACGAAACTACATAGGTAGTGATTTGTTTCGATTTCATATGCATTGCAGAATTTTTATCTCCAGATTTTCATTCGTGACTTTGGTCGTAGTTCAATATTTTGCTTTTAAAAGTCGGTAGTAAACGAAATGTTATGATTTATAACAAATTAAAAATTATGTACATTTGAACAATAATATAATCAAGTTGAAGGTTTTCGATTACGAGTACATAACAAATAATTTTTTTGGATTATAATTTCCGCATATCAAAATAATAACAATGCGTAAATATAGTTTATTTTTATTCTAATCTATAATTGCGGAATGTGACGTGATTTGTTTACGATTTCTACCCATTAAGTGCATAAAATTACTATTTATTACGTAAATCTTATCTCAAATACTTGAGATGATAAAAAAAATAATTCTAGACGGTCAGTGAGAATTTTGAATAGTCTTCACTTAAAATCAATGGTTGTAACCCTTCCCTTGGTAATCTGACGACAAGTGTACACTATCTAACGAGAGAGTTAACTACTTGTATTCTTTTCTTAATTTTTGTCCCGAGAAGGTGAGTTACTGGTTCAAGTCTGAGTTACTGTATAATTGATTCATCTCACATTACATTTCATAAGTTCCTTTACGGTACGACGATTAAAACACCTTTACATATATTTAAAAGCTTTATCGATGTTTGGAATTTCAGATTTTTAATTAACGTTAATAATGATGAAATGTTGCTCACATCAATAATTATAAGATACAGGAAATGATTTACCTTACCATTTTGTGTCTCTAGATTTTTAATATAATTATTCAAACTGATTAGATTAATGCATTGAGTAATTTGATCATTCTATGCAAACGTCACACTGCACGTATAGTGTCCAACATACCACGCAACTGTCTTTTATTTTAGATTTTTATGAAGTAAAATCATTCCTCGTGTGGCATGTAGTATTAACTGCAGTCTTAGCACTTTATTTTGGAAGGTTAAAGCCTTCCAACCTTTTTCCACCTAAGCCTGGTATTTGTTTTGTTAATTTCGATCAATCACATAACACCTTTTACTTATTTTATTATAAGCTTTATAAAGTTTAGACGTGAATTGCTCAAACGTTCCAATATATAGTAACATCGTCCATGCGAGGTATGTCTGTAGTGTAAGTTATGCTTGATACAGATGTAAAGGTTTCGTCTTTAACGTATTCTTTATAATATCAGAATTCTATGTACTATATTTGAATGTTTCTCTTTGAATTCAATATTTTGATTAGGAGTTTCTCAAACAATTTTGATGTCACTGGAAGAAGAGAGATTGGTCGGTACAATTTTCTATCCACCGAACGGCTAGTATGTGTACTAGTTTGAGAACAGATTTTATGAACTTCTAATTATTTGCCCTGTTATTAAATCGAAACCGGGAGTTTTATTATAGCTTTGAGATTTTTGATTATTTTTATGGGGCTTTTTGTGTTACAAGCCTGTGCATTATATCATGAGAATCATTTCTTCTTTGTATATTTGAAATGTTTTCAATAGCTGTTCGTCTGGATAAATTATTGAAAGTCTCTTGAAGTACACTGCAAATATACCAACTTTTTCTTTTGCATTTCTTGTCTATTTTAGATTGTTTGTTTTGATTGGTGCAATTTGATGTTTTTGGATTATCCAATCAGCGAAGATACGACGTTTAGGGTGATCGAGTTCTTGTGTTAACTGAACTTTAAATGTCTTATGACTTTATGCAAAATACGGTGTAATGTCGTTTGTAAAATGTCTAATTCCAAAGAGCGATGAGGAATCAACAAACCTGGGTTTTCTTCAACACAACGGACTACAGCAGTATTATTCTTAGTTCTTCTTGAGCGATGCACGCGGGTTCGATTCTTCACATCACTATCTTGTGCCATCAGCAAATTTGTCGACTAGTTTTGCTACTGTCGGCCGAGAAAGTGCTTCACGACGACCAAAAAGTGCTTTTCACTGCAAAATTTCAATGCGTTGCTGAAGAGTGTTTAGTAATGTAGTTTTTACTTGTCAAATGTCGAAAGATGACAGCTTTAAAATAGACTGCTGCGCCCAAATAGAAAGCTATTCAAAATGATATACCCTGTGGGTGAGAGCATCCATGTTTCGTAAATATTTCGAACGAAACAAGAAACCCATAGAATACCACCACAGTATCCAGAGCTTGTCGTAGGAGGCGACTAAATCTGGTTGGATCGCTGGGCTGACGACCCGCATGCGTAAAAAAAACCATCACTGTTACAAATGTCAACAAGAAAAAAAAATCAAATACCGCCAAACAAGAATGACCCCCTGCTTAAGTACCCGGACACGAGATTGAGGATCGGCACTTAAAAAACCTGGCGCATTGGACGACCTTATCACTGGAACTTGTAGCGCTCCAAGAAACTCGATGGCCTTAAAGTGGAGACCATGTGTCCCAAAGCTATACGTTGCTACACAGTGGAGATGACCTCGGAAATGTTGGAGTTGGATTTCAAATTGAGTCACATGTAAAAAAGGCTGTATTAGACTTCCAGGCAGTCGATAATCGAATGTGTAAGCTTCGCTTGCACATGAGATTAGCCAACCTGTCAATTGTCCGTATACATGCGCCCACTGATGTAAGCCAACCTCAAGATAAAGACTCATTTTATTATATTTTGGTTAATCTGATGGGCTCTTCCTGAGCACGATGTCAGATTGGTGATTGGTGACTTTAATGCTAGAGCTGGAAGAATTCAGACCGACTTATGTAATAACATAGGTCCGTACTACCGAGACGAAACTGCGACCGAAAATGGTGAAAGAATGATGTACTTTGTGATCACTCATGATCTCAAAGTGACAAGTACATTCTTTCCCCATAAAAACATCCATTTGGAAACAGGACAGGAGAATACAAAACGCGATTCTCCTGTGAAGGTCTGATAAATGAAGAAACGCAACGAAAACATCAAGATCTTGTCAGCAATAGCATTTTACGATCCAATTAACAATCTGATGATGTGAACAGTGTCTGGAAAGTATTGACAACTTCGGTTGTCGATGCTGCCCAGCACATTCTTGGTATAGTAATAACTAAGCCCAAAAATGATTGGTTTGATGAGGAGTTTCGTCTTGCTGTTGAGCAACGAAATATAACCCACAATGAAGCGCAGACTCGGTTTACAATTGCAAGAAAAAACAAAGCAGTTCTTGCTAGGAGGACAGCTAAACGCACTTGTAGGCAGAAGAAGCGCGAATGGTGGAAAGCTAAGGTCTTAAGAGTACAACAACTCAGCAATGAGCACAACTCGCGTGGTTTCTTTAAAGGAATGCCCGAATTGCACCATACCTTAAGATATCGGTCAACTATCATTTGGGACCAGGATGGAAACCTCTGTTAACGTCGATGCGGTACTCGATACATGGCGTGAACATTTTTCTTATTTACTTAATGTTCCACATTTATCACAAGCTGTATTTGAATACCCTCAAATACAGACCGCAGAGATGTTCATTGAGGATCCATCCTATGAGGAATTCACAATGGCCATGCAGAGACTAAAGAAAAATCGTTCACCGGGAATTGATTGCATTAATTCAGAGCTCTTGATATTCGGAGGGCTAACTTTGTGGAACTGTCTTTTCGACCTTGTTCGATTGGTATGGCAAAATGAAGTCATGCCTGACGAATGGAAAGTGGCCGCGTTATGCCCAATTTTCAAGAAGGGTGATCGCCTGAAGTGCGAGAATTATCGCGGTATACTCCTTTGCACAGCATATAAGTTACTCTCATACATTATCTTGGGAAGAATTACTCCTCTGGCGGAAGAAATTATCGGTGACTACCAAGGAGGATTCCGTCCAAATCGATCAGTGACTGATCAAGTTTCTTCGCTGCGGATGATTCTTTACAAGTACTATGAAACATCTCGCGATGTACACCAGGTATTCCTAGATTTCAAGCAAGCCTATGACTCGATCAACCGAGAGAGAGTATGGTATGCGCTTGAATATTTAGGAATACCGAAAAAATATGTACACCTGTGTCAAATGACAGTAACGTAGTCACAATGCTATGTCAAAGTTGAGAACAGGCTATCGAGAACTCTTGCAATCAATTCCGGTGTTCGACAAGGAGATGCGCTGTCCCCGATACTTTTTTATCTTATGTTGGAATACATTCTTCGTAAAAGTGAAAAACCTCAGGACAATTTCTTATTCCGACAATCCAATCAACTCCTTGCATATGCAGATGATATCTGTGTGATTGGATTAAATGGCAACGGAGTGAAAGAGATACTTGATCCACTGGAACAGTTTTCAGCTTCCGTTGGTCTCAAAATCAACGAGTTCAAAACCAAATATCTGATCTCTGGTTTTCGAGACCAAGACGCAAGTGATTTCAGTAGTGGAAACCACACGTTTGAAGGAGTAATGAGATTCAAGTATCTTGGATCTCTCATTACTCACGATAATAGTGTGGGAGAGGATATCAAGGTTCGTCTTGCCGCTGGCAATCGGGCTTTGTATCCTCTACGTCCACTTCTGAAATCAAAATATTTTGCAACTGCGGTTAAGCTTAAACTGTACAGAGTGTTGATCAGACCCGTTGTCATGTATGGATGTGAGAGTTGGACCTTGACGGATGAGTACGAAAGATGGCTTCTAACATTCGAGAGAAGAATCATAAGTGTGATATATGGTCCAAAACGCGACAATTATGGCACATACCGACAGATAGTCAGATTATTGACACGGTACGGGCCAATAATGGCCTGTAAAAGCCGACAAAAAAAAATTCAAAATGAAAACTCTAATTCGAAAACCCTTTTATACCTTTAAATACATAACTTTTAAGTTGAGAAAGGTAACTGTATCCTTTTTATCGAAACATGGGGGACGCTCTGATACCTAACACAACGCATTTAGACCAATTTACTTTACCTCGGGTTTGTTTGAAGATGGTGGAGGAGATCTCAACACATCAGTTAGCTTACAAAGCTGATATATACATACCGTGGCGAGTTTAAAAAGCCGCGCCTCTCACTGAAAAAAATAATTTAATGTACTCGGTTTATCAACTTTTTTACATAAAAATTGTATTGAACCAATGAAATTTTTAATTAATATTATGAATTTTTTAATAATTAGCTTTATGAGGTTGTAACCAGTTTATTAATACTATAATTTGGGCTACATCAAATTTTTCTGATCATAATACCATTGCAAATTTGTCAGTACTTGATTATAATTAACTTTTGTTAGTAACTTATAACCTAATACTTAATTTTAAAATTACCAAATAATTTTGGTTAAGTGAGAGTTCAAGTGCTTAAAATTTATGTTAAAATTAAAATTCGCTAGAGTACTGTTGATAACGCAAGTATATAAAAATTGGACAATCCGAACATCAGTCTATAATAGGAATATGTTTGTTGAAATTATAATGATCTTTCCTATCAACAGCTTATGTTTAATTAGACAATGACGTCGACCTTACTGACATACAGAGTCCAAACTTGTCCGCTTATAAATAATAATAAAAATGCAATTCTGGACCAAAATGCATGCATGGATTCTATTTTGTTAGTTAACCAATCCTAGAAATAAAATTTATCAAACTGTAAATGTTGGATAAATATATTACATTTGATACTACATATACGTAATGAATAAAGTCCATCAAGCTAATAACGAAGCTTCTTGAAATTAATAAGGAATATTAATGTAACCAATGCAACTTTACATAGATTATTTAATACAAACCGTTAACGAAATTAATAAATTTATACATGAAAATCATTAATTTTTTATAAAGTTATAATTTGTTTTATAAATTAATAAACCCACATTTATTGGGATAATCACTGGCTTAATTGACGCAAACTCGTTAACAAAGTTCACTGGATTAATGTAGTTTTTAATTAAATTTCGGTACGTTTTTTTTTCAGTGATAATGATACCGAAAATAGACTATTTAGTGGGTACTATAAAAACCAAGTGATAAATACATTTAATACATTTTATGTAGATGGGAATCTTGAAATTGAGTAAAATGACTAGAACTAAGCAGAATAATGTCACAAAAGGTCATTGCAAAGTAATGTAGTGGAGCACTGGGTGTATTCATAATTAGTCAGTTGTAATGGTCTTAAGCAAAAATCTTCCTTGTGGGCCAAATTGCATTAAGATAACACCTAAAACAAAGGCGGTTGTTTGGGTCCGACAGTTGTCATTTAAGCGAAATAAATATTCGAGAAATATTCTGTACTATCTCATATCTGTTGCTTCTGCTATTACTGCACCATTGTGAGACAGAAAGAGGTTTAAAGGTTTAAAAATAAATCCATAGCATTTGTAAAAAGTAAGATGCCAACAAAATGACTCATGTCATTATTGAATATCATAATTGAACGTAGCGTTCCCGTCTATAGGTAAACTTGATGTGGGTTTTATTCCGTTTATTCATTGGCTGTTACAGAAAGGAAAAGGTTTGGGTATGTCATTGAACGAAAAAAGAGTTCAATGTTATAAATTTCTAAGTAGTGACGAAATATGAATTGGATATCTATATTATGTATGTATGTTTAACCTATTTTATATCAATTATGATTTATAGAAAAGCTTAAATGACACGAACTATAAACATATATTTTATATTGCTTTTACATTCTACCCTTATAAAAATACGTTCCATGTTCTAATCACCCTAAAATTTGTAGATAAGCACGATTTGAAATAATATAATTTAAATATTTTTATATAATAATTGTGACTGAGATGTAATCTAAACTTTGTGACGGTACACAATTTTTAAATCAATAAAGCCAACATTCATTTGTAATCGCTTGGAAACAACGTTTACTCGAGAAATTATTGATAATGTACAATCACTTTATAGAACAGTTTAGCTTTAGAAAAGATTTAGCTTTAATTTCCGTTCATAAGTAAACACATTTGATAACTCCACAATAATATGTATTTGGAAAAACGTTAATTTCGTTTTTCAGACAACAATGGTTAAGTAGTTGATAGATCAAATTATATGAGATGCTAATCATCTGCGTGTAAATTATTGTAATATCCATCACTTTGCAATAAAATAACGATGTTCAATGAACAATTAAAAATTATTGATATCTCATCAATTTCTAATCACTACATACTCGTACGTGCCGTGTCGCAAATTAAATTCATATAAACAAATTGTTTAATACTAAAGTTTGATAAATTCATTAAATTAAAAAAAAAGATAATGATTTTATTAATTAGTATAATAACTGTAATGCCAAAAAGTCAATTATAATCGTTTTAACGTCTACCTAGTTAATCTACCATAGAAACAAATCCAAATCATAGATCATTCGATATAGTGATCGAAAGCAAAGTGCATTTTAATTAGTGATTAATTTCGTAATAAATAAAAAATTAATTAATATTATTTACTGTTTTGCCGCCTTTCTGTCTGAACATATTGATCCAGAATTTCCCATTATTATCTTAAATAATCATAAACACCTTTCTTATTAAACAAGTATTCTTTCACTTTAAATCAAATATATGAACTAAATTATAAAAATTAATTTAGGAGAAATACGAACTCTCACTGTAAAATTTCACTGTACTGTACACCACAAAAAATGAATTACAACTGGCTGAAATGAATTTCAAAAAAATTATTAAAAACATAAAAAATACAATACATACACATAGCATAATTAAACTACACCTATATAATGGAAATAAAAAGCTCTCGCAATACGCAATAACTGTAACAAAAGTAATGTTTCTTCGATAGTATCATTGAAGTTGTAATTTAATTTTGAATTAAAAAAAAATACAGTGCGTCGTTAAAAATCATAAGATTTGGATGTGATGCGTAAGTAGATAGACGCCAATTTTGGTCGACTACATCAGCTTTCCAGTTGAGTAATTAATGTTTCAAAGACATCATGAAAACAGTCCCATATTGATGAATCCGTACATCAGTGATGGAGATTACCGGATCGATGAATCCACTCATCAGTGATGGAGATTACCAGAGATCCATACCAACTACGCCGTTTCTATTTATTAATATTATTTTTCCCCGCTGTTCAAGTATTGACATGGATATTTTAACATGAACTGTGCCTGTCTGTCATTGGTACGATGGGATCAAGGGGTAGGATGGCAAAGCAGGAGAGCACAATCGAAGGAAATAATAACGTTCTCTTGATATGCCAGTCTACCTTATTCTGCAATCCTGGAAACTGTGCAATAGTCCAATCATTCATATTTAATCATCGCAATACAACGATTTACAGCAACGGAAACTATAGAAGAAATAGTACAAACCGGTAAACAACACAAATATCGACCATTGGCTATCGGACACGGACAAGAATCGGAAACCGGGAACTAAAGAACTTTTAATAAAAACATCAAGGTAAGTTTAGTACAAGTTGAGAAGGATAACAGAAATATTGGGCCTTCAGACAATAGTGAAGATATAACAACATTCAATATTCTCTGGAAAAAAAGCACTACTCGAATGGAAGCCTATAAAGTATCAAAATAACAGCAACCTTCCAATCAGCCTATAACAGCAAGCTTCCAATCGAAAATAAGAAATAAAACAATTATTCATTGATACGCACCTACAGAAGAAGTAGATGACACAATATTTGTTGAAATTCATATTTAAAATTTCTTGTATAAGTTCATAATAACTACTGAAAATGGCAACTTGAAATATATTTATAATATAAAAATAAATAATTCCACTATAAGGAATATTTTTAAGTTAAAAATATCAAATATTTAATTTGATTGAACGAACTAGATATTGTGGAACCCAGAAATGACATCAAAATTATCCTAAGCGATTTGACGCAAAAATTGGAAACGATAACACAGGTATCATGGGTTAGATTCTCCTAGAAACAATAATGAAGAAATCGTAGATTACTGCGTCACAAATTAGCTATTCATAGGAGGCAACAAAATACACTTGGAAAATACACAAATACACTTGGAAATCACCAGATGAAAGTACCAAGAATCAAATTGATCATGGACTGGTTAATAAGAAATTCCTATCCTCGTGACAAGACGTCATGAGAATAGCTGACGTACATAGTGATCATCAATTGGTAATATAGCAATATTCAAATTCAAGCCAGCGGCAGTGCAACATGCTATTATGATTAATCAGAGGAAATTCAACACCGAGAGATTGAAAAATACTGACACCAGAAACACATTCAAAGAAACAGATGTGCAAATCCGTTCTACTCAGTTTATATCATCATCGAACAATCAAGATTAACATCAATAAGACAAAGGATATGAGACTGAACACAAACATTAGTACACTAATTATCATCAATCAAGTAACAAATAAAGCGAAGAAAGAACTAATGGAAACGTACCCAGCTAACAGCAGATGAATCAACAAAAAATGAATCCTACAAACAATTCTTCGAACGAAATTTCTATGCCAAAATTGGATCAACGAACTAACAACCATCATGGGTAAAAATGAGTTAGATTCTGTGTAAAACAACAATGGAAAATACTCATAGTTGTTCATAGACGACAGCAGGTTCCCATCTAAAAATATACATAAATACACATGGATATCACTGGTTGGCAGA
The DNA here is from genome assembly GCA_963932295.1 of Tipula lateralis. Taxonomy (NCBI): domain Eukaryota; kingdom Metazoa; phylum Arthropoda; class Insecta; order Diptera; family Tipulidae; genus Tipula; species Tipula lateralis. The sequence continues at coordinate 98,237,491 of OZ010736.1, forward strand.
ACTAGAAACAAGTAGACCACGTAATGGTCAACAAGAAATTTCTCACATCATTACAAAAGATCAGAACAATGGGAGGAACAAACGTAGGAGGTACTTGCTGTACCATTGCAAAATTTCAAATCAAGCTGTGAAATCCCCAAAGACCACTAGGAGGAAATTTAACACAAACGGATTGAAAGATACGGGAATAAGGAAAGTCTCCAATGGAACGCTAAAAATGCACCAAACTGAAGAAGCCTACATCAAGACTACCACGAAAGTATTTGAGTACTTGGCTACCAAGAATATAATCGGAAACCTTAGATTAGCGATGATTCGTGGAAAAAGATTGAGAAATGCAGTCAACTAAAGCTACAAATGCACCAACAAAACTCAGGTACGAAGAAACAAAGAAGAAGGCAAGGAATGCTCGAGGAAAATATGCGTTCTCAAGGCTGCTCAATGTGCCATTTTAAAGCTAAAGAATAATAAGGCTGCTAGACCAAATTGTATAGTCACCATAATATTCAAAGCAGATTAATCTACAGCACACTAACAGCCATGATGCAAAATTTGGCGAAGAATCTCTCTCCTCAATACAATAAAGATACTCGCAATGATCATCCTTGACAGATTCTTACAAAAAATGCAAAATTAAGAAACCAAGAAGAAGTTGCACTTATCACATCATCTTAATCCGTATCATCACTAAACAATCAAGTGAATATAATTCACCACTGTACCTGCTTTTCCAGCATCCCTATACAACTAAATGTATCGGGATGCTGGAAACCAAGTTCAATATAAAGGCAAACAACGTGAATAATACTATAACACTCGACAAGTAAGACAACGGTGGGTACTCTCACCAATCCTGATCGTCACGTCTCGTAATGCGACACAATGGGGATTAACAGGTAAGCTCATCTACACTATTCAGATGGCATATGCACTTTTATAAACATACAGCAAAAAATACAACAGCTATCAGATCTAGCTAATGAAGTTGGTCTCTAGAGAAAGATCAGAAAAACCAAAACGATGAGACTCAGCACAAATATAACCACACCGATGCACATCAACAACGTATAAATTATAGATGTAAATGAATTTGTATAGTTTGGCTGTGCAATAGCGATAGGACAGAAGAAAACACAAACAAACGCATTAATAAAACCAGACATACAGTCAACATGTTACATAAGTCTGGAATTCTTCTGTCCTGACACGCAAGACCAAGATACAACCAAGATACATTCAACTCGTAGACCGGAATGTGGAGAAGGAAAGAGACGGAATATGAGATGGGTTTGTCATATGCTGAGGAAATCACCAAGTGATAGATCGAGAATATAATTGGACTGTAACCCGTAAGAGAAAAGTAAAGTAGCAAGACCAGCGATTACATGGAAGAGAGCAATGATAGCTGAAGCGAAACAACTTGGCAAATCATGGGGAGCGATTAAAGCTGTAGCCCCTAATAAATTAAGATGGTCCAACCTAGTAGACGCCCTATGCTTCTATAAAATTGGAGATACAGGAAACACGTTATTTTATTGCCAACTATCAACAACTAATTTTATATGACCAAATTGGTATGTTTGCCATATTTTATAAAAAATATGATTTTCATACGAATACATTCGTTGTACACGACGACCAAAATATTCAAAAGGTTCGAATTATTGCCAAAAACAACAACTCTATCTGGCCTAGGCTGGATTTACTGTCAAAAGTTACACAATACCGACAAAATATTGATTGAAACGGCCCAGTGAGAACGGCAGGTACTCTAGTGATCGATTTATTTTTTGCAATGGAAATGTAGATAAGTAATGTAGAGAGTTGAACTAAAAACTAAAACTTACTGTAATATTTATAGCCTAACTGTAATACCAACAGAACATCAAATAAAACATTTTCTGGCGATAGATGGTGCTAGTGAGTCAAATTAAGTAAAAAAGTACTATATTAGTATATTACTCTAGTACAAAAAAAATTCTAGAGAGTAATAAATAAAAGTATGTAGTGTCAGTGTCAGTCAAGTAATAGTAAATTGTCATTGTTTAATAATTGTGCACGATTGTTGGTCAATTTTATATTCAAATCTGTAAAAAATTCTAGAAGGAAATACGTGCTGTGAAGTGTTATTTAAAAGAAATGGAATTTATTAAAGAAAATGACCGTGTTTTATATTTATGGGGTGGGAAAATGACTTCAGATATTGAAAAACAAGTAAACGAACTAAAACAAATCAAAAATGTTACGGTTAATGTTGAAAATGCAGAACGGCTTTCATTAGGTAAATGTTATAGTCTTATCAGAGATAAACTTTTCGTGTACATACATATTTCCATTGTTTCGAAATGATATGAGAATATTGTCTTTATTTGCAGCGGGCTACGCAAAATCTACGTTCAATATAATATTGACAAATATACATTCGAATGAAAGTCATTCCCTTGATTTACTCACAGAACTACTTAATCTTGTCCAACCGAAAGGACGAGTTGTGTTAAAAGATGTAGACCAAAAAGCTGAAGAAACACTAAAACACGCTGGGTTTGTTAATATAAAGATAGAAAATGGATTAGTATCGTGTGAAAAGCCCAATTATGAAGTAGGGTCGTCCGCAAAATTATCTTTTGGTGCTAAAAAATCTGAAGACGAAACGAAAAAGATAGAACAAATTTGGAAAATCGATGCACTCGATGACGAACTCATCGATCCTGACGAGTTGCTCGACGAAGAAGATTTGGAAAAACCGGATCCAACTACATTGCGAGTATGTGGCACAACTGGAAAACGTAAAGCATGTAAAGATTGTTCCTGTGGTTTGGCTGAAGAACTGGCTGGTGAACAAAAAGATCCAAATCAAATACAAAAATCATCCTGCGGAAGTGTAAGTTAAATTAATGTCGTTAAGTTGCAATAAGTTCAAAAACTAACCTGAAACATGATTGCGCTTACAGTGCTACCTAGGAGATGCGTTCCGATGTGCATCCTGTCCGTATTTGGGGATGCCCGCATTTAAACCTGGCGAAAAAATACAGCTTACCGACAATTTATTAAAGGCAGATTCTTAATTAAATTCAATGTTTTTTTTTTTAAATAAAATAATACCAGAGATAGAAAACTAAATTATTATTCTTAATATTTTCGACCAGATTAATTTTCGACCAATCTTGCGCATACTCTGTTATGTTATTAAATGTCAATTTGTTATTTGACGTAACACATGGTGGTGGTCGATGTCGTGTGTGGAAAAGTAATCGATATATTTTCATTTAAATTAAATTAATTCTTTCTTATTTATTAATAAAAATGTTTTAAAAGATAGAATGTTTTAAAAGATGTATAGAATTTTATTAAAACCCCTCCGTTTTGACAGTACATATTATGTATTTAGCGCTTTTTCACGTCAGGTTAGTGTGTGTTTATTTTGATTCGATAAAAGTGTTACACAATCACGATTTGTAAATTTTCGATTTAGTAAATAAAAACTCTATTTTTATAGCATGTCACAAAAATCACTAAAGTTACCTCATCTAAGGCCACTCATCAAACAGTTGCCCAAAAATCGACAGATACAGCAAACCATCCGATAGCGATTAACCTAACTTTACCAACAGCAGTTGAGTCTTCTTCATTGGGGTTGATAAAGGAACGATCAAAAAAAGTACAAAATAAAGAAGAAGAATTACCATGGAGAATAACACCTGTAACAGATTTATCAAAACTAGGACAACAGTATTTAATGCTGTCGAAAATTCGATTAACTTCTCTGGTTGTTCTGACATCGATGGCCGGATACGCAATGGCACCCGCCCCATTTGAATTAACCACGTTCTTGATGTGTTCGGTAGGAACGGGTTTGGTATCGGGAGCTGCTAACTCGATAAATCAATTTTTTGAAGTTCCATTTGATGCTCAGATGTCGCGTACGAAAAATCGCGTTCTAGTAAAAGGTATTTTGACGCCAGCACATGCCGTTGGGTTTGCAATTGGGGCAACAACACTAGGACTTGGTACGTTGTATTATGGTGTGAATGGTCTGACGGCGGCATTAGGTGCAATTAACTTAGTTTTATATACATCGATATACACACCAATGAAGCGATATAGTATACTTAACACTTGGGTGGGTTCTATAGTTGGAGCAATACCACCACTAATGGGGTGGGTTGGATGTGCGGGAACTTTAGACGCTGGTGCATGGATATTGGCCGGTCTCTTATACGCTTGGCAATTTCCTCATTTCAACGCACTGTCATGGAACTTACGTCCGGATTATTCACGAGCTGGCTACAGAATGATGGCCGTCACAAATCCTGGCTTATGTCGACGAACAGCTCTACGCTACACATTAGTATTAGGAGGTCTTACCATTTTAGCACCTATGTTAGATGTAACGAATATGTGGTTTGCACTTGAAACCCTACCGATAAATGGATATTTCATCTACTTAGCATACAAATTTTATAAACATTCTGATAGTGGAAGTTCTCGTAAACTATTCCGCTTTTCGTTATTACATTTACCATTAATTATGGTGTTATTTTTGGTTAATAAGAAACATTGGATATTCGCCGAAGACAAAAATAAGGAACAACAAAATAATCTTAACAATAGCAGTACAATTTCAGACGGAGATTTTAATTCATTGGATGAAAAGAAGGCAAGTCTAAAAGTACTACAAAGTTTTCCAAATATTGTACAGCAAAGTTTATAAAAATTAAATTGTGATAAATTTAATAAAATAAATATTAGTCTGTGTTTGAAAATATGAAGGAACTGTTGTTATAGAATGTAAATATAATAATTTAAAAAAACTAAATATTTTATTATTTGTAGTACATTATGATAAGATAAGTTTAGCCACGTATAGGTGACGAATTATGTGGCATATAGGTTAATAACTGCACTGGTAACTAGTAACAATATGTTTGTTACTTTAATCGTTTATTTTGATACGATTACAGACACATATAAACAGCCTCCTGATAGGCTAGGTTATAGTACCGTTCATACACATAGACAGATACAGGTCCATGTTGATACTATAGACTTACCATTTCAGGAAAACTAATTAAAACATTTTCCAGACCCAACCTTTATACGTGTTTCACATAGAAACAGAACACAGTAATTATTCCTATGACCATTCTTAGTCTCTCTCAATAGTCCTGTTTTTAATTCAAAACGAAACTATACTGTACAAAACGAGATAGAAATATCTTCTTTTTTCAGGGCTTCTACTTAATATGTGCTATTCCTCACACCTGCCTTGTGAATTAGCAACTGGAGGTTAGGAAAATGTCTAACAAGTTAGTCTACTGGAATTTTCTTCAATGTCGTTAAAAGATTAATCGTAATTTGTGACGTCATTGAAACTTCTAACAAGTTGATTGCCGCCTGAAGGTTTACATAAATTACAATACTATGTATGTTATCCACTTCAAACTAATTGTAGTAATCAATTATTCACATATGATTCTTGTCGAGTATTTTATCGCGGACTGTAGGTATTGTTGCCGCTATTGAAGATATAAACCGGAAGCAGGTGGAATATAACTTAAAGACATACGAATAGGTATCGTTCTTGATTTATATTCATGCATATTTTATGTCCCTTTTTGGTTTTATTTTGCTGCAAGTAACTTTATCAATACCACACGCTCCGAATATAAGTAAAGATAATGGTATAAAGCCAATGCTTATTCTAACAATCCTTCAAAGGCTTTGTGGTATCTATGTGAATCCTTTCCCACTTTAAGCATAAAGACCACATTGATGACACCGAGTTTTATTCAATCATGAATTTAATGCAAATAACTGATATCGTGACAGGCAATCAAAGAATATCGAGTCCACTATTGAGAGTTCTGGCATCTTCTGGTTGTATACATAGTATGAAGAGGTCTCGTGATCAAAAGTAATGGAATGACACATTGTTACATTTTCCTCTTGTAGGGATATTCAAACCAATCAAAGGTTCGATCACTGTAGATAATAAATAACCGATTGTAAATAATAAATAACCACTTGCTCGTTTTTCACTATAACGATTATTATTAATCAGCACAGTTCACTTTTACACCACAATTAACTATAAACACTGTTACTTTTACTATTTCACTTCTTATCGCTTTCCCCGATTTTAAATTATCGCTGTTCCAATTCAAACTGAAACTCTCCGCTTTCTGTTCGCGTATTTATTACCAATTTGCCTGCTTCTCGGTCATGATTTCCAATGCGAACAGTTAGTTATTCTATTCAATCAGAGATGTCACCCACGTCCTTTGGTACAACCTTTGGTTTTCCTCGGATGCTCTTCTGAATTCGGTAGATTACATGATTGATTTTCAATAGTCACCTTCCCAGCCAGGTTGCAGTTTTGGTGATAAGTCTCTCTTCCGTTGTATGTCGTGAAGCCAGACTAACTGCCCTTCTTGAAATCCTCTATTATTTGCAAGGATGTCATATCGTGCCTTCATCCTATCTATTGCTTGAAATTTGTATCCTTTCTCTGACAAATATGTGTATTTTGTCGATATCTTCTTATAATCAATGAATCAATACGCTTGTCCACACAAAGCTGTTGTAGGAATTACTCCAAACTTCAATCCCCAGTTAATATTAAATTATGTTCAAAAACGATGGTAGCTGGTGTTATTCCCGTTGTATCATGTGTTGCTGACCGATATGCCATTAGGAATAGTGGTATATTTTTGTCCCAATTACGCTGATTTCTATCCACGGTTTTCTTTAGAAATTCTTCTAACGTAGTGTTAAACCATGCCGTCTGACTGATGGAAAGGGGTTGTTCTTGTTTTATTGATCCCCAATAATTGATACATTTCCTGGAATACCAATGACTCAAATTTGCGGCCTTGATATGAATGCAGTTCCATAGGTACTCCATATCGAATTATCCAATTATTTACCACGGCGTTAGCGATTGTTGTTGTTTCTTGGTTCGGTATTGGATAGACTTCAGGCCATTCACTGAAATAATCCATCACCACTAAAACATACTTGTTTCCGCTTTCGCTGGTAGGAAATGGACCTGCAATATCTATAGCGATCCGCTCAAATAGTGCTCCGCTGTTGTACTGCTGCATTTTTCATGGCTTCGTTTTGTAGGATCTTAAACTGCAATGCATTGATCCATTGTTCACACCATTCTGCAGCCGATTGTCTGCATCCTGCCCAGTAAAATCTTTCGCGGACTTTTGCCCAACTCTTATTGATGCCTAGATGGCCACCACTTGTTTCTCCATGATACTATCTCAAAATTTCAGGAATTCGGATCCTTGGTACCACCACTAATGATTGTTTATTTCTTTCATCGGAACTTTCCCAAACCCGTTTCAAACAGCCATCTTCAATTAATAGACTATCCCATTGAGTCCAATATGTCTTATATAATTCTTATCAGCAATCTGCTTCAACAATGGTCTGTGCTGGTCTTCTACGAATTTTAATATAATAGATAGATAAATCGGGATCTTCTAATTGCTTCTTTCTGATTTTGTCGTTGGATCAACGACATGTTCCTTACTCTCCACTCGACCAAAATGTTTGCAATTTACGAGACATGACCGTCTTGATAGAGCATCTGCATTACCACGAGCATTTCCATTCCGATGTTGAATCGTATAATCGATTCACCGGGCTATCTCGATTCACCGGGCTATCTTTCCTTCCAGATTCTTAAACTGTAACAGCCATGTTAGAGCACCATGATCTGTCCTTATAAGAAATAACTGGCCATACTCTTTTTGATACTTTCGGAAATGCTCTATGCATTGTTTTATGGCCAACAGCTCTCTTCTTGTAACACAATAATTTTGCTCCGGCTTTGACAAAACATTCGAAAAGTATGCTATAACCCGTTTTTGTCCATCTGTTTTCCGAGACAAAACTGCTCCAATACCGTTATAACTCGCATCAGTATCAAAGATTTCCAAGTGGTTGTTTCCAAAGAGAAATCATCTACTTGCTACTTCGAGATCATAAACCATCGAGATCATAAATCAAAGTATACATTTTTTGGATTTTCGGGTTAAGTTTCGAGAGTTCCTATGTTATTATCTGAGTTGGTTTGATTTCTGCCAGTTCTCGCCTTTAATCCACCAATCAACAAACTAACCACGTGCTTAGGTATAAAACTAATCAGCTTATCCAAACTATTGTTCAATTATCTTTGGGTCACATTGATAGGCTGGCTTATCTCATACACAAGCGCTACTTGTAACTCTAGCACAGCCTTTGTACCCGTAGCTCTGTGACATTATATTGTGATATCATCTTCACTGTGCAGCAATGTATAGCATTAGGTAACATTGTTAGTAAATCTCATTAACTGAGACCTACTCATTCCATGTCAGTACTTTATGCTACCATTGATTTAATGAAATCTATATAAGAATAAATGGACAATTTAAAAAGCGGGCCAGCCTTTTTTACTTCTTATGACCAAAATTAATATTGCACTCTTTGTAGACGAATATCAGTAAACGAGAATAGATCGAGATTAAAACCAAATAAAAATCGTTTAATATGATGAGTGTAAAGGAAATGAATTGAAAATTTAAGGGTTAGGCAACTTTCACATCACCTACAAAGAATAACAAAATATGTATCGAATTTTATTTTATAATTTAAATCAAATAATTTTAAGTCGTATATATGGTACTTACTCGTTGAACTATATAAACTCAATTTTCATTTTAGCGACGAGTGACTGACTTTGTAACTCTACATATGAAAAAATGTATATTTATATATATATATATATATATATATATATATATATATATATATATATATATATATATATATATATATATATATATATATGTATATATATATATATACATATATACATATATATATATATATATATATATATATATATATATGTATATATATATATATATATATATATATATATATATATATGTATATATATATATATATATATATATATATATATATATATATATATATATATATATATATATATGTATATATATATATATATATATATATATATATATATATATATATATATATATATATATATATATATATATATATACATATATTACAGTTATTTGAGTATCTACATTAAAGATAATCGGGAATAATAGATAATATGTTAGAGTAGCACCTTAATACGACTATACAATAATAGATTTTGAGTGAATTTATGTAGTGGCCTATAACGCCTATTTCACCCACTCATCCCAATCATTTTACGGATCATTGAAATTATAATTATATGTATATGGTTTCAATGAGTTTATGTATATATAAAGGCGCTCAACTCATTTTCCGAATAATCCAGTTTCCTATCAAAGTCTTCTTGCTCAACACACTGATATCCTCTTTACTTTGGTTTTAAATCACCCACCTGTTTTCCAGGATAAATATTATGTTTATATATATATATATATATATATATATATATATATATATATATATATATATATATATATATATATATATATATATATATATATATATATATATATATATATATATATATATATATATATACATATATATATATATACGCTCGTACAAAATATGCATAATTAGAATTTTCATTTCATCCTTTTCCCACTGCAGAAATTGTTTGGGTATGTTAAAAGGATACTGGTAGCGATACATTTTAAACGCATGCGTTCATATATTTTTGGCCAACTAAAGTTTTTTTGTTCAACCTCTTCCAAATTTATATATAGCCGTCATAATTAGTTTTGATAATATCCTTGAATTGGAAAAATGAATATTATTTCGTTCAATTTTCTACAAAATTAAAATAATAAATCCTTTGATAAATAATATTTTAACTGTGTGAACATATTTTAAACGTAAATTTACATATCTTTATAAAAAAGGACATAAATATCTTGTATTTGTCCATTACAAAGTGACTTTCTCTACATTTAATTAACGTAATTATTATAAGGAAAAAATGGTAACAATGAGTACGGCTGATCCTCCGGAAAAGAAAGTTATGTTCTTGCAGAAAAAATTGAGTAACACAAATAAAGCAACCGAAAATGAGGTGGACACGCCAAACAAATTGGTTTACAAAAAGGTTACGATTCATTAAACAAATTGAGTTTATGCTAAATGCACTAATATTATATATTTTTATTCAACCACAAACAAATTTTAGATGGAATCAATCGTGGAGCGTATGCAAGAGGAAGGACGTGGTGTTATTGTACGAACTGTTAAAGGATTTATGAGCAAAATACCATCAGTATTTACCGGAGCTGACTTAGTGGCATGGATTGCACGCAATTTAGACGTGGAAGATGTTTACGAAGCGATACATGTTGCACATTTACTGGCTTCACACGGATATCTATTTCCTATTGACGATCATACTCTAACTGTGCGCAACGATGGAACATTTTATCGTTTTCAAACACCATATTTTTGGCCATCAAACTGTTGGGAGCCCGAGAATACCGATTATGCTGTGTACTTGTGTAAACGTACAATGCAGAATAAAACGCGATTGGAATTGGCCGATTACGAGGCAGAAAATTTAGCTAAACTACAAAAGATATTTTCGAGAAAATGGGAATTTATATTTATGCAAGCCGAAGCACAGAGCAAAGTGGATAAGAAACGTGATAAATTGGAGCGGAAAGTGCTCGACTCACAAGAAAGGGCGTTTTGGGATGTGCATCGACCAATGCCGGGATGTGTTAATACAACAGAAATTGACATTAAAAAGGCTTATAAAAAGTGAGTTATACCTTATATATACATTTCTAAAGAGGGCTAGTTAGAATTGATTAAATCAATATTTTTGTTTTATTAACAGAGGTTCAAATACAACCGCCAACACAATAGCACAATTACAACAAAAAATTGAATTGCTAAAGGAGCGGCTTCAGCGTCGAACGTTAAAAATATCCCAAGTAGCTGAACTACATAGTGCATACTGTGAACAATACCAAGAATTTGATTACATCATCAACCAGCCTGACCTACCAAATCCATGGACAACCGACTGTCTCGAATACTGGGAACCAGATCGCCAAAAAGATATATCAATGAAACGGGTAAAACGCTGGTCTTTTAGTCTACAAGAGTTATTAAACGACCCAGCTGGCCGTGAACAGTTCACAAAATTTCTCGAAAAGGAATATAGTGGAGAAAATTTAAAATTTTGGGAGTCCGTACAAGAAATGAAAACATTACCCCAAAGTGAAATATCAAATGCGGCCGAAATGATTTGGAAAGAATATTTAGCCAGTGACGCACCGTGTCCAGTGAATGTTGATTCAAAATCGTTAGAATCAGCACGAGAAGCGTTGCAGCAACTACATCAACCACATTCGTCGAGTGGAAATAGTTTTGCAATTACTCGGTGGTGTTTCGATATTGCAGCCGCCCATGTCTATCAACTAATGAAAAGTGATTCGTATTCACGGTATTTGCGTTCGGATATGTACAAAGAAATTTTTAATGGTTCCAAGAAGAAAAGTATTCGACCCATTCCGAATATATTCGGCGGCGTTAAAAGGCAACTAACAAGTTAAATTTATTGAAAATTTTAAATTTTATTTGATGTCAATTTTATTTCATTTTAACTAAAAAAAAAAAGCACAACACGACTATCATTAAAATCTATTAAATGTGATTAATTATAATATTTAGAAAAGAAAATGAATTTATTTACGTACATAATCATTATAATATCCATCTGTGTAATTACTATACTGATAATTACTTACGTAATTACTGTTTGTATTATAGTTATTATTTAAATTGTTATTTTGTATGAAATTCTTCTTTATTTGTGACTTAGATAGATCCTTTAAGGCTGGATAAAAGTTATTATTATCGATAACGTTGATTTTGAGCGTTTGTTCCGCTGGTTTAACGCTCAATTTCGTTATACCCATCACATCGGCATCATGATAATCTGACGTGGATAAATGGCCATATAGGGCTTGATATCGTTCAGTTTTAATAATTTTCAAAATTTGAAACAATGAAACAACACATGACCACAAATAACCGAGGAGAACTGTAATTAATATAAAAAACTTTGTAACGTTTTTAAATATCAAAATTTAACGAATTTAATATATGGATTTGAAAGAAGGAATTAAATCGATTAAATTTTAGAAAGTATACGATGTAAATATATTATATATATAGCTACTTACGCACAGTAAAACCACCTCCAATCGATGCAGTTATCAATTCACCCAGATTCATTTTTGTTTTAAGTGTAATCATAGCGACTACATGTAAAAAAAATATAAGTGTAATGCGAGCAGCATCCATGATAATAAATGGTAGTAATAACCATTTGTTTAACTGAAAATATTTGTATATTATAATAATAATTAATAAAAACTTTTGTCTTTTTATACTTTCAATGCACCAATAATTTCCACTACACATGTTACAATATAAATTGAGAAGAATGCAGCCAGGAAAATTTGAATTTCTTCCGATAGTTTTTCTAAATGCGTCATAGTTTTATCAAAAAATCCAGTATTACCTTGTTCGGCTTGATTGAGTTCCGCTTCGTACGCATTCGTTTTAAGTGTTTGTATTTCAATTAAAAATGATATTACTAAAAATACGATTGCTTGTATCTATAAAAAAAATTAAAATAAATTATTTATAAATTTATTAATTTAAATAGTTTTGTTTCATAGTTTTAAATGTATATATACTTACTATGCATAAAACACCGATTACTATAGCCCCCAGGCGAACGGAGCAAAACGAGACAAAACGGCTCATTATAACCATTGTGCGTGCCGTTTCCTGGTAAATGTACTCTGAAAGAAGAGAAAACAAAAAATTCTTTAAAAATGTTATTTAAGCAGATAAAAGGTTATAATTATTTAAGCAGAATTTAATTTGGAAAGAATCCGCTTCGAATCATCAGGGGGCATGATTGAGTACTATCTATGATGGGAATGGAGCTTGATATTTCATAAAAGACGTTCTCAGAATGAAACGAATACAATTCGAAAATTTTTAAGTTTTAATCCGCAAAAGTTGCAATGAAGTAACTCATTTATTTGCAATGAAGTACTGGATGGACGCTTCTTATACATCGGTTAAATCTATTCTGTTGTATAAAATCAAGGTCAAAAACAAAAACGAGTTGTAAGGGAAAAACCGAGAATATAAATAGGTGAAATTTTAACCGAGAGTATAAATAAATATTTATTCTCTTAGTTCAACCAGAGTTTTCATCCGATGTTTGACGAGGAACACACAAGTCCACAAAGAAAGCATCTTCGAAATGGTCATGGTCAAAATAAAAAGTCAAAAGAAATCCTTATAATACATATAAAGTCTGCTTTCTAATAAATTTCCACTTAGCGCCGTAACATGGAAAAGGCGAATATTGGTGCTTTTGAAGGGAAACAAGGTGATGTATATCATTCTCATATCGCCAGCTTTGCCTACTCAATACAAGCTATTGGAGCATACTTTAGAGAATAGGTAAATCTGATTAGATACATTAGGCAAGGATCGTTTTTTACCCAACTAATTCGATTTACGTAAGCCACGTTCCTAGTCATTAGATTAAAGGTCAATAAATGACACAGAAAAAATAGAAAGGAGAAACAAAATGTAACACTTGTGTTTTGTCAAAGCGATCTTGGTTTAGTTCATCCTTTCTTACACGCAATATTATCGTGACATATTGAATACGAAAACAAGGACTAGGAAGGCTCTAGATATTAGTATTAGAGTATAAAAGTGAGAATGCTACCTAGAAGAAATGCATGGCCTAAAACGGATTCCGTTATATCTTATAAAATGTATTATAATGTTCTTCTTACAAAAGTTATTTAAGATTTGTTGACGTACCTCGCAGTAATGGAATTGGGAAAATATTTAACTACTGACTGGGAGGAATCTGTCGACCTGGTCCTAGTGGAACATGAAACAAGAAGTAATGCTGATTAGCAATGGTTAAACGGTTTCAGAAAAGACAAAATCAATCAAAAAAAAAATTATTTTTTTTTTGACTAAAATTTGTCAAAAAGTGCTGAAACAGGCGGCTCGACAAAGAATTTTGGGTCAAAAAAAAATTTTATTTTATAAACTGGCAGATTTAAGATAAAAAAAATTTTTTTAAGGTTAGAATAATGTCACAATTCATAAAGTTGAAACAAGCTATAAGAGATACCAGCTTCATCGTTTTTAACATGATTTTAAACTCTATATATGTCAACCATGTAGGTAGTAAAGTGAGAGATCCCAACATTTTCGTGATTTGAAGCTAAATCAATATGTTCTGCATAGTAGATGAAACTATGTACAATAGATATGAGACGCCTGCTAAAACGCCTTCAAAAGGAGTTTGTTTTTAACTTTCAAATCTGTTTAGAAGCTCAAAGCACTTTTAACTCATTCGCGGTTCGCTTATTTACGTCTTATACCTTACGCCATTACAGCCAAATCGAGGACGGCTATAGGTCCGATTTACGTAGTACCATCTACACATTGCATAGCCCCTTGTCACTTTATAAGACTGACATGGAAGATGGGTTGCTCTATGAATTCTGCAGTCAAACAGAGGGCCATACATGCATTCATTCACACCGCCGATTGTAACCTTATGGTGAAAAATTTAAAGAGGAGTGTTTTCTATGTGAGAATTAAAATAGAAAACACTGAAGAAATATACTTTGGAATGGTTTCCCGTATAAAATAAAACTTGGGACAGAAAATAACTAGTTCGTACTCGACCAAATTTCCGTTGTGTGACAGTTGTGATATAATGATGGCGTGTTCTTGTTCCGAAACGTTGAAATAGCCATGTGAAAATGATATATAGTAATTTGTAGTAACGGTAAACACACGAATCTGTATATGAACCATATACAGATATATATATATATATATATATATATATATATATATATATATATATATATATTTATATATATATATATATATATATATATATATATATATATATATATATATATATATATATATATATATATATATATATATATATATATATATGATCCACATATTATGTGGCACATATAGTTGCAGAAAAAAAGTGCCGTCTACTATTATTGAAAAATATTTAAATAAACATAACTTTGGAGATATCCGAATTTATTATTACTTCCCATTCAACCATCGAGTATCTGGATGTTACTAATTTAAGGAGTTTATGAAGGTTCTTTATTTATCTATCAACATAACGCACTTATCAACATAAGTATGATTTGTTGATAATTTCAAATATTATTCTAAGCCAAAGGAAGCAGAAATAAACATTGGTAAATGACTGTGACAAAAAGCTTGTTCGACATAACTACGACCTTGTAATCTTGATGACGCCAATGATTCAAATGCAGGGATCGTTTGATTGCTCAGCTTAAAGTTTAAATGGAAATGAAACATGGGGAATCTTATTAATGAAATTGTAATTGTATTAAGGAAGGATTCGGTAACGGAACCATGAACATTCTTTTTATTGAGTCGAATGCTCTTTTTATTAAGTACCTGGCCCGCAACGTTATTGACTATCTAGCGATTGTTTCACAAAGCTGAATAGTGCATATAAATAAAGGAAGGTTTAAAATGGTGAATTTTGTAAAACAGAAAATAAACGGAATATTGTATCACTTCGTTTCATACTACATTATTGAATATTTAATAATTTAATATTTGCTAACACCTAACGGACGTTATCACAAAATGTTGAAAACGAATTAAAAGTCATTTCAAAACTTAACCTCAAAATAAATAAATTCGATATTTCAAGGTGAAATACTGTCAAAATGTTTACAGGAAATAGCCTCTTTTATGACATTTCTACTATTCTAATTAAAACGAGGCTGTCAAACGCAAAAGTTCATTGTTAAAATTTGATTATTTATTTGTAATTTTATAATTTTATAGTTGTAATTTTGAAATAATAACATAAAAATAAATCGATTACATTAATTTTTAATAATCCTTATCATAATGAGCAAAGAAGCATTTAAATGGAGTGATGATCAAATAGAAGCTTTAATCGATTTGGTAAAAGAAAATGAAGCAATCTATAATACGAAGCACTATAATCATCGAAATCGGCGTGCCATAGATCAAATTTGGTCCAAAATTGATATGCATCTAAAGAAACCTCGTAGGTACTATCATTTATTGTAAATAAATCAATATTCGAACAGTTAATATTTCAGCTGGAGTTTCTCGAGAACAATGGCAAAAACTCCGAATATGCTACCGAAGAAATTTTAGTTGTGATGGTCCTAAGGCACGATGGAGATTTTATGATAAATTAAATTTTTTATCCGATTATTTAAGATTGTAAGTTGAACCTATAAATAATTTTACTTAAATTAATTCTACAGTAAATATCCTCTGGTTTTGAAATAATACAGCATAGATCCCGAAAACAGCTTAACAAAGTGCATAAAGCGAGCAGAAGAGAAATATTTTATACATGCAGATGATACAAGTCCTACAGAAAATATTCCGAGTGACGATGACGATAAGGCGGAGGATCATACTAAAACTGAAGATAATATAAGTATTTACTATCTGACGGATGAAGAAATAACGATGGAAAATGACGAGCAAGAAAATGATGAAGAAAACGAATATCAAATGGTCGAATATATTCAAGACGAAAATGAAGCCATTCCAAGTACTAGTAAGCACGAATCAAATAAAATGTCAATAAAGTTGTTAAAAAAAAATTTAAAAAAACGGAACTATCACGGCCACGACATTGAAATCCCAGAGAGTACAGAAAATGTATCATCTTCAAAAAATGAAGATGAAATGGCTGAATTAATAGAAGAACCTAATAGAAAAAAGATTAAACCAAACTCACCCAGTAAAGACGTAATTATTTCTACTGTATCACAAGATATCACGACGAAAGATGATATCCCAGCCTCACGTGTTGTTTCCGAAACTAAACCACTAGCACAAATAGAGCAGCAACCAATTATAACATGTTTATGCCAAACTGACCCGGATACGATATTTCTTCGTTCGATTTTAGATGATTTCAAATCAATGTCAAAGAAAAATAAATGTTCTTTTAAAATCAAAGTACAAAAAGCAATTCAGGATATACTGTATCCTGATGATGAATAAATTTGTAAGCGTATAATTATCGAATAAATAATTATATCGTGATATCGTGTTTGACTAGATTATATCTAATGGAATTTATTGGTATTTTCTGAATAATAAACTTGTATAACTATTAATGTTCTATTATGTATACATATTATTATATTATAATGCAGGGTGGTTCAAAGATGAGTTCTTAGAATACTTGTCTGTCTTGATCTTTGCCATTTGTTTTGGGAATCAAAGCTCTCCCAACTCTTTCGCGGTTTGCTTATTTACGTCCTACTTTACGCCATTACAGCCTATACACTCCAACAAACTTAATTAAAATCTATTTAAAAATTACATCGTGACGATTTAGGAAGTATCCTGTGAATGAAATGGTAAAATTGACTTCGTGGAACTAAGTGAACCGAAACAAACAGAAGAAGTTACTATTAATTTAGTTTAAACATTACAGTTTAGTTAAATTTATTCACAGATAAGGCTGGTTTTGATTTTCACCATCGATTTACACAATGAAAAATTTCTTTTAATTTCATTTTTCAAAATGTTTTACATTGATACTGATCTTTATTTAACGTCAAATCATTGAGCGAATTATTTCGGATTTCTCTAATCTACAATAATAATTTACCTTGCTTACTAAACATCTGGGAGTTAAGAATCAATTTTTTTTAAATGGTTAATTGTTCGAATAGAATTGGTTAATTTTTTTAATCTCTGTTTTGATATTTGTTAACATTCAAATTGTGTAGGGAACGGTTTGTGCTTCTCTAATAGTGATTATTTTTCTCCAGCACGTTTTTGTCGAGGTATATCTAATGTTGTATGTATCCTTGACCATTTAAATAAATTGTATTTGTTTGTTTTTTATCCTTACTATCTGTTATGTGATCTTAGCTCACTCATCGCTTTCGCAGTTCTCGACGCCAAAGACAAATCTAGGACTCATGACTTTGCGGTAACCATAGAACTATTCTATTTGCAAGGATCGGTCCAGATAATAGCTTTCATCTCATTTTAGAAATATTTTGATCACGCCAAGGATGACGTACTAGGGATATTATATGGTTTTATTTAATTTGCTATTATAAATCGATATGAGTGAAATTATTATAATATAGCAGAATAAATTTTATTTTCAGCAAATTAGAGTATATATTATATATATGTATTTCATTTAAAATAATACAAAATTAATTTTAAGAATTAAACTTAAAAAATCCTAACATAGAGTTAAAATAATTAATTATTAATTGTTTTAATCATAATACAGCCCTTATTTTAACAAGAAAAAAAAAACAATAAAATATAATAGGAAAATTAAAAGGAACAAACCTTATAATCATCAGCAGGTAAAAAGTGTGTGCTTTATTCAATTTCGAATCAACACACTTTTCACAAATTCTGTACAATATTTACATATAAAAATAATATTTAAAAATAATACATAATATAAAGAATAATAATAATTGATATTTACTTTTAAATAAATTCTAAACGTATTACGTTTCCAAATCAATTCTAATAATCATGAGCCCATTCATTTTCACAAAGAAACCCATCAACAACTTCCTTCATTGAATAATTTGGTATCAACTGATCTTGGGTCAGTTTCACTCGTGTGACTGGATCAAAATGGCCGATACGTTGTAAATGTTCTTCGATATCTTTGCGTTCGTATGTTATACCGGATGGTGTAATCACCGGGTCAACTAAAATTTCGAAACTTATTTTGCCGCATAAATAATCGGGTACTTCGCGTTTCTAAAAATATACGTCGAATAATATTACAATCGAGCAAACTTAAACAAAATATTATATCTAACTTACTCTTCGCTTTTCATCGACTTTTGCAAATATATTATTTAATTCTGTTATATGATTTTCCTATAAAGATATGAAGTTTCAAATATATTTAGTAAAAGCTTGTATTATTATATGTATGTTTGTACATACACATTCTTGTTCTATGCCTAATTGCCTTTCTTTAAACGTATCCTCATTTGTTGTATCGTCTAATTTTAATTTGGCAACACGATTTTCCATATCTTCACGCATTAACCGATTTAGGTATGACTGCAATTCAATTTCTTGGCATATCCGTTTCTCTTCTTGTACACCGAATCGTTTTTTACGTGCAATTCGCAATTGTGACGCAATATCGTCTCCGAAATTACGTTTCTGCTCCTTGGCCAAATCATGAGCTCTTTGCAAATGTTTAATTGCTTCATCGTATAAATCTAATTCCATTAAACTTTGTCCTAAAAAGAAATGCCCTTTGACCATATTCTGATCCATATCTAGTGCACGGCGACAGTCTTGACATGAGAGATCCCATTTTTTTAATTTTAAATAGCACAGTGCACGATTTGTGAAGTAAGTTGCATTGGTGGGATTTTTTATCTAAAAAATTAAAATATAGAAAATTGTTCGCATCAGTAGTACTCCCTGACCGTAAACTACACGAGGATTTGCATGAGGATTATTTTTATTGAGTAACGAGGAAAGAGTACTGTAGGTAGATAAGTAGGCATAAAGCAGTTTATCCAATTTAGTATTTAATTTAATTATTTAACTAAAATTATAAATAGCAAAACAAAACAATTAGATAGCTAAAACACAATGTAAAATTGTTTTTATGAAATCAAATCAATAAGCAATAAATTGATTTTTGTTTGAACTTCAGGTTCATGGATGTTTTATTTGTGTTAGACAAGAAAAGTAAACAGATTAAAGTAAACGAACTTTTTACAAGAAGCAATTTTTCAAAACATGTATAACAACATTACAAACTAATGCTTTACTGAACATTAAAATACCATCTTCAACTAAAACTAACTTGAGTATTGATGAACGGGCGAAAATGTTAATTTCATAAAATTCATACAAATTTGAAACATTTTAATTGATCATTAGGACACTGGACAGCAATCGCAAATCCGATATATTTATAGCGATAAGCGTTCCAATTGTAGATATTTAGTTCGAGCATTTGTCTTATCACGTAAATTAAACACATTATGTGTGTCGAGTAGTTTTAATGAATGGATCAATGACTAAGAGGTTGTAACATATTGTTTTAATCTAAATCACAAACATATTGTGGTGACATCGAGATAAAAGATTATGTATCTAGACAAATGAATATAAATTGATATTGGGATTTGTAGTTAAGTTTAATCATTCAAATAAATAATCATATTACTTCCATTAACTTTCTTATTATGGAAATGTAATTTATTGTGTTTGGAGGATAAACAATCGTGAAGTAGATTATTTTTCGTTCCTCAAAAATAAATCATGTCTATATATTAAAAAGATTAAATTTATACTAGAAAAATCAGCTACTGAAAACTAATTTTAGACTCTAATATTTACTTAAACTATGTTATAAACAAAACAAGTCATACATAACAATTAATAAATTAAAAAACAATGGGAGTGTTCTAAAATTAATTTTGACATCTTGGGGGCCTCAAAGAGAACATGAATCTACAAATTTCATAAAACTTGTTTTACTATCGAGACATATTAATTAAAACAGTATATTTATTTGTGATAACTTACAATTGCTTTTGTGTAACAATTTATGGCATCATCATATTTTCGTGTGGAAAACATTCGATTTCCCTGATCCTTGAGTTCAACATCAGATAAATTTGCTGTAGAATACATGTGTTTGCTCATTTTGTTTTTGTATTTTAAATTATTAATTTTCTAATGTATTTTAAACATATAAAATGTTAATTAAGCTTTGCACTTAATTTAAAACTTATCCACAATTCTCGAAATTATTATTTTTCTCTTACTTTTTTTATATTTTAAGAGATCTATGGTTGGGACGTACTAGTACTACAATTTTGTTGTTGTTTTGTTTAATATGGCTGTTTGTAGTTGACATTCGTAGAGGAATTACAAATAATAAAATTTTATTATTTGTAATTCCTCTACAAATGTCAACCATTTTTTAAAAAAATACACATTGAGCAAAATAAATATATTTTTTATCACGGTATTTTTGGTTCGTTCTTTATCCACTAGTCAGTGCTATTTGCTTGCAATGGGAATGTGAGCTTAACATGGGAGTTGTATAACATGGGAAAGACTCTCAGATGGCAGCATAAGTAAGTTGATGAAAAATTTAAAATTTTTACGATCAGACAAATTAAAAAAATGTATTTAATATGTAAATATATTTCAAAGTAAGTTTTAAAAAAAAAATTAAAATTATTTTTGCATACATATCTCGTTTATTAAATTTTATTTTGTAGTTCTAATGTTCTCATATTTTATCCTATACTAGGCTTGTAATTGGTTGCAGTTTAACTTTAGGAGTTTCGGGTTTGCACTTTTATTAGTAAACTACTCAAAACTAAGGAACTGAATTATCTACTCAAATAGTTATTAAATAGCAGGTCGCATTACGCCAATCTTCGACTGGTCTCTACTCGAAATTCTTCTAGTTCTTTGTATTCCTCATTTTTATGTTAAATTTATTTTCATATGAAATTCTCTTCCATTCAGTATTAGGAGTTTGAGATTTGTGAAAAAATAGTTTAAACTTAAGTGTAAGATTATTTGTCTGCTCCATGCTGCTCATTCCATTGTAAATAAGCTGTTACTCAAAATGGGATGCGTGTGCCTTATGCATATAGGAAGTAATTATTTTTATATATTGCTAATTACAGTAAAAAGCATTACTAGTAATGCTAATTAAAAGCATTAAATTAGTAAAAAGATTTGATGCACGCTATCTATTAATTTCATACATTACTGCTATTTAACGAAAACTTTTAAAAACAATCCGAAGATAATACACGACACTAAAATATCGTTGTGGACTGTTGTGTAAATAAAAATAATGAAGCAACAAAACTTTACATCTAATTTAAATCACTAATTATCCTGGTTCGAAGCCCTCGTTTATACCAGAAATATTTGCTCAATCGTATTTGTCAAATTCTTTCTTTTTCAAATCAAAACACATGTCTGCTTCAGCCTTGTGTTCCAGTCCAGTGTGGTTTTAAATAGTTATAATTTTTTATATTAAAAGTAATAATATTTTTAACTAAACGATATACAATTCGTACCCTCTTTGAGTTACTCTAGTTTCAGTTAAAGATATACTGCCACAATGCGTAAAATTAAAAAAGTAAATTTTTAGAGGTTATATTTATCGTGCGTGGAAATTAATTTTATTATTATTTATTTAGTATAGCAAAGGAGAAGCAACCCACTATATTTCAAGGGCTCATGCATTACGAAAACTTCAATTATCTTTAAACGATTTTCGTCGTCTTTGTATATTAAAGGGAGTTTATCCACGTGAACCGAAAAATAGACGTAAAGCTCAAAAGGGAAGTTCATCAGAAATCAAAATCTTGTATCATGCCAAAGATATACGTTTTTTGGCCCATGAACCAATAGTATGGACTCTTAGAGATTATAAAATATTTCACAGACGTACAGGTCGGGATCGCGCTGTTCGAGATTTTCGTAAGCTAAAGTTGAGACTTGAAAATGCCCCAGAAATGAAAATTGATCACATTGTGAAAGAACGATATCCTTCGTTTATCGATGCAATTAAGGATTTAGATGATTGCTTAACATTATTATTCTTGTTTAGTACATTTCCATCGTTAGATAAATTGCCACGGGATCAATCAGCATTATGTCGTCGTTTGACTGTGGAATTCATGCATGCTGTGATCGCCGGCAAATCACTTCGAAAGGCGTTTATTTCGATAAAAGGATACTATTTTCAAGCTGATATCAAAGGACAGAAAGTAACTTGGATTGTACCACATTATTATCCATTCCAGCCCCAAAAAAAAACTGAAGTCGATTTTAAGTTGATGTCAATTTTTGTTGAGTTTTACACAATTATGTTGGGATTTGTAAACTTTCGATTATATCATTCTTTGAATTTAATATATCCACCTACTTTTCCCGATGCAATCACTGAAACAGATAGTTCCAAGCTTCAGGATGAATCAGCTTTTGTTTCTGAAAGAATTAGTGCATTGAACATTGATTTGCTGAAAACAGATTCAACTGTTGTAAATGACAATGAAGAAGAGGAAATAGATTTGGAGTTACTTACCAATGATGGGGATTCTGGTAAGATAAATCAACTTAGAGATGAAATGCAACAGATAGGCAATCTTAAAAAACTGTTTGAGGGATTGTATTTCTTTATAAATCGCGAAGTTCCGCGAGAACCATTGGTTTTCATGATTCGATGTTTTGGTGGAAAAGTTTCATGGGATGAAACTTTATTTTCGGGGGCTACGTTTAAAGAAGATGACGAGCGCATAACACATCAAATTGTTGATAGACCTGTTCTTGGAAAACAGTACATCTCGCGAGACTATTTGCAACCTCAATGGATTTTCGATAGTGTTAATCAAAGTAAACTATTGCCCACTAATAAATATTTTATTGGAGTTGATCTACCGCCACATCTATCACCATTCTATGATTATGTGATAAATGAAAATGAAGATGGTGATGAGGAGAATCAAGGTATCCACGATCCTAATTTGATTGATACAAACAGTGAGTTAAATGTTAGTTGGTTTATATAATGTATTTGACTCAAATTGATTTTTGATTTTCAGCTGAAATTGCACAACGGTTGGAGAAAGCGTTCCAAGAAGAACAAGACGAAGAAAATGGTGAAAAATCTAATGATACTGATAGTAATGATGAAATAGATGAAAAGTCTAAAATTATTAACGAAAAGAAAAAGAAAATGAAGGTTGTTAGTGGTGTGGTACATACAGAAAATCCTGACGAACTCAAAGCTGATGAATTGCAAGAGAGACATCTTAAAGCCAAAATGGTTAAGGGCCAACATCGGTTCTTATTTAAGAAACTTCTTAAAGAAAAGCGAGATAAACAAAAGGAGCAACGTATTCTTCAACAGAAACGGAAATCAATTGCAGATGAACAGAAAGCAAAACGAGTAAAGGGGAATTAGTTGTATACATTTGATTTATTGAAATATACTTTTTGTTATTATATAAAAGATTTAACTTTTAACTAAAATTAAACAGATTACTTTTAAGCTTTAGCCTTTGCGAAGCGCTTCGATAAATCTTCCCAATTAACAATATCAAAAATGGCTTCGACATAGCTAGGTCGAACATTTTTATATTGAAGATAATAAGCGTGTTCCCAAACATCAATTCCTAAGATTGGTACCAAACCAGTTGTACCTTCCAACGGATCTTGATTAGCACATGTTACAATCTGTAATTGTTTTGACGCCTTATTGTACCCTAACCAACCCCATCCTGACCCTTGGATGGCAACAGTTTGGGCTGTCATATCTTTCTTAAATGCATCGACTGAACCCCAACGAGATTCTATGGCACCTTTTAGATCACCTGATAAATTCGTTTTATTCGGTGTAAGATTTTCCCAAAAAATCGAATGGTTGATATGTCCACCACCGTTGAATCGAAGGGCTGCTTGGAGTGAGACAATTTTAGTGGTATCATTATTTTTGATAGCCTCGCTTAATGCTGCTTCAGCCACATTAAAATTATTGATATACGTCTGATGATGTTTGGTATAATGCACTTCCATAATTTCACGGGAGATTACAGGCTCCAAAGCTGCAAAATCATATGGGAGTTTTGGCAGTGTGTTCTTATTACGAGCAAACAATAAGAAAATATTCCTATAAAAAAAGAAATTTGACGTTTATGTAATCACAGAAAGGTCAAAAGAATATATATTTTAATTATGGGTTATTAATAGCAAAAAAACATACTTTGAAGCACATAGATTCTTTGCAAGAATCATTTTAATTATTTTTTTGATTGATTATATTATGACGTAAAATAAATTGTTTAAAATAAATTAATCGTGGTGGACCGGCTCCGTGTTTAGTTGTCGATTATCGATGTTATTATTTGATATAAGGTTCGAGTGCCACTACTAAATTTGATTAGCTATCAGTTGTAGGGTTGAACCAACCAAATTTTAAAATGTCTCTTACAGAACAATAGTCTACACATGTTCATTTTCATTTCATTTTATTTTTATATATATGCAGGACAGCTCCTAGTTTTACGACCGCCTGAATGAGGGAGATTAAAATGGTTCCTAAAAAAATTATATACGTAAAGTTAAACAATTAAGAGTTTGAATGTATACCTTCTCGTTTATTGGTCATAAACTGACAAAATAGTCAAAGTAGGATAAAAATATAATTTTTTTTAAAGTGCGAGAGAAATAACAAACATTTGCAGTATTATGGGTGCGTGCCATACTCAAGGTAAATGACATTTTTAGTGAATTTTTTAGTAAACTCAAATACTGTTCTAAAAAGTAGGGTAAATGGATTGAAAAAAAGGTAATTGGTTGTTGTTGTTATTTTTTTGACATATACATTTTTCTTCAGAATGCAAACGGTTTAGGTAATCTATAATTAATAAAACCATAGATAAATAATAAATATAATATAAAATAAATAATAAACATAATATAAACAATAAAAAGCTATATATACTATATATTTAAATATATTGTTTGTTTGTTTGTTTCTTAGTTTTTTGTGGTCAGATATTACTATCCATATGACCTAATGTTCCTATTTCTCCAATTTCTCTATCAGATTCTTCTTCCTGAAGGTCTGCAGCTTGGATGTGTTTTGTTGTATAAGTTTGATTGACTTATATTGTTTTATTGTTGATTAGTCAGTGGAGTATTTCTACTTTTCTGAAATATTTAGTTTTTATTTATTTTCTTTAGTTAAGTCCAATTTATTGTTTTTATGTTTTTTATATGTTGAATGACTGATATTTATTTATATTAGTGATTGGCTATTGTTATGAATTGTGAATATTATTAATGAATTTGGAGTTTTGTGAATCTATGAAAAAATTGTGGTTAAGTTTTAGTGGTTATAGGTTGTAGTTTATTTCTTTGATGTATTTAAGTAATGTTTTGTATTCGTATTTGTCTTCTTGGAGTAGTATGTCTGTAAGAGTTTTTTGAGTCAAGAGGGGGTACTTGTTTCTTATTGGATTGAGGAATGGGCAGTGGTTTATGATATGTTCGTTGTCTTCCGTTATGTTACAATGTATGCAGTCGGGGTTGTCTTCAAGTTGAAGTATGTGTCTGTATTTTTTGTTGAATGTATGTCCAGTTCGCATACGAATCATTCTTTTTGTATCTTGTGTGTTTAATTCGAGTTTTTTGAACCATAGGGTTTTCTTTGGGGAAGGAACAATTTTTTTGTAATATTTTCCTTTGGTGGAAGTAATTACGTTGAATTTTTCTTCCCATTCTGCTCTGATTATGTTGTTTATTTTTTTAACTGAATCTATTATAGTTGGTTCGTTTTCTAAATTATGTGAGGGAGAGTAGGTGGCTGTTTTGGCTAATTTATCGGCTATTTCGTTTCCTTCGAATCCACAATGACTTGGAATCCACTGAATCGTGATATTTTTGTTTGTGTTATGGCCTGCTGTGTCTATTATTTGATTTTCGTAATGACTATCTGTGTTTTGTTGTATTGCGGTGTCTATTGAATTACATGCACTTTGTGAATCTGTGAGTATTATTATATAATTGGATTTGAAACCCAGGGCGACGGTTATTGCGATTTTTATTGCGATTGTTTCTATAGTTTTAATATTGGTAATGTTTTTAAGTTGAATGGAGAGTTTGATGTTATTGTTTTGATTGTATATGCCAATTCCCGCTTTGTCTCCTATCAATGACCCATCTGTGTAGATATGGGTGTGGTTTGGATACTTTTTTAATGTTTGTTTAGTTAGTTTGTATAGTTCTGAATTGTTTTTGGAGTTGATGTTTTGGATATCTTCTATATGATTTATTATTTTTAGGTTTTTTGGATGCGTGGTTTTGATATGTGATGTTTTAATTTGATGTAGAAATGTGTAATTTTGGTAATACTCATTTAATTTTTTTAGAGATGTTTGTTGTTTGATGTCTTGGCCTATTTTCGTATTATTATGAAGGTGTTTTGCTATGTATTTTAGAGTTTTTTGTTTGATATCGAATTCGGATGGCATTTCTGTGGCTTCGGATAAGAGTGCTGGGATAGGAGTTGTTCTGGTTAGTCCTAGACATGTCCTGATGGCGCTATTTTTTATAGTTTGGCAGATGTTTGTGGCAGTTTTGTTATTGTCTTCAGTGATGACATATGCGTACTCTATTTTAGGTTTGAGGATTGCTTTATATATGTTGTACATAGTGGTTGGGTGTGATCCTCCTTGCATATATGTGAGTGTTTTGATTAGGTTTATTGTTTTTTGTGTATTTGATTTAGCTTTTTTGTAGTGGTTAGTGAGTGATAATCTATTGTTGATTGTAATTCCTAATAGTTTAGTATCTTGTTTTTCTTTTATTAAAATGTTATTTATGTAGAGATTTATTGTATTGTTGTTGTTTTTGTTAGTAAACATTCTTAAGAAGTGTGTTTTGTTTGTATTTATTTTTAGGTTAAGAATGTTTAGTTTTTGGGTAATTTTATTTGTAGCTTTTGTAATGTTATATTGGAGTTCATCTTGCGTTTTGCCTGTAACTATTAGGCATATGTCATCTGCGAATTGGTATATTTTTCTGTTTATGTTGTTTATTTCGTGGATACAATTGGTGTATAAGTTAAATAAAGTAGGACTCAGGCAACTACCTTGAGGTATTCCAATGTTTGTGTATTGAGAGAGATGATTTGAGTTTTTTATTATGATGTTCCTATTGGTTAAAAATTGATTGATCCAGTTGATAATTGTAGGTGAGAATTTATGATGTTTCATTGTTTGGATCAGTTGTGTTTTGTTAACATTGTCAAATGCCTTGCTTATATCTAAGTTAATAATAATGATCTTATTATTCTTTTCTTTTTCGATTTTTATGTGTTTTATCAACTCTGTGAAATAGTCAGTGATGTTTTTGTTTTTTTGGAATCCATGGTTGTTGATGTTGTTTTTATTGATGTGTTCGTTAATTCTGTTTAATATAAGTTTGTTAAAGAGTTTTGAGAATGTTGGTAATAGGCATATTGGTCTGTAATTTGTTAGTTCATTTTCTTCTTTTCCTGGTTTGAGAACTGCAATGGTGGAAGCATTTTTCCAGTTTTTGGGGTATGTTTGGTTACTCCATATTTTGTTGAAGTGTTGTTTAATTAGGTCGGTAAAATGTGGATTGGTTTTGGAAATTTCTTTGATAAGTTTATAACTTATCCTGTCATTACCTGGAGCGGTGTTTTTATTTTTTTTTAATGCGAGTTCAATTTCTGTTGTGTTGAATTCTTCAGGATTTATGTTTATGTTGTTGAGTTGTATTGGTGTATTGTTTTCTATTGAGGCGGGGAAGTTACTATCTAGGAATTGTTTGGCTTTATTAGGGTCTTCCAGAATTATGTATTTTGATTGTTTTTTGTTTTTAATTTTGTTGATATTGTTCCAGAGTTCTTTTGTATTTGAGTTTTGGTTGATGTTTGATAGGAATGTCCTCCAGCTTTCTGCTTTTGATTTTTTGATTTCTAGTTTCAACTTTTGGATGCTTTTTTTAACTCAGTTGCGGTGTATAATGATTTGTTGTGGTTGTAGATTTTTTGTTTTTCAGATTTAATGTTCCATAATTTTTGTATGTATGTATTCCACCATGGTTTTGGAGTAAATTTAAGTTTTTTTTTAACAATTTTTGTATTTTGATTGATGATATTTTCTATAATGTTTTCGATGTTGTTTGTGGGGTTTTTTATAGCATTGTTGATTTCTTCTATTGTTTTTAGCCAATTTGTAATTTGTTTTTTAATTTTTTCGTTTGTTTTGTATTCAATCAGTATGGGAAAGTGATCGCTTCCTAGGTTATCCTGTGTTACTCTCCATGATATTTTGTTAATTAAGGTTGGTGAACATAAAGTAATATCTATTGCAGAGGTGTTGTGTCTGTAGGTATCCTGTCTAGTGTGTGATCCGTCGTTTAGAATTTGGAAGTTGTTGTTTGTGATTATTTCTGCGATGAGCTCTCCTAATTTGTCTTTGTTTATATTTATTTGATTATCCCATAGAGAGTTGTGAGCATTTATGTCTCCTGCTATTATTGTATCTTTGTAGTTGTTTTGCAGGATGATGTTTTCAAATTCTCTGGCTGTTTCATCTGGGATCCTGTTCGAGTTGTTGTAGAACGCGATTATGTTTATATCGATTTGTTTATATTTTATGTTGACTATTAGAGTCTCTATTCTGTGATTTGTATGGTTCTGTTGTATAGTTTTAGCTGATATTTTTTTATTTATTAATACGCCGACTCCTCCGTATCCATCTGGTCTGTCTTGTCTTATGAGGTTGAAGTTGTTGAATGTTATGTTGTCTGATGGTTTTGTCCATGTTTCAGTGAGGATTATTATGTCTATGTTGTTTAGTTGTATGTAATGTTCTATTAAGTTTTTGTTGCTGTTCAGGCTTCGACAGTTAATTTGTATGATTTTTATGTTGTGCATTTATATATAGGATTTGTTTGAGTATGTGACTTTTGTTTAAATTGAGGTTTTGGTATTTAATTGTGTTTTTATGTTGTCTGGAGTGGGTTTATAGTTGTTTAATGATTTCGCAATTTCCATTTTTAATAGGTCAATATTTGCCGGATTTTTGTTGGTGTCTTGATGGTTTTCTAGGAATTTTGCTAAGTTTGTGATTAAGCTGTCTTTTGAACTGATTTGTGATTTCAGGGTTTCTACTATGTTGGTGAGGATTTTGATTTTATGCTCATGTTTGTTGTTGATTGATGGCCAGGATTCTGCTGGTTGGTTAGTATGATCGTCAGGAAGATCCGTGATGTTTGAGAATCTGTGGGGTTTTCCGAGTATATTTTCTTTGGATTCTTTAAATGTGGTTTTGTTGATGGTCATATATTCGTATATTTGTTGTTGCCTGGATCTTTCTCTGCAGCTTTTGTAATTTGTCCTGTGGCCCTCTCCGCAAAATTTACAGCGGTCTTTCATGTCACATTTATGTTCATCCTCTTCTACTTTTGCGCAAGTAGGGCATCTCTTATTCTCTTTTGATCGACATTTGTTTATGGTGTGTCCATAGTTTAAGCATTTTTTGCAATGCAATGGATTGGGGATATAGTAATGAACACGTAGTAAGATGTTGTCATATAATGCCACATTATATGGAAGTTTGTTTGCTTTGAAATGTATTTTGATTAATTCCAAGTTTGTAGCTGATTTGGATTTCGGGTCCCATTTTGTCATACGTTCTATTTTATTTATGGGAATATTTGATTTTAGGTTTTCTTCGATTTCTTTTATATTAAGATTTGTTGGAACATTTTTTATAATTCCGATTGTATTGTTGAAGTTGTTGGGAATGAATGCATTATATTGGTCGAAATTTCTGAACTTTATAGAATCCACGCAGATATTGGCGTCATTTGCTGTTTTATATACGATGCGAGCCATGTTCTTGCTAATTTGTTCTACTGTATCTATGTTTACGAAATTATTCATTTTTATAGCCTTTCCTAGGTTTATCATGTTAATATTCTCTTTGATGATTATAACTTTATATGGGCCTGAGTCTTGTCTGTTGTATTTGTTGTGTTCCTCTGGATTAGTGTTCGAATTTACTTTTTCTGACATTTCGATCTTGTTGTTTATCCCAATTTCGATATAATTGTGTCTTTCGATAATAGATGATTCTGTTATTTCGGATATTTCAGAGTTGGGATTTGGATCCGCTGCACTGTTTGTGTTGTATTGTTTTGTTGATTTTCTGTTTGTTGTTGTGGGGTTATTTTTTATTGTTAGTTTGTGTTTGTCATTTGTTAATTTGATTTTTTTTATTGTATCTTCATCGTTTGAGTCAGAGTTGGAGTTTGATGCACGTGTTGAGTAGGATCGGGTTAAGTAGTTTTTACTACTTTCCCCTATTGTATTTGTATGATTTATGTTTTCTTCTATGTCTAGTTTACTGTATACTACAATACCACTAAAACTTACCTTATTAATATAATTAACTTAATTAATTTTTATATAGATTTCACTTTATTCACTAAATTTATTAATTCACAATTCGATATAGATTGTAATCATAGACTATTCTCTATGAAAATCAAAAATTGAATTATATTTAAATATAGAATGAATAATACGAAATTTTGACGTTTCGTTTATTACCTATAATCCAGTGATTTTAACCCTTAATACCATTTTCACTAAAAAATATACTTGCATAGTTTGGCACACTATGAGAAGTAAATTTGTACTAAAAATGCGATTTACCGAATTTTGAAATTTACTTTGAGTATGGCACGCAGCCAAAATATGAATTCAGTACTAAATAATTTTTTATGGTTACTGGGAAAATTATTATAGCAGTATGTACTGACAAAATATATTAAGCCTGATTTCCATTATGAAAAAATACTGACAAAATAGTCAAGGCGGGATAAAAAATTAATTTTTTCTTAAAGTGCGAGTGAAATAAAAATATTTATTCAGTACTGGAAAAAATATTTTATAGGAGAATTGTATATGGATGAGAAATCGTTTTTATGCAGAGAAGCCATATTTAAAAAGTGAAGTCATTTCTTAAATATAGAGTATTTGTAGTAGTTTTTTTATGATCAATTCATAATTTAACATTTCGTTTTGTCGTCATTCATCTTAATTGTGGAAGTAATTGAAATAATGAATAATTTTGTTTAATTTTTTTAAATTTATTGTTGTAGATTCAAAGTGGTTTTTGCCTTTTTTCAACAACAAAAAAATTTGAAATCTATTGGTTATGTTATAAGCATCTGTTAAAATATATCCACTACAAAAAAAAAAGTAAAAAACGGTCTCTATCACTTTAATGATATTTTTGATTTTTTCTCGCTTTGGTTTTTTCCAAATAACTTATAATTATAATAACTAAGGGAAATCGCGTCGATATTATGTGCCAACATGATATAATTCCGGAGAAGATTAAAAGATGGCACTAGTAGCAGTTGAACGAAATGTTTACATTTTTTAACTGCAGTTTTTAATTGCAACGCATTATAAACGAAACCAAAATTTAAAATCTAAAAGAAAAATTTTATTTTATAAAAGTAAATGGGCTTATATTTATAAATAATAATAAATAAATAATACACATTTTTTTTCATTATGGAAATGATTTTTAGACTTAAGATTTCATTGCATACATTTGGCTTCACTGCATAGGTACAAAAACGATTTTTAATCCATATACATTTTTCCTATAAAATATTTTATCCAGTACTGAATAAAAATACTTCTCTTGATATATTTTGTCAGTACTGCTATATTAATTTTTTTCAGAACTGAATACATTTTTTATACTGGAAATGTTTTTTTATTTCTGTCGCAGTTTAAGAAAAATTACATTTTTATCCTACTTTGACTATTTCGTCAGTATATTTTTAATAATGGAAATCAGGTTTACCCTTTATATTAATATATATTATTTGGTAGAATTATTATTTTCACGTAAAATAATTCTGTTGAATATTATAAAATATATAGTTTATACAATTATATTTTTATGATTTTTTCACTTAATTCGTTTGTATGAACGTGGTTGAAACTCGACCGAGTTTAAATAAGGGTTTCGTTAAATTGATTTTGATTACTAAGGTTTCCATGGAATGAGTTGGGTTGCGTTGAAATTTTGAATTATTGTCTTAATAATATCACCTAAATTAAATTTAATTTATTTAAAACAGTAACGTATATTATCATTAAATAAATTTTTTTGTTTTGAGTTTCACTAAATTTACTAATGAAATTTAGTAAAACTAAAACATATATTTTATTATGATAAACTATCGTATTTGCCTTCGACCATAGTAGTGGTACTTAAATACAAACTGCGTTGTGTTTAGAAATCTGCGTATTATTTGACGTGTTAAAAAATTTTCTTGTTTATTTATATATTTAGAATTTCCAAGAAACGTGAACATACGCGGAAATAATGGGTTCCAGCAGAACAAGAATCAACATTGTTAATTCATAAGATTTTGTTCTACAATATTTATTATTTATTATCGTTTAAATGTTTGCTAATGTCCCTATCTTGTTTCTTTTATTTTATCAGCATAATACGATTCACAGTTCGAGTACAGACATTTTTGTGAACTAAGATTTGGTAATCTTTTTAAAAATATTCTTTTAACAACAAAATATTTATAAACTCTTGTTATTATTAATTTTTATTTAGGCGATAGAATTCCATACACTTCAACAAAGAGTACCTGATAATAAATAAATTATCTCCAGAATCGGTTGCAGAGGATGAGACATTAACGCAGTATGATGCACAAACGTGGTTTACATATGGCTATACTGCGGAATTTATTGCTCAGTCAACATTTGTTGGAGTGCAGACAGATTTGGTTCAAACGCAGCAAACCACTGCCAACATGCAATTTCAATAAATATTAAACTCCATTACAAATTTAGAAAAAGAGCAAAACGCATTAATGAGGGAATTTGTAAAACTTCGGGATAACCATTTAAATCTGAAACATTTATCTCGTTACTTGCGAAAATGCAAAATTCAGGTTACCATTCAACGATATGGATTTATGTTTACGTTTTGACACAAACATAGTGGAAGATAAGGAATCGTTAAGAAAATTGGTAATTTTAAAAACAGACTTAATTAAAATATAAACAAACAAATTTTTTCATATTATTTGTACAATAACAAATTAATAAAAATTATTTTATTGTTTCTACAACATTAATATTTGTAGTTTAATTTATGATATATTTAATTTAACGGCCAAAATTTAACACATGCATGCACAAAAATTTTATTTTTGACATTTGAACACTTAAGCACAATTTTATTATATAGAGTTGCGTCCAGATTCGACCTATCTTCGAGATTCGACGAAATCTTTTTCTAAGTCGAAAGCAAAACTAGTCAAAGACGAAACTAAATATAAATTTTTTGTTCGATATATGACGAAAAAGTTGAATTTTTTTATTCTTTGGTTACGTACACTTAAATTGACATATTTTCAACTTATTTTTAAAAGTGTAAATGGTCTTTAACCAGAGAATAAAAAAAATTAATATTTTGCTTGTCGGGTCAACAAATCGTACCTACTTCACAACAAACTAAAAAATCTTGTACTTCATTTGATATTCATTCGATTTGTTTTGTTGCAAACCAAGAAAAAAAGTCTAATAATATATTTTGTTTTACATTTTATTTTTTATTTCTTAAAATAAAACTTATCACAAAAATCGAGTAAAATCGATAATTATAAATCAATATTAGGTTAGTTTTCTAAAAAATAAATTTTTTTGTGTGATTGTTCTGCATCTATCAATGGCACCTGTCGCGAACAATAACACGGCAAATAATAACAACAGCAATGTGCGACAAACTGGAACTGTGCCTAAAGCTAAATCATCAAAAAATAATGTGGTTCCACAGGAGATTGTAGTCCCTACTAGACGAGATCTACAACATCATTTAAGCGTAAGTAATCAGTTGTTATGGAAATTAGATTGTGGAGGTTGTTATGGAATTGATGCCATGTTGGAATAATTTATGTAATGGAATGTCTATAATGCGATAGGATGTTATCTTTATTTGGGCTTACAGTATCGCGGTTGCTTATCACTAATACGGTTCTCTCGATTCTTGATCGAAACTACATTCAGGGGCCCAGATAAATAAACGTGAGTTACTTCGCTCAAGAAATCACTGTAACTTTATGAACAACCACTTAATCATTTTACATATTGATTTTCTAATATTTATAAGATCAACAACCTTTGACTAACATTTTAATAACAGATTTATAAACACAGTCAGACTGATGTTGTTTTATAGCTTCCTGAATTGTCAATGATATTAGAAATCAATCCCATGATATGAATTAGAAATTCATAACATTACAGAACAAATTTAGAACTTTAAAGCCAACTGTTGTTCTAGATATTTGTTGAATACTTTCATATCTTGTATTTATATTAAGATAAATAAATGAAACTAAATAAAATTAAAAATATTTCTGCTCAAACTTAATACAAATAAATTCGTCTTGTAACAATCATCCCAGTTTAAAAACAAATGGTTTACGCATCCCAAATCCAGATTTTGTGGCATCAATTTGTTGGTATAGGGCAAATAAACGAGGAGAGAGACGTAACTCATAAGAGCAAGTGTAGTTACCACTTTGAGTACAACTAAATTAACTACAAATAGTGGTCACTAATAGAATTTATTTAGACAACACACATCATGACGTAAAGTTTGCTTTATTTTATCTGTTTTGAGGCCGAAATATAGTCAAGTATTTTGCAGTTAACTTCGCCGTTTCAATTCTAATGACATGGACGGCTATGGCTCCGATTAATGTAGACCATTGACACATTGAAATGCTTTAATACTGTCATGGAGGATGAATCGGTACTCTGAATTCTTCACTCCAAAAAAGCCTCATTGATATGTTTATCCACATTAATAGTTAAATATTTTGAGTTCAAGACTGGATAATAACAAAGAAGAGCCTGCGACAAACGGTCTTTGGAACTGGAGTTTTCTGCGAATTTTATTCATCATTTAACAATCATCCCAGTTTGTAAAAATATAAATGGTTTGCGCATCCCATCGTTGAAGTATTGAGTTAACGAAGTTTTGTGGCGTCAGTTTGTAGGTATAGGGCAAAGAAACGAGGAGAAAAATGTAACTCATGAGTCATGAGAGTAAGTGTAGTCGTCTCTTAAGTGCAGCTAATATAGTGATCAGTAATAGTATTTATTGAAAATTATTATTATGTTGATCAGTTATCTAAATTTAGTATTAATATCAAACTCAAGATTCGATTAATTTAGGTTAATAGGTTGATATGTCTTCGGCTTTATGAGTAACTATTGTGAATATTATAATGATTTCAAAGAAGTTATAGAAAGAGATTATGTCCAAATCACTGTTTTTTCAGCTCCTCATATTCAAACATTTTTATTTGTATCCATCGAGATTCCTCTTTCGTGTTGTTCAAAGTTGTAAAATCATGGGCCTTAAATCAAAACTCTTGACCTACATTAGGCAAGCTGTTAGCCGGCAGAATGCCAAAAGTACCGATAATTTATTAGGATAGCACAAATACATGATTTTTTTTTTGTAATATTTACGACGAAAATTTTCTCAAGATGATACAAGTATAAAATATGATCGTCATAGTTTTTATTTACAAATTTTGATTAAACGTAGCTGTTTCTAAATTCCATATATTTTCGAATAAAACTACCTTCTACATTGATATACCCCGCATTATTATTATCGCCCACAGTTTCACTCGACTAAATTGACTCAGTAATTTGTCCGTCTACAAGTTAACTTTTATTTTTGTTTTCTTTTATTTGTTTTCGGCAATTTCACTTCGGGAACATTTAATATTTACATATTTCTCTACACTTTATATATCCAAATTAATTTTCATTCAGTCAATTTCGAACACAGACACAATAATCGTGAAAATCGTACTGTGCTTTTCTCGTGTGAAATTTTTTTGAAGTATGATAACGTCATTAATTTTTGTTGATCGAAGATAAATTAAAAAGAAAAAACGCGAATTCTAAATTTAGATATTTTTTTCAAACCGATTTTTCCGAGTTTTCCTCGATATTAAAAATCTGTACTTGAAATTATTTATCGATAATTTTTATAATTTCGTTTCTACTAAAGGAATTTGTTGAATGGTCTTCGACATCGCATCAGAATCCGGGGAGTGGAAATTATCTAAAACAATCGAATAATCGAAACCCAGTTGATGAATCTGGTTATGATATTGGTAACTATTTTTAACAAAATATTCAATCGTTTCGAGTGATATAACAATTTTTTTGTTGTACATATATATTTTTAGATAATTTAGCTTTGCAAGACAACAGTCGATTTATTACAGTACGGCCAATAGTACGTCGGAATTTATTGCATACGGAAATGAATGAGCCCGCTTCATCGAATCAAAATAATACGACAATTGGTAAGTTGTTAGATGTAATGGTTAGTTAAGGCACTTACTGTAATTAATTATTTGCTAATAGGTATTGTAATTCCAACTCCTACGCAACAAACAAATGATTCATTATCATTTACTTCAAATCGAGTAAGTGATACGTTATCCCAAAGTTCAATTTCGTCGCAGCGATCGAATAATTCAAACATCGTGTTACCACCACGGGCAAGTGTCGAAGAAAAATTAACACAAATTCAAGAATATATAAAGATTACAACATCATTACTGAATTCGATGGAACTCGAGGAGGTAAGCAATTATTATTTAAATGTATGAAATTGGGTTAATATAATAGTTAATTGAATTATTTGAATTAATAATATTTAGCCACCAAATGAAGGCCAAGAGCGTTTAATTAAAAGTTTAGAAAATTTGAAATCAAGCGAAGAAAAATTACAGAATATTTTGAATACAAAATATGATGATGTGTTGAGTGAGATGGGTAGCATACACGAGGATGAAAATGTCATTACGTCAAAGTGTTTAGAGAACGTTGACGATGAGGTGATTTATACGATGTGTTTGTATGGTGTGCAGTGTGTGCTAAAAAAAATTGTGGTTTGATTTTTTTGTAATTCCATGTGTGTTGTCCAAATTGTTAGTTAGTTTATTTTTAATTTATATGTTGTCATCAATATAATGTTTAAAATATCTCAGCTTTTCACGTTTATACCCGGATTAAATTCCATAATTTAAATACTCAAGAATTGGAAAAAATTTAAATAATTATTAACTTTCTTATGTTACAGTATAATCTAATTGATTTAGCTTCAAATAATTAGTCTTTACCTAAAATGGAAATTTACCGATTGGATTATTACTTGAATTTCTATATAGTAATCAAACACTTTCCACAAATTCAAGATACACGGTGTTAAATTAAATTATTAATTTTCATTTTGACTTGTAACCAGCAAATATCCATCAGAAATTAAGAATTATATCTTTAAATCCTTAGAACTCTTTGCCAAAATCATTACGATGTTAAAGTGATCGAAAAAATATTTTGAAAACCAGATTAAATGATTTCTATAATATTTTCTCGATCTTTGGCTAAATGTTTTTAGGAAAGTTTTTAGTTAAAATTGAAGAAAATCGAACAACAAAATGTGTTTTGTTTGTTTATTTCATAAGACATGTACACCAATATTTGGGACGTGTGTACATTTTCTAAATACCCTATTCGGTGAGTCGAATCGCATTAGCCGTCGATGTATATCTCAAGTATATCACATATTTGGCGAACATGAAGCAAATGTTGGTATACATTCGTTGTGTGAAAACCACATATGTGGCAAAAGTAATCATATGACCATCATTTGTACACATCACACTCAAGTAGCGTTTGCTTTTTTGTAGCAATCTGGTTTGAGGTCAAAATATAGTCAAGTATTTTGCAGTTGTTAACTTACGCCGTTTCCATCCTTGCGTAGGAGCGATTTAACTGTTTATATTTTGAAATTCTATAATATTGACATGGAAGATGAATCGGTCCTCTGGATTTTGCACCCCAATAAATCCTCATAGATATGTTCATTCACATTACTGATTATAATCAAATGATTAAAAGTCAATATACGTAGTTAACTACATTCAATAAACGAAAAAATTTAATTTAATAGTTAAATTTGTTGAGTTCAAGACTGGGTTATAACAAAGAAAGCCTGCCACAAATGGTCTTTGGAACTGGGATTTTCCTTTTTTTTTATTCATCATTTTCTTGTGTCTAAAATTTAACTAACATGTACCTACCAATAATATAAATTAAATTATATAAAACCTAAACTAATTACTCAATGTGATGTATTCAGTATTAACCTATCAGCTTTGCGTAAACAGTTAAATTGCTAATGAAATAAATGATGACCACATATAAGTTGAAAATACCATTTTATTTGAATTTTACTAATAATTCTGTAGAGGCTAATTGTAACATTGCGATCACTGTTTAGTTTAAACCACACAGCGATCTAAATTTCAAAATAGATATTTTTAACACGTGTTATAAACCATCAATCGTTAAAATGGCTCGTAAGGTCTCAGTTGAGACGCGGTAAGGGCAGTTTACGGCTTCTAAGTCAGAGATTTATTTTTATTTCAAATATTTGCGTACAGTTTGGAATGTAATAACTTATCTTCATGTTTAATTGATAACAAACAAGCAAAACTAAATTTAAGAAATATACAGTTGTTGGTAGATTGCGCGGACCAATTCAATATTCTTAAAACGTTGTAAACATTACAGCATTTATGTAACATTTATGGCAAACAATATTGGTAAAATTGAACATGCAATGACACGACTTTTCATATAACTGGCTTCAATTGAACTGCAACGAGTTGACTGAATTGGTTTTTTATAATGATTTTAAAGAGTTGCAAATTTAAATGTGTTACAAAATTCATTTGTCGTTTCAAAAACTAGAACTCATCGCGTTCAACTCTGTTTTGATTTTTTGTTTGGTGTGCAATAAAGTTGGTTAAGTTTCAGATAACGTCTTTGAAAAATTTTCAGGCTTCAATAAGTTTTTATGCCTACCAGATATGTTGATCGGTCTGAATTCAAAGAACCTGTTCCTAGTCAAAAGATAGAATTCCGTTATATTTAGCTGACGCTAAAAATTTTCTACGCCCGAGAAAACTCTGTCAAGTTTTGTTGGTTTGTTAGATTTTTTCTTCAAATTGAGATGGGCAATTGAAATATGAAATTTCTAACAATAAATACGGGATCTGTGTAATTTTCAGCTAGCCCTGATAAACTAGTAGTGTACAACATATCTGGTCTCAACAACTAGTTAGATATGTCCGAGTCATTTCTTTATATCTTGAAAGAAGATGCTTCAGATTAAAGTAGTTATGGATCAGTTCGTACTTCAATTGGATTTTTTGAGAACTTCATACTTTCTAACAAGTTTTGATAATAAATAATGCATAATACTGCTTATAATTTACTTTATGAAGATCTATAAAGCTCTCAATCATTAATCCGTTAAATGCCATCGACTATCATTATCATTCTCCATGTTAGTGTTTGCATGTGTCAGTTTTACAAATCACAATTCAAAAAATATATAATATTCATATTATGTTCAAAGGCAAAATTGTGTGGCTCGACGCTATGTAGATATTGCATAACTAACAACAAGTCTATCGTGGGCTATCTTAATTGTTTCAGACAATAAATAAATTTTGCATGTAAAACACAACGACTGTGATTTAATATTTCAAACATACATGTTTTCAAAAAATGTTTTATTTCTTTCATTTTCAGCCCCAATCTATGCGTGCACATTCAATTTCAAGTATAAACACAAATGCTAGTAGCGTACCAACAACACCAACATACGAAGAGTTAAAAGTCCGTTTAGAACATCAAACCAAAAATATGCAAAGTATTAAAGATCAACAAAATCAATTAATTTGTTTACAACAATTGGCTAAACAACAATTAGCTGAGTTGCAAAAAGTACGTGTCGAACAAGCAGCCAATCCAAATGCTGCCAATCGTGTTAATGGTGGGCCACCAAGTTACGATTCTGTAGAACAGGTGCAGAGTGATGTATCAAATTTAATGAATCGGATGAAGACGCTTACAAATTTTATCCAAAATCAAAATGATTTATCGGCTTTGCTTGGCGACGATGGTGAAGAAATTATGGCCGAGCAGCTAATGTTGCAGAAAAAATTGTGCGAGTTAAAAAGTAAGAAGCAGCATATGGATAATTTAGTTGCTGAATTGCATAACTATGGTGGAGAATCAGGAGATCATAATCAACCGGAACAAGATGAGGACGAAGAGGAGGATGATCGTGAATTAACTCCAACTCGTAGAGTTCCAGTTGAATACCAAAGGATTGTTCCCATTGAATTGATTGGTAATCACAATGGGGCGGCTACCACTAATACGAATACCACTAACACGAATCATAATACTCAACGCGCTTTGCCACCTGCTCGAACACCGGTAACTCGAGAAATTCCAATCCAAGTTGAACAGGATGCAAATATCGAGCCAATACATGAAGGTATCTCGAAAGCCGATCAAGCGGTGATCAATGATAAAATTGCTGAAATAAATGCAATGAAAGAGCAGCTACGACGCTTAAAACAAATGATGGATACTGTTAAAGAAATAGAAATGGATGCAGCTGGTGATGCTGTTGGAAGTGCAGCTGATGATGGTGACGATGAACATGAAGAAAATAATGAACGAGCGCATGAAATTGTTGTCAATAAAAGTGTAAATCGTGAAAAGGGAGATTCAATTAGTATACAAGCTGCACCATCACCCCAAGTAACGAAACCCTCAAATACGAATGAATATTTCCATCAGCACACAATGCAAGATACGGAGAATATTCAGAGTATAAATCAGCGTGTATTTGAACTGCAATCATTGACTCAAGATTTAAGGTAAATGTGTTGTGTGATCGCTCGTTAGTAAAATTATTAATAATTATTTTGATTAAATTTTCTAGACAACAAGCCCTATCGTTAGCAGCTCAACGAGATCGACTTCAAATTGCAAAAGATGAAGCATTTAAGAAAGAATTGGAAAAGGAGCGGCAAAAACAAGCGGCTAGTGGTGTGAGAAGTCAACCAACTATTGTGCAACAACAACCAAGTCAGAAAGATTTAGAAAAGCAGCGAGAACAGGACAAAATTTTAAAAGCGATTGAAAAAGAAGTATGTTTTATACGTTTTTATACTAACATAAAATACTATGACATGTCGGTTAATTTTAGGTCGAACAAGATGATGAAAAATTACGCCGCCAGAATGGATTTTTGTTTTTCAATGAGAATTCTTCGAATTCACAGTTGCCTACATCAAATTCATCGGTGCATTCGAATGAACGATCAGAAAATTTACAATTCAAAAAGAAGAACCAAGCATCATCGAACGATATGGGTAAATTATCGGCTGATTCAGGTGCAGCTGATATGTTCGGCGTTAATATCGATGTTGGCAGTATAAAATCAGATAGTGTACGCTCTCTAAATATTGGACCCACTAGTCTACCAGAGCGCAATTCTCATTCACAGCATCATACTATGCAGAACTCAAATTATTGTATGTCATCACGCGGTTATTGTTCACCATGGATGATGCAACACTATCAGTGTAATCAATATGGTGATTGTCAAAGCCCTGGATGGCATTATCCGACAGTTGGATATAACCATGCTGGTGGTGGCCAAGATCACATGCATCACTGCCAAGGCAATTTTCCACCATTTACAAACGACAGCTCGATGTTTCAAGAATTTTTACAAACCCAACAATTGCTCGTAAATACAATATGTAAGTGTAACGAGTTGCTCTGGAGTCAACAGAAAGAGATTAATAATTTAAATCATGCTGTTGTGTGGGTGAGTACCGGAAAAAAATAGGTTGTAGATTCGATGGATTATTAAAAAAAAAATTCCTTATTTTACAGTTGCAAGAAAAATTTTTAGCTCAAAATGCAAGTATTGATTCTAATCAAGCACCCGAAATTCGAGCTGAATCTGTCCCACCATTAGCGTCGGCTGGTATGCAAATTCCAAATTATTTTCAACGTGCTCAATCAGAAATTCCACCTCCGTTGCGTCCAATAATCAATAATAATTTATACCAAACTTCACCGATGCGAACAAATCGACCACCATCCAATTTGCAACCGAATCTATTTCCGAATACAAACGATATGGTGAATCATCAACAACAACGACAAACATCGTCGGTATATCATAATCATTTCTTGTTAAATGCAGCCCAATCAACGCAACAGAATGAATCTATGATACACAATCAACCGTTGAACAATAACAATAATCATCCAATGGCTTCGAATCATGGCGATACTACACCGATTTTTATGCATCAC
Source organism: Tipula lateralis (assembly GCA_963932295.1). Taxonomy (NCBI): domain Eukaryota; kingdom Metazoa; phylum Arthropoda; class Insecta; order Diptera; family Tipulidae; genus Tipula; species Tipula lateralis. The sequence goes on from OZ010736.1 coordinate 98,280,512, forward strand.
AATAATAATATCAACAGTAGTAATAACAACAATAATATCAATAATAAATTGTATCATGGAACGCCCAGAGCAAACGCTAACCAATCGGCACTAAATAATAAAGTGCCACCGGGAAATCGGGCAAATAATTATTGGGATAATTTTCGAAGGTAAATTCAATCATGAATTAGAAATCAAATAAAAAAATCAAATAATTTTTGTTTCATTTCAAATCACTTTCTAATTTCAAATTGATATCTAAATAAAAAATTCTTAGTTAAATTGAAATTTTTTAATTTCGAATGTCTTATTGACATAATGTATATATTATATAAAAGGGGGTGGTGAAGGGTTTTACATTATTTTACTTGCGGGGTGATTTATTTTGCTATGTTTCACTATAATTTTTTAGGATATAAATTTTTTAAAATTAATTATTGAACGCGAATCAAATAATCGAGGTAAATGATTTTGGATTTGTTCCGTGTGGCTTTGTCTTTTTTTTATATGGTTTTGGCTAAACTTAATGTATTTTCCGTTCATTTTACTACTAAAAATTTACCTTTATTTTGTGTTTTGCTTTATGTAATCGTCCGAATATATCTCATTAAAATAATGATATTTTATTTTCAGCTATTCACGACAAAATTTGCTCTCGACTAATTCGTGCAAAAGTAACGATGGGTCGTATTGCATGTCGACAAATCAATCGAATTTCCAACAGCAACAGCACAATGTTAATATTGATCGATTATCGCTGCGCAATCAACAATCGATGAGTAATTACAATAATTTGGCGAATAATTTTCGTAATCAAATCAATCCCGTTAACGTGTCGACCCGCTATCATGATACGGCGGTCAGTATTAATTTAAATCAACCAGGCGAAGCTGAAACGATGGGCAACCCTCCACCACCGCCTCCAGAAGCATCTATAAATTTATGTAGTGCAGATGATAATTCGGCCCCAAATCAAGATGCAAATTACATTCAAGCCGCCAGTTTGTTACAATTTCATACAAATCCTATTAATTTGGGAGTGTGCGATTTCAGTGCAAAATATAAAACGCCACCAAAACGTTACGATAATAATATGAAATATTTACAACAGTATTTACGATCGAACGATTCACATAACACGTTTGAACAATCATCCTCGTCATCGACCATTCAAAATATCGATATCGATTTAAATTTATTCAATCGGATGTCGACGACACAACAAAATAAACCAACGTCAAAAATATTCGACGAACTGAAAGAAAATGTATATCAAGAAGTATCTGCGTTGATTGCGGCGAACGAAACTCGGCCTCATTTTTTAATTCAACTATTCCGTGAACTTCAGTTAATTTCTTCGGATCCGTTACGTCAGCGGGCATTACAATCGATTCAAGATTTATACAATCGATATCTTGATTCGACCAATTATAATGAGCCTTCGAGCAGTAATAATGTGGTCGACGAAATGTTATCAGAAAAATGCATACCCGAAGAAACTCAAGTAAATCAACAGAATACGGGAAATTCATCGAATTTTGATCATCTGCAGGATATACCAAATGAGAATCGGGTATGTAGTTATAGTCATAAATGTTAAATAATTCTAGAATGTAGTATATTTTGTTTGTTATAGGAAATACCACGGGAACCTGAATAATAAAACTATAATCATGCAGAGCACCCCACTTGTATTTGTGAAGTAAATGTGATTTAGTAGTGACTGATAATCTATTTCTCTCTCTATCTCTCTCATCCTATGATAATCAAGAGTTGCAACATATTTATTTAAATTAATGTATCATTAGTTTTATGTATTACCTACCCACAAATAGAAAAGAGCTTTTGAAACTAATTTTTGATGAAAAATAATAAAAAAGTTTATTTTATTCTATTAGAAATGTGATTGAATGTTTTTAGTACTTTAGGTTGCCAACTTTAAATTTTATTACAGTAATTAGTTCGAAATTAATAGATTGGATTGATGAATCCTTCGGCTGAGTGAATACTGAAATCTAAAAGTTGTTCATATTCTCAGTTTAACTTTTTAAAATTAAAAAAATTGGGTTTTAAAAATATTTATGTGTTTAACTGGTAAGTATTTATATTTGTGTGAATAATTTCAACCAATAGACCTTCAGGTAGTTTACTTATTCATTCATACAGAAAGCTTTTCTGTTTTGTAATAGATTCTGCGTGTCAATTAAACGAAATTTGTAAATGAAAATGACAGAATAAATCTTACTTTACCGACATATGATTGTTAGGGAAGATTCAAGTCATATGTGAACTAAATCAAGAAAATATTTGGAAGATTTATACACTAATACGCGTGAAGCAAAGATCAGCAGGCATATCTCATTAGGCAAAAACAGCATAAAGGCGGCTCTTCCGCTAAAGATCGCAGTATCATTCGGTTCGGATCAGCACGGAGAACGTGGCCGAGCCAACGTACTCGTTGTCCTTTGATTACATGGACGATATCAAGAATTCGCATTAAATTTCTGATCTTGTGATTCAAAAGAACTCGGTATATGCCATTAACGTAGCGTTTTGGGCCATATATCTACACGCATGATTCTTCTCTCGAATGTTAGAAGCCATCTTTCGTACTCATCCGTCAAGGTCCAACTCTCACATCCATTGTAAGGCCTCATTGGTATTTGCATTGGTAGCGAATATGTTGATTAATGTGAGTGAATGCGGTTTATCGAAAATTACCTTAATCGAGATTAATCGATAATCGAAAATTTAAAACCAATAAGAGTTTAGCAGTCATTATTGTAAGAGACAGAAAGAAATTTTGTGCTTGTATGGGAGTATAAAAAAAAAAAGTATTGTTTAACAATTCATTATGGAAAGACTCTTAACACGGCAGCGTCTACAAATTATTCAACTGTTTTACGAATATCAGTGTTCTATGAGGAATGTGTTTCGTGCGCTTAGAGCAACTTATGGTCCACATAGTCAGCCTACCAAACATACGGGCCAGTGAATTTGCCACCTAGATTATGAGCTATCATACCTTTAGACTTTTTTTCTTCGAGGCTTTGTAAAGCCCAAAGTTTATATGGATAACCCGATTGAAGAATTAAAAGGTAATTCGCATTATCAGAAGACCACTCGGAATGCTCGAACCGAAAATTGAAGTTTCAGAATGGACCGTGTAAGCCGCAGTTACGGCTATGATTTGAAAGAAATAATCTTTAAAAAATAAATGTAAAGAATTTGAATCATTCAATGAAGCACCCATTACAAGTCAACCATTACGGTGATCCTAGGTTTGTTAGAATCCTGGAATCTTGTAAACATGGAATCTATTACATATTTTGTAACTACATAGTAAGTAAAAGAATGTTATCTGTTAGTAAAATATTTTTTCAGTAACGATTTAAGATTGTTATATATTCTAATTGTGTATTGGCAGTTGGTTAGGTTTAGACGCACATTTCTAATTTTATCATATGTATTTGTGTTACAACAATATTTAACGTTTGTGTCAACATGACATACCTGGGCATGTATTTAATTTTTTAAACGGTAAAATCGACCTAATAGACAGCTACTAGGCGACTGAACTTTCATAGAAACTATTCAACTCTGACTTCGTAACATACTTTTGCTGAACCTGATTACAACTGAAACTTGTTGCTATACATCGTGGTGCATCAGATGTGAGCCAAAAGTCATACCTTCCTGAAATTTAGAACGCGAATCAGATGACGAGGTACTTGAAAATTTGGACGAAATCCATTATATTACGTGACACTACAGAGTGAAAAACTTTCTTTGTGGTATGTTAATAACTGCAGGCGTATCTAGATCAACATTAAGCTCAAACAAATGGCAATGCCAAACTTTAAATATATTGAAGCAATCGGCTGCCAAAACTCTAAATCTGGATAGAACTTGTTAATTGTTAGTATGTATATGTAACTCCAATAAAAAGTGTGAGTGGCAGGGAAAAAGCCCCGAGGGACTATAAAAAACAGTTTGATTGGGTAAGTGATACAAGTGACGTGATTGTAGTGGGTGATCTGAATGCCCATTCAAGAATGTCGGGGTGTGAATGGAATGATGTATGTGGAAACTTTTGGACTGACCTCGTTCTTGATTCCGATCTCATAATCCTGAACGATGGAAGGCCAACAAGGATAGCGAATGTTAGATCTAGAGCCAATGCGATAGACATTACTTTAATGTCTAGCGGACTGGGCGGCCAAGTCGCTTAGAATGTAACAGATGAGAATTTGGGTGGTGATCATTATATGATCGAAATATGTATAGATGAGGTGAATGTTGTTAACCACACCAAGGTTATCATGCATGGTAAGAAATAGGGTAAACTAATGATTGAGATTCGCGTATCAAATGAAATGAATGATGTTGACCAACTTGAGAATGAAATAGAGAGAGTAAATGACGAGTGTTCTACGCAAGTAGGCACGACGGAAAGAAAGGTGAATGGGTGGTGGAACAAAGAGGTCCAGTATTGGTATGAAAGAAAACGGATAGCTTTGCGCCAATTCAACTGCTGCATTTGCAGAGAATGTGCTGGATTAATTATGATCGAACGAATGCAAAATTGAAAAAGGCGATTCGTAGAGCAAAAAGGAAAAGTTGGTGAGACTATGTGTCTCAACTGACTCATAGGACCACAATTTTGGCGGTATTTTTGGATATTGAAAGTGCGTATGACTTTGTGGTTCCAGGGAAACTATATAGTTCTTTTAAACTTGCGGGCTTCTCTATAGGAAAATTTGTGAATGGGTATGATTTTATGAATGTACGGAAATAAGTTTTGTGTGGAAGGGATTACAGATTGGAGAGAGAGGTGAATATTGGACTTACGCAAGGAATTAAAATTACATCAACTCTGTTCAATCTGTATACGAGTTCGATTCATGGATTAAATTCAGAAGTCCAAGTCGTTCTGCAATTTGCAGATGATTTTATTATAATGGGCCAAGATCCAAACATTGAAAGAGCATGTGATCGAGCTCAAGAATGTGTCGATATGGTAATCAACTGTTTGATTGATTTAAATTTACGTGTGAATACGAGAAAATGTTGTTGTATGGCTTTTCGAACGCGACAAAGAATTGACAGTGAAAGTATTGAATATGTGACTTTGACTAGGTATTTGGGGATCTGGAACGATCAACCATTAAGTTTGAAAGTGGACATGCAGAAATTAACTGATAATTGGAAGAAGGTACTCAGGGCAATGTTTATGTGAATAAGTTTTGTGAGTACCGTCAATCTTGTGGGAGTGAAGTTGTTCTTCAATGGAAGGTATCCACATCATATAACATCATACAGATTTAAGGTAATGAAAGAGCAGATATGATTGCAAAAAGGGGTTGCTTGATTGAGGATAAACATGAATATGAATTTATGGATGCTAGAGATGTACTTCATATGTTCCAGGTGAATCTGTGGAGAAAATGGGAGAGTGAATTTGTGCGAAAACGTCAAATAAAAGGCAAGCAGTAATTTGAATGATGTAGTGTCCCTTTGAAAAAAGCTTTCTTCAACGAAATCAAAGGAGACACTACAATGATTCGAACAATGGACCGTGTGAGATTGAATCATGGAAATTGAAAGGAATGCCTGTATAATCCTGTATCCGTCATTTGAATGAAGAAAATGTGTGATTCTTGTATGGTTGTAGAGGATTAATAAACCTTCAAATGCAACCTTAAATTTTCATTGCACATACTCTTCTCAACCGGTATTGTGTTCTTCAACCTCGACTTATCTGTATAGTCTAGTCAATGTGGGAAAAGATAGTTAATTGGGAATTTGAAAGGAAATAACTAAAACAAGGCAATATGGATGCAAAAATTACGAAACTAAAAATCCAACGCAACGTGACATATGGAAATCATTCCATCGATGGAATGACAATAAGACAAATTGTCAGCAATTAGAATTAAGATTCCTCGATAAATATTGCGGAAACTTCTGTGCGACTCAGGGTCAATTAGATTTATTATTCAGGACGAAGTTCAGTTAATTACTCGTGCTGATATGGAGGCAATTTATTTTGATCTTCTATCGATCCACAGATTTTAGTACTGATTCAGGGGCTTCGATTACCTACCTTGGATAGTTCATCAGTTAACGTGGAACAATCAACAAAGCTTTCATCATCATTAAAACTATGAAAAATTGAGATCTAGATTTTCAATGGGGATTATGCAAAGTGGATGGAGTTTCACGAATCACTTATGAGCTTAGCCCACAATCAAGAAAAAGGTGGATGATATCACGAAATTTTAATACTGACGATCTTCACTGGGTAAGGTTCCGTATCGCACAGTTGAATCATTGAAGCTTATACAACCGCGTACTATGTCGTCGTGTTAAGGCTTTTGTCAGACAGATATGAAAACAAAAAAATTATTTGTAAAGATCATATACCTTCAATGTTCTCATTTAAGGCAATTGATAAGAGATCTGCGGAAAAAATAAAAGAAATAATCGGTCAGTTCAATGCTCATTTGAGTGCTTTAGAAAGTCTTCAACGTCCAGTGAAACAATGGGACGACTTAATTGTAACAATGATCCACAATAAACTTGATCATGAAATACAATTCAAATGGGATGACGAATCTCCTTCGGAACGACTAGCACTTTACATGAATTAAGGGCATTCTTAAACAAGGAATGTCATACGATAGAGAGCAAGCCCTCAGTATCAATATCAAGAACAGTTTCACCATCATTGAATTGATTGAGTAAAACAAGGAAGTTCTACAAGGCCACAATATAATTGAACGTTTTGTTCAATTGTGGGTCATTCGATCTTCTGGCGCACGAGTATTTATCACTCTTACATAATCTTCGTTACCAAGAAGGAACAATACGCCGACTATGCATTAATGGTGTAAAAATCGATCAATGAGTCATGCAAATATTGTAATTGTAAGCAGTACTCTCCTTTGCACCAACCTCCAGTAGCTTCTAGCAAGGAGTAACATCTACATCAGCAACAACAGTCTTAAGTAATATGACTAAGATTGATGAACTTCAAGTAACAAAAAAATTTAGTTTAATCATGATTGAGTTAGCTTGGTATCGACGATATATTTATCTATATCGCAAAGCATCCTATATTAGACGAGCCTCAATACGTAAGTCAACTTACCTATATATACAAGGTGCTTTCTGGATGATGAATTATGCTCAATAAAAAGATAACTTCACTTAATCATTTCTCGCCATTTCAGTTGTGATCTACACTTATTATATTGATAAGTAAATAAAATAACAAACAAAATTTGCTTAACTAACTTAAATATATTAAATAATAGGTTTCATTCTGTCATTTTGTATAAATTAATAAAGAATTGAAGGCATTATAGCACAGTACATTATGTATAAAACTTACAACAACTATCAAAAAAATTTCGTTGTTCAATTGGATTGAATTAACAATAACAATATTATAATAAATATACATACAATGGGAAGAGAATTGGGACTAATGTACAGGAACTGGTAATTTTATGGATTGTGCTGGTGCTGCTACTCCCCCATCTGCTTGTCCCGTTGGCATTGTTGTTATTGGCACGGCTGGTTGATTTGGCTCGGCTTCATTTTGTGTCCCATTATTCGTGTAATAGGTGTTATGTACGTGGGTATGATGACGTGACGGTGTAAGAGCTCGAGCCACCTGCCATGTGGCAAGACCCGTTAAAATATTACCGGTACTGAAGAGACTTGGTTTTTGATAGCCATAATTCGAACCATATCCTCCCATACCGTTGCCATTATTAAATCCACCTGTTCCAATGCCACCTTGATGATTGTTTGGATACTGGTTTGATAGTCCACCAACTATTGATCCGCCATTGTATCCAGCGTAGCCCGGTCCATTTAATGCTGCCGAACCTACGCCATTAACGCCCGAATATCCAGTGCCGGTAAATGATGATGGCGCTTGTCCATGTACTCCAGTATTGGGATATCCGTAGGTGTTGCCGACACCGTAGTGTGCTTGGCTCGCAGCATACGTCGGTGGATTGCCCATGCTTTGGTAGTACGATGGCGGATGTTGATTAAATGTATTCGAACCACCACCTAGGCCCGGATATGGTGGTGGTGCCCCGACTGGTGGTTTATTATGGCTATTTACATCCCAGCCTGCAGGTCGTTGATTGGGTGCAGCTGCAACTGGTGCCGAAATTTTTGAATTAATTCCACTCGTTTGCTTTCCAACAACTGCTTCACGTTCCAAACGGCCAGAATTCGACAACGAATGATCACTATGTACACTGCTGCCAACACTATGACTGCTACCACCACTTGGTACACTATGACTATGACTACTATGACTGCCACTTGAACCAGTATTTAGAGTGCTGCCCGATGCCCCAGCAGGGCTACCGATGATATCACTACCGTCACGATTCGATTTTCGTCGAGAATTGTATTGGGTGCCTGTACTTTTGCTTCGCGTACGAATCGAAAACGAACGTTTTGCCTCGATTTCGAGGGTGAAATACAACAGGAAGAATAAAAGCCACAACACTGATATTTTACGATTCATATTGTCTCTTCAAATCACTTCACTTTCAACAATTATTATTATTATTATTATTATTATTTTGTATTTTTGATTAACAATTTAACCTGCGATTGTCGGTCAAAGATGTCGACTCACTTGTTTTACGTGCAAATTTGAACTAAACAATCGAAAAAAGTCTCTCGACCAAACAGCATATGATAGATAGACGATTGATTAACCAACTGTTTGGCGAGGTATTCAAGCTGGATTTGTTCTCGACGTAGATCATTCGCCATCATCGCGTTTAATTCGTTCATCGAAACATTTATTTTTATTAAGTTTGGAAATTTTAAAATTAAATCAAATTTAATTTATTTAATTTATAACAACAATATAACAGCATGATATGCGATGTGCTGATATGTATTTTGTAACCCCAAAGTGGTATCTACAGATATATCGGACTTCACACACAAATGAGAATAATAGATGTGATTTGATTAATTTAAACACTTTAGATACGAGCATATGAGATGTATGTATGGATTGTGAACGTGTTGGATACAGCAACGTTAAGAAATTCCTATGATACGAGGCTGATGACCATTGATGAGAATTCCACTATATACTAGTATGTGTATATACAAATGAGTCAACCGCATATACGTACAGGACGACTATGGGTTAGTTAACACCATCCCTGCGGTGGTATGTGTGTATCGTTTACTTGTATTACATCCAAATTAGTTGAATTAGTCTGAAACGGAAATTGAGCATATGTATGTTGAATGTTTATTTACGACGTACAATCTTCGAGAAGTGATGCGTGTTTCGTCAATTACAATTCGTATTACCCTCGGCAATTTGTATTTTGGATGTCGCTATTTTTAAGTGTGGTCTCTATGCCATGTCTCTGCAGCTGAAATACATGGCATAGAGACCACACTTGTTTGGTGGTGACTTAGGTAGTGTTACGACGACGGTGACCGCTCGAAAGGGATGTCCTCAGGGAGAAGTTCTATCTCCCCTCTTGTGGTGTCTTGTGGTCAACTCACTCCTATTCCAACTTAACGACAACGGATTTTTCTGCCAGGGTTATGCTGATGATGTCGTAAATATACGGATGTAATATGTGATCGCATGCAAACTGCGATCAACATAGTTGTAGCTTAGTGTAGTGACCAGGGTCTTTTAGTCAATCCTAGGAAAACTGAGATGGTTCTCTTCACTAGACGCAGGAGTCTTGGAAACTCTAGTCTTCCAAAAATTGGGGCTCATACGATCCCACTTTCTTCGGAAGTCAAGTATCTAGGGGTCTGGTTAGATCGGAAGATTACTTGGGAAAACATATAGAAGAGAAAAGCAATAAAGCATGCAACATTTACTGGAAATGCAAACAGTCATTGGGTAAATCATGGGGCCTGAAACCTAGACGCTTGTACTGGCTATACGTTTCAGTGATCAGACCCATAGTCTCGTTTACCGCATTCATTTGGTGGCCTAGAACAATGAGCGGGATTGGAGGGAACCTCTAAACCGCCTTCAAAGACTTGTTTGTCTTGGTATAACAGGAGCTATGCACATCAGAAGGTGTGCAGCGCAAACAGCCGCTCGCCTACAATACAAAGACAATCTATTTGGTCCTTAGGAGTACTGTCAAATATGGAGAGAGGTAGGCCGGCATATAACTGCACACATGCCCTCAGACATTATGGTGACGAAGCACGTCTTCGGGAAATTATTTCATGTAACTATTAGTGGAAATCACATATGGGACTGTATAACAGCCCATTCTACTCCTCCGGCAACGATATTTTAATCTTTACCGACGGATCAGTATGCCGTAATCTAGCTGGTGCTGGGTTATACATACAAAATCCTGATGTGGAATTGTCTATCCCGCTTGGTAGATACGCTACTGTTTTTCAGGCCGAAACTGCTGCAATTTTGAAAACAGCACTCTTTGTAAAAGGAATAAATTGCAGAGATCGTCGTATCTGAATTCTTTCTGACAGCCAGGCTGCCCTAAAGGCGATTGGTTCCAATACTGTTTCATCGAAATTTGTCTTGGAAATGATAAGTGCCTTAAATAACTAGACAGGCTGAATAAAGTTAGACTCCACTGGATACCTAGTCACATGGCTATCAAAGGGAATATTTTGGCCGATGAATTGGCCCGATTGGGTGTGACATCCACCTTTGTGGGACCTGAGCCCGTTTTAGGAGTGACGTCACTATCTCTTAAACAAGAAATTGATTATCACTTTGAAGATCTGCACCAAACGAGATGGGATAATCTCATATCTTGTCGTTTATCCAAAATCTTCTTTGGATCAGTAAACCAGCAAAGATCCCAGCCTTTCTTAAACTATGATAGACGCACTTTAAGGATCTTGCTGGGCATTCTCACGGGGAACTGCTCTCTGAATATTCATATGTTTCGAACGAAAATTCGAAACACCTCTTTCTGCGAACAGTGTAGATGGGGAGGAAGAAACTGTTGAGCAATTTTTGTGCTCATGCGTTCTTCATACTCTTCCCATAGACTGCACCGTTTCGGCTCACAATTCCTATTTGAGGACCAATTGACTACCTTGAGGATACCGGATATCTTGGACTTCATTAGAAGAACAAACAGGGCCAATTGAGCCTGAGAGACTGGGAAAAAAGTCGTTATTTTTTAACGGCTATAACAGGCCATTGTTGGCCCGTTAATACTGTGTCAACAATCTGACATTATCGGTTTTGATTACGAGCCAGCTCTTCATAATGCTCATATTGTACATGTGGGTGCATGTACAAATTGACAGATTGGCTGATCTCATGTGCAAGTAAAGCTTACACTTTCAATTATCGACTGCTTGGAAGTCCAGCACAGCTTTTTTACTTGTTGCCTATAATGAGAAATCCAACTGCAAGATTTCCGAGGTCATCTCCACTATGTAGGAATGTATCCTTAATCCCATTGGGACACGTGGTCTCCACTTTTAGCTGCTATCGATTTTCTTGGAGAGCCACGATTCCAACACGATTCCTTAATCCAAGAACTTAAGCAAGGATATATTTTTATTTTGGCGGTATTCGATGTTGTTTCTTTTGTTGACATTTTTAACATTTCAATTTTTTGCGGATGCGGGTCGTCAGTCAACCAGGTTAAACCACTTCCTGCGACAAGCTTTGGAAACTGTGGTGGATGTCTCATTCGAAATATTTACGAAACATGGATGCCTCCACCCAAAGAGGCCAATAAATGTAGATACCAATAAAGGTACAGATTATGATGATTTTCTACCTATCCTTCTTAGAAATTGCTCTTAAAGCTTACATTATGACATTACTGTATCTTTAATGAAAGCCTTCGAACTTTTTTCCATACCAAGCTAATCGAATCATTATTTTTGTTTGCAAAAGGTAGCTTTATAGCAGAATGGTTGTTTTGGGAAGCAGACGGTTATGAACCTGGCCCTTTCTGAAACTCTCTCCACAATACGATTGATTCCATACAACAAATGAACGTGGTCGTAGATTACTATGTACATAAGCATTATAACTAAGGTTCTATTTGTTTATTGCAGGCTGAATTTTCCGAATCCAGTAGTGTATCGAATAACTTATAAGGTACATCTGTTTGCGCACCTGAACATCAGTGTGCATCGCTTCTAATGATTTTCGACAATTATTTTACCGCCCTCCTCTCTCTCTAGTGTTTTACTCAAAATGTTTGCCATCTATATCCATTGGATAATTATCCATAACGGACAATTATCCGAAAGTAGAAACCCATTCCGTTTTTGTTGGCGAGCAATTTCTAAGAAACGAAGAAGTTAGCCTTAGATCATAGGAATAAGTTACATGTAACTTAATCCGTATCATCGCTTAACTATCCAGTGAATATAATTCACCGTTGTACCTGTTCTTCATCGATTTTGAACGCGCATTTAATAGGATAGATAGGAAAACAACTGTGTAGCTATTATGAAATGGGCATCCCAAAGAAATTGATTGAACTCATACAAGAAATGTATCGAGATGCTGGAAACCGAGTTGAATATAAACGATCGTATAAACTGATCGTATTGGATAATGTTATGCGGAAATTGAAAGTCTCGTCTCCTAATGGCCACTGATAACCCCACTGATCTGGATTATGCAGATAACATATGCCCGCCCATAAACAAACACTCAAACATGCAGCAAAAATACAACAGTTATATCAGATCTAACTAACGAAGTTATTCTCTAGATAAAGATCAGAAAAACCAAGGCGATGACAATCAACACAAATATAATCACACCGATGTACATCAACAACGTGTACATTGAAGATCTTAATGAATTTGTATAGCATGGCTGCACAATAGCGAAAATAGGTGGGGCAGAGCAAGACAGAAACAGGCGCATAAATCATTCAACATGTTACATTATGTTTGAAATTCTTCTGCTCTATCATGCAAAGTTCCTCGTGTGGAACTTTGCATGATAAACAAATGCCTTCGATGAATACTGAAATGCTTCTGGCCGAACACCTTAACTTACATTGAACTCCATGAAAAACAAATCAGTCAGATATAGAGATCGAAATAAAGAGAAAATGGAGATGGATTGGTCACACACTGAGGCAATCACTTAGTGATAAAAAAAACTTGGTGAAACATGGGAAGAGACAACAGAGTAAGATGATCCAGTCTATACTATAGAAGACCATTTATCAAAAACTGGAGATTCAGGAGAAAAAAACAGTGTCTGTCAAAGGACTGGCTTCAAAGTATCCCATTCTTTCAACCCATTGTTTTCTGTATCAACTCCTATCTCATCAATGAAGTCAAATGTTAGCATCGCTGTAGCCAATTATCATTTTCCTGGAACTTGGGACTAATCAGAAAGTCAGTAGGAAAGACTTCAACAGAGCCAAAAGTACTGGGAGGCTAAAACAACAAGAACCTAAAAGTATACAAAATGGAATTAGAGAAGGCGCAACAGAAATATTAGTTAAAATACACTAGCCACCGAGCTATTTGATTAGATTGGTTGGCTTATAGACAACATAAAGTATGAAATGCTTCGCATTCTCAAGGGAAAATCGCTTACCGGTAAGTTCAGAGTTTGAAGGGGGATTCGAAACTCATAAATCTACCTACAAACTCATAAATCTACCGAAAATCCAGTAAACAGATCAAATTTATCGACAGATCTGCAGATCAACTAACTGAGAGATCATTATCCTTTACTGGAGGTTTTCTTTATTTGATCTCTAGAGCTACCATACATTTCTAAATCTCGAAATCGAAAAGAAAGAAAGATAGATTCGGTAGTAATATTCTTTGGTGCTATGCACAGTACAGGTGTGGGTCTTCAATAACGTATACTTATATAGGGTTTTCCAATAAGAGTGATATGATTTCTTAAAAAAAACACAATAATTGTTCAGGAATTGAAATATTTTTTATTTAATGTGAAGAACAATCGATACAATTAAGTTGAATAAAACGATTGGCCTCCACGCCTTCTGCAGGAACGAATTCGATGAACCGGGACTTTTTTCCACTAAATCAAGTCGTATGTCAAGAATAGCACGTTCAATATTGCCTTATAAAGATTGAAGAGAGTTTATTTTATTGCTAAACATAACCCCACAAGAAACAGTCTAATGGTGTTAAAGCACAACTTCTTGGAGGCCATTTAATATCACAATTCCTTGGAATAATTGAATCTCCAAACATTTCTCGCAATAATTCAATTGTCGCACTTGCTGTGTGGCAAGTAGCCCCATCTTGTTGGAACCAAATGTTGTCAAGATCAACTTCATCCAATTTCGCCCATAAAAAGTTGGTTATCATCGATCTATACCGATCTCCATTGACAGTAACGGTGTGACAGTAACCACACCAAACTGTCAATTAAGATGAATAAAATGGTTTTTCATGAATAATTTGTGAATTTTCTTCGCACCAGAATTGAAAGTTTTGTTTATTTACTGTGCACTCAGATGGAAAAAGTGCGCGAAAAGTTACAATTGGGGAACGATTATTTTGATAATAAAACTGAATAATTTGTAAACATTACTGAATACAGTGAAACAAAAAAAGACAGATCATGACATAATACAAAAGGCCGAAACGTCACTTAAAAATCATATCATTCTTATTGGAAAACCCGATATAAAGGCAATAATGGAATAAATTTTGTAGAGTTGGATACGGATCTACATATGGATTAATTAATCATATGCTTGAAAGCAAGGTTTTCAAGTCGGAGCTTAGGGGCTTCACAGTAAGAAAGTAGGGAGATAGAGGAATACCAGAAGAGGCGTACCACCGCTTCTCTGAAATATGTCAATCAAGAAATTTCTGATGCAAATCAAGAGAGAAGGGATCTCTCTCCATTTCCAACAAAATCGCTGCACAAGTAATCGCTTAGGTAGACGTCATAGCGTTATTGCTAGAATACTGAGGAAGAGCAAAGAATGGTCTGTAGAGATTATGTTTCAACTTCTTCCAGTGAGCATCTTGGACCAGCAGAAGGCACCTTATTCGGCCGCTAGGCTGTTGGCAGCAAATCAGTGAAAATGTATTCAGATGAGACATTCATCAATTATATTAAACTATGGTTATAGTCGTGTCAAAGACCATACTAATGGAATAGCCCTTCTCTGGAAATAGGATTAAGTTAATTGAAAGCTGTGAATAAACTATTAGGATATACTCCTAATTGAGATCGGCTTTCTAGGCTCTTGAGTGTCATTGAGCCTATTTAGTGAGGTAACATTTTATCTTTCTAATAGGATACAGGGTCAATCGGGAATATATATAAACTCGAAGATGTCAGATGAACATTTAACTCATCCCTTTAAATCTCCTGGAAAAACGGTATTTTTCCTGCTTTACTAAAACAACTATACTATGAACCGTTCTGTGGGGGCTGAAGAGGACATCGGTAAATTCAAATATGTTGGCACAATGTAACCAGATCTAATAGTAAAACAATGATCTCGTCGTTGGTTGATAGATCTTAGAAGCTTCTAGTGCTTAACAAGCCCGAGTTGAAGCTATTCAATTTTGCGGAATTATTTCTTAATTTTGTCTGTTTCCTCTCGTTATTCTTTTTAATCAGGGAAAAAATTCTTCAGAAACCTGATTCTCCGTTTCCTTATAGTTTAAGTACCTGTTTCAACTTGTTACCCACTTTACTTAACTGGGATGAAAACGTTTCGATATTGTTTATAAAGTTCGTCATTTTCTTTTCCATATATAGCTGCGAGTACTACTAGCTGCGTAGCTGTTTTGTGTTCTTTTGTCACCAGACGATGGTGGTTGAGCCTTTCTCAATGTAGAACTTCGTTGATATCTACCGATATCATATAGTTCTGTTCGCATGCGATGCATTTACCTGTAATGGTCACCCGGCTACCTATGTACTTAAAAGTAACATAACTCATTGAATTGTAATTTTATCTATAGTCTATTCTAAGCTTATGCATCATAAATTCCAATTTGATAAAAATTTAAGTAGCGCGTGACACCAAAATGTTGCCAAACAATTTATATGGCTCACTTCAAGTAGTTGCAGGTATATGTGAGGTGATAAATCATCTTTGTATGGTCCCCAAATCGTTCGCTACTCGATTTTAATCCACGAAACTTGTGTCGCAATCAATCGACATTTTGAATAGCGTAACCCATTCATAAAAATATTTGTTGACCTTAAAAACTCGCCGGAAGTTACATACAATCAACACACACTTATCGACGGTGATTTATAAAAACTCTCAAGTATTTTTTTTGTCAATTTTAATTAAATTTAAGACTGGGAAAAACACTCAAGAAATTGTTTGATAACGTATTTTGTGATAGTGAATTTATTACAAAAACAAAAAATATCATTACATAACAATAACAACAATAATAACAATTAAAAAATCACGTTTCGATATATACGAGTGCCATCTCATGGCTGATCTGTCCAAATTTCACGGCATACACCATTTTTATCTGGCTGGAAACCAGGTTTGCACACGATCGGCGTCTCAATTACGTTCAACTGTGAAATAATGTTTTTGATTAATTGACCGGCTGCATATTATATACGAACACTTCATCTAGTACGAGGATATACTTACTGGAGTTCTAACTGGTACGGTTCCTGGATCGTCTAAGACGGGGGAAGGAGCTGGTGATGCATTAACTGCCACCAACACGAGGAGAACAATCAAAATAACTGATCTCATGATTACTTTCTTATTTGTTCGCTTTATACACTGTTTACTAATCGTACTTGTACTAAACGCGCAAAACGAGAACACTTGTTATTTATACTGTGCTGAAATTACCCAACAATGAGTAATTAGTGCAATACAACTGTAAAATAGCAAACACAATACAACAACATATTTCGCCAAATTATCTCTTGCTGATACGAGAGAGTATTAGAAAACATTAGGACATTCCTGCACTGAAATCACAAATATCGGGCGGGCGGCCTTCTTAAAAATATGAATGAGAGCCAAAATAATGAAAGATCGTATGGAGTGGAAGGGACTTAACAATATGGAGAGCACAACTCAACAAGTGACTACGGAAGATTTCATGTTAGATGCCTTAAGCTGGGCCGTTCAGAGTAACCCAAATAATTTTTAAATCTAATCGATATTTCAAATCAAATTAAACTCGATATTTCGAGTTAATTTCTTGTAATTCGCTAACACTGTCGCAACTGAACTTACCTTTACGAATCGCATAGTACGAACATCAAGTACAACCAGTAGCAAGTGCCTATTGAGATGGAGTTTTGATCTTTTCGATGACACAGTCTTTCAATAAAGTCATCATCAGATCAAAATCGACCTATCGAATTACAACATACATACAAGCAAAACAACTCAAATCAATCAAAATGTCATAATACCTTTTCCTCCTGCCTTAACCTAACAAAAAAGTTTAACTTCTCACAATGGGAGATATTGTGTCTGCCTTTTCTCAATTGGTTGGTTGGGAGAGTAGGAGTCCGTTTTAGCGCTTCTACCCAATATTTCCGAAGTGTGATTCATGCTGCAAACCACTAATGTGGGTGAAGTCGGACACCCACAAATATAGCATTCAGCAGTCAGATTCGTTTCATGTCGCAACAAACCTAATCACTAAGAGCGGGCTAAATTAGGCCACCCAACGTCATTATGTCATAAGATAAGCAAAATAAATAACGGCAAAGGGGCAAAACCACTTGCAGAGGAGTGTTTTTTGGCGTTCAGAGTAGATAACCCAAATAATTAATAAATTCATAAATTCATCTATCGATATTTAGAGTTAAGTTCCTTACAATTCGCTAGCATTGTCGCGACACGACTGAAGTTACATATACGAGTTGCGCACATAAATTTTTGCATGGCGACTGGCGGAGAAAGATGGGGGACAGAGGGATTCGTAAATACGATCACCACCAACCAGAAAATAATTGTTGACCAATTTTCGTGAGGTTTCGTCGTCCGTAGTGTAAGATGAGATAATATTAGGGAATCAATGCAATGGTGGGCCGATAAAGCTAAGTAGACGAGGAAAGAGAGGCCGGGCCCACGGATATGTTGTGATATGTTGTTGTGATACATGATGATTGGATCACGACAAATTTCAAGAAGATGCAAATTTGAGGATTGTTTTGTTTTGTTTTTATCTCTACAATCTGTTTCGGGGTTCGAGGCACTTCCAACTCTTTCGCGGTTCGCTTATTTACGTCCTTACCTCACACCATTAAGCCAAATCGAGGACGTACGGCTATAGGTCCGATTTACGTAGAACCATCTGTACATTGCATAGCTCCATGCCAGCCTATAGTACTGACATGGATGATGGGTTGGCCCATGAATTTTGCACTCCAACAGGGGGTCATAGATGTGTTCATTTACACCACCGATCGTAATCGTATGGTGAAAAATCCCTTTACCATCCTGCCCCTATCGGGATTCGAACCCGGTACCTCCCGCTCCAACTGCCGCAGATTTAACCACTGCGCCATCTGGGCGGTAATTTGAGGATTTTGAACATATTTGTCAATAATTTAAAGGGAATTAGGAATAACAATACGAATCGGATCGGTAATAAAATAGTCAAAGTAAAGGAGGTCTCACTGGGGTAATCTTGATAAATAGAGTTATTAAATAGTAGTCGCCGATTGTAGAAGGGGTAGTTTTAATGGTTGAGTTTTTCTACACTCTTGACAGAGAATGCATAGCGAACTTGATCTGTCATTCGGAGAGGGGAGAGGGAGGGGTCTCAGGTTCGATTACCGGTAGTAGTGACCAAACATCAATCACGATTGGATGTTCGGAATCTGCAAGTGTATGTGGGTTTGAACCGTTTTGGCCTTATATAAATGTTATCATATAAAGGACTGCAATAAGATAAAGATCATCAATCTACCATCGAGGAGTTATCGGATAAGAAAGCGGGATTGATATGGCCGGTTATGAACAACCCTTTACAGAAAACCTCATTGTAGGAAGGCTGCTTTGTATGGTTCCTCACCCCAAAGTACTTGTTACCTATTAACAGAAAATACAAGACACATTGTATGTTTATTCTACTTCTTTACACACTTACCAACCAAACTTGGTACCGTTCGGTTGGTTATGGCTCTGACTTAATTGAAATAATTCTCTGTATCTTACTAATTTTACGTGAGATAGGTGTTTGACAATAACTATACTGTATACACAGATGTTCCGAATACACAAAACCAAATATTTTTCAATTTTATGAAAAAGCTGTTATCACCAACCAATTAAAAAATGTTGATAAGCCAAAAATACACCAATAAATTGATAAAATTCCCAACGAACGAACATTCCGCTGAGTATTAAAATATTTTTTAATCCTCGCGTTGATTCATTCAACTAAGACGAATAGCCTTTTTGTGAGCATTAACCAAAATAATATTGCCGAATGAAATCAGTGGAGGGTGTCAGGTTCTTATAAGTGAATGCTAAACTGAAAATTATGGTTTTGGGATTTAAAATCGCGAACGATTAATTTGGCGGGTTCGGATCTTAATCCGATTCGGATGTAACACATCTATCTTATGACCAACTGTTAGAGTGAAGTTTTGTATGCCAGAACTATTGGGTAAATTCAATGTACAGCGCATACGTTCTTGATTGTCTTTTGTTTTCTTACGTGGTGTAAATAAGTTGATTCGTTGTTCAAACAAGCCTCTTGCAGGTATTTTAATGCACTTGCATAGATAACCTTAAAATAAATTATATCTTATCTGATTTGGTTTATTTATAGTTTACATTATTCATCAATCTATCTTCATGTAGTTCGATGAATCAGTTACTTTACATAGATTCAAGGTCCACACCTATTTCAGAAGATTTTATTGCATATGATCTCGATCGTTAACAATGCTATCAAACTTCAATAGCTAATGATACTAAAAAGTGTTTAATTGCAGATGGTATCGGATAGAGAAACAATCCAAAAGGGTCGACTCTTTGATAGAATTTTATCAATTTACCCGCAGAGTTGATAAGCCGCCCACTTGATGTCATTCGATCGTAACCGAAATAATGCCTATGTCATAACGATTAGACACGATTTATTGACGTCACGATTAAAGGTTAAATTTGAAAACGTTAATGCCTCTAGCGAAGGCCTAGGAAATTCATGAGATTTTTTTTTGTGAATAGTGCGCAGACATCTTAAGGAAAAATTCACAAAAGTCTGCCGCAAATAGTAACTCTATGAGGACAATGTATCAGCTCAGTGCTGATGCTTCCCGCAAAACCCATTCCTTATAAGTTAGGACTTGAAAATCATACATCCCAATGACGACCAACCAAAATGACCTCATTCTATTGTGCAAAATAAAAACACTTATCCAGCATAAACATGTAGGTTCAAATCGGCCTACAATTTTTTTGATACGAATTAAAATGATACGAACAACAGTCACAACCTCATCCATAATGAATTAAGAGAAATACAATAGGCCTTACCAAAGTGGGAATTATATTTTTCACTTTTAAACAGACATGCTCCATACTTGCGAAAGAAGTCTCTTGTTTCGGCCATCTATTAATTTCAAGATCTTTCCAACACGATACGGTATGAAATAACAGGTGGAGTACTTCAAGGGAACCCTTTAACTTAAATTCTCTTACTGTCATCTAAATATATTGAAGCTGCCTTAATTATCATATATGGTTATGGATAGTTATACAAACAGACTGACATAATCGAGTATGTTCGTTACTTAAAACTTTCAAAACTTACCTCACAATTTTATAAAGCACCAGCAACAAATATTAAACAGACAGTAAAACAAAGATTGTTTTAAATACCTGCCTTACGTCACATTTTTAATTACCGTAGCCATATATGGATGTCTGTTGAAATAATTGAAATGAAACCGCCATTTGCCAAAGTTCAGAAACTGTAGCTATTCCAACGTTTTACTCTTTTTTGTTGGGTGGCTGCTACCACACACTTAGACCGGTGACGGTCCATTGTGATACCACTATATGTACGGCATAGGTTCGATTTACGTAGAACCATCTACACATTGCATTGCTCCATGTCAGTCTATAGTACTAACATGGACGGTGGGACAGCCCATGGATTCTAAACTCAACAGAGGATGGAGATGTGTTCATTCACACCACCAATCGCACCGTCCAAATGATAGATGGTGAAAAATCCATTTTTTCATAGGGATTCGAACCCGGTACCTCCCGCTCCAACTGCCGCAGCTTTAACCACTGCACCACCTGGGCGGTGTTTTATTCTAACTACCCATAAGAAGATATCAACACTCATTCAGTGTATGAATCATTACAAACAAGAACCAACAACACGTGAGAACATGATTGAGCGAATCAGAAATGCGTGTGCTGAAATTCAACCAAACACACTTCTTAGTTGTGTACAATCATTTGAAATGCGTATTAATAAGTGCATTGAAGTCGCAGGCCATCATTTTGAACACTTATTTTAAGCTAAAATTATTTTATTCACCTGCCATTTACATTAATAAATTGTTTTGATGACAAATTTCGACTATTTCCAATGAAAACGTGATGTTTTTTATTTCAAACATATTGCTGAATCGAATGCGTGTGTTCTAAGAAGAAGAAATGGAAATATTGAATTTCGTCGATCACAACGCCATCTATCATGCGTCATAACCGAACAAAATATTTCATTCAAATCATACGTACTTTTAGTTGTAGAACCCGTATCTGCAATAAAAAATATGGCTTCCTATCCTAGTTTAAAAGTTACCCCCGCCCCACCTACAAAGCGGGGGGTGGGGGAGTATTTATTTTGCACTACTGTATTTCCCCTGCGGTATGATTAAATTTTGATTTGGACATTTTTTCCGTAGAGTGGCTATTTTTCGATATATTTCATCGTCTCAGTTTAAAAGAAACACCCGGCATATGACAACAAAACCCTTTGTTATTTGTACTCGATAGTGAACTAGTGATTGAGATTGATTCTAATGCTAAAGGAGTATTGTTGTAGAGTAAAATCTTTGTTTGAAGAGTTCCAGACCATGACCGATTAAAGTGGATCCTAAAATCATATCTTCTACGCAGTACCAAAGAGAATAAATATAAAGAGGGAAATCTTATATGAACCGCGGTTGCTATAACTTAAAAATATTTCTCAGTTATTTAGTGATGGCAAACGAAATAGGATAAACATATATTTTTTATATCGTTTTCTCTTTCGAACGACAGCAAAAAAAAATATTTAACTATTTCAAAACTTCGCTATATATTTCATATTATAATTCGATTATAAAATGGAAAAGATATATTTTCATATAATATTTTACAATTGAATTATAATACGAAATAGTAAGCGTAGTTTTGAAATAGTCAAATATTTTTTTTGTTATCGTTCGAAAGAGAAAACGAAATAAAAAATATATGTTTATCCTATTTCGTTTGCCACCATCAAATAACTCAGAAATATTTTAAATGTTTTAGTTTATATGCATTATGCAACCGCGGTTCATATAAGATGTTCCTCTTTATATTTATTCTCTTTAGCAGTACTCAAAAACAAAACTACATGCCGGATTGATATATTTAGTAGCGGATTAAGTGGTTTTCGGTAACAAGTAAATGAATTGGAGCTCTTCGACATCATACTTCATGTGCTAGTTGTTTTTACAAGGCACACGGACTAATTTAGCTACTAGGCTAAATCAATAGGCTGATTCACAATTGTCAAAAACCTAATCTGGATGTAAAACGGTTTATCTCTCGACATAAACCGATTAACAGCTCCGAATTATTTCTACCCAATTTAAACTCGATTTTCCATCATTCGATTACGATCGATTTTGTGGATGAAAATATCTATGACTCTCTGTAGGAGTGTAGAACTCATGAGCTGACCTTTGTATAATAGGCTACCATGGAACAACTCCATATACAGATGGACTATGCAAATCTGGCATATAGCCATATGTCTCGTTTTGCTTTTAGCGTTACATTATAGAATGTTTAAAGGCGATTAGAAAAGAGTTGGGAGTGCTCGGCCTCAAAACAAAAACAAATACTTTTGGATCTTCTTTAACACAAAGTGGAAAGTTAACGGATACTCGGTGTATATGGCAGTTAACGGACAAAAGGTGTGATGTTACTCATAACAAAGATGTTTGCCTAAAACATCGAGTTTTCTCATAAGCTAGGTTTCATTTTGATATTTAAAAGAAACGAGTATTTTTTTAAAAGCAAGGTATGCCATTGACATTTGAGAACGATATCAGCCAAAAGGTCGCCACAGGTACACTTGCAACACTACATTCTTTTCATGAAATTTTCCATGACCAATTCGCTATTTTGCGACTGTATGCATGCCATCGATAACTTCACGAATTCCATCTTTAATGTCTTGAGTCTACTTGTGGAGCATTGGCATATAGCAACTTATCTTTCACGTGGCTCCAAAGAAAAAAGTCTTAAGATGTTAAACCGCAAGATCTCGATGGCCAATCGTCATCATCTCTTCAAGCAATAACACGGTCAGGCAACTTTTCTTGCCAAATTTCAATTGTTTCGTTGCTTGTTTGGCACGCCGACTTGCTGAAAATAAAAGTCGTCCACATCAATATCTTCAAATTATGGCCCAAAAACTGGCTTATTGTAGCTGAAGACATTTATTTGGCCGTTGAAGTTTTCGGAGACCTGACGGCATACTACAATTATAATATATGAATTGGCTATTTGTAATTCATTCAGAGCCACAGTCTCTCGATATCCCTATATGCCGCCATGTTTTTGCCATAGCCCTAACAGGTTCAATTGACGGACGGTAGACGATTTTAGAAAAATCTCCTAGAGTCGCATTGGTCTTATTTGAGCTCGAGTAGATGCTTTCAACAATTTTAAAGGGATTTCATTACATTTTCAGAATATCAATTAAAACCAAGAAAATGATGTTGCAATCAACGAAAATCTTTGAATGAGAAACAGAAAATCCATTCATTGGCTGACCTTAAAAACGCGCCGGAAGTTGTAATATAAATAATCAACACACACTTGTTTGTTGACGGTGATTTATAGAAAATTTTAAGTTGTTTTTTGTTCGTTTAATGCTTATAATTTGCATTAAGCAAATTGATACAATTTATTGCGTCCATTAGTCATAAAATCATCTTAAATTGTTTACTCAAAATAATCTGCTTCGCATTCGAACACACCTCAGTTTAACGAGCTTATTCGCAATAGCAGCTTTTCGTGATATCTAACTGTTTGACACATATAGTAGGATGTACAAGAACAATTTTGTAATTCGATCTGTTTAACCATACATTTACGGTGAGGTCGAATACTCTCTTGATATGCTCATTAATCTCATTGCTAACAGTGTAGATATCATGTTTGAAAATGTTAAACGATGGTTAATATTAACGCTTAGGAACAAATTAGGATACTCGCGGCCTTCTTCATGACTAACTCGGTAAATAGTTTCCTTAGTGGTAAATACTCCCGAGGACGAAGAAAACTATGCCAGCTTATTTTAGAAAGCTTATATTAGAAAGTCAAGTATAGTTAAAGATGTTGTCAAATGTTTGGTCAGAAGGAGGTGTCTAAAATAAATTTTTCATTATTACGATCAGTCATATACATATTTAAGACCACTCACTGTTGCAATGTGCCTGGTGTATGGTGCAATGTGCCAATGTTCTAATAATACCGAGTTTTAAAGTTAGAAACTTAACTACATTGATTACGATTACGAGCCAGCTCACTTTGTACTGTTGAAAAAAACCAGATGATGCGAGATCTCCCTACGATCCATCGTTACCGAGAGTAATATTTCTGTGAAGAGATCGCTACACCATTTACTCACTGTTCTTCACTGATGCATAATATCAGGACTTTGCATTAAATTCATAATCTCGTGATAGAACAAAATTTGTTATACTATTTTTTTAACGGATTTTTTAACGGACTCCATCGGTTTCAATCGCGAGTCAGCTCTTCATATTGTTGCAAGAAACCAGAAGATGCCAGATCGCTCTCTTTGCTGCGACCTCTTTGCCTACCGAAAGGCAACTCTCCCTTCAAAGATCGTTGTATTATTCGGTTCGGATCCGCACGTAGAACGTGACCGAGTCAGCGTACTAGTTGTCCTTTGATTTCATGCACGATATCAGGAATTTGCGTTAAATTCCTGATCTCGTTGTTGAAGCGAACTCTGTATGTGCCATCAACGTTGCGTTTTGCGCCATATATCACACGCATGATTCTTCTCTCGAATGTTAGAAGCCTTCTTTTGTACTCATCCGTCAAGGTCCAACTCTCACATCCATTCATGACAACGGGTCTGATCAACACTCTGTACTGTTTCAGCTTATCCGCATTTGTAAGATATTTTGACTTTAGAAGTGGACGAAGAGGATATAAAGCACGATTGCCAGCGGCAATCTATTCTAATCTGTTATACTAATATGTGTCATAAAAAACTCTTAATGTTATAGAAGTTTTAGCTCGTATTTACACATCAACGTGAAAGTCTTACAGCGGCTAGACGGACTCCGATATCCTCTCCCACACTATTATCATCAGTAATGAGAGATCCTAGATACTTAAATCTCGTCATTCTCTCGTACTCTCAAACGTGAGGTTGAAAATCATTTGTGTCTTGGGTTCTAAAAAAAAAAGTTAAAAAAATATTAACTTTTAATAATATTAGGGTTCTAAATATTTTAATAATATAAAAAAATATTAGGGTTCTAAAGTAAATATTAAATATTTGGTTCAGGACTCATTGGTCTCAACATGTTATCGACCACCACGACTATTTCTAAAAGTTCTAGATAGCTACAGATCTCAACTTTTACACAGCTTTGTTTTCTATTATTTTACACAAATGTATGTACATATACCCATTTCTTTGGTACTCCTCACATGTCAAGATGTTTCACAGCACTTGGAAAGAATCGTCCGTTCAATGAATACCGATTTGAACGGAATTGTTTTTGGAATAGTTATCGATAATTTATGCTGTGCAACCGAGACCGTTATCTTGGTTCGTCATAGGCTCGAACGATTCCGTATAGGATGCATTTCTGCGATCTTTATTTAAAGGTATTCAGATACAGCTTGTGACACACGTGGAAGCTTGTGACATATGATATCATGTAGGTCCTGAAAGTCAGTTGATCGAGGTTTTAAGATCTAGATTAATAAGTATAGTTGTACTCTTATCACCTTAGTCATCTACCATTCACGATTTTCCATCCACAAATCCGTTTATCTGTTGTCCTTAAGCAAGAATTGCTTTAATTCCCTACGATTATAAACCAAGTTGGCGCCTACCGAAAGATGGCTCTTCCGTTAAAGATTGATGTATGATTCGGTTCGGATCAGACGCATAACGTATGACCGAGTCAGGAGTTCGTGTGAAATTCCTGATCTTGTGATTCAAAAGAACTCGGTATTTGCCATCTACATCGTGTTTTGGGCCATTTATCTCACGCATGACTCTTAGCCAGAAGCCATATTTCGTACTCATTCGTCAAGTTCCAACTCTCACACCCATAATTGACAACGGGCCTGATCGACACTGTAAAATTTCAGGTTATCCGACCGTTGATGTTGAGACCAAAGGAAGCTGAACAATGTTCCAGTGGATCATGTATCTCTTTCACTCCTTTGCCATTTAATCCAATCACACAGATATTATCTGCATAGGCAAAAAGTTGATTGGATTAAGTATCGGGTACAGCGCGTTTCCTTATCGAAGACTGGAATCGACAACCGAGGTTTTCAGTACATCCCAGACACTGTTCACTTCATTAGACTGGTCTTGATATTTTTCTTGCGTTTCTTCGTTTATCAGACCCGCACAAGAGAATCACGTTGTATATTCCTCTGCCCTCCCTGACTTTGGGTTCGGGATGTTTTATGTGGTTGTGTCCATGTTTTCAAATGAATTTTATTATGAGGATAGAATATACTTCCCACTTTGAGATCATGAGCGATCGCAAAGTACATCATTCTTTTTGGATTTTCTGTGACAGTTCGTATCGGAACCTATATTATTACATAAGTTGGTCTGATTTCTGTCAGCTCTAGCATTAAAGTCATCAATCACCAATCTAATATTGTACTCTGGTATAGAGCCCATCAGATTATCTAAATTATTGTAAAATGAGTATTTGCCTTGGGGTTGGCTTACATCAGTGGGCGCATTTACACTAGATAGGTTAGCAGATTGGCGAATCTCATGTGCAAACGAAGATTACACATTCGATTTCAACTTGAAATTCAACCCAGCCTCTTTACCTTTGTCCCAATGAGGATTCGAACTCCAAGATTTCCGCGGTAATCTCCACTATGTAGCAATGTATAGCCTTGGAACACCTGGTGTTTACATTTAGGCCATCGAGTTTCGTTTTGTTTGTTGACTTTTTAAAATTTTATTTGTTTACGGATGCGGGTCGTCAGCCCAACAAACCAACCAGATTTAATTGCCTCCTACGACCAACTCTGGATACTGTGGTAGTATTCTATGGGTATTATGTTTGTAACATTCGGTTTTGAGGAACACAAAATCCTCAATTAATAAATCAAACATCATTGCATCCACTTAAAACAACTGTATGCAGTGGTGTTCATGCTGGAAACATCATTGGTCTCTATTTTTAAAATGACCCTATTGAAAATTACTAAGGTGTTGAAGTTATTGTTACTGACGAACGTTGAGCAAGGACTAGAGGACATGTGGTTTTAGCAAGATGGGGCCACAGCACACACAGCCCGAAGACTAATTTCGTGAAATGGCGATTTAGCATGGCCAGCCAGATCTCCGGATTTAACAGCACCAGACTTTTTCTTATGTGAATAAGCCCCAAACGATTTAACATCTTAAAGACAATATTCGTCACGAAATTCAAGAAATTCACGAAAAATCCCTTAAACAGAGCCAAAAGTTGCATAGTGAATCTCGGTCACCATTTAGCCGATATAACTTTCCAATCATAACGAAAGAAAAATGTAAAGATCAAATAAACTTTTTATGAAAACCTTTGTTTTGAACAAAGTTATAGGCAATCAAAATGGTAGCGGGACTCTTGCCCCACCCTGTGTATCAATTGTCTTATTTTTTTTACCGGTGTTGTGAAACAGTGTGAAAGTACCGTGGTAATTAAAATATAAATCTGCACAAATAATTTTATTATTTTATTAAGTTTTATATATACCATTTATATAATTTTAATTTATAATTATTGATTTAGTTTATAGTTTTATTATTTGAACTTAACTTTAATATATTTTATTTTGGTATTTTATTTTATTCTTAAATTTTATATCGATCTCTCGAAATCTATACCAAGACTGATTAATTATCTGTCTCCAAAATATTTTTGTAATCATAAATGTAATTGTATATTTGCAAATCAAATTATGTAACCCAACACCAGTAAGAAAACTTAAAGCTACAGTTTAGGATTAGTAATTCATTACATCATCCCCCATGGTTTAAAATTATCCTAAGAAAATTTTATATAGAGGATTTAATAAAAGAAAATTCTATCTTATAACAATAATTCAAGATTATTAATATCACTTAATAAACTAATAAAAAAATTAGAAAAAAAATTAAAGTATTAAGCATAATTATAACAATTTAAGGATAACTATGTAATAACTTAAGTAATTATAATAAATTTAATAAACTATACACATGATTTGGTTAAATTCTTTTCGTTATTTCCAACTATAAATGAGATCATTAACTTATAAACGGTTTTAATCGGTTATTGTGAATTACCTTTAGTTTATTGTTAGTTAATATTTCAGTATTGGTCTGTGATACGATACGTTTAACTTCAAATGGACCAAGCCAGAGTGGTGCAAATTTAGTAGTACGAACTTCGTTTTTTAACAGAACAAGATCACCAATTTGAAATTTTTTTATTCGTGTATTGTTATCGTAATATTCCTTTGATTTCAGTTTTTTATTAATAAGGTTTTCCTTTGCTTTTAGGAACGATTGTTGCATTCTGCTTTTAAGTTCTAACATATAATCATCATAGTTATATATTATTTCTGGTTCTCGTAGTAGTACAGTAGGAATCACAGGTTTCCATCCAAATAACAATTCGAATGGCATGTATTTCGTGGCGCTGTGTGGAGTTGAATTATAGGTAAAAATAGCATAAGGAAGCCAAATATTCCAATTGAGTGGGTCTGATTGTGTATAATGTCTTAAGTATTCTGTCCAGGTTCTATGTGATCGTTCTAACGCTCCATTTGTTTGTGGGTGATAGGCTGTTGTGTTAATTTTTTTTTATTTTGAGAAGTCTACATACGTTTGTAAAGAGGTCACTCATAAAATTGGCTCCTTGATCACATAAAATTTGCTGAGGCGTTCCAAAAACACAAATTATTTTTTCGACAAACACTCGGGCTACGGTATCAGCATTCTGGTTCGGTATAGGAAAAGCTAGAGAAAATTTTGTAAGGTCGTCTTGGACAGTAAGTATTTATTTGTTTTCTTGGTATGATACAGGAAGAGGACCAACTATATCTAAAAATAACTTTTCGAAAGCCTGCGAAGATGTTGTTGTTATTTGCATTGGAATCTTATTGAATTTACATTTGTTTTTTTGACACAATTCGCAGGATTTAATAACTTTTCTGATACGTGAGTATAAATTGTTAAAAGTATAATATCGTTTGATTCGCTGGGCTGTTCGGAATACACCCTGATGTCCACCCAATGGTTTGGAATGGAATTCTTCAATTACCTTATCAATTTGAGAATCGTCCGTAAGATGTATTATTTTTGAGTTTGGTAGACCTACTTCAGAAGTGTTAACTTTTTGAAAATTTTCAGGTTTTGGTATAATTGTAGATTGTTGTTTGGATTTCGATCGAGTTATGACTTTAATATCATTATCAATTTCAAAAAGTTTCGGAGATTGATCAGGTCCAATCGCTATTCTGCTTAAAGCATCTGCATTTTGATTGAGATTTCCAGGTTTATGATAAACCTTATAGTCAAAATCTTCCAATCTAATGCGCCACCTCATTAACCGAGAAGAAGGATTTTTCAAATTACACAACCAAATTAATGGTTTATGGTCTGTAATTACAGAAAAATGACGACCATATACATATGGACGAAAATGTTCGCAAGCCCATACTATCGACAATAATTCCTTCTCTATCGTAGGGTAGTTAAGTTCTGCTTTATTTAGCACTCGACTAGCAAATCCAATTGGGGAAATCAAAATCGTTTATATTTTGGGAGAGAACCGCGCCGATTGCAATATCACTCGCGTCGGTTGTTATAGTAAAAGGTAAGGAAAAATTAACGTTTTCTGAACTACCGCGATTTCAGGTTTTGGCCGTCTTATTTCAGCGTATCTATTGAATGTCATTTGATTCGGTAAACTTCTATTATTGTTTTGATTATTCAGACCTGGATATCGATTATAACATTTTTCAGCCGAATGACCATTTCGTTTACATATTTGACACTTTATTGATACCTTGTTGGTTGACTCATTGACGTAAGTATTGCGTGTGCTTAAAGTTAGTTCTTCTTCGCACGCCTTATTCACTGAATCCTGCAGTGTAGTAAACCGGCAAGCCTTGATAATAAGTTTGATTGGATCAACGAGACCTTCTTGAAAAGCTTTAAGAGCTGTCTTTGAATTAAGATTTATAATTGATTTTGACGAAGCAGTGCCTTCACTAGCTATACATACTTCATTCAATTCAGAAAGTAGTTTTTCGACTCTACTTGCGTATGTAGTAATATTTTCATTTGATTGTTGCCTGATGTTAATGAGTTCAATTTGTAGTTGTTCTATGGATTTGGAACATTGAAATTTATTTTTTAACTCCTCTTTAAGTTCTTTCCATGTAGCATAGTCAGTATATTTCACGATATCGTACGCTTTATTTGACAGTTTGGTTTTAATTAAGTAAAGAAATTTGTCATGTTCTGTGTGCAATAAGTCATTATATACCATATCACAGCATAACAAAAATTTATGTAAACGTTCTGTGCTACCATCAAATTCAGGGATAAGTTTTAGAGCAAGTTCGAAGTTTAAAGTTGACATGGTTCTAAGCGATGATAGTTTTATATATCTATCTACTTGAGTTAAGTCGGTTGATTTAATATCGTCCTCGTCGGAATAATGGATTGTGTCTAAATTGACAAGAGATTTTGACCGTCTTTGAATTTTCTTTATGTTTCGACTTCGCAAAGTAATATAATGTAAATGATTCTTTAAGCTATTTAAGCTTTCGGTTGACATTGAAATTTAATTTGAGAATGATTTAGAAAACAACTGGCAGAAGAATGATGCGATAACAGTAGCATAATTAAATGAATGTAAATATTTTAAATTATTAAGATGCGTTCACAGTAATCACAATATTAATGAACAATAAACAATATGTATTGAAAACCGTAAAATAATTAAAACTGAGAAATTTCATTTAATGATAAAGTTGAAAATAAAGAAAAAGGTTTAACTAACCTTTACAATATTGTTGATAGAAATAAAATGAGGTATTGATAAAATGACGTCACGATGTTGTCCATTGAATGAAAAAGCCGTATTTCACGATTGGATTCCGTTGTTTAATGTATAGATATCTGCATGTGGTGTAACATAATCTTCTGGAAACTGGAATCTGTTGGTACTGCAACACGACGTTATTTAATGTACATGAGGTTAAGTAATGTATGCAATGTACATATGTCTTCACTGGTTTAATTATAACCCCTTTTTTATCGATGATCGAATTAATATGCTGATGCAATGGTAATACCATCGATTCACTTGTATTTAAGATACAACAATGTTCGATGATAAGATTTGTATGATGAATTCGGAATTAAGCATGTGTTTTTTTTAACGTGAAGGAAAACTTTTAATTATTGATTACTAATCAATTGATAATTCAATACGTTTTTAACTATCATTATTATTAAGTTATTTATTAATTGTCTTTATGAATTTTTATTAGATTTATATCATTCACTTTATATTTCCAAACTCATGTGCTTTTATATATTTTTTCACTTGAATAACTGTCTATATCTTCACGAGGTTAATTAGCGGAATTTTCACACTGTAGATATTGCTGCTTAGAGCAATCCCACCGCTGTCACCAATTTTCGTGTTGTGAAACAGTGTGAAAGTACCGTGGTAATTAAAATATAAATCTGCACAAATAATTTTATTATTTTATTAAGTTTTATATATACCATTTATATAATTTTAATTTATAATTATTGATTTAGTTTATAGTTTTATTATTTGAACTTAACTTTAATATATTTTATTTTGGTATTTTATTTTATTCTTAAATTTTAAATCGATCTCTCGAAATCTATACCAAGACTGATTAATTATCTGTCTCCAAAATATTTTTGTAATCATAAATGTAATTGTATATTTGCAAATCAAATTATGTAACCCAACACCAGTAAGAAAACTTAAAGCTACAGTTTAGGATTAGTAATTCATTACACCGGGAATGTAATTATGAATTACTGTCACTTGACAAATGACATTAGAGAAATTAACACTAGTTCAGAAAAGAACAAATGGCAAGCTTTTAAAAACCCAAAGAGATGATATACCTCTAACATTACCTCTAGCATAAAATTTACCTTCTTTGACATTTCTAAACAATATAAAGAGACAACAACTCGCGTTTGGTATATGGTATATACATTTGTATAACATTTAAATCGCTATATCGTTTGTCTTAAACCTCAACATCTTAATAAAAAATCACAAATATTATCAATTCGATACCTTTTGATACCGCTTTTAAAGGCGAGACTAAAAACTAAATCCCAAAATCTCATTTAATACTGCCAGATTGTTTTTCACGTTTCACCTGTTTCATATTTCGTTTATGTTTCTGTTATCCAGATTACGAGTTTTTTTTTACCTAATCGAATTGAATTTCCCTCATTCAAAACATACGAGTATGTTGTACCTTCGACAAATCAAATGACGATTCTCATCGAAATTTTGTTATGTTGTAACATCTACTCCAAATGAATGGTTTTGCATATTGTTGGTTACATATACTTGTACTACTTGTAGATTTATAACAGTTGTACGAGGTGCTAGGCATCTGTCCACGATGCGATATCTCTGCGATCCGTATTTGAAAATTTTTA
Organism: Tipula lateralis; assembly: GCA_963932295.1. Classification (NCBI taxonomy): domain Eukaryota; kingdom Metazoa; phylum Arthropoda; class Insecta; order Diptera; family Tipulidae; genus Tipula; species Tipula lateralis. Next base: position 98,313,686 of record OZ010736.1, read on the forward strand.
AATAATTGGTGGTAACACATGTTGGCAACTATAACGTTAGCAGATGAGAAACAAACTCGCGTTATTTTTGAAGTATCGTGTTTTGATTTTGACACAAATGTTTGTATCTCGGTTTCGAGAGGTATAGTTAACCGAGATCTTACAGTAATGTGCAATTTGGTAGCTCCTCTAGCGAAACCATCTGAGTATTTCTGTACTCTAAAACCCGATGCCATTCTAGCACGAAAACCTTTATTTTTCCTTGGGATTGACATCTAGGACCTGGGTTCTTTGTTCCAGTTACGATTTTGGATAATGGATATTACATGAATTTGTTCTATCTCTCCTGGTAAAGACGGTTAAAGTAACTGCCGATGTCTCTTTTAAGAGATAATAATATCGCTCGTTCAGAGTTTTTTTTTTTTTTTTGCGGTTTTTACAGGCCATTATTGGCCCGTACCGTGTCAACAATCTGACTCGTTGTAGGCAGTTTGAAGATGCAAGATCGCTCTCTACGCCGACCTCTTCGCCTATACCGAAGGGCGGTTCTCCCTTAAAGGTTCGCTGTATCATTCGGTTCGGATCAGAACGCAGAACGTGTCCGAGCCAGCGTACTTGCTGTGCTTTAATTTCATGCACGATATCAGGAATTTGCATTAAATTCCTGATCTCGTGATTGAAAAGAACTCGGTAAGTGCCATCGACGTCGCGTTTTGGACCATATATCACACGCATGATTCTTCTTTCGAATGTTAGAAGCCATCTTTCGTACTCATCCTTCAAGGTCCAGCTCTCACATCCATACATGACAACGAGTCTGATCAACACTCTGTACAGTTTCAGCTTATCCGTATTTACAAGATATTTTGATTTCAGCAGTGGACGTAGAGGATACAAAGCCCGATTGCCAGCGGCAAGGCGAACCTTGATATCCTCTCCCACACTATTATCGTGAGTAATGAGAGATCCAAGATACTTGAATCTCATCACTCCTTCAAATCACTTGCGTCTTGGTCTCGAAAACCAGAGATTAGATATTTGGTTTTTGACTCGTTGATTTTGAGACCAACGGAAGCTGAACACTGTTCCAATGGATCAAGTATCTTTTTCACTCCGTTGCCATTTAATCCAATCACACAGATATCATCTGCATAAGCAAGAAGTTGATTGGATTGTCGGAATAAGATGTTGTCCTGAGGTGTTTCACTTTTACGAAGGATGTATTCCAACATGAGATTAAAACGTATCGGGGACAGCGCATCTCCTTGTCGAACACCGGAATCGATTGAAAAAGTTCTCGATAGCCTGTTCTCAACTTTAACACAGCATTGTGACTGCGTTACTGTCATTTTACAGAGATGTACATATTTTTTCGGTATTCCTAAATATTGAAGCGCATACCATAATCTCTCTCGATTGATCGAGTCATAGGCTTGCTTGAAATCTAGGAATACCTGGTGTACATCGCGAGATGTTTCGTAGTGCTTGGAAAGAATCATCCGTAGCGAAAAAACTTGATCAGTGACTGACCGATTTGGACGGAATCCTCCTTGGTAGTCACCGACAATTTCCTCCGCTAGAGGAGTAATTCTTCCTAAGATAATGTATGACAGTAACTTATATGCTGTGCAAAGGAGAGCTATACCGCGATAATTCTCGCATTTCAAGCGATCACCCTTCTTGAAAATTGGGCTTCCATTCGTCAGGCATAACTTCATTATCCATACCAATCGAACAAGGTCGAAAAGACAGTTCCACAAAGTTAGCCCTCCGAATATCAAGAGCTCTGAATTAATGCAATCAACTCCTGGTGAACGATTTTCTTTAATTTCTGCATGGCCATTGTGAATTCCTCATAGGATGGATCCTAAATGAACATCTCTGCGGTCTGTATTTGAGGGTATTCAAACACAGCTTGTGATACATGTGGAACATTAAGTAGATCAGAAAAATGTTCACGCCATGTATCGAGTACCGCATCGACGTTAACACAGAGGTTTCCATCCTGGTCCCGAATGGCAGTTGACCGAGATCTTAAGGTATGGTGCAATTCGGTGATTCCTTTAAAGAAACCACGCGAATTGTGCTCATTGCTGAGTTGTTGTACTCTTAAGACCTTAGCCTTCTACCATTCTCGCTTCTTCAGTCTACAAATGCGTTTAGCTGTCCTCCTAGCAAGAACTGCCTTGTTTTTCCTTGCAATTGTAAACCGAGTCTGCGCTTAATTGTGGGCTATATTGCGTTGCTCAACAGCAAGACGACACTCCTCATCAAACCAATCATTTTTGGGCTTAGTTTTCACTATACCGAGAGTGTGCTGGGCAGCATCGACAACCGAGGTTTTCAATACTTCCCAGACACTGTTCACATCATCAGATTGGTAATTGGATTGCATAATGCTATTGCTGACAAGATCTTGATATTTTCGTTGCGTTTCTTCATTTATCAGACCTTCACAGGAGAATCGCGTTGTATATTCTCCTGTCCTCCCTGACTTGTACGAAAATTTCCATCGTAGCTTTGCAGCAACCATAAAATGGTCACTGCCTACGAATTAAGTTGACGACCGACACGATCTCACGTCTTGGACAACCCGAGCCCGCCCTTTTGAAATCAACACATGGTCAATTTGGCTTCGGGATGTTTTACGTGGATGGCTACTTTGAGATCATGAGCGATCGCAAAGTACATCATTCTTTCCCCATTCTCGGTCGCAGTTTCGTGTCGCGAGTACGGACCTATATTGTTACATAAGTCGGTCTGATTTCTGCCAGCTCTAGCATTAAAGTCACCAATCACCAATTTGACATCGTGCTCCGGTATAGAACCCATCAGATTATCCAGATTATTGTAAAATGAGTCTTTATCCTGGGTTTTGCTTACATCAGTGGGCGCATGTATACAGATCTAGACAATTGACAGGTTGGCTAATCTCATGTGCAAGCGAAGCTTACACATTCGATTATCGACTGCTTGAAAGTCTAAGACAGCCTTTTTTACCTGTGGCCCAATGAGAAATCCAACCCCAAGATTTCCGAGATCATCTCCACTGTGTAGCAACGTATAGCCTTGGGACACATGGTCTCCACTTTTAGGCCATCGAGTTTCTTGGAGAGCTAAGAGTTCCAACCGATACTCTTTCATGCATGTGCTAAGGCCGTCCAACGCGCCAGGTTTTCTTAATGACTGCACGTTCCACGTGCTGATCCTCAATCTCGTATCCGGGTATTTAAGCGGGGGTTCGTTTTTTTTGTTGTTTTGGCGGTATCCGTTTTTTTTTTGATGAAATTTTTAAAATTTTTACTTTTTTACGGATGCGGGTCGTCAGCCCAGCGATCCAACCAGATTTAGTCGCTCCTACGACTAGCTCTGGATACTGTGGTGGTATTCTATGGGTCTCATGTTTCGTTCGTAATATTTACGAAACACGAGTGCCCCCAACCACAGGGCTATGAGAGAGTTGGCAGAGTTGGCTTATTGTCCACAAAAGTGAAAATTGCATCCACCCGGCCCAAGTAATCAACCAACAGTTTTCTTTAGAAACCTAAGTTGAAACTGAATTCCAGTGAAGTCTGACTTCATTAAGACTGCCAAGTCGTTTTAAGCTAATTATTGTTTATCAAACAAGTTTTGTGCAAAAAGTATGGAGCCCATAGCCCTTGAAGCAGCCTGGGTTATCACAATTTCACCTAAGGTATCTGCCAGATTCAGATTACCTTATTTACGTAAGAGAGCTGAATGGATTATTACAGTCTCGTTTATACCTTTCTCTGAAAATTACAAAAAATAATTTCTTATGGGGTGCTTAGATTCATAAGTATCCGAGGGCATATGGGCTGTTATGTGATGGCTCCATAGGCACTCCCTTGTTGTTGTAAGAACTGCTCACTTTCTATGTAGGTATGCATAGTTCCTCCAATGTTCAGACAGAACAAGTATTTGTATGTGTTTGCGAATTCGACGATAATAATAACACAAATAATCTATTTATTAACTCATTTATTTGACACAAAACTAATAACACATTCAAACTATATTATTCCGAATAAACACTTAAATATCGCGTAAGTTGAAGGCAAATTGTTCCTACGTCACACATCTAAAAGAAAACAATAACATTAGAACATATTTAAATCTTTGTAAATAATTTTAAACTAGTTTGTTTACTTACCTTTGAATTGTATAATTGTAATTATGTAGTACCTAAAATCAAAATCATTCATATTAATATTTATTTAGAGAACATTGCATTGTAAATATCAATACTTATCTTGTAATATTTGTAGCCATCCAATAATCACAACATTAATTACCTGTAAACAATTGACAGATGAAATCTATGCATGTATATATTGTACAGGTATATTTAGCTCAATATTATGATGAGTTGATTTAATGCGTTACAGCTTAAGTTATTCAGCCATCTATACGCAAATAGAATCATCTCATCATATTGAGGTAAATATATTATATCTATAATTATAGTTTAAGTACTTTTAGTACACTACTAAAAAATCTTTAAACCTAAAATTTGTAAGTCATTTGCAAAAAAGCTAAATGACGTTCTTCTTAATCAAACTGGCGATAGCAACACATCAGTCATTGTAATACATTATAAATTATCTGAATAAACCAAATTGTTACTTCGTAAACCTAAATACAAAAATTAAATTCAAATATAACTTAACTTAAATATAAAATAATTCAAACTACACCATCCAGAGTTTTCTTCAAGTTTCACAAACATTTTTTGGTGCCGAAACCCGGGAATTTCATGACAGATAAGTAGAATTTTAATTTCATTTGTTTGTTCTAAATTAAACGTGTTTATTAAAATCTACTGTGTCAAACCTGCCGCGCAAAGGAAAACTGCGTGGTATATAATTTAATTGTTATCAAATTAAACAAAACGAAATCTGTGAAGTGCTATATAACATATAATGACTGATAGATACGAACGCTTGCGTGATCGCGCTCATAACCAAATGGTTAATATTTTAAATTTTGCGAAAGCAATAACGGCGGAAACCAGTCTCGAAGCAATAAAAACACGCCTAGAGGTGTTAGAGGTTAGATACGAAACGTTTAACGAGATGGAACTCCAATTAATTGTAAACGCAGATTATAAACCTATCACCGAAGAAGTTGATAATTTGTACTATAAGGCACGGGAATTGTTAACTCAAGCGAGTGGTACACAGGGACGAAGTGGGCTTGATACGAAAGCTGATTTTAATACCACCCTCGAGCAATTCGTGGGTCAGCAGAAAACCTTCTACGAAACTGTAAATACATCACAACACATGCGCTTACCTAAAATTCATATTGAACCTTTTTCGGGTGATTACAAATATTGGGCGTCGTTTCATGATTTGTTTAAAACTACGGTGCACAACAACCACAGCATATCTGATGTTCACAAGCTACAAATGCTTAATGGTTTGCTAAAAGGTGAAGCGGCCGCGTTAATTCGGCATATATCGATTACCGAAACTAATTACGCGCAAGCTTGGGAAAAATTGTGCAACCGTTACAATAAATTAACTCCAATAGTGGCATCTTTGGTGCAAACGTTCATTGACCAGAAACAGTGTACCCAGAATAGTAGTAACGGAAGAGAATTACGCCGAATCAGTGAAACGTCTGATGAGATAATTCGCGGATTAAGAGTAGTAGGGCCAGACGCTGAAACACGTGACCCTTGGCTCATCCATATTATTCTTGGGAAAATCGATGAGGAAACCAGGCAATTGTGGGCAAGTGAAACAGTCAGTGGTAATCTCCCCACATTTGAAAATTTATTAACATTTCTGAATAAAAGATGTGACGCCCTCGAAATATGTGAAGCAGCATCAAAAAGGGTTACAATTCGATCAACCTCAAAAACGTTCGTAACATCTCCATACAGTACTACATTTGAGTGTGTGGTATGTAAACAGCAACATCCAACCTTCAAATGTCCAGAGTTTAAAAATATGGAGTTCGATGCTAGATCAAGAATAGTTTACGAAAAAAATCTGTGCTGCAACTGTTTAAAGAAAGGCCACCCTAGTGCGAAATGTTTTTCAAAATCCTCCTGTTTGATTTGCCACAAGCGACATCATACTCTTCTTCACCAGCGTCAGACTGAAACTCCTTCCGGGTATACTCCAAAGATTACAACACATCATAGTGCGGTTGATCAACGAACAGACGAGCGGCTTTCTTCAGAACATAAAACTGAAGAATCCTCAAAAGTTCCAAATGAATCTCCAAAAATTCCAACTAACCTCAACAACAAGATTCACGCAAAGGTTCTACATGTACATTATTCCTCTATAACCACGGTGCTACCAACAGCAGTTATATACATCATGTCACGCACCGGTAAACTCCAGTTGTATAGAGCCTTGTTGGATTCAGGCTCACAAACTTCGTTCGTCACTGAAACATGTGCTCAAAGCCTAGGCCTAAAGCGTAACCACGCATCTCTGTCGGTTTACGGTCTAGCATCGACACCAGCTGGAAAAACACGAGGAAAAATCGATATGACCATAATCTCACGAACCGAATCAAATTATAAACTTTTAGTTACGGCTCATATCATTAATAGTATAACCAACGTTTTACCGTCAAAGCCAATAAATTTCAATCAATCTGACGTGCAGCTGGAATTAGCAGATCCACAGTTTCATACACCAAACAAAATTGATGTACTACTCGGAGCTGACGTATTTTTCGAAGTTTTAAAGCCCAATAAAAAAATAATCGATGGGCTCCCCGTACTCCAGTCGTCAAAACTCGGATGGTTGGTAGCAGGATCGTGTCACAATTCACCAACAGATGTAACTAATTTCCACATAATGTCTGAACCAAAATTTCCAGTTACAAATGAAGACCTGTTTGGGCAGTTGAAAAAATTTTGGGAGGTAGAAGAAGTAGCATCTCAACCAAATCCAGCCAACGTTCCTCATAAATGCGAAGTCTTGTACGATCAAACTACCACCAGAACTGAAAGTGGTCAATTCATAGTGAAACTACCATTTAAGGAACCAAAACCTCTACTAGGGAGGTCATACGAAGCAGCGCAGCAACGACTATTAGCAATGGAACGGAAATTTCAGAAAGCACCCGAATTCTTTGAATTGTATAAGTCATTTATGAATGAATATACTGATTTAGGACACATGACTTATATACCACCAGATCGAATTCCAGAACAAGACGAAAACAGGTATTATTTACCACATCACACAGTAATAAAACCAAGCAGTAGCACCACTAAACTAAGAGTGGTATTTGACGCATCATGCAAGTCTAGTACGGGAATATCACTCAATGATGTTTTGCAAATTGGTCCAAATCTACAAACTGATCTGACTACAATCCTATTAAGATTTCGCAAACACGCAATTGCATTCGTAGCAGATATAGAAAAAATGTATAGGCAAATTCTCGTGAACACTGATGATGCCAATTTTCAGTTAATACTCTGGCGTGAAAACTCAACGGAGCAGATCAAAACTTATAAATTAAATACGGTGACTTACGGAACTGCTTGTGCACCATATTTAGCAGTAAAAACGTTGAAAAAATGCGCCGAACGCTCTACTAAACTTTATCCAAAAGCTGCACATACAATTAACAATGACTTTTACATTGATGATTTGCTAACCGGATGCGATAGTGTTCAAGAAGCTATCATAAGCAAGGAGCAAATAAATACAATTTTAAAGGAGAGCGGCTTCAAACTAAGAAAATGGAAATCCAACTCGCAGGAATTTTTAAAATCATTTTCCCAGCACGAAGTTCAAAACATTCCGAAACTAATTGAAGACGATTCATCAATCAAAACACTCGGCATTATATGGAATTCAGAAGCAGACACATTTTCCTTTCAAGTACAGGAAATTGGTGAGCACATAAAATGGACTAAGCGAAAAATACTGTCAACGGCATCCAAGGTATATGACCCATTGGGCTGGCTTGCACCGACAGTAATTTTATTCAAAATGTTGCTACAGAAGTTATGGTTGCTGAAGTTAGAATGGGATACTGAGTTACCTAGAAATGTCCTCAATTCATGGAAGAGTATATACGAAATGTTACCCGAATTGGAAAAAATTCAAATTCCTCGGTGTCTCACACAATCAACAACTACATCCCATCTTCAAATTCATGCATTTTGTGATGCCTCCGAAGCCGCTTATGGGAGTGTGTTGTACTTACGAAGCATAGACGAGTCCGGCAAAATCAGCGTGAATATTATAACTGCAAAAAGTAAAGTAGCTCCGCTTAAGCAAATTTCGTTACCTCGATTGGAACTCTGTGGAGCGGTCCTTCTGTGCAAATTAATTAAATGGTGTGTTACATCTCTATCTTACAGGAACATAGAAATCTGCGCCTGGACAGATTCCACGATAGTACTACACTGGCTATCCGATGTTCCTCGGCGTTGGAAAAGTTTCATTGGCAACCGAACGGCAGCAATTCTGGAGATTATTCCTCGACATAATTGGCATCATATCGATTCAAAACAAAATCCGGCCGATACATTAACTAGGGGAATAAAACCACAAGCGTTGCCAAAATTATCCCTGTGGTGGCACGGACCTCATTGGTTGAGTCAACCAAACTCTTGTTGGCCAAAAGCAATTTCCATACCAGCAGAAGCGGTTAACTTTTCATTCGAAGAAAGGTCAAAATATACAAACGTTTTTAATGAAGTGACCACCGAAGACAACATCGCGATGAACGTAATATCAAGGATCTCATCTTGGTTCAAAATACGCAAAGTATTAGTGTATGTGTTGAGATTTGGAAGTCCATCTCGAAGAAGACAATTGGCGAAGCATCAATACAACCCAATTACTGTAGCCGAGTTAAATGACGCTGAGAACGTAATACTTCGGAACGTACAGCAAATTGCATTCAATAGCGAATTCACGATTCTCAGAAAACAACGTATGTTATCATCGAAACATCAATTAGCGTCACTTGACCCATTTATAGATTCTAATGGGTTACTACGAGTGGGTGGCCGCCTAAGAAAATCCTCCTTACCTTATTCAACGATGCATCCTATCATTTTGCCGAAGGATAATATAGTGTGCGATAAAATTGTTCGAGATATTCACTTCAAGCACATGCATGCTGGTAATTCATTAGTGTTAAGTATTGTGAGAAACAAGTATTGGATGATTGGAGCACGAAACATCATTAAACGCTGCATAAAATCCTGCACGGTGTGTATTCGTTACCGCTTTCTTAAGAATGAACAGAAAATGGCTGATCTCCCAGCAGCACGATGTAACCAAAGTCGGCCGTTTTTACACACTGGATTGGACTATGCTGGGCCACTGTATATCAAAAGAAGCAAACGCAATAATTCTCCGGTGGAAAAGGTATATGTGGCAGTTTTCGTGTGCTTGGCGGTGAAAGCTGTGCACTTAGAGGTAGTGGGTAGTCTAGATACCGAATCGTTTTTAGCTGCCCTAAAACGATTCACTTCAAGACGTGGAAGTCCAGAGAAAATTTGGTGTGACAACGGATCTAACTTTGTTGGGGCTAATAAAGAACTCCAGAAGCTTAAACATCAGATAATAAATCAGTCGAACAACCAATTAATTTATGATTTTTTCTTGCAGAAAGGAATCACTTTTCTCTTCAATCCTCCTAGCGCTCCACATTTTGGAGGATTATGGGAAGCTACAGTTAAATCATTTAAGTACCATTTGAGAAGAGTAGCCAATATAAACTTGACATTTGAGGAAATGACTACACTCATAATTCAAATTGAGGCACTGTTGAATTCGAGACCAGTATGCAGACTTAACGACGATCCAGCTGATATTCAAGCATTAACACCCGCACATTTCTTGGTTGGAGAACCTCTGACATGTATTCCTGAGCCAATGTTGAACGAGATTCCACAACATAAACTATCGAGATGGCAAAATATTCAGCAGCGACTCCAAGGATTTTGGAAACGGTGGCATCAAGACTACCTAACGTCATTACAACAACGCATCAAATGGAAATCTACGACTGATCAGTTCGAAGTCAATGATGTAGTTTTAATACGAGAAGAAAACTTATATCCCAGTCAATGGATACTTGGTAGAGTTATCACGATTCATCCAGGCAGTGACGGCATCACCCGCGTAGTTACACTAAAAACATCGAAGGCCGAACTGAAACGTCCAGTTAACAAATTAATAAAATTACCTGTTAATCTTAAGTAATAAAATTTCGTTAAGGTGCGGGAGTATGTTTGCGAATTCGACGATAATAATAACACAAATAATCTATTTATTAACTCATTTATTTGACACAAAACTAATAACACATTCAAACTATATTATTCCGAATAAACACTTAAATATCGCGTAAGTTGAAGGCAAATTGTTCCTACGTCACACATCTAAAAGAAAACAATAACATTAGAACATATTTAAATCTTTGTAAATAATTTTAAACTAGTTTGTTTACTTACCTTTGAATTGTATAATTGTAATTATGTAGTACCTAAAATCAAAATCATTCATATTAATATTTATTTAGAGAACATTGCATTGTAAATATCAATACTTATCTTGTAATATTTGTAGCCATCCAATAATCACAACATTAATTACCTGTAAACAATTGACAGATGAAATCTATGCATGTATATATTGTACAGGTATATTTAGCTCAATATTATGATGAGTTGATTTAATGCGTTACAGCTTAAGTTATTCAGCCATCTATACGCAAATAGAATCATCTCATCATATTGAGGTAAATATATTATATCTATAATTATAGTTTAAGTACTTTTAGTACACTACTAAAAAATCTTTAAACCTAAAATTTGTAAGTCATTTGCAAAAAAGCTAAATGACGTTCTTCTTAATCAAACTGGCGATAGCAACACATCAGTCATTGTAATACATTATAAATTATCTGAATAAACCAAATTGTTACTTCGTAAACCTAAATACAAAAATTAAATTCAAATATAACTTAACTTAAATATAAAATAATTCAAACTACACCATCCAGAGTTTTCTTCAAGTTTCACAAACAGTATGTGGCTTAGAGGTTTCCTTCCAACTTCATAATATAGGTCTCGATCACCAGATATATGCGGCAAACCTGATTATGGATGTGATAATCGAACATATTTCCAGTACAAGTGCCATATGATTTACCGAATTACTGATCTCCAGATACTTGATTTTTGATGAGAGTGGGATTGCATCACCCCCAATTATTGGAAGACTAAGACTTATAGTTTTAGGTTTAGTGAAAAGAATTAGATCAGTTGTTCTAGGATTGACTGATAGATTCAAGACACCAGATCACCACTATATTAATCAACATTTGCATGTGATCACATAGTATATCTATATATTAATCAACTAATATATGGCGATACTGTCGTTATAAACCTAACAGTAAACATTCACAGTAAACAGTCCTTCCAATGACTTCATGAAGTGGCGTTTCAACGGATTTATCTTTCTGGCATGCATGTTGTTTGGAATGAATAGGATTTGCTTTTAAGCTTTTGGTTTGGTCGTATCTAGGCTTAATATCTTTTAGGATAAACAGTAATTTTACTTTACGCCGATTAGAGTTTGAATCCTCACTTTCAAGAAAAACATCATGTATGTTAGAGTTTCGAGAATGACCTTAGTATTTCTTTATAGGAACAGTCTTTAGTCTCGTGCTTGCCATGAGACTGTTCTATTCCTCAACGGTTGCTATGGCTTAGTAGTGAAGTTTTCTTGTCTGTTCCACCATGGTGTGCCAGTTCTCTTGAATTTGTAAGCCAGTTCTCTTGAGTTAAGAGGACAGCTTTTCTCATAGGAGCCACTTAGTGATTTTTCAGCACGTTACCTGATTTTTCGAAATTCCCGCGCACTTTCAGATTTGGAGTCCCCTCTCCTTTTTAAATCCTTTATATCCAGTTAGACTCCACGAGGGAGGAGTAATGTCGATCATTTTCTGCATTGAGGATGGTCACAAAGGTTCGTTTATTTAACAATTTAAGATGACCAGATCAGATTTAGAAAAGTATTCCATGAGAAGATGCATGTTGGATTTAAATCCGAGCTGCCACATAATAAATGATGTTAGTTTGCATGTATCCTGCCTTGTTTTGAATATCATTGCGGTATGTGTACTCTATAGCTTTAACAGACTTTTGAGTAAGAGGTTAAAGCTCCGAATTATATAAGTAGACATAGAGTTTTTACTTTAACAACTTGCTACTGTGCCGTGATTGCAACAGATTTTATTCAGAAGTCTGTAACTCATTAATTGCAAACAAAACCCATCCTCTGTGCATTAAGCAGTTAGTATTTACCAGGACAGAGCTTGAATTATTTGTGCAAATTGTACACCAAACATTCCAATTAAAGATGGATGATGGAGCACGATTTCTTCTAAACCCTGTAGTGATCTTACACTGAGAGAGCATTAACGCCCATCTAATTCACATCTGTCAAATAATATGATCATTTGTTTGATAGCCAGACTAAATGAAGTATAATTTCCTTCTCCTCCTTTTCTTTACAGTCTCGACTGTGATTATATGAAATAATGCACGAGTGTCAAACTAGCCTTTTCGAGGACATACGGTTTTATAGGTCCGATTTACGTAGCATATTACAAAGTCTATATTTAGTACTGACCTGGAAGATGGATTGGCCCATGAGTTCTGCACTACAATATAGGGAGTCATATACTGTGTAAAAAAATCCGGACAGTTCGAATTCCTTTAAAAACGTTAAATATTGCCTAGTGTTTTTACTTTTTTTTAGATTATAATTTTAAGATTGCATTTGGTAATTCACCCGAGCTCTGAAAGTATAAGTTGTTAAAGTTATGTTTATGGAGAAAGAGCTTTTAGTATAAAAAAGCGAATAAAGTATTTAAAATGTCTAAACTAAACGACCAAGAAAAAGTGTTGTTGTCGCGTTATGGAAGGAAGAACTGTTCGTGCGTGAAATTGGTGATAGGATAGAACGTGAGAAATCATAAATTGCCGATCTTATAAAAAAATATAGGACTACGAGGAACACAGAGCGGTCTAAAGAGTCTGGCAGACCGCGAAAAACCACAACAGTGCAAGATAAATTTTTGGTTCTTCGTTCCAAGCAGAACCGAATTAAAACTTCACCGAAATTGCAAACCGATCTTGCTACAGCAACAGGTATTGAAATTTCCAGTTCAACTACTCGGAGAAGGTTACTGAACGCAAATCTTAGGGCATGCCACTCGCTGCAGAAAACTTTTCTAAAGATATTTTCAAAAATTTGTCGGCTTCAGCTGGCCAGAGAGCACTCTAACTAGACCAGGGAGTTGTGGAATAACGTGGTGTTCTGTGCCGAAAGCAAATTTAAACTGCATGTGGGAGATGGATGGCTAATTGGGCGTAGAAAACCAGAGCTATTTAGTGAAACTGAGAGCTTCATCTTTCAACAAGTCAACGCGCCAGCCCACAGATCAAAACAAACGACTATGCACTTTTTTCTTTATTTAAAACTTCTATATAACTTTCAGGTAAAAAATAATAAACTACTTTGGTACATAACATTTTATTTCTATTTGAAGGTGAAAAAGTACTTGGTTGGTAATTCCATCTACACAATAAAATGACCCCCTTATAGCCCAGATATGAACCCAATTGGAAAAATTTGGGCTATTATGAAGCATTAAATCCGTCAAAGTAATCCCGAAATCATCCAGCAACTGAAGCACCAAATTCAAATTGCGTGGGATGATATAAGCACTGACGTGATTCAAAATTTAATTCACTCCATGAGCAACAGATGTGCAGCGGTAATTAAGAAAAATGACGGTCATACCAAATATTAAATTTAAAGTTTAGTGGATAATTTATACATTTTATATTTTGAAATATGCCTTATTACGAAATTAATATATTATTTTTTAATTTTTTAAAATTAATTCGTTTAAAAAAATATGACAATTTTTCTCTATTTTCGCAAATTCGCACAAATTATTTTACTGGGATCATGAAATTTAAAACCAAATAACATTTTGAGTAAATAATGAGTTAAATAATAAGAAAAAAATTCTACTTGGTGTTAAAACCATTGCGTTTCTGAAAAAAATTAGTTTAATTAAAAAATGTTAGCTGTCCGGATTTTTTTGCACAGTACTGTATGTGTTCATTCACACTTCCGTTCGTAATCAAATGGTGAAAAATTTAGTGTAGTTTTAGTGATTACCTTAATGATTTGAGCATTATGGCTCAACTATCAAATATATGAATAGGATTGAGTAGAAAGATAATGTGATTATATGAAAGCACTACTTAAGCACGCTGTTGTTTTTTCGATTTTCATCAAATTTTGTTGAACATTGTACTTAAAGTTGGCCACCAATGTATACTGTGAGATTATTTAGAGATTCCACTCTCTCCCAACGGTATCAATAAATCACCTTCCAGAGAAAGAAATTTACATCTATATTGTTGCGGCTGATAAGGAGAGTGGTCTTGGTCAAAAAGTTAATTTCATTATCGATTTATCGGGTCCTTTTTGTGTAGATCAAGCATTCGCAGGTTGCAAGATTTTCAGAAAGGGATAACTGGTTTGGTGATTCTTTTGATTGAGCCGTAGTGTGTCTGGAAATGTAAGTTTGTTCGGAAATGTATAGCATGATCGGGCTTGGTATGTGTTTCATTATACTAAATTATTTGTTCATTTGAATAAGCATTTGAAGTTTGTGGTCTATTGGATCATCGTGTTGTGTGTCGTGAATATGTGTAACCTCGGCATAAGATGGAATTGTAAGTGAATGAAAATTAGTGTGTGTATCATTGAGTGCTTAAGATATATGCACATATAAGCATAGCATTGTCATAGAGTAGTCATACCTATGTAACATAGTACTATTGTAAATAACAACCTTAACTTTATATATAATATATTGCTTAAGGTGAAGCTGGTTATTGACTTTCAGGCTTTTACTGTACGATTGCATCTTTAATCCCTATAAACATATTTTGTTAAAGAGACGGGTGTGGCTTAGACCCTCATGTGTTTGGAGTTCGATAGGTTCACAGATGTCTCGTAATAGTCGCCATCATAGTTGTAAATTTCTGAAAAATTTGTTCGGTGCCAGAATCCTCTCTTATGCTTAGCTGTACATTCAAGTCAATCCGCTGATGATCAAAACACTTGTGGCTACAATTACTTCATTTCAATTTCGGACTATTATTTTACTATTATTAAAGTTGGCTGGAAACCTTTAAGGTACCGCATTCAATTCCACAAAAGGCTCATGGTGCAAACCTAGGATTCCATCAAAGCGCACAGGCGCGCTCTGAGAAGACAGTATAGATTTACAAGAATATTCCAGAAGTTGAATACAAGGGATCTCATTCGGCCGAAAGCCGTACAACTGATGCTGAAGTTTAAGCTGCCATCAACATTCTCACAGACATTCGTCGCATACATGATGCAGATGACTTTTGAAACGGCCATGGCCAGTAAGTAAAACAACCAATATTCTCATGTTGTCCTTTTTTAATGATAGAACGTAGTTGGTAAGCTTCGAGTTAAGCCCCCTTACAAAGCAGTTTTGGATTCGATAAGGCAACGGTTTTAATGGGTTTTTCACTATGTTAAGTGGTAAAAGAGTGGCTGTTCAGGGCCTACTAAAAATAAGCAAAAACCAGTTTTAACTAAACTGTCTACAATTTCGTTGCCGTTAAAGTCACAATGGACAGGAACCCAAATGGCTGTTATTTTATTGTTACAACCTAGGAGGTACTGCAATTTACTATATCCGTAAAAAAACCGAAATCACGCAGTGAGTAACCACAATTAATTCCACTCGATGAATATTCCCAAAGATACTCAAATCATGCACTGGACAGTACCATGCAGAGCCATCTAAAAATCGAAGTGATTCGGATATCTGATTGAGCAAGTCTGGTGAGAACCATATATTCCTGGATGGATAAACCACCTCAAATGATCTGTGGAAATGATGAATTGGTAGAAGCTTATCAAGAACCATGTCAATTTCTGGCGTAGCTCGTTTAAATTCATTAAGAATTGATCTATGGCCTAAAGCATTTCACGTTCTAGCGCTTCTCAAGCGAAATGCATCCGAAGAAGCTATACCTTAAATAAAGGATTGTAACTGGGGTAGGGAGAGAATGAGCTCCATAGTTACAGCTCGACAAGCGATATTTTGCAAACAGTTAAGTTTACCAATGGAATATTTTGCTTTAACCATTAGCCACCAAACAATAAATGCATAAGTTAGAATTGGGAGAACCGATGATTTGTAAATAGTTTTGGGGGATAATCACCAGGAATTTCCAAAAGTTCTATACGGCATTGTCAAAAACTAACAGTGGCTTTTTGTAGTTTAAAATCCAGGTGAAACTTCCAACAAAGTTTATTATCCAGGAAAACAACGCAAGGTGTTTGACTTAAGCATACATCCGAAAAGCAATGGTACAAGAAAAGCTGCAGTGTTCCTTTACCTTGCAAATATAACCAAATTGGTTTTAGACGGGATCACATGTAAACCCTTATCCAGACACCACGGTTCTACGATGAGAAGAGCGTGTTGAGTTAAATCTTATAAGAAAACTGTCTGAACCAGATCGACAGCATAATACAATTTCGAAAAAACTTCACGTCATAATAGCTCAAACTGAGTGTCCGACCAAATGGCGCAATGGTGAAAGAAGCGGCAATTGGATCAGGAAGGTACCGGGTTCGAATCCATAAAGGGGCAGGATGCAAAATAATTTTTTAACATCTGATTACGATCGGTGGTGTGAAAAAACACATCTCTGACCTACTGTTATAGTGCAGAATTCATGGACCTATAGGCTGGAGTACTATAGGCTGGCATTGAGCTATATGCAACGCGTAGATGGTTCTACGTAAATCGGACCTATGTCGCGCCGTACGTCCTCGATTTAGCGAACCGCGAAAGAGTTAGGAGAGTCTTGGGAGCCCCAAAACAGATTGCAAAGATAAAGAATGAAAGACAGACAGACATAACTCAAGCTGAGTGGTTTCTTGCCTAACTGTTATTTGTGGAAGGATGAGGGATCTTAAACGTCACCCCAAATATTTTGTTAGAATTAGGTCGATTTATTTATGAGCACACGATAGCTAATTGGCTACTGGTTAAGCTTGCCCAATTTATGTGTCGAAACTCGTCAATAAATTATTTTTCAATTGATGTCACCTCAAGCTGACACATATTGCCCATATACGATTTTGTGTGTATATTGTGGTTGAACAGGTGGTTAAACTGTTATAGTTTTAATTTTTTATTTCCGTTTGCATATACACGAGTATATCTAGCTGTACAAAACTATATATGTGTATACAACTGTATGTAGATTTCGTATTCCAATGGGGATTGCAATTTGTTAATTTATTGCCCATGTAATGGCAATTTTAATAAATGGCTACAAACAAGTATTATTCAGTGTTTTGTTATTAAATATTTAATGCGCGATCATAATCTTCAAATGCAAATGAGAATTTGCATGCAATGGCACTTGTTGCTGACACCACATACATATCTACAACAGCTATGTACTTATACAAATTGACACAAAAACAAAATCGAAAAAAAACTTGGCACAATTTCTTTTTTGTCGAACCGCCTTAATCATTATGTATACACTGGTGTTCTTATATATATACCCCAAAGCTTATCACATTGCAATTTATATGTTCCGTCTTACATTTTTAAGACACATTCAATTCACCAAAATATCCCAAAAAAAATTCCTAAGACGAGTTAATCGATTTTTCCAGAATTTGTGTGCAGAAGGAATAGAATTTATAGTTTAATGCTCTTTCCTCCCTCGTCTATTTATGTTGTCTTCCTGTATGAATGTACATATATGCTTGCAGGTATATAGATCGTGGAAAAAATGAGGTCATGTCATAAGAGAGCCAACATCTCCACCATCACCACCAAAAGACATAAATAAATAAATTCAATTTATAGCTATCGGGAGATAACTATTGATTACAGTATACACAGCAAGGTATATTGTTTGTGGTTCTGCACTGTACCGCACTTCCATCAACCGAGAGACACTATTAATAGTCGATTGTATTTTACCAAATTTTATTTTAAATTATATAAAAGTATAAAAAATATTATTGCCTCTGAGACATATACATTAAGATGATGTTACACTACTTATACATCAATCCCAACCATAAGCATTGCCCATCGCATTCATTCCCGATTTTTTCTCATTATCCTTTATCTGTTCGGCTAATTTTAGCATTGGTGTGATTTTTGTTGGTGCCCGTTCATCGTTACTATTTGCCTTTGGTTGTGTTTGTTGCTGGTTCGGTGATTCGTTGCGCATGCTGGGCGGTATCGATGGATTTTTATCCATCATTTGTTGTTGATCGGATCCGGCAGACGATATCGGGCCGTTCGATTGTTGCATCGTATTTGGCATCATATTGTCGTTGGTACGGTATGTATGCATTTTGTTCGATGATGGTGGTACCTGATTTGGATGTTGTTGCATTTGATACATTGTATGTGGTTCGGGTGCATACACTATTGGTGACGATGAATAAGATGGTTTGAGTGGTGGTGCATATTCTGGTGGTGCTGTATAATATACGGGTTGATATGATGGCGTTTTGGATGACGAATATATTTGTGGTGTACAACTGACGGTAAATTGTTGCGAACATGGTGCCGGTGCAAATGGGGCGGCGGCTGCATGAAACGGTGCACAAGGTTGTGCAATAGGTCTATGATGAAATGATCCAACTTCTTCCATTATATCGGGCCGATGCATGTGCATATGATCCATTTGATCGAATGTTCGATACAATGTTTGTGGCGGTGGTCCGTACACCGTTCTAGGAGGAACCGCTTGCGATGATGGTGGTATACCATATGTCGGTTTTGATGGTGCCGATGAGCCAAATCCGGAATACGACGGTGGTTTGTATCCTTGTGGAGCATAGTGGGCAGGACCGGCACCATATGGCGATGGTTGCGGTTGACCATAACTAGCAGGGAACTGTGAATATTGGGCGCCATAAGTTTGTCTTTGGTTTTGCGATGTTGATGGTTGTGGGCCGTATCCTGGTTGAACAACAGGCCCATAATAGTTTGATGAACTGCCCACTGAATACATGTCGTCACCTGAATTACATGGCCCATTATTTATTCCCGGGATACATGTTGTACTGGGATGCGATTTCTTTTGTCGAATTAAACTTTCCTCGTTGCTCAGTGGTTCGACTTCGTTTTCAGCAACGTTAACGGAATCATTTTCGTCACAACGTACAATCGCCAACAAAACACTTGCGACAAGCATAAACTTCCAAATTTCCATAACGATTAAATATCGGTTTTGTTTTTAATAAAAATTTTCACTTAATAATCCACAAAGCTTGAAACGATAACTTATATTGATCCATTCAACCAAATATAAATCTAATTTATAGAATAATTTTGTTAATATTAAAAATAAAAAATGTCGACTCAGAACATTTCCGTAATTTCCAATCGAGTGTATACACAAACGATGGTAACAACAACAAACATGCCAAAATGAGTTCAAAATATTTGCAAATTCAACTAAAAATTGTATATTGGATGTTATGATGTTTTGTAAATTTCAGTATAATCATAATAATGTTTAATGTTTTGTTCTGATTTCCCAAAAAAAACGATTTTTCCAAAAATTAAATTGGGTTACATTGTATATAAACCACCCTGTGTGCTGTGCCACTTTCCGCAACAACATAAAGACATTATTTTTGAAATCATTTGTTTTGTTATATTTGATTAAAAAAAATTATTACATTTTTGATTACGGTTCAACTGGACCCAATATCAGCCCATACTGTTTATCATCTTTACGTCCAGATTTCGTCTTGTGGCGGCCATTATTTTTCTTCGTTTCGGGCATACTGGCATTTTCGTTCTTCACCTCAACATCGTCGTCCATCGTTTTGTTGATACATTTCTCGCAATTTGTTTGATTCTCGTCGTGCTGTTGCTGTTGGGCGAACGCTTCAAACTCCCCAACATCGATATCCTGAATTGGTACATTATTATTGGTCGCATGTTGGCTATACGCATTGTAATCGGCCTGTTCATGTTCGTTGAGATTGACCATGTGACTTTGGTTGGGCGAATAACCGACTGGGGTACAATCTTCGGGTGTGTTTTGTTGACGTTCACTCTCTGGGAAAACAATATTTTTGATTTGATCGTCTGTGGTGGGTGTTGATGGATGGTTAGGATATGACGATTCTAAAACACTCGATGGTAATACCATGTATTGTGGTTGAGATTCGCCTTGCTGTGGTGATTGTGATGATGGCAGGCCTTCAAAACTGATTGGCAATTCAACTGTTGCATATTTGTAGAAAGTTAATCATTCCATAAGGGATAACTTTAATTTATATAATTTATATCTTACCTATTCGAGGTGTTTGTGTGGCTATTTCGGTATTTAAGTATGAAGCCGGCTGAACATTTCTTTGTGCCATACACATTTGTTGTAAAATATCACCATCATTTCGATTTAATTCACTGAACTGTTTCTGCCGATCTCCACTTACATCACTATAGGTTTGAACGACTGGTTTTTTATCTACCTTATTGGGTAATTTGGATGCATCTTCCTTTTTGGCAATTTTTATAAGAATCTCCGTATTCTTACAATCAAAATATTTATTTATCGGAATCTGGACCAAAATCGAATCTTTATTCGTTTTACCCACTTTATCACTTTGTGTATCACAAGACGCGTCACTTTCATCACCACCGAGTGGTGGGCTTGGTATTTGTGTCGATATAAGTGAAGGTGGTGGAAGGTAAGCTTGATTAGTGTATCCACCATGACTTCTAACATGCAGCACTTGTTGTGGACCTCCGCTACATCCAATCGGATACGGTACTTCACCTTTTGTTATCTCATAGTTTGAATATTTCCGCGGATGATAACGTATCTGTTGTGCAATATTTTTAAAGGCTCGATCTTCGACATACACAAACACATGTGGTTTACGCGGTGGCATAGACGATGACGATTGTGGTCCATCAGTACGTTGGCATTGATACAGCGGTATTCGATTTGGTAATGGATTGCCAAATCCATTTGTTGTACTTACGAATAATAATAACAAACTACTCGTCACTATTTGTACCCGAATCATTTTGAATGACTATATTGTTCGGTGTTTCAAGATAGAAATGAAATTAATTTTGAATAAAACTGAACCAATTAGAGACAACCTAGTTATATAAGATTTGTTGTTATACAGAAGAAATTTTCTTGTTGTGGTTGAGGGAAAATGGAAATATTCTATTAACGAGAAGGTCATTACATTTCGCTAACTGAAATGTCAACAGTTATGATGTTTCGAATAAATATTTTATTTTTAATGTTTATGCAACCGCGCAAGGTCAATTAAATAGGGTTTTGGTATGTATGGACTACTAAGCACATACGTTATAGAATATAGGCTAAATACCATTTGTGTCATCACCCTGTCCAAGTATCAACTTACTTGGTGTTTATAAATTTTGTGTCTATAAACAATGTTAGTATTCAAAAATATGCTTACGATGTTAGGAATTTGTTTTGCATCACAATGTAATGGTATTTTTGAATGGGAAGAACCTTGGTGTCATGTAATAACTATAACATGTTGAACTAATTTAGCATGTCATTCATACAAATAAGTTTACTATGCGTAATTATCTCATAATTTGTTGTTGCGATTTGTTATCAAGAAGAGTTCTTTTCGCTATCAAACACCGCAGTAGTTTGATGGCCAACGAATTCACACAAAACACCCAATTAGCTCATTATTATTTATTTAACACTCCTGCTGGACTACCCCACAAAATACCATCACAAATGAAATACACTCTGAATTATAAGCAGTTTTGAGTTTTCAGAACAACAAACCAAATTCGAGAATTTGAACCCTCGAGTAATAGTCTGTAATCATTTCCTACAAGAATATCCAGAATTATAGTCTTAACCACACAAAACATTTCGAAGCCAAATTAGCTAAGCTCGGCTTTGGTCATGGTGAAGTGACAAAGGTAATTTTCGCATACAAGGCTCAACTGTACGAACTGTTCAATCATTGGAATTATGGAATTCAGCTTCGTTCGGTATCCATTTAAAAGTACTAAGTGTTCATTATTTTGGGATATTATTTTTATTTTTGCGAGACACAGCATACAGACCAGAGGAAGCAGGGATACATCTCAACACTACGTCACTAGATTTAGTCAGTGAAACCTAAACAGGGCCGAAATACTCTCAACTCTTTTACTGATCCTACAGGTCTTCCATGTCTTCCTTATAATCACATGTATATAAGAGTATTGGCTAAACTTGATTGTTCTCTTAGAAAATCGATTGCTTATAGAGACAGAGACCATAATGCGACGTGAAGACTACCTGACCAAATAGATAAAATAGCTGCATCCGGCACAAAAGTTCAATAAATTATATCTTTCTGGATTGCTTCGTTCAAACGGTTGAGTTGTGCACAGTACAGGGCCAAATTGATGATTCGCCACGTCTCAGCAGCTCATAATGAACAATTCCGTTCTAAACCTATCAAACACTTAATATAACCTTGTCAATCCAGGCTTTGAAGTCATTGGTGGAGGATAACCAGCGTACGACCATTAGCGTTTACGATTGATATTCTAGTATTTCACTCATGTTGCATCGTCAGTAATTATTCGCTTCATAATGATTCGATTTCGTTACGTTTCAGTAGCTTATATCAATTCGGTTCATTAAATTTCTTTGCGTTTGTTTACGTGGATCCATTTCAAACTGTCATGTGGTTCCTTGTTTCCTGACAGCTGGCGTGCCGGTTTTGCTCCTCCAATTGCAAAATTGCATCGAATTTTTCAGTGATTGGCCATCTTTGACATTAAAATTTCCGAAATGGAATCAAACAAACCACTCATGGGTTCTTCGTTTACTCACAGTTCTCACCCTATATTTCACAAATTTTTCGGCATGTTTTCGCAGATTTTTATTCAAGCATGGAATTATAAAACAATCGAAACTGAAATGTCATCTTTTAAGCACATATACACTTGAGACCTTTGAGTAAGTGTTGCCCGATTTATGTAGGGATCAACACCATCTAGTGTCAAAAACCGCGAAGACTTTTTATATGACCTACTACATTGCTTTCGATTGCGGTACTTATTTGAAAATATTCCAGATCCTACTGTCTTAAATTGCAGTTTTATAAATTTCACAAACTGCATACTGGCTTAAATCTTAATTTTGTACAAAAATTTTTTGGTCTTTACACGGGTTCAGTGGACGAATATTTTCCTCTTGGCATTTAGTTGTATCCAAATTATTCATTTGAGCGATACACAAATTAGGATATTAGTATTGCTTGTTGGTTCTCAACCGTCGTTAATGAGACTCCACTATACTGGGAATAAACGTTCAATTTAATGATGTTTCAATCTTGCTAGTATGGAAGAATTGCCAATCTTAAATGATATCTGGCAATACTATCTTGAAGGACTTCTGTCCTAGGGTCTTCATGAGTTTTTTGCTACGGTTATCTGATTGCTTCTTGTCATATCCACTGTGTACTGCAGATTTAATACAGGGCAATACTAAATTTGATAGCTCGAATTTTAGTGTATGTATCTTGTTGTTTTATAATATGTTCTGGTGAAATCATGTGGTGAACATTGCATTATTTTGTTCTGTAATCCTTCATGCTACACGTTATCAAAAGCTTGTGCAATGTGTATAAATACTCCAAATAATGGTTGTGTATAAGGTTGTAAACTGATTTATAAAGGATAAATATTTACGTTGGCAAGGTATTCTTTCACATAAACATATTTTATACTTGCATATGCTGGTAATGAATTTTGGTCATAAGCACTATACCTTGTGCCGTTATTGCATTGCTGCACAACTGGTCCATTTGCTGCATTCAGATATATTAGCCATGGCTGGCAATCACGCGGACATTTTAATTGGATAATGGTTCGATATACTTCGTTAACTTCTAGTGTCTACAGAGAAGGCTTAATCGATGAAACTAAAGAACAACCCTAAGTCATACTGCGAATGACTTGTTTTTGCGTTTGTAAACTCCCAAGTGTGATAATGATCAAGTAATTTCAGTAAAACCAACTCTTTTTTCACTGAAGCGCCAATTTTGAAAATTAGTGTCATTTTTGGGAACTAAAATCTAGCTAATTTTTTCCGTCATAAAATATAACTATCAAAATACATCGTTTAATTTACAAGATTATTTTATAGACTTTTTTAGATGGGGGCATCTACGTTTCGTTAATATTTTACACTAAACAAAAGACTCATAGAATACCACCATAGTAACTAGAGTTGTCGTATAGGAATCGGCTTAATCTGGCTGAACCGGTCTGCTGGACAAAAATACAAAAATCGGAGTCCGTCAACATAACAACGAACCCGGACATCAAATAAAGGATCGACACATCGGGGGTGATTGATCGGGGGTGATTGATGGCGTTTAAAAAACAGTATCGTCTGGAACTCGTGACTCTTCAAGAAAATCGATTGTGCAGAAGTGTAATCTATATGATTGTATATAAGTTATGAGAACAACCACTGTCATCTAAGTATATGCGTTCACTGATGTAAACCAACTACTTGTTATAACTCATTTTACAATAATTCCAATAATATAATGGGACTTAAATATTAGAGCTGGCCGAAATCAAACTGAGTTATGTAATAATATAGGTCCGAACTCCCGACACGAGATTGTGGCCGAAAGCGTCGCTTTGGATTGTCCAAAACGTCAGGTCGCATAAAGGGTTTTAACAAAATGCTTTGTCAGTGACCATTATCTAGCCATTGAAGAACAACGATGAACGTTTTTGTACAAGTCAAGGACCGGGAAATATACAGGAATAATCAAAAATATCAAGATCTTGTTTGCCCTATCATGTCTATCAGTCTAATAAAAACACTGTTTGGGAAGTATAGAAAACCTCGGTTGTCGATGTCACCTATACACTTTTGGTATAATAAAAACTAAGCCGAAAAGTGATTGGTTTGATGAAGAGTTTCAATTTTTTGTTGAGCAACAAAATATGGCCATTAAAACAATCACAAGAAAAAATAAAGCGGCTCTTGATAGGACGACATCCAAACTAATTTTTAGACGTATACGAAGCGCGAACGGTGTGGGAAGCTAAGTTTCATTTGATTACATTAGGTTAGAGCTCTTGCGCTATTCGGTAAACTAGTTTTTCGACCTTAGTCGATTGATATGGCGAAATGAATCTATGCTCAATTTTCAAAAAGTGATCCCTTACAATGCGAGAATTATCACGGTATAGATCTTCTTTGCACAGCATACAAGTTACTGTATTACATTATCTTGGGAATAATTAATTCTATGGCGATGGAAATTATCGGTGACTACCAAAGAAAATTTCATGAAAATAATCGATCAGTTATTTACCAAGTTTATCGCTACGGATTATTCATTCAAAGTACAATAAAACGTCTCGCGATGTATACCATCGAGAACTTTTGCAATTAATTCTGAGATACGCTGTTTGGAATACATTGTACGTAAAAATGACACATCAAGACAACATCTAATTCCGACATACCACAACTTCTTTTATATTCTGATGTTATCTATATGATTGGATTAAGTAGCAACTGAGTGAAAGAGATACTAGATCCACTGGAATAGTATTCAGTTTCCGTTGGTCTCAAAATCAGTAGTTATGAGATTCGAGTATCTTGAATCTCTCATTAATCACAGTAATATTCTGTACTTTCACTTTTGAAATGAAACCAACCGCCTTTTGGTTGACGGAGAGATCGCGTTAATAACTCCACGGCGTATAAAGTTGTCTGGCATCTTCTAATTGTTAACAAGAGTGTGAAGACTGAAGAGATGGCTGGTGATCGAAACCGATAGAGTCAGATCGTTAATACGATACGAGCTCGTAAAAACCAATAAAAAAGTCTATACCTTGGATTTTGGAATTTCTGTGAAAATAACTATTCATTTGTGTGAGTGGAAATCAATATATAACTCATTTTGTGAAGTAAGTTACAATAAGATTACTCTAAGATAGCGTTAAATTATGTCCTTACCAATTGATTGGCTTCACGCCACACATTATTACCTGCACTATATTTTCTATATAGTGTCCCGATTTGGAGCCAAAAGCTAACTAAAACAGTAAACATTACTCCAAACGCTATTCCAAACTTTTTTCGCAATACAAAACGTTCGAATATCTAACGTTCACCTCGTCATTCCGTTGTCATATTTTTCATTTCGTCGTATATTACAAATATATGTTTATACGAGTGTGTATATTCTTCTTCTTTGCTTTGCTCTGTCGTTTATTGTTTATTGTAAGTATTTATTTTTTCCTTTCTGTGAAAATAACGAAAACAACAACAATGCTATCAATATTAATCGGGAAAACCCGAAAATACTCAACCGTGTTGTCAATGTATAGGAAATATAAAGTTCATATATACATACTTGGAAAGCTTTTACACTGAAATGAATATATTTGCGCACGGTTACGTGCGCAAACCACCCCCGCCCGAATACATCTACACAGATCATAGTATACATACACACATTTTTTTGTCTATTTTTGGAATTATCTATTTTTTTTGTTATTTTAAATAGAGCAAAGTTTTGTTTTTCGTATACATATACTCAACTTTTTTTTTTCCGACATGATTTTTGGAAAATACTTTGAGGTCAGAGTGTGCTCGGTTAAATTTATACGATATGCATCAAATAAAAACAAATTGAATAGCATGTGCACGATGTAGCAGGTGGCACAAACTAGTTATAAATAGTACATGGGCTACATATGCATGTAATTACGTTACGACCAAAAAAAGCTAAATCCACCCACACATATTCGACATTGGACAGACACCAATACACATTTATTCTACATATGTATATAATATATTGATGTATGTATAGGAATGTGTATAGTGTTTTCCTCTTTTTTGTGTGTGTATATGGCATTTTATATCGCGATAAACAAGTCGTGTTTGTGTATACATATACTCGTCCATACATATATTTCGTGGCATACACACAACATTGAAAAACCCTTCACAACGAAACAAAAAAAAAGAGAAAAAACGAAAAACCGAAAGAAAAAGGAAAATATGGTAAAATGGGAAAAAATAAGAAAATATATTTCATTAAAAAGCTCAAAATAACGAAATACACACACTCATACCGCGGGGGGCTTTTTAATGTAACAATAAACTTTTATTTTAAGTTTTCCATTTAATTTTCTTAATTTTTCTTAAATTTATTTATTAATTTTAATTTTTCGGGTTTTCGACAACAACAACAAAACAAAATAAATTAAAATAAAATAGTTCGCTTCTCATAAAGTTCGAACACAAAAAAAAAGAAAAACAAAATTCTAGTCCGTGGTGTAAAAATGTAAAAAAAACAGTGGAAAAACGGAAAATTTCTTATCTGTCTTTTTTTTTTGGTTCGGTGTCACTTTGTCTGATTGTTTTTTAACTTAGCACACAATTTCAAACAAGTAAAAAAATAAAACAAAAATTGTTTCAAAGTGGATTCTGGTGTGTAGTTCTGTTATAGAGTAGAAATAAATAAATAAAAAAAAGAAAATGTCGTGAAAAATTTATAACAAAAATAAGTGTGTATATTGTGAATTTTATTTATTTTTTTTTTTCGTGTACACGACTTTTTTTTTTGAAACGGGTGAATTTGGTGAAAATATTCGATTGTTGTTGTTTTAATACATACACAAAATTACAAAAAAAAAAATATATAGTAAAATTCGGAAACAAGTTGTTCAATTTTCTCGGTTTTGGGAACTCGTCGAAATCAGAAACACCGCACCTTAATTTTATATATTTTGTTCCTTTAATTTCTTCTATCTGCTATTATATACATATATATGTATACATATGAAAATGTCTATACATATAAAGTGACAATGATGAAGATTTTCCAAGGAAAATTTTAATTTTCTGTTTTATTTTGTAGATAAATTTGCCTCTTTTATATACAACAACAACAACAACAATATTTAAATATTATCATACTAAGTGTTTTTGTTTCAAAGTGGAAAAATTTGCTATTTTATATCTCATACATATATAAATTATAATTAAGCCTGAATGAAAATTTATTAAATTTTTTGTTTTTAAATTTTCCATTTGAACACATGGAATAATAACCAAAAATGTGAAAATTTTAGAAAAACTGAAAAATAAAATTTTCGCAAATAATTTTATTGAAAGAAAAATGGATAGAATTCGGTTCAAAAATTCGTAGAAATCAGGAAAAATGGAATAGTTTTCCTTCGGTGAGTACAAAAGAAATTTTCATACATATTATATACATATATTATATTTAGAAATTTTTATTGACTTCATTTTCCACACACAAATACATAATAATAATATGTATACACAAGTAAGATACTTGTTACATAATATGAATGATGTTCCTTTTGGTCAAATAATATATTTTTTTTGTTCAAAGTTCGAATATGTTCGAATATATATATAAAACATAACATCTCAAAAAGTGATAATAATACATTTGTACTTTTCTTGAGACAAAACATTGAGTTAAAATTAAAATTTAATTATAAAAACAACAATAGGTACCTGTAGAATTTTATCAAACAGTTTTCTTCATAAATTGGGTCATTTCGAGTTGTATGTGCACACATTATATACAATCGTTCGTTGCACATGATCAATCAAAAATGTATTTAAACTACAAAAAAAGCTTTGTACACTGCCAAAAAGACTTCTCAACATATTTTGTGTTGACATAGTTTTGTGAGCTTTTTTTCTTAAAGTTTATTTTTGGCAACTGTTTTAAATACTATCGCTATATCATCATGCTTCAATATATTATATGGCCTCGACTGAAAGGTCAAGATGAATACACTGCTACATTTAAGACATATTTAGAATGGGAATTTAGGTCAAGTATAATCAGTTCAGTGTTTCCTTGTACAAATCACACAACCACTTGATGCTTTTTAAACGGATGTTAGTATTTTGTTGTAGTCAAATCACAGGTGTCCATATCCATATATTAATATAATTTTAATTGGGCTAGTTAACTTTATGTATGTATATACAATAAATTTGATACATCTTACTCGGAGGTCATGTGAAGGTTATCTGTATTAGTTAGGTATACACAGTCGATATGATATGTATATGCACGGCGTGGAAATAAATATATAATTTCACCAAATAATATAAAAGCTTTATACGCTCAACAAGTAGTATATACATAGTATAGGCATATAACGTTTGAAGCGAGAAATTTTGAATGTAAATTGGTTTAATGAAAATTGAGTTAATATGTCCTTTGCGCAAATTACGAAATATTGGCTGGTAGCCAAAAACAGTATGTTGGTCTATAGTTGTTGTTGTATTTTTTCTTCATTTTTTTCTACTATGTAATTTTGGGATTTGCCCCACTGTGCCAACGAGTAACAGCTGAGTAAATTTTATTAATTTCGTGAGTTCGAAGTCGGAATGGCCTAGCGAACGTGAATTTATTTTGATTGCTACTGCGGACTGAACGTGAGTACAATGAAATTAAACTTAAGTTATGCTGATAGTGATAACCAGGTATTATGAAGAGTTTTTTTATAATCAGTGCCAATACATATGTTCATTATTATCATCAAGATCATATAAGAATATTACAATTTTTGTGCCTCTGATTTAACAAGATGTTTAACCCATTATTTTTTTTTAAATGTATCAACAATTAACATCTTATTGATTTTTTAATTTGCCGTTATACAGTGCCAAAGAATTAATTAAAACTGAAGACCATTGGAAGTGATGAAACCGGGCCAATATGGATTAAGTTAAATTTAAATGACAATACTCGATAATCTTCTTATGTAAAAACAACTAATGTCATACCAAATTAATGTTATGACATATGGGTATATCAAACAAACAATATTAATTAAGATGAAATGTCACTACTCATCTCTAATTGAACCGTTTTGTAGAGGAACGTTTTGGCTGTACTTCAAAAACTTAACTTCTCCGGTTTCGATGTATCCATCTACCAACTCTAACTACATCAATTTATTGAAATACACTATACAGTGACTTAAAAAAAGTATAGTCGGTTGTGTTGTATCATTGGTTATTACAAGTCCAATCCCATTTTGTAATTCTTATACTTGCCCCTAGATGTCGTATAATTTATTTACTGGACAAGCTGATGGACATCTTTATCTTTGCGACGCACACAGAAAAATTTGGCATATTATTTCGAACAAGTTCAAGAAGATTTCTTTATGGTTTTCATCCAAAAAGAGTAGCTAATTAAAACAAAAAGGAAAATCTATTTAAAATTTAATATGAAATCCACATTAAGGTAAAATGATTTCTTTTTGATAATTTCATTTGACATCGTTTTAAAATAATAAGAATTCCATTTATTTATGCAAATTATAAATAAATGGAATTCTTATTATTTTAAAACGACGAACGATTCAAATTAAAAGGATATCTTATTAGATTGATTGTATCAATCTGTTTATTTTTAGTTGCGTGTTCTTCTAATTTTCATCGTTTTTCTGAGGTAAAAATAAAAAATCGTAATATCGAGACAAACCAATAATATGAATTTCATTATTATTTATTTAGAGTTCACATTATGTGTATACATAAATATTTTAAAAACTAAAATTAAAAATATACATTATATACAATACATTAATTCAATATTTATCAATATAACTTTAATTTTAATAGCTCAAGCCCATTTTTTTATTAAGTTAAAATGTACAGGGCCATCAATATGTTCAAAGTCCAATAATTTAAATTTGTCTGTTTCCTTTCCAACTATAATACAATCACCATGTTAAGTTATCGCAGGATTT
The DNA here is from genome assembly GCA_963932295.1 of Tipula lateralis. Classification (NCBI taxonomy): domain Eukaryota; kingdom Metazoa; phylum Arthropoda; class Insecta; order Diptera; family Tipulidae; genus Tipula; species Tipula lateralis. The sequence goes on from OZ010736.1 coordinate 98,344,631, forward strand.
CATCCAACTAAATAATTAAATGTTCATCGGGTAACACTAATTTCATCCCATTCCAGAATTTTGCAAATCATCCCAGAAAACTGTGTAATTTATCGTAAATTGAGAAATAAGATCCAAATTAATTCGACCGTCCATAATCAAAAAGTGAGGACTCACAATAAATGAGATTGGAAATACAAATCAAAGGATAGTCCAAGGCTTGAAAAAGAATTGTTCTAAAAAAATGTATGCTAATTTGCTTATTTCAGAATGTTAATATCGCTTATTTGTCACTAGCGATATATCTGTTTTAGACTAGAAAGATTACTACGGGTGAGGTCTTACTAGTCAAACGAATTGTTATATATCAGATAAGGTACTAACTTTATTTAAAACTTGTAATCTCTTTTATAGAAGAATATTGCTTACTATAGCAGATTATATGTTCTATGTAATGTTACAAGAATATAAAATAATATAAATTTAGCATATTATGCATTTAAAAATGTTATATGTGCAATATATTGTTATATGTGCGATATATATATATATATGTGCGATAAAATGATGTTTCTTATTTCAATAAAAATAATAATTAATAATAAGTAATAATTTGAACCTATGTTTTATGTTATGCATATTTGCATGTTAAGTGGGTCATGCATATTTGTATTTATGCATAGATAGATGTGTTAACATATTCCGGGGCAGCGATGATGACAGAATTTCTCCAGCTATCTAAACTTGAGATCCCATGTCTGGCCTTGGAAGAGGTTCCAGAGGCTGTGCCAATCCTTTAAATTTAAGGTACACCACGGCGAAGAGAACAATAAATATGGCTATTGTTGAATATGAAATCGTGTAGTGATGCACATCGTGGTTGTTCATTTCTGTTGGAAGTTGCTCATCTTCTTGTTGCAAACGAATCCTGTTTTTTAAATCTGTGATTGTGCTGTCTTTCCAATGTTGTTTTGGATTATCTATTTGAAGTGTGGTCATATTTAATTCATCATTAACAAAGGTTAGATTAAAGGCAGGCAAGTATGATGACTTTATTTCGTTCGTATTGTATGTGACTGCATTTATTACGAAAGAATTTCCTCTTAATACGCAGTTTGATGAGAACGAAAAGCTGCCAGTCCCATTTAATCTTATTATTTCATTACCTCTATTACAAAAGAGGTCGAAAGATGTTTCATTTTTCAAGGAGAAAATCCATTTGTTTGATTCCCATGTTTTGATCCACACATTTTTAGCTTCAGACGTTTCTAATTTGCAGCTATGATGAATATTTGTATTATGCTGTAGGAAGTTAAGTTCACATGCACTGATCGACGATTGTTTATTGTATATAGGAGAGGCATCGCATAGGTATTGATTTTCTCTGAAGAAAATACATTCATCGAATTCTGGTTGAGAAATTGGAGTATATCGTTCTCTCTGTTGGTTTATTGCTAAATATCTCGTAGAAGGAGTGATCCATTGTGATGAGTTTCCATGAAAAACAGGAACTGCTAGTTGATTGAAAAGTTGGAAGCTTTCTATATGTACCAGCGGTACTTGAATGATAAATACGATCCTGCTATTTGTGATCCTATATTTGACGCTCATTATGCTATATATATCTGCCAGGTTGTTGAGATTATTTCCTCCCGGAAATTGATTGTCTGGAGGAATATGTTCTAATATCTTTCTCAGCTCTTCTTCTAATTGCTGCGGTGTAAGAAGCAGTGGATGGATTTTACCATGTTGAGAATGGGTTAGTACATCGATTATCGCATTTTGAGTGTCCTGTAGTTCTTTCATAACAAGCATGATTTGAAATGCAAAAATAATTGTTGATTGAATTTTGTTTTGTCGTCGATGTTCACCCATCAGAAGGTTGCTGGTATTGCCTAATGTTTCGATATCCTTATGAAGCAGATCAAAATGCTTTGCGCTCACGTCATGATCGTGTTTCACGATATTGGTGGTTGTATCAACTATTGAAGTTTGATTTTTTAGAAGGTTAATTAAATGCTCTTCGTTGTGTCTAGTTTGAATAATTGCATTTTCATAATGTTCAGCTTCTCTCTGTGTTAATACTCCGAACATGTCACCAAGCACAAAACCCACAGAATCGCCAATCCCCCTTTTGGGACGATGGAGCTGTTTGTTAAACTTCTGAATTAACCTGTTTTGTTGATTTATAGTTATAAGTTGTCTGCTTAGTTGTTGGTGGATTACTCCGCATATTGTGTGTCTATCTTCTTCAGACCGTAGATAGTTGCATGTTTTATTAAGCGTATGAATGTACCCCATAATGTTACTAATTTCTTTCAAGTAGCCATTAAGATCATAATGTACCAAAATTTTCCATTTCGATGCTAGAAGTCTGATGGTGCCTATTTCTTCAAAGTAGATGCCAGGTGTATTATTCCAGAATGATACTTGGTAGTCTTCTGTAGCTTTTACATTAAGTGGTGCAATAACCATGAGCATTGACAAAAAACACATAACTCTGTTTATTTTTGTTGTAAAGCTTGCTTTTGCTGTTGGTTGTTGTACTTCTGGTGTTAAAGGCCCCTTTTGTATTGTTTCTGGTACTGGATTTTCTAGTGTAACCGAGTTGTTTTGGTTGGCTGCCTCCTCTGATTCACCAGATATTGGTAGTCTGCATATTTTGGTTATGTTCCTTGTCAAACACTTATCACCTTGTTTTACTGTTACAACTCTTACAAGATCATCTGAACCACGATGTAGTTTAATAATTCTTGCGAGCGGCCATCTTGCTGTAGGAAGTTGTTTATCCTTTATCATAACTAACTCTCCTTCCTTCATATTAGGTTGTTCTTTCAACCATTTAGGTCGCTTTTGAAGCCGAGATAGATATTCTGAGCTCCACTTCTTCCAAAACAGTTGTGTTAATTTAGCAAGTAAATGCCACCTGCTGACATATTTCACATTCGTCATGTCTGGCTCTGGTATTGATATGATTGGCCTGCCTATTAAAAAGTGTCCTGGAGTTAACGCTGAATCATCATCTCTGTCATTGCTTAACGGAGCTAAAGGTCTTGAATTCAGACACGCTTCAATTTGAGCTAATATGGTTGAGTATTCTTCAAAGGTTAGTATATGACCCTCAAGAATCTTTCTGAGATGTTGTTTTGTCGATTTTACTCCGGCTTCCCATAGTCCTCCAAAGTGGGGACTGCCCGGAGGAATGAAGTGCCATTCGGTTCCCTTTTCTGCTAGCCTGGCTCCTAATTCTTTACTTTGTTGTTGAGCTTGCTTCTTAAGTGTATTACTTGCACCCACAAAATTAGTGCCACAATCGCGGAATAGTTTTAGGCAAAGACCTCTTCTGGATGTGAAGCGTTTAAAAGCCGCTAGAAAAGCTTCCGTTGTTAGATCGCTGACAAGTTCAAGGTGAATCGCCTTTGTGGCCATGCATATGAATACAGCGATGTATCCCTTGCAGATTTTGTTGCAGCGCCCTTTGTATAGCTTCAAACTTATAGGGCCTGCGTAATCAACTCCACTGTTGGTGAATGGGGATGATGGCAGAACTCTTTCAGCTGGTAAAATTCCCATTAATTGTTGTGAGGTCGATGCTTTTGTTCTGCTACATAACAGGCAGTTGTGAATTATATAACGGATTGAATTTTTTGCATTTATTATCCAATAGTTCCGTCTTAAGTAGCCTAAAGTGGCCTGGTTTCCACCATGAAGTGTTTTGTGGTGTGCTTCCTTGATGATCAATTTCGTGAACTGATGAGTTCTAGGCAATATTATTGGATATTTCTCATCAAATGTTAGGTTAGCATTGCCGAGTCTTCCTCCTACTCTTAGTATACCTTCGCCATCGACAAACGGATTAAGTGTTATTATTGTACTATCTTTCGATAAACCTTGTTTGTTGGCTAATGCTTCGATTTCCTTTCGAAAGCATTGTTGTTGTACAACTTTGACGATTGATTTTAATGCAGCTTTTAATTCACCAGGTTTAAGATGGGATCCATCCCTTGTTTTCGTTTTTAGGTTTGTTATAAAACGATAACAGAATGCCATGGAGCGCACCAATCGCACTATAGAAGAAAATCTATCGAAGTCTATTATAGAAATCTTTACGTTTGCGACGAAAACGTGAATTGGTTTTCTTTCAAGATCACCGATCGTTTCTAGCTCTTGAATTCTTATACTGTTTATTGGGTATGTTGATAGTTTTAACCACGTTGGACCTCCCCACCAGAGTGGATGGTTGATTAGTTGTTTGGGGTTTAAGCCCCTTGAAGCACAGTCAGCTGGGTTTTCACAGGAGGCTACATGATGCCATTGGCTTGGGTGCGTGCTTGCTTGAATCTCTGTTATCCTGTTGAAGCGCTTTTCCATGTGTATCAGTCTTGCACCTGCCCTTTGCTTTGATTCTCCTAGATTCTTTTCATTGAGAACGTTACTGTTAAATGGAATTTTGACTTCGTAGCGGCCATCTGGCAATCTTTTGTGGGTCTTCTTGTAGTGTTCCTCACATTGTATCTCATCAGTTGTTAATGCGCGTTGCGGATGCAGTTCTTCTGATTCCCAGAATTGTTTTAGCTGTTTATCTATATCAGCTAGTGTGACAAGGCTGTGAAGTTTCGTGACTGGCACTTTATTGTTGAAGCTTAGACGACCAGATAGTATCCACCCGAGTTCAGTTTTTTGTGCAATGCAATGGTGAAAGGGATCCTTTTTTATACCTTCAAGGATTATTCCACTATATATGTCTGCGCCTAGTAACATGTCAATGGGTCCCGGTCTGTCGAAAGTTGGATCTGCGAGCAGCCTTTCATCTTGAAATTCGTTGCTTAAACCTATTACGGTTTTATCTGGTAATGGTTTTGTGATTGTTTTTAAAACCAGTGCTTGCGTATGAGTTTTAAATGATGATGGAAATCTAGGGTATATATCAATGTTAATTTGGTGGTGTGAATTGCCTTTTGATGCTGAAATTCCTGAGACCTCGGCTATAACTTTTGTTCTTGGTAAGCCTAATTGCTGTGCTGCGTCTTCGGTTATGAACGTTGCTTGTGAACCTGGGTCGATTAGAGTTCGTAGTATGTTGAAACTACCATGAATGTTACCTACTTTTACCAGTGCTGTTGCTAGTAGTACGGTATTATTATCGGTATTAATTCTTGACGTTATGTTGAGCTTCGTCATATTGCTGATTCCTTGGTCTGGCTGAGTAAGGTGTAGTAATGTATGATGTCCTCCTTTACAGCTGGAACATTTTATATTACTGCGACAGTTTACTGTTGTGTGGTCTTGTGAAAGACAGAGCCTACATAACTTATGTAGCATAACCATTTGATTCTTCTCGCTGTGACTCAATCCCTTGAAACGCGAACATGTTTCAATTTTATGATTTTTTAGACAACATACGCATATAATGTATGTACTAGGTGGTTTTGTTGTTGTTATAAATGCTCGTCTTAGAGGTTGAATAGGTACATTCCTGGTGACTACACCTGTTGTTTCCAGAGATTGGAAACGTCTTTCTAAGAAGCTTAAAAAGTTGCTGGTAGTTTGAATGGCTCTTGGATTGTCCAGTGAGTTTTCATACAAGCGCCGTGATTCATAATCCATTTTTTTTGATATTATCAAAATGATGAAAGGACTCCATGAATCAGTGGCTATTCCCATATTTCGAATTGCATGTAAACACTCGGTGGTTGTGTCATGCAGTTGTTTTATTGCGTTGGCTGATTCAGCGTTACTGGAAGGTTGATTGAGAATGGTGTTTAATAAGGTGGAGACTAGTAATCTTTTGTTGTTAAATCTGTTCTCCAATATTTCCCATGCTGCCTCATAATTGTTTCCAGTAGCTTCTAAGTGGCTTAATAGTTTGCTTGCTGATCCTACCACGTGGGTTTTCAAATAGTTCATTTTGTGAGTAGCCGTTAGTTGTTTGTTGTTGTGAACTAACGTTTTGAAAGTATCCGAAAATCCTACCCACTTAGTATAATCTCCATGAAAAGTTGGGATTTCTATTGGTTTGAGCTTAATCTCCATCGGCTTAATTGAACTTTCTTCGTTCATCTCGGTTGCTATGTGAACGGCAATGTTGTCGTATCGGCTATTTATATTTTCATAGTGATTTTCTATGAAATATATGATGTCGGCTTCATCTTGATCTGATGCGTTCATACAAATTTTTTCGTTTAAATCTGTTATCTGCGTCATCATGTTCTCCATTTTTTTTTGTTTTAAAACAAGAGCTGGTTTGGATCTGTTGTTTTCCAGAATATCTTCGACCGATATAATCTCCCTATACAGAGCTCTAATCCGAAAGTCTTGTTGTTTGAGCATTTGTTGTAAATTGCTCATTGAAGAAAAAATAGGTTTCGTCGTGTTGTCATCTGACGTAAGTGTGAAGCTCGTTCCTGATTGACTTGCCAGTGGAATAGTTGGAGTTGTTGGTGCCCCATTGAGACGTGTTCGCATGTCCGTGATGAATGTTTCATATAGATTCACCGTGTCTTGTCGTTCTTTAAAGTATTGATGGGATTGATCCAAAGAATAGCTTCTAATTTTATCATCGTTGTTAACATAATCATTGTAGATTTGTTTTAAAGAAGCAATCTTGTCTTCTAAATACCTCTTTGTTTTACGAGTACCACTATCTTTTTTGTAGTTGTTGTAGAGCTGGTTTATTTTCTCAGCTGTTGTTTTTTGATTATTTATTATATCTTCCATCTTCGACTGTTGTTGTTTTGTATAGCGTGGCTTAGTTGTTGTATTGCCTTGGAACTGTTGCTGGTTTATGTTTTTGACTCGAAGGACCAATGTTAATATCGCTTATTTGTCACTAGCGATATATCTGTTTTAGACTAGAAAGATTACTACGGGTGAGGTCTTACTAGTCAAACGAATTGTTATATATCAGATAAGGTACTAACTTTATTTAAAACTTGTAATCTCTTTTATAGAAGAATATTGCTTACTATAGCAGATTATATGTTCTATGTAATGTTACAAGAATATAAAATAATATAAATTTAGCATATTATGCATTTAAAAATGTTATATGTGCAATATATTGTTATATGTGCGATATATATATATATATATGTGCGATAAAATGATGTTTCTTATTTCAATAAAAATAATAATTAATAATAAGTAATAATTTGAACCTATGTTTTATGTTATGCATATTTGCATGTTAAGTGGGTCATGCATATTTGTATTTATGCATAGATAGATGTGTTAACACAGAATATTTTGTGTTAAAAACATAGCTTAATTTTATTACTATATCAGTGCAACGAATGAAACTTAACGTATTGTATCGTACTCAATCGCAGTAAATATAAAATTCTGTTAAGTTATACAGATCAGACCCAACAGCAATAATTTTGGATGAATGAAGAAATCTTCTTGCGCATCTAAAATTGTAGGTTTATGGTCCATATTAATTCTTAACGGTTGAAGAACGGCATGAAGGAGAAGAATTAGTATACAGTAACGTGATTCTGAAATAAAATTGTTTGGTACAAAATATATTTAAAGTTCATCTATAATTTTTACCTGGATTTAATTGATTGGCATTAACTGCATCAAGATGCTCAAGTGCTTTTTTGTCCTTGATTTCATCTGCATAGTTTTAAAATTTTAGAGTTTAATGAATTAAAACCATTTAGCAACAGAAGTTGCTTTTTAGGAAAGAACGTGTCAAAATCAATATCTATCTAATAAAACCAATCATAAAATATAATAATAAAAATTTCATTATTATTTAGTAATGGGAACTGGTGGCTATCATGATTTTTATACAAGGGCCAATCTGCTAATAACTCGCTCCCATACATTTTAATTCAGTGATTCTTAGCAAAGATGTTTTCGTCCAATTCTCAATTATTATATTCCATGGACTGAAATTATTTTTAATCCTTGTTTTTGTCGCAATTAAATCTTAAAAAATGAAAATACTTATATATTAACACAATATAAAGATCATTTTCAAAATTAATTGATATTACAATTTATCACTGATTATGTTATAATATTTATATATTTGTACATGTTCTTACCCCGCCATTTTCGTAAATTTGATTTCAAAATTAATTTCTCGCCAAAATAATCATTATTTATTTTTCCAAAAAGATCATCGATATCTGATAACTTCATTGCACGTAAATGATTTAATTTAGTTATACCAAAACATATAAAAAATCATACATAACCCTTCTGTGATTTCCCACTGTTCCAGCAATTCTTTTAAATCGGGCTCCATTTCGGCACCATTGATAAAAATAAATGTGGAATTAGCATCATCCATCGTTATTAAAATAAAAAAATTAATTGTACCCTATTTAAATTAATTTTTTAAACACAAATTCACTACTATATATAACAATTGAACACGCTCAAACCACATAAACAAAACTCTGTAATGATGATTTATATTTACATTTGTGTTTTTGATGTACGATCATATTCCGATTACCTCCGAATATACTATTTATTATATGCAAGCCTATTTAAATCTATAAGGAAATCGATTGACTATGCAAATATTGCGCAGTAATAAAGAATTAATCGGATTTCTGATTTAATATAATAAGAAAACCATATTTTGATTAATGGTTAATCAGAAATCATCTATTTTCAAAAAGAAAAACTATTAAAATAATAAGTCGTTTTTTCTATTTAAAATAATAAGAAAGAAATGTAACATTAAGAGGAGTTTTCATTTAATTCTAGTATTCTATAATATGAAATCATATTTTTATATCCATATGGTTACCTTATTAAATTTATGTGTCATATTTTTTTCAGTGCACTTATGTTTTTTTAAGCGATATATCGACGCATACAAATTATATTTAAAAGTGAATTGGATTGTGAGAAAAATTGTAAACCAACGAAATACGAAAAATCGTCAAAATAAAATTCAAAATCCAATTCTTTGGCAATATATTTATATTAGCTGTAATTATTGCGATTCAATCAAGTTTTATGCCATTCGCGATATTTAATTTTTAGTCAATGGCGAGAATCGAGCTTGAGACCTCGGCCTTATCAGAAACTCTCTTAAACATTAAACAGTAAAACTAGCGACTCTTGTGTCTAACATTTGTATTCCAAGGGAGTGAGGCATGTGTGGTTGAGTTAACCTTCCCTGAAACCGTTTTGATTGTCAGGTAGGAGGTGTATGTTCAAGTGGTAAATTATAGGCAATTATGTATGTTTGTATTGGTATATAGTTTTCAGCATTTAACAGGTTTTTTGTTAGTTGATTGATTAATTAAATAATTCGGCAATTCGTTCATCCGACAAACGCTTTAGAGTCGAAATGGTTGAAGTACCTCTATGATCATCTAAACTGCTATAGTTCTAATGCTATAGTTCTAATGAATATGTATGAATACCAGTTGTTATTGAATGACAAATTCTTTGCTCAATTCTTATCGTAGTATTAAATCACGGTGACTTTTATCCATAAAGACTTTCATAAAGGTTTCCTACCTGCGGTTCGTTTGAAATCTAAAGGTTGAAGAATTTGTATTTATTACTTAATTCTGTTAAAACCTTGCATCTCAATTTTTAACAATAAGAGTTTTGCATCAGGACTTGGTTATAAGATAACGTGGAATGGTTTTTGAAAAGTTAAATTTGGAAGTTCTAGAATACCTATCCCTAGATTCAATAACTAGGTTGAAACATCTCAAAAACATTCACTTGGTTGTGTAGAAATTTTAGAAGTTTTAGTCCTAACAGATTGGTTAAGTTACTTAAGATATTTTACTGGTATACAGTACTACGATAGACCCCCACATAATGGTTAGCCTATTTATATAAGTAAAGCTAAATATACTGATTAATATTAGAACCAATTCGTTAGAAAGACATGATAACGGTTTTCAACCCAAAATACTTTCTTTGACCATCTTAATCCCATCGGAGAAAATAAATGTCAAATTCTATGTGACAATCTTTGTGTATAGATTCATAAATAAAGGTCTGTCTGCATATATAAATGCTGTAACAGATTTTTAACTATTTAGTAAATTTTACAAAATATGTTGATAAAATGACCATAAACAATTTTTTGCTTGCTGTCTAACTGATTTTGTTTCTAACAGAGATTTTTGAAGTGTTCATATTTAGGAAAAGGGTGTGAAATTGTAGTGAAATATCAAATTAAAATATTATATCAACTGTAGACTCTGAATTCTGAAGTATATCAAGTTGTACATTAAAATCTACCACCATAGTAACTACTCAATCACAATCTGATTAAATATATGGTTATATAACGATATTTTGAATATGCATCGATTTCAACACCCATTTCAATCATTTCTCTATTCAATAGTCATTCTTCGATATCCTTAATGGTAAATTCTTTAATTGTAATCGGAGTTTGCTGAAGTAATAGTGTTATCCGTAAACAACTGAGGAGTAATCACTCAATAATTCTTTAATTGATAAAACGGTTATTTTTACGCAGTCCAAAATGTTAAATACTTTCCACATCTGAGACTATCATATATTTGTATTGAGTTTCATTATATTTTGTTGCAACAATCCAGAGCATTATATTATGATAACTACTGGTTGTGTTATTTGTCAATAGATAAAGTATTTTAACATTGGGAAGTTAAACTATTTTGGAGGTGCTGGTTGCATGGCAAAACTCATTAACACCTTCAAAATCACTGAGGTTAATAATTATGGAGACGGTTTCTTATAAAATTAACATTGTACACAATCAAAAATAATGGTAGAGACTGTTATTGTAGTGGTGTAACTAATTTTATATGTGCCTCTCGCTATTATAATGTATCTCCGAAAAAATGATAAATTTAACAGCGTCAGTCATAAGTATCTAACAGTGTTATAAAATTTCGAGCTCGAAAAATTATACGTCAAAAACAAAATGTAAACAAAACAGGGTTTCACATACGACCTAAATAATTACAATTTATGATTTATTTAACCGTCTTTCGAAACAACCTTTGACCAAAATTTAAATTTGATTTTCGAAAATTCGAGTTTCATGAAAAAGAAGGAAATGTTTTCTCTTTCTGTTCCACACTTAATACTTTGGTTTTGCTGCCATTTATTTTTAAAGATATCCATAGTTATTTAAGTCAGTGTTCAAAATTAGGGTTTTCAATAAAACACTACTTTAAGTAGGAGTCAAAGCTAACCTCCATTGTCTTACCAACTGACTTAATACTTGATTCGATTTAATTTCTGGATGGTGATCGTGATTATGGCTGAATTGTGTTTTCAAAGTACCATGTGATACGAGGAGGTGATATTTCGATTTCCACTGATTTATTCAACATTCTGTTCGTTAAAAAACTGCTTGGTATTCAGATGGTTTACATAATCGATTACATTTTAATGGAAATCACCTCGTATCGCGCGTCGAAAACAAAGGACATAAAATCCAGCCTGTGTCGTTCGGAATATTTACTGATTTGTTCGATTATACTTTTTGAAATGTTCATATCCTGTTTAGCATATTACTGTTTGGTGTTTGTATCTATACTGAAAAACTACAATAGTTCTTCATGTTACCACCATTTGTGTATGATCAATATTTTCATTATGAAAATCTGATTTTATATTTAACTTAGAACAACTGTTGTGCTTTTATAGTAATATGTACGAGTAAAGTCCACGTATCAGCTATCACAAACTAGAATATTATTTACAAAAAGATAATAAGCCACAAAATATAACAATACAAATATTTATTTAGGTCATGACATTTCAGTGGTGGTTTTACTTTATTTATAGTTCAGTGTTGAACGGACAGTTTTTAAATTAATAAATATATTGGTACAGTATGTTAGAACTACTTGTATAATAATGGATTCACAATAATTTTTGATTTAGATTAAAATAATAATTTAATAACAGATTAATTTAGTTCAAAATCATTTAAACTCGCTCTGGTGAGGGTGAAAAAACTCGCTTTCCAACTAATAACGTGAACTTGAAAACTTCCTGTTTTTCAAATGCGCATTTATCTATGTTAACTAATAATGGACCGTTCAAATTGTTGTAATTCATATTTAGAATTCCTCGTAGTGTGACTTATTCCACCTTTAAATTCAATCAAATAAAATTTTATATTATAATTCAAAATATTCCTTATAGTGGAATTTTATTTTTTATGTATCATAAATATATTTCGGCAGTCAAGTTGCCATCTTCAGTATTTATTATGAACTCATAATAAATACTAAACATGGCAACTTGATTGCCGAAATATATTTATGATATATAAAATATAAAATTCCACTATAAGGAATATTTTGAATTAAAACATCAAATTTTTATTTGATTGAATAATGGACCGCCCAGGTGGCGCAGTGGCAGTTGGAGCAGTAGGTACCGGGTTCGAATCCCGATATAGGGGCAGGATGCAAAAGGAATTTTTCACCGTGTGATTATGATTGGTGGTGTTAATGAACACATTTATGACCCCCTGTTGGAGTGCAGAACTCATCAGCCGATCCATCTTCCATGTCAGTACTAAACGTTGTCATGGAGCTATGCAATGTGCAGATGGGTTCTACGGAAATCGGACCAATAGTCGTTCGTCCGCGATTTGGCCATTCAGGCGTAAAGTAGAACGTAATTATGCGAACCCCGAAAGAGTTTGGAGAGCTTTGAGTCCCAAAACAGATAAGTATAAAATATAAAAATAAAAAAATAAAAAGAACGTCGGTTTATTTTTGACATTTTAAAACAGATGGCACTTCGAATGATGTCTTTGTTTTTTATATGTAATTTATGTTTTATATAAATTACGCTGTTTTTTATATAATTTACATAAAAATGTAAAAAACGTTTCTACATGTATCCCAAACCTATTCGTTTAATGGAATTTGAAGTATTTGTCTCATGACAGTACTCTTAACTGACAAGCTCTTTCAATATAGTTTCTTATGATGGGTCATAAAAAATTACAAATTTTGGCGTCAAGTAAGTTTCCAATTTGCTATTGACTGTGAGTTAACCTCTTCTAGGATTATCTCACTGTTTTTCATCATTAAGGGTCGATCAAATACAGCATCTTATGCTGAGGTTATTAAATCCGTTCGGTTATAAAAGCGAATCGAGTTTTAATAACATAATACATGAGTCAGGATGATCTCGTTTTATTTTGTGACGAGTTATTTTATAGCAACTAAACTATTCAGTATTTGTGTAATAGATTCCTAATTGATGTTACTCCGATGTGTTAGTTCGCGAATTAAAAAACACAACATTATCTACGGAAATAACTTCTTATATGTATTATTGACTTATGGGTATGAAGTTTGCAGGTTCCCTGCTTGTCTCGTTCTGATAAGTCTACATAATTTTTGGTAAAATTGAAATGTCTGTTTTTTCCAATTACATGCATCATATTGCATTGCTAGCGTATAGTACTGACATCGAAGGTTAATCACTCCCATCTACATAACTTATTGTAATCAGATAAGGAAAATCCCATCTAAGCGATCATAAATTGAATTGAGAAACCATAGCGATAAAAAAAAATATATTTTTATTTTTATTAAGCGGTTAACAATAGTATATCGTACTAGATTCAGAAAAAACTAAATATTCGACTCTTAAACTGCCAGTTGAACGTAGTTTCAATTCAGGCTATTATTTTTTAAAGCATTGGAGGTGCAACCAAAGTAACACCAAAGTTGTATTTGGTTAAATGGTGTACGATAACACTAGATGTATACTTCTAACCATGTCACATATTTTCAGCTCAGCTTTTTGCATGGTTCCTAGCGATAGGCAAAATTGACACTTTTTACCGGATTAACCGGATACTTTTAACCCGCTAGTTTTAACCGATAAGTCACTCTATATATATATATATATATATATATATATATATATATATATATATATATATATATATATATATTTTATATATATATATATATATATATATATATATATATATATATATATATATATATATATATATACATATATATATATATATATATATATATATATATATATATATATATATATATATATATATATATTATATATATATATATATATATATATATATATATATATATATATATATATATATATATATATATATATATATTTATATATTTATATATTGTAAGCATTTAGTAATATTTACTTTATTTATTTTTTAACATTAATTTTGGTTGGAACAATAACCTGCTATTGCTAATTGAATCTATTAAGTCTTGACTCTCAAATATGCATCAACTTTTATCTGCTGAATTTTAGAAACATATGTATGAATGAAATAATTATTTAAACGACATGCTATAAATTGTGAAATCAAATTCATTCATAACGAATTTTCATTTTAAATAATTCCCTCAATAAAAGTCAACTCGTTTAAATAAAAATATGTATTCATATAACTTTTCTCTTTGCTACTATTTCAAATATATATTTTTCATTCTTATTAGTCAATGTGATAAAAACCGATACTTAAAAACACCGATACTCATCAAACACCCATTGCTCTAATACACCGGAATACTTAATATCACCGAGGTTCAAATATATGTACATTCAACACTGATTTTCCTTTCTTTAACCAAATGCACCGATTTGATCGTATGATACATGCATACAATAATTTTCATTCAAATATTCGTGTTATTAATTCTATAAAACAAATATGAACTATTTCATATTTGTCAATATTTATATGTATTTAAAATTGGTACTCTGATAAACATTGAAATTATTGAAAACCACTGATTTACACAAAACACTGATACACTACGCCAATTACTCAAATGTACTAATCTAACCAAAAACACCGATTTACTCAAAACTACCGAAATGCTCAAAAATACCGAGCTATTCAAAAACAACAAAATACTCAAAAACACCGATCTACTCAAAAACACCGATTTACTCAAAACACCGAAATACTCGGAAACACCGATTTAGGTAAGCAAAACATCTACATACATATTTCCTACTCGCATTCAACTATCTATCTACCTACATTTTTTTATATTTGGTTCCTTTTGACTTATATAAAATAAATGTATAAATAAATTAAATAAAATTAAATGTATAAATTTAAAAAATTAATCGTTTATATCATTATCTCTTTGACCATTATTAATTTTATATTATTGTTCGATATAGTTAGTTCTTTTAGCAAATGTAAAAAATGTGAGTCGAAGTATAAAAATTTAGTTAATCAAAACCATTTAGAAACTGAAAAAAACATATCCAGATAAATGTTTTGATGTAGTATAATATGTAAATGTGGTATTTTTAATCCGATAGTTTGGAAATTACTCATTTAAGTTCGAACATTTTGAGTATTTGGTTAATAATATCGGGTTAGAGTACGTTCAAACATCACTAGGTTCTTTCCGCAGATAAACTGTAACGCTCATGACAGTTTCTCATGGTAAATAATTTTTTTTTTTTTTTTTTTTTTTTTTTTTTTAAAATTATTTATTTATTACAACTGATTTACAAATCATCTAGTAATATATCTTGCATTATTATTTAAATTCACGATTAAGGGTTTATAGCCCTTAGGCTAGTACCTTTTACATAATTTTATTATATTTTTTAGCCGATTCAGGTTGGATCTAGTAGATCAAGTGGTTTCTTTCTTCGCAGCCTTCTTACTGGATTTGTGTCATCCAACATTCGGCGAATTTCAGCATTTTTATGTTGACTAATCCGTTGCATGTGTTGTCTTGCGTATTTATTTATTTCTACGTTAACGAAATCCATCTTCAAATCTCTATGGATGTTGTCATTTCTCACGTACCACGGTGCATTTACTATTCCACGTAGGACTTTGCTTTGAAATGACTGGATAATATTGATGTTTGTTTGCTTTGTACAGCCCCAGAGCTGGATACCGTAAGTCCATACAGGCCTAAGAATTTGCCGGTACAGTAGCAATTTATTATGTATAAGCTCAGAACTTCTCCCTAAGAGCCAATTCATCTTTCTGTATCTAATGTTTAATTCTTCTTTTTTCTTTTTCACATGCTCTTTCCATTTTAGTTTCGCGTCAAGAGTCATGCCTAATTATTTTGCTGTGTTTGCATATGGAATTTGCTGGGAGTTTAGTTCTACTGGTATCCAATCAACCTTTTAGTTGGTGAAATTTACATGAATAGATTTTGCTTCATTCAGTTTTATTCGCCACCTTTTCGTCCAAGTGTTAACCATATTAGTCGCTCTTTGCAATTTGCTTGTGGATTCTTCTATATTATCAGCAACTGCTAATATGGCTGTGTCATCTGCAAACGTTGCTATAGTTGTCTCTTCTTCCGTAGGCAGATCAGAGGTATATAGTCCATGTAAAGTTGGTCCCAGAACGCTACCTTGTGGTACCCCTGCTGATATTTTCTTCATTTCCGAGTATTCACCATCTAGTTTAACACGAAAGTGCCGGTTAGCTATGTAAGATTTAAGTATTTTATAGAATTGCTTTAGTAAATCTCGTTTAATTTGTATTTCAAGTCTTTATGCCAAACTTTATCGAAAGCTTGTGCTACATCCAAATAAATACTAGAACAAACTTTCTTTATTTCAAGTACATCTTCAATTAGGTTTGTAATCCGATGCACTTGCTCGATTGTTGAATGATTTTCTCTAAAGCCAAATTGATGAGGTGGAATAAGATTTCTTTCTTTTTAATACTTAAGTCTGAATACTGTGTTAAATATTTGGAGAAGCTTTCGTATTCCTTTTTCAGGTAGGGCTTTTATTATTTGTCCTGTAATTAAGTCATATCCTGGAGATTTCTTTGCATTTATGTTAGTTTTGATTTCATCTTTTAATTCTTGCACTGTGACAGCAGCTATATTATAGTTGTCCACTTTATGTACTGGTGGTATGTTTTCACCTACTGTTTGTCTAGGTAGAGCCTGGAACGTGTTTTCAAGATGAGTTGCAAACAATGTTACTTTCTGCTTTGCGCTTATAGCCCAAGTTCCATCATCGTTTCTAACTGGAGACATTTGAAGTTTAGGTCGTTTTAACATTTTTGTTGCTTTCCAAAGGGAAAACTCGGTATCTTTTTCTCCAGACAGGCTACTTAGGTATTTATTAATGGATTCATTTTTGATTTCATTTATTAGCAGCTATAGTTTGTTGGACAAAAAGTTTAAAGTAGTTTTATATTCAGGCGCTCGATTCCTTTGCCAAGCTTTTCTTGCTTTTCGTTTTGCTGCTACCAATTCCCTAACTTCCAAGGGATAAATAACATTCTTGCGTGTTTTTGTTGTATTTGATGATGTACTACTCCACGCCGCTTGTTGCATGACGCTGTTAAATTGTTCTATTTCTTCTTCTAGCTGTATCGGATTTGTAATTGGCACTTGGGGATTAATATTATCCTCAATTAGTTTCTGAAATTTTTCCCAGCAGGTTTTGTTGTTTGTTAGCCATGGTGGACTTGTTTTCTTAACAATCGTTGCACTGATCGTCAAAATAACAGGTTTGTGATCTGACATAATCCCGTCGCTGCTTTCTAGGTATATGTAATTATCGTCTATACCTTTGGTGACAAAGAAATCTATAAGATCGGGTAATTTATTTCTATCCGTAGGCCAATATGTTGGTTGATCTCCGGAGTGAAAATCGCAGCTGCATTGTTGTCCTGCTGCAAGCAACTCTCTTCCTTTTTTACAGGTTACTCTTGATCCCCAGAATGTGTTCTTTGCGTTTAAATCACCTCCTATTATGAAACAAGATCCAAGTGATTTAAATAATGTGCAATAGTCTTCCTTTAGTAGATTAAATCTTGGAGGGCTATATATTGACGATACGCTATATTCTTTATTGTTATTTATATATACTTTTATTGTGACTAATTGCATAAATTCTTTTTCAATTTTAAGGTCTATATAATGTTTGATGTTTTCTTTAATTACCACTGACGATCCTCCTCTTGCTCTTCCTGCTGGATGAATGGCATGATAACAGCTGTATCCATATAATTTGACATATGAAGTTTTAGTAAAATGGGTTTCATGGTTAATAATGTTATCACTATTATTTGCAATGATCTTTGGCTTAACCAATTGTAAGTATTTAGCAAAATATTTCATTTCGTTTCAGGTGTCAATTGCTGCAACTATTTCTTCACTAATTTTTTTTATAGATATTTCTCGAATTACTACACCTAATAAATAAAATGTTATTGGGAGTAACGCTATCACAGTTCGTTGTTCATATTATTTTCTGGGTATCTACACCATCGAAAGAACCACTTTTCCATTAGCTTTTTTGTTAGAGCTATTGCAAGCTGGTCACCTTCATAATATTTTTCCTGTTTCTAGGGTCTCTAAAGAATGACTTCGTTATGTTATATTAATTTGATATGCAGACATGGTTTGGGATAAGTCACTTGAAAGAAACGCACGTACGTTTCTTTCAAGTGACTTATATTAGAGTTTTAAGTAAGATATGGTCACTCTCGATGCAGAGAAAATAGCGTGGTTTCTTTCCCGGTGGTGACCAACAATCACAATTGGGTGTTTTTAATGTGTAAGTGTATGTGGATTGAACCGTGGGTCCTAGTGACATTGAGCTCTCTGAATTATTTCCACCTTCTTTAATTTTGTTAAGATTACCTTATCTTCGAAGAAATCGTAGCATAAAAGAAACAGTTTAAGTAAGTGGTATCTTATCGATCAGCAACACAGTTCTGTTATTATTCATGTAATAATTAATCCAAAAAGATCGATTTTTCTTTTAAAGCCACATCTTTTCAATGCTATAAATGGCTAGCTCACTGAATTTACCTTAACATTGTACCTATATAAATATATAGCTTAGCTCCACTTTTCGTTTTATCGAATGTCCATTTGCAACGCACACACACACACAAAACTAAAACGTTAGGCAATATAACCAACCTAGAAACGTTATTCGACTAGCTATAAAAACCAACAACAAAAGCCGCATTTACCGCAGCAATATTTTTATGTATGTACATGTATAAATGAAAATATGCTAATGAATTAATTAACACCATGCAATCTAATTTATTACAAATTTTCACTCATAAATTTTTTTGTTTTATTTTTCTCCGTTTGATTTAAAAATAGAAATCCACAGAACAATCTATCCTATATAGCTATAGCTACCGAAATTGCCTAAAATAATTTCGATTGTAATTAAAACGACATTCCTTTTGATTGTGAGTATGTGTATGTGTGTGCGCGCGCGAGCTTTCGTTTTATAATTAACCAAATATAAGTACAAAATAAAAATTGCATTAAACGAAACGTACACAGATACACTCTTAAATATTGGTTTATTGTTTTGCGAAAAAGCTTTTGTTCAAAACAATTTGGTAAAGGCTAACCCTTTCATGTGTTTTGTTAAAAACAAACCAAAGCTTTAAAACTTCGTGAGACCAAATATTTTTTTTTTGATAAAGTTTATATATTTATAAACATAATATTTTTACAAGGTACCCAGTCAAACTGTATACTATAACTAGTTTAACTATGTGTGTATATAGTTGACCTAGATAGATTGCCACATGTTATATTAATTAGGATATCCCCTTGGTTTCACTTATATGTTATTTCTCTAAATGTTACTGCTCGAACAATTGGTTGAACTTAAACATTTTGTTCATTTCAATAAAGGTCACATTGTTATGTAATGTTACCAAGTTGCATTAGGAGCAACATCTCTTTGAAACTTTGTTTTGTAACTGTGTATGGGTTTGGTCCAATCCTACGGCTGAATTCCTCACGATTAACAAACTCATTCCACTGTCGCGCGGTGAAGTTGATCGATTGCTTTCTGTGTTTGTTTCCTCTTATATCACTTTTTTCTCAGTAATCTATAACCTGAAGTTCGCTATCATTGGCATTGTAATAAGTATTACCCTATGCACACATGATACGTTTATTTTTCTTTGAGTAGATGTCACTGCTGTACTATATCATATTCGAAAAATATTACATATTAAAATATAAATCATTTGTTTTTACATTTAGCTTATTATGGGGAGGGTTATAATTCTGCCAAATCGATTGATGTAGAACCTATTGAAGATCAGATATATATATACATGATGACTCATCAAATTTTATGGGCTTAAAGCTTTCTGTCAAACATCAAATGTTGTTCTTATATAGTTGCGCTCACAACTCTGTCAAACTTGAAAGTACACAATGGCCTTTGCCAACACTTCGTTATGAATGCTTTGGGAACAATCCAGCAGACTTATTTAAATTGTTGACTCAATTTTTCTTTAATCTTATTCAAGCATATAATTTTTAACTTAATCTCTAATTCTATCATTCATAATTTTACCATCTATAATAGTGGCCCATCTCACGTTTGCAATTTAATTTGTCTCTAAATTTGGAAACGAAAGAATATTTTCAAAGCGGCTTATATTATTAGAAGGAGTATTTTTTACCGGTTTTTACAGGTCTTTGTTGGCCCGTACCGTGTCAACAATCTGACTCCATCGGTTTCAATCACGAGCCAGCTCTTCATACTGTTGCAAGCAACCAGAATATGCCATATCGCTCTCTACGCCGTGGAGTCCGTATCATTCGATTCGGATCCGCACGTAGAACGTGACCGTGCCAGCGTAGTTGCTCCTTTGATTTCATGCATGATATCAGGAATTTACATTAAATTCCTGATCTCGTGATTGAAACGAACTCAGTATGTGCTATCAACGTCGTGTTTTGGGCCATATATCACACGCATAATTCTTCTTTAGAATGTTAGAAGCCCTTTTTTCGTACTCATCAAGATATTTTGATTTGGGAAGTGGACTTAGAGGCTATAAAACCCGATTTCCAGCGACTAGGTGAACCTATATATCTTCCCGCACATTATTATCGTGAGCAATCAAAGATCTAAGATACTTGAATCTTATTACTCCTTTAAACGTGTGGTTACCACTACTGAAAGAGTATACATACATTGCCATTATGGAACACAGTTTCATTCAAATGACTCACGGTTAGCTTTACAGCATTCTATTCTGTGAACTAAATTTTTCAAAATATTTTCGATTGTATGGCCTTCTATTTCATCTATAGAAACTTCGATTTGATCTTTCTCTGGATGGTTGTGGAAAAGACCGATTGGTTTGGTTGATAAGTTTCTTGGCTTTCTGTTGAAACTAAATGTCGTGTGTGTCATCCACTTGAATTCTGGAAAACTAAAACTTGTTTATCATGGCTCTCCATTAAATGTAAGGATGGCTCCGAAAAATTAATCACTGTGCTGCCGTACAAAATCACAACGAAACAGTAACTCTTTGTAGGTGCATCGCATCGGTTTCGCCTTTGTTTCGTGTGGATACATTTTTTTTTTAAATTAAAGAAGGCGGAAATTATTCCAGAACTCAATGTCACAAGGAGCTCACGGTTCAACCCACATACACATACAGATTAAAAACACCCAATCGTGATTGATGAATGGTCACCACCCCGGGAATCGAACCTGAGACCCCCGAATGACAGAGCAAGTACGCTACCTTCTCTGCTAGGAAAGCGACTACATTTGATTGTTTATCTTGTAAATAATATTTTTAATATTTATTGAGACTATCGGCATTGTATTGTGCATATTTTCGAAATTGGAATTCTTAAGATTAGATTTGAACCTATTTTTATTAATTTTGAAGAAATTTGGTTTATTTTGTATGCACCTTACTGGTTTCTTAATTTTTTACTGCACGATAACAATCAATGTCAATTTTTACATACAGCTTATAATTTTTATGAAGTGATCCTGAAGATCTCGGCCATTGAAACTTAAATGCCTATATGCTTTGCATCAGTGAAATTTAAAGGCCCATTCTTTTTTTCCTGTACCTGTCCAACTACATCCACTTATTGAGATTAAATATTGCAGATTTAATTTGAACGAGTTTCTTAATCTCCGTCCAAATTTGGCTGCGTTTTGTAGTGTAATCTTTTTCTCTGTCCTGAGTAAAACTGGCTAGTCTTAAAACAATCCCTTGTGGCACTCCAACTTCGATATCTTTGATTTCTAAATTGGCTTAATCCTGTTTAAGACAACTGTCTCTATATGAATTGTGTATGAACAGTTGAATAAAACGGTCGAGTTAATAATCATCTACTTAAATTTTAATATACTTTCGGTTCACATTTAATCCTAAAAGGATTTTGCTATCAGGTAAAACTCAGGTGCTTCTTTGGATTTATATTGTCTTTTATTAAGTTGATTTCTTGATCTTCATTGTATTATAATATTGTTATAAATGTTCACTTCTTGATAAAAAACATAATACAATTATTTTTTGCGAGATTTGCATTAACAGCTTCCCATTTAAGATTCCCCTACGTGGCAATCTTACATTTTACACTGGTTTGCTTGACTCATTTCTTTAATGTTCATTTTATTACGTTTCTTCTGCAGTTCTACATAGCATGCAGCATCTATACTTTATAGATGTTTTTTTCCTTAGAGTAGTATAAATGTTGATTTCGTAGACCTCATTGGAGTCCGATGTAATCCGCCTCACTAAATTGACGTTTCCACAAGCACTTTCCAATTTCCATGGTTCAGTCTGACTTTCGATTGATATCAGCATTCGTACTTCTCCTTTGAGATTCTTAGATAACCCAAGGACTGATATGTTAAGAAAGGCTCTTATTTCCGCCTACATCGGATATGGTTTTATTGTGTATTAAATGGTTTTAATGCGGTGTTTAGCCAACTGATAAAAGTGGAGAATGCGTGAGCCATAGTGGTATTGGGTGAGATTAATTCAACCCCCATAAATACTCTGTGGTCTTAAATAAGTAATTGGCAAAAAAAAATTTGTCTGTATAGTGAAAGAGACCGTGAGCACGATAAGCGGGAAAAATGAGTTTTAGAATGATATAGTTGTAGGGCTTCAAAGTAGGGTACATACCAACATTGCGCTTGAATATAAATGGATATATTTTTTAGTATATGTAATTCTAGATTACATCGCGCTCCTTGTTACCTTACTGTGTGAATATGGAGGGATCTAATACGGGAATGAATGAAGTTGTCGCAAAAATTTTGTTTGAGAAAATCGGTCAACAATATTCGCAGGGCGCTATGATTTATACCAGAGCCATCAAGATGGCTCTGTTTATACAGATGCTGATATCAATGATAATGAATTACTCGTAGTTGCTATAGTGTTTTTATGTCAAGTGCACATTCGGTAGAATTAGTTAAAGTGGATACAAGCATCTGTATAATGAACGCTAACTAATCGGAATATTTGAAGATATAAAACTGGCCGTGAATGATGGGAACAATGTTTGATTAAATGAGGAGGTAAAATATAATGTAATGTATGTATGTGGATATGATTTTGGAATATATTCGAATGTGACAATATGACGTGACAGTACATTTACCTCTTTAGGTTCTTTTCTGTAGAGATAAATGGCCATTAACCATTTATCTTTGCTAGTCATTTCACCAGATTTCGCTTTATATTCTTGATGTTTACTGGTTATTTCTAGTGCATATACATATTTATTGATTGGTATGGCTTTTCTGTTCCCTGCTTCCTTGCTGCCAATCGTTTAACACTGTTTAGTAGTTTTACTGATCTTTGCAAACGTCGAATATTATAAAAAAAGTTTAGTTTCTTTTCTATGACCAATTTTTCATCTTCGAAGGTAATAAAGGGGTTTGCAATAAGAGGTTTCATTTTGACTATCTAGCCTGCTATTTGGGCAGCTGTCAATTTTGATGCTTTCATCTTTTGACATTAAAAAAGCAAAACCTACACTATAACTGAAAATGGTATGATAGCTTTAACAACGCTTGGAAATTGTTCAAATTCACTTCAAAAATGGTGAAAGTTTTGTAAAATTAAAGCTCTTTTTACTGTCGTAAAGCACTTTCTCGACTGAAAGTATAGTAATACTGGTGGAAAAATTTGATTTGATTTATTGTGAAGAATCGAACCCGTGTTCGTCACTCAAGAACAACTGAGAATATTGCTATAGAAAACTCAGGTTGGCCGCTTCCTCGTCAATCTTTGGAACTAGACATTCCACAAACTCAAGGAAGTCAATCACCATAAACGTCGTATCTTTGCTGATTGGGTCCTTCAAATGCATCAAAATGATCCGGATTTTCATCGAATGAAAGTGGTCAGTTAACTGATATCGTTTAAAATATTAATGGCACACCTTCCAGTACAATAAAATAAACATTCATTGATTTCTCTTAAAAAATATTTGTTTTTTTTAAATATCATAATGAAACCTCTTATTGGAAAACCCGATATTTATTTTTGCCAGACCTTCTTGCAAAATGAGCTAAACTATTCAAAACATGACATATGTTGCAATAACGTTCACTTATCCGCTATCTTCGGTAGTGTGCTCTTTAGCGGTTACGCACGCAACCAAAAAGTGAAACAAAAGTGAAATTTGATTGCACAGTGATTATTATATAGTGACGCCTTTGTTCCAACAACATCAACCCCAAAAATAAGAAACCGATGACTATATAATTATATAATAATTATTATTAGCTAAATCTTAATGTAATTAAGTACACAGTAAACTTTTTATAGTTTTTTCTAAACTGAAAAGCACACGAGACATAAAAAACCGCTTTGATTGAAAAGAAAAAAACGAAACGTAAAAGTTTGATTATGCTTTATTGATTTCTTTATGAAGCTTTTGTTTTCTTTTATTTATTGTGATTTCTTTTAATGTCAATATCGTATTAAGGAGGTGTGGTACATGTATAAACTAATAATAAACTATCCGTGTGGATTTGTTGGTGGGTCGAAGGTAAGAAATGCATTTAACCCTTTTTTTATCGATGCGAGAATTGGTCATGGGACAAACAAAGACGTTTATTTTCGGATGATATTGTTTAAGTGTACGTGTATTTGTTATAATGATTTTACGTTATCTACATATTATATTGATCTTGAGAGACCTTAACTTGAAATGGGCTATTAAATCTTTACTCGACATGACTATTTTGTGCGGTGAATTGAAATTCATTTAATTTTTTATAAATTTAACGTGTGCGTAACGATTTATTTACTCGATGGAATTAAAATTTCAAATATAAAAATTAATTAGTGTTTGGAATTGGTGGTTAGCTTTTGTAATTTAATTGGCACGTTATGTACGGTCGGATATTTGTATGTATATGTGTGGGATCGTATATAAACGATGGAATTAGCTAAATTAGTTTTGAAAAAAGGAAAAATTTGTGTATAATACCTTGGATGGTATTCTGTGTTGGTTTGATGTTCATTCTCGATACCTCAAAGGTCATTTTAATGCCATTTTGTATGGTAACATAGATCACCATATAGTTGCCTCGTTATTGTTGAATCACTGTATTGTGTATGCTTTTGAAGTCCAATTTTTAAGGTGACGTCGTTTCTGTAGTTTCGAAGAAATTCAAATTTTGTAATGATGCTGCCCAATAGTTTCATAATATTTGTATAGCTAAGGCATAAGAGTTTGGTGCACTTTAACCGTAAAATAAATTGGTATTATATTCAAAGATCACTTTGTTTTATATTTTGATTAAGATTAAAATAACGTCAGTTGGAGAAGAAAATATCTGGTTTGAATCTGGATATGAGGCTTATGGCAAATTGTTGTATTCATCATCTGAATCTGATTACAATGAGTGATATGGGTAATCCATCTTCTTTATTAGTGCTATGATAAGAATTTGGGAATTGGTCAGATGATGTACGTAAATTGGACTCGTTAATGTTGAAAGCGAATTACAAAATGGTCAAGACTGTTTCGGCTGCAAAACAACAAACCAAAATATCTTTATTCTGAATCAGGTTTCTGTATAATATTTTGGAATTTGCCTTATATTGTAAAATCTCAAACATCAATGGTATCCATCTTGCATACCCAAATGTGGTGTCATCGATAGTAAAGGATGTATTCATCTTATTAAAAATTACTGTGTTAATGCTTTCCTATTTATTCTTAAATTCCTAACTGTGAAATTAGCTGCTTATATTCACTTTGAACGTTTACTCACACTAACAGCATTTTTAAGAGTTCATCGATTGGTTCACAAAAAAGAGATTTTTGGCTGCTTTGACTAATTAGATGAAATTTAATTATTGTGTGAGCGTTTAGGTATTATTAACAATTAGTACAACAATATGTTCTCTAATCTTATCATCAATTATTATCTGCATATACAAGAATTTGATTGGATTGTTCGATTGTTTGTGATAACAAAAAATAATCTGTTTTCGATTATTTGTGGTAACTTTTTTTTAACGTTTTTTTACAGTCATTGTTGGCCCGTACCGTGTCAACAATCTGACTCCATCGGTTTCGATTGTGAGCTAGCTCTTGATACTGTTGCAAGCAACCAGAAGATTCCAGATCGCTCTCTTCACCGTCGAGCCAGAGTACTCGCTGTTACTTTCATGCACGATGTCAAGAATTTGTATTAAATTCCTGCTCTCGAGGTTAAAACAAACTCGGTATGTGCCATCAACGTCGCGTTTTGGCCCATATTGATCCGTCTTGATCCCTAAAACCATAGATCAGATATTTGGTTTTTGAATCATTAATTTTGAGACCAACGGACGCTAAACACTGTTTAAAGTTCTCGATAGCCTGTTCTCAACTTTAATACAGCATTGTGACTGCGTTACTGTCATTTTATACAGTTGTACGTATTTGTTTGGTATTCCTAAATATTCAAGCGCATACCATAGAGTCTTTCGATTGATCGAGTCATAGGCTAGCTTGGAATCTAGAAATACCTGGTGTACATCGCAAGATGTTTCGTAGTACTTGGAAAGAATCATCCGTAGCGAAAAAACTTGATCAGTGACTGACCGATTTGGACGGAATCCTCCTTGGTAGTCACCAAAAATTTCCTCCGCCAGAGGAGTGGTAACATTTAATATAAATACAATTAGGTTACAGTCTTGCAAACAAAACTAAAACGTATAAAGATAAAAGTGAGATAAACTCGATGATTCTATCGATATGAAAAAATAGCCTTAATAATTATTTTAGATATATTATTTGAATGTATTGTAATTTCAAATTGTTTGCTTGTATGTTGTAATTCGCTAGACCGGTTTCGATCTGATGATGACGTCATTGAATGGCTGTGTGATCGAAAATATGAAATCCATCTCATCGGGCATATGCTACCGAACTTGATGTTCATACTGAGCTCTTCGTATGTGTATGTTCAGTCGTGACGCGATAGAGTGTTAGCGAATTACAAGAATTTAACTCGAAATGTCAATTTTCTTAATTGATTGATTGTGGTGTGATATCAGATAATCGTATTTTGCGAATTATTACTGAACGCCACACTGGTATGGATTCAATAAAAATATTCAATTAAACATTCAATCTTAAAAATATCTGAAATTGCCATTGAAATCAAATTTATAAAAGGAAACTTTCCTTGAACTCAATTGACTGGAATCAAAACTTGTTTGGAAGATAATAACTACCCTGAATCGACTTCGTGTTGGAAAATAACTTAATTCAAGCAACCCTATTTTCCACTTTTATAAGGTCTTTACAAGACGTAAACATGACGTTCCTATTTCTGAATATAGATAGCGACAGTCATAATGGTTTGTACCCATTAGAAACAGGACAACCTCGTCTCATGTGGCTTATCAAAAAACTTTACTGGAATAATAGTAAGCCAGATTCTGGTTCTTCTTATACTATGCTAACCATGTTTTCGAGTTGTCCCATGTTTGGATTGGAATTTCGGAAAAATGTGAACTGCCAGAAATACAGGGGTGGAGTAGCAAAGTCGGCTGAGCACTTCTTGTGTTCCTGTTCAGCATATTCCTTCCACAGACTGCGTTGCTTTTGATTGTGATTCTATTGCAGATCAACTAACGACCTTGAAGAAACCAGACACAATAAACCAATATACAAATACAGGGGTGGAGTAGCAGGAAATAGAGGGGTGGAAATACAGGGGTGGAAATACAGGGGTGGAGTAGCAAAGTCGGCTGAGCACTTCTTGTGTTCCTGTTCAGCATATTCCTTCCACAGACTGCGTTGCTTTTGATTGTGATTCTATTGCAGATCAACTAACGACCTTGAAGAAACCAGACACAATAAACCAATATGATTGATTGAGGTAAAATAGTTTCAATATATGCTATCCCCAAAATTGGTAACATTGTTTGAAGTTGAAAACAGAATCAGTGAGTCATTGAAACGTATCAAATGATTATAAATAATAATGAACTAGCGCATATAGCACTATGTTAGTGACTCACAAAATGGGTCGGCCCATAGCTCTGTACAACAATAGGGACTCATATATATTTTCATTCGATTCACCGATCCCATTCAACTGAGGTAACATCCCTTTAGTAACCTTTCTTTTTCAGAATTCAAACATGATTCAATTAACATAACCATGTAACAAGGAAAACCAACTGTTAACAACGGTTTTAGTAAATCTTGTCCCTTAATCGGTTGTTTGTGATAAATAATTATTAAGGATAACATTTTTTCAGCTCTACTCTCAATGGTTGTTGTCACATTTGCTTACTTATTTGCATACAAATGAAAAAATCTAAATATTAGATCAACAATAAAACAAAGTATCTGTATATGCATGTATAAAATGTTTATCTTCACATCACGATAGTTTATCACAATTGTTAATATCCACTTGAAATATACTGTCGCAACATCATCATCATCATCTAAGGCTAAGCGAAGTTAATTCATCATAATTACGTCAGGCGTATAACAACAAATTCTGAAAAATTTAACTACATAAATATATGATAAATCCTTGAAAATTTGCCAAAAAATTAGTTTCTAACAATTATGTAATTTTATAATTTCGGAGGTTTTTGTGGTGTTCAGAAATTCAAATTAATTAATTAATTAATTAATAAATATAAATTTATAAATATATATATATATATATATATATATATATATATATATATATATGTATATAAATATATATATGTATATATAAATAAATATATATATATATATATATATATATATATATATATATATATATATATATATATATATATATATATATATATATATATATATATATAAATATATATATATATATATATATATATAAATATATATATAAATATATATATATATAAATATATATATATATATATATATATATATATATATATATATATATATATATATATATATATATATATATATATATATATATATATGGGAAAGTATTATTTCATTATTCGATGATGATCGGTGGAGTGGATGAACATCGTTTATGTGACCCTTGGTAAACTGCAGAACCTGGATCGACCCATCTTTCATGTATACATTCCAATTTACGCAAATTGAATCTGTAGTAGTATACGTACTTAATTTGACTGCGGTATAAGATCGGATGAAAATAGTAAACTTCGGAAAGCGCGCAGAGATATGTAGAACATAAATTGTTTTAATTAATGTTATCATTGCTTCGTAATGTATTATCAACGTTCCAGTAATGTTCCAGTGGAAAAGTAATATTATTTCGTTTACATATTATACACAAGTCTAATAGTAGAACCATAACGGCAGGTAGCGTTCAATGTACGAAAGTATAATATACTCGTAGTATAGCAAAGGTATAATGTACTCGTATTCAAAATAGCAGAATATAGAAATTTATCAAGACGCTGTACTTAGAGGCTCCAGGAAGAACCCGAAGGTTTCAAATTGTTTTATTAGTTAGAAACAGATACATATAATCACAGCTACGCGGCTAAATGTAGAACCGCTTCGATTTGTCGATCAAAATTATTATTTTTTTGTTTGTGTCAAAAATAAAAAAATTTTACTTTCTTTGTATCGACAGTTTTGATAAAGATTTTGGATAGAATATACCAGAGCCATCTAGAATTAACGAGGTCAGTACTCAATTTAGCATGCAATCACAACACATTTTAACTGAAATGACTTCAGTTAATCTAGGATATGTTTATCGCCATCGCAACATATAGGAAAAGCATTTGATGAAATTGAATCGAGTGATGCCTCTGCTTTGGTTTGTAGAATTATATCAGTATACCTACATATCAACAATAATTTTTATACAATCAGCTAATACCATTTAGATTATGATCGAATGTTCAGGATTCGACCTCATATAAAACATTTTAATAATACTTTCGGTTCTAAGTTTTCTTTTTAGCCATGCAGTGTTTATTTTAAGGCAAACTTTATCTTAGAGAATAAAAACTAAACGAGGATATTCTCAGGAGTGTGAGGTAAAATTTGGCCATATGTACGACAAGACACAAAAAACATATGGCTTCTGTCAACATAAGTTGACACGAAGCTTTTATTTCTAGTAAAACCATCTTACATTTATAACTAAAAAAAACAATATGAAATCAAAAGACTATGTATTCGTAATTAAAGAGTAGAGCGTGCATTTGGAAAGGATATGATGAATAGATTGTAAGGTTGCTTCACAGAATCGACTAAGTGGATCGAAGGTGGAATACTGAAACAACTTCACGTTTCGAACCATATTTTGCCACTTTAGATGTCTAGATATGTTAAATTACTTTTCCCAACAGATCAGGTTATCGGAATTTAAATTATCCAAATAGAATCTGAAACACAATATATATATGTATATATATATATATATATATATATATATATATATATATATATATATATATATATATATATATATATATATATACATATATATATATATATATATATATATATATATATATATATATATATATAAATATATATATATATATATATATATATATATATATATATATATATATATATATATATATATATATATATATATATATATATATATCATTATATTCACTAAATTTTGGTTTTTTGTGCTGGTCCCTTCTTTATACTGACAACTACCTTTTTCATATGAACCATGTCTTCGGATTTCTTCGAATTCGTTTGGTGTTGATGGTTAATGTGGTAGTGCGACTTATCTATTCACAACTATCCACAATATAGGCGATGACTGGCTTTTAATTTTGAAGATTATGATATATTATTAGTTGTTTATCAGAAGCTATATACTCTATAGCACTATAGTACTCCAATTAAAATATTTTAAATCTTAATATGATTAATAGGATTATTTAACAATCATCAGCAAATTTCAAATTATATTTTAATCATTGAAAAATATGATTTCTGGTAAATATTTTTATTAAGATGAACACCGAGCTCTTGGCAATCATCAAACATTTTTATATCGAGTGTTAGTCAAAAACATCAAAGTTAAAAATAATGTGTTATGTGAACAGGTGTTCAAAGTAGTATAGGAATGACATTACTTGCCACTCTTCATTTTTATTGCCTCTCAATTTGGACAACTTACACAACTTACTAACGCTGCCATCTGACAATAATTGCCAGTTGGGGACACTTTTAATATACGATTTCCACGAATATAAAGTTATTTGGTTAGTTAATGTGACATTTGGTTACAATAATGGTTACAATAATGTGACATTTTCTTTAGCCGTGACTTTATTTACATTGATGTAACAAGTATAGCTTGAGAGCAGAATGTACTGTTTTTGCTCTATCCACTAAAGATGCAGCGAGTGTCTTCAGATTTATCTTTGACAATGATCAGTGAAATTAAAGACCAGTTTCACGTGGTGTGTGAAACAACAAAAAGTTACTTTTTTTTGCTGCAATTGCGAACATCTCGCTATCACAAATGACCTTTTCTTTGTTTGAATAACAATTGTCGTAACAAATGAAGTCAAATCGTTATTATTAAATTGTTGTTCACGTTGCATTGCATGTCATTATGAACTAAGTTAGTTAATGAACTGAAGTTAATAATATATTTATCGAAATCGATATAAATCGAAAATATTATGCAAGTAAATATTTACAGGGTGACCACTATACAGGGTTGTTTTTTTTTTTTAAATGCCAGGCTTGTATATCGAGAACGTTACTTCTAATTAAATTTTTTTTTAATTGATATTACTTGTAAGGTGTAGTGGTGAGCTTGAATGACCTGGAAACTAATTAGTTTCTGAGATAT
Source organism: Tipula lateralis (assembly GCA_963932295.1). Taxonomy (NCBI): domain Eukaryota; kingdom Metazoa; phylum Arthropoda; class Insecta; order Diptera; family Tipulidae; genus Tipula; species Tipula lateralis. The sequence goes on from OZ010736.1 coordinate 98,376,668, forward strand.
AAACCAAAATTAGGGTTTTTATATTAGATCCTAGAGTTCTTTATTAAGCAATTAAAAGTAAATAAATTTTGCTTACACAAAATGTTGTAAAGTGTAAGAGTTCAGAATAATGAGCAATTGATAGTGATATTGAGTAAAACAAATGAATTTCTCGCTGTTCTACAAAGTTATACCAAAGAGAAAAAATATAAAGAGGAACATCTTATATGAACCGCGATTGCATATAAACTAAAAAATTTTAAAGTATTTCTGAGTTATTTAGTGATGGCAAACGAAATAGATTAAACATATATATTTTATATCGTTTTCTCTTTCGAACGACAACAAAAAAAATATTTGACAATCTATTCTATTTTAGAATATTTCATATTATAATCGAATTATAATATGAAATAGTAAGCGACGTTTTTAAATAATCAAATATTTTTTTTGCTGTCGATCGAAAGAGAAAACGAAATAAAAAATATATGTTTATTCTATTTCGTTTGCCATCACCAAATAACTCAGAAATATTTTTAGTTTATATGCAACCGCGGTGCATATAAGATGCACCTCTTTTTATTTATTCTCTTTGGTTATACAGTGCAACAGCAAATAAAAATAGGTATGATATCAATAGTTCTTTGATTTATGATGCAATTGTTTATTTATTACATTCATTTGTTTGAGCTTTAGTTTGTGATACGATTACACTTACCTACAAAATTTTTTTTTTCATGTTGTACAAAAACGAGGAAACATCGAGATGGTGAGTCTCGACAACATGAATTAGATTATATGCGGCACGACATCAAGATCATTGAATTCCGAATAGGTGTATTTAAACATTTACCAGATAAACTTTGCACTAGCGAATCATAAGTAAAAAAATTGTTGTAGACTGTCTAGCTGAAGTATCACATAACCCAGACACATCAACACGAAATATCGCACGAGTTTGAGGAATATGTCAAACGACCGTGTTTTGCGTTTTGAGAAAGATAACACTTTTGTGGATGAGGCAACAAATTGATGGATTTCCAAATTTACAGACACGTTTAATAGTGACGGTAATGTGGATAGGACCTTATATTTAAATACCTTATTTGAGTGACGTAACTTCACATTCGATGCGTGCCATTGACCATCAACATCGTTGGAATGTACTCCTCATTTTCGTACAGCTTCTCAACAAAAATTAAATTCATTATTCGCAAATAAATAAATTGGAAGAAATGGCACTACTTTTTTTCAAGCACGGTCACTCAATTTAACATGTATGGATTTAAAGCAAAAACTAAAAATAGTTTAAGAAATCATACAATTCATCTAAATTTTGTAGGACGAGTAAAAAACGTTTGTAGTCAAAGGGCGAACGTTTTGAACATTTATTAAATGAATAAACATTTTATTGAATATCGGATTTCTGGATCGTGCAAATTCCCCTAAATGCTTAATCGGATGCTTGTCTGGACTGAGGTCGGTACACTTCATAGTCTGTTGGCAAGCACCATTCATGAACAGTCGAGTCGTTCGGACTGTGTAATACTAAGCATTGTCATGCATCAAAATGAAATATTCCTCTAGTATTTTACGTCACTCAGAGAAAAAATATAGCGTATTTTATTTAAAAAATATGTAAAGTTTACCTAATTATAGTTACGAATCCAACCAACCTAATGCTAGGCAAATAAAGCAAAATTGGAAATGTAAAATTTAGTATACTGCGAGGTAAAAGTAACATTTTGATCCTGCCCTTAGAACATTGCAGCATAAGTAAAATATGCTGTAAGTAAAGATCAACAGTAAAACAAACTAATTTTTACATAAAATTAACATAGCATTATGTGTAAAATAGAAATTGTTTAACTAGCTGCTATGCAATATTTACAAATTTGGCAAGTAACGATTACAATGATATATAGCAAACTTTAAAGCATGACAAGTAAGTGCATTTATTTTAAACTTAAATTGGTATTTAAAATTTACAAGTTACACTAGTCTCATTAACAATGCACATAAGTAAAATATGCAATCTTGATATGTAACTAAATTCAATTGTTTAGTTAAAAACGCTATATATATATATATATATATATATATATATATATATATATATATATATATATATATATATATATATATATGTGTATATGTATATATACATATATTTATATATTCGGAAGAATACACAGAAAGCTAATAGTTTCAAGTTCTAATGAAAATAAATATTTAAATTTTATTAATTTAAGTTTCAATTTTTTATTTAATTTATAATTATTTTATATAAGTTGACATTTAAAAATTAAAATATTTTATAAGTTGTATGAAAATCTCCAAAACTGCCTCCAACATAAATATGTCCATCAATAATTGTTCAGAATTTATAGTTTTATTCGTGTGCTTAATTAATTTAGCTCCAGAACTATTTTATAGAGAGCGGTCTTAGCTGACTGAAAAAATAATTGAAAATAAATACATACACATGGAAACATACACACATCCATTTATATACAGACCTATATATACGTAGATACACATATACGTAGAAACATTCATGCATAAATACTCATATATATATATATATATATATATATATATATATATATATATATATATATATATATATATATATATATTATATATATATATATATATATATATATATATATATATATATATATATATTATATATATATATATATATATATATATATATATATATATATATATATATATATATATATATATATATATATATATATATATATATGTATATATATACATATATACACATAAATAAATGCACACCCATGCAAACCACAGCCATATACAGGAAAGCCGTTTTCATCGGATTTTTTCATTTAGCCCACTTAGCAATAAGAAACACACATAATGCAGTCAGTCACACACAAAACACGCACATTTGCATTGGAAAAAATCTATTTTTGATAGAAAAAAAATAAGCATACTTATTATTTTTATTCTTTAAATATTAAAATTATTTATTTAGAAATCACATGACAAAGTTTAAGACTTTAAATGAAAACTAAATGATTTGTGTGGCAATTTTGTTTTCCAATATAAATTTTCTTGACTTGCTACGTTTTCGTTGCAATGTAGGAAAATATTTTAATGAAAACCAATCAAGTAGTTATATTATTATTGAGTATTTAATAGTTTACTCATGACCGCCCAGGTGGCGCAGTGGTGAAAGCTGTGGCAGTCGGAAAGAGAGGTACCGGGTTCGAATCCAATTCGGGGCAAGGTGCAAATGGGTTTTTCACCTTCGATCGTTTGGGTGGTGCGATCGGTGGTGTAAAATTGAATATATCTGGATCCCCTGTCGTGTTTAGAATCCATTGGCCATCTTCCATGTCAGTACTATAGGCTGACATGGAGTTATGCAATGCGCAGATGGTTCTACGACAACTCGGACCTATAGCCGTATAGAGGACTGGTTTCACAACCGACCGATCGCTGGTCTAAGTGCGATAAGCAGCCACAACGACCAAACCTATCGATACTTTCCTTTTATCAACTATTTTCAATGATATCTCTAAAAGTTTTAGTTTTTTCGATTTTTACAAGCCATTTTTGGCCCGTACTCTGCAACAATCTGACTCCATCAGTTTCGATTCTGAGCCAGCTCTTTATATATTGTTATATAAACATTTAAAAGATGCCATATCGCTCTCTTCTCCGAATAGGCATCGTAGCTGACAGTAACTTCAATAACAACACTGTATCATTCGGGTCTGATGAACACGCAGATCGTGACCGAGCCAGCAAACTGGTTGTCCTTTTAGCAATTCTTGAACTCGTGATTAAACAGAATTCGGTATGTGCATCAACGTCGTGTTTTATTCCACATTTAACACGCATACTCATCTGTTAAGGTCCAATTCTTGCATCCATACATGACACGGATTCTGATCAATACTCTGTACTTTAGCTTATAATTCAGCTTATACTGTTTATAACTTAACTTAATCTAATCACTTTAAATTTAGCAGTATGTCCCTTAATTTAAAATATGCACCAAGAAAGTTAAAAATAATTTCGTAAAAATGTTGATAAGTTTTTTCAAAAATATTTTCAAGCATGTAAATTTTAAGTAAATAATAATTGAAAGATACATACAACAGCAGTAACCTTTACTAAAGCAATAGTAAATCAGGTTTTAAAAATATTACATGTCAAATTTTGCTACATTTACGTAGCGTAGTTAAATCTTACTTAAATATTCTCTACTTTGCACATGTAAAGCTTATCAAAAAGTAAGTAATATTTACATTTTTCAAGTTACTATAGCAGCTTAGTAAATAACGCATTGCTTTTTTCTCTGAGTGTAGAGCACTAGACGATTTAAGAGAATGTCGTGGATATATCGGTTAGTGATCAGATCTCCACCAAGTACGAAAACCATAGTTTTTTTTGATTGAAGATACCAGTTTCCGGACAAAAAACGGATATTCTTGAGACAGCAGTTTTCTTAATGGTTAGCTGCTGACGAGCGACTTATCGTTTATTGCGCTCATTTTGCGGCTTTTTCTGGAGTAATATCCATGATTTTATGGGAACAACGAATAAGATTTGTTCATGTCTTATGATATTGCTGATGGCAACTATTGGTCAACTATTATTCAGGAGATTGCAGCACACTAATTTTTTCATCATTTTACAACGATTGCTTTAATTTGAAAAGTACTGTATCGGTTTTAATGATTAAAATGTTTTTGTAAAGAAATAGTTAAGCATTTTTGTGCTGAGACACAAAAGTTTGATTTACACACCGATTCCCTTAGTCGTGTCACTTAATTTGCCGTGACAGTTGTCGTGTCACTTCATCTATAAGTTTGTATTCTTCTAGTCGATTGAAGTGACCTGATGCAACGAACGTCAATCGCTGAACTAATCAAGGAATACTATATAATTTCAACTGAAAATATCGACTGAAATTTTCACATTTCAAATTTTTTTAACCGACTACTAGAATAAAAAGATTGTCACTTAAATTAATAATTGACGAACAAATTGACTAAGAGAATACCAATATTAGAGCTTCGAGTTGCGTTGATTCAACTTGCGCTGTTTTGATTTGCGTCTCGATAAAAATTAATACCATATTTTGTGTCGCATTTCGGAAACAATTTGAATTTATTTTCAGTAAAAATTGGGTTTTTTCAGAGCTATCTCGGAGACGACTCTGTTTTTGTACAAACCTTACAAAACGGAGCACATAAAGAAATATATGCAGTAAAATTAAAAAGTAAATATGGATTTCCTTTTATTGGTTTAACAATAATTTATGACGAAAGTTTGTCATTCATTTCTTAACTTTGGTGCGCATCGTGTCATATTTGAGCTCTGGCTAAGTTCCTTTAACAATTAATTTTGGCATGTACACACAAAACGTTTCAAAATCTGAATGTATAGTTCAATATATGGAGGTAAATTTGTTTTTTCAGAATCTAGTAATGAAACATTTTATTTAGGTTTCGAGTTGCGTCACATTTTCCTGGAACGCATTAGCATTAACATTAACATATATATATTATATAATATATATGTGTGAAAGTATAGAAACGTTAAATAGAACTTCCGTAACTCTTATATTAAATTGCACCCTTCAGACATAATTTAAGTTCCATCTCAGGAAAATTAAAAATGACAGAAAAAACGGAAATCTATTGAAAATGTAGCCTAGTTAAATTATATACAAAAAAATGCATACAAAGAAATTTTTTGCTTCTTAGTCAATGATATGCAGAATAAATTCCACCCGACATAACAGTCGTTCCTCCCTCATCATAACCTCAATTAATTATATCCCAAAATATAATTGTTTTCCACCATTTGTCTTTTGTTTATGCACAATAAAAAGATAGTAGATATATGTTGTTGTATTCAAATTATCCATTTTTTTGTTTAAACATGAGAGAAGAATGAAAAATTGCAGTAAAATTATTTTCACATGGAAAATGAGTACTGTCTCTCTTGAAAACTAACAGCAGGAATAGCAGCATCAGCAGCAGCACAAAATGAAAATAAATAAAATTAATTTTTAAAATTAATTTTTTGAAGTTTTTATTTTATTTTGCTTTTATATGGGGGTAGTGAAGCATGCAGCATGATGGGCTAGATTAAATAAATACAGTACAAAGGAAAATAAATATATACATTTCCCATGTTGCCAAAATGAAAATCATTTTGAAAACACAATAAATCATTATATTTATTCAAAACAACAGCAGTTCGTTTTTATAATCGATATATGACAATGTGTACACTCGTATCTAAAGTGGGAAAATCGCATTTGAATTTTCCAATTTGTGTGTTCATAATAATTTCCATGTTTTAGTTGTATTTTCTAGATTTTCATACATAGATTACTCATACACTTTTCGCCCTTTTTAAATAATTGAATAGTTTGAATGTTTGCATATTTCATTATAAATATGTACATTATAATTAATCTACCTAATTGATTTTCATATGACATACACACACACATACACACATTATGAAAATATAAATTAAAATGAAATGTTAAATTTGAAAAATGGAAAATTGTGTCACAATTTTTTTTTTGTATTTAATACAAGAGTAGCACGAGAGTATCATGCCAAATAACATGCTATACCATTTACCTTATGGTAATAAAACATTTTTGGTATTTTGCTGGTGTATGCTGTCAAATAGGATAAACGTTTGTCGTGAGCTTTTTACAAAATGAAAAGTGGCGTAATCATGTTCGACAAATTGATGAAAATATGATGTACATTGGCCAATAAATACAATGTTTGGTATTTTATGAGGATGTATATGTACATGTCTGAATATGTTATAACGCTAAAATGACATCAATTAGCATATTGAAAGCTTGCCAAATAAGTTCAACTAATGTTGAGCAAGTTTGTTGAATAAATTGACAAAATGTAACGTTATCTTACGAATATTTTGAACTGTCGAGTTGAGTCTTAGATAGTTTTGTTAATAGAGGTGCCTGTGATCATGGTAATGTTTGTAAAAATTCTATTTGATATAAGGAAGAGATAACACTTGTTAATTGGCTTGCATAAAGCATTGGCTTGCATAAAGATGAGATGTAGTGTCAAATGCGTAAATGTGACATGGAACAATATTATAAATGTGGCGTTACACCTCATCCATAAAGTAATGTTTTCTTTTAAATAATTTTCCAATTGATCCTTTTTTCACTTTTTTAGTAAACCCTTGTTATTCTCGTTGTCTTGATCGATTGTGAATTTTATATGGGTACACGTATTGCGAGTGCACCTCAAAGTGGTATTAATATCCAAAAACGTATACTGTTAAGTGTTCTAAAAATTTTTTTACAACGAAATTAAAAGACAGCGTGTGGCTGATTACAGGCTTATTTCAAATTAACGGCTTTGTTAATCGTCAAAATTAAACAAAATCCTCGAGTCAATGTTGAAAAACCAATGTATCCAGAACGTGCCACTGTTTGGGCTAGAGCCATCTTCACGCCATTCTCCTTCTAAAACGCGGCTGATCAGGCAGTAACAGTTAATGGTTTAGTTTTATCTTTATAAAAATTACTAGGTTTGAATGTGGATAACAAGTGCCTATAATAAGACGGTTTCACATGCCAAGCAGTTGAGAAAAAATTTAACTAATTCATAGGTCATTGAAAAGTATAATATAAGATTTTTTGAAGTCTAAAATCAACCAACGTATGACTATACCCTGTCTTGAAGGACGAAAATGAGCACTATATCAACGATATTCAGGCAAGCGGTTATAAATTTGGATGAAACACTTTGTATAAACCAAAAAGTCTTAGTCCTAACCCGATATTTACTATTCAAAACTGGCCACTAAACTGGTGAATTCTATTTTCTATCTCATCTAAGCTAAATACTTGCTAAATATTTTTTGAAAAACACTCTTATTATTTTAATGATTCCTTGATCACAGCTCACAAGTTATATACTTCGACATAGAGTGAAAGATATATTCATCTACATCACCAGTCTCAATGAAAAACATGCCGTTTGCATCCTTTCTCTATTGGAATTTAAATAAGAGCTTCCGCTCCTATTAATATGGCTATTTCATCAACCTCTTCAGTTAGAAGTGATCGAGATCAAAACTCACTTATTTTGAAATCGGTGTGTCTTAAAGCCATCCTGATATTTACATATGCCGGTATATATAGTTCCACTTGCTTTCGAAGTCACATATACGTGTTTATGGTTGATAAAGCAGAGTTTGAAATCCCAAGTTCCTTATGAACTTCTGTTTCTTAACACAAAATTAAAATCACTTGCTTGTTATTAAATATATATATATATATATATATATATATATATATATATATATATATATATATATATATATATATATATATATATATATATTAGATATATATATATATATATATATATATATATATATATATATATATATATATATATATATATATATATATATATATATATATTTATATATATTTGGAGAGATTGAAATTTTTTCTCCATAACTTATGCACAATTGGTCAATTGTTACATATAATTAAGTTATCCCATCTCTACAAGTGATCTAAAATGATTATCGATATCTTAAGATATTAACGTCGCGCTTAAAGCTATAACTTGGTCAATTTATAAGAAAACACATTTCATTAGATACTCCTGGGACCCATATGAAGTCTCGTTTCACTCAAATTGCCAAGTCGAGTCAAGGTGGTAATTTAGTCTTCCAAACAGGTTTCGAGAAACAGCAATGGAGTCAATTGTCATTAAAAATCAAATCATAATAAATTTATATCTCTTCGGAGAGATAGGATGGATTATTGATCTCATCTATGCGTTTCGGTGATACTAAATATTTATCAAATAACACATAATTTCTAAATAATTTATCTATCGCTCTTGGTATGTGAGACTTGGTTTTTAACCTCTAATTTTACTTACCTGTATTCTCAGGCTAATCCCTAGTGGTTTGCTTGGATTTCTAAACTCCTTTATTTCAGATAAATCACCACTTAGAGAACAGGAAATAAATCGATTGTCAGAGAGAGTCACTTTATCTAAGTTACTCTCCCACTTAGATATCGTGAGGCAAGTGTATAAAGTCAATTACTTCCTGCATTGTATTGATGCCAGAGAGGCCAGGTTTGATCAAGATCAATATATCAGAAGGCAGATATCTATTTAATTTATGTCCAAGAAGCCTCAACACAATTGGAGTTTGTATCGCATCTGGCAATGATTGGAATATCAGATCAATTTGGATCTGGATTTTATAACTTTAATAAACTTTTGAGTAGAAGGATGAAGTTTCAAATCATATTTTAGTGTTTACACAATTCCACTATAAAGTAATATGTAGTGAACTAGTGGTTGAATGAAGATTGAATCCGTCCCAAAACATAATAGAACATCCGTTGACTGCAGAAAATGGCAAATTTCGAGTGAAGAGCAATAGAAATTATTGGTCACGCACATACTTGCAATGCCGTTGGAAAGAAAGATGAAAATGAACAACTTAAATTTAGAAAGATAGAGGATTAGGGCATATTCTATTAATTTCATGATATGACCATACCTGAAGTTAGTTCGATCTTTATCCCAAGAAAAATTTTAATGTCAATATTTGAACAAAACCATCATTTCAGGATTAGTACACGATTTCTTACAACTCACTGATGAAAAATCAATTCTCTTTAGAAATATTATGTTTCAATCCCGGCCAAATGGTCCTAGAATACGTCTATTGGTATATTGGTTAGTATTGCGAGACCTTAATATATTTTCACGAGATATATTCTGTCACTTCATTGGAACTGAAAATTAAAAATGCGTTGTATGCTTGATTCATTATTTCACGAAGACTTCAGAATGATCCCGAAGCCTGATTTTACAAGTGGCCATGATATATTGTATTATGCTTGGATACGTTTGAATATGTTCAACATAACGAGTAAAAATAATATTCATTAGGGTGGATATATCAGAGCAAGGAGCGATTGGTGGAAGGTTCATCTCTCAACTTCAGCAACTCCAACTTCTAGATTAATGATGTTCTAACGTGTTGGTATTATTTTTATTATAACTGTTGCTTTTGTGATCGAGCTATACCAAAGCCCAATAGAGAAAGCTTTTATCCATTTCCTGTTGCATTCAGTTTATGAATAAACTATTTCTTACTCTAAATCAATCGAATGTTGCTTCAAGAGTAGACGTAAACAGCATTCTAACTTATTTTTTATATTTTAGCTTCTGAAAGTTGAGTTCAGGTGTTGGAAACCATAAGGTATATGACATTAACATTTTTATTTAATGTCGTAAACTTTAGCTCTGCGACACCTCAAGGCAAATGTTATACAACGAGTCAATCACCATAACGAAAATGCAATGAGTGGATTGAAACCATGTTGTACAGACCTTATTACAATGACGTGTGAAAATATCTCGAAATTTACTAGGCATTACTTCATTGATTGTTCTAACCAGAATGGAAAGATTACCTTAGAGGTTTCATTTTAACCAGTGAAGTGTTAAAGTGAAAAATGAAGAGCAAGCTAGGTCATAGTCCATAACCTTTTCTGTTTGAAGAATTCCTATTATTGGAAGTTTTAAGCCTAGTTTTGATGAAATCCGCCACCTCTTCTGTGGTTCACCAGTCGACAATTTTTGTTTTTCCGAAACCTGTTTGTCCAATTTCTCAGACTCAGTTTTGGATATATGTTGAAGGTTTTAATTTAGTAAGGAAAAAATAATGGTTTTGCTATGGTGAAGTGTGTACATTTAAAACCCTCGAACCCCTATAATATAACCCATAGGTCTGACATGGAAAACATCTGCACTCCAACAGATGGTCGTAGATTCATCAACATCACCGATCATAATCGAATGTTGAAAAATCCCAGTATACTAGAGGTTTAACTACTGCACTAGAATGTTTAATGCTAGATCTTTTGACACCTATTTTGGCATGTTTCCCTTTTTAAAACGTGGTTAAATGTTGCACTAACCATGAATTAAGCATTTTTCTTGTCAAGGTGCGTTGTACTCGTTTGCTTCGGTAAGTCTACAATTATGTATGTAATATTTCAATAGCAAGTATTCCTACATTTCACGCAATCATGTGAGTTGAACAATCGAGAGGCTCTATGGTATGAGCTTGAACGTTTTGGAGTACCAAACAAATACGTGTGTGCCTGTGTAAAATGACGTAACGCAAGCAGAATACTGTGCTAAATGAAAGAATAGACTCCTGATAACTTTCCCAGTTATTATTCAGTTAGTTCTGGTTTTTGACAAGGGATGATATACCCATGATACTTTTTAATCTTGTTTAAGAATCTGTACTTTGTAAAAGTGAAACATTTCAAGACTACATCGTCTTCCGAGATATTTGTGTGATTGGATTTAGTGGCAACCGAGTGAAAGAGATACTTGATCCAGTATAACAGGGTTAAATTTCCGTTGGTCTCAAAATCAACGAATCCATAACCAAATTTATAATCTTAGGTTTTAGAGATCAAGACTCAATTGGTTTAAGTAGTGAAAGCCACACGTTTAAAGTAGTGATGAAATTCAAGTACCTTGGATCTCTTATTACTCATGATAATAGTGTGGAAGATTATAGCAAGGGTCATCTTGCCGTAAAATACACGTTGATGACACTTACCGAGTTCTTTTCTGGCTATTTCAACAGTATGAACAGCTGTATAGAGACCAATAGGATAAGATAGTTGACAAACAATGTCCTGTACTGTCATTTACCAAATATATATATATATATATATATATATATATATATATATATATATATATATATATATATATATATATCGAAGTCTATTACACAATCAGCTAATCAACGTTATTTTACATGAACGTACCCATTCAAAGTAATTTACTCGTAGAATAACTTTATATCTAACAACGGTTGAAGTATAAATACTTTTTGGCGCCAAAACTAGAAATTTAGACATTTGTTAGTTTTAAACCAACTATTCTCTCGGTGAGCATAATAAACAAAATATGATCGTATTTATCGCTCATCCATGATGCTCAGTGAGATGACGATCGATGAAATCCAAAGAACTGTCAAAATTTTTGTTTGTTGACATAAAACTATTTGTATTGTGTGTTATAGACTTATAGTAGCTTTGATTTTTAAATGGATCCAAGATGTGATATAAAGATTATGGATGTGCTGGAGCAGAAGGTTTTGCGAAATAACTTTATAAGTATTGTACTTTGATTGAAACCTCTATAGCCGTGTAACACATATTAAATCAATTTCAGAGAACATGTGTGTACATTCGACTATTTTGGAATGGTTTAAAGGGGTAGGTAGTCACCAAAAACACCGGTGTTGGTTAATAAAATCGATAAACTAACGAAGAATTATTAATATTATAGTTTTTATCGTTGTTTGAGCATCTAAAATATGACATCAATGAAATTTTTCATCACCAGCTAGACGGCGATCTATATTGTTTTCGATTTGCAAGTGACTTCCTGGCGGATTTTATTACTGTGCCCGATCGTATATTGCAATTGAAACATTTGACTCGTTTTAAAATGCCATGGAAGGCAAAACCGACATATTTCTTACGTAAAGACTCGAAATTTAATGAGATTAAGAATAAAATAATGACGACAATTAGAACCAAGCAATTACTGCCATTGTTGACCAAAACGTACGAGCTGGTTGTAAATTTTATTTTTATACCGTCGATTGAAGTCTATGAATTTTCGAATGGAATATCCGCCCAACAAACCAAACAATTGAATAAAATTTTTGATAAATTATCGATGGCTGAGGTATCACTTTACATCACAGACGAACTGCCGTGGCACGAATTATTTGGCGATTTTATCGAGATCGACACCTTGGCACTGGATATATGTGGCGAGGAATGGAAACGCTACGATCTACTAAATGGTTTTCAAGTCGAACAAATTTTATCGATCGATTTAGCGAACAAAGACTATCGCGAACCGTATTGCGATTCATATTTAGATCTATATTTGACGCGGCTTATTACTAGACGAATTCCCAATTTCGATTCGTATCACAATAATAAAACCGAATTTTATTTCAGTGAAACGATAACGCGAACGATCGGCTACTATTTCATACACACGTATTACAATCGAATATCGAAGATCTATGTCCATGATTTGATAACAAAACAAGAATTTGACTACATCACCACCATATATGATATACCTATCGAAATTATATTTAGCTTAAAGTTGGATCTTAGCGGCGTAGTCCCGCATCCCGATAGTTTGTTGGAGATATCGCCTAAATACAAACGGGTCGATTACAAAATTTTCAATTACAAACATTTAAACGATCGAGTTTTTCGTCAACTATTAAATTTTCCAAACCATCACCAATCGTACACATTTGATTTGAGTAGCGATTTTTATTTTGAGGTTCCCGACATCGACACAATTTCACCAATTGTTGTGCCCGATCAAAAAGCTAAAAATTTTAAAATCATACTTACCGATTGTAACGAACGCAATGTTATCAAATTCAAAAACTTCGTACAGTATATAGTTAAATTATTTAGCGGTTTGGCCATGACTGGCGATTGGCTCAGTCTAAAAATCAAATTTATAAAGTGTCATCCCGAGTTTGATTATGTTAAAACATTTGAAAATATTGCCAGTGCATTTAAATCGGTTACATTTGACAGTATGATATTTTCAAGCGAGCAACGTACCCAACTGGGTCTTGCATTTTTATCGAACACCCGTCAACTAATATTTAAAGATTGTGAATTATCTGACACTGACGTCACGCAACTAACACTTTGGGTTTCGGATGATACCACACCGAGTAGTGTAATTATTGGTGGTGCGAATTCTTGCACATATTTGGTTTATTTTATGGTAGCCAGATTGTTTATTGAAGCTAACGGTATGCAACCGTTGAATGGTCATACATTGCCGGTAATTAATAATTTGGCAGATAAGGAACACCTTAGTGAATTAATGTTTTGTATAGAGTACGATACAATCGTTGTAAGGAAAATCGGAAGCAATCATCTGGTCGATTTTTATTGTTTTATGAATGGAATAGCTGAAGACGAACCACCTCTGTTCGATTACGATTGATTAAGATGAAATATATAAAAAAAAATTATTTTGAGATAAAAAAGCTGTTTAATTCAATATTATGCAAATGGCATTTGATTCTGTATTCACGAATGCAATATGGCTTATTTGCTGGCTGTATATACAGACATACCGTAAATTTATTACAGATGCCTATTTCAAAATCCGTATACCAAATCCGATTTCATTTGAATTCCAAATAATAATAGAAATCCTATTCATTGAATTGAAAGATAATTCGGCTTTAATGTTGGAAAATTCTCTCATTTTTTTGTGTTCTGTGTTTTCAACATTTTCATTTTTGTTGTTGTTGTTGTCTGTATCACATTTAAAACTAACAAACAATACGAGAGATAGCAATTCATTTTTCGTTAAAAAACGGATTAAAAGTTATGAATAGAGAAAAAAATAGTAATGCTAGTAATAACAATGGGGCGTAGAAAGACGATGGGTGGATGAATCTCCATTATATTCTGCATGTTAAATAATGTTTTCCAAAACAAAAACATCGTATCTACAGCACACTAGGAAATTTATTATTCTGATTTTCATTACCATATTTTCATTTCGATACATATTCTCGGAACCATGTAGACGTACATAAACATCAGTTTAGTTCTCTATATGCAGGAATTATAGGTAGATACAGGAATTGATACGATTCTAGTTTTTGTGTTTACAGTTAAATTAAACCATCGTGTCCGTATACACTCTGGGGTGAATCACAAAGGAAAATGTAGATTACCGGTTGAAACTATAGTTGTTCTCCAAAAAAAATTGATGGCTTAAACGTGGAAAACTAAAACTTTATTATGATCCACATTAAGAAGAATACCTCGCCAATCTGTCTGGTACCTCAGCAATTTTGGTAGGTACCCTACTGTCTGTCAGGAATTACTGCAATTTAATAGCAGCACTCTATACACAAATGATATGTTTTCAGTGATTTTCGTATATCTGCATCTTTTGTGACAACCAGGTTGTTCTAAAGGTGATTAATTCCAATACTCTTACATCGAAATATCAGTTTTGGAGAAAATTTGGGTAATTGTTACTAGGGGACCTGAATGAATTAAGAATTCACTAGATACCCATCACTCAGAGAAAAACTTAGTATTTTTCAACCAACCAAATGCCTTAGTAAAATAAATAACGAAACTCTTGGTTAAAATAGTTTTTAATTTTAAATAAACAAACTGGGGTTATTAAAATAAAACATTTAGATACTTTAAACAAAAGTTTTTGGTTATTTTGTAAATATAAAAAAAGTAATTGTTTTTAATAACCAAATAAAAAAGTTAAATTAACCAAAAAAAAGAAAATTTCACATACATACTAGTTAGTTCGAACAAGTTTTGTTATTTGCTATAATCCCAAATCTAGTCAATATTTGAGATTAGCTTGGTTGTACAGATCAATTACTTGTTTAAATTTACCAAAAATTTAGTAAATTTCAACAATTGGCTAGGGTAAATTCAACATAAGATTTACAACATATAATGTTAGTATATATTTAATCTTATAAGAAAGATTCAGTTTATTTAATAAAATAAATTTTTATTATCTATAAATTTTATTCTTTTGATGTTTCAAAGCACTCTTCTTTCGAGTTATCCTACAGCTTCATTGTTTTATTAGGTGCAGCGAATATATGTCCCATTTGACGAAAATTTTACAAACGAAACCAGTCCAATTTCTGCCTCCCATATTCGACATAAACTATTGTAACTAGACGGAACAATTGAGTGATGGAAGTTTACACGATTAAAAAGCACCACCAATACAGGATCTGAATAGGCCGAAATTGTTTTCAAACATTTACCCGATCGTGCATCCCATAGTTACTGCGCCCCTCTAGTGTCTTAAGGCATTTGTCAGAGCTTAATTCCCATATGTTAGTGTTTTGTCATCACTCGCCGATACAAGGAGCCTCGCAACTGTCACTCGTCCATACAACATCGTTTATGTGCTCCCCCAAATTTTTATTAAATTTCCCGTCGACGAGTTAGCCAACCATTCGCCGTTGGGGCTTAATTTAATCGCCGAAACTGCGTTTTCGTATACTAGTCATTTTCGTATGAAAGGCTAATATAAATTTGAGTGTGTAGTTTGGTTTCTAAAATTAAAAGGTAAATTAATACTGGAATTGTTATTGAGACTATTTTATGGTGGTAGCTCATAACTGACGATGCTGAATCTTTGAGTCATGAATCCGTTGATAAAGTATTCGGGCCAGATGTTTTGTGTTTGAGGCGGCCCACTATAATCTGATGGTCCCATTGGTACCATTTTGCATAAATAAATTATTTCTGTCCAGTTATTGAACAATATTTTCAAAATGTGAGTAAAGCCTAATCTTATTTAAACTAAAAACTAAGACGTAGCTTACCAAATAAATCCAGATACAACTCAAATTACGAGTTGTATCTGGTATCTGGACTGACATTATAAAATTAGTTATTTATTTTTGGAGTCCTTAATTGAGAAGCACAAACGTGTTTTCACTGAAGAAAAACAACACAATCTGACATGTAAAATTGCATTTCTAATAAAATTCCGTTTTCTAGTAACCAAACATTTTGATGATTGGAATATTCGGTTAAAACAAACAATTGTTGGTGAAAATATACTTTTACTGTAATCAAGGTATATTTTACCAAAATTGTTTTAAACATTTTCTGACAAATAATTATTGTTTTGGTCAATGTTACTAAAAACTTAGTTTACACTGCTAAATTGTTTGATCAAAACTACTAATTAATGATAAAACTTAACTTTGTTATTTCAAAATTTATATTTTTATGTTGTTAAACTATTTTTTTAGATAATTTAACCAAATTCACGTACCAATATTTTGGTTATCTAAATTTTGATCAATTATTGCTTTAACCAAGGAGCAAAATTTTTATTTTTTAAATTAAAGTAGAGAATTGGTGAATACATATAACCAAAAAACTTGTGTTACAGTAACCAAATTGTATTACTAAAACTTTGGTCATAGTATTTTTATCTGAGTGCAGCCACATGCATATCAAAGGAAACTTATTGGCTGATAAATTGGCCCATTTGGCTGTCTTCCAATATTCTTCATACTCTCCTCATAGACTGCACTGTTTTGGATTGCAATTGTTATTTGAGGATCAACTGACAACCTTGAGGATACCCAATATGGCTTCTGGGAAGAAATGTTACAATGGACGAATCGAGCCTGAATGATGTGGAAAAATATACCATTAAGACTGAACTGATCACTCTAAAGGCCGTCCTAGACTAGATGCAGTATCATGTAATATCAGTAACGAATAAGCTTGATGAAACGACACTTTGGTGGTAACTAAACGATGCTATTAATATCTTAAACTAATGAAATATCTACTATCTATAAGTATGATGCGGCACTAGTGAATTATTTTTTATTATTATTGTTTTTACAAACTGGTTCCAGACCATGCTTTTACCCAAATTGGAAAGGCAACCAAAGGTTATAATATGTGACAATTTATCCTCGTACAGATCCATAGATAGTTTCAATCTATTGAAGAAGGGTCTTCCAAACCTTTAGATGCTACGTTCTTCCATCCACCGAAGGTTGGCTGGAGGTTCATTATAGTCAAGTTAGATTCAAAAATACCGATTCCTTTCCCAATGTACCAAATATTTAACGGAGATGTTGTCAATCAATATTTCAAACAATAAAAGTGCTTTATATACCCCACCATCGATAAAAAGCAATCAACAACTGTTTTATAGAGAGCCTCAATAATAATGTTGATGGATGGACGAAAGTTATCATTAATATAGGAGTTAAGTGCGACAATGATGTATGGCGGAATAAATTCTATCTCAAAATTCGTGAGAAGAGGGAGGCGTTATATCCATCACAAGTTCCAGTAATAATCTTCGAGGGAATACAAAGACAGCAAAGCTACTGATCAAATCTCCTTGAGATACTGATAGCTCATACGATTTAGCAATTTGTTGAATGAGGGCTTATATGAAACCAGTAATATCTAGAAAGAAGGTCTTGTACATCTCAAAATAACTCTTGTATTTCAAAATTAGACTTGTAACTCTTAGTAAGAGAAATCGGTCAATTTATAATTTTCGAGATGTTTAAAGACCTCATTGCAAAAATTGAAATAACAGGCCGTATACTATAATTGCCATAACAAGCTCAACATAATTCGTTACAATGAGGGAGCCTGTATATGGAACAGTATGAAACGATAATGTCTTAGTTTCGTTAGCGCTACATCTCATGAAGTGATTTGTTTTCTTTAATTCATCTTCAATAATTTTAATCTAAAACTAGAGGTTCTAAATTCAATAGGACAACCAAACGGGCTTAGAGCCTTAGACCCCGTTAAACGTAGGCCATCTATATGATATTTTAACAAATAATTGTTCTGATTTTGTGAATAAGAGTGTGTCTAACCCAGCCGGCATCTAGTAAAGAAATATGAGTTTCGTTTGTTATCGGAACTAAACAGAGGAATCACTCCATGAACTAAGAATGACCATGCACCACCACCCATAGATTCGAGAAAGAGCTATTAATCTATCTCCCTCATTTACCTGGTAAGTTATCCCGGTGTTGAGTCCAATTAAGCCACAGAATCCACTCCTAGTGGTGCCCGTCAATTGCTTTAAGTTTCAACTTCACAACCATACATCCTCCAGAGCCCAAAAGCTTTGGTTTCCCACAAAAGTGACTGAGAGAGCCACATATGTAATTCCAACAGCTAGTTGGTATCGTATATGGTTAGAACTAGGGCGGCATCTGATCGTCTTCGAAACTCTAGATTTCGTGCTTAGTTAATGAAAAGATCTTTGACAAATGTTTTCGCTTATGTTAGTCTTACAATGGTCTGCGAATTTCACCTCTCGCATCGTAACTAGTTAATTATTACGTCGTGATCTAAAATCCAATTGAAAATAGAACAGACGTCTTATTCCATTATTCCTTGCAGGGAATATTTAGGCACAAATGGCTTGCTTTAAGCACTCTAGTTTGTAATTGTACTGTTCTGGACCATAGCACTTGGCAAAAAACAACTTAAACCATCGATCATAGGTGTTTTTGGATTCATTACCTTATCATGTTGTGGGTGCATGAAATAAACTTGTCTTCTACATATGATTCTTTGGGTGATCATATAGTTATTCTTTGATTCATTGAGGTCAATTTGTTGAGCTGTTAAATTATAGTTTAAAACAGAGCTTCTTTGAGAAAATGATGTTCTAAGTTATATAAAGGTAGTTGAACGCTGTGCTAGATGTTGAACTCGAGGGTGTAATATTAGAAAGAAAGATTAAATCGGTTTAGACGATATTATATCGAAAGCTATCGAAAACTCGAATGTCGTAGCCTCATTTTGAGATTGGTAGTTTCATTAATTGTAGTTCGGTGAAAACTAAAACAGTATTGATAACCGCCTATATAATTTATTCAATTTAAATTGATAGCCGTGGGACGCCTATCTAAATGTTGTGCAACACAGGTTATTGTTTAATCTATCCTCTGTTTTTAAAATGACTGTTGTGGTTCGGAAAATGTGAGGCTCATACAAATATATAAGTAATATTTGTCAGCAAGAATGCTGGATCTTTCAAAGATGGTTTGTTTGCAGTTGACGAGAAATAATGTCGCCACATTTCAAGAATAATAGTTGCCAACAGTTGTATAATTTATAGTAATTGCAAAATCGCCTTGTCCTTTGGGACCGAATTTGGATTTATGAGAAATTTTTAACTGGAAGGAAGTTATAGTCTATACCCAACCACTTATATGACCGCTGTTTTTATTATAACGAGGATATGGTCAATTTGATTTATTCTAAGGTACGGTTTATGCATTTTTACTGATCACAATTTGAACATTAAAAACGCTCAAAATAATGTTTACGTCATCTTGAGAAATTTGGCTGTAAACAATTGTGAGATAGTCCAAAAGTAAAGTGTATGAGGACACAAACTATGAGGACATTTTAAACTGTTAAATTGTAGTTAATCACAAAATCAGCAATATATTCCAAAATTTGAAAAAATATAGCTGTCAGTGTTAAAGTCTTCAAAACGTAGAGATCCATGAAGCTTCTTCTGGCAACAATAGAGCCCGTGATTGAAATCCATCGAACGATGGTTTGTTGACACCGTTCGCGTCCTCATTGGGCTGTAAGAATCTTTATTGTTAAATTTCTAGTTCTATAGATTTATTAATACCTAAGTAGCTTGTCTGGCGAAAAAGATACCGAGTACTCCCTTTGGAAAGCAACAAAAATGTTAAAATGATCCAAACTATTAATGCCTCCAGTTAGAAACGATGCATTATTTGCAACTCACCTTGAAAACACGTTCCAGGACCTAGGCAAACAGTAGATGAAAACATACCATCAGTACATATAGTGGCCAACTAGAATATAGTTCCTGTCACTGTGCAAGACAAGAAAAATGGGAAATCAAAACAAACCTAAGTGCAAAGAAATCTTTAGGATATGCCTTAATTACAGGACCAATCATAAAAGCTCTACCTGAAAAGAAAGCTACTCCAAATAATTAACACGGTATTTAAACTTAACACGTGTCAATTCAATCGCGAAAAGTCGCTGAAGTAATCATGATACCCAAACCAAACAAAGCATTAAATGACAAAAACTCGTATATAGACCGATTTCCTTACTCCCAATAATTTGAGCAAAATACATAGACATGACTCTTGACGCGAAAATAAAATGGAAAGAGCATGTGAAAAAGAAATAGAAGGAATTAAACATTAGATACAGAAAGATGAATTGACTCTTAGGGAGAAGCTTACTTTACATAATAGATTGCTACTGTACCGGGAAATTCTTTAGCCTGTATGGACGGTATTCAGCTCTGGGGCTGTAAAAAGCAAACAAAAGTCAAAATCATCCAGTCATTCCAAAGCAAAGTCCTATATGTGGAATAGTTAATGCACCGTGGTACGTAAGAAATGAAAACCTTCATATAGATATTTGAAAATGAATTTCGTAGAAATAAATAAAAACGCAAGAAAACAAGTGAAACAGATAATTCGACATGAAAATAATGAAATACCCCGAATGTTAGATGACACAAATCCAGTGAGAAGGCTGCGAACGAAGAAATCACTTGATCTACTAGATCCAACCTGGATCGGCTAAAAAATATAATAAAATTATGTAAAGGGTACTAGTCAAAGGGCTTTAACCCTCCAATCGTAAATTTAAATCATGCAAGAAAAATTACTCGATGATTTGTAAATCAGTTGTAATAAATAAATAAATTTAAAAAAAAAATCTATAGATCAACTGTTGTACATCAAACGGAATGACTCACCAATAATTTGTAAAACAACGGTTAAAGTATCATACAGATTAGTTATGTTCAGAATTGAAATTGTGTATTGCTCATCATGCCGCAGTCTCTAGTTCGATTCTCACCGTTGGCCAAAAATGAATGTGCACCGGATGACATAAATAGCGATGGTATGTAAAAGCATTCGTTGGGCTGACCATCAACAATGTACACCAATACGTATATAAGTCTCAGTTGAGACGAGGTTAGTTAAGGTCGTTTAAGGCCTTTAATCATAGATTATTACTCTAATATTTGTAAAATTGTAGTAAAACTTGTGATGTAAATTTATAATCGAAAGAACTACCATTTGTTTTGGATACGATCAAACGATGAGGCATCCTGAAAATAGTTGCTAATTGAGACAACACATAACGAGATATGTTAATGTAAACGATTGCAATCAGAATGTATACGGCATGCGAACTGTATACGGCATGTGATTCGCGCAGAAGTTCTTGGTACTATCTTTTTACAGTCCTTAAGATTGATATGATTGCACTTTTCCGGGACAATGTTGATATGGTTGCATTACAGAAAACTTTTGAAATAATATTAGATAAATTCGTTCTGCAAGGATTGTGAGATCTTACATTTTTACCTGATTTAATTAATCGAATCGAACCTATATTATTGAAAATATCGCATAATTTCGATTGAACCCCATGAAGCTCCAACCAGATATAATATTCTTTATACTCAAAATTGCAAATCCCAGTTGAAAACTAGAAATGTGAAAGATTTTTCGATTTCAATAAGTAGGGTCTTGGATGACATAACTCACTCTGTACTAGTTATGTTAATCTACTAGATTTACAGCCCAGAATCACATCATGACTACCAGCACATATACATAACATGACTAATACAGAGTCTTTGGTGGACATAATACAGAGCCTTTGATGGACTTCAACATGTATAACGTTTTCATCGCTATAGGTGGTTAAGTTCTGCAAACAGTTTCTGCAGCACCTCTAATATCGATAGTAATGGTAATGCGGCGTTCACAAATACGACGAATAGTCACGCCACAAAAATGCAACAAACATCAAGTCCGGTCGCATATGCCTGATGAGATGGATTTGATCTTTTGGATCACACAACAAATCAATTCCATCATCAGATGGAAACCGGTCTAGCGAACGAACATTTACAGATCACAAATACAGATGCCGCCATACATCTCAAAAAGACAAACGTCTTCTTTGGCTGTTTGATTCAGCGCCCTAGCAGATAATCAATACCACACTGGTGGAGTTCTGGTTTAACTCCCATCATTAGCTGTCACGATTACAGCTCACAGCATCATCACATAGAGTATATTATATAGCTTACAGAGAGTATATTATATAGCTTTTAATCTAAACAATTGTTTAAATTGACAGTAAGCCGATCAAAACAAGTATAAACAACATTAAGATCATTAGAGGATGATCACTAGAGATCAAGGGCTGATAAAGGTCATATACTTTATTTTTTGTTTGATAAATCGGTTCGGTTTATGGCCTCTTGTTTTCTTGGTTAATTTAAATGTTAAGTGAACACTGAACAGAGTAGTACGTACAGTGACAAAGAAATTCAGATTTCTGAAATGTTCTATGATCACATTATTAAGTACTCACCTAGCCAGTTGAAGAACAAAATATGAAATAATCAGAAGCGAATTGCTTCCGTTAGTTCGTTAAGTTTTCCAAGAAAATGTCAAATGGGCAAAAATTATAGAACGATATGAAACAGACTTTACCATTACTAAATTGAATACACATTTTAATAATTTTTGGTTATGAATTATTAAAGAAATAAGCGCAGATTCACAACCAGATTGTTAAATGACATTCCAATTAGCGTGGAATAAACAACAATATTGTTACGTTTTCCTCTAGTAGGAATTCAAATCAATCCAAGGTTCGAGCACAGTTCACTTTTACACCACAATTAACCTTTAACACTGTTACTTTCACTATTTCACTTCTTATCGCTTTGCCCGATTTTAATTTATCGCTGTTTCAATTCAAACTGAAACTCTACGCTTTTTGTTCGCGTATTTATACTCAATTGGCCCGTTTCTCCGTTATAATAGAAGTTTCCGTTTGTTTATTATTTTGCCTGTATACTGCGTTCATGCTGATTTCCAATTCCGAACATTTAGTTATTCTATTCAATCAGTGATGTCACCTGCGTCCGTAACAATATAAACCACATTCGGACATTCAATCATTGTTGGGCACTTATTACATAAGATGTATAAAATGTAAAAATCGATTTTATGTAAAAAAAAACACTCTTATTACATCTAATTGGAACTAAATCACCATCTGTTAAGAAATCTTCTTACTATTTTACAAATAGAATTTGTCAAATAATTAACTGTACAATTTTTATCGACTTACATACTGAATGTCACAATAATTTTTGATTTAGATTAAAATTTTAAACCGGTTATGAATCATTATAACTGGATCGGGTGAAGGTGAACTTTAAATAACGTGGACTTGAAAACTACCTGATTTTGCAAATACACCTTTATCTATGTAAATTAAATATATTAATAATGAGCAAAGGGAACGTAAGTAAGTTTTTGGTCTTTTCAAATAGATGGCACTGCGAATGATGTTGTCTTCATTTTTTACATGTACTTTAGGTTTTATTTAATTTACGCTTTTTTTTACATAATTTACATAAAAAATGTAAAAACGATATTAACATGTAAAGTCTCAACAGTACATTCAATTTAAGTCAATAATTTTAAAGTAAAATTATATTTATAAAAGTAAAAATATTTGTAATGAGTTTATACTTCATTTTTACTAATCAATAACTTAACTAAGTTGCTATACTGCTTCACATTAATATAAACCTTTAGGTACCATATTGCCCCCCCATTTAAATTTAAAAAACGCGATCAATCGCTCTATAAACCACTCGATCGATTCCTTCGAAATGAGAATTGAACCATTATCCTGCTGGGAAAATCAATACGTGGTTGGTTTATTTTTATTAAAATCTTGCGGCCTAAATTGGTTTTATATGTATATGTACTATTAGGCCGCTGGTTTTATAAACCTTATGACCCATTTAACACGGTTGCTCTAATGCAAAATTTATTGTATGGGCGGGTACTAACTGGTAGATCAAGCTTGTCTGTTGAGATAAATCCTTCTAATTATTTTTGTGTTATCGATTTCTACATAAGTATCTTTATCATTCATAAAAATGTTGACAACCGTCAATGATCTGCTGAATTTTATTGCGATTTTCCGATTGGAACGCTTGCAATCCCTGTAGGCTCGAATTAGTTATATTTCTAAAATATTAATTATGCCATATGACAGTGAAAATAATCCACAACACTGGTTGGTTCACTTTATGGGTGGAATCATTGATTCATAATATGTCTTCAATAATTTTTTTGTACCCCAATTGGCTGCCATAATTAATGTGATGCGTGATACAGTTAATTTACACAAAGGAACATTTGCTGAAATAGTAATTTTACGCAATGTGGTTCTGTTAATTGGCCACGGAGATAGGTTGTCATCTGTCAACACTGATAAATCAGAGACGATTGAACACTTACAATACAACATTCGGTGAGTTATTAGCGAGATACGGCTGCAATTAATGAGGAATTATGTGATAATTGAACATACAGATTGTGCTATCTACGCGCGAGCCGCGGTTGCCACATGGCCGAAATCATATTGTTGTAGGTAAAAATTTTGAGGAACATCAGCAGGGTTAAAATTGAGTCCAAAGAAATGTGCCTTGTTCCGCAATGAAATTAAATATTTGGGACATAAGACTACAAGAAGTGGTACACACACAGATGAGGATAAAATTTCAGCTGTCATGGATTGGCCAAACTCACAAAACCTACACGATCTGAGAAGTTTTATTGAGCTTTGTACGTACTATCGAAGATTCGTACCCGGATTTGCTGACGTTACAATGGAACAAGCCGCATGAAGAATCGTTCAACGAGTTGAAGAAGCGGTTGTACACAGCGCCAATACTTGCATACCCAGTACCAAATCGAAGATTTATCTTGGATACTGATACGAGTAATAATGGTATTGGTTTTGTCTCAAGAAATAGATGGACAAGAACGGGTTATAGCATACTTTTCGAAGGTTATTTCAAAGCCGGAGCGAAATTATCGTGTTACAAGGAGAGAGCTGTTGGCCATAGTACAATGCAAAGAGCATTTTCGAAAGTATCTTTATGACCACTCATAAAGACAGATCATGGTGCTCTAATATAGCTGTTACAGTTTAAGAATCGGGAAGGACAGATAACCCGGTGGATCGAGAGATTGGGTTGCTTCGATTATACGATTCAATACGATTCGTGGTTCAATTGATAGTTTACCTGTACACCTTTGGATTTCCAATCTATCTATTTATATAATTTTTATGAAATCTCTTATCGATCGATTTATCAAGAATGTCTTAATTAGTGAAATGTTAAATAAATAAATGTATTCAACCGACTGGTTCGTGATAAAACAGCTTATTAATCAATTTTATTCAATTAATGTCGATAATTACTCAAATTATATACTCGTACCTTCCGTTATCTTGATTACACAATCATCTTTAAAAGCAAAAATTTGCTGCAGCTACAAATTTGCTTAATTAAATCAACTTTGCGTTTTTCGTCAATTTGGGTGCTCATTGATTCAATAATTCGATTCGAAAGTCAAAGGTGAATTTGTCCATATAATTTAACACATTTTCTAATTCAATACATTCATATACACATACATGTTTGTACATCCCCAACCCAACAATAACCATACGTACATGTATATAGCATAAGCACAATAACAATAACAATAAAAATTAACCCAACCCAGTGCAATACCCCCAAAAACACCAACAACAACAATTCATAATTAATATTTTTGAAATGGATCTGAAGCTAATCCAATACAACAACCCCCTAATTGCCTCCCTCATGCGCGCATATTCATACATAAACATTTGAATTTGTGGGGTTCGTTCGTTCGTTGTTGATTATAAATTCCTTAAGACGATAAACCGTATGTGATCGCATACATACATATGTTCATTGTACATTTTCGGGGCTTAGTATTGATCTATTTTACTAATTCGTTAAATAATTTAGAAAATAATAAATAAATAAATAAAAAATTGTTGAATTGATTTTTTTTTACTCCATAATTGAACCATTTTGTGTGCGGAGCTTTTTACGTTTTTCTCGTCGTTCTGTTTAGGTTTCTCTCGTAATATGAAATTTATTGATTACTAGATTGTGCGGGATGGACTATTTTGTATGGGTTTGGTTGAGGGGTGGGTGTGGGTGAGGGTGAGGGTGAGGGAGGTGTGGTGGTCACTAATATGAAGATTGAATTTATTTTTTGGAAACGCATGGTTAAACATTTTGTAAATTATAATTTATAATCGAAATGTGTGTTCGATATCGAACACAGCTATGTATGTATACTTGTGACTATACATAAACATAATTGTATTAAGCTTTTATGTTTGTACGAGTATATATACTACGATACGGTGGTTTGTTGTAATTGGTCATATTCTAATTCTTGTATATGTTTACTAATAGTTAATGATCTATATTATGGCAAATTTATTTCCATTACACTATAAGTATTCCGTAATGATAATATGAAGAGTTTCGTTATCTAATGTTAGGTGCAGAAGAGTATAGGTGTGCCTGTAGTGTAACATGAAGCTAGACCATGCTAGACCATATCGATTACGTTCGCCAGTTCTTCATATTGTTCGCGATCTTTTTGCCTGCCGAAAGGTGGCTCATCATTAAAAGATCGCTGTATCACTCGATTCGGATCAGCACGCAGAATGTGACCGACACTGTTAGGTTTTTTACATGTAAAAAATGTTTTTTTACATTTTCACGTAAATTACGTAAAAAACCAGTGTAAATTACATAAAACGTAAATTACTTGTAAAAAACGAAGACAACACCATTCGCAGTGCCATCTGTTTTAAAATGTCAAAAATTTATCAACGTTAAAAAATCAGTTAGTTTTCATCGTTATTAGTTAAAAAGCGATATTTTTCACCTTCACATGAGACAGTTTAGATGATTTTTAACGAAATTACCCTGGTGGTAATTTTTATCTTAAAAAATCTTAAGAATGTAAAAAAACCTTATGTAAATTACACGATTTTTACATGTAAAAACCGTGTAGATTACATCGTGTAATTTACACGCCCAACAGTGAAGCCAGTGTACTCGCTGTCTTTTGACTTCATGCACGATGTCAAGAATTCGTATTAACTTCCTGATTTCGTGATTGAAAAGAACTCGGAATGTGCCATCGACGTCGCGTTTTGAGTCATATATTACACGCATGATTCTTCTCTCGAATGTTAGAAGCCTTTCGTACTCATCCGTCAAGGTCCAACTCTCACATCCATACATGATAACGGGTCTGATCAACATTTGTACAATTTCAGCTTATCCGTATTTGCAAGATATTTTGATTTCAGCAGTGGACGCATAGGATATAAAGCCCGATTGCCGGCGGCCAGGCGAAACTTGATATCCACTTCCACATTATTAGCGTGAGTATAATGAGAGATCCAAGATACTTGAATCTTATTACTCCTTCAAACGTGTGGGTAGCACTACTGAAATCAATTGCGTCTTGGTCTCTAAAACCAGAGATCAGATATTTGGTTTTGGACTGGTTGATTTTGAGATCAACGGAATCTGAACACTGTATCAGTGGATCAAGTATCTCTTTTACTCCCTGCCATTTAATCCAATCACATACAGGTATCATCTGCATATGCAAAAAGTTGATTGGATTATCGGAATAAAATATTGTCTTGAGGTGTTTCCCTTTTACGAAGGACGTATTCCAATGTGAGATTAAAAGGTATCAGGAACAGCGCATCTTCTTGTCAAACTTCAGAACTAATTACTTTGACACAGCATTGTGACGGTGTTATTGTTGGAGATTGATGGAGTCATAGGCTTGCTTGAAATCTAGGAACGCCTGATGTATACATTGCGAGATGTTTCATAGTACTTGGAAAGAATCATCTGTTGCGGAAAACCTCGATCAATGATTGACCGGTTTGTGCGGAATTTTTCTTGGTAGTTACCAATAATTCCTACTTTCCAAGATAATTAAGAAATTCTTTCTAAGATAATATACGACAGTAACTTGTATGCCTATATGCACAAAGGAGAGCGGTATCGCGATAATTTTCGCTTCTTGAGTATTTGGCATAACCAGGCCCCATTTCATTCTTCAGACCAATCGAACAAGGTCAAAACGACAGTTCCACAAAGTAAGCCCTCCGAATATCAAGAGCTCTGAATTTATGTAATTAAGTCCTGGTTTTTTTTAATCTCTGCATGGCCATGGTGAATTTCTCGTAGAATGGATTAACATCTTTGCGGGCTGTATTGAAGGTTTTTGAAGCTGTATGCTTGTACGGAGAATTAAGTAGAGCAAAAACTGTTCACGCCATGTATCGGTACTCGATGTTAACACGGAAGTTTACATGCTGGTCCTGAATGGTATGTGCCGAGAGGTGAGTTGTTGTATTCCGAAGACCTAAGCCCTTCACTTTGGCTAAAACTGGTTCTTGCTTATATTACCTCTTTATGCTGCTCCTTTACCTCTTTACATAGTGAAAAACCAATTAAAACTGTTGCCTTATGGAAACTAAAGCATACGTGGTTATCCACCCCTACTTGTCGTTTGGCAAAATATTTTGTAAGGGGGTTTAACCAAAAGCTGACCAACTTTCTTCTTTGAAAAAGAACAGTTTCAGTATACTGGTTTCTTTACTTACTGGCAATGGCTATTTCAAAAGTCATGTACGTCGCATGGGACTAGATGGCTAGTAATGCCGAATGCGACGAATGTCTTGAAGATGTTGATGATAGCTTACACTTCATCTGCAGTTGTCCGGCATTCGACCGCATAAGATCCTTTGTGTTCAACTCTAGGACTATTCCTGTAAATCTTCTGTCTTCTCTACCCTGGTTCAAACTGCTCCAGTTTGCTAAGGTCGAAGAGCGCGGCTGTGCACTTTGATGAAATCGAAGGTTTGCACCACGGGCTCTTTGTGGATCTTAAAGGGTTCCAGCCAATTTTAATAACAATAGTCTTCCACAATTTGCGATTCTTCTGCCTACAAATTCGTTTAGATGTCCTCCCAGCAAGAACTGCTTTATTTCATTTTGCGACTGTATATCCTTCCGAGTTTGTGCTGCATTATGGACTTTAAATCCTCATCAAACCAATCATTTTTTGGTTTAGTTTTCACTTAGTACACTCTCGCTCGATGGCTCGATGGCATCTCCCAGACACTGATCACTTTTTCAGACTGATAATAAGATTGTAAATGCTAATATTGACAAGATCTTGATA
Organism: Tipula lateralis; assembly: GCA_963932295.1. Lineage (NCBI taxonomy): Eukaryota > Metazoa > Arthropoda > Insecta > Diptera > Tipulidae > Tipula > Tipula lateralis. The sequence continues at coordinate 98,406,539 of OZ010736.1, forward strand.
TTTGCGATGCGTTTCTTCGTTTATCAGACGTTTCCAATGAATCGTGTTGTATATTCTCCTGTCCTCCCTGACTTTTACAAAAATTTTACTTTTACGATAAAGGTTGATTTACATATCCGACGATTTTTCGGCGCGACCGACTGCCGCAGGAAATTCGGCGGACACTATTTTATCGATGATTTTCATATCCGAAGAATATCGGCGCAGTTTTTTGACACATACTTACAGAAATAATTCGACACAACGACAGAAACAATGTAAATTCCAAACAAGAATGAAAAAAAATGACGTTTAAATTTTTTCATTTGTATTTGTATCTAGTTAGCTGTGTCGTCGCGCCGAAAAAGATAAATTTTGTTCATGTCTTCGCCGTGCCGAAAATTCGGCGAAGAAATCGTTTCTAATTGGTTGAATGTGTCACGTGATGTTCGGCGCAGGAAAATCGGCGGATATGTAAATCGACCTTAATGGTCACTGTCTACGAATTTTTTTAAGGATCGAACAAAGTTAGAGGCGATCGAAAGCAAGTATGTCAATTGATACATCCAGAATCCAATCTGCGACTCCCAAAATGAACAGCAGAATCACATAAGAAAATTTAGGAAGATGTTTAAAAGCATGAAACTTCATTTTCATTAAGAGCTGGACTAAAATATGGAACTAACTTCAGCCTACTGCACTGCATTCGTAATAGTGGCAAGGACGCAATGAGTTAAATAAATATTTTGCAGGATGAAATCACTATCAGGGTGAACTAACAAGAAGCCTGGCAGAAAACCTGAAGGTGCTAAGGGCAGGTAATTTGATCTCTCGATAAATAATTATCGAATATCGGTCGTACTTATATGGGAAGGATATGGATTAACTTCAGTACTAGTAGATACGCTCCAATATATTCAAATCAATATTCATCAAAGCTATGTAATTCTATAACCTTAAGTCAAATGTAACAAGATTTGTGGTCTTTAAATGATGGGATATGGTTTTTTACTCGAGTAATTTTGGAAGGATGAGTTATAATATTGTGAAAGATAACTATTTGTTTTTTTCTTCTCACAATATGTAACAATAGTTATATAACCACGGTGGCTAGCCTAAAAGTTCTGGCTGTAGATTAGTTAATTCCAGATACAGTAAAAGTGTGAGGCCAAACACCCTCTGTCATCATGTGTGGATAATTCGTACAAAACAGAACTGGGTTTTACTGGTTGAAGCACAATCCGATTTTAAATGTTCAACCCAGTGGCAATCAAGTCGTTGGAATAAGTGCCGTTGAACTACAACGATATGGGGCGGTTTCATATTTATACACCCATGTTTTCAACTACAGGCTGGATTAACTAACTAAAATGGTATGACCATTAAGATGATGGTGAGTAAGTGTGGTGGCTTATATTAGGTTAGGTTGAGTGGCTGCTACCGCACACTTAAATCGGCGACGGTCCGTTGTGATACCACAGGATCTTACTTCCCTATTACCTTTATGAGAACCAGTTTGCGCTACAAATCTAGCGTGATAAATCTCGCACCCCACAGTTTTCGAGATCAGAGAGACAGTCAATTAAGAACTTACCGAAATATCCATGTCTTTTGTGTGCCAAAGCCGGGCATGAGGATAGGAGGTGGACTATGGCCTATTCCTCCTCCTCGTCCATACAGCTTCTGCAAAAGTCATTTGCTTCTAGTCCTAGCCTCCTTGCATGTTCTCTAAGTAGGCACGGTCTTGAGCGCCTTAATGGGCCTCCCCAACTTTGTCTTTTCCGCTAGCAGTTGGAGAGTTGTACTTATGCTTCACTAGAACGTCCGCCCTGCAGTTTCCCATGACGTCTGAGTGACCGACATCATAGAAATAGAATACAGTGACTTGATTGCCGCCTGAATGTCCACATAAATTGCGATATCGGTCGAAGATACCACATTATGTCTCAACCAATTCAGGACCTCCTCAAGCGCTATCACCTCCGCCTGGTACACGCTGCAGTGATAAGGGAAACGAACTGCTATATCTACTACTAATTTATCACAGAAGACTGCAGTTCCTACTTTACTGTGTAGCTTGGAGCCATCCGTAAATAACTGCAATGATTTCGTTTCCGCAACCGACCCGCTCCTCTAAGATTCTCTTGGGTAACTTATATTGGGGACCCAACAATTGTTTGTGTGGCTCAATCAGCATTATATTCTAGACATGGACATATGTCGAAAATAGCAAATTATAGCATTAACAGTTTCCATTTAAATTCCATGTGGTAACACACGATTGCGATATTTTTCGCACAAACAGTGGTAAATATGCCAAATTTTTGGCGATGTTAAACTTTCTTAAATGTGTGTCCTACGGCCTTGCTTTCGTCTTGACATTGTGAAAATCGCACATAAAATCAGTAGTAGGAAAAAATGTAAAATAATTGTCGACACAATTTGTCCTTTTTCTTTGAAAACCAAATGAAAAAGGAAATAATATTTTCTCTATAGTGCGGTCAAAATTATACAAAATATCTTCCACACGTGTTCACATTTCCAACAATCCCATTTGTATTTATTTATCAAAAGTTAGTTAGAGCAATATAATTCGCTAGTACCATCACTGTATAGCCACGTAGTTTATGTCAAATTAGTGATAAATGCAATGACGCCGTTAAGTGAGACGGCCAATTGCAATATAATCTCTATCGATAGAATAAGGTGCGTTTAAAACCAAATCAGCTAGACAAGAATAGACAAACCCAGTCATATTATAAATAAAATGGTGGGTTGGAATGCTAATTCGGAAGCTACTATAGATCATATTCGTTGCGTTAGTTGAGATTATGTGGAGTGTAAACGTTAAAGGGAACGTGTTTCCGTTTGCTGTTATTAAGGCTATAAATTGATGGCTTGCTTTAATTCCGGCACAAGTTGAATTTTGTGATTGTTAAATGTTGGTCTTCCCCAATGCTACGCTGTACAGAGTCTAGCTTTAGTTTGACTTCTGTTCGTACTGTTCGACATCTTACTGGTTGTGTATCATTTATAGGGTTTATGGTGCTAAAACGATCAATAGTTAACCGCAATGAACGACGGTTATGAGGACCATAAAATTGACGTATGCACGAAAAGTTTGGCGAACAGAACCATTGTTTTGATATAAAATTTGAACAATTTGCAAACGTGGCATGAAATGGCAAATCAAACTAATGATAAAATAAATGTGAGCTGTGAAATTGGCTGTCAAACAAAACAGTGTTGCCAACTTAAAAATTAAAATCTCAGTAAAACAACCCTTTATGTGGATCAACTAGTTTGTAGTGTGTTAGGAAGAACGTGAATAAGCTAAACGTAAAAGAGTTGGGAGTGGCCGATCAAATATGTTTTTAAATGGCAAAAGATATTTATAGTAAATCAGTCGCAAAAGAGATTGTTACGAAAACTGTTAAGTAATCCGGTGGTATTGACGGCTAGAGTACCGATAAAAATGACCGAGATTATAAGGTATTGCGTAGCCCGGTTGATTCATGTACAATTTACATACCGGTTTGCTAATCTTCTGCGCAAGCTGAGGTTACACGTTCAATTATCCATTGCTTGGAAGTTCAACATAGATTGTTTTACCTGAGCACCAATGAGAAATTCATCCCATGGTTTCAAGGTCAACGCTCCTGTATATCAATATATTGCCTACTTTAGGACACATAAATTTGCTTTTAGATATCGCGAGTAACAAGTTGTAACCAAATATACTTTGTCGTACAAGTAAGAAGGTTGTCAAAAGTGACATGTTTTCTAAGATCGTTAATCCCGCTTTTGGTTGTAAGCTCAACGGACTAGATTTCGTGCTCATACATACTTGGGCTACATAAACCTACATATACCCATCATGTAGGGTATATGTAGCTATAGATGATGTAGCGATAGCTGTCTCTGGGAAATACATAAGCACCGTGGCGGAGGTAATCCAAAATGCCCTCCTAATTATAACAAGGTGAGCCACCAAATGTGGACTGGCAATTAGCGCGTCTAAAACTGAATTGGTACTATTTACGAGGAAATATAAAATCCCTGTAGTAGATCCACCTCTCCTAAATGGCAACAGACTAGCTTTTACGGACAAGGCAAGATTTCTAGGCGCAATCTTGGACAGTAAGCTAAGCTGGAAGCCCAACATTCTGGAAAGAGTAAACAAGGCCAATATAGCTTTGTACTCGTGTAGGAACGCCATCGGAAAGAGATGGGGCCTGACGCCGGAGCTGGTACACTGGCTATACACTTCCTTAGTAAGTAAGACCTGTACTTATGTATGGGGTGAGCGTGTGGTGGCCAGCTCTTGATAAAGAAGGTGCAAAGAACGGCCTGCATGTTTATAAGCGGGGCACTGAGGACAACACCTACAAGTGCCCTAGAGGTCTTGTTTCACCTTCTCCCCGTGGACATTTATGGTAAGCAGATGGCGGCGATTACGCCCACTCGACTATCAGCCATATCTCAGTAGAAATGTCTTCAAATAGGACACTCGACGATAGTCAGATCGCTGAGGAAAGAACTGGCGAATCTAGACTATGTTACACCGACTTTGTGCTTCGAGAAAAGGTTCGGAACCACCTACCGCTCAAGGGAATCCTGGAGGAACGAAAGCATTGCAGTTCTTTACGGATGGCTCCAAGCTACACGGTAAAGTAGGAGCTGGAGTCTTCTGTGATAAACTAGAGGTAGATATAGCAGTTCGCCTCCCTGATCACTGCAGTGTGTACCAGGCAGAGGTGATAGCGATTGAAGAGGTCCTAACTGGTTGAAACATACCGTGGTATTCTCGACTGATATCGCAATTTATGTGGAAAGTCAGGCGGCAATCAAGTCGCTGGTTTCTGTTTCTCTAACGTCTAGAGTGGCGTTGGGTTGCCGCTCGTCTCTAAATGAGATGAGTGACCATTTCAACATCCAGGTAGTCTGGGTCCCCGGTCACTCAGACGTCATGAGAAACTGCAGGGCGGACGAACTAGCGAGGCACGGTACACCTCTCCAACTGCTACCGGAAAAGGCGAAGTTGGGGAGACCCATTAACGCACTCAGGACTGTGCTTAAATAAAAGGCGGAAGCCTCTGCGAACAATAGGTGGAGGAACACCTTCTCATGTAGAGTGGCAAGACAAGTCTGGCCAAAGCTGAACTTGAAACGCTCAAAGGCACTTATCTCCCCACGAAGACGTGCACTTAAAACGATTGTGGGGATACTCACAGGACACTGCCTTCTTGGAGAACATGCAAGGAGGCTGGGTCTGGAAGTAAATGACTTTTGCAGAAGCTGTAGGGACGAGGAGGAGGAAGAGACGTTAGTCCACCTCCTATCCTCATGCCCGGCTTTGGCACACAAAAGACATGAATATTTAGGTAAGTTTTTAATGGACTGCCTTTCCGATCTCGAAAACTGTAATGTGCGAGACTTATTACGCTACGTAAGCAGCTCTAACTGGTTCTCATAGGAGTAAGATCCTGTGGTATCACAACGGACCGTTGCCGGTCTAAGTGTGCTGTAGTAGCCACTCAACCTAACTTAACCTAACCTACCCATCATACTCTCAAAGTATAATCTTTGACAATAATAAACTTATAATAACAACAGTTGGACTACGAGTTTCTAATCGACGTGTAACGTCTTGTTAACCTTAACTTGACATTTCATTAAGATAATTTTGACCGCCCATGTGGCGCAGTGGTTAGAACACTGCGGCATGGAGCGGAAGGTACCGGGTTCGAATCTCGATAGGGATGCGAAAAGGTATTTTTACCAACGATCGTCTGGGGCGGTGCGATCGGTAGTGTGAATTTAAGACGCAGTTGAGATTAGAATCCGTGTGCCGTCCCATCTTCTATGTCAGTACTATAGGCTGGCATAGAGCTATGCAGTGTGCAGATGGTTTCTACGTAAATCGGACCTATAGCCGGAACGTACAGTAATATAGTGGGAAGTCACAATGGGCCATTAGAGCCTGAGTGAAAGATAACACTACAACAAAAAAAAGATAATTTCTGAATCTGTATTACTTTACTTGACTCTGAACGTAATGCAATCTATAGACGTTATGTTCGCCGTACAGAAAATAATATATATAATAAAAAGCAAATCAGGCGTTTTTGCCTCCACACATCACCAAGCAAAATTATTTTGGCATTACGAAAGTTAAGGCAAATTTGGCAAAACACTGTGAGAATTCCCTAACAAAAATCGGACTAGACCGAACGACGGCAGGATTGCAATGACGAGAATATTTAGTGAACGCTTGCTCTATATAGAGTCGTTCTGACCTGAGCGTTGCATTTTATTATTCCACTATGGTCAGTTATATCTGCCAGCATCTCCGTTGCGAAAACTATGTATTGGTCAACCATTTGTTTAAATTGTTTTCCAACTAATTGGAAACTCCATACTCAAAGGAGATTTCGTGTTATGATTTTATGAGCTGAGTCTTTTCAAAGAGTCTTGATTTAAGATCTAGTAAAACTGTCAGTTGCGATAAGAGCAGTTGTATTCTCTACCTTCGACCGTAGGTAAGAAGCTAATAAATCCAATAAATAATGATAAATTTTGTACATCTTATCTGAGCGATTAATCTAGCTATCAGAGAAAGGAGTATGAGTCCTTCTTCGTGACATTTAGTTTTCAACAGAGTTGGGATTTACCACGAAAGCTTCCGCACAAATGAACGGGAGAACTTTAGTTTTGTAATGACATATTCTTCCGTTGAAATTATTTATGATCATTTGATTGAGTTTCCTCCTGCTACTAACTCTATCAAATCGTTTGGAGCGATTTGGCATCATATAATCTATATGACTCTATCCATCTTAACGACTTAATAAGTATTTTAATCTCGCCAGCACAATTAACACAATTAACATTTTAAATCACATCGTAAATGCCGTTAAAAAGATTATAAAAAAGCACGGGTTATTGACGATTCCAACGTGTATCAAAATTAAAACCAGAGTTTAGTTCACTTTATTCAATTCATTCAATAAAATGAAAAGATTAGCCACTGGTGGGGGCTATGTAACTAATCTTCACTTCACTTTTATTACTTTAACACTTCACTAGTTAAAATTAAACTCGTCTGTAATGCGATTTAGCACAGCTTATAAATCAGTGGTATTCTCGATATATCCATTCTACTCGTAAAAGTCATGTGGTGTATTAATTTCGGTGTAGTACAATTCGAGATGTTTTCATGCGTCACTGTAGCAGTATTTCGAACTGGTTTTTAATCATTCACTGTATTCTCCTGATGTTGATTCGCTCGTTGCACAGTGTTATTTATTTCCTCATCTGATTATCAGTTCACAAGCTGAAATCGACAAGACTATTACCTATCATTTGAGGCATTGAACTGAAAACATCTGTTACTCCCAACCAGCTTATATGTTGACTGCTACTAGGTATATCACGTACTATAACCACTCGACTATTGACAGATATGGCGTTGACCACGTTGACATAGTTATATTTATTACAATATTGTTTCTTATCACTCAAACACAACTCACTAATTCGTTGTAAAAGTTTGACAATCCTTTTAAAATGTGCATTTGTATATAGCTTGTTAAATCAAAGCCCTCTTGATATATAAAGCCGTAATGCATACTCAGTTTTTGAAATGAGCTTTATTTAGTGTATCAATAATGTTAGTTTTATCAAGAAACTCATACGAAACGTACAAATTTCTTTTTCAGTTTTAAACTAGTGCAAGTTAGAGCTTTTAAAATTTTATTTCATAAAATGACTAAGAAAGGGTGCAATTAGATCTGAACATATATAATTTTTTTCAAATCAAAATAACTCACGATCAAAATTAATTATAAATTGATCTATATTTTTATAAATTTTGTGCTTTTTATTTCAATATAAACGATATCCTCTAAAATATATTTTACCCGCTCTAATTCTCTCTTGGTCGTACGACGAAAGTCAAACTCATTTCTAAATAAATATTGACGAAAATACACATAATTGAACGCGAAAACTTAACAAATGAATAATTAATTTAGTTAAATGAAATTTTGTATTCGAAAAAATTAACTAAAACCGGATTTTTAAACATAAATCAGTTCAAAAGATATTTTCAACATGCAGTTGTCAATAAATAATATAATCAGCTGATCGATGTTTACATTTCAAAATGAACACATAACCTTATCACAATTTCTATTTTGTTACCCATTTATTCACAATCACAGCACAACACTACACTATATTCTCAATCCTGAAATACAGAGAATCATTAAAAAAGGTTTATTGATGCTGTATCAACATAAGAATAATATTTAATTGCATAATTATGCATTAAATACAAAACCAATTCTCAATAATACCAAATAATGACATTTCATAACAATGGGAGAGAGAGAGAGAGAGAATATTTTTTTATATTGAAAGTCAGTTCGAAGAAATGCCATTACTAGCGTTACTGTATTATAAAAATTTTGCAAACCATTCGTGTAAAATCATACGTGTGTATGTAAAATTAAAATAATGTTAAATGGGTTTATGTAATTTTGTATATTGGTATTGCTCGTTTTTTTACGTAAATGCAATACAAATCGCAATACAACTTAAAATTTATTGAAATTTATTTGGTGTAGTATCATTTTTATTTATTCTCTTTGTGAGCATACTTGAAATAAAATATAGTTCTTGTAACCTAATTATGTATCTGTCTCTGTTTGCATTTTAAGTTATTAAAATACCATATTTTCATTGAATGAATAAAGGAAAATGGAAAAATAAATCGGAAAATGATCAAATTCAGGATGAAAACTGAAATTTCTGTTTTAAATTGAATATAACATAAGTTATATTCAAACTACTTTCCATTCAAATATTAACTATATTTTTTTTTTTTTTTTATCGGTCTTTACAGGCCGTAATTGGCCCGTACCGTGTCAACTATCTGGCTCCATCGGTTTCGATCACGAGCCAGCTCTTCATATTGTTGCAAGCAACCAGAAGATGCCAAATCGCTCTCTACGCCGTGGAGCCATCGTCGCCGACAGCGACCTCTTCGCCTACCGAAAGGCGGTTCTCCCTTTAAAGATCGCTGTATCATTCGTTTTGGATCAGCACGCAGAACGTGACCGAGCCAGCGTATTCGCTGTCCTTTGATTTCATGCACGATATCAGGAATTTGCATTAAATTCTTGATCTCGTGATTGAATAGAACTCGGTATATTACACGCCATATATTACACGCATGATTCTTCTCTCGAATGTTAGAAGCCATCTTTCGTACTCATCCGTCAAGGTCCAACTCTCACATCCATACATGACAACGGGTCTGATCAACACTCTGTACAGTTTCAGCTTATCCGTATTTGCAAGATATTTTGATTTCAGCAGTGGACGTAGAGGATACAAAGCCCGATTGCCAGCGGCAAGGTGAACTTTGATATCCTCTCCCACATTATTATCGTGAGTAATGAGAGATCCAAGATACTTGAATCTCATCACTCCTTCAAATGTGTGGTTTCCACTACTGAAATCACTTGCGTCTTGGTCTCGAAAACCAGATATCAGATATTTGGTTTTGGACTCATTGATCTTGAGACCAACGGAAGCTGAAAACTGTTCCAGTGGATCAAGTATCTCTTTCACTCCGTTGCCATTTAATCCAATCACACAGATATCATCTGCATACGCAAGAAGTTGATTGGATTGTCGGAATAAGATATAGTCCTGAGGTGTTGCACTTTTACGAAGGATGTATTCCAACACGAGATTAAAAAGTATCGGGGACAGCACATCTCCTTGTCGAACACCAGAAGTAATTGCAAAAATTCTCGATAACCTGTTCTCAACTTTGACACAGCATTGTGACTGCGTTACTGTCATTTTACAGAGATGTACATATTTTTTTGGTATTCCCAAATATTCAAGCGCATACCATAGCCTCTCTGGATTGATCGAGTCATAGGCTTGCTTGAAATCTAGGAATACCTGGTGTACATCGCGAGATGTTTCGTAGTACTTGGAAAGAATCATCCGCAGCGAACAAACTTGATCAGTGACTGACCGATTTGGACGGAATCCTCCTTGGTAGTCACCGACAATTTCCTCCGCTTAAGGAGTAATTCTTTCCAAGATTATGTAAGACAGTAACTTGTATGCTGTGCAAAGGAGAGCTATACCGCGATAATTCTCGCATTTCATGCGATCGCCCTTTTTGAATATTGGGGATAACGCGGCCACTTTCCATTCGTCAGGCATAACTTCATTTCGTCATACCAATCGAACAAGGTCGAAAAGACAGTTCCACAAAGATAGCCCTCCGAATATCAAGAGCTCTGAATTAATGCAATCAACTCCTGGTGAACGATTTCTCTTTAGTCTCTGCATGGTCATTGTGAATTCCTCATAGGATGGATCCTCAATGAACATCTCTGCGGTCTGTATTTGAGGGTATTCAAATACAGCTTGTGATACATGTGGAACATTAAGTAGATCAGAAAAATGTTCACGTCATGTATCGAGTACCGCATCGACGTTAACACAGAGGTTTCCATCCTGGTCCCAAATGGCAGTTGACCGAGATCTTAAGGTATGGTGCAATTCGGTGATTCCTTTAAAGAAACCACGCGAATTGTGCTCATTGCTGAGTTGTTGTACTCTTAAGACCTTGGCCTTCCACCATTCGCGCTTCTTCTGTCTACAAATGCGTTTAGCTGTCCTCCTAGCAAGAACTTCCTTGTTTTTCCTTGCAATTGTAAACCGAGTCTGCGCTTCATTGTGGGCTATATTACGTTGCTCAACAGCAAGACGACACTCCTCATCAAACCAATCATTTTTGGGCTTAGTTTTCACTACACCGAGAATGTGCTGGGCAGCATCGACAACCGAAGTTTTCAATAGTTCCCAGACACTGTTCACATCATCAGATTGGTAATTGGATTGCATAATGCTATTGCTGACAAGATCTTGATATTTTCTTTGCGTTTCTTCATTTATCAGACCTTCACAGGAGAATCGCGTTTTATATTCTCCTGTCCTCCCTGACTTGTACGAAAATTTCCATCGTAGCTTTGCAGTGACTAGATAATGGTCACTGCCTACGAATTTTGTTGACGACCGATACGATCTCACGTCTTGGACAACCCGAGCCCGCCCTTTTGAAATCAACACATGGTCAATTTGGCTTCGGGATGTTTTACGTGGATGTGTCCATGTTTCTAAGTGGATGTTTTTATGAGGAAAGAATGTACTTGCTACTTTGAGATCATGAGCGATCGCAAAGTACATCATTCTTTCCCCATTATCGGTCGCAGTTTCGTGTCGAGAGTACGGACCTATGTTATTACATAAGTCGGTCTGATTTCTGCCAGCTCTAGCATTAAAGTCACCAATCACCAATCTGACATCGTGCTCAGGTATAGAGCCCATCAGATTATCCAAATTATTGTAAAATGAGTCTTTATCTTGGGGTTGGCTTACCTCAGTGGGTGCATGTAAACAAACAATTGACAGGTTGGCTAATCGCATGTGCAAGCGAAGCTTACACATTCGGTTATCGACTGCCTGGAAATCCAACACAGCCTTTTTTACCTGCGACCCAATGATAAAGCCAACTCCAAGATTTCCGAGGTCATCTCCACTGTGTAGCAACGTATAGCCTTGGGACACATGGTCTCCACTTTTAGGCCATCGAGTTTCTTGGAGCACTACGAGTTCCAGCCGATACTCCTTCATACATGTGATAAGACCGGTCAACGCGCCAGGTTTTCTTAATGACTGCACGTTCCACGTGCCGATCCTAATTCTCGTATCCGGGTATTTAAGCGGGGGGTCATTCTTGTTTTGGCGGTATCCGACTTTGTTTTTATTGTTGACTTTTTTAACATTTTCACTTTTTTACGGATGCGAGTCGTCAGCCCAGTGATCCAACCAGATTTAGTCGCCTCCTACGACAAGCTCTGGACACTGTGGTGGTATTCTATGGATCTCATGTTTCGTTCGAAATATTTACGAAACATGTTTGCCCCCAACTACAGGGCCACATATTAACTATATAGTAAAGCCTTACCTTTCATACATTTTGTATGAAACTGACGTTGATTTTTCTATTTTTTGTTACACTAAATAAAGCTCGTTTTGAACATTCCGGCTTGAATCAATCAAGATCGCTTTGGTTAAATAGTGCTCAGATTTGTAACTGTATATTCAGCCAAATTTGTAGTACTAAGCAAAAAGCCGTGCTGAGACACTGATATGTGTCTTAAGCATTGTTGTTTTCAAAGATTCCCATAAAGGTTAGAGTTGCTACAGTTGAATAAAACCGAGTTCAATATCGATATTTGAACTCGGTTTTAGTCAAGCAAGGGTTGGCAAGCAAGCGAGTATTTTCATCATTTGATTACGATCGGTAATACTCATGGATCTATTGATGTTTCATGTCAGTACTTCCATTGATCAAGGCAATGTTCAAATAGTATTTGCAAATCGGACTTATAATCGTTCGTTATCGGTTTGTCTTCAGCGGAACATGTGCAAGTCCAAGATATGCGATTGTATTTATCAGCAGTCTAACATATCTGGTTATTACAAAGCTATGAGAAATATTGGACTTATTGTCTTGAAGATTCCCAGATGATCATTTAAAAGAGCTTTGGTATTGACTGTACAATGATGATGTTCCCATGTAGCTGAGTCATGTGGTATCTCACCACTTTGAAGAAACTGATTGAAGAGCAGCTTGTCATAATCCTTAAGAGCGAGACGTGCGGGTGTCGAGGGCACAGTGGTAGTCTTTATATTGCAGATCAATGACTTTTGTGACGCCAATGTACTTTCAGTGAGAGATAATCTGCCAACAGATTGAAATATTATTCATACATAGTTGTAAACTCTTGTCATGCACAATTTGTGTTGCGATTACCTTTATGGATATTCCTTCCAAGACATACCTTCCAACAAAAACAAAACAATCAATTGACGACAAAAGGTGCAACAATTTTTTTTTTATATTTTCACGAAAAACAAAATTATGGATTTTCTTTTTATTTTGTTCGTTCCATTCCATTCGACATTCACACACACACACTACCGAACTATATTGTGCTTTCGTTATATATGTAAGTAATTCAGTTTTGGCAAGAATTCAAGACATGTCACATGATAGCAAAAAAAAACTTAAACTGAAAATAGTTATCGCAATCATGAAGAGTACATTGTCTATGGCTGCATTTTACAATCCCACCACAAACACGAAAACAAAAACTCGCGACATTATTACGTTATTCGGTCGTTTAATTTAAGTAATGAAGATATCATCTCGACCTTATCTCGATACAAATTTCATATTGGCTGCGTCTGGTTATCAATATATGACAGAAACACAAGAATACCGAATACTTTCCGTCTCGTCGAATCAGTAATTTTAAAGGTCGGCAACGATGTGATAAAGTGAAAATTTATAACGGAAATTGGTTCGATAACCATTTTCAATTATATCGAATCAAATTTTCTATTACGTTGTATCCTCATATCGTATCGTTAAGGTATCTATCTATCTATCTATATAGATAGAGGTTAACTCATCTAAAATTTATACGGGTAACCGTATTACCTATATATACCTAAATGTCGAAGTATAGAGAGATAGAGAGACGACAACGTAACCGCTATCATTTGTCTGTCCGATCGAATCAAAAAATTAAGAGAAAAAAAACTGAACAACCCCCAGTTTCGGAATCAGACACTACGTAATGCACGTCTCGACTCGTCTCGAGTCGTATAATCATATACAAACGAAATGATTTTTCTGTTTCAAAGTTGGTCGTACACTCGTACCTAATGTATCAGCTGATACCTGTGTTATGTATACATACACACACATACACACTCGTACACTCCCCCCGCGTATCGGTCGCTATATTTATAGCATTTTTTTTGTACCAATGGATAACAAAAATAAAACCTCGAACCACTGGAAAATCAATTTCCATTAAAAATTATATATGGACGATTGTTGTTGCTGCTGCTGCTGCTGTTGTTGTGTATATACATAACTGTATATATAGTATGTGCGGTTTGGTTGTATATACATACATACATACATTCACTTTCATTACAACTATTTTATTGTCGCGTGATTTTTTTAATTTGACTAATGAAAATGGGAAAATGAAAAACTACACCAACAACAAACAATAACTAATCATTTTCAGTTTTCTTTTTAAACGAAAATTATAAGAATACAAAAACAATCATTAACATACCTGTGAGAAAAACAAACCTTTTCGAAATTATAATCCGCACCTTGATTTCGCGAGTATGTTTGTGTGTATGGATGGATGAATGTATGTATGTATGTTTGGGCGATACGATGAGGAACATGATTCGATAGCGGGTGGTTTTTGAATATTTATGTATATAGTGTATGTTCGCCATTTATACCTGTGATGGCTTATTGCCATTATGCTTTTGTATCGAAATTCTTTTGATGAGCGCACGTGCTTTTTGCCATTCTGTGCAATGGTGTAATGGACAGTTCATTGACCAATTAAAATGTTAATGCGGTGTTGCTTTATCGTCGATTTGCTATAAATAATGTTTTTGTGTATCATGTGTCATGTCTGAATAAGGATGATTCAATGTGAATTACATGAACCCCATTTAAGGTTACAACTAACCTCTCCAAAATAAATTTGGGTTTTGTTCCACCACAGGATGTTGGTATAGGTAAACCATTTCATAGACATATATTGTTAAGACTTTTTCCCAGTTCTTTATTTATTTCACTCAATAATCTCAATAAGCCACTTGCCACTGGGGTGGGCACTTCACAAGGTTAAAACAATATTTGTCTGGCAGGGCGATTTAGCACTGCTCTTATTTAAAAAATCGGATGGTTTCTCCACCATTCCATTATTCAACAACCGTAAATATAGTGACGCAGAAATTTCAGTAGTGTCTACAACTGATTTCGGTTAACTCAAAGCGTTACCGATGGAGTTGAGTTGCTTTGCTGTCTAGTGTTATCTCTTTCCTCTTGTCGTTGCTACATCTCCAATCGGAAAGCCACTTTCATTTTTATGACCGCTTAAGCTTAAAGGCATGTTAGAAATCAGGCCAACTTATGAACTTACGTAGGTCCTTTTTTCCCGGCACTATTTCAAAGTTTCAAATACATTTATAAAATATCCACTTGGAAACATGAACATATATTTTCGCTCACCATTTTGTTGTGGGCGAGGTGCACTTACCGCTCGATATCAGCCGCACACTCCCGAAGCGTCTCTCCTATTCTTTGACATCGTCCCTTCAATTCCATACGATGTAGCTCGCGTCCGTGGTCACCTCCATATTTACGCTCCCAAGCCAACGTGATTTTGCTGTAATCCTCTAGTTCGTATTTCGGCACGATCTGTAGTAGTTCCGCAGTACCTGCTTTTAAAGCCACAATTAATGCTGCAACTCGATCTTTCTCACACCAACCATTCCTTGTTAAACTGGAGTTTGAAGATATTAAATGGCGTTGTTCCGTCGAACGTTGGTGGCTTTAATTTCATTGAGCTGGTTGGTCGAGCAATTTTGGCATTGCCGTTGGTTCTTAGATCCATACGATCTTGCTCGATTTTCATGAATCGTTGATCAGTCACCTCGATTTGTTGATCTATTTTTTGGGAGTTTCTGGGTTCGTACTCTTCCAATTTGTTTTCCATATCAATTTTGACCGTGTCAGCTTTTGCGTTTATTGTAATGGAAAGTTCTGGAAATTTCTCGTTCACACTATTTTCTTGCTGCTCCAACCGTTCGATAAGGCTCTCTTGTCCGGTTCTCATGATCTTCTGTTCAGCCAGAAATCTATCTTTTTCGATAGATATTTTCTCTTCGAGAACGCTGATGATTTCTTCCTGTTCAGCACGTATTTGCTCCTTTAAGTAGTTCTTCAATTAATTTACAACAGTAATCATATCTGTTTTAAGCCCTCCGATCATTTGTTGCATTTTTGTCTTCAGGCTTGTTGATTTTGATAGAACAAAATTTTCGATTGAAAATTGATGCAACAATCGATATATATATACACAAATTTCTTGTTAATCATATAATCGATGCCAGGGATGTACTATTAGACAATCTGGTGTTGAAGTTTAGACTTTGGACATTTTGTTAACCCCAGATTTAGCTGTCGGATTACTTTGTCTTTCCAAATTCGATGAAATGGATCATCATCAGATTGAAACCGGCCTTAGCGAATTGCTGCAACAACAACATGCACAACTCTCGAATTATAATGATCAAAGCCATCCCAATAATAACGAGGAGTTGCATTGGTGAATCTTACGGCCTTGTTTAGTTTAGGGAACATTACATTACACGACAATGCCTTCTGACACATTATACCTCCCAAAAATTTCATACTCTACCTCCTGTCTAAATATATAATTTGGCAACTTCTCAATGTCTGCCTTTCTTCAATGGCCTTCTCAAGGCAAAGATATTGGCAGAGGAAGCTCGTTACATGCTGAAACACAGCCAAATATCACTTAAAGTGGGTGAATGCGAGCACCACAAAGCATGCTGCCAGCCCCAGTCAGGGCAGGTAATCATAATAGATATAAACATAATTAAAATCGGGGAGGAGAAATTACTTGCGGGGGAAGTTAAATAATTCGTAGTAGAGTCAAGTAGTATAGAGTACACCAAATAAAATCAAGTTCAGTCGTGTCGCGTAGTGCTAGCGAATTAGAACTTGCCCCGAAATATAGAAATTGAAGAATTTATTTTGTTGGAAGCTGGATAGAAACCTTTCATCCATATGGTGTATTCAATATACTGCGTTAGCCGTTTAACGATCTACTTAATGTTGAAGATATGTTATAGGTTCAATGAAGAAGTGAAGTAGGCATTGTATTAATATAAATAATACTTTCAATTTCTTTGATGACGCAGACAGCTATGATAATCATTAATCCTATCTGTAGGCCTTAAATGTTTAAGATTATTATTTTTAATTGATCATCTTAATCATTTGAACTCGAATCTTCTCACACCTTCTATAAAGTTTTGATCGAAACCCTAATTAAAACTTGTCAGATTTTTCCATTTTTTACATAAACCTATTGTACCTATTGTACTGACATGGAAGATGCGTTGGCCCATGATGATCTTATTATTACAGTTATTGCTTGTATGAGTAGCTTTTAAAAGTTTCATATTTCAATAAATTTCTTGCTTCACAGTAAAGATTATATCTCTTTGGATCACAGGTGAAAAAGGCTGTACTCGACTTTTAAGTGGTTGATAAATAAATATGTAATGTGTATGAAATTAGCAAACCTCTAACCAGACTAAAGACTCAATCTCATGGAATCTATACTAAATAATGACAATAAGGCAACTTATAGATACTCTCGATACGAAAATGCTATCAAAACTGGTTTCAACTTGCTCATATCATTAATGGAGTTAACACTATCTGCCCCAACAGAACAAAAAGTTATAGAAACATGAACATATTGGCCGTTCAGAACCGGCCAATATTACGAACAAAAACAGGAACATAAATGAAAAATGACCAAAATTAGTTAATTGAAAGCCGCCATATTATGCATTAGTCATTTTTGGTAGATCCTTATGAGACCCTAACCGTTCGATGTAAATTTTCAACACGTGCTGTGTTAACAATTCGCCTTCATTGGTTTAACTTCTGTATACACATAGTGGAAACATTGTTACTAACAGCCTGCCGAAAGATCCTTTAAAATATTAATGGACCATTGACTTCAGGTTAGCTGCAAACCATGATATATAGCCTACCTACTCGTCATCCTTTTATTTCACTCACGGAAGTTATCTTTCACACTCTCCCGTCAAGGTTCAACTCATACATGACAAGGATATCACCACCTGGATAAATTCATCTAATCTACCTTTGGAAGATCTCAATTTTTTTTTCAGTTATTTCACTTTTACAAATAATATTTTCCAATACGAATCAAAACAGTATCGAAGACAACGCATTTTTATGTCGAACCGCAGACTTAATTCCAAAACTTGTCGACGATACTGTACGGCGTTATGTTTGGTATACCCACATACGATAGACCCTCTCGATTGATCGAGTCTTAACACTGCCTTTTTCAAACGATAATCAATCTAATTAAATCAAAAAGACAGCACCATAAAGTTTCAGCACAGCCTGTGGCACACGTATTCAGCAGATAAGAAACCTACATTACACAAACATTTGGATCGAGATCACGAATCAACGAGGTTTTAACTTCACGAAATCGTTGCTGAGTTCTTAGACTCTTAAAATGTCAACACTCTATATGGAAGGTAGGTTGGTCCACGAGTTCTTAAATCCAACAAGGAATTATACATTCCAATCGATCGTAATCCCTATAACGAAATTCTAACCCTTTATACGGCTGGATTTGATTAAGCTTCACGAGACCCTTTACTCAAATATTTATAAAAGTTAAGATTAAAATCCCTGAAAGCCATAATTTTTTATTAATTTATAAAGCACCAGCTTACCTTAAAATCATGCATCTCACAAAAATTGTATCCAATCTAGTTAAAACCTAACGACATTAGATTAAATGAAACAAAAAGATCCGCAACAATTACTCAGCCTCATGGGAAACTAGAGTACATAACGTTGTCATTTAAATACATACAATAAAAAAAAGAGACTCAACAAACCATCATTATATCAACCACCAACATTTACAAATCCTAAATAACGAAACAACAATCACCCATCAGCAGCAGGAGCAGCAACAGCAACAGAACATCAACTTATACATATTTCGTGCATAATTAAAATGTGTCCCAAATTTTCAGTGAAGTGAATCCACTAACACTATATACAGTGAGGACGAAACTCACCCGCCATCTCTATGGCGCTAGCCATACACAGTATATACATATATAGATGGAATCGCGAGTGGGGTGAGGCGCTTGAATAAAACGTTGTTTTTTAATAATATTCTCTGGCCTTCAAATTTTCTAATTATATTTTCATTTTTATTATTATTGTTATCGTTATTATGTTGTGTTGGACGTTGGTTTATATATGAAATGTGTGTGTGAATGTGTGCGTTTGAAGCATTTGGTGGATTACTCATACGAGTCAAATTAAACACTGTGTCGATTTGTTGTGTATATGACCCCGAACTGCTAAATAAACCTAAAAAACAAACTTTTGGTTTGAGATTAAAAACAAAGTTTAATTATATATGTATGTATGTGTGTGTGTGTGTGTGTTGAAACAGATCCTAGTTAATCCTTCATTCTTTACTAATTAAACCAGATACCCAATTTATATAGCACAAACCTACAAATAAAAAAAAACTTTTTGCTCAAAGTACATAATACGTTCAACATTATAGTAGTTTTTATATATGTACATTAAAGACAGACATACATCGTCGCTGTCATCCTCCTCGTTAAAAAATCAAAAAGCTTTCATCTGCTATACCCAAAATCCACAATACAAAAACAACGTTCGAGTATGATTTTTTTCTGTTGGACTTTATTGTAATACTTTTTGATTTGTGCTTTTGTGTTCGACAATCGTTAAACAAAAAATACATATAAACTTGAAGAACGGGATGGACATACACAGTATTATCTGTTGTATATAAATTTTCTACAGTGGATTCAACAACTATCTTCAAATTTTTATTAATTTTTGTAGTTTAATTTTAGATTGACCTACGTTTCTTGGATCAGTACTAAACCATTATATATACTTCTAAAATTGGTTTGTGTATTTACTAGAAAGTATACAGTTTAAATTTCATTCGTCAGATGTCCATAGTATAAAGTTTTATTAACAGGTTTATTTCTGGGATATTTTGTACTTAATTGTTAATGGTCTTTTTTTGGAATTGTTATGCTCTGCTCATTTACGTTATAATTTTCGTTTGTAGATGGCTGTACTTGATTATTTCGTACTAAAATTGTGAACTTTACTAAATTGGTTCATATATATGATATTACTTTAGACTTTTTCATGTAGAACGGAAACCAATCAAATGCAGAGTTTATAACAATACCATACCATGTACTCATATTGTACCAGTTTGAGGTTGGTAATCGGCCACTTATCTAACCTATTTCTTAACAATCATCCAGCATCAACTGTAAATTCATTTATAGAGAAAAAATTCATTTTACTGTGTTTTCGATTCACCAACGATTTGCCGCTCGCCTGCCAAAAAGCATGGTATTTTTTGGTCATATTTTCAATACCAGTATAACTTTTCGTTCTGTAATGCAGGACTTCTCTAATGCCAAATTTAATTAATCATGATTGTATAGAGGATGTTAGATTGAGGTTTTAAAAATCGTATTACAAGCTAGACACGATAATAATGGTTTTGCATGCACCATCCAGTTACTGACGCGTACCAGTTCATTCTATGAAGAATGTTGAAAAGTATGCAAGAATAGAATCGCAATGCAGATTGTAGAATTGAGTATTTGTGCTCTTTGAATTAATCCTTTTTTTAGGTTATACTTTACACTCGTTGTGTTTCTGGTTTTCAATTTGTTCTTCTCTTCTTCATGATATAATGGTTAATCATTCTAGGTAATCATTTACAATAGTTTCACAATGTACATTCTGTCTTGCATTTACGAAGGTGTTTTGAGGAATCTTCATTTTATTATATTTATTATTTGCTATTCTTCAGAGCGTGCTATAATATTTATCTGTTCGGGATCACAAATAATAGAGGATAGTTTTGGGTAAGCAGCCTCTCGCACAACTATCTCGCAGAACTTTCGGAAAATCAGCCTTATTATTACATTTCAGTATCTTTTTCCAATTCCCACAATTCATTTCCTATTGACGTTTACCGAGAAGAGACCTTAAGCTTCTGGAAAGATTTCTTTCTGTCTTGTGATGATCAGTATAGGTTCTCTAGTCTTATCTGGCGCGGTCCAAGTTCTTTTTCTCTTGATTTTGACTCGCGTCAGCACAGGTTTACTTTTTTTTGGGTCCTGTCTCTGTCATTAGCGAGGTCTCTTGTTGGTATACTATGACTCATCAATGTTGTACTTGTATTTGTATTTTTTCTTGTAAGAAGTGATCTTGCTGATTATCCCCTAGAGTTTCGCAAGACCTTTCCTTACTTTAAAAACTACTGTTCTTGACTTTATATTCTTGAATGTGTTATCTTCTTTGTGTGATTCTTGAATATGTCCTGGAGCTAGTGTTTTTTGAGTTCAATTGCTTCATCTTCTATAGGTTTATTCATTGCTTGGAATATACTCCAATAATCTTGGAATATACTAATATAGAGGTGAAAACCAAAACTGCTCTCAAACCGGATATTTTACATTTCAAGAACCTACCATAACTGGCGCGGATTATTCTGATGTCGGAATCTGGTTTAGACTGATATATGATATTTTATCGTTACTTATGCTAAAAGCGGAAGCTTCTCAATCATGCCTTTACTAATTTTTAGTATAGCGTTAGATGGGTTACGAGGAATTGTATCCATTGCGGTTATGATGAGAAACTTTGTTTTTGTCCCACAATTCAAAAAATCAATAAAACATACGATCCATAAAAGACACGTGCCGCATGATCCCTCTGAGAACTAATTCAAATCAAGGTTCCATATATTTAATCCAAAAAGGAGATGTACATGCAAATATATTTTCCAAGCCGTAAAACCTCAAAAGATTACAAAACATACACATACAGCATACACCCAACGATTGTTAATCCTTTTTCTATATAAAAAAGGATTTTCTATATAGCACAAGAGATATATACCGCAGCAGCGAAATTTCAACACAATATCACGGTTCAAAATAATTACAGTCGTCAACAAATTATAATTCCCTTATCAAGGAATCCATCAAAACGTCACAAGCTGAAACCATTGTGCAACTAACCTCTACCCCTTTTCCCTTCTTTAAAAAACCACAAACACCATTTCTAACATAATATTATATAAACATGTGCGATCCGATTTTTCATCGCACATTAAAATATTCGAAAATCGTTACTCTTTTAACATCATATCAAGAACACAGGTAAAAACTGTGAACATTTTTCCATTTTCTCATTTAGAAACTGGATTGTCGAAAAACCAAAAAAAAACAACAACCGATAACCCGAAAAGGAAAACTTAATAATGTTCGTTCGGTATACATCATAAAATATCATAATTTTCCATTCTGGTGAAATCCAAATCGAAGGAAAATTTGTTTTGATTTTACATGATACACGCACACAGGCACACACCATACCGTACCTTCACAAACGTACATGTTATATATGGCCAAACGTTTTGCATATTTTATCCACATTGAAACGTTACTCTATGATGAAAATGAAACGCATGCGCATTTCTATTATTTCTTACTTGTTTTTTATTTTGCGATAGTTTTTCTATTCGGTATCTATTAGTCGAGTGAGTAGGAAAATATGAAAATTCTTGGTAACGAATTAGTGTAACTGTAAATAACGTACATATGATTATAGATATGTTCGACGTGAGATGCAAAAAAAATATTTAGGTCAAAACGAGAGATGGACTTGTATTCTTACATTTACGATGCGATTCAATAGATGTCTCTAATTATAGTGTTACGATGTAGACTCGATCACTGAATATTTATTTGAATAATAATTATTTAAAATTTTAATTATTACTCACTATCACTACATCCACTTATCACAGATTTAAATTGAACTCTATACACCTATATATACGACAATAGCTTGTTTCTAGGGTTTTATTTAAATTTCAACTGACGGTTTACTACAAAATAAAGCTGGGTTCACACGATTAGGTAATAACGACCAACAATGATCCAATATGATTTAGCACTGTTTACTGTTTAAATGATATATTCAATTTTTGTTTTCTTAAGCCGCTACTAGTCATACGTTAATTACAATATCTTTCAAGAGATGGAAGTTTATACTTTAATGATTCCAATTATATAAATTTTGGTTTTGACAATTTTTATTATAAAGTTTGGGTTTCAAATTGTTTCAAAGAACCAAAACATTATTGAAAAATATTTTATCTTGAATAAAACAGTGAGGATGATTTATTATTATTGCTTGGAACGCAAATCAAGGTATATAAATGTCTTCCGTTTAGATTTCATCGACTCTTTCACTTTTTTCTTTATCACTCTTTAATTTGTCATTAGGGACTCTTTATTTAGATGTTAATTGGTTGCTCTACACTTAGCTTATTTCGTGCCAAGCATCATGAACCATTGGATCTATTTTTATTTTTGACTTTTTTAAAAACTCAAATTTTGAGTCACTTTTGGTAAAAGTTATAAATCCTACGGTTCAGTCAGACGCCATTTTGAATTCATTCAATAATCAAATGCAATGACATCTATAGGATTAAACAATAAATAGTTACAATAAATCATTACTCACTCACCGTATGGACGATGTAACATATACATCAACGTTGGAAGTTTCATTTGGTATTTTTTGAAAAATTTAATGTTAGTGTATCAACGTAGTTCAATGTCGGAGTTAAAAGGTGTGTGATAAATGAAAGAAAACTTAATCACGCCCTACAATCGTATCCTAACTCATCGAATTTACCCGTGATGACTACACTCGTGCGTTGTCTTGATAGAACAATTGTACAAGGTGACACCTGATAATCCACCTTTGCATTTTTTGACACCTATTTTTTCGATGAAAGCTACTTATAAAATATTATTATGATTTAACATAACAATTTATTTGATGTTTGCATTTAATTACGTTATGCAAGCAAAAGTGGTGACCTCAATGGATTATAACCATTTTGCATCATTAGCACTTGTACGACTATAAAACCAAATTTATTGAGTCACTTTTGTATCATTACAAACGGTGGTTAAGAGTACTTAATATTTGTTAAGGGACATAATATGGCTTATTGCCGAAGTCAATCAGGTCTGGGTAGAAATTCTGTGGTGAAGGACGGTTAACTATTCAAAGCGCATTTTCAGTCATTTTAAACAATTAAAACTACATCAAAATAGTTCGCGAAGTGTAAACATTCAAACGGTTGTTGGAAATTTCGACAAGAATTGACGTCGTATATATGTGTAGTGAGTAGATTATATATGTAGGTGAAGATTTTGAATTTTAAATAGTGATATTGGAAAGTGATTAATTAAGTATTTAATTAATATTCACACAATTTATTTGTGGGATTTATTGTGTGAAATAAATTGGGTCTGATAATTATAGTTTTTGAGTTTTATATTCACAATCCACATATCCAACCAAAAGTAATTGAATTTACAATGCAGATTGTGGACCTTCTTATTTTAGTCGTATAAAGTCTTCGCGCACTGTATGTTTTTAAAGGAAATGCTATGAATATAAACTCATGATGACGTAGATCACCAAAATTTTGTTTTTCATCAAATAGTTTATAGTAACTACAGTCGTGAGCAATTAATTCGTCTGAAACCATCAGCACTCACAGAAAGGCGATTTTTTTTAAAACCGCTTAACCGATTTTCAACAAAAAATTATTTCTATAAAATCCTGATATTTTTAGCTCCTGCTGTACATCGGACGCTAGTGAGATGGTGATTTGTCAAATATCAATGGTTGTGGTATTATACAGGAGATTGCAGCACGACAGTTGTTTTCACCAAAACATCGCTGTTTGCTATGATTTCTTTAATTTGAAAAGTACTGTACAAATTAAAATGATACAGAAAAGATGAAATACTTCTGTCAAACAAAATGTACATATATGAAATCAAAGATTATATACTAGAAAGATAGTTCAATCAGAGTAACATTTTAAAATACAAAAAAAATATTCCGGGTACCGACCGATACATAGTGAAGCGTACCTCCGTTCTATAGAAAAACAAAACAAAAAAATCGTTCATATTGTAAATTTTTGCTTTGGTTGGGTCATCTTTATGTAAAATAATCTTTGATGAAATGCACCATTGTCATATTAACACAATCACTCTCTAGTAGAAATGGAAAAGAGCATAAAAATTCTCAAATTACTAACCCCTTTCATTTCGAAATAGTTATTTTTCGAAATAGACTTTAAGTTGTGTTAGTGAGAAACAAGTAATTTTGAATTTGTTTTATATGAACATTTTGTTAATTATCACACTCTTAAGTTGATATTTTCATTTTATTGTGCTCATACGAAAAAAATAAGCAGGCTTTTGTGTAAGCACATACACACTTTTGTAAATAAATTTTAAAGGTTGTTCACACGAGTTGTATTAATTTAATTATCAAGAAATGGGATGTGTTACCGTTTATTGTTAAACAATTTCGATTATATCTTTTATTCTGTATTGGTATAATGTGTGATTATACCAATAATGCAACAGTGTTGTTGCAACGGTTATTGTGAAAATAAAATTTATTTTTAAAATTAGAAGTGGTTTGTTGAAAGTTTTTATGATAATAATATAATAAAAATGTAAGAAAAACACAAAAGGAAGGGAATTGCTTTGAAAACAAAAATTGATATTTTAGACCGTCTAGCAAAAGGTTGTCTACATCTGTAGATAAACTTTATAAATTTAACTAAGCAAGTAATAATTAAGCGAGACAAAACTGCATATCGTAGTTAGTAGCTTTCGATAGAAAATGCAATTATTTAATAGATGGAATATCTCAATCAAAACAGGCGGTTAGAACATTGAAGGCCATTAAAAACTACAACGTAAAGAGCAACAACTCACATCGTCTCAAGTCGATATATTCTACTGTCGGCTTATTCCCATTGTTTGAATTATTTTTAATTCACAAAATTGCATCTCTAGATAACGTGAGCACTAGAGAATTTCTTCCAAGAATAGAAAAAATAATCAATGCATGTCAGAGATGCATGTCAGACTTAACCATGGATTTTCTGAAAAAGATATATGGTATATAAGTGATAATTGGGGCTCAACTTATACACCAGGCAATGAAATATGTGAAATTTAATAAATGCATTGGAAATTATATAAAAAAACGTTGATGTTATCAAGAATGTTTGTGGCATTGTTGGTTCATGCCTAAAGCAAGAAAATATTTGAAGAATAAATGCAAACCGTTTAAAGCCGTATAATTATTGGAAATGTAGCTAGACACCAAGATGTATTTATACCCCTTACTATGACGTTTTAGTCAGACTATCATAGCGATGTTTAAGATCATCGCTAAGATAATATGACCAAAAATTCGTAACAAAAATGTTAATTAGTAAAAGTTATAGTAAAACCATCGTTACAGGTGTGAATAAGTGGTCATGTTCCATTTTCCATGTTGTCGGTGAACGTCACAACAAAATATAACGTTTTCGCATACATCTGGTTTTATTTCAGTAATTTAGTTTCGAATGTTGTCCTTAAGCATTGCTGTTGTGTTGGTTTATTGATGCACATCTAATTGTTTTTGGGTCATGACAACTTCTATTTTGAGAAAAAGTGCAGACAGTCTTACAATGATGGAGGTTAGTTTGAAATAGCTCCAACATTCCCAACGAGCGTTCCAACGTCTATCACCTTCACGTAAGAATGTTCAACTTACTGCTATTTTTTCTTGGGATTACATACCTGTTCCATTGATCTCTAATTGAAAGCATATATCTGAAAGTGTTCGCCACATCCTGAGATTTTATTAATTTCCCAAAACTATAACCAAAATAAACGTGAAATAATCGAAAAAGTGGGTTGAAGAAAATGATTTTCGAGGTTTTCAATATTATACAATTGATTTCAATATCAGTGGAAGATGTGAGATTGGTTGATACAATTTACGATCGTTCAGCGTCTTGTCCGCTTTCTGAATTATAACGTACCAATATCTTAAATTCTCTGACCTGTAATGAAGTTGTAAGTTGGCATGATTGAATTACATGCGCTCTGAATCTTGCAAAATTTACAAGTGTTGGAGTCACCATCTCGTGTTGAGAATCGGGCAAGCCTCTCAACGCTAAAATCTGGTGGGTTTAGGCTAAAACAATGCAATAAGTAGGTCGAATTAAAGTGTTATACGTACTGTGTTAATAAACATTGAGACTGAGGGACGAAAAAGGGGTTATCGTCAGCAAATAAGGATAGTCGATCTGGTTTAGGAGTATCCCTACTAACATCGATGATACTATTCTAGTAACATCGATGTATCCCTACTAACATCGATGATACTTCGATATCCTTCGTGAGACAGTTTGTTGCTGACATACTCTTCAGATAGGACTGCTTAAGTGATGCAGTGATGAACCTTGAGTGTCTGAACTTCTTTACAGATGGTTCAAAAATAATGGGAGAGTTCGGTGAGGTATTTTCTGTGAGGTGTTGAAATTAACAATTTGCAAGCTGAACTAATTGCGTAAAGGGATATCCTAGTACTAAGCAGAGTGAACATTGATAGTGGAAGATAGGAGCAACTCTAGTGTTATAAGAAGACAAATCTAATCAAAACTAAAAGGATCAAGTTCCGAACAACTGATATTATTTCGACGACATTTGCTTAGTTTAGTCATGGGAATTACGGGATACTGTCTCATACCGATCGAGAGAGTCTATGGTAACTGCTTGAGTAATTCAGTCCCAATACTGTGTCAAAGTTAAGAATATGCTATCGAGAACTTGTGAAGTTAATTCTGGTGTTTGACTAGGAGATACACTGTCCCCGATACATTTTAATGTCATCTTGAAATACATCTTATTCCGAGAATTCAATCAAATTCTTGGATGTGTAGATATCTTTGTGATACTTAGTCTTGGCAACGGAGTTAAAGAGATACTTGATTCCGTTGGCCAATATTGATGTCAGTAGTGGTAACCACACGTTTGAAGAATGGGATCTCTCAATACTTATGAATTTATGATAATATAGCAATTGTTCAGAATATTCAGATTCGTTGTAATGAATGAATGTAACCCGACGTTGATGTCATATGCCGAGTTATTTTCAATCACGACTCATGAGTAGACGAATTTAGAATCGGTAAATCGATCACGTTCTGCATGCTGATTCGATGGAATGGTATGCAAACGAAAACGTCGCTGTCGTCAACGTTGGAACTACGACCTATAGATCGATATGATATCATCTGGTTATTAAGAACAGTATGAGATGTGATGTGGTGTGACAAGTTAGGTTGACACGCTACGGGTCAATAATTACCTGTAAGTCCGTATATTATTATTATATCAAAAATTACCTTAATACGATAATGGCTTTTTGAGTGTAAGAACTGAAATAAAAGCTCATTAAAGCTTTCAAAAACTACATAATCAAATGTCAACTAAAGATATATCTTTTTATTTAAAAAGCTTCTGCCACCTACAAAATCCCCTCGATTGTTGTTACTACAGTTCGTTCAGCCGTAACCGAAAGCTCTCATAACTTTATTCTCCCCATAATTATCTATTATATATAATAATTTAATTTATTTGATTTATTTTAAAAGTTTCGTTTTTTTCAAGTACTTATACTCGAATATTTATTGTAAACGAGAAAAGTACAACAAAAAATGCGAGAGAGCTTTTATATTTTTGTATATGACGACGTTGTTGTTGTTCTGTTGCTGCGAATTTGGTTGGATATGATGGTATACAAGAGATATAGTGTATGGATGGAGTCGAGATAATAAATATTTTCCCATTTTATTTTTTGGTCGTTGTTGTTGTTATATGTACCTGTGCGCTTTTCATTTGGTTTTGTTTTACATTTTGTTGCTTTCTGTATTTCCACCAACAACAGTACCAACAAAATAAACTGAAAATGCCATATAACTACAACATATATATACCAACCCTGATTTTATGTTTTGTTGGATATGAAAAATATAAAAAAAAAACAAAAAAAATGGAAAAAAGGAAAAATTAAAACAAAAACTATATACAAGAAGTAAAACAAAAATAAAAAAAGGAAAAACGAAATATTGAATGTAGTTTTCATTTTGTAGAGAGTGTGGGAGTTTTGGTTTATAAATGTATGTGTGCCTGTGTGTGTGTATAGAGAATGGATAATATTGAGGTAGTTGATGGTAATGATACGTTAGTCAGTCAGTGGTTTGAAAGTTATCGTCGCGAATGGTTTCACTTTGGAAATACTTTTAGTTGATTTTTTTGTGCTTTTTTTTTTGTTTATTAATTATAAATAATTTAGGTTTTTTGTATATGTAGTATATGTACGGTGGTTCGAAAGTGAGCTTAATTTTTAATATGATTCGTTATTAAAATTAAGATTAAGTGCAGTTTGAAGTGGGTATAATATATAAATTTAGCTATGCGATATAAAAAAGCGAGAGAGTGAATATTGTGTTGTGATTATTATTCTTATTAAAATTATAAATAAATAAAATATAATTATATATAGTGAGTGAAGTGCGATACACAACACATATATAATATCGTTTATTTATGATGATGGAATTCAAAATTTCATTATTATTATTGTTATTATTATTCTTATTATTATTATTGCACAACACTAAATGGAAATTGGATATTTTCAGTGTCACTTAAAATATTTAAACGAAGTAATAAAAGACAATTTTAATTTATATTTTGTATCCAAACACAATATATAAATAAACAAATAATAATACAAGAATTTTCATTTCAAATCAATATCGTAACGGAAAATTATTGTATATTTTCGCGAAAAATTAAATCAATTTTATTTTATTCATTTTATTTATATAGCAACAACATTATATATATATATATATATATATATATATATATATATATATATATATATATATATATATATATATATATATATATATATATCGTCTATATATCGTCTATATTAACGTGACTAATATACAGTAACCATTTGTCTTCGTTACATTTTGATTTTGACCTAAAAACTATAACAATCAGTCTCATTAACTATAAAGTATAATATTATCAACTATAATCAATCCCTATGAGGATTACACCTCCGCTGAGAACTCCACAGGGTGGCTAAACTTTGATTATCTTCTATATAGCATCATAATTGGTTTTGGAACCGATACAGTACCTATGTATGGTTAAATATTCAAAATTTCAAAAATTTGGAGGCCACCCTGTGTCGTTAAACTAAACCATTGTGTTTTGAGAATGGGAGACGTACACTATATGTAAATGTCATAAACAAATCAAATGTTATTTTATTATTTCATCAAGAAAATTCTAATATATGTATTCCGCATACAAACGGTTTCGCCATCATTCATCGTCACCTTTGAAATAAATCTATATATCTATGTATGTGTATGTATATGTATATATGGTATATGTGCGTCTGTGTGTGCGATTCAGGTATATACATCTGTAACTGTAAGTAGTATAAAAGAAAACCAAAATTTATTTCCATTTTAACGTGATTTCAAAGGAGTGTCGGTGGCAGAGCTTTAAATTGAATACAAATAATAAACATTTTTCAGTCTTTTGCCATATATAGTATGGCATAATCCATCCACACGTCTTATTGTTGTTTATTTTGGAAAAAAATTCGATAAAAGCTTTCGTTTCGATTTTCGTTATATTGTTGTTGTGTTACACACAACCTATAACAGAGAACACACAACAAACTTAATGGAATTTTTATTGTATTGTTATGTGAAAAATTTAAATTTTTATTCATATATCGGTCGTATTGTCGTATATATGTAGACTATATACCAGGTATATGCATAATGCGAGTAGTTATTCGATAAAAATCAGTGTGCTTTTTGTTGTATGTATATACATATATGTATGTGTGTGGTTCAAAGGTGTGATTTGAAATTTTTATTCGTTTGAATATAATTTTTTGATTGTTGTGATTTTTGGAGGTATGGTGCGATGAGTACATCTACCCATGGCATTCGTTTTCGAATTTAGTTCATAAAGCTGCCACATACAATCTCTACTGAAACTATTATTAATTAATATAATTTGTTATATAGTTAATATTATTTTGTGTGTATATGTAAAAGGTTTCATAGTATCCTAATTAAAATATATATGATTTGGGATACAAAAGCTCTACCTAACTCTTCATATTAATATTTTGATTTATTTGGTTTTAAAAGCTTTACACAATTAATACTTTATAATATAGTTTTGAATATTTATCGAATCAGTTCGTTATTAAAAATTAGTTCGTTATTTGACAATCTGAAAGCAATGAATGCGCCTTAAGTTCAAGTATGATCCTGTTTTAAGTGACATGAGACTATATTTCTTTCGTGCCTATTTTCGCAATATGTTGCATGGAAGTTGATATATCTATATAGATGATTCTATCAAATACTGATCATGAGCTTGTCACTATGATTATTCAATTTTTGTCGTTGTTATTGGAAGTTGGGATTTTGCTTGTAAAAAAAGTTTTTTCCATTTTTATATTATTTATGTAAAAACAGCGTAAATTACATAAAACGCAAATTACATGTCCAAATCGAAGGCAAAACCATTTGCAGTGCCATCTGTTTTTAAATGTCAAAAATTTAGCGACGTTAGGTCCGACTTCATCCGAATAAGATGATTTTTAACGGAATCAATTTTGATATTCAGTATGTAGTCGAAAATATTGTACACAGTTATTTCACAAATTCTATTCGTAAAATAGTAAGAAGATTTTATAACAGATGGTGCTTTAATTACAATTAGATTTGATAAGAGATGGCGCGTCAGTTACAAAACAAAATGTTTACACATAGAATGTAAAAAAAAATAACCTTATGCAATTTTTTTACAACCGTGTAAATTGCACCGTGTAATTTACACACCCAACTCTGGCTCGGTCTGTATAGCCTTAATATAAAGTCTCTAATCTTCCTCATCTTTAATGGTTGTTCTGAACGTCTGTATCACCTTTTTAGAGTCGAAACCTAATGAAGTCGTTAATATTTTTGTAAAACAAAATGGTGCTTTAAAATCTAGCATCGATAATGCCCAAAGGCGTTATGGTATACTAATAAAATTCTACTAGGTGAGATTTTGTAAAATATTTTGTAAAAATGGTACTATCAAACACAGATATTACACATAAATTGTTATGAGTTTACTATTAGTTCTCCATTGAAGTTAGCTGCAGAGATCAGATAGGTTAATTTTAATTAATATAAATTATAAGGTTATATTAATTTTAGAACCATATCTCTCGGGATGATTTTTCAATTTAAATTTGTGTGTAATATTTTTCAATGTCATAATATCGATGAAAAGATAGCGATTAGCGATCAATTGATTTGTTGAAAGGTATTTATAGTTTATCTTAAACCATTATGACGGTTTAAGATATGAACTAAATAGTAGATTATACTTCAAACAGTTGGCGATCTGACGTAATCAAACTACAGGTTGAGTTATAATTTTTTCATAATCTAAGAGAGAATCAAATTTGTTACAATGGCAGATAGACCATTGTAGTAAAATTCCTTGAAAATCGAGTCTGTTAGTATTATTGTGAGACATATTGGCCGTACATATACGACGAATTTAAAGGAATCTTGGCTAAGAATAAGGTATACCATATACTTTGTTTACAGGTAAACGTCATATTTATTAACAGCTTAGTAAACTTTCATATATCATTGTTACTTCACTTAATGTAGTATCGCACATTGGCAAATTATAAATACAAAAATTGCACTGGTAAAGCCAGATTAACTGTCAAACTCAATAAAAAAAATTTTGACGCTTGAAATTCCAAAGATATTCACTATTTCTTGAGAACGACCATGTGATAATGGAATATATATTAGCAATTCGATAACCTGAACTGAAAACTAAAACTATTTCCGTTCCAACCGATCCTAAATTTATTGAGAATTTTTGCAAGACCCGATGGCTCTATTACACGAATGTTATAATGAAAATCTATAGTCACACCAATAGCTTTATTCCAATCAAGGTGGCATTATTTGCTAATGGTCTCACAAGATAGCGTTTGTGCACTTATCGCCAATATCGAATTTTCTATATATAGGCGACATTTAATGATGATCTAATCTATAGTGTTCACAACCTTATAATTCCTAACTATATTCTTTTGTATAGTCAAGCGATACAATAAGACGAGACAACATAATTCGAGACTTACTAAAGTATTTTTTAGAATTTTGATCTTAAAATGTTCAAATGAGTCACACAACTGTGTACGCTGTTCTTTTGACCTTAAATACCGTACCGTCCATCTCGTATAGCCAAATATTTAATCTAAGATATTTTATTATTTTTCCTGAATTCCCCTCGACGTAGCATAACTCTGTTTAGCGATGTAACTTTCATTTCTCAATAATTCTTGTTTGTTTCAATGCAAGTACTGTTGGGAGTTTTTTTTACATATTTTTATGTAAATTATGTAAAAAACAGCGTACATGTCAATTATTTTAAAATGTTAATTAATGCTCATTATTAATTCAAATAGATAAATTGTTATTTGTAAAACATGTTAGTTTTCAAGTCCGTGGTATAGGTTTGCAAGCAATTTTTGTTCACCTTCACCCGAGTCAGTTAAAACGATTTTTAACGAAATTAACATGTTACGAATTTTAATCTAAATCAAAACTATTGTGACATTCAGCATGTAGTCGAAAAAAAATCTACACATTCAATTATTTCACAAACCGTATTCGTAAAATAGTAAGAAGATTTTTTAATAGATGGTGTTTCAGATTTAATAAGAGATGGCGCGGTAGTTTTGTTTTTACATAAAATCGTTTTTTTTCTTTTTTACATATTGAATGTAAAAAATAACCTTATGTAAAGAAGAAGTTTTTTACATGTAAAAAACCGTGTAAATAACATCGAGTAATTTACACGCCCAACAGTGAATGCAAGTCAATGTTTCTGTTTTAGTATTTATCAAATTGTTATACTCCAATCTGGCCTTCCCATTTTACTTGTAAGATTAAAAAGCATAGATTGGTTTTATCTGGATAGTGCAGAGGTATTCCGAGGCGAGGTATAAGTGCTAGGCCCGATAATTAATTGTATATGTAGACTGTCGCTTTTTGTTTTATGGGATTGTGTTATATAGTTCGCTATTCATTTCCGAACTTCTCGTGAATTGTGATATTCACTTCAAGCTTTCCGGTACATTTCAGTTACTGAACTCAAATAATCATAGAAAATTGTATATGGTATTGAGTGTTGATCAAACCCGTTGTCATGTATGGATGTGAGAGTTGAACCTTGACGGATAAGTATGAGAGATGGCTTCTAACATTCGAGAGAAGAATCATGCGTGTGATGTATCGCCCAAAACGCGATGTTGATGGCATATACCAAGTTCTATTCAATCACGAGATAAGGAGTTAAAATCAAGTTCCTGATATCGTGCATGAAATGAAAGGACAGTGAGTACGCTGGCTAAGTTAAGTTCTGCGTGCTGAT
This sequence comes from Tipula lateralis, assembly GCA_963932295.1. Taxonomy (NCBI): domain Eukaryota; kingdom Metazoa; phylum Arthropoda; class Insecta; order Diptera; family Tipulidae; genus Tipula; species Tipula lateralis. The sequence goes on from OZ010736.1 coordinate 98,440,859, forward strand.
CCGAATCGAATGATACAACGATAAAGGAAGAGCCACCTTTCAGTAGACGAAGAGGTCACTGTCGGGGACGATGGCTCCACGGCGTAGAAAGTGATCTGGCATCTCTTATTGCTTGCAACAGTATGAAGAGCTGGCTCGTGATCGAAACCGATGGAATCAGATTGTTGAAATGGTACGGGCCAACAATGGTCGGTAAAACCCGACAAAAAAACATACAGTTAGCATACAGATCTATATGTGTAGGGTTTGGTTACCCTTTTCTTATATGTATCTATGCAACAATGATGAATCGATCATTCTTTCCCAAACACTGCAACTCAAACTGTTTGAATCACCCTGCATATACTTACTCGTATAAAGACAATATCGATTATTTGATCAACGTGTCTCAATGTCTGGGTTACTCAATACATTACGTTTGCATTCTATATATATGTGGTGTACAAACATGAAAAATCATTACACATTACTAACTACAATGTAATGAAATATTCAAATCATTAATAGCAACTTATCTTGATTCACACAACGATGATGATACAACACTTTTATTTATTTATTGCGAGCTGTCTATCAATAATTGATATAATGTATACATATACATATCTAAATGTGTGCCGAATGCCGATACAGTTGTTACTGAAAGCTCAATTTATTATGACTGCAGTTGTATATAGTTCAATTTCGGTTTGTTTCAAATAGTGATACCATTACCTAGTCATCAATTTAATGATAGACATTCATAACATGGATTGATTTGAATGTTGTTTGAAACTTCGTTAGTCCAAAGTATGGTCAGTTAATCTTTATTGTCATAAAATGCTGTTCCATTCTAAAGTTCCAATTTTCGTTGACGCGGTAGAGCATTTCGAGATTTGGCCAATAACGCGAATGATGTGGGCTTCAAATTCCTCAATAGTAACCGGCTTATCCATGTAGATTTTGAACTTTATGTAGCTCCAAAAGAATTAACTGTTCAATGGACTTTGCTCGCAACAAAGCCATGTTTTCACGGATTGTGTGGCAAGAAGCGCCGTTTTGTTAGAATCAAATATCGTCGAGATCTAGAGCTTCACAATTATGCGGTCGGCCTCATTTTTGAAATAATATGGGCAAATAATTTTACCAGCCCTTAAACCAATTGTTTTGTCTTTATGTAATAGTAACTTATGAATCTCTTTTAATTGCTCTTCAGGTCAACTAGGGCAATTTTGCTTATTAACCTAGCCAAATAGGCATCATCGTTGAACAAAATTTTGGTCGAAAACGTTGGATCTTCTTTAAGCTGTTTATAGAGCCCAAAGACTGAAATGATGACGATTTAAAATGTCACAGCCGGTTTCAATTCTTGCACGAATTGAAATTTTGTATGTTTTTAAACCTAGATCCTTACGTTAAATATGCGAAGTTATTGCATACGATAAGCAAGCTGTTGAAAACGGTGCCAAATTGATTCATCAAGGACATCACGCTACTCCTAATATATTAACTTCTACGTGCTGGGTAGGTCAATTAGGTCACTTATTATCTAATAATGAAAATACGATTTCAAATAATCGATAGGCCGATTGTGTGAACTATAAGTTGCTCGTAGAACACTGATTTAAGTAATACAGCTAAATAGTTTGTAGACGCTGTGTTGGGCTAACTCTTTCCATGATGAAATGTCAAACAATACTGCACTTTTCGAATGAATCATCAGTTATAATCATAAATTAACCAGTTATGGATAATTGTCTCGAGATCAAAACAATAAACAACCTAAATGTTTACCTTTTGTGTAATAAAACATACATTTAGGCAAATTATTTTTTTTTATAATTAAGTCGCCTAAATATGTCTTATTATTTCTAACTTTAAAATAAATTTACGTAATTAAATACATTCACGACCAGTAAGGAATTATTAATTCGAAATTTGTTTGACATTCCACCAGTCCGAGAGCGTTTGGGATCGCTATCCTGTAGTTATTTTGTGTAATTGGTTAAAAATTGAATCGTAACCCCGAAGTAAATTGTCTACTTATGAAACTTCTGTCTGTCAGTCTGGTTATATCCTTGTTATCTTTGTCGGGCTCAAGGCACTCCCAATCTTCTCGCCGTTTTTTGTCCTGCTTTACGTCATTACATAACCAAATCGAGGACCTAGGAATATAAGCCCGATCTACGTAGAACCATCTGCACATTGCTCCATGCCAACTTATAGTACTGACATGGAAGATGCATGACATGAAAGTACTGACATGCAAAATTTGCACTCCAACAGATCATACATGTGTTCATTCACACTACCGAACGTATTTAGATGGTTAAAAATCATTTTCGCATCGCGGGCCGTTCGGGATTCGAATCCAGTACCTACCGCTCCAACTGCCACAGCTTTAATCACTAGACCATTTGTCTAGGTTACTTGTTACAATCGTTGTACTAAATATACTCGTGACAAGCGTTGTATTTTGATAAATTTCAACTATATGTCTTTCAATTTTCAAATAGTATAGTAAGTGTCAAAACACATATTTAGGACTAAGAGTGTTCGTTTGAGGAGGGAAGTTTAGCCTAAGTGTAATGCGAAAAAATTAGCAGTGGTCAAAATTACGATAGTTAGATTGATCTAAAAGTTTAAAAATCCTAACAGGGGCAGAATGCAGAGATTTTTTACCATCTATGGTATACTATAAGAATTGATTAAATTTTAATGATTTATTTTAAGACGGAGTATGGGTAATGCAAATTGGCTTCAAAGAGACTGCAAAACTCTTCATTAACGATTAATGTCAGAATTTTGACAGTGACTCGCCATTCTATAATAAATAAAGGTCTATTAAAAAGCTTTGAGGGTTAGATAGTCAGACTTCTAATGAACCTTACAACATTTTTCACTATTGTTTGGTCTACAAGTAACTGTCGGTATACTCAACCCTGTTTTAAACATGAGAAAGCTAGTTAGTAACTTCAACTCGAGCTTACTGAAAACATAAACTTCTACGTTCTATTGACGAACAGAGTGGTTCAATAATGTTACGAACACGAGTGACCTCTCTGAGTCAGTAGAAAACCTAAATATTTATATTGGAAAGCAGCATGAACGCAGTATGCATGCTAAATAGAATATGACAAAAAATAAAAGACGGCGGTGTAGTACTTCCAACAACCGAGGAACCGAGGTTTATGGCAAAAATCATATGCAGGATCTCCATCGCATATACGGCTCAAAATAGGAAAAGAGGGCGGAATCATTGCAAGATTTTGTAACCGATATCGTTCGTCTAGTAAATCTGGTTCACTATAGTTATACCTCAAAAATGACAGCTCGCGGAGCTCTAGCTTTGACCATGCCACTGTAAGGACACGACGGACAAAGTATCCACAAGAACGAATATTGTTGGGTTATGAAAAGATAAATGGAAGTGGAATGGTAAAAGAAAAACCGATAAACTTCAAAGTATTCGAAAATTGGACGTATCCACCAAAAAAAGCTCGTAGTGCTTTGTCCTGTGGCAGTGTCAACGATAGCGAAATATTGAAAAATAGATGGAGGCATGAAGTTTTTCTTAAAGAAAGATCCAGTTTTCATCCAAAGCTGGAAGATAAAAGATCGCATGGAAGGAAATAGCACTCTTACGTACCTGGTGTGAAATATGTCAGGGAAATATTGTTCTCGGCCATCCCAACTTGATGGCATGTTTGGCAACGAAGCTTCTACTATGACCTAGAAGCAGGTCATTTGAGTATTAATAGGCCAACAGAATGCGTCCAGTTTCAGTTTGAATTGAAACCGCGACAAGTTAAATTCGTGAAATACTAAATTAGTGAAAATTATAGTGAAATAGTAGTACTGAACAAGATAATTGCTGTGAAAGTAATAAACATTCGTGAAAACCAGCAAGATGTATTTCATTTACAATCCAGTGATCGAACCTTAGTTTGGTTGCAATCCCTACTAAAGGAAATCGTAACAATGGCTTAAGGTCCTGAACGTCATATCAATTTTTAGCCTATTTTAAGGCCACTAAGCCACGAAGTTAAAAGCTTTAAAGTTTTATTAATGAAATGTTTGGTTATGTATCTGATATTTTGTGGTTATACACCAAACACTTTCTTTCGCTTTCGCTGAAGCTTTCGATTTTGGCTGTGGGTAATTGAAATATGTCCTGAAACAGTAATTGAAATTGAAAAATTTGATCTTTATCTACGAGAATATAAGCTTTCTGATATTGCCAAAAACTAACCAAAACTTGCACACGTTTCCAGGACCATTCTATCTGAGAAAAAGCATACATAGAAAAGGATACCATTCAAATGGTGTAATATTTATGAAAAGGGTTAAAAAATGATGGTACAATATCATTTCAAATGATTGTGAAGCTTTTCATTACAATAATCCAGAACCACTTAACTTGTTATAATCTCTTCAAGTTGGATTTCTTAACAATATTACAATCAAATCAAACCACTTTATCTAACTATACTCGAAATGTTTGATTGACGTTGTTGTTCGAAAAAAGAAACCAACAAAAACTTAACACCCGTATCCTTTCTAACCCCCTCCACCGTCAACAACTCACAAACGCTTTTATTTATATATTTCAAATTTATCAAAATATATTCCTAATTTGGTTTTCTTATATATATTGCTGTTTTATATATATTCCGCAATGAAAAAAAAGCCACACACTTCCTGTGCTTTTTTATTTTCGGTTACTGTGTACATACAAACGAGCTTTTTAATTTACTCATTTTAAATATATTAAAAATTAATCAAAACAACTTTAAAACTGTATAAATATAAAGGATGTGGCTTGTTTCAACTAAACAATAGATTGATTTGGTTTCGTGGGTTGTATAAATAAAACATGACGAACTTGACGAAGAGCTTGATGAAAATTGTGATGCTTTTGAACAAAGGCATCGAATCAATTTCGTACATACATACATATGTATATTGTAAATATATTGACAGACCCATTTAACAAATACGAGTACATATGTACTGTATATATATAATCCTGTTTCATGTCCTTGTTTGTTATTTATATGAAAGCGCAAAAATAGAGCTTTCATGTCGATTTTTCATTGTCAATATACTGTATGTGAATATTAATAACGAAAACCGAATCGATCGAACGAATTTGTGCTTCAATGTTTTTCGTGTATTCGAACATACATAATTACTATACTTTGTGTACACACACACACATATATCTATATCACACATATATCTATACATACACGTACACATACATACACGTACACATACATATATATATAATTTAAATTTCTGTATTCTCGGGGTTTGGGAAGTATATAGTTTTGCGCGTTCATTTTTCAAATCCAAAATCCCACTTGTTGCCCTCATCGTGTAATATCAACTTTTGTTTATTTATTATACATAAATAGTCTCTATTATGTTTAATAATAAATTTTCGTGTTTTTTAATTGACGTCACTGTATACAGCTAATTTTCAGTTTTCGTGTTTTATTAATAAGCCAATTAAAATCAATATCAGTCAACACAGTCTGTATCATAACTATGACACCACTTCAGTTTTTCGATTCTGAGTTTCAATTATTTAATCAAAAACAAATGCAATTTGTCAAATTTTTGCGGCCGTAACTGAACGAAAAATTTAGATGATATCTAAAACTATTGGAAATGGAAGTGGATCGCCATTTTATTGGAGGTTCAGCGAGTTTTGTTTGGTTTAAGTCTTTTTTGATTTGAACTCAGTTGATGTTCACGAAACTCTTCATCATTTTTATATATGTACCGCAGTTTCGGTTTTTTATTTCGCAATGCGACCCCAGACCTTGTTATTTCACCTTGATTTAATTTGGTTTACTCCTCGGCCGGCCCACTTTATCAGCCTTGGTGGCTCGATTCATTTCTTGTACTCAAACTGTAGGTCATTGTTTGACGAATTCTCAATATGTCCATATGTTAAAAAACTCAGCAGTCACTTTCACTTTTACACGTAAGGTTCTCTATATAGTACGGTATCACCATTCCATCTGACTGTCGGTTCATAGCAGTAGTTCGACATTTTTTTGCCAATATTTCAAAGTTCAGTGGTTAGTGTTCCTTCTTTGATCTGTGTAAAGTTCTAGTGCCGCCCTATATCTGCTAATCATCTGATTGTATGACTGCTATTTCTTTAAGTATAAGCGTTACTGCCACTTCGTGAAACAGTTTACTATCAGCATAATATACTTGTTGGTTCAGTTTGTTTCCGCAAACAGCTATGATCCCACCACATTACTCTCTTACTCAAAAGGTGTTACCTATCTTTTAAGCTACTATTCATTATTATCCGTTCCAGATTTTCCCATTGTTCTACTTATTATTGATCTGTAAAACAAGACTTGGAATTTTCAACACATTGTCCTCTTAACAAGGAACCCTCATTGCCATGTGTTCATCATTTGTAATCAATCGAGAAGTTGAATAGTTATGCAACATCCATCCTGCTGTTTGTTCTTCTGGGATTCTTACTTTAATCGTTGTCCAGAATGAAAATGTTAAGCCATTCTTGGGTAAAAGTCAGTCTTAACGTGCTGGATTTTATCTGAATCGGTGAAGATTCCTTTTTTCTAACTATGTGGCTAAATAATCAACAGCTTGTGGAAAAAATGAAAGTTCTCGAGTTGATTGAATTGATTTTTTATTTATTCCTAATACATGAATACTTATATCGTGATATTTGAGAGGTTACATTATTTTCTTGGTTTGTTTCGAAACTAGGAAAATGCTTGAAAAACTTAGAATTTCGTAAAAACTTCTTAAGTAATACATCATACGAAAATATTAATAATTTACAACAGTTTTAACTTTACACCTTATTTAGAGCTTGTAAGCTCATTTACAGAAGAATGTGCATTTATAGATTTCGGAAAATGAAGTTTATCCTTGAAACCTGATATAGACAAGTCACGAAACTTTTCATATCCCCCGCACTGCTATACATCGTTATTTGAATCATTGGTATGCACTGAGCGAGCAATCTCTTCGTCCCATTTTCAATTTTATGAACTGAGACTCTGTTGAACACATTGATGCTTGAATATATTTTGATACAACTGAACACGACATTTAGTTTTGGAAATTTTTTTTCAGACACATTTTTTAATCGATACAGGAGCTGATGTCTCGGCCTTGCCAGCTCGTTTAATTAAGAATCCATAGCTCGGCGCCTTATTCAGTTTATTTGCAGGAAACGGCTCCACAGTAAACGCTTTCGGAGCCAACAGTTTATAACTCGATATTGGACTGGGTCAGGAATTCTTCTGGGAGTTTGTCGTTGCTGATGTGTCTATGCCTATCATCGGGTCGGATTTTCTCAAGAACACCGGTTTGCTCATGGATATACAAAGACCAAGGTTTATAGATCCGTTAACCTCTCTGTATTTGCATGGTGAACTTACGTCATATTTTGCTTCTTCTGTTTCTAGGATCGACAAGCTAGCAATGGACCCAATATCTTATTATTTCAAAAGTAGATGTAGCTGACACTTGACAAAATCATCATAGTAAAGACTGACACTTGACAAAATCATCATAGTAACGACTGACACTTGACAAAATCATCATAGTAAAGACAGAACACATAAAGAAACTCAGGATTTCCAGATCTAGTAACAGTCCTTGGTCCAGCGCATTACATTTGCTGTCGAAAAAGAATACAGAGTAGAGACCTTGTGCAGAATTCGTCCAAAATCGGAAATTTTTCCAAAACTTGGGTCAGAAACATCAAAAAACTAGGCCAATTCAACAAAAAACTAAATATTTTTCAGCCAACCAAATGTCTTAGTAAAATAAATAACTAAACTATTGGTTATAATAATTTTTAATATTAAATAACCAAATTTTGGTTATTAAATCAAAACATTTAGTTAATTTAACCAAAATTATTTGTTTGTTTTTTAACTATAAAAAAATAATTGTTTTTAATAACCAAATAAAAAAGTTAAATTAATCAAAAAAGTAAATTTCACATACGACTGAGTTATTTTTAACAAGTTTTATTATTTGAAATAATCCCAAATTTAGTCAATATTAGATTATTTTGAAAATCCAGTTTCTAGTAACCAAGAATTTTGTTTATTTTACCACACTATACCAATATTTTGGTTAGCTAAATTTAGATCAATTATTGCTTTAACCAAGTAGCAAAATTTTTATTTTTTAATATTCAGGCGTAATATAGGACGTAAATAAGCGAACCGCGAAAGAGCTGAGAGACCCTTGAGCTCCAAAAAAAATTGCATAATACAAAATAAAAAAATAAAAATAAATAAAAAAATTTAAAAAAATTTAAAATAGTGAATTCGAAAATATTCGCAAAACAAACTTGTGTTAAAGTAACCAAATATTATTACTAAAGTCGACTTCATGGTTGCGTTCCTTCTTTCTTTTGTTCCGACTATTTTTTTGCCATATCATGGTTGATGGAAAAGTACAGAACGATTTTACTGCCATCTATAGGTAGCTAATTTAATTTATTATTAATTAATATTCTAATTTATCATAATTGGTTAAGAATGATAAAATAATGTTTAAATAAATTTTAATTATTTTATTTTTAATAAATTTGTTTGTAATTTAAAAATTATAAATTCACATTTTTATTTATTTATTATTGTTCTTCCCTCGACGTACCGACATAAAATGTTTGATATTACATTTGAAAGCATTTTATATTCGTCTCTTTCATTTAAATATAATACTATATCTTTCTCACCATGTTCGTCCCAACCAAAAGATAAAGTTAAACCATCTTGATGAAACTAATTCACAAGAAAATACACGTCATTTTCAACCAATGAAATTGCTTTAAAAAAATGATGGACGGAAAGAAGAAACGCAACCAAGACGTCGACTTTGGTCACTTTTTCTCAGTAATTTAGCGTTTATCCTGAATTTGGGGGTTTACATTTTGATATAGAGGTTAAATATTAAATACCGAAGCTGAATAAACTTAATTATTGAGATTTATGTTTACTCGTATTTAATTCTTACCAGCACCATATTCATTATAATGTTATGGAAGTACACGCTAACTCTTCCCATGTTAGAATATACATCTATCACTCAATTAGCCCCTTAAATGTTGCTTAAATAACTTATACGAATCGTAAAACATTTAAACACTTTCTGGTTTTCTGGGTGACTCCACTTGCCAGTACCAACTCCTTAGATCAAATGTATCTATATAATTTATATTCTGTCGACTATTCAAGTAGTCCAAGAAAATTTAGATCAATGTATCATTTTTCGTCATTAGGATCACAAAAAATTGGCACTATTGCATTCCACTATCGTTTTCTTTACCAAATTACTTTTCGTTCATTGGGTCACTACACCTCATTACTGATTTTTCTCCTCTGTTTGAATAAGTGTATGAAATTATGCACCGACACCATTCCATCTTTTGTTTATTTATAGCTCAATTAAAATTTGGACTATTTTGTGATCATTTTGTCCTGATTCATATGATTACGATATTGCTGAAATTTCTGCTTTGCTATATTGGGGGCTGGACCTGTTACACTTGTGATATTATCCAGCGAATTCTCTGACTAAGTCATGTTTTGGGTGCTGCTCTGAAACGATTGGTAAATGGAACTCTGAACACTTGACCACTTTTCGAATGTCTATTGATTGAGCTACATATATATTGTTGACATGGTATATGGACTAAGATTGTGATTAATCGGGTTTAAGATGGTCAAGATGCCAACCAACAAATTTAAATAGCCGTCGATCAGACGTATAGTTAATAAAGAAATGGTCATACTGTTATGAAACGGACTGTATATCAATAAAGTTAAGGTAAAATTGTCTTTATAGTCAGTTATGTCTTTATAATTCTCGTACATATATAGAAATCAGATCAGCATCATCATTGTTTCTCTAGTTTATAAATCAAAGTTGATCAATTTTGAAAAATCATCTCAACGAAAAGATAGAAAAACGAAAATTGTTGGAATCCATCCAAAATTTCAATCCAACTTATTACACTTTTCCGAAACAAACAAAAAACTTAAACAACTAATTCCATTAAGCCCCCACTTAACAGGTAGTCGATATATACTCTCGTATATTCAGGTAAATACAGCTTACTTAATACATAACCACTAACAATGTATATAAATTCATAAAATTTTCCAAAGTCTTCTACTTTTTCTTCTCGACTATCGATGTATGTATATATAGATATGTATGTATGTGCTGCAACAGTTTTCTATATACCATATATCGATACAAGGTATGTACATAACTAGTCGAAAATCTACGAATACGATTTATCTTCCCATTCTATGTGCTCATATAGGGTGTTCCGTATAATATAATGTCGATTTTTGTTAGGAATTAATCCGGAACCCCCTATTTTCTGATTGGTTCTGCACAAACCAAATTCAAATTTTCTATTTTACCTAAATCGATTTATGTATTTTCCAAAAGTTAATTTCAACCGAATTAAGATTTGTTATTTATAGAAATGGAAATGAACAATATTTTTGGTATTATAGAAGCACACAAACACCTAGACAACATGGTTATGGGTCATTAGAATTGTTATTATGGTATGTGTAGTTGGTTACCCTTGTCGTCGGTATGTGGTATATGTGTGCGAGACGAAATATGCGATAAAACCGTCATAAATGTGGAAGCTTTTATGTATACGACTATATGCGGTTACCGTTGTGTATACATAAATGGAAATTGGCTCTCCAATAATAAACGAAATTATTAATTTATATATTTATATGACATTATAAAATGTAATTTACAATTTATTGCGATTGTGCGCGGCAGTACACGAGGGAATGAGATTTTTCATTTGAAATTGGCTCGTTGGAATATAGACATAAAAACTTTAATTGAACTTTATAAAAAATTAAAATGATTTGTAACCACAAATAAAACTGTTTGAAACTGTATTCGGATCTAGAATTTTGTGTAATCAAGTTGTAATCAGGTGGCGGAACGATCGTTTTATCGAGATGGTCGTTTTATAGGCAGGCCTCTATCTAAACTCTATACATATACTTATTTGTTGTATAGCATCAAGCATCCACAAACCTCCTGCAAGTGAAAAAAATATTCCAACTGAATTATCATAATAATCCTCGATGTAACCAACCGCCATTTATGCTTGTTTGGTTTGATAATCAAAATTAACTAGTTTGGCAATGCTTTTTGGTAAAAATCATCATCTAGCATGTACAGCGCGCTTACAGTGCCTTAGATGCGAGATCTAACTCTCGACATTGTTAAAGCCTAGTTTTCCGCAACTTTACACAATTCCATCAATTCGAGGAAGGCATATAGGCATATGGTGTAAAACCAAGATTCGTTGAAGAGTATTTTTTTATTGGGTGGCTGCAACCGCGCACTTAGATCGGCGATGGTCAGTTGTGGTACCACTATATGTACGGATATAGGTCCGATTAATGTAGAACCATCTGCGCATTGCATAGTTTCATGTCAGCCTATAGTACTGACATGAACGATAGAGCGGCCCATGTATGCAAAACTCAACAGGGGTTCCAGATGAGTTCATTCACACCACCGATCGTACCGCCCAAACGATCGATGGTGAAAATCACTTTTTGCATCTTGCCCCTATCGGGATTTGAACCCGGTACCTCCCGCTTCAACTGCCGCAGCTTTAACCACTGCGCTACCTGGGCGGTCTACAATCCACAAAGTATCTCACAAAGTTTAAACTATAAAGTCAGCAACTTGCCATTGATCAGGACTATTTGATTAATCTTGATCCCACTTTACCAGGTCACTGATTAAGTCATTAGTTGTACAATATTAAGAATTGCTTATTCATCCAGTCGTAATCGATTGTAGCTTTGTGGTTAAGAGAGTTTATCATCACGCCGTGGTTTAAATTCAATTTTCGCGTTAAACAACAATTAACATGCGCCCGATGACATAAAAAATCCCTGTGTGTAAGCATTAATTGGGCTGACCACCCTGTCCTCAACTATATGAATTAATGATTTAACTGCAGTAAACTATTGTAGTATTTTTCGCTTGTTTATGTGATAGTGTTGTTAGTTTTATCATTTCATCGCTCTATCCCTAGCTGAAACCAACTAACTTGAACTCAGCTTTAAGCGTTCATTCAAACTTTATTCTCCCTTGACCACTATTTATATCTGCTAAACTAAAGACTTGACACTTATCCATTAACTTAAAGAATATATTTGTAACTTTTAACACCATCCTGCTAGGAAAAAGTTACAAATATATTCTTTAAGTTAATGGATAAGTGTTTTCCAATTGCGATTTTTAACGAGCATTTTATAAACTTCGGTTAGGTTCAGTTACATGGAGTCAATAAGAAACTCATAAAATAATATTTTCAAATAGTGGGCAATCTTGTTGTGCCGACCTTATACTTAAAAACGGGACAGGCTGTCTTTGAAATACATTCACAAAACCTTAAGAATATTGGGATATATTTGTAGTTATGATTCGTTTCGTATCATGAAACCTATATTGAAAGTAAAAGCCTTTTGTATGAAAATCGTTACTTCTTGTGCGAAAACCCTTTAACAATTACCATTGACAGTATAAACCAGACTAGAGATTTAAGATTTTTAATTTTCTAAAAACAAGACTGAGCTAATTAAAATCTCTTTCACCACCTTCTTTTTTTTATATTTTATACTATGCAATCTGTTTTGGGGCTCAAGGCTCTCCCAGCTCTTTCGCGGTTCGCTTTTTACGTCCTACTTTACGCATAAATGGCCAAATCGAGGAGGTTGAGCAATAGGTCTGATTTTAATATAAACATCTGCGCATTGCATAGCTCCATGCTAACCTATAGTACTGACATGGAAGATGGGTCGGCCCATGAGTTCTGCACTCCAATAGGAGGTCATAGATGTGTTCATTCACACCACCGATCGTAATCAGATTGTGAAAAATCCCTTTTGCATACTGCCCCTATCGGAATTCGAACCCGATATCTCCCGCTCCAACTGCCACAGCTTTAACCACTGAGCCAACTGGGCGGTCTTTCACAACATTAAAGCTTAAACAGTCGACTTACAGCTTATAACGTCTCGGTAATTCATGTTGTATTGTTAAATATCACATACAAACAATTTCCAAAGATAATCTCAAGAAACAGGAGTGGCTAATCCGTCAAGTAGTAATCCGTCCATTAGAATTTTTGTCCACCGTCACAGGCTCAATTTGCCCATTGTGAACCTAGACTTTGGGCTATAGGACCGGTTTACGTCATCTGCACATTGCATAGCTCTCTGCCAGCTTATATTTAGTAGTCACATAGAAGATGGTTCAGCCCATGGATTCTAAACACAATAACAGGCCACAAATGTGTTCATTCACACCACATAATCGGATGGTGAAAATCTTTTTTACATCCTGCCCCTGCCCGGATTAGAGAGCGTTAAAAGAAATTAAGGTATTCTTTGACTATATTCTTTCGGTGTGGGAGCATGCTCTATGAAGCAATTGTATATCAGAAGCCTTTCAGTAATACACTTCAAGCTACAGCATCTGCGGACTTATCATATTTTATGTATTTCAAATGTATTATATTAGCTTTGTCACGTAAAAGTAGATTGTGAGCTTCAATCAAAACAGGCATTTAATAGATTTTAAATACACATAACACTATCAGTTCCCACATCCCACCTCTAGCATACTAATTGATTTATTCGGAAAGTATATAAGACCAAACATTTAGCTATTGTCTCTTGGACGATGCCGGGCCCGCCGTACTTCCATATTACATATATTAATACAATTAACCTTTTATCACTCGTCTTGACTATGCCAATAATCCGATGCACACAATTTATTAGACTTTACTTTATATCTATTTATCGATCATTCTGCTGCAACAGTCAATGTAGGTGCTTAAATATCAGTGAAGTACATTCGGAGATTAAAGTGCTTCATTATAGGATGTACAACTGATTAAAACTCATTCGACGCGTTCAACTCATTCGATGCGTTCACACTACTTCTCAAGCTGAAACCGAATATTATTACCGCTCACTCTCCGAAACTGTACTTAAAATATAAAACGTCTATACATATAACAGTTGGAACCGGGAACCAGCTAATCTTTTGGCCTCTAACTCTACACTACTACATAAACCGCGTACTCTAACCACTCGACCATCAAATCGAACAGCGTTCAATACGTTGATTAATAGAATATTCCTTACAATATTTATGGATTATTAATACAATTTTGATCCTCATGTTTTCATCTAAAAAATTTGGATCTTTCTATTTCGTCCATTCATTATGTGTTCGAACTCTGTTATAATTATGTCTTTTGTAATAAATATGACACAAGTGTAATAGTTTTTCTCTTCCATATTTGTATAAAGTTCATTTGCTGTCCCAAATCAGAAATAATTTTGTTATAATAATTTTGACATGTAACCAGAAACAAAATAGGTGAAATGTGTATTTATTTAATATTCTTTATATTCTGTCATAATAATTATAAAGCTTGACGATCAAAGATGAAAATATAAGTATTTAAATTCGTAAAAGGTGTCCGACATTTGAACTTAATTATTCAAAAAGCCATGTCTGATTTAGCTGAATTAACTCTTTAGTAGCAGAATTAAGTAAAAAGCAACCTATGTTTAGTTTACAATCAGTAACTAAAATGTTAAAATTATTACATCACGTGGCGTGCCCAAATTCCGAAAAAATTAATTCTTTTGTAATGAATATGACTGTGTCAGAACAACTGTCGCTTCCATATTATGAGCAAGTTCGTTGATTGTCCGAAAACAAAATAATTTTGGTGTAATAAATTTGACAGAAATGACTATTATTTGGTGAAATATTGTTTGTTTTAGGGACCAAGGAATATAATTTAAAATTTTTAAAATAATTTAAATGATGCCCAACAATATATAAATTATTTCAAAAGCGTTAAAATTATTCCATTTTGTTGATGTAAACATTTGGATTTGTACAGTACTGCGTGATATTTATTAAAAAAGAATTAGAACCAAGCGCAAAATTTTGATAGTTCATTAATAGTTTGTCTATAAACATATTTCAATGAAAACGCTAAACAAAATATTTTGTTTTATATATTTTTTCCACTAAGCTAACTAACTATGGAGGCGGTATCTACTAAACTTAACATTAAAAACATTCAAAAATAGAGACTTTTATTATAGTGGTGCCACTAATTGCATATGGTATATGCCTCTCGCTTATAAAATGTATTACAAAAATAGATGAATTTAGCAGCGTCAATCATAAGTATTTAACAGTGTACTCAAATTTCGAGCTCGAAGAATTAAACGTCAAAAACTAAAAGTAAATAAACAATAAAAAGTTTGGAAGAACACATAATTTTTATTATATATTTATTTATTCTTTTTTGACATATAACCTAGTTACAATTTATGATTTATTTAACCGTCTCTCGAGACTACGTTTTAACTAAATTTAAATTTGATTTTTAAAATTTCGAGTTTGAAGAAAAGCAACAAAAATTTTTCTTTCTCTGTTACACACTAAATACTTTTTTTGCTCCCATTAATTTTTAAAGATGTCGCCTCCATAGTTAAGTCACCTCAGTGATTTTTCCTTTTTGGTTGCGTGCACAAAACATTTTTTAATAGTTTTGGCTGCATACAGTTTTTTTAAAAATATAAATAATATTTTATATAGATTTTTTATAAATTAATTTTGCACTTTGTTAAGAAGTATTTCTCTTTAGATTTCGAACACGTCCATATCATCGCTTTAATAGTTGGGTTGCAGGCAGAATGTCATTATTATTACAAGGAAAATATCAATTATAGAAATCGGACGCAATCTAAGTTTATGCTGTGGTAGGTCAGTTGTAATTGAGAATAGACCTACACGGAAAAAGTCAAAATTGAATAATTCTTCAAATCTATTATTCGTTAGTGTCTTAGGGGGTCACAAGAAATTAAGGCCTGGCTTCAATATTGTTAAAAAATCCGTTTTATTGTAGTAAAGTCTTATTGAGGTAACGACATCTTAAGAAAGGATATAATTTACTATACTGTTTAGAATAAAACTAGGAAAAAATAATGAAATCTAAAGATGCATACAATTACTGTAAAAAGGATTAAGATGGAGAGCAGAAAGAGGAAAATTATGTGTGAGAGCACAATTTAAAAATCAGTAAGTACATTCTCTATGGACTTTTCTCAAGGGTCTTTAAAAGATTCTAGAAGGTTCAGAAACTCATATTTAGGAGGCTAGCCTTAAATCATTGGGTACGACTTTGGCGAGTCAATTTATGATTCCAGGAATATTATAGTGTAATGCAAACACACATTAAATAGAATTTCAAAGTTACGGTTACACTTCAAGCATCAAAAGTCAGTAAAAATCCACTACTTAGAGTTTTAATTATTGATGGTAGAAATTAAAACTTCACTAGATAGACTTAATTCTAGCCAATATTATATGCAATACCAAGTAGTTTTACATACTTGGAGGCAACTTACACGAAGAGTTTTTCAATAAGTCAGCTATTTATACTGTTGTATGTTAGAGGTGCAATTAATAAGTATTGGGGTCACCGATGATTACGTTGAAAAATTGGGTTTCGATAAACGTCGTTGGTCGTCAACGATAATTTTCTCCGCCAAGCCAGTGATTCTTCTCATAATAATGTAAAATACCGCAATAATTATCTTTGTTCACTTAGTTTCGTGGTACAAATCGAATTAGATTAAAAAGATATTTCCATCACTATCAATTCCAGGTAAAAAATTTTGATTCAATATCTGTATGACCTTTGAGAATTCCTCAAAGAATAAATCCAACATCTCTGGGGTCACTATTTGAAGATATATAAATTTACACTAGATCAGATCGTACAGGTTTCGAATTTCGGGTGGCAAATTATTTAAAGAGTCTTGCATGGTGTATCATATTCCGTACGAAATATTTTATTACGAATTTACGAAAGATCCACTATCTATCTGTTGGTCACTTGTCCTTATGTGACTGCCGCAACGGTGTCCTAGAAAAGTTTAGTGAATCAATTTTGAATGAGATAAATGAATATATGTTATATAACAAAATTGTCCACCCACCTTTCCACCCATAAATAAATCATAACATTATATGATATTTTATTGTTTATTTTAAAAACCATTTTAATTAATTTAAAGTAAAATAAAACAAAAGAATATTAAATTTCCAAATATTGATTTTAATTATGGTTTTTATTACATGAAAATTATTCCCAAGCGTCTAGGCCAAAATCGGATGTACATCGGCATTGTTGTTGTCATTATTTCCTATTTAATTAATTTATTTGTTTGATTTGTTCATTTAAATTCTGAAATCAGGTATATGTATGTGTGTTTGTGTCTATTGGGGTTATTATATATACAACCTCAGTTAATTACAAGTTTGAGTGATAATTGAAAATATTTAGGTGTGAGTATTTGTGTGTGTGCTATATTTGTCACTCAACCTTCTCCTACTACATATTATGTTTAGTTGTTATAATGACGTAATGTAGAAATGATGTCGCACATTTATATAAAGTATTGAATTTTTATCAGCGAGTATTTCGTTTTGTCTTTATAAATAGTGTTTTGCAAATCATGGCGCGATAATGAGCAAATTTTTCCTTTTTCGATATACTATATGCTAATATCACAAGGATACATGTGTCAATATGCGACAACAACGATAAATATTATATTCAGTAACATGATTGCACGTTATAAAAGTTGATTAGATATGTCATTAGATTATGATTATCCGTGCGTTAATCCCCTCCCATAATACCGAAATTATAAAGTAACCAGTTTGACAACAACTACAAAAACAATTTTTTTTATTTATTTTTAATTCAATTCACCTTCACTGTTATGTTAAGGTATATACACACACATATATATCGCCCAGAACATGATGTTACTGTTGTACAAGATTAATTTGGTCTCGCGAGTTACCCCATGCACCCGATTGGGCGGTGAATTTTTTTGTGGACCAAACGAGAACGGTATACAATGTGTCGAGGGAGGAGGAGCGGGAGATGGTTTGAATTGTTTGTTAAAGTTTCATTCTTTTAACGTGCTGTTGTTGGAAAATTGTAATGTTTTTTTCGAGGATGAGAACACTCCGAATTAGAACAAAAAGGCAACGTTAAACTGGTAATTAAATGGTTGGGAAATGTTTTGTTTACTTTCAAGTTAAATTAAAATAATTATTATTAAAGCGTTATGTTTTTTGTGTGTGTCTGTGTGTGTGTGTACGCGCGATAAAACGAAAAGCTATCATCAAAGCTCGTTGTTATTATATGTACTCGAGAATGAGGGCGAGATTCACAAAGATATTTATCATCGCGGATATATTGCTTTTGTGCTTTCGCAAATATGTTGGTCTGCAGTACTTTGCTAAACGTACAAAAATATAAAATTTTTTATATATTCTTGGTATGGGAAGTTCGATTTGTATACTAGAGGAATGTGGTTTTGCACACGCCATTTATTAGTCCGGGACGTTCTATAGAATGGCGTGTGTATAAAATGGTAATTAAAAAAATGAAAGTATTCGTTTGTGTATATAAATTATAGTGTTTTATTGATTTGACGTTGTTATACGCATAATTAGCTCAACGATGTGTGTAAAGTTTGTTACCCTGCGTGCACAATTACTGTTGCTAGTTTCGTTACCGAAAACAAAACAGTTTTGTATAGGGAGTCTTGTTATTATTAAGGCAACTATATCTATAATACCTAGTGGGTGGAATCGATTGGATTTACCGATACAATGGCTAAGAGTTCTCGTGGTTGATTAATCGTAAAATTCTTGGCCTTTTGGATGTTCGTTCCTTATCTCTAGCAGTTTTATGCGTTTCGTTCTTTACATATTGTGGTGATTCCCAGTTTATGTATAGACAATTCTGATGGGTTTATGTATAGACAACATGCTTTATTGAAATATGAACGGATAATAATATTTATGATGACATTCTCACTGCTTAAATGTTGGTTTGCATGATAAAAGCTAATCTTGTGTCGTCTCGCAAGGCATATACTCAGTTAAACGTTGCCAAGTCGGCCAGTATCGAATAGTATAGCACACATTATACTCCCTTTAGATCGCAATTCTATAGTATACCACAAAGCTATACCACAAAACTAATTATAACACAAAGCCAGTACAAGTTTTCTTACATTTTCCAACCATATTCGCGACTATGAGTAGAACGGTTTGATTGCCGTTTAAATTTCGTATCGGAAACTTTCTTTGACTTTCGCCAAAAACTCGTGCAAATTTATTTCATTTATTGTTTTCACAAAATGCATTGTCAAATTGATAATACGCGTACATTGTCCACCGAAGCAATTGTTGCTGCTATGAAGTGTTATATTGAGCAGGATCCGAATGAGTTCAGAGTTCATCTTTGTTGAAGATTTTGCCGAAATATAGTGCCAAAGCTAAACAATTCAGCTCGGACAAGAATTGAAGCCACATGACAATAATAGGGTTGAATGGACTGGCTATACGTTAGCTACCAAAATTGCTGCATTCGGAGTGAATAAATCTATAAGCCATTATGAAGTGTGCTTTTATGAACTACTGACATAAATTGTTCAAATTGATTCAAAAATAAATTTTGCAGTTTTCGTTTCCCATTTAATTCCAATCCAATAATCTGGTTGGCTAAAATAAGGAGGAGTTTCATCTTGTTGTAATCTTAGTTCGTCCACGATCGTTTTAGGTATGATGTTCTATCGGATTAGCTCTGAATTTTTATGTTCCCAATATCGACAGTTACGGATGTAAGAACCCAAAAATAAATTGTATTTTGTATTAATGGGAATATGTCTCATTCAAACACCTGAAATTACTTGTACGAGAATTTCATGATTTACGACTTAATTTTCGTTGTTTTCAAACAGATCAAACATAAAAGATAAACAATTACCAAACATAAGTAACTGGGCACCAAATTTGGGTATTTTCAGTAGTTCTACCCAAACTAATGAAGTTTGTGTTTTGTATTTAGAACCTCGGATTTCCGAACGAACACTAAGTTCATATTTCGGTCTAACTTGTCGATTATAAATCACCAAATAATTGTTTTTCTCACTAACCTGAATTGAACACGCGTGACAATGAATTCTGCACTTCAACAGAGGGCCATAGGGTGTTTATTGACACCACCAATCGTGATCAGATGGGAAGAATCCTGACCCTGTTGGCATTCGAATCCGGTACGTTGCTCTAACTGCCGCAGCTTAAACCACTGCGTTATTTGGAAGGTTCAGATTATAGTACTGGCCATTAAAGAAACATTTTTATTCTGCTATTTTTAGTTCTAATTGCATTGTCTTGTGTCCAATTTAAGAGCATAGGGTGCTCACTAGACAAAACCATCTGATTCTACTGGGAGCTGTTGTTTTCAACTCTCCCCATGTTTTATGAGTTTTTTCGAAGTTCATTCGTTTAACTATTCTACAAAATACTTCTAGTGATGATAAGGCCTGTACAGCTCCTTATTGGAATAAAGTCAGCTTGTTCCATTCTTATTTGTTAGTTGATTGATAGGGATATTCGCTCAAGGATTATTATCGCTAATACAGTGAGATACTTTCCAGTTCTTGCATTGTCTTATGTCGCCTTTCTTTGGGATAACTTTGGTTAAACTCCCTTTCTATGTCTGCGAGACTATCCCGGTATTCCATGTTTCAACTAATATTGGTGTAATTCCTGTAGTTAAATGTGGGTCTACTTTAAATAAATCATTTGGTATATTGTCAGTATCAGCGGCCTTAATATTTTTCTGCTTCTGGATGACAGTTACGTTACAGTTCCCATCTGAAAGTTGTTAATCCGATTCAATTTTGCAGTTGTCATTTCAAAGTACTTTTTTCAACTATTTGGTGGTTGCTCGTGTGTAGTTAGAATTTGACCGGTCAGATCCTTTATTGATGGAATGTTTGTTAATTTTCCAGGAATCTTACATAATGGTGTAGTGGGTGCAGGTCTTTGCTTGCAGTTGCTTCTTCTGCAGTTTTGAGAATTTCTTAGCCATTTTCTTAGCTTCTTATTTTTGCGACATTCTTCGATTTTCTTCTACATTTCATTCCTTGGTTTTTGAGTTTTCTGCTGGTCGCCGAGTACAGTGGAAACAGCTGGGCCGTGGTATTTTGTATGTGTTCCCATTTTGAATCGATGGTACTATTTTCACTGATTGGGAAAGATTGATTTGGATCATGATACAAATTAATGTACAATTGAGGTTACATAAATATCTACTCTAACCAAGATCAGGAACATCTTATATAAACAAAAAAATGCAGATTTGGTTAAAGTCTAACTCATTTGAACAATATAAAATCGTTAATTTATAATTGGTTGGAATTGTTGGATGTCAAATATTGATTTACTGGAAAACTGTATGGGTCCATCCGTATTCTTTTTTATCTCAGTGTATACAAAACCGACAATGAAACATTTACATTAGAGTGGATCATAAATTACGTTCATATTTCTCACGTTAACTATTTGTTTTTTGTTTCTGGTTTAATTAAGATAATAACACAAAAATAAAACAACAATCGTAATAAAATTAATTGAAAAAGATTTCCCTAATGAAAACTTTAGCTTTAGAACTATATGACGGCATGACTATTATAACCAGCTATTATATATACACAGATATATAGGTATACCGCGCCCAAACCATTAAACCCAACAACAATGACAAAAACCAAAATTTCGGTAATAATTCTGCGAATTAAAATACAAACATATTAAATATTATAATCACTTTAATCACACTGTTTTGTCGCTCTCGTGTTACATTTGTGTTATGTGGGCGACCAATTTTACCATTGCCAGTGGTTATGATACACTATATATACCTGATACTCGTACCGGTATTAAATTCGTACTCTTCGATATTTATTTTCGATTTAAAATTTTTGATTTTCCACCTCCAAAGAAAACACAATAATAACAAAGACATGAAAATTGAGAAAATTGTTTGTTTTAAATTGGAAAATTGTTTTTCTTTTGTTTTCGATTTTTATGGGAAAATAATAAAATAATAAAATCGAAAATGCCATCAAAAAAAAAGTTATCTTGTTAAATTGAATTAAAGATTTGAGTATAGATACATGATTGTCATGGGGATTTTCAGTTTGTTATGTAATACAGGGTGGTAGTTTATTTAACTCGTATCCTCGTATCGAAACCATATATCGAACCATCCAAGTGTGAGGAGGGGATCAAAATGATACCAGTTAATGTAAAATTGATTATTTTGTTGTGTGTGTGTTCTTCACACACGTAATAATAAAGGCAGGTCATTTAATTTCATTATCATGCTAAATTAGTGACTATATGTATGTGTAAGAGATTCATAGAAGAACTCCCATCTGACCTATTATTTGGAATAATGTAGAATTTTGTTGTTTGTAGAATTGTTCTTCATTATTTCAACTAAACAAGTATACAAACAACACATCATATGCCCATGTTCACATGGCGTGATGAACGTTTTAAAAATTTTAAAACAAAATAGAATGACTCGCGTGCTTCACCGATTCACAATTCAATAATATATATAGACAAAAGCACAACACTGCAATAAACTAACAAAGCCATTGCCATTGGGCGAATGGTTATATAGTGTAGTGATATAGAATAGATTTCTTTCGTGTTCTCTCCCACTTCAATTATAAATTTCTATCTTTAATCTCATGAAATCTCGTATTTTATTTCGTGTGAACCAATGTCAATTTACTATTATCGATATATATATATATATATATATATATATATATATATATATATATATATATATATATATATATATATATATATATATATATATATATACATATATATATATATATATATATATATATATATATATATATATATATATATATATATATATTACTGGCGGGAACTAGCGAACGTTGAGCCCACGTAATCTATGTTGAAACTTTCAAAGAACTCAATAATATTACTGGCCATATCGATATCAGTTATTCAGATTTACTGTTTATTACTCCACTATCGACTCTTAAAAACGACAGCTGTCAAAAGCACTCAGGCGCATATTTTTAAAGTGATCTCTTAACCCAATTTGATCGGTGATGATATAGGCAGAGACATCGAACACATTGAATAGTTCCATGCCAGTCTATAGTACTGATATATGAAAGATTAATCGGCCCATGAGTTTAGTCGGTTTTGAGATTGTCTTAGACATGGACCGTTGCGCCTCTTAGGTCTGACTCTGCGATGTCCTCTTGCAACCACTTCCAGCATGGAGTTTATTCTTAGTTTTTAATTGCTTTATCGAGTATAAACAGAACAAAACATTCAAAACTACCTAGCTGTACAAATAAATATAAATCATTGCACTATTTATTCCTTTGGTATCAGTCTGCACGCAGTTTTATCGGATGCATTTCTGCATTGAAAAGCGGTAGCTTTCATCCCCAAAGAATTTTGATAGTGCCTTTCACTCATCTGTATGAGAACCCTCCTCGGCTCCAGTCATCGCTATCAAGCAAATCATCTGCTGGAAATCAATTTAGGTCGACATACTGTAGATCATGCAAGTGGGTAGCTGGTCTTGAAACTCCATCAGACTTTTTAAATGGGCCACTAAACTTACCTGTTTTTTGATTTTCCTCCGATTGATCTTTCATGCAGTCATATCCGCGTCCTTACTGATATGCAAGTGCAATGGATACAACCTTACCAGGGCCTTTATATCTGTTATCGGTCGTTCGTATTATGCATATCGTGTTCTTTACATTTTTTTGAAAAATCGTTTTTTAAGTACTTATTCATTACACAACAGTTACTTGGACTAATGGGCAATTTAATGCTGACTTAATAATATTAAATTATGTTAATTTAAGTATAAAAAAGATTAAATAAACATTATACGAGTATCTTAGTCCTAACACCGGAGGAAAAGATTTAAGAGCGGGATTGCCTCACTGTTCATGTGTTGCTTAAATCTCCTTCGATGCCTCCGTGCATTTGTTTGGTGCATTTTATTGATTTGGCATTTGTTAATGGTCTTGGTTTCTGACATAGTAGGATGCATCGACGATGTTTCTGAGTACCTTCATGTGAAATTATTGGATGATTTTAGCATTGCTCGGTATTTGGTGGAACCCCAAAGGTTTTATATTTATCTATATTAATCTTATCCAAATCATCTTATCCTAATCTTATCCAATACTAAACTCCAAATTGGTTTCAACATTTACTTATATGCTTGATGTATGTAAAATGTTTCTTCCTATCAGCCATAAAGTCTAGTAGTGTCCATGCCATATTATTTATTGATTATTGGTAGTCGGAATATGTTTAAGCTGTTTGTTTATAAAGTCAATGTTAACTGACTTGTTTTCATTTAATTTAAGTCTCCGTTTGTTTCTCCAATTATGTATTGGTATAAAAGATGGTTGCAACTTATGTGTGGATTCGCCATGGATTGATTTCTCAATAGCTAGGATGATCAAGTCATTAGGAAAAGTTTCCAAGGTATTATTTTATAATGTAGAATTGGAGTACAGTAGGTTATGGGCCATAATGGTTAATCCGAAAACAAAACAAATGATTTAGGATTAAGTGTTTTCTCTCTTTTATCAGATTTAGTCTTTTCGCCAATAATTTCTTAAAGAGTTTAGACGTACCTAGCAATAAGGGGCCTGTAAAACGATGATTTATACTGCAGTTCACTTGAATAGGAACGACCGTTTTTTTGAAATATTTTAAAATCGGTCCAAGTTTTGCAAGATTGACTTTTACAGGATTAGCACTTGTTTAAAATTACATAATTTTTAAATAAAAATAAATAAGTAGGCCAGAAGAATTTTATTTTATTTTGTTTTTTCTTAAAAAGTGTGATTTTTGTTTGTTTCACTTGAATAGAAACGACCATATAATCAATAAATTTGAAGTGCTAGCGACTTAAACTTAAATTAAATTAATTTTTTTAAAACTGGTTACCAATTTAACATAAAAAAAATGTAAATATGGGTCGAGGAAAACAACTTAGTAAGGAAGAAATAGCCCAAATTCAAGTACTACACAGCGAAAATTATTCTCTACAAGCAATTGCATAGATAAAATGGGGAGAAGTAAGACTGTTATCTTCAATTTTACAAAAAATCCAAGAGAATATGGCTCAAACAATAAAGGTCGAACTATTGAGGCCACATCTGCAGCCGACAAGCGGGCCATACTAAGGGCAGCATCCAATTGCACACTATCTTGTACAAAAATTAAAGCTACAGTTGGTGTGGAGGCCAACCGAATAACAGTATGGAGAGTGATTAAAAAAGAAACCACCTCTAAATCAGGAGAGGAAATAGAAAAGGTTAGATTTCTCGAGGCAGCATAATTACATGGGCTGAAAAATGGAAACGTGTCGTTTTTTCTGATGAGAAGATATTTAACCTCGATGGCCCCGATGGGTTTAATTATTATTTTCACGACCTTCGAAAAGAGGAAAAGTTTTTAGCAAAACACCACAGCCGGGAGGCGTTATGGTGTGGGGGGCTATATCATTTTATGGTTCGGGAGATTTGTCATTTATTCACCCGGAAAAATGACCGCAGCAACTTACAAGGGCATCCTCGAAGAAGCATTTCCCCGTTTCAATGATACTTTTAGACCATTGCCATGGATTTATCAGCAATATAATGCCCCTATTCATACAGCTAACATAATCAATAATGGATATCGCAGCAAAATGTAGAGCTTTTGCCGTGGCCTCCGTATTTTCCTGATCTCAATATCATGGAAAACGTGTGAGATTGGCTGTCTCGGAAAGTTTACGAAGGTGGTCGACAGTAAAGAAAGCCTTATTAAGGCGATAAATGAAGCCTGGAACCAAATTTCTTTAGATTATTTAAAATCTTTGTATGACTCCATCTCAAGCAGGTTGTATGAAGTTATTTTTAATAAGGGAAGTAGTACACATTATTAAAACCATATAAACTCAATTAATTTTTAAAAATAAATCGAATTCAATTAAATTTATAGTCAATAAAATAACTTTTTATTAAGATTAGTTAATCGTTCTTATTCAAGTGAACATTCAAATTTACCATTACTTTAGAAAAAAACAAGAAAGCAAAATTAATCATAAAAAAATAAATTTGTTTTTCCTTTAATATTTTCTGCTTAATCAAAACTTATAATTCTGTAAAAAAAAAGATTGAAAAAATTATTTAGAAAATCTTTGAGCTATATCTTCGTGAACTGGCCCCTTTTCACATTCGGTCGTAATTGAGGAAATTTGGATTATTGGACGTTTAATTCCTTGAAGAACTAAAAATTTCAAAGAGCATAATCAGTTATTAGTTAAAGGCTCGCTCACTGCCTTGGACATATTTATCTTGTTAATTAAAAAAACAATTCCTACTAAATTTGAATTTTTAACATTCAAATTTTTATTTTTTCATATATTTTATAATTCAACAGCAGCCCTGCGTCATTCGTAATTAGCTGAATGGTTTTCACACAGTATCTGGAACATATTTAAACTGAATCTTTGTATGCTCGAAATCGTTATTTCTCTCACTAACAACAACATAATAAACTAAATAAAATACCATGCTCTCCTTTTTATATTTTTACAGATTAAATATTACAATTTAATCTGTTTAAATAGTCCGCCCTGCACCAAATTAAAACAAAACGTAAAAAAACTAAAATATGTAAATCAAAATTAAAAACCAATCTTCAAATATCTCATTTATATTATTATATATGAGTATTAAATATTAATTTGTCTGCATGAAGTTAAATAGTTTTAAACTCTTCTTTTGAAGAACGAACTCGCCACTTCATAATCAAAATAATAAATTCAAATTCTATGATCCAAAATCCTGCGGTAAAAAAGTATATCAAGTGGCAGGTATCCTAATTAACAAATCAAATAAAGTTATGTACATACGAATATTAAAACAATTCCCCTTCAACCCACAGCTAAGAAAATTTAATTGTTTTTTGCTCAATGCACAAATAATGTTAGATAACTTAAGCAAACATTTATTAATTTAAAATTATTTTCTGTTGGTAATTGTAACATATATACAAAATCATTCAAACTGGTCCAGTGACCAGTATCGTAATTAAAAATCAAATTTAATTTATGTTAATTGAATATTTCTATCTAATTGGTTTATAAATTTTAATCGATTTTAGCAATGATGTTGTTAATATAAATTAGCAACCCTTTCAACGCATACTACAAGTTAAAAAATTATAAAGTTATAAACATTCCATTTAATAATGTAATGCAGTTACATGAATAAATTTCATTTCCTACGTTGCCTTTCCTAATCGAAATGTTTATAGGTGTTTTGACATTTTTATCATTTAAGTCTGATTTTCATTATGAAAAAAATACTGACTGTATTTTTTACTGAAAAAACCAAAGCGAGAAAAAAATTAAAAATACTGTTAGCGTGTCAGAGATCATTTTTTACTTTTTTCAAAGTGGATATATTTTGACAGATCCTTATAACATAACCAATAAATTTCAATTTTTTTTGTTATTGAAAAAAAAGACAAAAAACACTTTGAATCTTCAACAATAAATTTAAAAAAAATAAACTTAACATCTTTATTCATTATTTCAATTATTTCCACAATGAATTTAGATGAATGACACAAAACAAAATGTTAAAATTATGAATTGACCATAAAAAACTGTTATTAAATATGGCTTCACTGCATACAAACGATTTCTCATCCATATACAGTTTTCCTATAAAATATTTTTCCAGTACTGAATAAAACTTTTCTTGATATATTTTGTCAGTACTGCTATAATAATTTTCTCAGTAACCATAAAAATTTATTCAGTACTGCATGTTTTTTATTTCTCTCGCACTTTAAGAAAAATTATATTATATTTTTATCCTACTTTGACTATTTTGTCAGTATATTTTTCATAGTGGAAATCAGGCTTTAAGCTCGGTACATAACATCAGGAAAAACACTATAGTATTTGGTATCGCACTCTTTACTAATGTTAAATACATGTTAAATACATTCAATTCTTAACAGTCTCCTCCCATTTCTATCATATTCCAGTTGAAAAAATTTTACATTGAGCAAAAGGTATCGCAGGGTCACAAACTTAAAAATAAAAAAACACTAATAATGAGCTCTCAATATAGACATTTTTAATGAAGTTTAAAATTTAAAACAATGAATTTAAGACTGAGATGTCATCATGCAAAATATAAATCATGTTTTTTTTGATTGAAAAAGACATTTTGAAGTGTAGAAAACCAAATAAAACAAAAAAATGTAAACAAATCAATAGAAACACTACGAATAACTTAATTACAATTTATAAAAATACCCGAAAACTTAAAAAATAAAACAATAACAAAATAAAATTAAAAATGGAGAATTTAAATTATAAAAACATGACAGGAGTAAAATAAAAAAAATTAAAAACACAATAAATATTTGGTTATGAAATAACTGAGCGCAAATTGAAATTAAAATGAAAAACTTGGCAAGTTACTTGTCAAATATAATATAGCTTAATTTTTTAAATAAAATCCACCAGTGACTAACTTCAACTCGATACTATGGTATTTTTCCCGATGTTATGAACTGAGCTTTTAATATTTGTTGATCTAGTCGTATTTGCGACTGCAGCCAATCAAATTTAACTGTCACATTTTTTGAAATTATGTCGAAATAATTCTTATATTTTGACATTAGTGAAATGAATTCGAATGGTTTTGGTTACTAATTTAAGATGGCTACAAATAAATTGATTATAAGTATCGGATTGAGCATCTTTACACTTAGGTAACTTTTCTATCCGTAACTTTTTATTACACCCTTCACGTCCACACACATTTTATTTGTACCCGGTAACTTTTATAATTTTCTACCAACACAAGTAAAGCTCAAAAACAAAATTAAACTGAAAAATACAACAAAATATCCTTGAGAATATTTGAATTTCAGTTTTCTTTGTGTTGGTGTGTTGCAATTTTTTGAAGCTACGAAAATTTTGGTTGAAAAATGAATCCGCAAAAAAAACCTATTTTGTAGGTAAAAGGGGTAAAACGAAGTAGTTACCGGATATAAGTTACCATAGTGTGAAAATGCACATTCGAAAGCTTTAGAGCATTTGTTTTTTTATAATTCCCTGATTTTTCATAAATACATGCTTTTACACAATGCATTCATAGTGAGGTTATGTAAACTTTTGAGAAAAATTCCAATTTTTTACGATTGTGATTTTTTACGACAAGCTTTTAATAAAATTATAATTTGAAAAATTATAAAATTAATGATTACATATCATAAAAACAAAATAAAAACTAAAAAATCTTAACGATCTTAGGAAAATAATTGGTCGTACTAATAAACTAACCTGGGCCAAATATAATTTAAATCGGTTAAATTGTTTTGAGTTATCATCAATAACCCAACAGTTTAACTACATAACTACTGTTCGAGAGGTGTCCAAAAGAAAATTAATTTGGAAAAAATGTCAAGTAGATAAATCATTAATATTATAAATGATTTGTCTACGAGACATTTTTTTCAAAATTAATTATGATCGGTTAAGTGCTAATAATTAAATTATTTAAATTTAACTTATTTCAAAATAACTAATAAAGGCACCTCGACCTGCATCCACTGCTTCTTTACTTCGTTGCTTACTTCTCATTTAAGTTTGATCCCGTTTTATGGGCATTGTCAAAAATTCTACTAGAGGTTGACAGCTACGCAGCTGCCTTCCGCTTCCAATAATATGTCCTTTGAACAGACGAATTGCTACAGTTTAAATATATATTATAATCCATAACAATTCGTGCGTGTAAAGCTTTACCTTATCATGTATAAGTAAGAAGTTAAGGCTATATGAAAATGGAATATGTTTGAACAAGATTACGATAATGTACGGGAGGTCAAAGATAAGGTACAGCAAAAAATGCACCACAAGTGCCGATACAAGCATATCAAGAAATGCCTTGCCAGACTTCTATTAAACATCACTGTTTCACTGAATTTATAATTGGTGAATTTTTAGTACACTCATGCACCGTAAGGTTGGATCAAAGCTGTTGCAAGCATCGTAAGGTTGAACCAAAACTGTTAACACGAGCCTGCTTATTTTTTTCGTACGAGCACAATCAAATGAAAATATCAACGTTAAAGTGTATTGGTAAACTAAAAAATTCATATAAAAAAATTCAGAATTACTGTTTCTCACTAACACTACTTAAGGTGTATTCCGAAAAAATTCGTGGTATGCGTTTGAGTATTTTTTATACTGTATTCACAACCGTTTGGGTTGAATACACTGTTCAAAATAAAAGTCTAAGCTATCCCTGTAATATCACTTTTCGCCAATGTTGTGTCAAGTTCCGCCATCTTATATAAGTTATCAGCATTATCATATGATGTTCTTAAACCCAGTTATAAACTCTTCGAGTTTGGTGTCTGGAACTATTACAATTTTACAATATAGCAGTATAACAGTTTATTATTTTAATAAAAACATGAACAGTTTAGATGATCTGTCATAGTCAAAACATCAGTCAAAATCCATATTTTTACCATGGTGAACGTCACCAGCAACGTTTGAAAATTATTTAAAACTACTTCCGCAATTCTGCAATAGTCAGTGGGTACTTTTGTGTACCGAATCGCTGCCATAAGTTTCACACTTCAAAATGAGCCAAATCTTTCGATTGCACGCTGTGCAATCTCTCAAAACACATTGTAACAACTTTTAGGTAAAGACCTTTACAAAATCAATTTTTCTCAAGAAGTGAAGCCTTGACATCAGAGATATGTGGTCCCAACAAGATGGTACCACATGCCACACAATTGATCAAACAATTGTGTAATCACGAGAAATGGTCCGGTCGAATGGCTACCCCGCTCATGCGATTTAATGCTATTTGATTTGTTTTTATATTTTTATGTTAAGTCGTTCGTTCATGCCAACAAACCAACAACGTTAGGGGAGCTCAAAAATAATATCGAAGGAAAGATTGCCTACATTCCGGTTGGTGAAAGAGTAATGGATAATTTGCTCCAAAGAGTGTCGTGGTATTCATATGAACAAGATTTAATTTCACAGTTAAATGACCAGTAACTTATTTCTAGTTTTAATTAACGTACCTTGCCCACTGATGAGTTTTCGAATCTTTTTAGTTACTACGCTTTGTTAGAGTTTCTTCAGAAGTCTGACTTCAAATTGTTTTTGTAAAGTCTGAGTCTATAGTTAAAATATAACCACTGTGACTTTTTTCATAACTATAAACAGTGAATTATACTAGGTTATGCGTCAATATGTTCGAATATTATAGTGACTACAGAGTTTATTTGATTAAAATTTTGCTCTGAAGCACAGGTTAATACTATTTGTTCCACTATTATCTTTTTCGCTTAGTTACTTACCAACAACCGTCATGAAACTGCAAATCCAGTAAGTCGTTCTTTTATCTCGATATTAATGATCTGACACATTCTGTAAACAGTGACTAATAATCGTTTGATATCGGTCTCAATTCACAGTAACAGAATTGTCAACTTCATTTATCGAAGGGCTAATCACTCAACCACACCATAGCTTCAATGACAGTTGGCATGACAAAATAATGAAAAAAAAATTTACCAAATGAATAATCCTAAATCGTGAAGTAAAAAATATAACCACCCTGTGTAAAATATACCATCACTAAAATTATGAAACTTTTATTCATCTTCTTTTACTCTACTTCAACATTTTCAGATTAATTTTTGATCAGTGTGTCAACTCAGCACTATCAAAAACTATTATTTAGTATTGATTTTGTTGTCGTCGGTTATACTTTTTGTTGTTGCTTTATATACATACATGTACGATTTTTTAAGGTACATATTAACATACTGCTGGTATATGGTTAGATGGATAGGGGTAGTATCGAAATGTTATTTTTGGAGAAAAGTATGCAAAGAAGAAGAGCCACAGTACTAAAAATTTGTGTCAATAAATTTTCATTTTTTTTTTCATTTTCGTTGACATAATGTAAATTCCCAGTTGTGGGAAATGTCTTGTTTTCCATTCCAATTGGTACATCATCTTGTGTGTACACGAAAATAAAATAAAAAATAATAAGTTAAAAATAAAATAGTTGTATAATAATAATAAATCGATAGTTTAGATGTTAGGTAGAAGGTGGTATACGGTTTAGTGGAATGGCATATCTATTCGTATAAAATTGGCTATTATTAGAAAATATTTAGAATCGTTTGGGAACGTGTCCATATACGTAATCTCGTACATCAGTATATGTCATATATGTGCGGCATTTATTGAATTTAAAAAGTTCGGTTTTGGGTGCACGATAATCTACTGTTTTTTTATTATTTATTCAGAAAATTAGTAATACAAGTTTATTAATCTAAATCTATATTGTCTCCTTCAAAGTTATCCCCATCGACTATAACACACTTATGCCAGCGCTTGATCCAATCCTCAAAACAAGTTTTATATTCGGTTTTCGGTATGTCCATCAGTGCTTCCCGTGATTTGTCCATTATTTGCCCTCGGCAGCTAAAACGCATTCCCCGTAATGGGTTTTTAGCTCACTAAACAGAAAGATGTCAAGCGGAGCCAAATCAGGTGACTATTGGATGGTATTTGTAGCATTGTTCGCCAAAAAATTACGAATTTTCTGCCCGCAATTCTGATCTCTTTCGGTGAATTGCTTCACGCAAACGTCTCATAACGCCCAAATAATACTCTTTGTTTACGTTCTGGCCTTCTGGCAAAAATTCATGATGCACTACATCGTTGTAATCCATGAAAACCGTGAACATTGCCTTCTTTGTTGACTGATAACGACGTGGTTTTTTTGGTCTCGGCTCAATTGGTGAGCACCATTCACTTGCCTGATGTCTGGATTCCGTGTCGTACTCATAAGCCCACGTTTATTCTCCAGTAATGATCCTTTTGATGCATGTGGGATCGGATTCAACCTCGCAAATCATGTCTTTTGCGACGTTAACACGGTCTCTTTTTTTCATGAAATTGAGGTCTTTTGGCACCAACTTTGCTGCTACACGACGGAAACCTAAATCACTCATCAAAACGTCTTGGACGGATCTATAGGCAATGTTTAAGTCCTCCGCTATCTCTTTGATGGTTAATTTGCGGTTATTGACCAAAATTTCTTTACTTATCAATGTGTTCGTCGGTTTTCGATGTCGATGGTCTGCCACTGCATTCAACATCTTCCATTGACTCAGGACCACTTTTAAACCACTCGTGCCACTGGTAAACGACTATTATCTTTAGAGAATCGTTGCCGAAACACTTTACCAACATTTCCATCGTTCGCGCACCATTAAATACGAGTTCTTTTTGCAAATTTAAATCCATTTCTAAAATTGTAAATAATCGCCAACACACACACAGAGCTAGATGTACTCTTGACTTCGTAATTTTTGTAAATGTCAAGCTATTACGCTCAGATTTAAAGGGAATATCAACAACATATGTACCAACTTAACAGAACTCAAATCGGAACGATGGGACCGCCACATCGTTTTTTTGATCACCAATCAGTTCGATGATTTAATTGCTTGACACTTCTTTATGATAGACACATATTTTACTTTTAGTGAGTTAATACAAGTTTTGGGATGCCGATTCGGACAAACTACATCGACTATACCTTATACTATTACGATTATCGCAAATCAAAAGTTTCGTTTAACGTACACCAGTTGAAACATTATATATTATCGCGTATGGGTGAACAACTCATTTGGAAACAATTGAGGTTTTGTAAGACGCAATTCAGTGACAATTGGTGAAATAGGCTCAAACGGTTGAAATTGTTCTGAAAAGTTTGGTAGGTAGAATAGGGTAATCCAGATCTAGTCGAGGCGTTTATTAGTAATGTTCTCTATAAGTCGTCTTTAAAGATTTTTTAGATCTCGTTGAAACTTATTTGGATTATCTTTACAAAACCAATTTCTTATAAACGAAAACCAATTATTTCATCTTCACTAAAGACTTTCTCAGCTAACAGTCATCTGCATTTACATTCGATGGACTCTTCTTATCTAATTCTATATGATAATTAAACGATGTTTGAAAATTCGAACATCGTATTAAGAATATCAGGTTCTAAGATTTTTACACATTCTGGCCAAATAGTTTCCCATCATCTGTAACTCAAAGTTGTTGATCTTAATTCCGGACTTGATAAAATCCATAATTGTAAACATTTTCACACATCGGCAACCGTCTATATTTCATCATTATTTAGTCCTTATTTATTAGTAAACCTTATTTATCCAAATTAAACTTTCCAGCAACTAAATACACTCGAATCACAAAAAGATATATTATTTTTAAAACGATTTTCACAAGACAGTATTTTTTCGAAAGCTTGATATTTTCACTTCAAAATTACAGAATTTTCATTTAATTTCATGAAAATTTTGAATGAAAGAGCAACCAAAATTGATGATTATGAATAAAAATGTTGAGAATATTTGAATTTAAATTATAACAAAAAATTCAACAAAATCAAAGTTTTTTATGCCCGTCTCACCTTTGCGTCCACAACCATTCGCTTAAGATTCTCCATTGATTTTTTTATGATTTGGACAACAAATTCGTGATCGATCGCACCTCAATTTTCATCTGAAGCAACGTTTAGGTCTCTGATAGTACAGGATTTCTGACTCGGACCCGGCGGTTCTAAATTCCAGGCACAGTTTTAGTTCCTCACATAAATTCTCATTGGATTCATATTGCATCCGTGAACTGCCAATATGAAACTTCCGCTATATATATCTTACGTATAGAGCACTAATGATGGTTCATCGGTCAAATCTCCTATACGGCTTCCACAGGTACGAAAACAAGATCTATTTTTCTTTTACTAGTTATGCCAACCAATAACCATCGAGGAGACTGTTTCAGCGAAACAGCACTGTGAAAATCGATCTCCTGAACACCGGTAGACCTCGGTTGCCCTATCACTACCATGGAGACATAATAGGCACTCGCCAGTGAATAAAACGGAACTCGATGCGATGGTCTCCTATCAATTTTGAGTCTATATAGTGAACCATCTTGCAGTGAGGTTGGTTTCGATTTGTCTTAACTCCTGCTGCACATTGAGGTGGCGATTTCGCAGTGATTTACGGATGATAAATCTATCGTCACTCTCAAATGTACAGCAATAACGGCTGGTATGTCGTCTCCGTTTTAAGGTACCAGTTTCCTGAAACCTTTTGAATACCCTTGAGGCAGCATATTTTTGCTGACTGACGAGTGACATCTCGTTGATCGCATCCTTTCCGCAATTAAGCAACTGGTGTAGTACCAATGATTTGAAGGTAACCAAGAATGAAACTAGTATAGAGATTTGTTCAGTTCAACGTCTGGTAAGTGACTAAAGGCAAATATCGATCAACGTGGTATTATACATGACATTTCAGGATGTCAATTGTTTTCACCAACCCATCGAATTTTGCTACGATTGCTTTAATTTGAAAAGTAGTGTATTATAAAATACTTAGCTGTCAAAAAAAGTTGTTTTGTGGTTAAGCCTTTTTAACTAGGACCAAAACATTTTTAATGTTACTACTCTGCAGTGCATTAGTACTCAACTTTTCATTTTTCTAATAAAATTGTATAACATTGTAAATTATACAGTTAAGTATAGAAACAATTGTAATCCAATTGGGATCGATAGTATTCTAATTGGAACTGGTACAGTACAATGGGGAACATCATGAATTTAACGTTGTCGAAAATAATGAAGTCAATAAGAATTTATTCAAATTTAATTCACTTAATTATAAAATCAATATTTCTTTAAATTTTTTCAGAGACTAAAACAAATTAAAATACTTAATTACTTTATAAGTAAAACTTTTTAATAACAAAAAATAATAAAAATATTAAAATCCTATATATATAATTTTCCTAGTTTCCGCCATATTAAATTTTCAGTTCCTTCCCGTCATAACTTATTTTTATTAGTCCAAAGAAAGAAAAACCAAAATGCAACCACTTGTAATTATTTCTTCCATTTTCTTGCGGCGTCATATTTATTTATTTGTTTAATTATATTTTATTAAAAAAATTAATTAGCAAAACGTAACCAACCAAAATAGTTAAGCAAGAAAAAAAATTGTGCATTATAATAAATTGTTTTTGTTATATAATTTTTTTTATAAAAGTATACGGAATAGTTTTTATTTATTTAATAAAAATTTTTTTTTTGTAATTATTATATAAAAGAAATAAACAAAAATAGATAAAGAAAAAATGCTTATTTGTTGTAAAATAAAATTTAAAATGTTATTTAATTAAAAAATATATATACATACATATATATTTATATATAAAACAACCTAAGTGTCTTATTTTTAATAAATAAATTAAAAAATAAAAATAAAAGAAATTAAATTAATAATTTAATAAAATTTAAAAAACAAAATATTATTTGGGTAGATTTTCAATGTTGTAGAATAATAATAAAAAAAATGAAAAAAGCTTAATAATATATTATCAAATTTTATATATAAAAATAAATAAATAAATTAAGCAATATCAAAATTAAATAAATTAATTTGTTGAAAAAAAAGGAAATAAAAATAATAGGAGGCCTAAACAAAGCCTAAATCATATATAAAATATATTGTCAGAATTTAAAAAAAAAATTGTTTTTTATATTTAAAAACGTTAAGAAAATAAAAAAAAATATTTATATATTTAATTTATTTATTTATTATAACAGACAATACATATTTTTTATAATTTATTTTTTTATATGTAATATTTTTAAAAACGAAAAATATCAAATTTTTTAAAACAATTTATTTTTTTTGTTAATTTTTTTTATATATAAATATAAACAAAGGAAATTAATTAATTTAATTTAATAAATCGTTTTTTTTATAATCAAATTATTTTATTAATTTTTTATGTTTTTATATATTTATATTGCATATATATATTTATTGTATATGAAAATAAAAACAAGTTAACAAATAAATTATCAAGAAAAAAAAATTAACCGTGTGTTAAACAAATTAAAGTATCTTTTAATAAAAGAAATGGAATTTAATTTAAATAAATATTATTATTAAAACAAAAATTTGTTATAAAGTCTATATATAAATGTATTAATTAAAACAAACAAAAGATATATATATAAATTAATTATCCTATATTTGTGTGTGTATGTATCGTGTAAATTAATCTTGCCGTAGTTTAATTGTGCAACCAATCCTTATAAGGCTAATATATTTCTTCCACTTACTTACGACCTTAATTTTTTTGAATTTTTGGTAAAAACAAAAACCAATTTTTATTTTCATTTTAAATCCGTTTATTTAATTCTCGATAGTTTATTTCCATTTTATCCTTTTTATATAATAAAAATAATTTAATAAACAAAAATAAAATAAAATGTATGCAGCAGCTGGTGGCGCGTCATTGGCATCACGACAAGCACGCCAAAAACAGCGACAACAAAACAATAAAAATCGTGAACTAAAACAAAAACAATTAGCCCAAATCAAAGCTGGCGGACAATCAACACCAACCAAAGTACCAATACAATCAAAACAATTTCATCAATTGCCACAAAATTATTTACGTACCCCGAATGCGCAAGCGCGCAAACTAAGTGCCAGTTTTGCGGCGCAAAGTAAAACCCTCCTACCAATATCCGAGGGCAACAATAGCGGCACCAATAGCCAACATAGCCAACACCATCCACCATGTCAGATACATTCGTCCGTGTCACGACAAAATCTACGTTTGTCGATAGATCGCGAACGACAACAGCAATTGCGTAAATCGGCAACGGCTAGTATACCGCTTGTATCGCAAGCCGAATGCGGTACACCATCGGCGACGCCGACAATATGTTTTGCCAATTTAAAAAATCAATATCATCACGAGCACGACAATGAATACGATCATGATGGTAAATTGGTGCCGATCCACATAAAATTTCCGGCCCAACCGTCGTCGGCCGATCAAATACCCGTCACAACGACAACACCGACGACACCAGGACCGGGTGGGGGTGGACCCGATGGCGGTGGTTTTCAATTCGAACGAAAATGTAGCGTTTATCGGGGCCGCAACCTAAATCATTTCGAAGAGCAATTTTACAATAAAACAACGACAATAACAACAACCACAACGACGGTACATGATATTCATGTGAACGATGAGTACTATGGTTTACCGAATGGACGGGGTGGCGTTCCCGCAGCACATCAAAAATGGATCGAAACGGAATATTGTGATTCGGATCAACGGCATATAGGAATTTGTACCTGTGATCATATTGAGGTAAAACTATTTTGTCCAAAGTTTGTCAAATTTTTTTTTTTAAGTTTTGTTTCAAGTTACGACTATATGTTGTTGTTGTTGTGTGTGCGATATGTCATATATTATTATACATGTGTATTAATATAAATGTTGTGAGCTTAATAATTTTTGGAATATAAATAAATTTTAGGAAAACGAATACGCCGAAATGTCCATCTAGCACGAAACATGAGATGTATGGACTAAAGTAATTCGATGATTGTTAATTATGTTAATGTTGAATTATTGCTGTGACGCGAGATATTATTTTGTTCGCTTATGAGATATTTGGTAGCATGTTGTACGAGTGTCAATCCATGTATTACCTAAGCTTTTGTTTTAATCAAGTGCATATTACGACGGGTGGAGTCTTATTAAATTTACTTTGAATTTAATTTATTATTATAACCCAATTTTTAAAAATTATAACAGCAAATTGGCCAAATACATGCACTATAGCCTACATAGACTTGTTAACCTTAAAAGTTTGCTTAGCGAAGTAAATTATATACAAACTTAAAAATTATATACAATTGTTGAATGAATGCAGTGAGGTGACACTACCTATGAAAACTTAACGAAATTGATAATAATCGGAAAAAACTGCGAAGAAACCCGAAGAATTTAAATTATTTGTTGTTTTGCGCAACGTTGCCAGTTAGCTCTTTTGAGTATTCTGACTATGTTGCCATTGATCAACAGATGGGATGCTTTGATTTTTATTTACCGATTTAGCCTCTGTTCATGACTTTCAGCAAATTATGTAGTTTTCTTCTTGACACGATTAACTTTCAAGTCCTTATGTTGCTCATCATTCCGAATAGTCCACAGTGGTTCTAATATGCCACAAACTATTATTTTGAAAGCATTAATTTCAACCTCTGAGTTATTCTATAAGTCCAGACAGATTTAAGGACTTGCTTATTAAATGTATGTAGGCAGGTACTACACCCAAGAAAACTTTTAATATTTCTAATTCAATGCTCTTGGTTAAATTTAGAATAGTTACTGTGGCAGCTAA
Organism: Tipula lateralis; assembly: GCA_963932295.1. Lineage (NCBI taxonomy): Eukaryota > Metazoa > Arthropoda > Insecta > Diptera > Tipulidae > Tipula > Tipula lateralis. The sequence continues at coordinate 98,480,296 of OZ010736.1, forward strand.
ATTGATGATTTAGAATAGGTTAAGTCACTAAATAATGGTCCGTATAACAACTGCTCGTTTTTCATATTAACAGTTTTGCACATTATCGATAACAATGTTATTGGTCTGAATATTTTAGCTTCATTCGAAGCTTTTCCTGGTTTAGGTACCATAATAGCTGACTGACACCAATGTTAACTACCTACGTCTTTCTTTATATTATATATTCGGTTGGATTATGTACTTCAGATTTTCTACATATCTTATCGATTTTTAAACATTATTTCTGAAATATCTTCGACCCTAATCTCTCATAAGTAGAGATTATTGGCTAGTCTATAGTTTTGAATTGTGGAGCACAAGTTTCTGGTACTTTGTTCTCGCTCTTCTTTTGTCAACTATTTAATTTCTTAAAAGTCGTTTAATTATGAAAAATTCTAGCAAGAATCGATTCAGGATTCGTAGACAAATTTTGCAACTGGTGCTAGTTCTTCTAAGAACCCAATAAGTATGTATTTGATTAACATTTCCATCTATAACAAATTGCCTTCCAATAAATTTTAATTTGTTCACAATATATCGATTTTACATAAGAGCGTGTGTTGGCCGACTATATAAGCTTGTATTGATGCTTACTAACATGTAGCTTATAATTCTTCTGTTATATATTTTGTATCTTTATCGTGAAAAATGTTTTCTTATTGCACTCTTATCTTGAGCCCAGTTTTCATGATCGATGGTGTGACACACGCCGTAATCTTCGAATTAAATGTATATATGGAGGATTGTCTTATAAAATGGGTTTCCGTAACGAAACAGACAAAAATCGTATAACTGCGACAACTTTTAGTGTTTGCACTTTAAAACACAATCTTAAGACTGTTATTTAATTAAGGAACAGATGTTTGTAACTTTTCTCAAGCTTAACAACTCTTTTATTAACGAACTACGTAACGAATCTTGTATATAAGTCATTTCAGTCAATATCATTAAGTGAATTAATATCATGATGTTGTGGCAACAATTTTCTAATTAGTGCTTGTTACCACCTGTGCGAATGTTATTTTGTTGCTAATAAACTTAATATAAAGATTTTGTATAATAAGCTTCTACGTAGTAGACACACTAAGGTGCTGTATTTTCGCCTATTCGTGTGTTAACTGGTGTCCAGCACCTTTTACTCACCTCCGATGTTAAACACAAACTCGTTGTGAATGTTCATAAAATGTTATTTTCACACTGAGATATAACTGCCATTTTGCAACCCAAGAGATTTTTAATTTCAAAAATTGTGTTAGTATTCTTCTCTCTCTCTTTCGCTCATCTAACATTTTGCTTTTGATTTAATTATTCATAAACCAGAGATGTTTTATTAAAGTTGTCTGATAAGTGCATTCACTTTTGCTTACGATTGTTTATTTATTTGTTGATGCAACTCAGCAGAACTTGTAAACCTTTCCTGCCAAAAAGGAATCTTATTTCTCTCATTAAATCTAATGGTTATACGGTTTCTGCCATTCATACCAATTTGGTAAGTTGTGTGATGCAATAAAATTCGCAACCCAAATGTATAAGGTCAGCCTCCATATAGAATGGAGTTAACAGTTTACTCACTGGCATACAACCTTGTTGATTTGCAAGACAATTTTTTTTCTGCTTTCTGGTGTTACCTAGCAACTATTTCTCTATCTGCCACCTGAATACACGACTAATGGAGATCGCATGTTATTTCATATTTTCATTGTGTTGTGTAATATATTACATGTGTGGAACCTCCAATTAACATGGGAATATGTTATATATTGTGTTAAATCGTTCCAAGTATTCTGATCCTATAACATATTATATTTGCGTCACCAAATGGTTCGAACTCTACAATTTAAAACAATTACAAAATAAATTTACAATATCCTCAACACAATCCTTTTCCTCCAGATCCAATTATTAATCTCAGTGGTCTGCATCCTATTATTATGGTAATAATAATGAAATTATTTTCCCATCGTAATTCGATCTCTCAAAATTCCAATTCAAATCGTTTATTGTTGTTGTCGGTATTGTCATTTTATTTCCAATTTGCATAATTAATGATTATCAAAGCATAAATATATATGTATATACGAGTATAAAGTGACGTTCTTTCTGTGCTTCAGGCAATTACCTGTTTTAATTTTAGATTATAATTAAAACATCCTTTTTATGCTATATTGTTGTCGAACAATGAAAAATATACAGGAAAGATACCCTTAGGGATTGATTGACATCAAAATCAAATTTTCCAAAAATTAAATACGTTTTTTAACGAACGGAGAATGGAATAAAAACATATAAAATGACCACCCTATATACCTATTAACACGATTACCCTACACGATGATAGGCTTTATATCATTATTTGATAGTTGATAGTTGAATTAGATCAGTGCTGGCCACACTTAATATTTGAACTGTGTTCTCATTTTGAACGTGTAAATTACACTATGTAATTTACACAATTTACATTAAGTATAATTTACATAAAGTTATGTTTGCATTCTATATGTAAAAATAATTATTGTAACTGACGCGCCATCTCTTATCAAATGTAATTGTAGCTAAAGCACCATTTGTTTAAAAATTTTCTTACTATTTTACGAATAGAGTTTGTTAAATAATTAACAGTGTACAATTTATTTTCGACTATATACTAATTGTTAAAATAATTTTTAGTTTAGATTAGAATTATTAACAGGTCAATTCTGTTAACAATCACCTTAACGGGTGAAGGTAAAAAAATCCCTTTCCAACTTATAACGTCAACTTAAAAACTAAAAGATTTTGAAAATACCAAATAGCAATTCACACGGAAATTCTTAATAACTTAACCGAATGCCGAGAACCTTTTACAAATTATTTCAAGATGTGCTAACTCTTCAATTGAAGCAGATATAACAAATTGTCTTAATAATAATAAAAAAATGTTATCCGAACTACACGTCATACATTATTTGCTGAAAAGATTTTGTTGCATTTCTTAGTCTAAATGTCATTCAAAAAAAACTCTAACAACCCAACAGATAGCACTGCGAAAGATGTTGTTTTCGGTTTTAACATGTAATGTATGTTTTATGTCTTTAACGCTGTTTTTTTACATAAATTACATTAAAAATGTTATGGCCGTTTTTTAAATGTAAAATCCCCAACTGTGGATTGAATACATTGATTTCAATGAAATCACAAAGAGTTATATCCGAGGAATATGCTGCTGGTCATGTTTATTTAATACCAAAGATAGCAATAAAGTTACTCGTTATCACAACAGAGTGAGCTGGCACGTTATCATGAGGTAAAAAAGAGCGCCGAAAATCCTTTTTCTTCCGGTTTTAAAACAAATTGTAAAAAAAAAAATTTTGGTATTAGCATCTTAGGTATACCATTTTGCAATAACCTGACCGTTTTCCAGGGGAATACCAGCTACAATTTTTGGTCGGGTGAAGTAAACTGATATAACATTACTTTTTTTGCTTGGTTTACTCCTTTTGAGCCTCATATCATGGACTGATGTTTAGATTCCGGATCGTACTTGTAGAATCAAGATTCGTCACCAGTAACGAATCTTTTTTCTATAAGTACGATCTTCAAGCTGCTAGACTGACCATTTCCGAATTTATATAGGAAAAAATTTTAGCAAAATGCACTCGAACCTCTTTTTGGACCTCATTTAAAATTCATGGAACCCATCGAGCAGATTTCTGAGTATATCCCAGATGATTATTTATGATTAATGGCTTTCAAGGCCAATTCATCAGCATAATGTCTTTGTCAATCGTGGATCTTCGTCAAATTAAGACTTCACCAGAGACTCAATAATCTCATCAGTAGAAGAATTGGTTCAACCTCCTTCGGGCTTGAACCACTGTAGAGAAGATGCAATCATACCATATGCAATTTGGAATTGTTAAATTTCTGTTTGCATTGGTAGTGGAGTTTCATATGATGCATTCTTAACTATGTAGTTTGCATATTACAACTACCTCTTCGTTTATCCAATTTAAAATATGATTGATGATTAGTTTTGTTCATCATGTCCAATCAGAATGCCTTTGTTACAGTTGAACATCATGTAAAATTTATATTTTTAACTGCTCCTTAAATTAACACAATCCCCCATAATCAGCTATACGATCGAAACCTGTACTACAGTCTGAACGCAGTAAACTATGTATGTATGTTCTCAGCAAACAACAAACCATCTACGTTATAATGTAAAGCTTATAGACTGTATACATTCAGGCGGTTAATGCTATTGGTAACAAAGCTATTTCCCGCCCCTTATATTTTTGAGCGCTATAGTCGACGTGGTTAGTTAAAATCTCAGTATTTTTGTAACTTTAAAGCGCGCTCAACGCAATTCGTACATTAATAATAATTAATTTTTATAAGCAAGTTGTAATTATTAATACATAATAAATAATTATAATAATAATTATATTAATGAATCATTAGTACCTAAAATACAAAATACTAGTGCTCAACGTCTTTTTTTTACAAAACTTATAAAGTCGTGTGAACTTTTAAGTTTTATCAGATGTCATATGAACAGACAACTGTCATGTTCATATAACATTTGTGTTCAGTATTCATAGACATTTTCCCATGAATAGACTTACGTAAGAACAACATTTACAAATTGTGCAAATTTATTTCAAAAATCAGTGTTCAGTGAAAAATTATTTACGTACTCTTCGACCATTATATGGTGTTTATAATCGTCCAACTGACCGCAATATTCACGTAGCTATCAATTAATTTCGAACCACTTTTTTATTATTTGATATTTATCACCCGAATAGAGTGGATACATGTCGATCTAATGTGAATATTCCTGATGTAGCTGAAAGTGTAAGTGAAGACAACAATCAATAAATTCGTCGTTCTCAATTTCTGGGTCTCTCATATGGCACATGGTGGGGTATTTTGAAGCCGGTTCAGACATAAAGCTTATTTTTGATTGAATGGATACGTTAACAATCAAAATTGTCGTATTTGAGCTGATGAACAGTCAGAAGAGATTCAAAAGCTTCCAATGCATCCTGCAAAATGCACTGTTTGGTGCGGTTTATAGGTAGGTGACATCATAGGATCACATTTCCTTAAAAGGGCAGGACAGTGTGTAAACGTCGTCGAAAATTGAATCAATAGAATGTGTCATCTAGGAGCCAGCCGCGGACAACATTTAAAAGTTATTATTTTCAAACATTGAATGTCACAAACCGAATCTAGGTCACAAATGCAATTTTTGATTATTAATTTTTGATAATTTTTGATTTTATGTAAATTATACCTTACAAAGATATAACCTCATATTGCATTGCTCTGGGCTTGCAACTGAAAATCATTCATCCACATCCAGAAAATATTTAAATTTGTGTTTAGTGTCCGTTCCGTTCAATGTGTTCATCTTTTCGTGTTTCTTCAGCATTAATAAATTTACAAAATAAAAATGATACCTACACATTCTTGTTCCACCTTTACTGAGATACAATAATTAATTACATATTTCCTAATCAATTCATTTATTTCTTAACAATTCTTGATATATCTTTCGTTGTTTACTAACTTATAAAGTTTCGATAGTAATTTACTCAGATACAATTGAGTACATGTTTTGAATCTTAATGGATATATTTCAATTTTTACGAGTATTGTACCTTTAATGCGGTTCAGAGTCCCGATCTATATAATTAATTATTGCGTATGATAATATATTTTTGATATCAATGTTAATGGTTAATAACAGCATTGCTCCAAAAAAAACCTAACCACTATATCATGATAGTTAAGGTCGAAGTTTGTAGAGATTTATTAGACAAAATCACAACCCATACAATCGTTAATTATCTTTTCTAATGTAACCCTAATATATCACACATATATACCATCGCCCCACATTCTGTATTGTATATATGTTTTCTTTAAGGAAACGAAACTAATTTTATTTATATCGTAGTTGGGCTCCTTTTTCCAAACCGGAAAATGTTTATTATATAGCGGGGGCACGAAACAGGAATGTACAAACAACTATCAAAAAATTATACAAAACAGGAAGCATATGTTTATTATGGTATATGTGTATGTGAATATATCGCATAAATAATTTTAACACTTTAAACGCCTGTCCGACATTTGGCGCATGCAATATCTCTACACGAAATTTACGTGCACTATTTGCATATATATACAGTGCAACCACTTTCCGAGACCTTGTAACGCCGACTGTGCATAAAATTTAAAATAATTTGTTTTTTCCTTCTTAGAAAATTTGTAGATGACAACCATTTGTCTATTGTTTTTATTTTCATATATTATTGTGAGTGACAGTTCCCAGTGATGGAATAATTAAAGTTTTGCTTGAAATAATATTTATGGTCGTTTTATGATTGTTATCTAAAATTTATGGATTTCAATGACGTCACACATCTAACATTGAAATCGGAAAATTGAATTTTTACGCGTAGATGAACCTGTGCGTGACATATATTGATGGTATTTTAATGAACTTATATGGTATTGAAGTATTAAAACATAATTTATGTGGTGTGTAGATTATCTTTAAGGATTTTATTGTGAAAAAAGTTCTTAATTGATCATTCAAAGTATGTATTGTTCATCGCTGGTTTCATCGTTTTGGTAATAGGTGAATACCAAGCGATACAAGGAGTGTTAAATGTGTACATAAAGTTGGGCAGTTTCGGTGGGTTCTATTATTGTATCAGGTCGGCTATGTTAGTATTTTCCAGCGCTGCTTTCATAAGGGTTCGAGGGATCACTAGAACACTATGATAGGTTAGTTCATTGAATTTTCGCATGTAAATCACATTGGATTATTCACAAACAATTTAATCAGGCTTTATTTACTGAACAACTTTTTTATAAAATACATAAATAAGATTGGCCACTTGCCACCATAGTGATGAATTTCAATCTAATATTCACTTCAGTTTTAAACACTTCTCGTTAGAATTGTACTTGTTTCAATCTGTACCATTTGGTACTGCTCAAATATACACAATCGGTTGTATTCTCGCTCGAATTCCATCTAATCTGATAGTCAATTTTATTATTAAGTAACGTTGAAAGGTTAATAACATCTCTCGTTCTCCGAAAAAAGTTAATGCCTTCACAGTTGTACCTTTCATAAGGATATTCGTCGCAATATTGATTACTCCAAACTGATGAAAAAATTTCACTTATTACTTCTTAATATGCTGTTCTTGTGTCTATACATCAACCATAGACTTCATTAAACTGTTGTCGGTAATCTTCATATAAAATATAAACTTAGAGCATGCCCATATACACTCCTAGACAAAATTAACGCATATTTTTTTTTGGAATAAAAAAAATCCCGCTGGACAATTTCAGTGGAACTGGTATCAAATGATCCCAAATTTATAATTTTCTCAAAATAGGCACAAATGTGGCGTTATGGAATTATAGCAAAATGTTAAAATGTGTCGAACTATTTTATTAAAATTTTTAAAAGCGGTTTATAAACATTAAAACTATAAGTTTTATTACAATTTAATTTGATTAATTTAATAATGAGTATTTCCCCCCGTGCCCTTATTACAGCTTCCATCCTTCTGGGCATACTAAGTAGAATGCTTTGTATCATTTCTTGCGGAATGAGATTCCACTCTTCTTGCGCTGCAACTCTCAGCTATGCTGTCGAATCTGGTGCAGGATTTCTAGCTCTAATACGGCGTTTTAGAATGTCCCACACGTGTTTAATCGGATTAAGATCAGGACTTATTGGTGGCCACTTAAGTGCACGAATGCCAATATCTTGGAGATATTGTCGTGCCGTTGCAGCAACGTGGACTGGAGCGTTATCATTCATTAACACAAAACTGTCATAACCTATGAAGCCCACAAATGGCAAAACGTGATCGCCAAGAATGTTCCGAGCATACCAGTCTGCATTCATCCTCAAACCAATCTCAATGGCAAAACGTGATCGCCAAGAATGTTCCGAGCATACCAGTCTGCATTCATCCTCAAACCAATCTCCAACAGTTTCGTACGGCCCTCCCAACTGATTCCACCCCAAAACATTATTGAACCTCCACCAAAGCTTACAGTTTGCACCATGTTAGACGGTGTGTAGCGTTCTCCAACTCTTCTGTATACAAAATTACGTCCATCTGGTTTCCATAATTGGATTCTGGTCTCATCTGAAAAGAGAACAGTGGCCCATTGATCAGTTCCCCAATTTGCATAAGCATGAGCAAATTCTAAACGGCTGGATTTGTGGCGGGGAAGAAGCAGTAGAACTTTTACGGGCCGTTTTTGAGTAAGGTGCACTTCTTTTAATCTTCGTCTAACTGTTCTGACACTAATATTCACTTGACGCGCACTAAGTAATTCATTTTTGAGTTAAGTAGAAGTTCGCTTTCGATTTCATCACGAATTCATTTTTAAAAATCGATCGTCATGCTCGGTTGTGCACCTTTTACGTCCTTGTCCGGGCTTTCTTTTATACTCTAAGGTCTCACGATACCGCTTAAGTATTCGTGAAACCGAAGACTGATTAATTCCTAATTTTCGTTCGATTTGTACTTGTGTGTAATCTTCCTGATACAATGTGACCACTTTAACCGCCTCCATCTCTTGAACGGGTGCCATATCACAATGGGTTTTATATTAGGTGTTTGCTTTAGAACACATTTACAAGAACTAGTGGTACTGCATTTTAAAATAACTGATATGCAATGGAACAAAAGCCGATCGTTGCGTTGGATTTCAAACACAATGCACTTTTGATTTAGCATTTTTGAAAAATTTAATTTATTGGCTTGCAGTAAACTTTATTCAAGGTGGTTTCTGATAAAAATATAAATGTGCTATCATTTGACTTTAGTAGTATTAAAATTGACCAGCGGGATTTTTTTTATTACACAAAAAAATATGCGTTAATTTTGTCCGCACTCACTAACATTCAATTCAATGTAGCATTTCAGTTACATACTCAGCATCAAAATAATTATTTCAGTTGTCAATGCTGTTTAACAATTTGGCGACTATAAAAGTTAATTTTTGTGTAAAATAAATAATCCTATTTCTATATTACATTGCGCCATGATTTCCTGATATGAACAATTCGCTCCTCATGTATTCTGCACTCCAATAATAGGAGGTCATATATATACTCCAATAGTGTTCATCCACATCATCTATCGTATTCCAATTATGAAAACTCCCTTTATCGGGATTCGATACCGGTACCTCCCTTACTAAACACCACAACATTAACCACTGCGCCATTTGGGTGGTAAAGGCCGTATCTGGCTGTTATAGCGCCTCTGTAGTAACTTTTTAAACACATCGGTGCACATTACATGTGCTCGGCAAAGCAAATGCTTTTACGTACAAATGCGCTTTTTATTACTTTGGTCAACAGCGTTTTTTTGTCAACAGCGAGAATCGACCCATGACAGTGAAGTACAGCAACAGCTAAGTTATAATGAATGCTTTTCCATTACACAGGTATTGTTGGTAGCGATACCTCTTTTTCACCGAAGCACCCAAATAGTTAAAATACCAAAATATTAAATTAAAGTTGTCAAGCGGGTATCGGATCGGCACAGAACAGAATCAGGATGTTCACGATTTGTTGGCCGGTATTTGAAGCAGAGCTCTTATATTTTGACTGACTATACTCGATCACAAGTCAAATCAACTCAGTGTTAGCAACTCTAATTTCAATATGATTAAACTTGGAAATTTTTAAACATTTTGTTTGAATATCCGGTGGTCATTTTGTGGTGCTTTATCATACTTTTATGTCACACTTGGAGAATTTTTTCGTGATGTAGAAAAAAAATAAAGTCTACAAACTGTGCAATAAATTTAAAATGGGGAAATTATGAATTTTAAGGAGAAATTAATATTTTAGAGTGATAAATTGACGTTTCGCATAACCCCGAAATTAATTAATTAGTGATATATTTTTTTTATAGTATAAGTCATACACTTATACAGACTACTTAATTAATGATATTGGAAACCATTTCAACATGACATATGACAAAAGTATAAATGTTGACTGTTAAAAGCGAGATGGAATATATTGTCGTCTTTTTTACCCGTTTCAATATACGACTTGAAGTTGTTCATTCATGATTCACCTGCAGTAAGCTACGAAAATTTCATTATATCATACTTTTTATCACTAAATGTAATAAAGCACCACAAAATAACCACCCGGTTTGAGCATAACCGATGACGCTCGTTTTTCGATGGTGTACATATTTCGTCTGTCAGTTATCTTAACATGTAGGATGAGTTGACTCAGGAGTTCCGCACTTCAACAGCCAGTTTAGCAAGTGTAACTCATACATTTCTGGATTTTACCAAGTGTAATCAATGGCTTATAGACCATAAACGTAATAGTGCCCATTTTAGGTTAGCCCAACAAATGCTTTTACACACAATCGCTTTTTTATATCACCCGGAGGCATCGAGACCTCGAGATCACGGCATGATGACAAATTATCTTAGCCATTAAGTTAAGGTGACAAAAAGTATACTAGCATGCGTATATTGTGTAGAAGGATCCCCTAACCTTATGTTTTAAAACAGAACTAATTTCAGCTATAATATATACATAATTATAGAAGTGTAGTTTCTGCTTGTGAGCATGTTTTATGTATGTAAGCACTTTTTACCTTAACAGTGATTTAATCTATAAACAAAGATTATCAGAAATAAAGGTATATTAGTAAACAAAGCGATTTAGTGGCATGTATGGATCATAAATTATTTAAGATACAATCGATATATAACTCAACAAATTATTTAATACCGTCTTATTTTGTATATATGTATGTACCATGCATGACCAAGCCAATACCATTACAAGTCCGCAATAATTATATTAAAACCATATACCTATTTACCTGACCGTGACATATTTTATATTTCCGCCCTATATATATAATCGTGCCGATCGTAAAACTACACACGCAGAAGTAAATTTTACCTCCCCCAAATACTAATTTCACCAATTTTACAACATTACATTAACCTATTGTATAATATTATACCGCATACTTTACATACAAATACATACACTATACACACACACACACACTCAAGCACAGTGTAACCAAATATGTAGAGCTTATAATTAATAAACATCAAAACTCGTCTGTTTACATAATAAATCAATAATTTATTATGAGAAACATAATATACATACATATACACACATATAAATATTTATAGCTTTTTGAATTTTCATTCAACTTTCAGCTTTCGAGAGCAAAACTTTTTCTGCCTCGTCGTTGTTGTTGTTGTACTACATATTGATTTCCTTTATTTTTATTTATTTATTTTAAATTGTTAAAATTCAAAATGCAAATTATTTTTGTAGTTATATATGGATACATATGTACATACTGGATTGGATAGAGAAAGAGAAATGAAAAATTGATCAACATCGCCATCGGGTAGATGAACTCTATTTATTATAAATGTCTTCGAAAGCTCTTTTAAAGCTTTCGACTCTTCTTTCTCGTGTTATATTTTCTGTTTTATTAATTTTTGATTAACTTTTACCCTATTAGGGTAGATTAGTATTTCGATTTTTCTTTACAGTATGTGTGGTGCCTCTCTCTGTCTCTCTTTCTCTCTCTGTAGCACAAAAACTATGAATATCCGTCTTTTAAAGTTAAAAATTTTTGGAAGTGGATTTGGGTGGTCGTGTTTCTTTATTTTAAATTGTGGGGGTGGTTAACATTTCGAATACAATTTTTTTTTGTACGATTTGCTTGCTGTGTGCTTTTTTCGATATATGTACTTACACTGTATAAAAAATTAATGATTGAGAAAATATGCTTTGGGTAAATATATACACAGAGCTTTAATAGGTTCTTCTCCGTTCACATGTATACACATTCTATATTTTGCCTTCTGTCTCAGTGGTTTATATACTATTTTGTCAAGGTATTTTAAGTCAGTGAATACATATACGTCGTACATGTACAATGGAAATGAGGCAAAATATTCAAATCTTGCGATTTTGATCTTGGTGGTGAATATAATTTTTGTGTATAGATATACAAAATATTTACAGAGATATTACAGAGTTTTGACATAATATTTTATTTCAGTTGGTTTTTATTAGTGAGAAAAATTATAAAATAAAAAAAATATTGTCTTAAGTAAATATATATTGAAAATGTCGTTTTTAAAATGATTTATATCTACTCGTATATTTAGTAAGCACGAAATATGATTTTCTCAAACGATTTAGATATACATAAGATTCTCTTCAGTGATTTTATGATTGATTAGTTCTTTAATTTACTTTTGTCATTCAACTACACAATTTGACAAGCTGCATTTGATTCGAATTTGACAAGCTGCATATAATTTATCATTTAGTTTGTTGGATACTAAATGTAGTAGACTCTCGATTAGAACACAAAACATGGCTGTGATCAATACTAGAATTGAACTTATCACTAAGATATACCTTTTAAAAGATTTATTCCAAAATCAAATCTTCCCAAAGTATTTCAAATATTTGTCCTTAATATAGTTAGATCTAAAACCGAATATTTCTGGCAACTGATCATATTTTTCCATCGTCGGTGGTTCTTTCTTAGATATCCCTGTGCATATTTCAATCGAACCTATTTAAACGACTCCATCGGAAATAAATAGTTTTGCAAATAATTCTAGTAATTGACTAAAAAACTCATCATATACCCAGACTTCCTTTGCAGTTGTATAAAATGTTGTCTTGATTGATTTACTGGGGCAATATTTAGCTTCCGTTAATCTTGAAATCAATTAATTTAAAACTTAATATATCATTTGTTCTTGTTAACACCAAGACTTACCTTTACTAGCTTTTTATTTATTACAAAATAACTATGCGAAATAAGCAATGCGATTTAGCTGATTAATACATATTTGTGAGATTTGAACCTTGACTAATATAAATGTCTAATAAATGACTTATATAAGTGACTAATAATATGTCTTCTAACATTTGATGAAGTAGTTTTACAGCTTCAATGTTTTGAGCACACTTTTTTATTTCTCAATGAAGGTCACTATTACGAGTATACCAGAGAACGTTTACTATCCCTCAGAGAACTTTTTTTTTAAATCGTTGAATTATTTGTTGATTGCTGGTTTTGGTGCATCCCCATAGTTAAATACCATATGTCCAGACCTTCTGCTTTCTTTTTCACTACTTTATACTTCTCACGTTCACTTTGCAGCAAGTTATACAAGGCTATTTTGTTTGATTTGCTCTTTGAATAATAGGAATATTATTATCACAGTTAGTGGTTCTATTGATATTATACTATTAGTGAAATTAGTGGTCTATTAATAAAATGAAATTAATCATATTATTGCGACCATAGACAACAGGCGACTCTAAAGCTAGTGATTTAGTTTCAGATGGGTAGCATTTACAGATTATTTTTTTGTTTGTTGTATTGGTACTTTTCCACGCTACTTTCTGTATGACTTTGACTACCTTTTCTACTTCCTGTTCTAACGTTATTTCTGGAAAGTTGTATGTTCCAATTAATGCTTTTGTTAAGTTCATTCGTAAGTCTGGTACTTATAGAATTTTCCCTTATTTTGTTGCGAATTTTTGCAACTGTTTTATAACAATGCAACCTCTGTAGTTAGCTGTGTCTCTCCACAGTCGACACATTTTGGTGGGTAGCTTATACTTTCGTACTTCAGCCGTACGGTGTTTACCTACATATTTTATGCATCTGGGCATTTTATTACAAAAGGTTTGCGTATGCCTATGGACTTAGCATCTTTTACACGGTAGAATTAATTTAGATTTTTTGACGGCTTCTAATATGACGTATTTCGCTGATTGCATAAATATGTCTTATCAAAAGATAACATATATAATGGAACAGGTATTTTGTCAGTTGTGCACCGTTGTTAATTTTATATACTTTCTCCAAGAGATACTCTTTTATTTCTTCTGGTTTGCATGATGCATGTAGTTTCTTAACAATGACTTGGGTTTGCATTGTCTGCTTATCTTCGTAGGAATATCATGTTGGCTTTTTTCATCAAGAGCTCCTGTTTCTATAACTATTTTGATGTCACCACTATTTAACGCTCTAGCTTATCTGGGTGTTATCTCAAAGCATCCTAAATATATAAAGCCAGAATGAATACTCAGTTTTTGAAATGAGCTTTATTTAGTGTATCAATAATGTACGTTTTATCAAGAAACTCATACGAAACGTGCAAATTTCTTTTTAAGTTTTTAGCTATTGCAACTTGGAGCTTTTAAAATTTTATTTCATAAAATGACTAAGAAAGGGTGAAATTAGATGTGAACATATACCATTTTTTTCAAATCAAAATAAATCACGATCAAATTTAATTATAAATTGATCTATATTTTTATAAATTTTGTGCTTTTCATTTCAATATAAACGATATCCTCTAAAATATATTTTCCTCGCTCTAATTCTCTATCGGTTGTACCACGAAAGTCAAACTCATTTCTTAATAAATTTAGAAAAATAATATTGACGAAAATACACATAATTGAACGCGAAAACTTAAAAAATTAATAATTAATTTATTTAAATGAAATTATGTATTCGAAAAAATTAACTAAAACCGAATTTTTAAACATAAATCAGTTAAAAAGATATTTTCAACATGCAGTTGTTAATAAATAATATTATCAGCTGATTAATGTTTACACTTCAAAATGAACACATAACCTAATCACAATTTCTATTTTGCTACACATTTATTCACAATCACAGCACAACACTACACTATATTCTTAATCCTGAAATACATCGAATCATTAAAAATGGTTTATTAATGCTGTATCAACATAAAAATAATATTTAATTGCATAATTATGCGTTAAATACAAAACCAATTTTCATAATGACATAAATGTCATAACAATGGGAGAGAGAGAATATTTTTTTATATTGAATGATAGTTCGATGAAATGCCATTACGATCGTTGCTGTTGTATAAAAATTTTGCAAGCCATTCATGTTAAAATCATACATGTGTGCATGTAATCATTAAATCTAGTTAAATGTGTATAGTGTATATGAGATTTTGTACATTGGTATTGTTCATTTTATACATGAAAGCAAAACAAAAATTACAATACAACTTAACATTTAATGAAATTGATTTGTTTGGTGTAAAGTGCCATTTTGATTTATTCTCTTTGTGAGCATACTTAAAATAAAATATAGTTCTCGTAACCTAACTATGTATCTGTCTCTGTTTTCATTTTAAGTTATTAAAATACCATATTTTCATTTAATGAATAAAGGAAAATGGAAAAATAAATCGAAAAATGATCAATTTCAGGATGAAATTTGAAATTTCTGTTTTCAATTGAATATAACCTAAGTTAAATTTGAACTACTTTTCATTCAAATATTTACTATATAGTAAAGCCTTACCTTTCATACATTTTGTATGAAACTGACGTTGATTTTTGTATTTTTTGTTACACTAAATAAAGCTCATTTTGATCATTCTTGCTTCGTTTAATCGAGACTGCTTTGGTTATCTATAATCTTTCTAACACTGTGATAATTATTTCAAATAGATATTATAACTCGAGGTGGCCGTTTTACTTTTTTTCTGTCGTATAATCTCAGATTCGGTTGAGAGTTCTTTACTTGACTTTTTCTTTTATGGAAGGACCTAAACTATTTCCTCCTATTCTACATTCGTACTTCCGGTTAGAAGCTGCACGATTGATTGTTTCTGTTCAGGTGAAACCTGTGGTGATTTACTCAACTTTTATTTCTTATTTTTTTTGTTACGGTTCAAAATTCAACCTCTATTTAGTTCTTCCTCGCCTGTTTCATACTTCACTTGAGCGGATCATCAGAAGGAGAATCATGCGTGTGATATATGGCTCGAAACATAACATTTTATACAAATATGTTTCCAAGGTTTCACTTCCATATACCAAAAAGACAGAAATCATCGGTTTCACTCAACCCCATTGGGATGTGGTCTGGTAGACTGGTTTGCCGAGCAAATTGATTCAACCGACCAAAAGAGAGAGAGAGAGAAAGAGTGACCAAACTCTTAAATTGCTAAAGACTTCGAGCGTTACGTTAATACAGTACTGTGCAAAAAATCCGGACAGCTAACATTTTTTAATTAAACCAATTTTTTCACAAACTCAGTTGTTGTAACACTAAGAAGTATTTTTTTTTCTTATTATTTAATTCATCATTTATTCAAAATATTATTTTGTTTTAAATTTTATGATCTTAGTGAAATAATTTGAGCGAATTTGCGAAAATAGAGAAAAATTGCCATATTTTTTAAAACGAATTAATTTTAATAAATTCAAAAAAAATATATTAATTTCGTAATAAGGCATATTTCAAAATATAAAATGTATAAATTATCCACTAAACTATATGGTATGACCGCCATTTTCCTTTAATTACCGCTGCACACCTGTTGCTCATGGAGTGACTCAAACTTTGAATCACGTCATTGTTAATATTATCCCACGCAATTTGAATTTGGTGCTTCAGTTGCTGGATGGCTTCTGGATTACTTTGACGGACTTTATGCTTCATAATAGTCCAAATATTTTCAATTGGGTTCATATCTGGGCTATAAAGGAGCCATTCCATTGTGTAGATGGAATAATCAACCAAGTACTTTTTCACCTTCAAATAGAAATAAAATGTTATGTAACAAAGTTATTTATTATTTTTTACCTGAAAGTTATACAGAAGTTTTAAATAAAAAAAAAAGTGCATAGTCATTTGTTTTGATCTGTGAACTGGCGCGTTGTCTTGTTGAAAGATAAAGCTCTCAGTTTCACTAAATAGCTTCAAAACTGATGCTCTCCAATGCCTTTCTTGAATGTTCAGGTACACATTACCGGTTACCCCTGCTTCGACAAAGGCCAAGTGAACAACACCAGGATTAATAAAACACCCCCAAACTATTACACCCTCAGTTTTATTAGGCACTTGTGGAATGCAGATATCGCTGAGAAGTTTTCCTAGTTGTCTACGCACAATTAGCCGTCAACCTCCTACATGCCGTTTAAATTTACTTTCGTCAGAGAACACCACGTTATTCCACAACTCCCTGGTCCAGTTAGAGTGCTCTATGGCCAACTGAATCCGACAAACTTTTGAAGATATCTTTAGAAAAGGTTTCTGCAGCGAGCGGCATGGCCTGAGATTTGCGTTCAGTAACCTTCTCTGCACAGTTAAACTGGAAATTTCAATACCTGTTGTTGTAGCAAGATCAGCTGGTAATTTCGGTGAAATTTTAAATCGGTTCTGTTTGGAACGAAGAACCAGAAATATATCTTGCACTGTTGTGGTTTTTCGCGGTCTGCCATACTCTTTAGACCGCTCTGTGTTCCCCGTAGTCTTCTATAAGATCCGCAATTGATGATTTTCCATGTCCTATCTTATCACCAATTTCACGCACGGACAGTCCTTCCTTCCATAACGCACTTCCTTTACTCATTTTTTTAGACTAAAAGCTCTTTCTCCATAAACATAACTTTAACAACTTATATTTTCAGAGTTCGAGTGCATTGCAAAATGCACATCCAAAAATTGGAATCTAAGTAAAAATAGTAAAAACACTAAGCAATATTTAACGATTTTATAGGAATTCAAACTGTCCGGATTTGTTACACAGTACTGTGTAATCCATTTTAAAGTCACTCAGCGCTTCCCGCCTTGCGATGTCATGTAGTGACAACATCCATATAAAATATATTTTTATAGAATTTTTAAGTTCCACCAGCTTATATCGTTTTAAATTAAATGCCTTTAAACCTAATTGGCTCTTCGTTAGACTTAAGATTCTTACACCATTAAGGCCTTGGTTAAACTAATCATCGAACATATTTCTTTCGGATACATTTAAGATCAGAAAGATTTTTAAGTTGCCTTATATTTAGGGCCGCTACGATTTTTAGCCATTCGACTGCCTCAGTTCAGCTTTTTAATTGCACCAAAATTATATTTTTTCGACTGAGATATAGACGTAAGCTGCATTATCGACATTTTTATTTTACACTGGAAAATTCTGTCTATATATATAGTCTATATAACGGGTGATTTTTTAAGAGCTTGAGAACTTTTTTTTAAAAAAAAAAACGCATAAAATTTGCAAAATCTCATCGGTTCTTTATTTGAAACGTTAGATTGGTCCATGACATTTACTTTTTGAAGATAATTTCATTTAAATGTTGACCGCGGCTGCGTCTTAGGTGGTCCATTCGGAAAGTCCAATTTTGGGCAACTTTTTCGAGCATTTTGGCCGGAATAGCCCGAATTTCTTCGGAAATGTTGTCTTCCAAAACTGGACTAGTTGCTGGCTTATTTCTGTAGACTTTAGACTTGACGTAGCCCCACAAAAAATAGTCTAAAGGCGTCAAATCGCATGATCTTGGTGGCCAACTTACCGGGTCATTTCTTGAGATGAATTGTTCTCCGAAGTTTTCCCTCAAAATGGCCATAGAATCGCGAGCTGTGTGGCATGTAGCGCCATCTTGTTGAAACCACATGTCAACTTAGTTCAGTTCTTCCATTTTTGGCAACAAAAAGTTTGTTAGCATCGAACGATAGCGATCGCCATTCACCGTAACACCGTAATACGGTCCAATGATTCCACCAGCGTACAAACCACACCAAACAGTGCATTTTTCGGGATGCATGGGCAGTTCTTGAACGGCTTCTGGTTGCTCTTCACTCCAAATGCGGCAATTTTGCTTATTTACGTAGCCATTCAACCAGAAATGAGCCTCATCGCTGAACAAAATTTGTCGATAAAAAAGCGGATTTTCTGCCAACTTTTCTAGGGCCCTTTCACTGAAAATTCGACGTTGTGGCAGATCGTTCGGCTTCAGTTATGAAATGTCAAAGCATACTGAGCATCTTTCTCTTTGACACCTTGTCTGAAATCCCGCGTGATCTGTCAAATACTAATGCATGAAAATCCTAACCACAAAAAAATCACCCGTTAGTATCCTCAAAGTATATGAAGTCACTAAAAATTTAATATAATATTTATCTAATTACTTAAGTTAATTATATATTAATCAGTTATTTATATTTATTTTCCATGATATCAAATTATTTGAAAACAAAATATATCACAACCAAAATAAAACAAACAAACCTGAGTAGTGTCATATCATATTCAAATAAGAAAGAGTTGGATTCTCGTGTTTATTTTATTTTTAGTGAGGTAAATAAAATCATATAGAATATATTAAGCTGGTCATATATGCTATTGAGTGGTGAATTTATTTATTAGAGGAATATGGTAATATTGATGATATGGTTTTCATAGTAGCCATTTAATGCTTTATATAACATTTGACACGAGCCATCACCTAAATAAATAAAAATTAAATTACAGATAAATAAATTATTTATAGGGATTTTAAATAATTAAATAAAATAAAAAATAATATTATAGCAAAATTTTGAATAAACATAATATGGGTGGTTTTATATATTTTAAATAGTCCTCTGGAAAATGAGATCGTAGTGATAGGTATCACATTTTATCTCAGACCAACATCTATTTTAGAATCGTGGTTATTAGCACAAATATGATGCTATCGAATGGGCATTTATGAAGAAGGGTTTGTACGTTTCTACCAGCTCTAGAATTAAAATCACCAATCATTTTTTAACATGGTACATTGGTATAAATCATCTTATTCTTTCGGATTATCCAGCCCAATGTAAATAAAAATCTTTATGAGCTTCATACATTTAACCTAATGTTGAACTAACTGTTAAAATAATAGATTTTCCCAGATATCTTGCTGTTAGTAATTATTAACGGTATTTTTAATAGTTTAGTAATAACTGTAAACCAACTTTAAAATAACTTTGAATTAACTTATTTAATCAAAAATCAAATTTTTTATTCCATGATTAATTTTTAACTGTGGTTAATCTTATTAATAGTGTAGCTCTTGATCGTGTAGCAAAATGCAGAAAAGTTGCAAAAATGTGCAAAATTTAAGGTCAACTTTCCAACTATTTATATAGTTAAGACAAATGTCTAATCTATTATCGTGTTTAAACTAACACTAAAAATCAAATAAACACTTAAAACAGCAGCAATCATCACCCTAGTCATCACCCAATCAAATCAATAATCAATTAAATGATTGATTTATTTATAAAAATCGACACATAAACAACTTGTCTGCCCACTCTCTCTTTCTCTCTCTATTTTTCGAATCATGGTTGAACATACGAAACAACCTATAATTGGAAAATGTATTTAAAAAATAAAAATCAAATAAAATCAGAAAACTAATAACTTCCAATCACCGCCAGCCATTGATTTGTTTAGTTCATAGTTCAGTGATTTTCCAGTGATTAATGGTTATGTTGTATACAGTTTGTGCTATATACAGTTTATACATGTATGCTCACATGTCCGTATTCGTATAACATATAAAATTTAGTTTGAAAATAGAAAATTCCGAAATAGATAAAAAATCATTTCGTATTTTGTTGTTAATTAATAGGAAATTATAAGTCAGCATATACATGTATAAAATGTAATGGGAACGAATTAAGGAAGGGTCGAGTGTGGCCGAATGTACAGAATTGTATACATATATTGTATTTATATATCAAATCGTTTATTGATTTCCATTTTCCTATTTATGTACATATACGTGTACACATATGTTTTGTGACGAGATAAATTTTCATTTGCACACATAAAGGTCAGGGGCGTCATCTAAATCGATTATGTATAGGACACGTGTTTGCCTCCGTATAAAACTAACTCCGTATAAATATGTCCAACTGAAAATGTAATTATTCAATCCGACTCAATTTAAATATTCATATTTTAATTTTCGAGTGTCGTGAATATGTAGTATATCTATATATATACATATGGATGTACACATATATTATGTAGCTGTAATATTATGAACGACGTTATGCTAAAAATGTAATCATTTATCTGTTCTACATAAAAAATTGGAAAATGCCGAAAAAAATAATTTCGAAACAGGAAATTATATTCAATTTTCTTTTGTTTGTGTGTGTGAACATGACGGTGCGTACACCACCCTCTATATTCAAATACGTTCTATATGCGGGTCTTAACGTTGCCCCCACCAGGCATTTGATACACTCGAACATACCGAAAGAACATAAATTTTTATGTTTTCATCCATAAATAATGGAGATGTTAAATCAATTTTTCATTTAAATGCTGTGAGAATATTTCGCGTATAACTAACCTGAGTACCTATTATACCGACTCGCTACGCGATGTGCACATACATATATATATATATACAACGTTCACTGTACAGACAACCATAGTTAAAGATTTAAGTGATTTTTGTTTGGATTTATATTTGCCTCTTCCGAATTTCGATTAAAGCTTTTTATACAGATTTGGTTTTATTTTAGGATCTTCCAAAAGTACCGATGGATTAATAATTGGCAGTTTATATCTTATGGTCGTAATCGTAAAATTTTTTTTGTGTGCACGAATCTTTTATTTTTGTTGAAGCTTTATATCTTGGAAAATTGAATGTGATACGATTGAGTGTATTTACGACTTGCATAATAAAAACGGTGAAAAATCTCATGAATCTTGTTTTATTGATTTGTATTATAGATTATTGTGATTTAACATAAAATCAAACCGATTTGGAAATTTAAAATTCTATTTTTATTGGTTTCATATCTAATAGCTATAATTTTACACTCTGGATCGTAAAATTTTAATAGCTTGTAATCAAAATGATCAAAAGTGGTTTGCAGACTAACCTCACGTTGGGAATCATTAAATTATTTGGTGGACACCAAACTAGGATTTAAAAAGGGCTGCTTAGATTAATCATATGCAGAAATCTTTCTTTTAGGTATCTTTCTGTTAGCTATGACATTGACGAAAAGTTTTATAAACCAATAAAAACGATGCAAACCATATATGGATTAATTATCCACCAGAACTATGCATGACTATCAGAATATATGATTGTTACTTTAATTGTTTCATTTCTCAAAGACGGCGCTGTTATTTAGTACATTTACTACATATATATTTTATCTTAGGATTCAAATCCTACCTTTAAATTTGAGTCTTTGAAGTTAGTCACATATCAATTAGTGCTCAAAAATGGTCTATTTTGTTTGGCATTTTAATAGTCAAACTTTTATTTTTCAATTTCGATTTGTGCTTGGTTAAACCAAATTGAAACTTTATTTAATATTGTTCATTTATTGTTCGTAATAAATTGTTTTGTTTGATAATTATTAAATTTCGTTATAATCCAGTGATCGAATAAACCTTTCGTCTTTGACATTGCTCCGTCCAGAACTACCACTTGGTGGTTCTTTATTAGTTTGCATATATTTAGCTCAGATTGACTTTCATTGATTTACACATTCAGCGGCCGTAACTCCGAGGTTTCTACTTATTTTGCACAAATAATTTTTTAGAAATTTGTATTTTTATACTGGACGTGACCCACTTCATACAGCATTTACCTTCCAGGTTTTCTCACTTTCTAAATTTTTGTGTCCAAATCTCGATTCACTTCTAATCAACAAACTTCTAAACATTACTTATATTTATGTAAAGATACAACTGTCTACTTATACTTAATAATATTGAAAAATAATACCAAAAATATCCACATATTACGTATTCGACCAATAGTTAAGTCACGATACAAGAAAAACAAATTTAAAGCAAAATTTTCGATATGAAACAAATAATTTGAATTTGAAAAATTCAATATTAAGCAAAAGCATGGATAATGAGCATAAAATTTGCTTAAATAATTGTTGTTATTTTAGTGATGTTTTGCTCAAAGTTGAATATTTTGTGAAATTCCGAGCTTTATCATCATTTTGTGAAATTTTAGTGGAGTTCAAGCTGGGATTTTCTATTAAGTTCGTATGAACCAGACTTTAATGTGAGATAGATGGTCATTAAGCATAGAAATATATTATATTACTTAGAATGAATATGACTAAAGGTCAGACGGGTTTTAAATATTATGAAAAAAAGGAAAGTACGCCATAGGCGTACTTATTAATCTTAAAAAGGGATTTGAAATGAAGTTGCCGATATTAACTGAATATTTTAACTTACCGATGATTACGATTTGAATTATTTAGTTTTACAAAATTCTGAAATTATCGATAAAATAAAACATATTTAATATTAATATTTTTTATAATGATAAAATAATTTATTTGGGTGTGTAAATTACTTACTCGATATTTATCATGAAAAAACCTATAATTTAATTAAGGGTACTTTTACATACAATATCTAAAAACGTTATTTTGTCACTGACATGCGCCATCTCTAATCACATCTAATTGTAACTAAACAACATCTGTCAAAACTTCTATTAACTAAAGGGTCCGCCAAATAACTTTTTTTTTTGAAAATGCTATAAATCAAATGGCTGCCTCCCTCGGCTGGCCATGCAGTAGCAACACGATCGGTCCAATTTTTAAGCACATTATCGATTGTGTGCAGCTGTATTTCACCAATGGCTTCACGAATATTGTCCTTTAAAGCGTCAATCGTCTCTGGCTTGTCGGCGTAACACTTATCTTTGAGGGTACCACACAAATAATAGTCCAACAGTGTCAATCTGCGGCTGATAATGCAATCTTCAAAAACAGGGCGCAAAACATCGAGTGTGGCACGTAGCGTCTTCCTGTTGAAACTAAATGTTGCCAATATCCTCCTCTTCAATTTTTGTGAACAAATTTTCGTTCAACATGGCCCGATAACGATCGCCATTGACTGTAACGGCCACTCTTTGCTCATTTTCCAAGAAAAATGGCCCAGTTATGCCTCTGGACCAAAATCCGCACCAAACAGTGACTCGTTTTGGGCGTACCGGCTTTTCAATGTATGCGTGCGGGTTTTCCGTGCCCCAAATGCGAAAATTTTGCTTGTTTACATACCCGCCAAGATCAAAATGAGCTTCATCCGAAAACATGATTCTTTTGGCAAAATCGGCATCTTCTGTAAGTCGATCGCAGGCCCACTCAGCGAAGCAAAAACGCATTGGATGATCAGTTGGCCTCAATTCCTGAACCAATTGCACTTTGTATATGCCGTCATACCAAGGTCTTTATGCAAAATTCGTCTCAATGATGTCTCCAAAATGTTCAATTGTTGAAAACGACGGTGAATTGATGTTGATGGCGCATCACGCACACTTTCTGCCACAGTATCAATATTCGCGGGTGTACGCACTGTTTTTGGCTTTTCACACTTTGGTTTATCGATGGAGGATGCCAGTTTCTTTCACTTTTTTCACAAGATAACGAACATACGGAGCTGACGGTGCTTCTCTTCTTCCAAAATACGTACGCAATTTTTGCACACATTCTGCAACATTACCATGATTTTCAAAGTAATATCGCAATATTTCCCAGCGTTGTTCAAGCGTATACACAACCATATTCGTTCAGCGGAAGGATAAAACTAATTATCTGTCAAATCAGACATGAGCTAAGTGTTACCATTCACGAAATAAGCACTAGTTGAAAAAAAAACTTAAGATGGCGGACCCTTTATTTTACGAATAAAACTTGTGAGATAATTGACTGTGCACAATTTCATTCGACTATATAAAGAAAGTCAAAATAATTTGTGTCTTAAATTTGCACTATTAACAGTTAAAAATTGTTAAAAATTGTTTTAACTGGCTGGAGCGAATATAAAATAATCAAGATTGGAAAAATACGCATTTATCCATGTGCATTGTTTAATCATCAACCGACTCCCTTTTACAAACTGTATCAAAATGTGTTACTGCTCAAATGAACATATTAACATATCGTTTAAATAATAAAAAGTAATTGTAATCCGAACTACACTTTATGTATCATTAGCTAAAAAGATTTAACTGTATTCTGGAGTCCAAATGTCGTTCCAAATAATTCAAATGGCTTTTAGTGAACAATTTCAAAGTCGTATTGTTGAAGTTTCCAGCTCCAACGAGCAAGTGTTCTCATCAGATCTTTCTGGGCCATCAACCATTGCAAAGCTACATGATCAGTTATAACCTTGAATTTGAAATCTATATATCGTCCAAATTTATTTCATCATTGTCTATTTTTTATACAACATTCGACCCAACTCTTCGGTACATTTCACCCAACCCTTTCGTTACGAGTTACGTTACGAGAACCTCAAAAATCACTTGTTTCATCACAAATGGCATTAATTTTAGTCGGATCGATAGTCAAATCCTATCTACTTACGATGTAATCGAGGAACATATTTTATTCTTCCCATTGCAAACTTACTTTTTTCCATATCAATTAATTCAGTTTTGAACTCATCAAATCGACAATTCTTAAAATATTCTGGTGTTTGGTAAACATCGGAGATACTACGAACCAATCATCGATATATTTTAATGTCTTCTATTTAAGCTCATGAGGAATTACGATGTCCATAAGACATTACAGAAGCCAAAAGGTATGATCTTAAATTGGTGAAGCGTTGAAAGTTAGAAGAATCCTTTTCTATACCTTTTTAAAATTCTTTTGCGCCTACTAGTTTCAATAGATCGAAAGTCAATCAGAGCAAAGCACTAGTATGCAACTAAGTAACAACACATTAAATTTATCACATTCTAATTAAAGGATTGATTCAAGTTTAAATTTTAAAAAATTGCGAAAAAGCTCTTCTGTGTGAAATGCGGATAAAACTGAATACATAACAACAAATGTTAAGTCATAAAAATTAAACTTTATTCGTCACATTCAAAACTAAACTTGTAATTCATTTCCATATATTTTATTACATACATTTCATCTAAATAACATTAGTGACATCTACATTTCATCACAATAGTACAGAAATACTTGTTAAATTTAAAAAAACAAAACAAAAAAATATTTGTTAACATGTAATCATTTATTTGTTTATGGCATTCTACATTCCTTTCAACTCTACTCCGGCCCAACCAGTAGGTTGAGCAAATCAACGCCATCTATATATTTATTATTTTTACAGAAAATTCTATGCTTTAAAAACCAACATCTACACACTATATTAAAAACAAAACCAAATAAAATTAATTAAATATTGTTAAAATTAAAAAAAAAATTACAATTTTTTTTAACAATTCCCAAAAACATGAAATTTTATTGTTTAAAAAATAAAAAAAGTTAGCGATGTACAATCAACAAATAATAGTAATAAAAATTATTTTATTTTATTATTTAAATTTTATATTAAAATTAATAATATTAAATGTTATAAAAAAAATTAAATTTCGTAAAAATAAAATAAAAATTAAAAATAAAATAAAAATGATAATATAACCAAAAATAATTAACAAAAAAAAGTGTTCTAATATTCAGAAGTGAATATAAAATATTAATTTTAATTAATCAAAAAATAAAATTAAAAAGTTAAAAAATAATTAAAGTAAATAAAATAATTAAAAAAATAAAAATCAGCCAAGATGCAGGCGGCATTAATGTTAAATTCGAAACGTGCAGCCGCACGCAGGGAGAGACTACGAAAAGGACGACTAGCTCAATTACCAAGTAATGTTGCTACAAAAGAAATTCCTCCTTATCCACGTTATCCACCAGAATCATGGGTAGGCTAGATTAATTGTATTTTGTTTATTTATATTTAAATACTTTATTATTTCGTAATTTAATTTATTATTTATACTGGTTTTTTAGTTTCAATCACGTATAGTTTTCTTATTAGTTTCTAATTTAATTTAAAATTAATATCTTATTAGTTTCTAATTTAATTTAAAATTAAAACAATAAAACTGAACCAATTAAAATATTTTCAGCCACTTAATTCAAATGATTTAACTAAATAGTTGAACAGCTTTTTAAAAATCACTTTATTAGAATTTAAATAAACTATTTCTATTTTTAGTTTTAAAACGTTACTCCGCCATCTTAGATGGCAGCAACTTAGTATTTAAACTATCTATTGATTCTTTAAATTCCTAATTAGATTTAAGTAAATTTATATTTTCTTTCAAATACAGGGTAGCTTAAATTCGTTTTTAACGTCAGTGGTAAAATTCTGAAACAAATATCATTATAATAAAACACATGTTATACTGGTGACCCCTATATTTTATTTCAGGTTATGTTTCTACTACAACAACAACTATATTCATAATAAATGTATTTTGTTTTAAATTTCGTTTTAAACGATGTTCGAAGTTCAAATATTTACCAATATTTCTATGTATGTTCATCGTCAGATATGCGTATCGTTGGCTTATTGGGCAATTTTGAGATATAGATGAACAAATGATTACTATACTTACTGTAAAATATATCTTTTAAAAATAAATTTCGATACAATTTTATTTTATTTATTGTAGCTCCAATTAGGCATAAGGATCTTAGTTTTACGTTATCTGCCAATTCTAATGATATGTTAACAAAATACGTCACATATACATTGTCAAACAGTCTCATTTAAACTTTTCCGTTCCATTAGTAACATCCGTTTAAAGATGTCAACTAAAAATTATAATACTAAGAGACTATTCTTCCGAATTCACGTTTGATCTACAACTGTCTTTCTAGATTCACCCTTTCTTAAGTATTATACTTATATTCTGGATGGTTACTGGAAGGAATGTAAACGTCTACGCTCAGAATATCAACAGATTAAACCTTCTAGATCATCATATATTTTGATTCACCAGACTTAGCATCAATATGACGAGCGTCTCATAACAAAATTCCACGTGTTTAATCACCATTAAAATTAGAAGCTGGTGTCCAGCTTATAAGTTATGGTTAATAAAATAAATTTTCCAGGTTATAATTTATAAAATTATAAGCTCCAGTAACGCCTGATAAGAGATGAAATACTATAATCATTGGAATGTCATCATACCGATACTATATATCAAGCACTACAGGCACAAAATGACAGTAAAGAAAGAATAATGTCTTTTATGAATACAACATGTTGAAAATTAACTGGCTTCTGATGTTCAAAACATCAGGTCGTTCTATTAAGAAAAGCATATGCTCAAACAATAATCGATATCGCCAAAATCATTCGGAGGTATTTGTAATTTGTATCCTTTACACAGGTGAACCAGACGTGAATCTTACCAACTTTTTTATCTGCTTAACTCTTTGATGGAATTAAGCATCAGCTCATCAAGTTAACCGGATCAAACCGGTAAAAATAAAAATAACCTTTAGAGGTAATAAATGAACCTTCGATATCTTAATGGATATGCACAAATCGATTTGGTAGGATATTGAATTCTCCATGTGCTGGTAACGTCCTGATTTATTTAAGGTCAAAATTATTTTTATGCCATCTATTTACGTATAGCATGGTTGCACGGCTGTAAAATGTTGTGCAGAGTGTCGAACATAATTCCGTAGAGTTTTTGATATGTATGACCTACTGTTGCCCGTTGATATATCCAAATTTGTAATTTAGAAAGTACCGGTTTCTTGTGAACAGTTGAAACTTGTCTAACAGCCTTAACCAGAAAATTAGTTCTGAAGTTCTAAGTCAGCTTTTTGTGATCTGACAATTGTATTGTAATCGAAACGTGTCTCGATATATTCTTTTCGGTATCCGAAATTTTTCCTAACAAAAAATCTGAGTGGCTCTCGCAATACTTCTTCTTATGTACTGCAACGATAGCAGTGTTCGATTAATCAGTTATGATGCTTGCAGTTATGAATGGATCTAAACCATTTAGTCGGTCTGGGAGTGTGTAAATAGTTTTCTCGCTCCAAATCGTATTTGTTTGGGATACTCGTTAATCCGTGGTGGTATTCATGAGTCCAATAATTGTTTCTTGAGAAGAATGGCCATCTTATAATGAGCATTAAATGATGTCATTTTCAACATAAAACTAGGCCTAGCAATAAACCTACATATTACATCATTTCCACATATTTTAAATACTTAAGAAACATTGGATCAGCTAGAAGACTTAACGACCTTTGTCAATCAATAAAAAGGTCAAGAGTCAGTACAACAACTCACTCTTAATTAAAAACAATACAACACCACATGTTTCACATGGTCAAACCTGGTTTCATATTATCAAGGTTTATGTTGCCAATTTGAGTGATGAATTGAAAAGTTTGAATCCTAATAGGTGAAAAATTCAAAAGTGAATTGATCACTGAAACCTTGATCTCATGGTCGTTAGCCCACCGATTTGAATTCAATTAGAAGCGTCAGGTCACCCAATCGAATCATGGTGAACTAAACTGATATAATCCAATTTTCATCTGTTAAAGTTTCTGAAATCATAAATGGGGATATGTGTTGCGCTTATGTATCGCAAATATTTATTCATGACCAACAAAATAAGCATAAATACACATAACTAAATAGCTATCACTGGTTTTAGGTACTAGAAACATAAGCAATTAAAAATACATTATGTTGTATGTATATATACATATGTTGTTTATGTTTGAGTTAGAGACTGTTGATTTTAATGTTTTTGATCGTTGTGAATACAGTGATGGTCAAAATTATTTGTACAAACAAGAAAAGATTAATTTCGGTATTTCGATGTGGGCTGAAGCTTAAAAATAGGAAAATTCATTTAGATTGTGCGACGTTGTCTTGTAAAATTATAAACTCTTCTGAATATTAAGCCGAAGTAATTAGTACTCTGACTCGAATTAGAGGTACCTGTAGCATTCACATCCGATAAATTGTCTCAATCAATTGTCATACCACATTATGAAATGAATAGTGAAATAAATTTGTAACTCACTAGAACAGGGTTTTAACTATATACACAAATTGCACAGAGTACACATCATATTCGATAGTACATTCAATAACCTCCTCGTTCGATCGAAACTGGCCTAATGATAGTTCCACAGGTTATATATAAAATAGCTAAAATCAATGCCACATCCATGGTCGCAGAGTTCACGCAGCAATTCCTTTAAATTTAATCAACAGCACAAAATGTTTGACATCATCCTCATATCATGACCACGACTCTTCTGATCAATTATAACCACTCGCCATTCGACAACACAACCCTTCAACATTTACCTTGGTATTGTACATACAAAGATCAACAGCTCTCACAATTCCACTATCACTAAGTGGAATTGTGTTCGACTAATGTCATCGTCCCGTCCCTAAATCTGAAGCATTTGTAGCTCAGAAACAAAAAAATACTTACTTTGTACAAATAATTTTGTTAACCACTGTATATATATTGTACATTAAATATAAATTTTGCGAAGCATAACACACATACATACATACAAAACTTGATATGTTGCGATTCTCAACTGAATTTATATAGTCTATGGTACTCGTATATCGGATTGTAATTTAACACTATATGCTATGTTTTATTAACGCTATATGCAATTTTTTCATGCTACATAACACATATGTACGAGTAAGTACTCGCTTCACAGTACAATGTTATCGTATAAATATAAATTTGAAATCGTTTCCAAATCAAATTGAAAATTTATTATGCTATGAAATGCAGCTTTTATATTATTATGTACATACTCGTATATGTCGAATGATTTGATATTTCCGTTAATCGTCTTATCGAAATTCCCAAAGTCTCCGAAACATATAATCAATAGACGAAGCGAAGTTGCGATATATCCATTTACTTTTGACTGTACCTGAAAAGGAGGGAACTTTAATGATAAGCGACTCCAATGATTTTAATTCATTTCCATAGGGTGTTTACTAATTAATTATTTGATTATACTTGTGCATACGGAGGAGTTATTCTATTTCTAGAAATTTTATTTTCACAATATGTCCCGACTCAGATTCCCTGGTTACTCCATCATAACGGTTGTCTAGCCATCCGTTAGTGTAGCTCCATTTTGGATTACTATATGATTAACTGAACCAAACCTGCAGGTTGTTAGGTTAAGTTTAAATTAAGTAAGATTTTAGTTAGGTTTAACTTAGGTTAGGTTAATGATTGGTTAAGGTTAGGTTTCAGTTAGTTTTATTTTAAGTTAAGGTTAGATTTATGTTAGATTATGTTTCGGTAAAGTTAAGATTAGATTTAGGTTACGTTAAGGTTAACTTTAGTTTAGGTTCGGTGTAGTTTAGGTTAAGAATAGGTTAAGATTAGGTTAGTTATGGTTAGGTTAGATTAGGTTGATTTTAGGATAGGTTTAAGTAAGGTGAGGTTTAGGTTACGTGAAGTTTAGGTTAGGTTTAAGTACGGTTAAGGTTAAATTAAAGTTAAGTTCAAGTCAGATTTAGGTTCGGTTAGGTTAAGTTTAGGTTAGGTTTATGTTAGGTTTAGTTTAGTTTTATGATGGTTACGGTTAGGTTAGGTTTGGGTTAGGTTAGATTTAGTTTAGTTTAAATTTAGATTAGGTTAAGGTAAAGTCAAGGTTAGGTTAGGTTAAGGTTAGGTTTAGGTTAGATTTAGGTTAGGTTTAGGTTAGGTTAGTTTTAGGTTAGGTTAGATTAGGTTTAGTTAATGTTTAAGTAAGGTTAAGGGTAGGTTAGGTTAAGGTTAAGTTTCGATTAGGTTTAGGTTAGATTTATATTAGGTAAGATTTAGACAATGTTAGAGTTCAGTTAAGTTTAGGTAAGGTTAGGTTTAGGTTAGGTTAAGGTAAGGCTTAGGTAAGATTTAGCATAGGTTAAGGTTAGGTTTAGTTTATGGTTAGGTTAGGGTTAGTTTATGGTTAGGTTAGGTTAGGTGTAGTTAAGGTTAAGATTAGATTATGGTTAAGCCTAGTTCAAGTTAAGTTTAAGTTAGGTTAGGCTTAGGTTACGGTAGGTTTAGGTAAGGTTTAGGTTAGGTTAGATTAAAATATGGTTGAAGTTCGGTTAAGTTTAGGTGAGGTTAAGTTTAGGTTAGGTTAAGGTAAGGTTTAGGTAAGATTCAGGATAGGTTTAAGTAAAAATTGAGTTATGGTTATGGTTAGTTTAGATTAGGCTTAAATTAGATTAGATTGAGGTTAGGCTCGGTTTAGTTTAAGTTTAGGTAAAGTTAAAGTTAGGTTAAGTTCAGGTTAGGATTAGGTTAGATTTAGATTAGATTTCCCTTGGTTGAGGTTAGGATTAGGTTTACGTTAGGATTAGGTTAGGTTCAGAATAGGTTAGGTTTAAGTTAGGATTAAGTTAGATTTGGATTAGGTTAAGGTAAGGTTTGGGTTAGGTTGAGGTAAGGCTAGGTTTAGGTTAGGTTAAGCTTGTGTTATGGTTAGATTTAGGTGAAATTAAGGTTTAGGTTAGGTTTCGTTAAACTTTAGGTAAAATTAAGGTTAGGCTAAGACCGATAACCTTCCATGGACGAGGCATACACAGATACGGTATTTAGCCACGTTATATCACCAAATACATACAAATATTCTACGATGAGAATCGATCTCAAGGGCTGTTTTTTAATGAACCATTGGGCTAACCGATGAAGTTAAAAATTATGCGCTGTGTCCGGTACGTTTAATTCTCATGTTGCAGTGCAATTTTGTTGGTAAATGAAATACCAGGTCCACTGGAACAGTATTTAGCTTTTTACTACTTTTACAGTCCATTATTGGCCCGTACCGTGTCCATAATCTCACTCTCTTCTATCATGAGACAGCTCTTCATACTGTTGTAAACAATCAGAAAGACCGCGCTCTACGCCATGGATCATTGTCGTTCACAAGGTCTTCTGTGAATTTGACATCGTTCTCAGGTATAGAGAGCTCATCAGACTATTCAGATTATTGTAAAATGAGTCTTTATAATACAGCTGAGTTACATCAGTGGGCACATGTATAATCATACAATTGACAGGTTGACTAACCTCATATCCAAATCGTAGTGTATACACATTTCATTGTCGAATTCTGGAAAATCCAACACTTGCAATGTTTTAGCTGATACTCTTTGATACATGTGATAAGGCCATGCCAAATTTTCTAAATGATTACACATTCCATATGCCGATATCACGTGTCAAGGAACTTAATCGAGAGTTCGTTGTTATGTTGAAGAATATCCGATTTTTTGTTGACATTTTTAACACTAGGTTATATTATTATTGGAGAAGAGTCTTTCCCACTATCAGACCCATTGTATATGTAGGGTATAGCTTCTAATTGAAGATACATAGCCCAAAACGTGACGTTCATGACACATTTCAAGTTTTAATCACGAGATTTTAATGCAAGTTCAAGTTATCCGACTGAACTTGTGCTGGGATCTCTAAAAAAGAGGCCTTTTTGTGATTGGTCAAAACCATATTTTCATCCGTCATCGAGGGGTTAATTTGAAACAACAGAAAATCAATATATACATTTTGTCCCGAATAAATATATTATAAACACATACAAGTAATTAAATTTTATAATTATAAATTAATATTTAATGAATTATTATAGCTGGTAAACGTTGTATATATAAACATATAAGTTGTCACATACACGGCTTACAAATAATACCCATAATTAAGCACTTAGCAATTATGGCTCCTCTACATATATATAACCAAAACTTGAAAGTTCTCATAAATTTCAACACAATTTTCCAAAGCATAAAACACACATACACACAGACACAGACATATCTCAATTATTATATCATACTCATAAACCTTATCGTTAGTAATGAATAAACTTTCAACTTAAAAACAAAAATAAACTTTTCGAAAAACTTAACTCAATTATAATTAAAAATTATTTCATAAATATTTTAAAATGATAAGTATAATACGAAAAGCTTTTTATTTAATGTTTAACGACAACCGCACATAACACCACTCCTTGAGCAAAACAACAACAAAAGCAATTAATGCTTTCCGGCTTTTATTAACTACCCCATGGAAAGAAGAACCATTAAGTATATAGTACCAACGGCTGTCTTATGCAGGTATACGAAAATTCGCATGCAAAGTTGTGTGTTGCCTGATAAGACGTATACGTAGTAGTTCAAACTTAATTTTAAAATTTAAGAAACTTGTTGATTGGTTTCATGTTCTGTTATAATGATATGCCTGAAAACTTGTTCAATCACCGTGTCAAAAACAGTCCGGCATACCACATTTATCTACCGACGTTTTACATTTGTACAAAACTTTTACTACTTAAGAACAATTTTGTTTGGAATTAATAACTACCTGGATACCGATACAATCCGTTTACTAAAATTATTGTTGGTTAATCCGAACAGTTACTACACTTTCCGTAGTCGATTGCAGTTTACTAAAATTAATCTACGGCTTAAAGGCCGTAAGCGATCGAAACCGCGTCGCAAGTGAGAGCTAACCATTAATACGTATTGTAGATGGTTAAGTCAGCCCAACGAATGCTTTTAGAGATTGTGCGTAAGGGCATATTTGTTGTACTGACTTGTGGTGCTTTTTTGTGGACCATTAAGCTACATTCGGCGACAATGCAATTATATTAAATATATTACCAGGCTTCTAAAATTGAAGTGGTCTCGCGAAACACTTTTTACAATTTAATAGTAGATTGGCCCTAAGACAAAACCATGGAAGTTCAAGCCGAATTATTTTTAAATTTGACAATACGTATATATTTTCATATCTTAAACTAATTCAATAGTAGTGCTTTCAAAAGGCGGTTTGTCTTATTAGAAAGATATCAGTATTCATTGCCATTAAGTATGAAACACAGTTTCGTTCAAATGACTTCCACGACTGGCCTTATACAGTACCCCATTTGGTCAACCCATTTTTTTCAGATCACCTTAAGTTGAATGGGCTCCTATCTCATCAATGGCAACTTTGATTTGATCTTTCAAGTATTAGATAGTCCTTGAACAATTAGCGTAACATTCATCCTTAAGGGATCCTTCCAAAAAACGTCTGACGATGTCAAAATGAGTTTTGCCGGAAAAGATGATTTTTGGGCTTACCTTCTGCTTACTTTCTGCCAAGAGCTCCACAGCAGAATCAGTGAATCGAAAATTTTGCGGATGATCATTTTGCTCACTGATTGAACTGGATTGAACGCTGGCTGGACCACCCATTATACTGTCCACTTGTTTTTATTTTTTGTTGTGTCAAACTAATCTCAGGAACTATTGTGTCAAACTAATCCAAGCATAAACCACCGATGTAGAGCTTTCATCGGTAAAAATATCGGTAAAAAGCTAAAAATATTATAAAGAGGCGCAAGATTATTACAAGAACAATATTCAACTATCCAAAAAGGAATAGAGAAATTTCAACACTTCTTACATTCAAAATATTCTGGCAAAAGATTCAAACTACTCCGAGCTACTTGATTAAATTGGATGGGTCATGGTTCAATCTGAAACTTTCCATGGAAGCTCACATTCCGGGAAGCTCTGAAAACACAATAAGAATAAAATTAGTAAATAACGAATCCAGTAGCTATTATAGGACATTATATCGATATGTACGATGTAGTAAACATGTATCAAGGTAATTTTTACGGTGTGTAAAGTTATTACATCTTTCTATGAAATGTAGTCAATATCGCTAAAGCGAGAAAAGTAGTAAAAGTATACTCCACCATACACAGACTCATCATTCGCCCTTTAGCAGATATGTTTAATCTGTGGTTATAGAATTACACCCTCTGGTGGGCTCAATTCATCAAAAGACAACACTGAAGAAATACTCTTTGTTTGAATTTCTGATCATTAATGATGCCTTTAGTATGACGATAGAGGCAATCAAGAAACAATTTGCTTTTCTAAAGGCGTAAAAGCATGAATTATCAGGTCTGAGTTAGTATCGACCATAAAAGAAAGGATATCCAGTGGAACCTCATAATGAACTGAAGAGATGAAGGATAAACATGTTTTTTTTATATTCTCAAAAGCAGTCGATCTTTCGAAGCAGCTTACCGGATGGTACAATCATAGCTCAAACAATATGGTGGACCTAAAACACCGTGGTAAAAGTCGTAATCTTTAGCCTCTTCAGAACCTAAAACACTGGAGAGGGTAAAAATTACGACTTCTACCGCAGAGAACCTAATAATATGCAAAAACGAATTAAAAATGGCGAAAAGAAACACTTGGAACCACTTCTGTGATAATATGGAATTGTTGCCTCATAAAAATATATTCTAAGAGTCTAACCTCCCCCCTCTATTAAATTAGATAGGATGACTCCTTAACATCATTTCTCTATTCAGCAACGTGAAAATAGCCTCTACTGACAAAGCGGGGTTTCTAGACACCGTATTAAACACTAAGCAAAGTTAGAGACCTATTTCTGTGGAAACATTGAACAAAACCACTATAGCCCTTTAAACCGGACTGATATTGGTAGACCTATACTAATGTATGAAATATGTGTGAAGTGGTCAGCTCTTGAAAAAGTAATATACAAGAGAGTACTGAAAAAAGTGCAAGGAACGTCCTGTATGCTTCTGTATGGGCAACTCCTGCTCGCTCTGTAGAATTTATGTCTTATCTCCATCCACTGGACCTTTTCAAAAATCACTGTTGGGCGTGTAATTTACACGTTTTTTATATGTAGAAAACGTGTAATTTACATAAGGTTATTTTTTACATTCTATATGTAAAAAACGTAAAAAATGATTTTATGTAAAAAAAAATTAAAGTGCCATCTCTTATTAAATGTTATTGTAACTAAAGCACCATCTCTTAGAAAATCATCTTACTATTTTACGAATAGAATTTGTGAAATATCTAACTGTGACCATTTTTTCGACTATACTGAATGTCACAATAATTTTTAATTTATATTAAAGTCACTAACAGATTAATTTCGTTAAAAAAAACTCTTTCCAAGTAATAACGTGGATTCGAAAACTAACAGAATTTGCAAATACGCATGTATCTATATATCAACCGCCCAGGTGGTGCAGTGGTTAAAGCTACGGCAGTTGGAGCGGGAGGTACCGTGTGATCGGTGGTGTAAAATGAAAATATCTGGATCCCCTGTCGTGTTTAGAATCCATGGGCCGACCCATCTTACATGTCAGTACTATAGGCTGACATGGAGCTATGCAATGCGCAGATCGTTCTACGAAAACTCGGTTTAAAAAACGGCCTATAGCCGTACATAGAGTGGTATCACAACGGACCAATCGCCGGTCTAAGTCTGCGATAGCAGCCACAATAACCTAACCTAACCTATGTATCTATATAAATTAATAATGAGCAAAGGGAACGTTGGTAAATTTTTGACATTTTAAAGTTGTTTTCATGTAATTTACGCTGTTTTTTACATAACTTACATAAAAAATTTAAAAGACGTTTTTTACATGTAAAATCTTAACAGTGTCAACGGTGTTGTCTCTTTGATTACTGCATTGTGTTTCAAGATATGAAGTGGATGCGATTGATTAGGTCTTGAATTGGTTGAGTTAGTTAAGATATCGGTTTCATTTTCGTGGTTTCTCGCACATTTGTGGATATTCAGACAATCTAGCCATAATTGGTTCGTCACTACAACTGCAAGGGTAGGTATAGGGAGGCCAATAACCTGCTAAGATAAGTGCTTAGAAAGATTACTAAGACCTTGAGGTGAGCAAACTGTGCCACGGGTAATAAAACGATCGTAAGAATATTCACACGCCACTCCATTCTGGCCGAATGTGTTAGAATGGCGGGTCTTCAATATAACAACTTCTTTAGTAGTTGTGACAGTATGGAGGATGAGAATACGGTACTTTTGCTGCTACTGTTCGACATTCGCACACAGAAGGAATCTCTACTTAATAGTTATTTGTCTTTTTCGTTATTGATCTAACCACGGACACAGTGATTAAAGTAAAGGTTAAAGGTTTGTAAGTGTTATCCCAACGAACCACCACCATGAATTCCAGAAGTGATGTCAACAATGTTCTATAGTGATTCGATCGATATTATTTTCCATATACGAGTAGTTAGGATTTTTCACCATGAATGCGTACATTTCACACTATCGCCCATACGCCATTATTATGATAATTTAAACATATTCATTTCGAAATAATTTCGTTCTACATCCTCATAAATCTCAAACAATTTGCCATTATTACAATAATTGCTATGTTGTTTGTATATGTATGTAGTGTTACTCGCCTATATATACCAATATAGTCGAGTATCGTACACAATCTATAAAAGGGAAATCGTAACCAAGAACTCGTCATTGGTCTAACTCTGACCGTGTATATGTGTACATATACAGAGCATATAGAAGTAAATCAACAAACAGCAAAATTATAATAATTTCATATATTTGTGCCATAATTTGTTGTTGCTGTTGTTGTAGAATACCACGCCTAATATTTTAATTAAATAAAAACAAAAACAACAAAAAAAAAGGATTTCTGAATCGTATAAGGACAACTGTTTTGTGTGGCAGCAGCAACAGCAACAGCGAATATTTATGATAATTTTTTTTCTGTTGTGGTTTTGCGACTCGAACAAAAGTTGAATTTAATAACTTTGTTGCCTTTTGTAGTACTCGTATATATCTGAATGTATGTTGGTCGAATTGGTTTACTGGGTTGTAAATGTAATAAATATCAACTCTTTGTGTATACTATACAAGGAACAACGTTGGTCGAAGTAACAAGTTAAAATCGTGGAATTTGCATAATCGAAATTTATAACTCTCGATGTTGTTGTGGTTTGCTACTTCCAAGAAACAAAACTAAATTAGGAGGGGTAAGCTTTTATTCGAGGGTGGATTTAATTGAGTTCAAATTTATTTTATATGTAACGACACTAAATTGTGGATGAATTTTGTATTAAGGTTGAAAGCTACTAGGCGGATTATTATTATTATATTGGGCGGAAATCAAAATAGAAAGATTTATTGACCTGATCACTGTATACATACGTATGCCTAGTGGTCCTGATCCAAATTAGACGATTAGTTTTTACCAAACACATAATACTAAAGGATTTTTCAGTAAGAGGTTTCATTTAGATATTTAAAAAAACGAGTAATTTTAAGAGAAATCAATTAACGTTAATTGTAAAGAGGCAGGTATGCCATTAACATTTGAAAATGATATCAACCAAGGCTGGAAGTACCATATCTTTTTCATGAAATTTACAATAACCAATTCGCACAGTTACGGCTGTATGTCCTCGATAACTTCACAGTTAAACGGTAAACGACAGGAAATTATCACTTCGCTTAACTCCGATTTGAGTACAATATTTGAGAAGGGAGTAAAAGATCAAGTTAAATTTAGCGAAAAAAACATAAATATGCACGTTCTCGCATAAAAGAAGTCACAACGAATACCCTTATGTGAAAGGCCGCGTTCTCGTCGGTTGTGACTCAATTCGTCTGCTTGGTGTTCTCAACCATTTAAAATGAAATGATAGCATTATAGCATTGGCCAAATCAGCTTCACGTAAACTCGGATTCACAATAGATGCAGACGGTTTTTTAGATCGCATCAGGTTCTCCAGAATATTGTTGTCAGGTTTGGCATGGAGCATATGGTATTGCTCTCCAGTTGCTGGATTAATAAATGGTTAATGTTCTGCAGAATTAAAGGAGAAAATACCACCATTTGTTACACCAGGACGGGTAACACGAGGAATGGTTAATGCGCACAGATTTACGGTGAAGCTGCCGAAACCTTGAATTCAAGGTTCAAAGCGAGAATTCATTTATCGAACATCTAGGAAGTGGAATTCGTTATCCGGTTTTCAGTTTCCATTTGAGTATAAAATGCACAAGGCAGCTATCAACCTTTACTTGAAGGATCGCGCGTTGGGTGCAGCAGCTCTGACAGTTACACGGAGCTAGGTCAGTCTAAAAGACGGCCCTGCACCCAATTAAAGCTAAATTTAAAAAAAAAATCTTGAATCAACTGTGGATCATTGATATAGACCTTGTCTTTTACGCTGCCTCAAAAAGAAAGTCTAAAGGTTTTAAATCATCTTCGAGAAATAACACAGTCAGGAAACTTTTACTAAATTGCGATTGTTTCGTTGTTTGTGTGGCACGGAACCATTTTGCTGAAAATAAACTCCGTCCACATCAATATCTTTCAATGCTGGCCATAAAAAATCAATAAGTTCGGCAGCGCAAAAGTGAAAAAGTGAGACGTTGAGAATGGAGAGGCTTTTCAACAAAGCATGGATTTTCGTAGCATCCGAGGTTAAAATAGGCCTCATCACTGAAGATAATTTTTCGTTTAAAATCCGAATCTTTTTGATGCATTTAAAGGACCCACTCAGCGAAGATACGACGTTTATATTGATCGACTGGCTTGAGTTCTTGTGTTAACTCAACCATAAAAGTTTTAAGACCTATAGGTCTTTATGCAAAATACGGTGTAATCTCGTTTGTGGAATGTCTAATTCCAAAGATCAACAAGGAATGGACAAACCTGGGTTTCCTTCAACACTACGAGCTACAGCTGCAATATTCTCAGATATTCTTGTGCCACGCACACGGTTTTGATTCTTCTTGTTCCAACAGCTCCAATTTGTAAACCAGTTTCACAATTGCCGGTCGAGAAGGCTTCACGACGACCAACATTTTCACCATTTTTGTAGTGAATTTAACAATTTTAATACGTTGTTGAAGCTTGATTGACAACTATTCAAACTGAAACCTCTTATTAGAAAGCCCTTTATAACACCAAGCACTATTACGTAGTTTTTTGTTCTTCACCTATATAGTTTGAAATTACCACCTCACAAACACACGCACCCACGCACACGCAGGTATTCAACCTCATTGTGGTGCCGCCACCACAACCGGCAAAGTAGTTTTGAGTAAATAGAAAATTGAATTTTTGGTAATTGATGTACAATATGTACAAGTGTGGCGGAATTCAGTGTTGATTCTAATTTTTGTGTTTTCCAGTCAAGATTTGCACGAAGTAAAGATAGTGTTACTATAAATAATGAAGAAGAGGATGGTAGGGAGGTAATGTAAAGAATAATAATATTTTCTTAATATATATTTGTGTTTTGTTAAAATTTATGTAATATTTAAACAAATAATGACTAACGATATACACACACATACGATTATTTAAATTACGACAGTGAAGTGTGTACAAATTTATCTACGCCTGGGATCCATCGTCGCCGATAGTGACAGCTTCACCATCATGTATACTACATCGGGAGTAAGACATCTCTCTGTTAAGCTATATGTACATATGTCCAGATTCCTGGGTATGTCAGGAAATTTAGATTTTAGCAAATGCATAGCTTCACATCCTGAGAAACAGGGTCTTATTGGTTACCATGGGAACAGACTTTATGTGCTTTCATATTTACAAGAAAATTATGGAGAAACTATACTCTAACTTGGTTTGCTCACATGTCCTAGTCTTATTCAAAACCGGTTGAAGTTTTTGAATTAACACTCATCAGAGGTTATAATAAGGTTGAGTTTTCTCAAGAGGACTAATCAGAAAGGTCCAAATTAATTTAACATTAATCTCTAAAACGGGAATGGCCGATTCCACCCTACTAAAATCGTGACGAAGTATTCCAATATTCGATTACTGTCAGATTACAACTCAAAGCTATTCGTGAGCCAAGCGACATTGCCAAAACTTCTGATTAAACGATAATTGAACTTAGGATGGCTAAAATTGGTCGTGATTCTTCGACAGGATCATAATAAAGGCTTGAAGAATGATTATTTATCCATAATTCTTAGTCAGACTAGTCCTACGAACGTCCGTCCATACTATTACTTGGCAAACTACAGTAAATATTGTGTATACGTAATGTACCAGGTACGCCATTATATTTATGTGGCTGCATAGTGTTTTAATTTTTTAGGTGAAATTCAAAAAGTTAACCGCAGCTAGAACTTCATTTGTGAACCTACTAAGCTGATATAGATTTGTGGCGTTCGGAGCAATTCAAATAAATCGCAACTTTAGCTCACGCCACAATCAAATTAATCAAATCGATATTTCGAGTTAAGCTCTTGTTATTCACTAGTACTGTCGCGTCACGACTGAACGTATATATACGAATCGCACATTCCGGTGGCATATGCCTGATGAGATGGATATAATCTTTTCGATTACGCAGTCATTCAATGACGCCATCATCATCATATCGAAACCGGCCTAGTGATATATAGATACAAGCAACAACTCTTACACGCTTCAGATTCTTCAGTAAAGCTTACACGTTTCAGATTCTTCAGATTCTTCAGATTTTCACATAAAGAGAAAATGTGAAGAAATCGAAAGTATATCTCTTACAGAAACATTTAAGGCTTAAAAGTTTTCATTATGACGACATACTTGATTTGGATTGGTTTCTAAGACAGGGTGATCCGTTAGGGCGGATTAATCGATGGGATGCAAATCAAACATTATGATTATGATATGATGCGCTGGATACATTATTGAGATGTGTTGAAATTATTAAACAAAACGATTGATGGTACACAAATTCAAACAGAAAAGCTCCAGATAATTATTGTATAGCTTTCGTTGAATCGGATTGATCGGAGTTGGAGTGCATCCTAATCAGATACCTACCTTGCCCTATGAGCAGTACACCTTTTGTATAACGTTTTCGATCTAGAACCTTCAATTATTCTGAAGGCGAATCAAATCCTGGGACTCTATGGATCATGCCTGGAACAACGGAGGTATTAGACGGTTCCTATAATTTCCACCTGCTTCCAATATCATTTATATAGTCTCACGCTCATATACTCACCTACTCAAGACTTTATTAAAGCCATAGGATACATAAACCGTAATGTATCCCAATTATGGAATGGGAGTTATGATATCAATCGTTTTGACATTTTTAAGCAGGACTCTTGCGTCATCGATTATAAAGAGCAACTGATGTGATTGAGAAGCACTTACTCCTTAAGAACCCATAAGAATTGGGTCACTTTGATGAGAGCTGTATAGCCTGAGGAAACAATGCTGAAAGAAAAAATGCTGGAAGTTCCCTTGCGGTCACTACTTTTTGTTAAAGGTACGATACCGTATTGTTTTTATCATGATGACTAAAACTGAACGCCATGATATGGTGAATTCATTTATAAAAAAGTATAAACCAATTAGACACTTAAGTCAAATAGAATTAATGCCGACTTAGGCAGTGATATACGACCCAGAAAGATTGTTCTTAATTTGAACATATATAGTATCTCTGCCAGTCTAGCTGAATGACAAGGGATTCTAGGCAAGCTTATCTCGATGATATCGCCATAGTACTAGTTGGTAAATATATGGATGTACTATATGTCAGTTTTCAGGCCAATAGTAAAAATTATGAGTTTAGTCGGAAGGGAAAGGCTATAATACTATATTTATAAAGACTTGCTTGTATGCATATCTCATTGTGAGATATATGCATACAAACCCCACTGCAACTTTTAACGTGCTTGTGGGTCTGGCAGTTGATCTGTTGTATAGCAACCCATTCTTCCTCCCTGTGGAATGGATATAAATTGCAGAGATAGCCGCATCTCCATTTTCTTTGACAGTCCTAAAAACGAATGATATTTGCTCGAAACGTATTTGAGAAACAGTATATAACCCTGAATCGACTTGACCAAAATCATCTATGGAACCATAAAGAAAGATATTAATTTTTTTTATATCTTAAGGATGCTCCATCACAAAAAGGTTTGCAATTTAATTTGACTCTAAATTCAACGACGATAATAGGTTTCAAAAAGGCTGGTTTTATTAGAAATAGTAGTTCCATTTAGCGATGTTGGTAATGCTGCTGCAATTGGAAGTACCGAGTTCGAATCCCAATAGGAGGAGGATGTAAAAGAGAATTTCATCATCTGATTTTGATTTGTGGTGTGAATGAACATATCTGTGACCCTCTGTTGAGTTAAGAATCCATCGGCCGTCCTATCTCCCAAGTTAGTACTATAGACTGGCCTGGCATGGAGCTATGCAATGTGCAGATGGTTATACATGAATCGAATCTGTATCCGCACGTCGAGGGATTATCACAATGCGCCAATTGAGCCTGAGTAACACAAAGGACACAATTAATGACATTGGCCTTGAAAATGGAATATCATAGTTCTCCATTCTGTTAACCCAATATTTCAGAACCTTTTTCGATTGGTTTAAACTTTCAAGTCTAAGATATTTTGTTTTTATTTTATTTCTATCTACGTAGCATTATGTCACAACACCAATGATGTAAGTGCTGCCACATTGGCAATAACAGAAATTTGCTTTGATGGTCTAACTAGATATTCTCACAAGATAATTCCAGTATAGGAGAGGAAAAGAAAAATTTGTTGAGCACTTCCTCTGCTACTGTTCCTCTTGAATCGCGAATCCTATTTAAGAACCAATTAGGCCAATCGAGTCCGAGTGACACGGAACTAAAGGTGTTAATTTTTAAACTTGTAGGTGTGACAAGTCGTAAAAAGAGGCATTATCGGCTATTTAACTTTCAA
The DNA here is from genome assembly GCA_963932295.1 of Tipula lateralis. Taxonomy (NCBI): domain Eukaryota; kingdom Metazoa; phylum Arthropoda; class Insecta; order Diptera; family Tipulidae; genus Tipula; species Tipula lateralis. The sequence continues at coordinate 98,524,688 of OZ010736.1, forward strand.
CTAAGTTTAAGCATAACTACTTAACAAGGCATAACTATTGTAAAACATGTTATTTGTATTACAATAACTGCGGTTTATCAAAAAACGGTTTACATTAATATAAAATAAATAAAAGTTGATCAACCCCTAAACTTAACCAAACTATTAAAAATCGATTTGAAGAATATTAGATTAAACTTGTACAGTTATAGAGAACCCATAAATCACTTATTTGTCGACATAGGACTCTCCAATTCAATGACTGCTGATCCAAGCCGCACGAGCTTCGACCATTTTCTGTTCACTGCAGATATATTTAACTATCGATGTATCGAAAAAAATTATACATATATTTGACCTCCGCACCACCCACCCAATTTTATCCGCATTGACATTATCGTTTCGACATAAAGGTCAATTTATGACTTTGTATTACTAAAAATACAAACTACTAACGACTTTAAAACAATAAAATTCAATACAATACTAATCACCCCCTAAGTGCCGCTATCAACTTATTTGCGTGTAAATAATTTCATTTCTGTTTTTCGAAATTTCCAATTTTACTTTTTTGCCCTGTCCAAGGTTAGCTTTAATCATACACCTATAAATGTGTAATTAGATTTGTAACACACACACAATAGTATATACATATGTATACGTCAAACGATTACAAAACGAATGAAAGCTAGTAAAGTTGTTTCGCTGCTGCGGCTTTACACATTCGACGCGGACACAATTGTTTTGCCGCAATTGTTTTACCTTTGTAATTTTTAATTAAACATCCGATCGCTGCAACACGAAAATTTCGTCCTTATTCGAATTTTGTTTTCCTTTAATTTAACTGTGCAATTCCGCATAAGCTTACGAGTGATGTATAGGGTGTCCCAAAACCGGTTTAATATATTTCCAAATTAATTTTTTTGTTTGAAAGTATAATCCTCCTGGCATTGGCGTATTCCATTCGGTTGGCCCAATTTCTGAACACTTTTCGGCAATGGTTGCTTCAATATTGGCTTTCAAACCAATTCTCTTTGTTGTGGAAGTAAATTTCAACAATTTAAAGCATTTCATCAACTAGAAATAATAGTTACCGCTAGTATCGACTAGTAAACTAGTTCGGTTCTTATCTTTACTAAATTTGCTATGGTTTATTTAGCAAAGATAAGAACCGTTGTCCGATTAGAAAGCGTGTATTAGTGTTGTCAGAACCAAAATATTCGATATGTCTGAACCGGTTATTGGGACACCCTATATACAACATACATATATCGACCGAGTATGGGAACAAATTAAGGAAATTAAAAATTTTAATTTTCAAATTTTTCTTTATCAAACTTCCTTTTGTTGCTGCTGCTGTTGCTGTTATTGGAGTCATTGTTTCAGATTACAATCACATACGACATTCGAATGCGATATGGTGTCGAGTCGACGATGGCGGTGCTGAAAGCTTATACGCTATTTTTATAGAATGGGAAATTAAAGTTGATTTTTGTGGATATTTTCACCAAACATGGAAGTTCGTATTCTTACTAACTATGTACGTGTATGTGTATAATACTTAGGAGGAAAATTAAGTGGAAAAAAATGTCAAATGGAATATAAAAATCTTTTCATGCAAACAGAAAATAAATTGCCAAGAACCGTGACAAATTCTGAACTTTTCCGTTTTTTTGACTTGATTTGTTGTTGTTGGTGTTGGTATTTAATTTCATTTGTCGGGGCGAGAGTCGGGGGGTTTCATATACTTGTTTAGACGAACAATATATATACAAAGTTAAATTTCATTGATTTTTCCAATTTTCATTTGAAACATATTTACATAACTTTATATAAAGGTACTCGTATATTGTATTTCTTTGTTCTGCTGTATAATAAAAGAGATCGATTGGTCAAATATCGATTGGGTCGGAGCTTTTGTTGTCGTTTTTTAATATTGTTTATTTACGATTTCCCTGATTATGTGATATGGGCAAATGAAATGAAAAGCTCATCATAAAGAAATGATTCGTTAGTAAATTGTTGATGATAGCAGTGATAAGATGTAAGCTTTTATAACGTTTTCACAATCGCTGCATGTTACTGGATATATTCACACCGTATTTGGATAAAACTCAGACGTCAAAAGGATGACGAACAAAAGTCATTGCAGCTTACTTCATCTTTTAACCACAATTTGGGAGATGCAGTCTTCAATCAAAAAACATGTTTGTGCAATTGTGGCTAAACTTGTACTACACTTTTTTATTTCTGAATCCAGTTGGGTACTTTATTTTATTCACCACGGTTGGATTTACAGGCGTCGATCTGATGATTAAATTAGATGACATTTTTCAATAACGTTTCTATGGCATTTATATCGGCAATAATGTGATTTGTTAGGTTTTGGATGGTGGAGTGAATGTCAACGTCCACAATCCCTATATAAAAAGTAATATAATGGCGTTAAATCGCACTCATTTCATGGTACCGCATAGAATTGATCTGAAGTGTGAATATTTTTGGTCTGCCAGACTTTCTTCGAACTCTAGAAAACATGATCGATCGATTTATATAAGAAATATTTATATATCTGTCTTAATCTTATAAAACTACCGTGCTTAATAATAAAGTTTCTAGTGGGCACATTTCTGGACATGATAACACTCCATGCAATATGATTACTTATATTTTGGCATTAATCCCATTATTGTGAAGCGCTATCTGTCAAAGTCACGAACAGTTATTCTCACTGAAGTGTGGTTTCACCTCTGTTTTGAAACTTGGTCATTGTCGAGCTTCGTTGATCTTTCTTTACTAACACAACATGCACTTTTTATCATTAAGAAGTGGTATTCTGAGAGGAGTTTCTAAAATTTAATTTTCCGGTAAACTCATCTGGAAATACCTCCTCGAGCACAAATTTAAAATGATACAGCCGCATTCAGCTAATTAAGATGAACTTTTGAATAAATCGATGAATATTATCTTTTAGAAGCTGCTTCTTATGTGTGATGGCCAGTGGTCAAACTAAAGACGCCAATAGTCAAAGTAATTTCTTACTGGATATTACTTGTATATAGAGATTACTAGAACTATGGTTTCGACTCCACTGCTTGCCTTAGTTTCTGTGTTCGAATAACTTAACTAAAGGTTATAGATTCAGCTCTTCACAGTAGCTCAATATTTCTTCGAATTATCTAAATATCTTTAGTCTTTTTTCGGATGCTGGACTTGAAACATATTCGGTCCTATGTTTATGAGCTGAGATCGTCCTATCGTCTAGAAAGATTTTGGGCGGTTTTTTAAGCAAGTTAATTTTTATATTCAATGATAAAGTATATTACCAGTGGTATTACCCTACTTTTCATTATACAATCCCCTAGCGATTTCGTAACTTGTTGGGCCCGTAAATACCTCAAAAGTTTTCATTTTTCTTAAAACGATACCAGTCATGCTCATTGTACCGTTGAAGGTAATGAGGTTGCTGATTCTTTAACAAAATCTAGTGTACAATTACCCTTAGTTAGTCCTGATTCAGCTAGATCCCTATTTAAAAATGTATATTTTTTTAAGGATCAAACGATAATCTTAGTGGTTAATTTTACTGATTTTTCCTTGTCCCATTGATTTCAAACAAATGTCTTAAAGAATATATGACGACCTCACCAGTTCATTCGCAGATAAATTTGATTCCTTAGTTTTCTAAGGCAACAGGCAGATTAATGAATTATAATAGAATCCACGGATAGCACCATAGACCAATTTGTGGCATTGAGTGTGACACCTTTTTGTGTTCCAGACAATTCAGTTGCTGAGAGTACGATATTAGTTGTACTTTCGAAACATAGCTGTAAAACCATCCACAATTATGTTTACACACAAGAGCTTATTTTCAGCAAAGTACTCTCTCTTCAGAAACAATCCTTATGGGCCTTTTTTTTTACAGAGCCAGAATATAGCATGTTACCTTGAAGTTTGCACTAAAGGTTATATTTCCAGGTAAGCTCTACTTTCCATGAAATCACCAAATCGTTTGATGTTCTCTGATTTAGTAACTTAAAAAGAACTAGTAAAAACAATAAGATTAATTTGGTTATCTAAGAACTCTTCTCATAGCACCACGTTTCAATGATACAAAAAGTTTTAACTCAGATAAAACAATCAGATGTTTACCTGAGACTATCAAAACAAGATCATTGGCATTACTCTGGACAATGTAGCCAAAGTACCTCAACCTAATAAGAAATCAGTGACGAAAGCAGAGAGAAAGCATAGCTCCTTAAGAACAACCTTTGGTGATTTTGATCGATACCGATTAGTCATCTATAGCTTCATCTCAATGCCAAAGTTTCACATGATTTACTCACACTACTACTACTCACTACATTTACACACGTGGTGCTATAAGGTTTCATGTTACTGAGTTGGGAGGCAGATAAATAATTCTCTATAATAAATCGATATCATTTCTAGAGACTTATGAAAGGTAAAGCACAAACTATTTGGCCGAAACGATTTTAGATGTGTATAATCAGACTTGCCAGCTTTCGGAATAAAGACAATACTCTTAAACGCAATGCAAGCTTTAAAAAGATTAACGAAGAGGCCGTTAAACCAATGCTATTATTCAATTAGGAAATCCGGTTCTGGCAAATGTTGTTCATCTGTGTGCTAACAAATCAAAACTGATTGGAGGACCCCTCCAACTTTTCTATTTGACGAAGTATAGGGCGACCATTAGATAGACAAAGAATATCGAGACTACCAGGAAACAATTCCGGTCATCTTGAAAGCTAGATACTCTAGCTTTAATCTTATAAGTTTTTTAATATATTATCTCAACCTTTTATAATGATGAGCATTGGTATCAGAGGCTGACGAATTTCTCTGAGGTAGGAATTAAGTAGATTCATATGGCAGATAAACTGATATAAAATGCAACAGTGTGAATTTCCAATGGAAATTAGGATAGCTGTTAAATCATCTACACATACATAAATTAAACTCTGTGGGTTGTTATTTTTGGTGCACAATATATCAGATTTCAAATAACATATAATATAATTACACGATTGAATATTTTTGGGAACCTCTTGTAGTTTCCATAAAATGTCGGAATTTTTATAGGTTTCAGCTAAAGCCTACCTTTGGAAATATTCTTGAATGTCGCTCGATACTTCGACACATAGTTCTTTTAAGCATAGATTGTTTTGCAGTATGTCTTGCTATTGGCATAATTTTGACCAAGCGTCGAATTGAAACAAGCATACTCGGGGTAAAGCATTTTAAACCGTACTATAATTTTGTGTCAAAATACTTCTTTGGCTTCGGGATGATCCACCCTTCACAGATCCTCCATTGTGGCTAGTCGTCTCACACTTGCTCTTGGTATTTCTCTTCAGTTGATTAAATATTATTTTATAACTGTTTTATGTTTCTTAATTAACTTATTGGTATTATCTCGATCTGTTATCAATGGAATTGATGATGGGTCCAACTGATTATTTATTTAAACTATCCTTACGATAAAACAAAAAAAAAAATTTAGAGTGGCTTCAATGAAACATTTTTCATAGATTCTTAGACTTTTGTATGTTCAGCTCAACAGACATCCCTTCCCTACATACTGAAAATAATCAATGGGTTGTTTCACGTGGAGTGTAACCCTTATTGATGACCAACCCTTATTCAGTTAATGAACAATCGATTAAGTTTTATAATTTCCATTATATTTTCCGTTTAACTTATCAGTTTTCAGTTAATTAATTAGTAAATTGTATTACTTAAGCAGATTTTACAATAACTATATACACTCATCTCAACCCTTATATTAAACTAGTTTTATAGTATCATAAATAATTTTCAACCCTTTACATTCTTCTTATATTTTTCTTGTACTCGATCATTATATTTTAGGCCTACTTACACAACACTTAACTGCCAACAAATCATTGTATTCGATATAACTCTGGAATGTAATAGACGATTCGGGTTTGTATTTCAACAACGAGCAGATCGCTATATATGAACAATTACATTACTTTAACAAATGATATGACAAATGTGCATGTTGAATTATAACAAAAAATAAAAAAATAATTATTTATGTACTTACTGTAACTACTGTTCTATATAAACATATATTTTTTGCAATTTACAATATTTTCTTGTGCATGTTAACTAATAATTTGTTGTTGCATTTACTATTTAGACTGTCTAAAACTATTTTCAAAAAAACAATAATTATAAATATCTTTAAATATATAATTTAACAATAAATAAAATATAATAATGTGTATGATTGTATGTAATGTATAACTATGTCCATGTATGTATATTTTTGATATGAATGTATATGTGTTGTTACAATATATGACCCAAAACCAACCAAAACGTTTATAACAAAGCCATAACCCGCTCCTCGTACACAGAATATGCTATATACCAGAGGTACACTCCCGCATAACAGTGCAATTACAGCTTTATCATTAAAATCGATACAGTACTTTTCAAATTAAAGCAATCGTAGCAAAATGTGAAGTTTCGGTGAAAACAATTGACGTACTGCAATCTTTAGTATTGCCATCAGTCATTTATCAAACGTCGACCTGGCTGGCTATATGAAATAATCCGATATCGAATTATGAAAAATTCGATATCGGATCCAAAAGCGAATTTTACTAATATGAAAATACGATATCAGAAAATCCGCTATTATGAATTTAAAAAGACAAATCGTTTGTCAAAATCCGACTGCTATTTAGTAGAGGAAATTTCATTTTGTGTTAAACTTAGCAATTTCAAGTAAATTACAAAAATCATAACTGCTAACTTCATGTTGGCATTTAACAAATTCGACCCATCAATTTCATAATAGGGAAATTCGCTCGCCTCGGATTTTTTCGATATCGGAAAAAAATCTGAATTTTCCTATATAGATTTAAGTATGAAGTTAGCAATAATGTGTTTTTAATTCACTTGAAGTTGCTAATTACAAAATTAAATTTGTCTGCTAAATAGCAGTCGGATTTTCCGAAAATCGAATTTTAAAATCCAATTTCGTTTTGACTTTTCATAATAGCAAAATTCACTTTCGGATTCGATATCGAATTTTTCATAACAACGTTCCTGAACAAATCTCTACCAGTTTCATTTGTTATTTCCTCAAAATCATGGTTACTACTCCAGAATAAGTTGCCCAAGTTGTTGCTTAATTGCAAAGAAGGATTCAATCAACGAGAAATCACTCGTCAGCTTAGCATAAGCCAATCTGCGGTCTTAAGAGTATCCTGTTTGGCAGTTCAAAGATGTGGTAGGACTCGAGACGATGAAGTGACCAATCCTCAGTGCAGACATGAATCCAATTGAGCATTTAAATGGGACCATCTCTAACTTCAGTTACCACAAAATTGCGTTGGATAAGGAGTGAGATGCGATCCAAAGATCAAAAGGGAACGGCATGCTAATCGATGTATACAAGAGAGGGGACCAATAAAATTGTTTTTGTTTAGCTTGATTTTTTGTTGTAATTTTAATTTAAATATCTCCAATATTTTTTTCATCGTATATTTTGATGTTGTCCTAGCTCATTTACAAATGCTTTCGAAAGCTCATTATAAAAAAAAGTACTGAGCCCCGATTTGGTCGGGAGTGTAGAAATGTACACACAACAATAATTCAAAATACTTACCTAATGTAATATTTGTATCTATGTGTAGCCTCAAAACGCTTGTTATAAACATTGGTGTTGGTTTTGATGCAGCCATAAAATATTATCAACCATCGAGTTGAATTGTATCACGGATTCGGCAAATATCGACTAATGCTTAATTTTATCTATACTATTTTAGTGTGCACAAGGGCGTGCAGCATGGTTGGAACGTGGACGACGATGTAGTGTACAAGAAAATCCAGCATCATGCCATAGGCGATGGGTTAAAAGAAATCGGGTAATTTATTATACGACATTGTTTGACGAGAATATTAATTTTGTTTAATTTCGTTTCTTTTCGCAGATACATGATTCATCATTGGGGGGTTCATCGGATGACGAAGATTTATTAGGTGTTCTTAGGGGTCCTAGCTCATTTGCAAATGCTTTTCTTTATGTAGGTTTAGGTACTGTAGCAATTGGTTTAGTTATAGCGTTTGTCGGTACAGGTGAAAAAGGTTTTAAAACGGTTGAATTACGATTAATTGGACCATCATTAATAGGTAAGTAAATTGTATGGGCATCTGAATGGCACACAAACTTATATTTCGAACATAATAACTTATACATATTCTGAACTTAATAGTTCACCACCTGGAAAACTATATCTTAAATTCTAAAATTTCTTCACTGTGTTTCGGTATACACAGCCACGATCAAGTATTGATAGGTGTGCACCTTTCTTATACACAATCTTCCGATTTCACTGAATTAATTCCAACAGTATTCTTTCTCAATCTAGAGATAATTTGTATGGGTTTTGCTTTAAACTTTTGTTGTGCAAGCGATCCTTTCCGAAACCTTACCACTGTAGAATGATGATGAATTGAATAATGATATTGATTCCAATGCCAAGAGTTATATAGGTATGACTGTTTCTCCAAATCTGGTTTATATTAGGTATGTGCTTACCTAGAAACTATTACCTTTTCTACTACAAACTCACTATTTTCTCTTTTTAGGAATAATTCGGCTTCTTGTAATACTTTATCAGTAACTAAATTTTAGCGCATCATCCATCAAAAACATTCTACTCCTTCAATATTTTCTAACAAAGTTGCCATCATCTCGAGAAAAACCTCGGAGGCTGATGATAAATTGAAATGTAATCCATATACTGAACAGTTACTCCAGGAAATAAGATTATTTACTCCAGAAAACTGTTTCGAGTTTTCCGTTACTGTTATCTGCAAGAGTCCCTCATATCAGTCCAAGTAGTGTATTTTGCCCTTTTAGATTCGGAATGATTGCTTTCGACAGTTTTCAATGGATCGTGTCAGCGGTGAACACTTTTAGTTTAACGTTTGTTCTCACCACCGCCATTTGACTAATCACTCGTGAGGGCAAATCCATCTTCCTTATGACACCTGCTTCACACTATTCGCTAGAGTTCTTTCTTTAATGCTTCCTTCATATTGAAATTGAGAATGGTATCACAACCATGTTTGACGAGATAAAAGACTTGTCTTTTATTGCTTTTAATTGATTGGACATTGTTTCCGCTAACTGTCAAATCAAATCGCTTTTTCAATGGTACATTTTTACTATAAGAAAAGTTTGCTACCAATTATTGTTTAAAATTCATCACGATTTGACCCTTATCGTTTCGAATTGAAGTTGAAAAATATTGCAAGACATTGTTCCGTTGAAAGTCTGAGCATTCAATTTAATTCATATCTTTCTCAAGTATGCCATCATTCTAATATAACATAATTGTTGTGTATGGAAATCTAAAAATGAAAATGGATATCATTTTCAGTCCTGAGTTCCTCCATCAGTTGCATCGTCTGCATTTGATGCCACCATACCAAATTAAACTATAATAGGTAATACAGTATTGAAAAACAAGCTCGTTCTTTAACTTCGACAGTTTCAGATTCAGAATCTCCGGAAGTCATTGTGAGCATACAAAATAAGGTACACAATATTTCACCCAATTTCTATTCAATTTATGTACTTCTTGGTCATTGTATAAAGAATCTATTCCATGGAAAAAAGAATTGACTGACAGTCAAAAAAGACGTAAACAGAAAATAATTATAAAACTCCAACTAAAAGACAAAGACGTTAGAGTTTTTTTTATTTCAATTCAATTATAATTTTACCAAAATAATATATGGACTTTTTGATCCTTGACTATAAAATTGGTTGTGTGCGAAAATAATTTCTTGTCTTACACAAATTTTATGTAGAAGGCTGAGTGTGACTTTATTGCAGTCACAATTCAATTTTATACTTTTTATATTATACGTGACTGCCACACTACCACAAACACAACAGTTTTCCACCCTGTTTGACTGAGATAGCTTTCTGTCTCACTTACACTACTATAAAATCTATATTACTGTCCCATTTTAATATTTACTGACAGTGACACTCAATTTTTCTCATGGAATAGGGCCATAAAGACTGTATTCTTTGATAAAAATTGAATGTCAGTAAATATGAAAATGGGACTAAAATATAAATTTAATGAGTCAATTCACACGAGTCGCGCTTACGCTGTTGCATTTCCTCGTCTCTTACCTCTTTGCACTATTTTTGCCTATAAACTAAATTTTGGAGTGGGGATATTTTTGTTGCGCTTTTTCCTCAAACATTTTTACTGCGGAACGAGTTGTACACACCAATACACTGAAAAAGCAATTAAAAAGCAATAAAAAAAATTGTTGGGTCAAATTTTTTTTTTGTTTTTTTACTAATCATTTGAAATTTGACCGTTGACGGAGTAACCCTTAAAAAATTATTATATGAATTGTCGCTATTATTTTATGGTTTTCCGTGCTTTTATACGTTTTTTAAGTTTTAGTACATATCTTTACCCTCAAATTGTATTTTGCTAAAATTTATGCGATAAAGATTAAATAGCTTCTCATTGTCAATCAATTATCCAGTCAGGGTAAAATAAATTCTCAATAATAATTTTATTGTGTCAAAAATCTTTTATTTTCCTGTTGACTACGTTCCTTCTCAAAACATCATAATGAAATGAAAATAATTTCACTCACACATAGATAAATTGCCATTGGCAACGTTCAACATTTTATGTCAGAACGTGAAAAGTGTGTAATGATACTGTTGCAGTAAATATAGGTCTGAACAGGCACAATAGTTGTGTAAATGAAACAAACAACTATCTCAGTCAACCTTGACTAGAAAAATATTTGGGTTTGTGTAGTGTGACTCCCATAAAACGTATGAAATCGAATACTTTTTATTGCAGTCGCACTAGCACTTCTACATAAAATTTCTACATTTTCTACATCGGACAAACAATGGGCGAATTCAGCACGTTAAGATTTACATATTAGATAACGATGTAGGATAATTGTAGACTATCTAGTGCTGGATGTACAATCTATATTGTATTTTGGGTTTAGGTCTTAACTAAGCTGTCAGTCAGAACTGTCGTATAAAAAACCTATTATTCTAGTTATACATATTACTTTTGCATTTATTTGTGTCCATTACGAAAATACGATTGATTTTCGTTTTTTATATTAAAATTCATGAATTATTTTTTCTGTACTTGACCAATATAGCTGTCAAAAATACCAGAGACTCAAACCATAAAATATCTACAAAATGTAGATATAATTTTTTTACCTCACTAAATAGTGAGATATTCTATATTTTTTTAGTAAGATATTTTGCATCCAGTACATTGAGATGTGAGATATCTCCTTTTTAGTAAGATCTCAACGTCCAATAAGTCCGGTAAAAAATATAATGAGTTTTTTTGGTAATGTTACAATAGCTGTCAAAATTCGGTTATAATGTTTTAATATAAATATATGAACAAACCCGTTGTCCTTGTCTCTTACATAGAGTTATATAATTGTTTTCTCTTTTCGTCTTTTTTGATTGTTAGTTAATTTTTTATTGTGAATAGAGCTCTAAATTTCAAGTTGTTTCTTTATTTGCTATGTATACTACGTTCATGTTGCCTTTTTCGACAAAAACTATAGTTATCCTTCCGACCCAGAGATGTCGTGTTCTTGAGAGTATTAAATATCACTTTTAATCCTTCTAAAAGAAATCACGTTGCTTCACTCTAATGATAAACACTATGGATTTTAATCCATCCAAAATGTTTACTTTCCTTGCTTCTTCGTCTATGATTGGTTCATCATTAATTGTTATATTGTTTGTTAAAGACTGGTAGGGTCTACGATCCTTGCCGACAGCTTATCTCGCGTCCGTACATACTGGAAGCGGGAGTTAGAAATAAGTTTGTCGGCACCCAATATAGTTGTTCTATTCCAAGCAGTATACTATATGGGTTTGGCGTTAAATCATATCAAGCAAAGTTAATATTTTGAAAGTATCATCATATGTATTCCTCAATAAATTTAGTTTGCAAAACACGTTCCTAATATTACAAATATTATAAACAGTCTCAAACAAACAGCTAATTTAAAAAGTTCGTGTGCCAAAATGTTTTGCCAAAAACAAAATTCCAAACATAACTATTCGTGAACTATTTCTAAAATAATAATAATTTCCAATTTCAGTTATAGGATTAGTTTGTTGTATATTAAGGATATTATTTTGTATATGCCCTTCACATTGTTTATCATCAAGTCGACGTGCACGTAAAAAGAAAAACGCTAAAATCGATTCCGATCATACGACATCATTATTACGTGGTGATAGCAATAAGCGTATCCAAATAGCAAGAGGGTCAAGTTCGCATGTACGTATATGCCAACGACATTTTACAAATCAACGTTCATTTATTGAAGCTATTAACAAATCATTTTTTTTATTGTTTTACAGTCCAAATTATCGCAATTACAAACCAAACCTAACATTAGTAAAACATTTTCGAAAACGAATGAAAGTGTCGAAGCGTTACGTCAAATAGCAACAACATCATTATTTTTACAATCAGAACAAAAGGCGTCGACAACGAATAGGATTGTACCGATAATCAAAGAACCCGAAAAAACAAAAGGTAAGTGTTCTTATCTGTTCTTAGTACACCAAGTTTTTATGTCAAAATTATTATGCCAAAATTATTTTGAAATTCGAACAACAAATGAACTTATATGTCATATATGGAAGAGCAAAATAATTACACTTTTGTCATAAGACATATTTACTACAGAATTCAGATGCGTCCTTAGCCAGGATATACATTCAATACCAATGGCAACCTTGAAACATAAAACACTATTGTTATGTAGTATGCTACATGTGTGTTGATCGCGTGCCATGTCAATTTGCTTGAGAATTCTGAATTATCTGTTGGTTTTTCAGCTCTGTTATTTTGGTAATTTTGGTATAATAAAATTTTCCTGTGTGTGTGTGTTGCACCATTCTAGTTCTATTAGTTAATTGTGTGTCCACAAAACGTAGATATAAAATAATTTGTATAGAGTGTGTGTTGAACATTATAAAAAATGATTTTCACAAATGACCTTATTTTTTTGGCAAAACGCCAAAAATTTGTTTTTGTTTTTTGTTGTATTTTGTTTGGAGTTGAGGGCGATATTACTGTATCAATCCAAGGGTATGAACACAGAAATGAACTGTACCAAGAATGGTTTAATCGAATGAAAATTTGAGGGCCAAATATAATCATGATGCATTATGATGGTACTTTATCACATCATGATGGTACTTAATCAAATCGGCGACAATAAAACAACCTAGAAATAATCGTTATTAATCAGCGCCGAATTAATAGTTATTACCTACATATTACCTATTACCTAACACACATCAAGATCCATCAATACCATGAAAGACGGTGCATCTGAATACCTTAAAAAGGAAAATAAATTCCTCTAATCATATTCTATAAACAACAAAGACCTTGTGCAGCACCTGAGACAAGCAGTCAGTAATTAGAATATACGAATTGTAGCAGTAAGTACTAAGGAAGACGCCTGACAACATAATGAGAATTTAGGATGGAATACACAAAGTAAAAGTTAAATGTCGTAAATAACGGAGCTGAAAGCAATTACCCGTAATAGTATCAGCTTAATAGAGGTTATATGCTCCTCAATTTAGAAAAAAATATTATTTTTAATTACACTTTGGGGTCGTACCACTCCGATATCCTACCTTCAGCGAAATCGAAAACATTCAGCTACATAGGTCCGATTTGCAGAAACCTAATACACACTGCGTTGCTATATGCCAGCTTATGAGTTCGGTACTTCGGTATTCATTCATAAAACCGATCGTAATCAAACGATGAAAAATGCAGCCATTTTGCAGCCCGGTATCTGCCGCTCCAAATACCACAACTTGACAATTATACACATTTTATGAAGCTAAGATTGAGATTCTAACATGAGAAATATGAGTACACCTTAGTTTTACAAAAATTTGTAATGGACAAAAAGGATTTCTCATTATATAAATTTTTACCTCTGTTAACAGTTCTACGTAACATCGAAATCAAATCGAGGATGCCAAAATGATTTTTGATCGTGCTTCCGTCTCAATGTGTAATTATCCCAGTACACTAACACCAAGTTAAGATAATTTTCAAAATATCTTTAGTAAATAATAAACAGTTAAGCATTTCAACCATTCATAAGTTAAGTGAGAAAGTTAGCCATTGTTATCCTAACGCTTGCACACCTTCACGCTTGTACAATAAAATCATTGGTATTTAAAAGACGGTAAATTTATGTCGGACATTTTCAGTAGCGTTTTACAAAAATGTCAAGAGTTTCTCTCGTATAGGTCAGACATTACTGATGGTTCAATCTAGATTCAATTTAAGGCTAATGTTCACCAATGGTTCGAGTAGTAATGCTTCACCATATTTTCTCGGTGGACTTAATTTACTTCTACTTGACAAAAGAATCATTCATCAATATAGAAGTAAAAAAAATTTTAGATAACGATGTGCGGCTGGTTTTTCTTTATTTCATCACATAGGTATATTTTCATCGTTGATAGGTTTCATTTTTAAAGATATTCTAATAAAGTTAGCATATGTACATCCTAACGCCCAGATTATGGAACCGTCTTCACCATCCCATGTTGGAGAACAATATTTGAGTGGGAAGAAAAACATTATTGTCAGAAAGATAGAAATGGGGCGCAGAAATAAAATACTTCCCGGGCTTCTGTTCAAATAAGTAACAAAACGAAATGCAACTAGTTTACTGTATTTTTGGATTAATATCTAATGGAGAATTCGCACATTGACTCCAAAGCTACCAAAATGAAAAGCAAACAAGAACAGACTAGCTTAAATGTTTATGAATATAATGTTGTGCTCGTACATATGCGTTACTGTAATTTTATTTAATCTCATATTGAACAACATCTTTGTTTAAATAAAATACCTAGACGTGCTTACAATTACGCAGAGAATTCCTATCAGGTTGAATTTTTATCGAAGTAAGAGTTGTACCTTGTTGGATAAATACAAAATATAACTTCTTACATCTAAATTCAAACTGAAAATATAAAATTATATGAATTTCATAATGCACTATCCACTATGAATAAAACAAAATTACCAGGTACGTTGGCTCGGTCATGTTCTCCTTTTTTATTCGCTTCAAATGAGGATCACAAATTGTTTACTGTTCCCTAATATACTCGTTTAACCAACTTTTTCATCTTCTGTTCGTATCATCAACGCACAAAACTAATGCTCTCAGATCGACAATTAATCCCCGAAGAGCAATAAAAAATTACCTATGAACCAAATCTAGAAACATTTGACAATAGACTTACTGATTCCTTATTCAGAACTAATAAGAATTTTTTAAATATTTTCTTTTCAGATCCTCCATTAGAAATGACAAATATAGAATCGTTCAGTATAG
Source organism: Tipula lateralis (assembly GCA_963932295.1). NCBI lineage: Eukaryota > Metazoa > Arthropoda > Insecta > Diptera > Tipulidae > Tipula > Tipula lateralis. The sequence continues at coordinate 98,540,165 of OZ010736.1, forward strand.
ACATATGTAGTATAAGCGATGATGAAGTTGACACAGATTCAAAACAAGTAATACCAAATGAACTCTTGGATGAAAAGCAATCAAAATTGAATCGAATTCGTGCACCAATAAATCAACAACAACAAAATTTTACCGTAAATGTACCTCAACACCATCAACAAACGTCGTATCCTCATCAATTACATCATCATCATCCTGTGCAAATTGAACAACCGGACGATCATAGTACAATATTAATGGAAACATCTCTAACAATCGTTAATACAACTCAACCACACCATCATCAGATACCATCAATAATAACAACAAAATCATCAACACTATCATTAAATCGTAATAGTAATTTAGATAATATTTATCCAACATCGTCAATACATCTTGGTGATCAACCGCCACATCCACAACCGACCTCGGTACCAATTGCATCCTCATCGTCATCTGAAATAGTATTAAGTCCAGCGAATTTAGGACAGTAGTGAATAATATGTGTACGCGTGTGATCTCAAATATAATAGAACCCAACAATCCAAAAAACGTAATGTAAAACAAAACCAAAAAAATAATAATTAATCAAACTATTTAAAACAAACACTCCCCCTATATACATACATTATATACTGACTTACATATATAAAATTTATAAAATAAAAACCCAAATAAAAAAAATTATAATAAATAACAAACCTATATAAATTGTTAAAACCAATCAAACCCCCTCGCCCCTCAAACAAAACAAAACAAACTGAATGCGAACAAAACATTTTAAACTACTATAGATAATATATATATAAATAAATATAATATAGATAATATTTAAAAACTATTTTTAAAAATCAATAATGTACTGTGAGAAAATGGGAAAAACCTTTAGAATATAATATGAAACAAAAGAGAGAAAAAAGAAAGAAATTAGCACCGACATCTGAATTTACTTTGAAACGTAATTGATACTACCTATTTAATTACTATATACTATCTAACTACCTACTTAGTAAAATATCAAAAAAAAAACTAAAGATCCGGATAAACAACGTATAAAAACCACCTTAAATAAAATTAATTCATTTTTTAACAAAAATTTTTAAATGCTAAAATTTTATTCAAATTCTATTTATTTATTTTTTGTTACGATTATTTTTAAGTATTTCTCATTGAAATTTTGAAATTGAAATTTGGAATACATTTTTTATTCGATATTCATGTCTTCACGCTCCCAAAAAAAACACAAACATTTTTTTCTTCACGCTCGGAATTTTTAAAAACTCGAAGTCAATTTTGTAAGCATATCAAAAAAACTAAAAAAAAAACAAGTAAATAATCAAGAACATCAGAACTACTATTACTACTACTACTACTAACTATAAATAAAATATTATTTTTTATAAAGATTATTAAAAAGAATTATGTATAATGTATAAAAAAATCAAAAAATTCATCATAATTTCCATTTAAGAAAATTAAATTAACAAAATTATTTTCTTCGTCTATTCCAAATTGTCCAAATTTCAATTTTCTCAATTTCATTTTAGTACGAGACATCTTATCGATAATGCAAAACTGATTCATTGTAACGTAACTTAAAGGATGGTCTTAAGTTGTTTAATTACCCTGTTATTTCAATCTATTGTTTCACAAAAATTTAAACTTATTAAAAAAGACAAATGATAGAGTTTAAAAAGTATTTTGCTTCATTTTCATACTCGTAGCACAAATAACTATTATACAGATAAACAAACTATATTGAGAACTAATGTATACTAGACTGAAATAAGGGGAAATAATTGTACCCTAGGTGAAAAGGCTATATTTTAATTAATTGAATTTTATTGTCTCTTTCATTCCTTTAGGAATAAATAACGATAAAAAAATTCAATCAAATCTATAAAACTATGAAAACAAAATCATTTCAGTCACTGCGATAAGTTTTATCCAGGGCAGTAAATGAGCTAATAATTATACAAAATTGATATACAAACGAAACATTTATTCGATTTCATGTATGTATTTGAACTTAATTTTATAAATTTGATTGAATTTGATTTATCGTAATAACAATGCTAAAGAAATAAAAGAGAAAGTAAAATTAAATAAATTCAAATATAGCTTTTTCACCCAGGGTACGATTATTTCCCCTTATTTCAGTCTAGTATACATTAGTTCTCCATATAGTTTGTTTATCTGTATAAAAGTTATTTGTGATCGTAGTATAAAATCAGAAAGAGAAAAAAACAATATGTGTTGCACATTTGTTTAAACAAATTGGTTTACATGAACGTGTCGAATCTATATTTACTATATCTATGATCACATGCTATTTGACTGTAATAACTAAGGCTGCCAAATACATTTTTATATGGTATATTGTGTTCTGAATATTAACTGAATTTTTCGTTTGTACAAGCCATTGAAAAGTACTAACAGTGCTGATAAATTCTGCATTCCAAGCATATAACCCAATAACTTCTACATTCCAACACAAAATCCTAGATCAATCACATCAAAACGTATACAACATAAATTAACGATATCGACTTCTGGATTGAATCAAAAGTTAACAGCCGATTGGCAGCTGACGAAGTAGTACAACTGAAAATGATATTTAGCAGTACAACTGAAAATGTTATTAGTTTACGCTGGAAAAACCGGAAGGATATTTATATTGTTTTTTATATCTGTCTGTATAGGTCTGACATATTTGTTATTACAGTTGACCTTTGGATTATTTCTTGTTTCTGATTTGCTACAATCAACGATCACATGCTGGTTATCAAAGAAGAACTAAAATTTTCACTGTTACCCAAAACATTTAGATCATAATTATTATATTACTTACATCCTCTTCATCAGTATCACATTCATCACTGTAAATTTCATAAATAATCGTACACTCTCCAATAAATTCAAAAGAATTACTTTTCTCGCCTGATTCTAGTGTAGTGACTTCTTTGACAAGTTACAAAAGCCTGTTTACCGCCATTTTGTTCATAGTTTCTTCAGGACCATTGATTTTTCAACCAAGTTTCAATGGCAGTAATAGCATCTCCCAAATGAAACACAATTATTTCACTGTCAAAATAGTAAATCTTTTTTTAAATTAAAATATGTTAAAAGCTCTCATCTATTGTCAAATGTTGTCAAGATGAATTGCTTACACTTAACCTTATGATATTCCGAAGATAGAAATTTAATCAAATTAAATATATCGAATTTGATTGCTGAAATAAAATTAAACCAGATCCCAATGACCAATAAAATCCATTCCGAAATCACTACATACCTATCACATCAACTTGCTTTGAGTGGCTTATAAATTCAATAATTTATATTAATGCGTTAATTGCTCTGAAGCATACATAACGAGAATAGGATGAAAATTAGTACAAAACTGCCAGATAAACTGCAATCTATCTCGTTTGCATAGAGTGCTGCTCTTAGAATTGCAGTAATTTCCGCCTGAAAGACAGTAGCGTACCTGACAAGGAATATAGATTATTATACCTCACGATCCAGCATGTGAAGCCGGCACCAACCAAATTACATCATACTGGTCCCTCAGTAAAGAACATCATATCTTCACCGAATGGATAGTAGTCCCATAATGCTTTTCAATAATTATTACACGAAATAATTTGCCATATACGTGCTTCTAAGCCATAGTGACCGAGAGCATGTGAGCAGTTATCTGCCGGACTACCTCCGTCCATATTCGGCAGTCCCCAGAAGACTTGGAAGTGGGCCGACACATCGAGCCGTCTTAGTAACGTGAAATTTTCAGACCGTTCCAAAGATGTACATAATATGTTGCGCGTATTAAAAAATGATTTTTCCAAGCTTACAAACCTGGTTATATGCTAAGAGATAAATTCGGAAAGGTAATTCAAATTAAAAACTAGAGCATTTTAAATTAAATTAGTTAATCAAGTCTCCATCTGGACAATATGGTAAATGTTGTCGAAATTCATAATGCATAATTCAGATCTTCAGTGTATAAGAAAATGTTTTTCTTCCCAAATTCCATCGACTTCAAATAGTCGTTAAAAAACTCTTCTAAGCGGACTTCTGCTTCGAAAACACTGAAACCAAGTGATCGAAAACACTGTCAAATGGACTCGAATTTATACAAACCAAATTTAACTTAAATATAAAAGAAATCAAATTGTTATAAATGAAGTAGATGTAATTTGGCAATGAGTCATGTCTCGTATAAATAGTGTTATTGAATCCATACAATCATAGACGAATTCAAAACTATTCGGGGAGTGGCCCCCTATCTATAGATACTCGTATCGATATTAAAATGGCACACCAAAAAGATTTGTTATTTATTGATATTGTCCTTGTTCATATAGATGGCTTAAACAAAATCAAAATAAAATCTAGCTCGCTGTCAAATGAACAACGGTTTTGCTAAGCATGTCAGACAATAATTTCACGTGTTCATACTTATGTTAATTCTTTAAGTAACGAAAATGAATTATAATTGATCATGCATCGATATCTCGTTTTTATAAAAATATTTATTTATTATCTAAAGCTTTTCGCAAAAAACGCTTAAATTTAAAACTATCAAAAAATCTTGGGGTTTAAATAGTGGAAACAAACTTAGGATGGAAGACCGATTTTATTTTCCCGTCCATATAAAATAAAAAAATAATTGAACACCAAAACAACACCGTCATTTCGCGCGTCTTAACGAATTTTTTTTAAATTATAAACGCAACTTTTTGTTCTCATTGGGTTTTCCCAAAATATTTTATAAACTAATTAAAATAAAATTTAAAAAAAAAACTAAACTATAAAAACGCCACAATCAATTTGCTAATTTACATATATAATATATTATATATAGTTCTCTTATTTTTTATAGATAACAAAAAATATGTAAACTTATTTAAATTAAAAATTTATTATTTTATTAAACCTAAATTAAAAACAAGCAATCTACCAATTTTATAATTGAGTGTGTGTTGAGAAAGCATAAAATCTTTAAAATTTTAATTTTTAAAAATTTTAATTTATAAAAAATCGATGCCAGTTTATTTTTGTTTAGCATAATGGCAAATTTGTATAATTTTATTTAAATAACTTTCAATCATGTGATCATTTAACAAAATAAAACTTATAATTATTTAATTTAGTTAAAATTAAAAAAAACAAAGTGAATGAAACAATAAATTTAAAAATTTATAAAAAAAACTATAAAAAATACTATCGAATGTTAATTATTTTAATAAAATGGATTAAAATATTTATATATACTTAAAAATGAAAAAAAATAGTAACTATTTAATTAACTAAAAAATCAAGCAGACAGATTATAAAATATAAACTATATTTAATGCAACAGGATTTAACCACCAAAAGAAAAAAAAATTTAATAAATTAATTAATGAAACCCCAGAATTACCAAAAACAAATAAAAACTATACATATAAACTATATAAATAAATATATATATACTAAATATATTAATTAAAAATAGAAAATGAAATATTTTTTAATTTGTTATTTTTGAAAAAAAAACGTGAAGATTGACAACCATAATTATAATTATGATATAAACTAAATTACTATTATTATTATAACATTATTATAAATTAATTTATTTGTTTTTTGTTAAGTTTTTTTTATAATTTATTATGTTATGTTAATAATAATAAAGAAAAAACGTTATATACCAAAAATGAAAATGCAAAAAATGAAAAACATTATGAAAATTGATGAAAAAAAAATAATAAAATAAAAATAAAAAGAAAATTTTGTAGTTATAAAATTTTAGTGTTTACACTTATGTGAAATTCTACAACAAGGAATCGGTTGTTGGTAAGTGTATTGGAAATGAGTGTCATCAAATGTGTCTTCACTTAAAAAGGAACAGCTCTAATTTTATCACTGGTAAATAACTATGGAGACGGTGTCGTATCAAATTAACATTAAAACCAAACTAAAAATAATGGTAGAGACTTTTATTATAGTCATATCATTCCTGTTATATATGCCTCTCGCTCTTAAAATGTATTTCCGAAACATTTATAAATTTAACAGAATCAATCATAAGTACCTACAGAGTTAACAAAACTAAATTTCGAAAAACACTAAATTTTTAATATTATTTATCCATAATTATAATATTTATTTAATCTTTTATTAACATATGAACTAAATAATAATAGTTTGTGATTATTAAACCGACTCCCTAAACAACAGTTAAACTTAATTTAGATTTGATTTTTGAAAATTCGAAATCATGTCGATTATACAAATCGACGGATTGCTGAGGCGGGAGTTTAATTCGATTTTGATAGTTTTTGTGTTATAGAAAACGTCGGATGTGAAGTGAACGAATGACGATGATGAAGTGTGTAAAATAGGGATTATAGAATTCGCAAGTGAAACGTTATCCATGTAAATTATGTCATTTGAAATCCACATTATATTGAATGCGAATTTCATACAATGAAAGTTTGATTTTTTGCTGAAAACCCAATAAAATTAAATAAAATTTGTTAAATTTATTTAAAATATTAATTTTATTTTTTTATTATTCGATATATCTATCGATATATTTTTTCTGACATGTAATGTAAATGATGGGCTACACCAAGAAGATATCTTCACCCGTTTTGCCAAACATCTATTGTTAGCCTAGGTTTTATCCCATAAAAACGCAATGGCAGCACCAAAACTATCACGACAGTAACTATCATCCCAGGATTTATATGTCAGCAGGGGCGAAGCGTCCATAGAAGCTAGGGAAGCACTGCATCCCTTTCAAAAATCTCTATTGTTTAAATAAAATTTCTAATTTTATTTATTTTATCGATTAAATTTTTTTTTTTCAGAAAGATATACGTTTTTATGTCTTACAGGTCTGCACATATAGATATCTCGTTTAATGAAACCAACTTTAAAAATATTTCGTATTTTTCTTTGCTACTTTGAATTCTCATATTAATTTATACACATCATCCACCTTCATTTTTCACAGTGCATATGTTACGGTTAAAGCCCGAAATGCGGCGAATGTCCGAATTTACCGGTAAATGTCCGAATTTACCTATCCCTTTGGTAAATGTATGTTCAATCTACGTTTACCTGCAAATTTAGACTATATTCACATTTACTCTTTCATTTTTTGTATTAATAAATGATTTCGTAGTAGACCCTAGAATAATGCTTTGAGAGGCTTTAGATTTCAACTTCGAAGAACGTAGGAGCCGGGATAAGCAAACATGTCGCACTGCGTGCCGCACGTAGGAACGGATAATATAGAATCTATTAATGGAGTTCGGTACACTTCGGTTCACATTTTGGTAAATTTGGACATTTACCGGTAAATTCGGACATTCGCCGATTTCGGGCTTTCCGTAACACATACATAGAACCAAAATTAAAACAAATATGTACAAATATCTCTCATATCTACATCCAACACAACACAACAGAATAAAAAATATTCTCTCCGGTGGAAGCTGCTTTTAAATAGTTTAGCTTCACCTTATTTCACGTATTACCAAAAATAATTATCGATGTGTATGTGTTTTATCTATTCATTGATTTGTTTATACTCTCACTTGTTACTCTCAAAATACGCTGCAAATAAACAGCTTATTAAGGAAATATTGAAATGAATTATTTGTTTTCAATTTTGCACATATGATCTTCTCATGTTCTCGTGGAGCGAAAAGGGATCGGGTTATTGATTTATTTATTAAATAAGGTAATAGAGGTGTGAATATCATAAGTTTTTATTATGAAATTAACTTACAAATTCGAGTTAGATAAATTTGTTACAAATCATTGTTACGCTCATAGGTTTAATTTGGTTTTATCGCAATCTTCATGAAATATAAAAATACAAGTATTTTGCAGCTCTGTCTTAGATCAGCAGTTTTTTTAAAATGTCATCGAAACTTTTGAGTGCTTTGGATTTTATCATCAAGTTTTTGCTCCTACTATAGTTGGCAGTCAAATGTCCGGCTCCTCAGCTTAGTTTTTTAGAAAAAGCAACAAATAACTGAACTGTTTCAAGATATTTTGAACAATTCTCTCGATTGGGATGGTCAAATCTTTAATTAAAGTTGCGGATTTTTGACATGTCTACGATATTTTAAATTTATTTTGTATGGCAAACGATTCGATTTACCAAAATTGAGAAGTGAATTAATGGTTTTGTATAGCCATGAGAACTTTTTGGACAAATCAATTTTAGAGATGTTAGAATTTCTTAAAGGCTAACGATTTAATAAGTACATTTAATGAAGAATCATCCAAAAGAAGCTTTTCAGCTTTATGTAGAATTAAAACTAATTTAAGCAGTACTATTTGAGATGAACGGCTTTCTTATGTTTATTGAACGCTTATTTCTATTGAAAAGAACTATTGTCTCAGATTTAAACGTCACCAGAATTCTTTACATTAATTTGTAATGAATTAAAAAAAAGGATCGCCGAATTGAATTGAATTTTAAATAAATCTTTAAAAAAAATCAGGCTTGACTTAATTTTTCTAGTTTACAAATCTTAAGTCTGATAATTTGACTCAATTTTATTAACGCAAATGTTCTGCTTCCTCTACTTAGGAGTTCACGACTCGCCTATGTATGTCAGCCCAGAAAAATACTATCGTGATAGCTACTATCATCTTAAAATTTAAATATCATCATAATCGCCTTACTATCATCTCAGAAAAAATTATTCGAAATATAATATACTAATTATTCGAAATATAATTATTTATTCATAAAAATTGATATGCATAGCAAAATTTTTATTCATCATACTCGTATTAAAAAAAGCACACAAATAATTCTTAATATGTGTCGTGTTGCAATAACGTGAAATAACAGCTGCTTTTCAAACTCACATAAAATTATTCAAAGGCTTTCTTTAGTTTAAGGCTTTCTTAAAAAAAAATCTAAAAACAATTCAACTATCTAAAAATTAAACAAAGCTCGATTTGGACAAGCTGAAATGCATGAAATTTCATCCAACAATTTATATTACATGCTAATTTAAAATAAATCAAAACATTCTTCAACTAAATCAACTATATACGCCTAATATGACTAAATATGATTTAAGTGTCGTATCGAATTGAATCTTCATTTGGTGTGATTTTAAAAAATTTCAACGATCAATAGTGAGCCAATTAAGCTTCAAATTCCATATTCGAAAACATGTAGCATATATATTTGATCAAGCAGTTGGGTTCATATGAGAAATATACGAAATATGGGATTTGAAGCTAGCCAATTAAGCTTGCGATCGTTGAATAGTTTTAAACTAACATGAAATGAAGATATGAGTGTTCCAAATCAAAAACATGTTCGATCTGACACGACACTTGTACCGAAAGGCATATATAATTGATTTAGTTAAAGAAACCTAAGATTCTTTTTACTATCTACCTAAAGACAAATATACCTATGTTGTTGATTTATTAGATAAGGTTTACTGAAATTTTTATTATAGAACAAATTAAATAGATTTAAAAAAATTTTATTTGAAGAATATAAATATTTTATTATTTTATAAAAAAATAAATTGAATTTTTTTAATATATTTAAAATTAATTTTTTATTATGTGTTTTAATTATTATGCTTCATTTTGCTGATCAAATTTATATTCTATTTCTTAATAAAAATGTTACCGAAACATAAAAATAATATTCATTATATCACGATAGTTTGATAGATTCACGATACTTTTGCGAGGGTTGCCATAAGTATAATTTTTATATTCCTGGGATAAAAGTTTGGGCTAACTTGTCATACGTTGGTTTGTACCATTTTAACAAAACCAGTTTGACTAACACCATTCTGGTACCAGACCCCCTTAATTGTAAAGTAGCTGCTAATTTAAATTCCCGAGTTAAATAAAAGACGTTTTTATTACCTTTGGTGAATTGTGTTTTTATTATCGACGGTAGAAATTAGTCGCTTGACCACCTAATACGTTTTTTTTTTTTTTTTTTTTTTTATATTTTATTCTATGCTATCTTTTTTTGGGGCTCAAGGCTCTCCCAGCTCTTTCGCGGATTGCTTATTTACGTCCTACTTTACGCCTTAACGGCCAAATCGAGGACGTACGGCTATAGATCCGATTTTCGTACAAACATCTGCGCATTGCATAGCTCCATGCCAGCCTATAGTACTGACATGGAAGATGGGTCAGCCCATGAGTTCTGCACTCCACCTAATACGTTGATTGAAACACAATTCACTTTCTGTGAATTATCGTTATATGTGCTATAGTGATAGAAACCAACTCGGTATGTGCCATTAACGTCGCGTTTTTTGCCTTATATCACACACATGATTCTCCTCTCGAATGTTAGAAGCCATCGTACAACTCTCACATCCATACATAACGGGTCTGATCAACACTCTGTACAATTTCAGCAGTGGATGAAGACGAAATATAGCCCGATTTCCAGCGTCAAGGCCAAACTCAATATCTTCTCCCTCACTATTATTGTGAGTAATGAGAGATCCAAGATACTTGAATTGCATTACTCCTTCAAACGTGTGGTTACCACTTCTGAAATCATTTGGGTGTTGCTCTCTTAAACCAGAGATCAGATATTTGATTTTGGACTCATTGATTTTGGGACCAACAGAAGCTGAACACTGTTCCCTAGTGGATCAAGTATCTCTTTCACTCCGCTCTTATCGGGCGTTAAAAAACTATACAATTAAAATATATTTCCATGCACATTTCTCGCCGCTTTTCTACTGTCCAATGTAAAATTCATTAATAAAAATATTGGCAGCTAGTGAAATCGCAGTTTCATTGCTGATCGGTAGTACAGGTTTCCGGCGATTTCTATAATGCAAAAAAAATTAATTGCGAATCGATGCGGAGCGATTGAACTCCCACTTCAGTAAATCCGGCGAGTTGTATAATCGGCATGAATTCTTGTTTTTGCTGGCATTCATTTTTAAAGATACCGTCTCCATATACTATTTACCTCAATGACTATAACTCAACATAATAAGCGTCGATATGCAAATGATCATAATTCCGAGAGAGATATTTAATGGCCTGCATTGCATTGATCTTGTTAAATTATTTTCAGAATTTAATTGAAAAACCTGCTGTATGCATTTGACAGAAAATCACTTTCTTGGCATGGCACAAGTAAAGGTACAACTGAATAAATATTAAAAAAGGCTTTGAATCTCCATTAAAAAAATTAAACAAATATGTATTGGATTTTTTTTTTTTGATATTTTTGAACATATATGAAAAATTGAGCAATGTGTGATGTTTTTGCACAAAAGAGTATTTATCTTAAGTTTTTCTCTTTACTCACATTAATGTGATATTTAGTATAGGTGGCTCCAATCTATCAACAGTTCACTACCAAACCAAGCGTTAATGTTGAGAGAAATCTTCGTATTATTCGTTCTTCTTGGTATGATACGATTGAGACTAACAAGAGTCCATTTCTGAAATTTATAGGTATGTATATCACAATCTTGGAATATGTGCAACAAAATATCAAATGGTACATGAAGTGTAGCATATTCCAAAATTATTCGTTCAGGATTATAAGGAATAAGGGTGTTAGTCACTACTTATTTATATTAATTAAGTTAGTAAGAACGATTTAATCACTTTAAGGAATTGAATTGGTTAAGTGGAAAAAATAAAAAATATAACTATAGAAAAAATATTTTTATAGAAAAAATAAGAAAAAATAAAAATAAGAAAAAATAAAACTGCGTTAAATAGGCTTTACTTACTTTCACCCAAGCAGAATATAAAAAAAAATAAAAATTCTTCGTTAAATTTAACTGTCACTTAATAAAAAATAATTGTGCGACAAAATTCGCGGAAAAAATAAACAAAATAAAACCGAACAAAAAATAGCCTGCTTTTCTAGTTTTGCATTCGCACAATATTATTTTTTCTTAAGTTTTCATGGCTCATGTGTCCAAAAAATATAAAATAACAATTTTCGTTAAAATTTAATATTTTCTTATTTTATTTTATATCATGGATGGTTCTGACTTTAGTTATTAGTATATGTATTATGTTAGTTGTGATTTGTTATGGAATGTAATGTTTCACTATATGTACCTTTGGTATTCCTCAACAGCCAATAAAGTAGAGTACTATGGTGACTTGCTTGAACCCCAACGATTAGTACGCTAACCAAGGGTATGTTCCGCGGAAATGGGGGATTTATTGATGAACAACTGATTAACAGTGAACTAGTAAATAAACAAACATACCAAAAATTATGAACACCAAAATTCGCTGCATCACATTGTACCCATACTCTCTTGTTACAAAAAAAATATATAATTGCTTAAAAATTATTTAACAATTAGAAAAACTACCACCTACATATGAGTATACTTTCCGAATTAAATTATTTTACATACCCTAATTTTCGGCGTATAACCCGCGGGTTATATGAAAAAAAAATTGTAAGTTTAGGGGTGCGGGTTAAACAATAAGTGCGGGTTATACATGAGAAAATTTTTTATTTTTATTAATTTTCAATTTATTATTTTTTTACATTTAAAATCCAAGAAAATCTTCCTCAGACTCGAAACCCAAAAAGTCGTCGTCGGATTCAATAGAAAAATTCTCAAACATTTTTGGATATTCGTTGAGAATCTCAAGAGGTATCTCCTCACTGTCTGAATTTTCCGAATCGGACGAGTCAATATCATCTTGGCCATAATCATTTAATTTTGCCTTTCGAAAGCCGTTTTTAATGCAATCCTCTGTAATTTTACTCCAACTTAAACCCAATTGCATACATCTTCATATGATGCATGTCTCATTTTTTTGGTTTTGGTGAATGTGTGTATCCCGCTGACCATCCATAGTTCCCATTCCTTTCTAATATGGTTTTTGAATGGCTTGTTCACCGACAAGTCAAGTGGCTGTAATAATTTGGTCAGTCCACCAGGTATCACTGCCAATTGTGAGTGATGCTTTATTTTGTCTTTGATTGCTTCAGTTAGATGTGACCGATGGGAATCGAACATTAGTATCGATTTTGGTTTGAAAAATGCACCTTTTCTCCGTCGCCATTTTCTCTACCCACTGACCCATAATTTCCTCATTCATCCAACCCTTTTCTGTTGCCGTTACTATGATTCCTTTTGGGAAATTGCCTTTTGGAATTGTTTTTCTTTTAAAAATTACCATTGGATCACATTTGCCTCCGTCAGCTGTACAGCATAATACAACAGTAAAATTCATTTTTTCTGCCCGGTTGTCGTCAATAAAATATCTTCTGTCCCTTTGACATCTACGGTCCTCGTGGATGGCATATCAAAGCTGACGGGCACTTCATCCATATTTCCAAATTGTGATAATTCTACCTTTTCTTTTAACTTGGAAATATATTCTTGAAAAGCAACCACTTTTTCCTCCCAACCAATTGGTAGTGGCTGACCTACCGAAGTAACTGCCCGGACTGATAACCCATGTCTGCCCATAAAGCGATAGCACCATGCTGCACTACCTTTAAAATTCTGGATATTATTAGCAACTGCCATTTGTTTACCCTTCAATCGAATATCAACTGTCGATACTTTTCGCTTTTCTTTACGCATTGTCAACACCCATTCTTTTAATTCGATTTCTAATTTTGGCCAATGTGGTTGACTATATCTGCGACATCGTTTTTTACGTGGCATCGCATGCAAGATTGTTTTCATTTTCCTCCAATCCCTAACCATTCTTTCATCCACATCGTACTCCCGACCCGCGGCTCTGTTGCCCTTCTTTTCGGCAAATTTTACGACGTTCAATTTAAATAATGCTGTGTACGAATTGCGAGTTTTTTTCGGAGGCATATTAAATGCTTTTAAATAAAATAATTTTAATTTTTAATTAAGAGAATAACCACACACTTTAAACTTTATAAGACTTATGAACGCAAAAAGACTGGGACTCCCATAATAAATACACATTTACCGTTGGAGTGGTGGTTTTAGATTTTTTTTCTAGGAATTACATAGGTTTTATGTTTTCGACAGATAGTGTTTTCTCAGTTACCGATACGAAAAGTAGACAACACTATAATTATTAACGAAAGGAAAAAGACAAAACTTGCTCTAACGTAGCGGTTGAACATTGCGGGTTATACAAAGGATGCGGGTTATACATGATTTTTTATTTATTTATACAAAAAGTTGAGATTTTTACAGGTGCGGGTTATACATAGGGTGCGGGTTATACGCCGAAAATTAGGGTATGTTATGTTTTGTAATATTATATAATAATTAAGGCTATTATTATTATTTTTTTTTTACTTCGAAAGCCATTCTTTAAATTTGAATTAACAAGTTTCATTATTTATTTATTTATTTTTGTTTATTCAAAAGAACCAAATTTTTATTAATTGGTATCTGCACCTTTCAACTTAGCCCATCCTTACGCCCTTAAATGTCTTTATCCGATGGCTTTTAGAAAATCTGAATCCTATAGATACATCGTACCATTAATAAATTAATGTTTCCTAATAACTATTTAAGTCCTAATAACTATTGTACAGCGTTGTCATGTATGAATGAGAAGAATCATGCGTGTGAAATGTGGCCCAAAACGTGACGTTGGTGGTACATTTTGAGTCGCTTTTCAATCACGAGATCAGGAATTTAATGAGAATTTTTGATATCTGGCATGAAATCAAAGGACAGCGAGTGCGCTCGCTCAGTCACGTTCTGCGTGCTAATCCGAACCGAATGATACAGCGATCTTTGTAGGAAAAGCCGCCTTTCTGCTGAGAGCGAACAAGTAGACTGTCGAAGAGGATATCTCTACAGCGTAGAGAGCGATTCGGCATCTTCTTATTGCTTGCAACAGTATGAAGAACAGTATGGCTCGTGATCAAAACCGATGGACTCAGATTGACTAACACTGTCCTGTAAAACCCGTTAAATAGTTTAGGATCTAATATTTAGTTACCGCTAGTATCGGCTTGGTTAACTATTCGTTACTGCTTTTTTCCTATCGATTAGTTAGACGCATAGTTACACTACTACGCGAAAAGTTGCAATCGATGCTTTCCGTTCAAAAAATATTATTTTGTTTGTGTCAAAATTAAAAATAATTTTATTTTCTTTATATCGACAGTTTTGACTCTAAAATTTTTTTTTACTCATAAAGCAAATATATTATTATAATATAACCAAACACACCCAAGAAGGGAGTTCGTTTTCAAATTTATCTACCCTAAACACAAATCACTCATTTGATAAATTTTTCATTCCAACGTAATACCAATTGTCCATCACATTTGATGATTATCAAGTCTGTAGGCGACATTAAATATTCCGGCTTAAATTCAAGCGCATGGTATTCGTATCCTTAAAAAGAATACAACGTACAAATTACAAATTATTGTAATTCTTCTAGGTCTTTAAATCCCTCATTTATTGTTAGAGAATCTGTCTCATTCCGTAGTATAAGAAATTTGAGATAATCCACAGACGTTTACATCAAAAATTAATGAATGGCGTGCTGGTATGATAATATAGGTTGTTTAAACTTAATTGTAAAATTGCTTAGATGTTATCGATTCCATGCTTCTCATCTTATTGTATCTAAGTTTGTACTAAAAATGAAGGTGTGTGAATAGATTTGATTTAGTAAAATTTTACTAACTTATTTATAATTTAGAAAATGTATTTCTATATATAACTTTCCTTCTTAATACAAATTAAAAGCAATAAATAAATACGATTGTATCAAAATTACGTTATGGTATTTATCGATTATTAATGCAACTACCTGTTAAACATCCAAAAATTATAATTCCAATGCAATTGTTGAGTGAGAATAGGCATAAATAGACAATCATGTTTAAGAATATATCTCTACAAAGTCTAATAATAATAATATTTTACAATTATATAAATGTATTTATATATATATATATTTTTCTTTATTTCAATTTTTTTATAAGTTTTATATAAAATATATAATCATAGTATCATATAAATCTACAAAATAAGAATAATATAATTAATTTATTACAAAAAATAAAAAATTAATTATTCCTTTTATTTATTTATCATATTTTTTTTATTAAATTGCTCATATTACTTCCTTCATATTATTATTTTATTTACTTATTTTGTATTATTAATTAATTATCACTAATACTGAGCTAATATTCTTGTTGGTTTCTATATATTATCATCGCATTTCTGTATTTATTTTATTTTTGTTTATATAG
This sequence comes from Tipula lateralis, assembly GCA_963932295.1. NCBI lineage: Eukaryota > Metazoa > Arthropoda > Insecta > Diptera > Tipulidae > Tipula > Tipula lateralis. Next base: position 98,556,378 of record OZ010736.1, read on the forward strand.
ATATTTCATTTAATTGTAATAATTTTTATTTATAAATTTATTATATTTAATATAAGGAAGGCTGTTTCGAGTCTTTAAAATTTTAATATTTTATTTAATGTTATAATTTTTTTTTTCACTTATACGTATATATAATTTAGTAATATTAATTAATTTTTATATACAAAAATACCACTATTTGTTATTTTACTTATTATAGTAATATAATTATATTGTTTATAATTAAATGTAGATTAAATATTTACAAATAATTTATTTTTATTTAATAATATTTTTTTTATTTCCAATTTTGTGATGTTATCAAATATAGAGAAATAGTACGTTCCAATTTTAATTTATATCATTATTTTTGTTTATAAAATATTAAATGATTTTTAATTATATGTATATTTACATTTATCTCTTTTACTTTTATAAAGAAATATTTAAAATAATAATAATAAACGTAAAATAAAATAACTCATGATAAAAAAAAATATTATTATAGATCACAGATCTGGTCCCCAAATATTTAGGAAAGATAATTTTTTTTAAATTTAATTAATTAATTTATAATTAAAAAATTCATGATATATATATATATATATATATATATATATATATATATATATATATATATATATATATATATATATATATATATATAAAATATATATATATATTATATATTAGTAATAATTTAAGTAACGGAAAATAGAAAATTACATTATTTATAGTCAAGATTATGTTGTTGTTGTGTAGATTTTTAATCGACTCTCATTAATTTATTTATACTGATTTAAAATCGAAATTAAATGCCAATTTAATTCCTTCTGAATTAAGAATAATAAGGAAAATATTAAACTGCCCGATTTAAATAATGTATTAATTAAAAATGTATCAGTAGCGCTATGCACAAATTACTGAATATTTTATCAACTAACATCATATTGAGCAATTAATAAATTCTCTTTAGCACTAAATATGTGTCTTGGCTAAACTAAATATTTGTAGAAACTTTCGATTTAAATTAAATGTAAAATTAGAAAATCATCAACATCAATTTCACAATATATAAAAATGAATGAAAAACATGATTTTACACAATATTTGAATTCTATTTTGACTGTATGTGAAAATGTAACAAAAGTTAGCACAGACACACTATTAAAAACAGTAAATTTAGAACTCACATATTGAGCGACATATTAAATCAATATTTTTCTAATTTTGTGTCTAAACTATTTGATTAGTGTTTGAATGCCGTAATATGACAAATTAAACGTTGGCATTTGTATAACCAGCTCAATAATTTATTCCATCTAAAACGATAATATTTTTATAGTGCCATCTATAATACAAATAAAAATTACTAGATAAAATTCAATTCATTGAAATTTTGGCACTTTTTTGTTTTGTTAAATATGTTATAATACAATCAATATTCAATTATTTATAATTTATAAATTACATATCTAAGTACGTTTAGAAAAAAAGAGACTATCTAAATTTATGCAATAATATTCATAATATAATTTCTTAAATTACTTTTTCTTTCTCTCTCTCTCTCTTTCATTTCTTTTTTTTATAAAACTGAAAACATGTTTCAAACATCGTTAAAAACTACATTTATTAATTTATAAAATATATAATTATGTATTATGTTCCCACAACCCAGTTTTTAAATAATTAAACTTAAATAATATATTCTAAATGTTGTAAATGTTTTCAGTTTCTAGCACGATTTTGAGCATAGTTTATTTTGTGCATATAAGTAATTAATAGTAGTAGTAGATAGTAGTAGGTAGTTTATTTAGTTAACAGCGTATACTAGTTTTAATTTTTTTTTATTTAGTTTTTAAATAGCCAACCTGTTTGCCTTTATCAATATTTAATTAAATCCTGCTACATTTTTATTTTTTATTTAATTACTAATTTTTTAAAGGCACACAATTATTTTTAATTTTCATTTTTTACGTTATTTAATTGATTTTAAATGCAATACAATACCCATTGTAAAAAAAAATACAAAACAAAAACACAAAATAAAATCCAATTCGTAAAAATATTTACTCTTCATTTAAGTTATATGCATTAAAATTAATGACAAAATTAAGGCCAGGCGAAGTCGTCAAATTTTAATTATTTAATCTCTTTTTAATTTCATGTTATATCAAAAATATTTTTACTATTAATTAATTAATTTAAAAAAATGATTGGGGATTATTTAAATTTTTTCTTATTGTTTTCATTTTTAAATAACTAACTAGGCACAATTAGGGATGGGATATATATGTTATTATTTAATTGTTTCACGCAAATTGCATTCCTAGTGTTCACCTCGTAGTAATTCCATCAGTAAATTAAATTCTTCGCCTTCTTTTGATTTAATAATTAGCATGTCTTTTCCAACCTACAATTTAAAACAAAATCGCCGTATAAATTTACCATACAAATCGTTTAAAGTTTAAACTACCTGGCATGTTCGCTGTAACTCGGGTATCCGTAATAACAGTTCACCAAATTTAGCCGGTGTATCCGGATAATGTGATAATGTATAAGCCTGTAATGCTTGTAATGCCTTCTCCTGACTTGTTCGCACTTTTTCAGGCTCCTTTAATTCGGATGTGTCTAAAGTCACATAAAAACAAATATTAATATTTTCACCTATCAATTATCTAAATTTCAATAGTATTTTTTTTACAAAATGTGGATTAAGGATGGTTTTTTCAAGGATTATTGGAGTTTCATTTATGCAATCTGCTAGTGTTAATGTTCTAGTGTTAGTAATGCCTGAAAATATAATTAATGATTTTACTGAACATATTTAATCAAATCATTTAAACATCAAAGTGGCAAAATTGATAAAATTTATTAAAATTTCAAATATCGACCTTATAACACGTAATCAATTTTTTTTATTAGAGAGATTTCGCACTCAATTCTTCAATTTGACTCAAATTTTATTTCAGTGGAGGTTCAGTTGAAATTTCCTTTAAACTCGATATTTAATTTAATGATACTATATTACTGTAGACAATCTTAAAAATTAATTGTTCCATTATTCTTCGCAAATTTTCCGATATGTATGCCTAATAATAGGCTAACATAAAAATCATGTTCAATACATGTTAACATTGAACAACAAATCAGTTTAAACTCGGAAAAACGGACGTTATTACCAAATCTGAAACCGAAACCATTCAAACTTTTATATATAGGGCCAAAAAAATATGTCTAAGTTTCAAACCTATAGTGAGAAGTACAATGAATAAAATCTTGCACAATGAATAAAGGAATTTGCCGATATACAACAAAAACTATTCTGATGAGTGAAACAAACCTATTTCTCCAAAGTATTTATGATGTGCCGGTTGTCATATAATAACATTATAATTAAAAGACAGTCCGGAATAAAAATTCTTTAGTACAAAATTTTGAAATAAGGAACTTCAATTTCCAATCAAACTATGTACTATGCCGATCTCATCATTTGACAGAACGCAAATCTTTTCAATGGCTATCTATGCCAAGCTCTTCCCAATGTTTATGCTTTCTGTGTGCTAGAATGTAACTAACAGTCTCTTCTTATTCCAAGCCTCAAACTTGTAAATATTTGTTTCTTATAACAAACAGAACTAAGTTGAATGATGGAGACGCAACGCATTCAATGGACTTAGATTTTTATATGAATTCAAATTGAACTCAAGAGGATAAAATAAATCTATCTAACATTGTAAAGTAATTAAAATATAAGAAATTAAACATTAACGACTAATTTAAGGTTATATTATTTTCCAAAATTCGACAAAACTACTAAATAGATATTATTACTCGTTAATAGTAAAAATCGGTAAAGTAATCTATGGCTTAGAGGCTGTAAACGGCCCTTACCGCGTCTCAACTGAGACCTTGCGAACCATTCTAAAGATTGGTGCACATTGTAGGTGGTCAGCCCAACGAATGATTTTACACACAACCGCATTTTATGTCATCCGGTGGCATGTTAATTTTTGGTCAGCGGCGAGAATCGAACTCGAGACCGCGGTGTGATGAGAAACTCTCTTAACCATTAAGCTACGACCGGTAAAAATCGGTACACTCAAGTAAAAATCGATTCTCACAGTTTAATAATCACAAAAAAATAATCTTACAATTTGTAAAAGATTATTCAAACTCATACATTTACCTAAGAAACACAAAACAACGTGAAGACACCCTAAGGTTAGCAAATATCGCATAAATAAACGACTGAATAAACGAATTATGTACATTATATATGTTGGAAATAATATTTGAATCAAAAATTTGTAAAACAAACTTACCTGATTGTAGTAATACTATAACTTTCATAGCAACATACTCATATCTATCTACCTTTAATCGCCTTAGATGCTCTGTTAAATTAAGCATACGTTCAATACATGACTTTACAAAAAAAATAGAAAGAGCGCACAATAAGATTAATGATCATTATATAAAGTAAATATACATTTTCAATTACCTGTAAACCACTTGATCTTGCTTGTTGTAATGTAATCGATTTGCCTAACGATATTCTAATCTCACCAGGAGTGGACATTGATCGAAAACAACATGAAAATAATAATAATTCACACCATGAATTTATAAGTAAACATATTTGATCATCAATCTATAAAAAACAAAATAAATTAATACACACACTCATAAGTTTCTAATCGAACATACCGATATATTTTTAAATAGGGGTAAACTTTTACACCATTTCACTATTTTATACAATCGATGATCAGCTACATTACATAAATTTGCAATTAAATCAGGATTATCACTTTTTGATAATCCGGCACTAGCTAATAAAGGATTCGATGCAACATTTGTTGATTGATTCGACGGAGCTGGTTGATTTAGACGAGACAACTCAGCATCATTGTAATGCCACAAATGTTCAACATCCATAATGTCCTATACCAAACGAAACAAAAATAAAATAAATTAGAAAAAAATTGTTTTTGATTAGATTTATAAGATCAACTTACTTGCAAAAGTGGTGGAATTTCTAGTTTAACACTACTATTAAATGTCGATGTACTTGAACTCGATTCAGGTGTTTCAACTTTTAATAATCCATTAGTGGAAAGTCTTTGACTATAATACATATTAGCTGATGATTCGGAACTAACCGATGGACTTAACATTGATCCGGGTAATGTATATGAACATTGGTAGGTGGATCGTCCACCACGTGTCCGATCTTCACGGATCGCTTCTAATTTCATACCCTTTTGCAAACATTTTTCAAATCGGCATGCCGGACATTTCTTTCGTGTTGCTATTGTAACAGGACATGCTGCCCCTCGCAAACATACATAATTTTTTCTATTTTGAACAGTACGCTTAAAAAACCCTTTGCACGATTCACACGAAAAAATACCATAATGGAAACCAGATATTTTATCACCACATATTGGACACGGACTATTTATTAGTTGTTGCCGTGATATTCCTGGCGAAGGAATTGCCTCGCCTTCTAATACACCTTCTTCTTTTGGTTGTAAAAATTTCGATGATGTACTTTGTTCATTATCTAACATCGGACGGTATAGCAGTGAATGATGTGCAGGTGAATTTGTCAGACCAGCTTGGGCAGCATTTGGTGGCGGTCCATATAAATAGTGACGGCTTTGTATGGGGGAATGTGTTGGACTAAATTCGGAACTATATGAATAACAACTACTATGTGACGCATCACTATTATTTCGACTCAGCGATGGAGTGTACGGAGTATGTCGAGATGTTAATGGTGATTGAGAAGGTGAACTATGTGTGTAAACAGAATGTATTGCGGAATCCGGACTTGGATTGGCTGGAAGTAAATTTGATTTAGATCTAGCTAGTAATGGAGAACTAATTACATCATGAACACCAGTTTCATTTTTTAAATTAATATACTCCGGAAATTTTTTACTATTTAAATTTAAATATGTTGTTGCAGTTGACGAGGTTGCTGTTAAATTCGATGAGCTATTGGTGTCTAAAAATTCAGGCTTAAATTCTTTTGGCAATTGTTGTAAATTAATTGGTTCGTCAGTTGTAACTGCAGTTGTTGACGTTGTTTGAATTGTGGCGGCAGATAAATTACTCGCTTCACCATTTTCTACAACCATCATATTGCTATCCTCATTTTCCGATAGTTCACCCTCCCAACTCATCGGTCGAGGCATATTTTTATTACGATTTTCTCGCATTCCAACATTGCTATTTGAATTATTCTCAATATTTGTCAATTCGGTATCAGATTCATCTGATTCTTCCATTTTTGGCACAGAAATTCTAATTCCACCATTTTCAAAAAAATGAGTTGTCCCACCATTTGTTAATATTGTTCCATTTGCCTGAGTAATCTGGGACTGTGTTCCATTATCATCACTGCAATTAATACTTGTTACGGACACGTTACCTCGCGAAATAGGAGGACAACCACTGCTAGCGACGCAGTTATTACTGCCACCACTACTACTGCTACTACCCGTAGTGGCCATAGTATTATTTATCAATAATTTGGAATTATTATATATTTTCTAATATAATTGGATTAATTCAAGGTCTTTTATCATTTTCAATTTGCTCTGAAATTAAAGGAGAGAGAAAATACAATAAAAAATTAATCATTTCAATGAATCACACTTATATGCTTACATTTATTTTAAAGTAAAAAAAACGTATATAAATATAATATAACATATATAAATGCTTAAAAACTACAATTCACCGGAAATAACAAAATATTATTCGCGAAATACATTTTATACACACATTTCTTGATAGAGAAGGTAAAAATTGTATTATGGAAATGAGATTTTAATGTGATGTTGTTATAACTTGAAATAATGGATTGTCGGTTGTATGTGTTTTTGGCTAAACGGTTACCACAAATCATTAGCTCATATTTAGAACGAATATGTCATATAATATAAATGTATAGTATATAAAAATTATTAGCTTATTTCTTCGATACTGAAGATTAAGCGGTGTTTAATACACCGAATCCTTTGAATTTAATACAATTGCATCGTGATTATTAATTTATACTTGTTATAGCTATCGTAGCTGTTTCGGATATCGAGAACAACATTCTAGGAATCAGAAAAGTTTTATCCTAAAGATAATTTTAGATAGAAAACAGAATTTTTTTTTTGTTACGAATCTTAAATAAATTAAATACTTAAAAATATAAAGAATGGCTAAAATAGAAAAAAAACACCTAAGCTTGAATAAAACTCACTCATACTTATCGAGCTAAGACTAGCTAAGACCAGCTAAGACCAAAAAAAAAGGATTGGATTACTAAAAAGGAGTTTTAAGATTTAACATAACAGACCAATTGAATCAAAAAAATTATTTTAAATTTTGTTGGCATTTAGAATACTTCCAAATTATTTGAGGTTTGCTCAATGATTTCTTTCAGTTATTAGCTATCTTGTCCAAAATATTTCTAATACAGACCTAAAAATCAATCCAACTAGACTGGAATAACCACCCGATCTAGTAGGATCATTTATACCGATCTTTATAATACCAGAGTCATTCAATAAGTTCGTAGGATGACACATAGATGGCGTTACTAGATTTTTTTGCATATGATTTTTATTTAGTATTAACCTTCAAACGATACGAGTATAAATTTGACAGCAATCTAACTATTGATTCGTTATACCTTTTTGTGTGAAGCAACTTTTGTTTTTGAAAAAAAAAAAATGGAAAAAAGTGAATTTCGGCTTTTAATAAAGCATTGCTTTTTGATGAAAAAAATACAGTAGAAACCAAACTATTAAACATTATCCAAACTCTGATCCATCGATACAAATGGTGGAGAAGTGGTTTGCTGAAAGACATCAGATGGTAATGTTTTTACCATTTTACACGAACATTTAGATATGCAAAAGCTCTGCGCAAATTGGATACCGCGTGAGTTCACAGTCGACCAAAAACATCGAATCGATGCTTCAGGGGAGCATTTGGCGCTGTTACACCGCAATAAAATAGAATTCGTCGATATGTGACAATGGACGAGACATGACTTTACAATTACACACCAGAATTTAAAACACCGTGTCGCAGATCGATGAAAACGTACTATAAAAGTGGTTCGAAATTCGCTATACTCGTTGTATCGCACTCGAAGGCAACTATGTTGAATAATAAAATCGAGTTTTGTTAAAATTTTGTTTTTTCTTACTTATCCTACAGACTTATTGAATGACCTGTTAGATGGTTAAATTAAAAGTCAATAAAGAATCAATTGTATCCGGCTAATCTGCAACAGTTTAAGATAATAGTGTGATCGTTAACTGTTCGTAGACATTGGATGGTATATTAACTATATTATATACTAGAATTAGATTGATAGCTTTTATTTTATGGGAAAACCAGTAAAAATTAACATTACATATAAAGTTGATCTAGGTATAATAGAAACCTTTATAACATTATGTTTACTGCTTGTATGCAACAAACATAGTATTGTTTATCCACTACAATCTAAATTTAACACATCTAGTAAATGTAATGTATGTATGTACTTCTTTTCCTAAAAAATAAGTCAAAGTTGGTTGTATATTAGTCAACTTTCATTGCCTTTAATTGAACTAGTAAAATGGTTGAAATAGCGATAACACAGATTAAACCGAGGTTAATGGCCAAAACAAAAATGTGTCTCGAAATAGAAGCATCTACTATAGAAGTTTAATCGAATTTTTAGACAATCAATTAAATTACATTGTGAAAATATCCTTGTTATATTTTACTGTAACATAATCACCTAGTCAAGAAATGTTGAACACAAGTTAGGAAGATTGAAAAGTTTACGTCCGATTGAAGGTTAGCGTTAACAATAGATAGAGTAGACAAATAATTAAAAAATGAAATTAAATTCATTTAAAAAACCAACCAGTTCATTTGCAAAATTGAAGTCAAGTAACTTAACAATAAATAAGATTAACACAAAATCTCATCTTCAAGAATGTTATTTCTAATCAAATCTCAAACACAAGTAAAACAAATTAAGTTTGATTTTGCTCTTCATCCTCATCATAAAATGATACAAAATGCGACAAAAAGAATGTAGAACCTGTTTTCAATTGCTAAAATTAGTTTAATTCAACAAGTTTAACTAAATAAAAAAAATACGTAGCATCCACCATCCAACGTTGTTACCTTACTAACTTCTTTCTTTATTAGCAAATTTATAACAAATTATTCATACCATGAATGAATCATTATTAACTATATTCAGATTTGTATTCATGATTTTGATTAATAATTAATCAAAATCCTTAATCACATGAAAATTGCCACAATTATAAGTAGATGTACAGTTAAAATTTGTATAATATTGTATAAATATTCAACAAAATGTCAAATAATTTTTTTATATCACGTGATATATATATATATATATATATATATATATATATATATATATATATATATAAATATATATATATATATATATATATATATATATATATATATATATATATATATATATATATATATATATAAATATATATATATATATATATATATATATATATATATATATATATATATATATATATATATATATATATATATATGTATATATATATATATATATATATATATATATAACGACCTTCAGATATGTTGAATTTTGTACGCAACGACCTTGCATGTGCGTCATATTTACATAAAAATAAATATAAAAACTAAAGTATGTATAATAAAAGTCGTGTTTACGTACATTGTACACAATAAATCTATATATATATATATAAGTTTCGCAACAATACAATGGTACTTGTATTTATATTTGTAATTGAATATAACACTACGTATACAATCATAAATAATTACAGGGTTACACATAAACCGTATAAATAATATTTGTTTTTCAAATAACTTGAGATTTCATTGCTCTCTAATGTGTATCACGACGTTGTGCAAAAAATTAATGAATGTATTGTTTGTACTTTTACCATTCAATTCCATTTTAGAGTATTACACAGTCAAAAAGCTAAAGTTTAATTGAAATTTCAAAACAGCTGTTCAATAAAAATATATACGAGTAAAATACATCAAACCATTTTAAAGTCTTGCTTGCTATAGTGGTAGATAAATGTATATTTAACATTTTGTATTCTATTATACTTTACGTTTACAGTTTTAAATAAAAGTTCATTTATTACATGTGTTTGTGTATAATTTAATTCAGTGCTAGCCGCAGCTTAGCTTGAAAAACACGAATAACAAAAATCAATCGCATTATATACATACATACATACCCTACTACTACTTACACACGTGTATACAAGAATAAAACAACCAAAACACGTAGGTGTCAACTTTAGCAAGCCAGCAAAGATAAAAGAATTAACATGTAGTATTATTTATTTCAATTACACACAACATGATAAAGTTGTATTGAACAATTTTGATATCTTAGAAATACATAAAAGCATACTTGTGCAAATACAACTGTAAATCTATAACTATAGTGGGAGTTCAATATTTTAGTACATATCTTTCACACAATTGAGCACGGTAACATAATTTGATAATAAGCTGGTTACAAATGCATGTATATGTAATACATATAATAATATATATGTTTGTTTTCTTAATGTATTACACACAAAGTAACGGTTATACAGTTCATATAAATTATGATATCCAAACATCCTTTGCAATACTATTAACATGTAATTCTTAATTATTCTTGCGATATCATATAATTTATATTGGTGTTTGAACAAATGACCTTCATGATACAGCAATTCTACAAGATAGAATTAAATTTCACCGTTAGTATGTTGATGTATAATATATATATATATATATATATATATATATATATATATATATATATATATATATATATATATATATATATATATATATATATATATTTTCTTCCAATACATATACATAAACTCAAAGTTTACTTGGAAATTCTGTAGTTTTTTGTATTGTAATCTTCCCTAGTGTAACCCAAACATGAATAATTTTATTATTTGTATGTTTTTGTTGACAAAACAAAATTGTGATGCATTACTGTTATTTATTCTATGCATTAAATAAATTCAAGGCTATAGCTATATGAAACCGTTGAACGCGAATACCATAAAAGCATGATCTTTTTAATATATTTTGATACATAATCCTGTTAACGAATTAGGTTACATTGTATCGAAGTGGTAGTTAGTAGTAACAAATAAGCTCTCTGGTCACATGTCATTTGAACATTACCTTCTATAAATGGGGATATAGTTTCATAAGATGTTCCATTTCCACTATATTGAATGCAGCTTCACACTTCAGCCCTTATCAGTCATTTTTCTAGCCCATTCTCTTTAATACATTTTAGTATTTTATCCTTTATTATAAATAAGAAAAATGAAAGAAAAATATTAGTACTATCTTTAAAAAAAAAATATTTAATTATTTAATAATATATTTTCATCAGAATGAATGAAATATAGTATAACTAGGTCAAAACTCTTTAAATGAAGAAAGAAAAGACACCATTAGTATCAATATCGAATTTTGCGAAAAACTATAATGTTTTACAAACATTTCCTATGGAAATTCTTAATTGCTTTTTCAAACACAGAAAATGATTAATGATATCGTGACGTCACTGAAAATTTGTCAACAAACACTATAAACCAATAACAACAGACATTTGTAAATGCAAAGTATAAATAGTAGTTAGTGAGGTTAAGTACATCTACAAAGAATTTCAAAACGAGTACAGATGGACCAGATGGATGACTGTAACTAGTTCACCTTAATATTTAAATTTGTATTATCACATGCCAGTGGTTTACGCTCTGAATCAATATATTAATATTTATCGGTCGTCAAGGAAAATTATGACGTCAATTGTATCATATCTTAAAGACATGGACATTCAATACGGAGAATTTTTTTATGGAAATAGTATCTATTAGATTTTCTGATAAATTTTTGTCGACTTCGATATAATGGCAGTGCGCTTGAGTTTACTCGTTTTTGTTAATATTTTGTGCTCTTAAATCCGCAACATTTCAGTGTAAGATAAATTTATTGATATTTTATTGTCCACCTAAGAAGAACCTGTGCTTCGTTTAGTTTGCCAAAGTGAATTACTCTGATAAGCATGAAAACTGAGAGCATTAATTTTATGACTGGGAAGTTCTTCCACTTAGGATAAATAAATAAACAATGCGTCGATATTAAACTTTGTTCATACCATTCATAGTTCATTTATTTTGTTATATTGACTTTTATTTAAAGATTTAACATGATCTACCAGTATTTCCATGTACCATGACAAACTGTTAATGATGCATAATCCTGATTTTACCTCATTTTTTAACAATCATAACTTGAATTTAATTAAGCAGACGAGTAAAAATTTAAAATTAATGTTACATAAATTTAATTTAAATATGGGAGTCGATAAAATTATTCTTAAATTTGAGAAATATTACATGAATTTTTCTTGTCGAAAAAAACCAATTAACAGCTCACATATGATTCAAACTTCTTTGGAAGTTCGTGGATTGCACGAAAAACACGATGATATCCATTATATCGATGTTTCTCGACGATAACATTACTGAAAACTTTTTAGAATAATTCTAATTTGATCGTCGAGTATTTTGAAGATGTTTATGTAAATATGTAATCTCAACCTCTCTCAAAGAATGCTTTATACCCTTAATATGATTATCAGAATATCACCTCACCTCACTCGTCATCATGACATGCATTGTCACTCGAGTGATATTTTGGTATTATTATTCTCGCCTTTTTGATACGTTAATACTATAACATATTTTTGAAATGTAATGTTAATAGATGTTATCCTTTTGTTTCCTCACATATTTGACATTTTAATATTGTTTTGCTTTAGTATGATAAATAAAATGTAGGTGACTCAAAGTGACATAATACTCGCTCACCATGACAATCATAATACCAAAATTTGAATTGCAGTTACGTCGCGTCACTCGGTGACACGTAGATGAGAAACCTAATAGAGGCATTTAGTAGCACAGTGGCCAGAAAATTGATGATTGCATTTTTGAATATATAAAGAAAAACTTTATATTCAATAGTTCACTTATTGTATTCTTAAGTAGAGATATTGTATTCTTAAAAGTACACAGCACTACCAACATTTAAAATGTATAAAATTTAACTTAACTCTACTAACCAAGAGAAGCAGTAAATAAATTATCTGAATCTTGTTACAATAGCTGATTTTCAAGATATACCAAGTGATCCAGAGCGCACTATATTTTCCCACTATATTAGTAGAGCCTACTATATTTATGATCAGGAGCCCACTATATTATTTATGCAAACAGAACCACTTAGTTTGATTTTGGATCAAAATGGCTTGTATCGAAAAAGTATCTAATCCGGATAAATTGATGTTATAAAATTCGACTTACACTTTTTTTTCTTCTACTATTTGCAAAGGCGAATCCAGTCTGGACCATAGGACAATGGTTCTCTTAAAAATATTGCCCTTCTAAGTACAAAAAAGGACTTTAAACTACTGTTGAAGAAAACAGTGATATTATATTAATAAAGGGTTTTCCAATAAGAGGTTTCATTTTGAATTGTCTGCTATTTGGGCATCTATCAATTTTGAATCTGTCATCTTTTGACATTTGACAAGTAACTATACACGCTTTAACAACGCATTGAAATTGTTAAAATTCACTACAAAAATGGTGAAAATTTTGCTGTCACAGTTCACAAAACCAAAGCAATATTTGGCCGTCGTGAAACACCATCTCACCTGGCAATTGTGAAATTGGTAGAAAAATTTAAGCTATTGATACAAGTTAGTGATGTGAAGGATCGAAACCGTTTACATCGCTCAAGAACAACTGAGAATATTGTTGCTGTAGCCCGTAGTGTTGTTAAAAACTCAGGTTTGTCGAGTCCTCGTCGATCTTTGAAATTAGACAATCCACAAACGACATTACATTTTATATTGCATAGACTTAGGCCTTAAGGCCTTGAGAGGTCAGTTAACACATGAAACACACGGTTGAACACCATTAACGTTGAATCCTTGCTGTTTGGGTCAAAATGATTGGATCAAATTGATGCATTTGGGATTAATGATTCGGATTTTCATCAAAAAATCAACTTTAGTGATGAGATCCATTTCCTCTTCGGAAGCTTTAACGTAGCTAAAGCTTCCGAGGAGGAGAAGCAGAACTGTCGCGGGACTCAGAAAATACAAAATTATTGTTAAAAAGTCTCTCTATCTTCAACGTGTCACTATTTGGTGTGGTTTTTGGACTTTCAGTGTGATTGATCTTACTTTTTCGAAAATGAGGCTGGTGAAACTGTTACGGTGAATGGATTATGCTACCGAGCTATGATTAATATTTTTTTATGACCGAAATTGCAAAATATTGATGTGGACGACGTTCAATTTCCGCAAGTGCCACACAATCAACGAAACTATCGGAATTTAACAAGAAAAGTTTACTGACCGTGTTATTTCTCGAAGAGGTGATCACAATTGGCCACCGTGATCTTGTGATTTAATACCTTTAGACTTTTTCTTTGGAGTCACGTGAAAGATAAGGTCTATGTCTAAGCTTCACAATCGATTCAAGACCTTAAAGATAGAATTCGTGAAGTTGTCGAGGACAAATAGTCGGTTATGTTTTTGCAAGCGTAGCCATGGCGGACATTTGGATGATATCGTTTTCAAATGTTAATGGCTACCTTCCTCTATAAAATGAAATAAACATTCATTGATTTCTTTAAAAAATACTCGTTTTGTTAAATATCAAAATTAAAACCTGTTATTGGAAAATCTTTCAGAATAAAACAATATAGTGCACAGTGGCAAATCCAACACAAACCATATTAGATTGGAATTTTGGCTTCTTACAATGCGATCTTCTGTAAAGCACTTTAAAATAAATAACGTCATTTTATTCAACCACTTTATTGTGAAAAGCTTCGGCATTGGAAAAAACCGGTTACCTAATATATAAATACATATAAACTTCTTTTGGTTTATTTGAAAATATTCGTTAAATGTTAACTACAGAACAGTGGCCATGCCATCCTTAAACTTATTCGAAATAGAACTCCAAAACGAACTGATTGATTAGGGGTTTAATTAAACTTTCGACATAAGGGCGGTTTGCAATAAACGTAGTGCGGGTTTATGTGTCGCGCAGTGGTTAAATCTGCGTCAATTGGAGCGGAAGGTGCCGAGTTTGAATCCCGAAAGGGACCGATGCGAATGAATTTTTTACCATCTGAATACGATCAGTGATGTGAATGAAAACATCGATCTACCATCGATAACCCATCTACCATACTATAGGCCGGCATGGAGCTATGCAATGTGCAGGTAGATCGTAGATCGGACTTATAACCTAACGTCCTCGATTTGTTTGATTAAACTTTGCTGTGTAATGGCATAAAGAAGGACGTAAAAAAGCGAACCGCAAAAGAGTTGGATTGCAAAAACAGACAGACAAGAGTTTATGTGTATAATGGACATGCACTTGACAACTATGAAGAATATTTGTTTTAGGTGATGGATCTTTTTACACCTGAACATAAGTTCAAACAGTATATTATAAATATTTAATATTGATTAAATAGCATTGAAACCGAGGACTATCGATCGATTGTTTTAATAATTTCTGTATCACTTCACATATACGTTTAATACCATCCACAATAATGTATCACTATACATCCAATAAACTTAAACTAACAAGTTTTTGATGATTGTTTATATACGTAATTTGATAATTTGAAAGAGATAATTTTGAAATACTACTACAAAAAAAGTGAAACTATCATCATAATGAATACAAGTGTGTATAAAATATTATACTCAATGGCGATTAACACAACATAAAATGTTAAGCGCACTTGGTTACATAATTAAACCACAACTGATGTGCTTTGTCGTAGAAAATATTTTTGACCAATATAATTTTTGATCTAACCGATTTATCATATTTAAAGAAATTTTGATTAAATGTTTTTTTGCAATTTTTATTTCTCGAATATGTAATTGTGGTTGGAATGTTGTAAAAACAAGTAAAAAAACTACAATAATTATAAGTAAAAACTAATTTTTAAAAACCAGTCATTGGAAGTAGAAATGAATATAAAAACATTCTCATTATTTAGAAAAATAATAATCATTGAAAGTAAATAAAATGTACTGTAAGAAAATTTTGTTTTCTTATAACGCAATTCTTATTGTAAACCAGAATTTAGGCCGTGCAGATTTATTTTCTTATATATGTATTAAGATGTTTATCATACTATTATCCTTCTAGTTGATTTTTTTTGTGTAACTTAGTCATTGCATAATTTTATTAGTGTATGATTCATAGATTTAGCTCGATTATTTCCGATGATTCAATATAAACAATAGATATACAAAATAATATGCTGAAGATATATTCATATAAGTTTTTTTGCGCTTATTTCTAGTTTGACAACTTTAGACGAATAGGGGACTTGGTAGTATGTCGTTTGCTTTGAAAGCAAGTTATTCTAATATATTAAAATAGAAACAAAAAAAACATACAAACTCTGTTGAATATTGACTAATCAGATTAAATTTTTTTTTTTTGTGAAGAAACCAACTCTCATTTAGTGAATTATTGGAATTCAATTTAGTTTGCCAATCTAATCGACACTATTGTTATGTTTCTCTCGAAGAAAAACTACCTTGAAATTTATTAATTAGGTGTAAGGTGTGGTTTTAAATAAATAAAATTGTTTAAAAATTCCTGCAACTAGTCGACATTCAAATCTGCAAAAAATAATAATAATGAATTACAGCTTAGGTCCAATTCAGAACATTACAGCGTGGCGAAGTTGTACGATAGTAGTTCATTTAATCTTAATAAATTATTACTTCCACTTTACAACCTATAGCATTCAAACAGCGCTTAATTTTACAAGGGAATCAAATTAACAATCGCGACGAATAATTATTAGTTACAAGATAAAGAAATTTACATCTTCGATCAAGTTCGAACAAATAGGAAAAATATCAACTATCCAATTAGTTCAAATGAGTATAACCTGTTTTATGCATTTTATTCTGATTTGTATTATATACTTGCAAAATATTGCGATTATCTCACAAATAAAACATTAATGTTGACTTTATATTCAACATTAATGTTTTATGTTGAATATAAAGACACTAATCAAAATTAAAAAGCATCGATAATTATACAATTATTGTAATTATTGTAAAATTTATTTATTTTTGTGATTAATCAATTCGATTTTATTTATATCTTTATCTGATATAAAATCCTAACTCTTATGAAATTCAATAGTCGTCTCGGTAGAAAACTGGTTAAATAAACACTCATCGGACAAATTAAACTCTTAATAATGAAAGTAATTTTTGAACTCTATAATTATGCAGTGACTTTACTTCTTTAAATTGTTTTTCATAAAAATAATAATCAATGGCTTAAAGGCCGTAAACGGCTCTAACCGCGTCTCAACTTAGACCTTACGAACGATTTATACGTATTGTTGTACATTGTAGCAGCCCAACGAATGCTTTTACACACAATCGCTTTTTATGTCATCCGGTGCATGTTAATTTTTGGTCAACCCGGCGTGATGAGAAACTCTCTTAACCATTAAACTACAACCAGCAATTTAGTATTTTAAAACTACTATACGCGCCACTAGTACAAAAGGATATAGATTTAAGCAATTTGTGAAAATATAGTGAATTTATCGGTTGATGAATGCCAACGTATTCCAAGAGTTTGAATCCATTCACCCCATCAATGCTAACAACGTTCTGGTTGAATTTAGATGTAACATCGTTGATTATCTCGTGACACTTCTTGCTTAATCCCAGGACCATAGGATAATTTCTGTTGCCGAACAAGTGAGTTTGCTTCAGTCAGTAAATCATCAACGTAGGCAATACTTCTCTATTACATTAATAGTTGCTGGGAAGGTTTCTTTATGTTGAAGAGCTAACTGTTGTTGTCATCATAGTAGCAATAAATGGAACAGAAGATTTGTGAAACGAGGTTCAATCGTAGAATCTCGCCAGAAAATCAATTGAAGTTTATGCTCTTCTTGGTGTACTTTAATTTGCTGATACATCTTGGCAATATCGGAGTGTGCCTTAAATCGGATAAAAATGGAGTGCAAATCATTATGTATCACCATCATAAGGTTTAATAATCCACTCGAGATTGTCGATAACACGTAATTTTGTTGTAGAACTTTCAGGTTTCACAATACAATGATGTGGTAGAATATTGGTTGACCTAACCTCGTGTACTCATTGATATATCTTGAATATTCTGAAAATAAACTTCGTGATTTGTGGAGACGTCTTTCAAGATCAAAAAATCTACGAGCAAATAAACCTTTTAAGTCAGCTAGTGTTGATGGATCCTTCAAAAAGTTAGCTTTTACAATGAATCGTCTTTCGTTGTCTCGTGGTTTGAAAGAATGAGGCACGTTTTTTTCACAAAATTTTTCAAATTGATAACAACAATGTCGCGATGACAACCTTCTAGATATAATCCAACCAAGTATAAAGTATTTTGGAGTAAAGGTAGATTGTCATTTAACTTAACTAGTCTCACAGAAAGTACTTATTGAATGAATACGGGAAGGAAACACTAACAATTCAATTTTATGAATAGATGCATCTTGTTGTTTTTAGAAGAACATGAACATCGTGGTAGAAAATGTGTAACTTGTGATTTTCAATTGTCAAACTACCACATCCAATAACCGGTTGTAACAATCAAGTACTTTAATGCAGTGGCCAAATAGACAAATGATAGTCAAGTTATCTTACAATTGGCTGCAGTAAGTGATGAAGTTATTATATGGTTTTTCGTCTGTGGTTCTGCCTTCGAATATATAGAACCCTAGTCAGTTGTGCTTTTGTGGAGCAGCGAATGCTGTGTTGGTTTTCATAGTTTTCTGTAACAATTTACATAAACTATTGATTTACTGTTTTATAGTATCTCATTATATATTTTTACTGTCTTATCGACCAAATGGTGCTGTTTAAAACTATATTAATTTAAGTACAAGGTATCGGGTTCGATAGGGAAGAGATGAAAAAAGATTTTCCATCATCTGACAAGATTATTGTAAATTATAACTAACTGCTGCAGTTCAGAACTAATGGGCTATCATTCATTCCAATGTCATGGAAAAGAGTATAGTGAGTGACAAACAAATGAAAATTTCATTTTAATGTGATAATTAGTTTCGAAAATACATTTATTTTAAAATTAAATGTTTTCCTTAATTTACCTAAACATGAGATCACCGTCAGAACATAAGTCAATTCTGAAAAAAATAATAAATAACACGGATGGTGCTAGCTTACAATACGGAAATAATACTACTAAAAATCTACTTTCTTAGCAGCTTTAATATTGATACATTTTATTAGAAAGGACGACAGATGTAGTTCGGATTTTCAAACACATGCTGTAGAGAATGTAAATTTTATAGAATTTTTTCTTAAATTGTTATTTCATATATAATATAATATTGGATCCCAATCAGATAAATATGCGTTTATGATTATAGTTATTGTCATCTAGACAAATTTAACCTTAATAAAGCTGATAGAATAATTATCACAAACAGCATAGCAAAAGTATTCAAATAAGTAGTAGCTTTGCTAATTCTACGCAAGTTAAGTATAAAGTAAGACTCACCTACACGTATTGGTTTGAATGAATAAGATATTTAATATTTAAATAAATAATATTTGCTTATACTACAACAGTACATACTATATTTTAAAATAAATAATCTAAACATTCTTAACACACATTCTAATCTATTATGACCTTTAGTTTTTCATTGCTTAATCAGATCGAAACTGAAATTATTGAATTAAATAATATTATTCAACATATATATTTAAAATGATTAACAGATACCTAAATTGATTTTAGATGGTATGCCATGAATATGAGGCTTAGTAGATATATCCGGTAGAGTGGCAATAATTGTATTATTTTAAATATAATCCATTTAAAGTTTCGACATTTTAAAGTTTTGAAGAGTGATCATTAAATTAGTACTAAAAGATTATTTCAAATATTTTTAAATAATAAACTTATTCTCAAAATTGTTCAAGTCACTCGAAACAAAATTGGCCGAAAGGAAGGGAAAAATTTTTTAAGCATAGTGTTCAATATTATATTCAATACAAGAGGTTCAATTAATTATTATTATTAAAATTTAAGATATTTGAAGAGTAACCAATATTAAATTTCTTTTCTTTTTTTCAAATACATTTCTGATGTTCAAACCACTGCTTCAAGTTGACTGCATCACACTGGCTTATAATTGTTGTTTGTCAAGTTTGCTAAAATTATTATTTAGAAGAATGAACGTAAATAAGGATTATCACTTATTTCAAAATACATTGAATCAATTGAGGTTATAGTTACATTGAATCAATTGAGGTTTAATTACATACCATTTTTTTTTAAATTTGCTTAGGTGCTAATAATATTGTATATTCTTTTATTCAAAAGCTATTCGTATTCAATATTTGTTTTAGAACTGGCGATTTCAAACCGAACCATGATTATATCCAGTGGTTTACTTAATTTGTTTACATCAATTTTATTTTTCGAGTTAAGTATAATTCCGACATTTCACTAACACCAACACAACTGCTCAGGTATACAAAAAGAAGAAACTACAAGAGTACACAATTTCAATGAAAATACTATAAGATTTTGTTAAAAATATTCTAAGTAACATAAACTAATTGAGCACAATCTTATTGTTTTCCCAAATATTCAGCTTAAAGATACGAGGGCGAAATGAGAAGTCTGGTAAAACTGAAACAAGGAATAATCAAAAAAAACATTATTTTTCAACGTAGTCGAATTTTAGCTCGATACAGTAAGTCTAACCCTTCAAAATAGGCGTTTGTTGCATCGATGATCCCTTGATAATCATTAGAGCAGAATCTCTTTCCACCGAGCCATTTCTATAAGTTCGAAAACAGGAAATAGACACAGGGGGCTAAGTCTGGAGAATATGGCGAATGTGGGAACAATTCATGGATTTTGGCAATGGAAGTTACAATACTATGCATTGTATTGATGGTAGAGAACTTTTTTTTTAGGTAAATCTGGTTGTTTTTCTTTCAAAACGTTGTTGAAACGGTTCAATAAATTGCAATAATAATATAACAGTAAAACCCCACTGTTTAGACTGTTCTTTGGTCTCCGGTGTATAGTGATGGATCCATGTTTCATCCACAGTTATGAAACGACGCAAAAACTGTTTTTTATTTCGCTTGAACATCGCCAAACCTGTCTCTGAAGTTGTAACGCGTGTGCGTTTTTATCTATTGTAAGCTAACGCGGCACTCAACGCTCGGATAGCTGTTTCATATTCAAATGTTCCTGTAAACTCTGCGATCTTGCAATATCGTATAATAGATTTTGCCAACCGTTATTGGTGTGGTGAATTCATTTAGGCGTCCTAAACGTTTGGCATCAGTTGTGCGTGTACAACCACTACGAAAATCAGTAAAATACTTGTGAATCATTTTAATCGAAGAACAGTCACCATAATATTTATCAAACTTTGTTTTGGTTTGCGTAATGGGTTCTCCACGCAAAAAATAATGTTTAATTAACACACTACATTCGCTTTCTTCATCTTTGCAAAAACATAATGGGTAGTCTGTTTTCAATGGCTGTCAACACTGAACTAAATTACAGATCTATCTGAAAATTGTAATTTGGTCTAGTAACAGATGGTATTGACACAAGACACCTGGTATTGGCGATTGCGGCGCCCTCTGTTTTACCAGACTTCTCACTCCGCACTCATATATACACTTTAGCTTGTTCTCGATCGAAGAACCAATTATTGAAACATTTTTCTTCAAAAATTTAGTATAGCCAAAACGTATGATTTGTTATGATTGAACAAATGAAAAATTACCCGCCCATTTTATAACGTGACCATTTCCATTGTATTTCAAAGTGATAGAACAAATTTTAATGGCTTCGACGATACCATCCCATTAACATATTGGAAGAATTTTGTTTTGACATTTCCTTTAAATTTTGGAAATATGTGGTTTAAAGTTTAATTCGATATTCACGAAATTGATGGCGAACACAGTGCAATATGATGTATAATTCATCAATGACGGTAGCACAGTCTCACTTTAATTTAACAAACCCGATATAAATTTTCCTTCTAAGAAATGCGTTTCATAACATGAAATCTATCCAGTTGTTGAAGTGTTTTTGTTTTATTAACGTTCGAAATACCAATTCATCTGAGCTTACTTAAAAGAATGTTTATGGATTCAATGAGTAGAGTTCATAAAATATTTTAGAAACGCTTTGGTAATATGTAAGATAGTGTTGAGTAATAATAATTATCAAGTAAAGTGTTCGCCAGACATGGCGTTTAATGCATAACATGATGCACAATATAACCATCCGTTGTACTTCTATAAGCTTCTTTTTGAAGTTGCAGTTTACATAGATAAACATCAAAGCTTGGTAGGACGTGATAAAAAATACATTTTCTCTTGAGAGAGTTCATTGGTTTAGTATTTTAATTACCTGGATACCATATAAGATGCCAATAAACATACCAAATTCTTGATGAGATGGAACATGAAAACATCTGATGGAAAGCAATTCTGGGTTAAGTTCGTCGTAATATATAACTTTAATAGTTTAATAGTTTTACTGGCTGTTAGTAAGCTAACATTCATTAATATACTTCATCCAGTCTATTACTTCCTTTATTATATTCAGTTTGAAAGTAATTACAGTGATAAGACAGGCGGAAAGATTAAAAAAAATATATATATATATATATTGAAATTATCAACGACTGGATTAACAATAAGAAATGTGAGAAAATTTGAGAAGTGAGAAATTTATCTTCGAAAAATGGTGTTGGAATGGTACTCGCAGTCATTTGTTTGGCTAAGGAATAATAATCAGAGTAATATTAGCCGCGTTTCATGATACTATGTAATCCGGATTAAATCACATTTTCCATGCAAACCAATGACACATTTTGATCCAAATTTCATTTTGGATCAAAATGTGTCTTTGGTTTGCATGGAAAATGTGATTTGATCCGGATCACATAGTATCATGAAACGCGGCTATTATCAACGTGTGATTGACTTTTGTGTCAGAATGTTATGAAAAAGTTTAAATTATAAATTTTTAAAAATTAAATTATTCTTCGCATATTAAAATAGATCAGTATAAGTATAACAAACATATAAGTACGATGGGTCTACTTATATGTTTGTTGCAAAAGAAGATTGGGTACAATACTAAATGAAACTGACGATGATATCGAATATTAATCATATTTGAAGATATAGTTTGATGACAAAATAGATACAGTTTGATCGAGTGCGAAACTGAAGTTGGACAATCACAACCAACTTTTAACGCTTACAGTAAAACTGACAAACAAATTTGGAATGAAGACGCTACACACTTCATTATAAATGAGCTTATAGCTCAAAATAGGGTGTGTGGTTGACAAAATTAATTTAGATTATTAAATAAATAAATAAGATGAAAGGGCACTACTTCAAATGGGTGTATGTTTAAGTGCACCACTAATACATTAGAAAACTGTTCTCTGAATTTCCATCAAGAAGTTTTAGTAAATAAATAATCACCTTAAAGAACCAAGCTTTTCAGGGTTTAATAACACATTTCCGCCATAGGTATAATAACAACATTTACTTCAGTTCATTTATTGTGCACGTGATACATGGCAGTTCAAAACTGCATTTAAAAGTCCACCTTCAGTCAGGGTATAAATAAGTCAATGTTTAGGGCCCCAGATTTATGTTAGGTGAGGAAATGAAACAACTCGAAAAATGATTTTTTAGTAGAAGTTCCACAGCCAAACAAACGTTTCTTTTTCGCAGTTTCCTTTGAGACGTTCTACTTTATGCACGCTGATAGAACGTATGGCTAACACATTGGAACATTTCATTGCTCAATGGCAGTACTAACATAAAAGATGGATCGAACGAGTTCTGCACTTAGACAGGGAGTGTTCCACATCACCGTGAGATGAAATACTTTAAAATATAGAAATAAATGTTTGCCATTCACTACAATTATCCATTTTGGTGTAGTTTCGAAATTTCTTAATTCAAATTAAACTAATATTTTCAAATACATACGCGCAAAATCTCAGCATTACTCTATACTCCTCGATAAACTAGTTTTGCAAACGTACATAATACATACATTCATAAAAATAAAATTACAAAAGCTTATATTGGCAAAAATTAACTTTTCCACTTTATGCATCCATATTTATTTATTTATTTGTGTGTATTTATAAGTATGCATATGAATGTATTTATATATGTACACCATATACTTGTATACATTTGTTGTTCATTGTTTAAAAATGGCCTTCCAAGGTCACTAGTTATTATTTTCCATGTAAATGCGTATTATATCTTCGCTTTATTCGTTAATCGCTATAGTTGTACAAATTTTGGTTTTGAAAAACTTTGATTCATAACCCTTTTCTTGGCACATTATACGTACATTTTAAGTATTTTTTTTTATTGAAGTTTATAAAAAAACTGAATGTTATAAAAAAAAACTATTATTGTTCTGTTATATTATGTATACGAGTATATAAATGCTATGTTGCAATCAAAGTTCAATGAACGAAAAGTAATTTAATTATTATTGTAAAATTGGAAATAAAAAAAATAATGTTGCAACTTGCAAAATTTATTTTTAAAAAACGCGCATGTGTTACAATCAAACAGAGAAATAAAAATGTATATTTTGTCTAGTCGAAATATAATAATATATAAATTGTCATACTCACTCACCCTAACCTCATAATATTTTAAATTAAATTTTAAATAAATTTTTTTTTATTTAATTACAATGTTAGTACATTTTCGTATACAAGATAAGAGATGTTTTTTTATGGTGATAAAATCCAACATCTCTACACTAACCTATTCGATTAACAAATTTTCACTGCTAACACAAAGACACATTACATAAAATTTAACAAAAAAAATACCATGGGAATTTTTTAAACTTACACATTTTCATATCCAAAATCAAAATCAATAAATTCTTGCAACATAGCATTTAAAAAATATATAAACTGAAATACTCAGAAGAAGATAACCCTGAACGATTTTTTCTTATTTTTGTTAGTTTTGTGTTAAGTCAATCAAATAGTCATATTCAGCTTATGAATAGAAAGTCTCTAATCCATAGATATAGATTATGTTGGTAATATCACATGTATCTATATGCTTATATAGTACAAGCCAAGTGTATGTATTAGAAACCAATACAGAAATTTGTTATAAATATATGAAACATACAATAATGTTCAAAGGTGAAGCAATGCATAAACATTTACTATCAGCTGACACTATCAGGATACTTTTATGGGAAGCTTTTACAAACAGAAACAACAAATTTTTACTCAACCTTGTCATTTCTGATTAGAACAACAACAAAAATGTATATTAATAAAAATTTAAATTTTGTTGCAAATACGATAAAAATCTTATCAGTGTTTATATGATTAAAGGCTTAAATTAATAATAAGTATGCCAAATAATATCGAGTGTTTACAGTAACATGAGTCAATTTGACAAATTAATAAAATAAAATACAATAAACTGCATATTTTATGCCTGTGTAAATTTTAAGGCGTTCTCTACTTTAAAGCTTATCTCTACTTTAATAAGCCATGGATTGATGTCAATTCCATTAAAAGCTTGAATTTAGAATGGACGTCAACATGCAGGAAAAACTGTAAGGTCACCGTACTCAGTGGTTCAACGGCCACTTGTCCACTATTTAAGACCAACAACCTATCTAAATCCGGCCGAATTTTTTGACTAGTGAAGAAAATAAGAGATGTGTTTCGTTAACTTTCATTAAATATTATATCTTGATTAGTTGTTAAAACAACCTATGTACTCATAATATAAATCAACTGTCTCTAGATCAAAAATAAAAAGCTTACACCCCAATTCCCTTATAATACAAATTTATAGATGAAGTGACACGACAACTGTCACGGCGAATTAAGTGACACGACTAAGGGAATCGGGGTGTTAATTGTGAAGCAAATTGTAAAGGTTTAAATTTATTGTTCTTTGTTTTATCATGTCAAGAAATTTGGAACACAAGACAGGATGGACATGTTAGGAATTTGTAAAAATACTGGAAATGTTTTATCACTCATAAAATAATTTGTTCAATTTACTAAGTCTAGTTAGTATACTGTTTGTTTGTGTTTATCGCTATTATCTCTTTTGATGCAACCCACTCTCATTCAAACATGCCTACCTTTCGATAAAATAGTGCAAAATATTTTACTTGTAACTATCATTTTAGGTTATTGTCACTAGAATTCGTTCATGAACTCCTTTATTGTAACAATATTGCTAACAATCGCAGATAAATTGACTATGTTTTGTTATTTTTGCTATTCTATCATTCATTATCATTGAAGAAGTGATTTAAAACAAAACTCTCATAAAAGTTTATAAACCCACCTCTAAATAAAGAAAATTGCTTACTCTCAAATCTTACTTGTAAAGAATAAAATAAACAGTAATTTTAATTTTTTTATAGAGTTGTAAGTAGTATCAACTATGGCATACTACTATGACATGTATCACAAAATGGTACTAATTGTGTTGACTTCCAAGGTACGAATGAAGATCCTTGATCTTGTACTCAATTCAACAAAATTTAAATTATGTGGGGATTAAAACTTTTATTGTAAAATAGGACTGTAAAGTATATCTTACTTCCACCATTCAATTTAATAATTTATACTGGTTCCATACGATACATTTATGATCTTAAGAAGTACATATTTGGAATATCGAGTTCTATCTTATCTTCGGGATATATTAATGATGACAAATATCTTAAAGTACATTTATTGCCAGTTCATAATATATCTTCCAGTTTATCAAATTTTATGCACATATTATTTTCTTCCAATTGTCTTAACTTAAATGAAACTTCAAACAACATTAACACATGGTCGGGCGTCAAAACTGAGACTGAGAAATACAGCGTTTGGATACAAAAAAAATAGCACAAACATATTGTTAAGAGTTCATAACACTTTAAGATATGGTCATGTCTGAACATACTAGCACACGTGATGTTCAGTTTTCACATAAAATATGCCAAATACAATACTGAACAAAATTAAATCAAATCTTCTAAACACAATACCTTTTTCTTTTATAAATAATCCTAAGATGTACTTATAAAATACACGTTTTATTAAGTACCAGACATGTGCCTCTCATTTGGTCTGATATAATAAAATTTCACTTACCAATCAAAACGTGATCTTAATCCATATCTATCTAGGTATCCATGATTACAATATCGGTGGATTCGAACAGTAAATGCACTAATTTCAAATACCTTATCAATTTTGTATATTATACATTTTTATATCACCTTTCAAAAAATTATTTCTTAACTAGTGTTGTAGTTTTTTTTATATTTACTTTATATTATATATGCTAATATATAGGTTTAGTATACAACACAACAACAAAATCAAAACAAAATATCCGGCTGCACCTTTCTTTTTCGTATGTATGTTACTTTTTTTTTAAATGAAGGACACTTGGTTTTTGTTTTAATCGAAGAAAAATGAAACCAATTCAAATTGCATAAAAATAAAATAAATTACTGCTATTCTTAACAACACATCATAACTACATATTTTATATAAAAAAAAAAATCGTAAAGACGTCTCTCTTTATGTTGTTTTTATTATGTAAATAAATCAACTAAATATAAAAAACTAGAAAATGTACATTTGTATAGTAATCACTTGCAATAACTTTTGGCACACCTTACTATTCGAATATTACTTAATTTTTAATTTATAATTTTGAAAGGATTTACAGATTTTTTTTTACTATGATTGTGTATTTCAAATGAACACTTTCAACTAAATGATTTTTGTTTCAACCGTATTTTTCTTTCTAACCATAATTTTTTTTTTTTTGTATTTTTATATAAAACAATAAATAAAATGTTTAATGAAGACAAGAAAACACACATATATACAATAAAAAAAAAACTTACTTGGGCTCCGCAACACAAAGTTTATTGACACTAGCTAACAACTACAGGTATGCAAGAGGCCATGATGATGTTGATGTTGATGATGATGTTGATGGTGGTGGTGGTGATGGTAATGATGATCGGGACACTGTTCTCTTGTACAACTCAACTTTTGTTCTTTTTTATAACCAAATATAATTATTGCATACAAAAAAAAATCCACACCGTCTTTCACTTATTCGTTCATTTTATTTTAATAACAAAACACATTAATGTTTTTTTATATAATATATACAATTAAATAAGTTTAATAAACTTTAAAAAATATATAAACTATTTTTTTATACTTTTGTTTCAATTCTTTTTTAATTTTTCGAGGAGACAAAAATGTGATATTTGAAACAAAATGAGGAAAAAATATTAAACTACTCAAATAAAAGACTTCCGTGATTTAAGACATCATATTTTCGATGTAAATTTCGAATTTATAGTCCACTGAACTATATAACAAAAACACGTTGTATTCACATGTATGCTCAATTTAAAAACTGTTTATGAACAGTACGAAATGATTTAGCGGCCATATAATGCCATGTTTGAAGTCCTGAAGTAATTCAACTAAAAGCGGTTAATAGCACAAAGATTTTATTGAATCGATTTTGGAATAAATGCAAGTATTATTCTAAAAGTATGACAAAATTTTACTGAAAAACATTTAAAGACGATTTGAAGTAGTGCAACTAACGGCGAAATGGTGCGGATATTATATAACCCTTAGACCCGCCCAGTTGGTCTATAGCAAGCCGATTATTAGCTGGAAATAGTATCATTTGCGTTAACAATGTTCCAGTGACAAAACAACATACAATTGTGGCTGGTACACCATATCTAATTAATGAGTCTTTCTTGTTTTTGTTATCACAACCAGTTAAGTAAAGCATTAAGTTTTGAAATTTCGTTTTGACCGTATCAAAAAAATCTATATTCTTCAAAAATCGGATTCCCATCGAAGTTGGATTAACAACTGCAGTTGGTTTCATGAAACCCATTTGATTGTTGAGGCCAGCAACTTTTGAATATATTTCAATATGATTAACAGTTTGGTTCCGCTCGACTGTGACCTGATTCATATGATACACCGTTCGATCAGATTTACCAATTCCATCGCCTGTTCCATTCATTGGAACATTTTCTTTTATATCGTCGTTTGCCATAAGCGCATTTTGAATACGTTTTAAGTCTGTTATTTCGGATGTAATTCTGAAATTATCCTCGGATGTGGCTAACTGAATGCTTTCCTGATTCTCTTTGAGTGCAGCATAATATGTTTCGATCTGTTTTTGCCAGATTTTCATTTCACTTAATTTTTTATGAACACTAGTTACGTGATTGCTTACATCTGTTAATTCGGTACGATATTTTTCAATCAGTATACACTTTTCTTGCCAAGCGGCACGAGCTCCTTGCAATTGATTGGTTAGGTCATCACATCGTTCTTTAAGTATAACTATCATTTCATTTTGGCATTTTTTTATATCTTCGCTGGATGGACGAGGTTGAACATCATTAAGACTAGAATTTGATTTAGTAAAATCATCCGCCAAAAAATTAGTTAATTCAAGAATTTCACGATTTTGCTCGATTATTTTACTATCAAGCCCTTCGATTTTAGCCTGCATCTCGTTTATTTTAGCATCTTTTTGTTCGTTGACTTCACGTAATGAGGCACACTGAGTAATACTTTCTTGAAGGTAACATTTTAGATAGGCAATACATGAAACTAATTGTGATACATCCATAGTTGTCATAATTTATTAAATAAAAACAATATAAATATATATTTTATTATTATTATTATTATTAAATTTTTAATTTAGAAACGAGTAATTTTGGCTTGCCGAATTAAATGAGGAAATGAGAAAATTTTTGTTTCGCCCATTACAAAAATTTACATTGTTCATGGAATTAACAGCCAGCTACGATTGTAAATTTATATCTTGTTGATGGTGCAGGTGAATTATTTTTATTAAATAATTATTTTAATCATTACATTAATCGAAGCCAATTTCATTCGCCTAATTATATATATATTGGGTGGCTTCTAATCACAACACTAATATGTATTCAGGAATATAAGTAAACAAAGCATAAAAATAAAATAAAACATACTATAAAGGAAATCTTCATTTTTCATAGTAAAGTTGCCTAGCATCTATTCATAGATAGAGCGCAACACGTTTATATCTAAATTTGAATGAAATAAGGATATCTTTATTTTTTAAATCATTATAATGGTTCATTCAAATTAATTTTGGAATATACGGGCATATAAAATTATATTGTAAATTTAAATATATAAAATATGAATAATTTTGTAAGAAAGTTTTTCTTTTAATATATAATTATTGGTAACCTAATGAAATTTTTAAATTTTTCTTCAACTTACAAGTGCTGCCATCTGAGAATCTGTTGTCAGCTACACTTTTTATCTATGTACTATTTTCATTACATAATTTTTATTATACGTTATTCGATGAGCACAGTTCGTGTAAGGCTAAAGTATAAAAGAAGGTGACAAAAGAACTTGTATTCATCAAAATTAAATCATATTGGAATTCTTAATCCGGTACATTCTAACTGGCTCATTGCATCATTTTGTACCCCACACATTTTAATGAAGTTTCAAATTTTATTATTGCTATTCTCAACGAAATGTTTGAAAATGTTTTATTATTCATTTGAACTTTTATTAAAAACGATCAAAATTCGATGTAAAATACATGTTGGGTTGATAGAATTAATATACTTGGATTGGTTTGTACAAAAAATATTAAATTCAACTAAGTTACCATAATAAACAAAAAGTTGTAGAACAACTGAAGAAGTAGTACAGAATATTAGCTATAGGTGGTTGTGTCAAAACACCGCTTCAGTTTTTCTTGTAATATTATTGTGAAAATATATTGTCTGTATAAAAAAAAAACAATTTTAAGCAATAAAAAAATAAAACAAAAGCAATATACCGACATTAACAGTATAATGGGATCGAAAAAGCATAAAAAACATAAATCTGAGCGACGAGAACGATATGATGGTGAGAACTTTTTGTATATTTAAACTTACTCCTGATGATGCCCTGTCAAAATTTGAATACAATTATTAAAAAAAAAATATATTTTGTAGATAAATTAATTAGTCTGGAGCGAACCCCGGGACTCAAGCTTATTTTAAAAGTGGGAAGTAACTCTACCCCGGAGCATGGAAGTGATTCGCCAGCATACGGGATCCAGAACCAAGATGTAGCTGGAAGTAGTGGTTTTTATGGAATGGACTATCCTGAACGCCATAAGAAATCTAAAAAGAAGAAAAAGAAAAAAGATCGGGAAAAGAAGCACAAGCATCACAAAGAAAAGCGGCGGCATAGGGATGATTCGAGCCAAGAAGATATAAGTATTAGTGAGGATACCACTCAATTTCAGGAGAATATGATGAGATATACAGGAATTTCAACAATCAGTAGTTTAGCTTCGGTACCAGTATCAAAGCCTATGATCCCAATACCATCACCTGAAACTGAAGTTAAACTAGAACCAGACGATGAGAGTAATACAAATTCATCATCGACTCCGACACAAGGCCCACTATCTGTTTCCAATAAACCTATGGATTCGGTGAAATCAAATTCGTCATGTGATAGTGGTCGTGAACCAAGAACTTGCGTTTTAAAATTAAAACAATCAAAATCTCCACTCACAAAACTTTTAGAACATTTACTCAAAAGTCTAGAAAAACGAGATCCTCATCAATTTTTTGCATGGCCGGTCACAGATGATATAGCGCCGGGTTATTCCTCAATAATTTCTAATCCAATGGATTTTTCTACAATTCGACAGAAAATTGAAGAAAATAGTTATGGTACTCTCTCAGAATTTTCGGATGATTTTAAGTTAATGTGTGAAAATGCTATTAAGTATAATCATATCGAGACGGTTTATCATAAAGCAGCTAAACGGTTACTACACGTTGGTGCTCGCTTGCTACAGCCCGAAAATCTATTGCGTTCATTACGCCCTCTAATGACTTACATGCGTGAATTATCCTCTAAGGAGCTTGGGTTTGAACTGCCATCTTCTTCCGGAGGAATTGACAATCATGAAAGTGAGAATACAAATATGGATTCAGGTGATGAAGGAGGCGTATCAACCGAGGAAGGTATTTCATCACAGAATGAGGAAGATGAGAAACGTAAAATTATTCGCTTGGAAAACATGCCGAAAAGTCAATTTGAACCTTACGTTGATGACTTAACACCCGAAGATATTTTAAAACAAGTCCAAGCTGCTTCAGCAGAAGCTCGAAATCGTTTAACTAAGAAACAGCGCTTCAATAAAATGGGATTTTTACGCCAGAGTCGTGATGGCACTACATCCATGCGGATTTTAATCGACTCGGCAAATGATACTCCCGAGCGTGTTATTTCGTTGGGTGCATTCACAGGAAAGTTACAACAAGGCACTGGTCAATTACAAACTTTCCGCGAAGATCGGCGTAATGTTGCTAAAATCGTTAAACCTTTGAGCTATGGATCATTTGGCTCATTTGCACCTGTTTTTGATTCTCGTTTCTCTAATCTTTCCAAGGATGAAACTGAGCTGGTACTTAACACGTACGGGGACGATAATGCTGTTCAATATGCTGACAGCCTTGTTGAATTTACACAAAATAGCCCTTATGCTAGTGCTATTGCAAATGGTCTGCTCAATTATTTGACACAAGGTGAACATACTAAAACTATGGCTACTCTTGTCGAATCTCAAATCCAGAAAAATGAACAAATGGAAGTTGAAAAAGCTTTCCCCGATGTTGATGAAGTCACTAAAAAATATGAAAACATCAAAGTTGATTTCGATAGTTTACGATCTCTTTCGAATTTGGGACTAGACGTTTCGTTTTTGGATAATTTCGAACAGGACATCAAAATGATGGATATTCAAAAGAAATTGCAGAGTCAACTAGACATAAACAGTTCGTTGATTGAAAAATTGCATGAAGTTCAGAATGCTCGATTGTCTCAACCATTGCCACAACATTTGGCGCATATTGCCAAACCAAATGAAGATGAACTAGAGTTGGCTCAACAGCTAACAGATAATTTAGCAAATTTAGCGAAAAATTTACCACCCGGTGCTATGACACCGCAAACCAGTTTACGCAAAGCAATGGGCATGTCAAATGTTGGCTTGGAAATGTATCAACCCCCTGCCGTACCGCAAGGAACATCGATACATAGAATTCAATCAATTGTACACCCTCGTGGCACACATCCTGGTAGCGGTAATAATCGACAGCAAAATGATGATGTTGATACAACACCGTTGCCAATGGATTTAGAACCGGAACAGCTTGTGCATCATAACACTAATCAAACTAATGTTGATATAGAAAATGAACTTCGCGAATTTTTGGAAAGTGGTAATGGCGGTGAGGTGGAGCATGATACAGCAAGTATTGAACACATGTTGTTGAATTAACTGAAATACGAACAATAAGGGATATGTTTTGTTTTTGTAATTCATTATGTATTAGCATTTTAACTTTATTATAAATACACTTTCAATGTTTTAACAATAAATAATTAAAAATCAGTGTTGACCATGTCTTTGGAAATACTTTGCAAAACGATTTGGAATCTCTAATTTTTATCTCGATCTTTACAGTTTTAAAGACTTTTGTTGGCCCGTACCGTGTCAACAATCTGACTCCATTGGTTTTGATCACGAGTCAGCTCTTCATACTGTCGAGTCAACGTCGCCGACAGTGACCTCTTCGCCTACCGAAAAGCGGCTCTCCTTTCAAAGATCGCTGTATCATTCGGTTCGGATCAACACGCAGAACGTGACCGCTCCAACGTACTCGCAATCAACACTTGGTCAATTTGGCTTCGGGATGTTTTAGTTGGGAGTACGAAGCTATATTATTACATAATTCGGCCTGATTTCTGCCAGCTCTAGATAGCATTAAAGTCACCAATTTGACATCGTGATCAGGTATAGAGCCCATCAGATTATTCAAATTATTGTAAAATGAGTCTTTATCTTGGGGTTGGCTTACATCAGTGGGCGGAAATTGATAGGTTGGCCAATCTCATGTGCTACTTACACAATATTCGATTATTGCACGTGAAAATTTAATATTTTGTTCAAAATAACGGTAAATCAGACAAATTTTGTGTGACTGTCTGAAAGTCCAACACAGCCTTTTTTACCTGTGGTTCAATGAAAAATCCAAGTCCAAGATTTCCGAGGTTATCTCCATTGTGTAGCAACGTATAGCCTTGGGACACACGGTCTTCACATTTTAGGCCATCGAGTTTTTTTAAGCGCTACAAGTTTCAGCCGATACTCTTTCATACATGTGATAGTCCGTCAAACGCATCAGGCTTTGTCTGCACGTTTTTCGTGCCGATCCTTAATTTCTTTTCCGGATACTTAAGCGCGAGGATTTATTATTGTTTTGGCGGTATCAGATTTTTTCTGGTTTGTACATTTTTAACATTTGATTCTTTTTACGGATATGGGTCGTTAGCCCAGCGATCCAACCAAATTTAGTCGCTTCCTACGACAAGATCTGATAGTTCCCAATATTTACGAAACATGGATGCCCCCACCCACAGGGCTCAACAAATAATTGTTATTAGCTCCTAATAATAATAGTTTTATTATTATTTGCAATTTTTAATTTACTTTTCGCTTCATTAAAACTTCATTCAAAAGCAAAACTTTTTCGATTGTCCAAATCAGAAATTGTCGGATGCAGTCAGCTCTATTTTTTGAAGGTCCTCAAGGAATGTGACCCGTGAGTACTTTTAGCCATGCCATATATTCCTTTCGCATCTATTTCTGCTTGAGGTGGCGCTTATCATCAGAGGTTTAGATATAGGATATAGCCAAGCCATGTCCAAAACTCCTTCCGTTCCATTTGTTTATAATCTATGAAATTCAATTTTGATCGACATAGCCCTAACAGAGTCTCCATAGCTACAGTTGGACATGTTCGAAATCTCCTAGTCATTCGAATGCAAGCTAATTTCAAAGTTTGACTATTTTTCACCTGCCCTTGACAACCAAGAATTACCATAGTCCATACCAAGAAATCATAAATAATTATGGATGTGATAATGGCTTACTATACAGGGTAGATCATCTTTGGTTTCAATTCACAAGTAATAACTCAAAACTTTTGCCAAGACCAGAAAGAACATGTTTCATTATAATGCACCTTGGCAATATGTTTATTCCATGTCAGTTTTTGGTCTAGGTATAATTCTTATCGAATCATACCTAGATGTTTTACCTATTGTGAAAATACAGAACGGAAGATCTAAAAACCAGTTTCGTTTTCTTATTCCTTTGCTTAAGGTTCTCTATGTAGCCTCCTAAGATCGCCTTAGTTTGAGGTTGTATTCGATTAGAGCTCTCTATACTCACCTCACTCCGTGATGCATTTCGTTCACCCGCTCGAGCTAATACTATAGTAAATCATCTTTCCCAAATTTATTGAAGCAAATTTCGCCATGATTATGTTCCACAAAGGAAGGTAAATTCTTCTCAGTAGACTTATCCGTGAGAGTATAATTGGGGTACGTTCCGCTTTACATTATCCGTTAAGAAAATCAACTTTTCTTTCTCGATATTACTACAAATGAAACATGTTGACGTGTATATAGTTAAAACCCTCATCAGCAGAGATCATCGATTAGTAGATAAAGGAATATATAATCCTCGCTCCCAGTCATTATTCTCCCTCATACTCCGACTGAATACAAGACAAATATCGTATTCCATCGTCGCGGTTCTTTATTTTTTAGGGGTTTTCAATTATAATTCTTATGAGTATGCGAGAAACAATAAGTAGACTGTAGGATACCCGACTTAATTTAGATTTAGGATTAGAACAAATCAGTTAGCTTATAGTTTTAGGTCGTACGAGTTAGCCTGATTTCGGCCCGCTCTAGCTTAAAGCCCCCAATTTATTCTAAATTATTGTAACATAGACTGAGGCAGTGTACTCGTTTTTTGATTTTATGCACGATATCAGATTGAAAAAACTTGGTATATCTGCCATCGCGTTTTGTGTCATATATCACATAAATGATTCTTCTCTCGAATGTAAAAAACATCCCTTGTATTTATCTATCAAGTTCCAACTCCCACATCGATACATGATAAAGGGCTTGATCAACATTCTGTGCTACATCAGCTTATCCGCATTTGGAAAATATTTTAATAGGTATTTCGATTTCGGAAGTGGATGTTGATTATATAAAGTCGATTTCGGAAGTGGACCACATTTCCTCTCCCTCGCTATTATCATGAGTGATCTAAGATACTTGAATCTTGCAGCCAGATCCCACACACATCTCACCACTTCTTCAAACGTGTGGTTATCACTACTAGAATCAATAAGGTCTCGACCCCTAAAACTAGTGATGATATATAGTTTTCAACCCGAAGATGTTGAAACGGAATATGAATATAAAGATACCAACTGCATATGCATTAAGTTGATTGGATTCCAGATGTTTTGGTGTTGCAAGCCTTCAACGTAACTGTGAGCCACCTGAATTAGTAAGAAGTTTCGATTAAACTGGGATCAATTGTGAGTGCCAAAGGGTTGAAGAGAGAAATAGAGAAAATCACTGGTGGTTTAACGGGTCAGAATGGCAAATCTCATTGAGTTTGAAAATGTCGCTGTTAGGATGGAAAGGTGGATGGGTCGATTAGAATAACATAAGTTATTCGATCTTGGTACAAGGTCAACGAAAGCGGAAAATATTGGACTACAACGTCGCTGAATTGTTGGTGGAAGTGTTCACCATGTGGTACAAATAGTATTTGTTCTTGTAGCAGACTCAAGAAAAGGAAAATGGTGGAAGTAATCAGGAAGAAATAACGGGAAGATTCGGTTACTTCAAGTCTCGGTTAAGGAGGACGGTTAAGTACTGATAATGCATTGATTTATGTTGGAGGTCCTTTGTTTTGAGAGAGAGAGATAGAGAGAGATCTTACACAATTTATATTGTAAAGCAGTGTTGCAGTTGACTAAAATCTGCGTCTGCGTCATCAATAATTCAGGCACAAACCACCGGAAAGTCATAAGTTTCCTTAATAGGATGGAGATTTTTTCCTTGCATTGTAACTCTTACTTCGATTCATTGTGATCTATACAAAGTAGATTGAATTAATTTATATTGAATTAATCGAAATATATTTTAAAGTAGTTTTAAATAATGATTATAAAAATTAGAAGACAATATAACAATAAAGTATTATTTATAATTATTTAGAATTAATAATTATTTTATTCGTTTTTATTATTAGGTAATAGTAATTATTATATTTTATTTCAAATACATTTTGCCCTTATATTTAAATATTATATTGAATTTATTTTTTATTTGATTTACAATTTAATAATTATAATATAATTTACCATTTATTTATTTATTATGTATAATATTTTTAATGTTGATTTTTTCACTATCATCTTCTTTAAAAAACAAAATGAATACAGATTTTTATATATAATTATATAACTACAATTAGTATAAAATATTAAAAAAAAATTAATAAAAAATAAAAATATAATATTGTAAAATTATTTAAATCAGATAAAACTTAATGGTCCTTTTTATCCTTTTTCTTTCGTTTCTTTTTCTTTTCGCCACCCTGTGATTCTTGTTTTTTAACGATACACACCCGGCAATACCAATCCTCGTTTGCATCTGGTGGTACTTGTATACCAACGCATACCCAATGATACCATGCATCGCATCCGTCACATCCAATCATTGGTGTGCCATCATCGACACGACCACATGCAGGGCATATCCACACTTGATTACCGTCTGAATCCTAAATTTTGAATGATTAAAGGAATTTTGGTTTAAAAATGTTTTCTTCTTTAGTTTTATTTGAGTGTTTGTGTTCTTAAAACTAGAATAACTATATAGAGAAATAAAATAGATAAAAAAAATCAATAAATTATAATTAAATTATAAAAAAAAATAATCACAGAGTTTTACTATTTCAAATATTAAAATTAAATAAAATTACAAAAAAAAAAATTATAATTACTCATGCAATATTCCTCGTTATTTTATTCCCGGTATTTATTATTTTCACATAACACTAATTTTTTTCCCACACCATAATTTTGTGAAAAGAATACTTAAACAGTTCAACAAGTGCGAGGAGTTGTTAAAAGCTTTGAGCAACAACTTACAAACTAAGACTTATTTACTAAGGTGTATAGATAAGCGGATGAGTGTAGGCGAATCGTATCACAAGTACATTAGTTATTGTGGTAATACTCATTAATGGAATTAGTTTAAGCTCCCTAATTTCCGTGCAGCCCCATAATGGTGCAAGTTACTATTCACTTCTAGAACTTAGCGTGATTTTATAAATTTACGGGATATTTTATTATGCAGGTATTTTGTAATTTGGATTGGAAAATTATTTTTTGATCATAGTGGAAAATGTAATCTAAAAAGGTAGCTTCAGTGAGAAAAGTAATTTTAACGACACAATTTTCTGAAATATGATATGATCCTCTAGGGTTAAAGAAAAACCATAAATTTTTAGAAATATACAATATTTCTAACTCTCGATATAATATCGTTAGATTTAATATTTTATTGCGTTTTACCGCATTCGGTCCTGTCTGGTGAAATATATTATTGAGTCACTAATAATCACTATACATACTTTCATGTTACAGAAGGTTTTTCGTGGTCAGGTATACCGGACGTCAATTAACAAGACGAACCTGTTGTTCACACTGCTCGCAATACTAAAGACATTTTTATCAAACAAATGATTTTAAAAAATTTGGGACCAACTTAGGTTAGCAAGTTATTTAGGCCATTAGAGAACATAACAGTATGTATAAGAATTTCGCTTATAAAGGGAAATTTAGAACTTCATTTCGGGCTCGTTTCGAATAATCTGTTGAATTTCGGATTGGCACAAAAAACGATTCAATTACGATAAAAAATAAATAAATTGAAAATCATGTCAAATAATAAATATTTTAATTTAATATTTTAATAATAAATAAGTTATTTAAATGTTAAGTGCCCAGGCCCAGAAAGCATAAATATAGTTGCCCATATAAAGCAATAGATAAAGGATTTTAAAATTCCACCGATTATCTTGTAGAATGAAAAAACAAAAAAAAACTCGTGTGGACTGGAGTAAGAACAAAATTAGGAAGTTGAGAATTGTGATTTCGATTACGGCTAATCAATATGCGAGCGAATCCGCGAGCGATTATTTAAAGGCTGTAATTTTATTCTATGTGACAATTCTAATAGCAGTATGGCAACCAATATCTTAAACTCAAAAATTGATTAAACAACGGGAACATTTAGACGAACGAAATTCTGCGAACACTATAAAAACAAAAATAATTTAAAATTTACGATAATTTAGTTTAAATACTGAAAATATAAAATAATAAGAAACAACCACACCACGTTACATAATAATAAAACTAAAAGCATGCTCGTAGCTCGTTGTAGGAGTAAGGATTTAACTATACACCAAAGATACGAGTTCACGAAGTAATAAAATACTTGATTAGCGAAATCGGGAAATTAATTAATTATAATACTTACATTTAATTATGCGATTAAAATATGATTAATCAAAGCAAGCAAAATATGTATGTATGTATGTTTAGATATAAGCATGCAAAAACTAATTTAATAATTATACAACTTAAAAAAATAAATAATAATATATTCCATTATGTAAAGTAAAGTATACATTTATAATAATTTTTTTTTAATTTTTCTTCATAAAATCTCATATTTTCTAATTAAAAAATCTAATTTAAACAAAAAAAAAAGGAAGATAAAAAATGTAATACAAAAATTTGATTGTGCCACCGAAGTTGTCGGGACCAAATTTTATGCTCATAATAATAGAGTAGAATAAAAGTTATTTGCAATTTGATTAATTCTTACCCGAATACCAGTTGGTAATGTGGACGACGTGGATGATAATGATGTTGTTGAGATTTGTGTTCCAGTATTATTGTTATTATTACTATTTCCATTATTATTATTACTATGATTATTATTATTATTAATATTATTATTTAGTGTATTATTACTAGAACTATTATTATTGCTATTATTATTATGATTACTACCACCACTGATTGGTATATTCGGTGTCGCCATCGTCACTGACGACGACGATGTTGATGGCTGTGTCGGAGATAGTAATGCAACTGCAGTCGGTGGCATTGCTGATATAGTTGTTGCATTTCCAACTATGGCTTGTTGTTGTTTTGGACTTTTTAAACCATTATTACTTTTGTTCATTTTGTTTGCGTTCGCCAAATTTTTTGCTGCATTCACCAATTTTGTACTGCCTTTGGGACGTCCGCGTCCAGGTGTCGGTGTAGCGTTTGAGACATGTGGTAATGCTGTATTTTGACTTGTATTTATATTATCATGATTATTATTCGATTTATTATCACCATCTTCTTTTTTTTCTATAGTTTTTTTTCAATTCATTTGGTTTTTTTGTATTTATACAAAAAAAATTGTTATCACACAATTTTAGAAAATGGAAAAAAATGAAAATGAAAAAAGGACAAAACGTACATTGGTTAGAATTAAAACGTAAAAAAATAATTATTAGAATTTAAATATGTAATTTTTATCTATAAAGGAAACGAAATGATTGGTTTTAAAGCAGCTGGGAACGTCTCTAAAATCAAACATATCGTATAATTCCAAAAGCATGCAAGTTGTATACATTTTATATGTTGAATGTAATATTGCTTTGTTATTTGAAAGAAATACTAAATTCAGCATATAGCTTTTCTATTGAATTATTAATGAACCTTCTCACGATATCATTAATTTATATATATGTATATATATATATATATATATATATATATATATATATATATATATATATATACATATATATATATATATATATATATATATATATATATATATATATATATATATAATATATATATATATATATATATATATATATATATATATATATATATATATATATAATATATATATAATATATATATATATATATATATATATATATATATATATATATATATATATAATATATATATATATATATATATATATATATATATAATATATATATATATATATATATATATATATATATATATATATATATATATATATAATATATATATATATATATATATATATATATATATATATATATATATATATATATATATATATATATATATATATATATATACATAAATATATACATATAGTTTGCGACGTTTGTATTTATGTAAACACTTTTGAGTTGGTAAAAACGGTTTTAAATCAGCCTAAAACAATGGT
Source organism: Tipula lateralis (assembly GCA_963932295.1). NCBI lineage: Eukaryota > Metazoa > Arthropoda > Insecta > Diptera > Tipulidae > Tipula > Tipula lateralis. The sequence continues at coordinate 98,597,982 of OZ010736.1, forward strand.
TTTGGTATGTACGAAAAGTTCTGCAATGGTCTAGCTTAAGTGAATTCGATATTATTCCTTAAGTGATGTGAACTGCTACTCTCCTTCTATTTATACATTTTGTTATTTATTACTCATTAAACTAAAAATTCAATTAAAGCCATGCTAGCTGTATCACACATTTGATATATATAATAATCTAATATTGTTAAACATAACATCATACCAGTTGTACCAGACACCTAATTCAACTAACTAGTCGACATATCACATTCTACGTTATAATTTATTTTTCTAGAAATTATTTGGAATACGAAATGACTCATTGAAATGATAAGAAGGCAATACGCTGGTTTAAAATAGGTTAAACCAAAAGGATGCACAAAATGATACTGAAAGCATTGTGAACATATGGCATTTTAAGAGAACCATATATTAAAACAATAGCTGATACAATAGTCCAATGGTCAGGGAATTAATACATAGAAACTCTTGATCTAACTTTTTGAGAAATTACCGAGTTGGGGTTTTAAGCTAATTTTAAAATCAGGTGCACCACTTCACGGAAATCACTGCTTACTGTTGTTTATAATAACAAAAAATGAATTAAAAATAAAACTTATTAAATATGCTGAAATATTATTATCCGAATCACGGTTATCAGCGAATATACAACAGCAAATACGGAAGTTTTAAAAGCTAAGAAACAACCAGATGTCTATAACTATTGAAATAAGAACGAAACTTTGAGAAATCCCTACTAGAGATGAAACAAACCCGAAAATGAGATGTTCCAAGGATCTAACATCCACGAATACACTCTACCAAGGTCGTAACATAAAATGCATTCTAGATAACAGAGGTAGACTAAGTAGGTATACGGCTAGTTAAGCGCATATAGTGTAAACTTTGGTGATGCGCATATCAACAATTTTAATTAAAACAGAAAGGTAAGAACGAAATAAAACGGTTACAGTGAAATTGGACGTCTAGGATATTATACGTTTCATTGAAGGTTCAAGTCAATTATGTGCCTACGTCAGTTATCGGAAGAACCGTCCTAACCTATAGTATTATTTACCAAAACATTACAATAGAAATAGGACAACTAAAAATCCTCAAAAATATGTTTACTAATTGAATGATATACTCGAAAAGATTTGAGACATTGCATTGAAACAAATTCCCCAATAAGATTTATTCTTCGATTTTCAAGAGCTATTAAGTTTGCCATATCGTACTCAAAGTAACCAAAAAGTGTCAATAAACAATGATAAAACCGAGTCAACAAACTATACATACACGAATATTATTTATGTTTATAAGAACGTCAACAAAAATGCTTATATAAAAATCATTATTAATGATGCAGCAGCATTGCAAGCGATAAGTAATTCTTAATTAATAAATTTTCAAATTTGATTATTATAATTATTAACAAATCCGTTTTAAATGTTATGCTTGAAAATGAATTGATGAATAATTTACGATTATCGTAAAATAATATTTGATTAATCATGATGAGATAGAATGGATGTATTTAATATTTTTTTTTTTGCTTTTGAGACAAACAACAAAACACACAACATTACATAATATCCTTTTTCACATAAAGTTTAATTTAATTATTAAAAAAAAAATTTAATTAATATTTATCACCCCCAGTTTTCCATAATATTCTTATCGTTTTATACAAAATGACTTACATTAAGGGCTTCGATAAATTCTTACCATTTTCGTAGTCGTGTCGTTACTCTGTGATTATTTTTTTTTTTTTTTTGATTTCTTAATATTTTAGCAAACATTCATTTAAGTCACAGAGTTTAAACAAATTTACTAAAGTACTAAAGAATCAGGACTTAGATTCTGTATATAGATTTTACTCACAATATAAGATGCAGCGCGATTATTAACAGCGAGTATTGGCTGACTCGGGAACGTTGTTATTGTAGTAATTGTAGTAGCTGATTGTTGAGGCTGATTTGGGCGTGCTTGCACATCAAAATCAGGTTCAGGAATATCAAGATTATTAATTATATCAGTCGATTGTATCGAGTATGATGATGGTGCATTCGACGTGGTAATAATCATTGGTTTTATCGTACTACTATCTTGTTCGATTTGTGGTTGTTGTTGTTGTGTTTCATTGCTAAATATGCTATACTTTGGACTACTAATTTGATATTTTTTAGGACTAGGCTCGTTTTTTATAACGAACTTTTCACTATTATTTTCAGAATTTGTGGAATTTTCGTCGCTTACATGTACTACGTTACTATTATTATTATTAATTTGATAAATATCGTGAAAATTATCATTTCCTTTAGGTGACTCGTTACAATTAACATTTAATAAATTTATAGAATCTAAACTATTCTTACTCATTGTCATTGGCTTTGTTGGTTTAGGTGGACGTGTTACCAGTGGTGATATTCTAACTAACTCCGGTGATGGTTCACGTTTTATTGTTGTTGGTCCACCTCCAATACCATATTCATCGCTTCCAAAGTCTTCTTTTTTAATCGATTTCATTGAACTGGACAAGTAAAAAATAAAATAATCATGATAAAATTATTTTGTAATAGGTAATCAATTAAAACTAACGGTTTTTTGTTCTCTGGAGTGACGGGTGGGGATGTGTTCCGTTCCAATTTCAATGTTAATCTAGGAACAGACGAAGAATTTAAGTCGAAGTTATCGTTTGACGATATACTTTCCATGTCGTGATTAAATGATGTTTGCAATGCTCGCTGGAAAATGAAACAGTCATATAGTATAAAAAGAAAATTCATTAGTAACTAGCTAATTCTTCTTACCTCTTTCTCCTTTCGTTTCTCCTTCTTTTCCTTTTTTAATTTTTCTTTGAATTCTTTTTTATCTTCCTTCTCTTTTTTCTTATCACTTTTCTCTTTGTTTTTTAATTTTTCTTTTTTATCCTTTTTCTTTTTAATTTTCCCTTCTTTTTCTTTTTTATCCTTTTTATGTCGCTTATCATCTTTCTTATCTTTCGACGATATCGAACAATTATCATCAATTTCAATTATTTCCTTGTTAAAATCAGTAATTTTATCATTACTAAACGGATTAATCTGCGAACTAGATGGAATTGTTGGCGACCCCATGGGCGAAGATAACGAAATTGTATTAAACGGTTCCATGGATGGTTCGAGTTTAATTTTTTTCGATGACAATTGATTCGACGAGAACATATCATCGAAATGTTTTATTCCTCCAGATCCAGATACTTTTGATTTACTATTAATAGACGTACTGCTAGTCGACATGTGAGATGAATTCATGGGCATTTCTAATTTAAGTGATTCGGGTACAAGAGGTGCAACATTACAATGTGTTTTATCGATTTGTATTGGTTTTGATGGAGTGTCCGTATCATTTGGTTTACGATACATTTTGAACATGTTATTGATATCAGGTAGTTGGGGATTTAAACCACCTGGGAAATTTTGTCCTGGTAATAAACCAAATGGTGGTGGACGGTTTAAATTGAATGCTGGGAATAAACCAGGTTGTGGTATTAAGCCGGGCCCCGATGCAAACGGAAAGGGAAACATCATATTGTTTTGTTGAGCGACTGCGGCGGATGCTAATGATGCATTTCTCGAAGCTGCATGTTGAATTGCCATCTCTTCCATTAATTTCTTAGAACTTTTAATTTGTGAATACATATCGGCTTTTAACAATTCTTCGCTAAAAAAATCAATTTTCTTATTTGCCTTCTCCTTCGTTTTGTATTTCTTGCGAATTTTTTGCGACGGATTTCCGTCTATCATCGCAATTTTATTTGGAGTCGATGTGCGATTGGGCTCAATGCCAAATTTGAAATCATCCGTATGATGCGATGTTGATGAACCAGCTAATGATTTTGGAAGTGTCATATTGATTGGCAATTCACTTTTCATTAAAATTTCATTGATGTCGGAATCTTTCTTGAAACCAGGAATATTTGGTGTTGAAGGTGTCGGCGGTATGGGATTTGAATTTTGATCATCGTCGATCACAATCACTTGGTCCATATTGCTTGTTTTTGGTTCAGTTTTAATAATTGGCGGATCAATTTTAGAAAATCCAGAAAATTCGTCTTTAACTTTTGGTATTTTCTTGAAAATGTTGAGTTTTTGTTTATCTGGTTCAGATGGAATTTTCTCATCCAGTACGATCGATGGTGGTGGAATTGGAAATGATGAACCGCCGCCAATTTGAAATGATGAATGCATACCCGAAGATGACATTAATGGTAAATTACCCATCATAAATGGTGGGTCGATTCGAGCTTTAGGTAACGTACTGAAATCGGCCATTGGCTTAAGAAATGGTGCAAGTATATCTGGATTAGGTTTTAAGAAATTGTTTAGCTTTGGCGGCTTTTTATTACCGATGTGTCCCAGTAGTTCAGCTGATTTATCTTTACGTGGCCTACCTAGTTTTTTCGGTGCCGGTGCTATAGGATTTATTAAATTATTTGGTTTTTCAGATAAAATATTAGCCCCTGCATGGAGTGGTAGTGTTGGTGGCGGAAAAACAGTCATTGATTTCATTGGCTCGCTTTTGATTCGATCAACAAAAGAATTTATACCACCAAATCCACCATTTGAGTTCAGCATTTCTGATTTTAATGGGTTTGGCAATTTTCCCAATTTTTCTAGTTTTTCCAATTTCTTTGCTTTCAAAACCTCTTTTGGCATCTTTTCTTTTTTCTTTTCCTTCTCCGGAAGATTTTTAATTTTCTTAATTTTTTTATCACTAAATTTATTTCCATCCAAACTACTTACAGGTAATGCTGGCGTTACAGATGGTACAGGTTGTGGAACATTTGGTTTTCTTTCTTCTGTAAATTTAATAAAAAATCGAGTCAACAATAGTAATATGTATGTATGCTAACTATGATTACCTGGGATATGAATAACAGGGGGTTTCGAATCAGGCAACTTTCCGTCTCGTGCAGGCGATATAAAACCTGAGGTGGTCATCATAACAGAACTAATTTCACGAATCGGGCGACTTTCTTCTTCGAATGTGACTTTTTGTTTTTTTATATCTTGCTTATCGGGATTAGATACATTGCATGGACGTTTGAAGAATGGAGTCTCCTCACCCGATATATTTACAACGTCTAATGCGCCATCAACTTTATCATTCTTATCTAAATTTGAATCTTCATCATCGCTAGGGGGATTTATTGGCGGTAAATATTCGTGTATATGCACTGGGCGGGTTACAACTTCCTTACTACCAGGTTTCAAAAAATTCATGTGTGATTCTTTCTTTAAAGGATATTTTGGTACATCAACTGCACAAGGTACTGGATCAACATATTGTATATATTCGGCGATATCACTTAAATTTATGTTCATATCTTTGTATGCCAGACCAACATCGTCCAAGTTGGCTTCAGTTCGATTATCTAAAATTATACAATTAGTAATTGCTACTAATATGTGGATTATAAGGAAATTTAAAATAATTACATAGTTCTGAATATCGGTATGTTTGTTTTGTGATATCTTCCAGATACCGATTCAGAATATCGACCATTAGCTCTAATGGAGTCGACTGAATGGAATGCCATCCTATAGTTTGGCATATTTGTGCAACAACAACCTTTAATATTTGATGTGTATATTGATTAGACATTTTATCACAATTACTGATCAGGTGTCATAAAACTAGAAATAGAAAACAATTGCGGAACAAACAATGTAAATTTATCCCGTTTTTAAATGTTTTCGTTCAACCAATCCTAAACCAAAACAAAATGCCAAACACTTATGACGTCATATAGTTTATATATCGATTTTGAGGATTATCATATAATAGTGTATTACACCATTAATTTAACGAAAACTCGATAATATTTCACTACATCTTATAACTATAATAGTCACGTTAATGAAAAATACAAATTATTTTATTTAAATTCAAGATTATATATTTTATTTTATACTTTTATCAAAATGTAATTAAATTTCTCATTTCGATCATTTTTTTGACACATATAACCTAGGGTTGAACAAATTTATGATTAGCAATTGTGAATACTCATTCAAAATGGCGCGATAATCTTTTATGAAATCAAATTTTTTTGTACAAAGGGCAGGGACGTAATCAATGCGAGCTTATTATGACCCGCACTTACTGGGAATTCCAGGTTTATGTGAACAGTTTCAGTCCACAATCGTTGGCGTCAAAATCATGTGGTGTGTATTTGATGTTAGCTTTCATGAAATTTTTAAAATTGTAAACCTATTCGGATACGATATGCGTCAATATTATTTGAAAGTGATGAACAACCTTTACTATATTAATTTAAGGTTATAACGAAATATTGAAGATGTTGAAAGTCGTGCAAAAATTTAAGTTTAATTTAATTCCAGTACATACGATTTTACGACGTAACTTTGGTATGTATAATTATGATATTTAAGTTATTTACATTAAAAATCATTTGTTGTTATAGCTGCTCCAAAGCGGTTTTATAAAAATACAAATGTCTTGCACAGTGGAAATGGAAAATTTGAAATAACTTTGGACCATCGAAAATTGAAAACCCCAATGGGAACTCCATTTCTTGTTAATGGTGAACCACTGGCTGTAGCTGTGGCCACAGAATGGAGCAATCAAGGAGACGTAATTAACCAATCATCAATGCATTTAGTAGGTTGTTAGTATTGGTCCAGTACAATATATATTATGGCGACATTGTTTTAATTTCAGACCAGTTTATGCAATACGGCCATAGATAATCCCAATCATTTACAAAAGATCGATATTGTAAATTACATCTTAAATTATATGCCAACCGATACGGTACTTTTCCAATCGCATGAAAACGATGATCTGTACGAGCTGCAGTCGAAAGAGTGGGACCCCGTGATTGACTGGTTTAATAAGCAGTATGAGGTGCATGTTAAGAAAAATCGAGATCTTTCAACACCAACTATATCACCAGAATATAAAATGAATGTTAGCAAATATTTATTGTCGTATGATGAAACGTCGCTGCATGGATTCATTTACGCTGTCGACACTCTAAAATCTGTAATATTAGCTCTTGCTTGCATTAATAGGTACATCACAGTAGAACGCGCAGTCCATTTATCACGCTTAGAAGAAGAATTTCAGTTAAAATTTTGGGGTCGTGTAGAATGGGCGCATGATTTAGGCCAACAGGATCTTCAAGCTCGTCTTTCAGCAGCTGTTCTATTTATATATTTTAATTCATCAAGCGCTCTGGTAAAGCAAAAGCTCCTGTAAATAGCTTTTGCTCTTACAATAAAAACTATTAGACTTTAGACTAGAAATGTTTATTTTGCCTAATTTATTTATTACCTAATATCACTACATACTGGATTGCTTCTCATGCTTTTTCATACTATTTCCTATTGTGATCCAATTTTGCAAGAACTTATTGTACTCCGTTTTACTCTTACATAGGATCACTAATGTTGATGGAACACATCCGTATTGTTTAAGCTCGGCTAATCGTTCTTTAGTTGTTTCCAATGAGTGGCATAGTATTCGTGGCACCATGGCAATATGATGGGATGTAAATCCCGCTTCGTTCAACAAATAATCTAAAATTTCTTTGATTTTAGTAACTCGTACCTTTAAAATTGCAGGATGCTTTGATGCTACATATTTTGTAGTATCTATATCGTAATCCAGCCGTTTAGATAAATATTCTAAAACAGTATCATGGGTTCCTAGTAGAGCCCTGGACTCGGCCGAAAGTTGTAATGATTTTTCTAAAATATTTTCAGGACATCGTACCATCCATGGCATTATTTTGTCTTTCTGTGCAACTTGAGCACGTTTTAAGCGCGTCTCAATTGATCTCGTCTTATATTTAAAGGCCCACAAATCACGTAAAATATTTATCGGGGCTACTTTATATTTAATAAAGATGTTCAAATTCTTAAATAAATTATCAAGCGCAATATCAAACATAAACGGATGGGTTGAGAAATACTTTGCTACAATATCTGGCCGCATTTTAAACGCATCGCTGAAGTAATATATACGACTATTACCAGGCATTATAGGTTTTTCACGTTCACTTATAATTGCGATCTTTTGCAACTTCGGAGTATTGATTTTTAACAACGGAATGAAATCATCAATATCACGAGGAGACATGCTTTTAATTATCTCTGTTCTTTGCTTCACTGCATCTAAAATGATATCGTTTGAATAAAGATTTGTGTATTTTTGAAATTATATTTCAAATAATTACCAATATTCATAGTCAGAACATACGAATTTTCAATGATCGCATAATTTGATACGTTTTGGCTATACAGAAACTCGATAACATCAATTACTTGTTTTAATGATTTAATACGAAATTTTCTGTCACCATTTACAATTTTTAATGATTCCTTTCGTGAACATTCTAGGACATCTTCAAGTCTATTGGCCAGCAAGCTTTTTTTGCATGGTCGATATTGTGGTCCTGATGATCCTGGCACTGATTGAATTTCCTCTTCGTCATGTTCAATTTCCTCAAGTTTATCGGTCGCATTATCTTTTATATCATTCTCTGGAATATTATTTGCAGATATAAATCGTATAAGTTTAATTTTATTTGAATTAATTAGAATATAATTTTTGATAAATATTCGCAACATCTTTCAAAAAATAAAAAATGATATATTTCAAAACATTTCAAAAGTAAGGTTATGTTAACTACTGTCAGTGTCAAGTCAATTTATCAAATTTTAAAAACAAAAATACCCTTTAAACCAAAACCTCTATAACGATAACCATACGTATTGTTACGATTTCGCCGAGTGTTTATTATATTGTTACGATTTCGCCGAGTGGTTATTCTAATAATTTATCCGGTTCGATCACTGGATTGTGAATATTAAAATCGCAAAGATTAAATTTTAACTGAATTTATTTCCCACAAAAATTACACAACAATTTCACAAATAATTCACTAATATTTATTTTCACTATTATTTTACACAATATTTATCACCACTATTATTTTAACACTTCACTTTCACTATTATTTTCACTTCCCGATATTAACACTTCAAAATTCAAAATTGAACTATTTCGTAACTCAAATGTCTACACGTATTTATACGACACGTATTTATACGATATTTTTCTTCTCTACACTTCTCGAATTTTCGTTGCGTCGTATTTGGTTCGCTCCGCCTATTTCATTATTTCTTTTTACTTTGTTCGTATGTGTAAACGTTTGGTTACAGGGTAATCCCTACTGTTATAATTTTCTTTTTAATTATCACAGGTGACATCTGTGATTCGTGACACTACCCTCCGCCCAAACCTGTTCGTCCCGAACAGGATCCAGATCTCTTCCTCTATAGAACGCCAGTCTATTCAGGTGTACAACTTTGGGTTTTCCTCGTACTCCTCGTTGGATCCTATAGATCATGTCGTTAGTTCTGACCTTGTACGGTCCCTCCCATCGAGGTTCTAGCTTGTTTGATAATCCGTTACTTCGTCGTGTTCCAGTTCCTCCATCCAATTTCCCACAAACAACCGTTTCCGAGTGTGGTGGTCGCTTCGTCCGATGATCCAATGTTATCCTCCTTACGATTGGCTCCTTTTCGTTGTTCAGTTCCAAAGGCAGTTCGACATTACCGTAGCCCAATGTTCCCCGTCCAAAATCCAATACGAATCCATTTCGTTTCATGAAGTCCATTCCCAGGATGACCTCATCCATAATATCCGCAACCAGAACTTCATGTCGAAAACCATTGTTCCCGATTCGTATGGTCACCTCCTTCTTTCCTTTGATAGCTGCACTGTCGCCTGTCGCCGTTTGTAACATGAACCCTTCCATAGGCTCAACTCCATCCGTGATAAAATCCGGCCGCACAATCGTTCTCGTTGCTCCGGTGTCCAATGTTATCAAACTGGATCGTCCTTCTACTTCGCCTCTCACCATCAAGCTCTCACCACCTTTTACCAATCGGGAAATGGGGATGAAGGTTATGGAGCATTTGGTTGTGGGAGTCAGCTTTTGCTCCTCAAAGCTGACGCGTTCGTTTGACGCCTTCGTTGTTGTTTGGCGTTCCTCCTCGGCTGGTATTTTTCGTTCCTCCGGTGGCCTTCGGTACATCGGCGATGGTGTTCTCGCCCGTTTGCGCCTTATCTCCCAGCATTCCCGTGAGATGTGTCCTATTTTGTCACAAACCCAACATCTGATTTTACTATTTCCATCCCGGAATCTCGTGGTCCGCCAGTTATCTGCTGGTCTGATGTTATTGCCCTGTTTGTGACTGATTGCTGGTTCCACTTCCACACGACGTACCTTGACTGCTGGTTTGATGATGTTGTTTGCAGTCTCGTTGGTTAATGCACACGCGATGGTTTCCGCGAACGATGATTTTGGAGATAATACAACAGCACGTCTCGTATCCGGATCCCGTATACCATCGGTAAAAGCGTCGATCTTGATCCGCTCTGTGTATTCTCCTGCCATGTTGTAGTGAGCGAGGTGCACTAACCGCTCTATATCAGCCGCATACTCCTGAAGCGTCTCTCCAACCCGCTGACATCGTCCCTTCAACTCCATACGATGTAGCTCCCGTCGATGATCTCCTCCATATTTGCGCTCCAAAGCCAACATTATTTTTCCGTAGTCTTCCCGTTCGTATTCCGGCACAATTTGTAGGAGCTCCGCAGCATTGCCTTTTAGCGCTACAATTAATGCTGCCACTTGATCCTTTCCACTCCAACCATTCGTGGTAGCCGCCATTTCAAACTGGAGTTTGAAGATGTTGATTGGTGTCGTTCCGTCGAACGTTGGTGGCTTCAACTTAATTGAGCTGGTTGGTCGAGTAACTTGAGCACTGCCGTTGGTTTTAAGATCCATCAGCTCCTTTTCAAGTTTCTGGAATCGTTGATCGGTCACCTCGATTTGTTGATCTATCTTTCGGGAATTTCTGGATTCATACTCTTCCAATTTATTTTCCATATCAATTTTGACCGTATCAACTTTTGCGTTAAATGTCATGGACATATCTCGAAATTTCTCCTTCACGTCAGCCATTAAATCTTGCTGAAATTTCTCCGTGCGATCCATCCGTTCTATTAACATTTCTTGTCCGGTAGATATTTTTCCTTCGAGGCCGCCGATCATTTGCTGTGTTTGTAGCTGCATCTGTTGCATTACAGCCATTAGTTGCCCCATATCGAAACCTCCAGATGTTGTTGGAGTAGTTTCTTTAACGACGACATTCTCTTCATCTGCTCTGGTCGTTGATTCTGTAGTTACTTCAACCGCTTGGTTTTCGGTTGAATCCGGTGTCCCAAAATTAAATTCATGTTGATCAGGGTCAACATTATCATCCAACAAAGCTGTACGGAGTCTCAACTGCAACTCATTTCGGTTGCCCGTAGTTGGTAGATTCCGTAGCCCCAACTCCTTCTTCAAATCTGCCACTTTTAAGTCCAATAATTTCATTTTGGATATTCACAATCCCACCGCTGTCACCAATTGTTACGATTTCGCCGAGTGGTTATTCTAATAATTTATCCGGTTCGATCACTGGATTGTGAATATTAAACTCGCAAAGATTAAATTTTAACTGAATTTATTTCCCACAAAAATTACACAACAATTTCACAAATAATTCACTAATATTTATTTTCACTATTATTTTACACAATATTTATCACCACTATTATTTTAACACTTCACTTTCACTATTATTTTCACTTCCCGATATTAACACTTCAAAATTCAAAATTGAACTATTTCGTAACTCAAATGTCTACACGTATTTATACGACGCAAAGGCTTGTAGAACATTCCATTATTTTTCTTCTCTACACTTCTCGAATTTTCGTTGCGTCGTATTTGGTTCGCTCCGCCTATTTCATTATTTCTTTTTACTTTGTTCGTATGTGTAAACGTTTGGTTACAGGGTAATCCCTACTGTTATAATTTTCTTTTTAATTATCACAGGTGACATCTGTGATTCGTGACAATATATTAGGTTCGATCATTGGATTGTGAATATTAAACTCGCAAAGATTAATTTTACAATAAATTTATTTGCCTATAAATTCTCCAAATATTTCACAAATAATTATTACAACAATAATTTTCGACAATAATAATCACTACTATTATTTTAACACTTCACTTTCACTTTCCGATTAACACTTCGAAATTCAAAATTGATCTGCTCCGTAACTCAAATGTCTACACCAATTTATACGACGCAAGTACTTGTAGAACATTCCATTATTTTGCATCTCTACACTTTGCGAATATTCTTTTCGTCGTATTTTGTTCGCTCCGCCTATTTCATTATTTATTTTTATTTTGTTTGTATTTGTAAACATTTACAAATTTTTATTTTGTTTGTATTTGTAAACATTTACAGGGTTACCCTGTAACCCGCTATTGCAATAATTTATAACTCTTTTTAATTATCACTGGTGACATCCATGATTCGTCACACTACCCTCCGCCCAAACCTGTTCGTCCCGAACAGGATCCAGACCTCTACCTCTATAGAACGCCAGTCTCTCCAAGTGTTCAACCTTGGGTTTTCCTCGTACTCCTCTTTGGATCCTATAGATCACGTCGTTAGTTCTGACCTTGTACGGTCCTTCCCATCTAGGTTCTATCTTCTTTGATAATCCGTTACTTCGTCGTGTTCCAGTACCTCCATCCAATTTCCCCCAAACAACCGTTTCCGAGTGTGGTGGTAGCTTCGTCCGATGATCCAGTTTTATCCTTCTTACGATTGGCTCCTCCCCGTTGTTCAGTTGCAAAGGCAGTTCGACATTACCGTAGCTTAATGTTCCCCGTCCGACATCCAATACGAATCCATTTCGTTTCATGATGTCCATACCCAGGATGACCTCATCCATAATATCCGCAACCTAACTTCATGTCGAAAACCATTGTTCCCGATTCGTATTTCCACCTCCTTCTTTCCTTTAATAGCTGCACTGTCGCCTATCGCCGTTTGTAACTTGAACCCTTTCACAGGTCGAACTCCATCCGTGATAAAATCCGGTCGCACAATCGTTCTCGTTGCTCTGGTTTCCAATGTTATCATACTGAATCGTCCCTCTACTTCGCCTTTCACTATCAAGCTATCACCACCTTTTACCAATCTGGAAATGGGGATGAAGGTTATGGAGCATTTGGTTGTGGGAGTCAGCTTTTGCTCCTCAAAGCTGACGCGTTCGTTTAACGCCTTCGTTGTTGTTTGGCGTTCCTCCTCGGCTGCTGCTTTTCTTTCCTCCGATGGCCTTCGGTACATCGGCGATGGTGTTCTCGCCCGTTGGCGCCTTTTCTCCCGGCATTCCCTTCAGATGTGTCCTATTTTGTCACAAATCCAACATCTGATTTTACTAGTTCCTTCCCGGAATCTCGTTGTCCGCCAGTTATCTGCTGGTTTGATGTTATTGCCATGTGTGTAACTGATTGCTAGTTCCACTTACACACGACGTACCTTGACTGCTGGTTTGATGATATTGTTTGCAGTCTCGTTGGTTAGTGCACACGCGATGGTTTCCGCGAACGTTGCTTTTGACGACAATACGACTGCATATCTCGTATCCGGATCCCGTATACCATCGGTGAAACCGTCGATCTTGATTCGCTCTGTGTATTCTCCTGCCATGTTGTAGTGGGCGAGGTGCACTAACCGCTCTATATCAGCCGCATACTCCTGGAGTGTTTCTCCAACCCGCTGACATCGTCCCTTCAACTCCATACGATGTAGCTCCCGTAGATGGTCACCACCATATTTCCGCTCCAAAGCCAACATGATTTTGCCGTAATCCTTCCGTTCGTGTTCCGGCACAATTTGCAGTAGCTCCGCAGCACTGCCTTTTAACGCCACAATTAACGCTGCCACTCGATCCTCCTCACACCACGATTACATCTTGTCGCCGCCATTTCAAACTGGAGTTTGAAGATATTAAATGGTGTGGTTCCGTCGAACGTTGGTGGCTTCAACTTTATTGAGCTGGTTGGTCGAGTAACTTGAGCGCTGCCGTTAGTTTTGAGATCCATTAGCTCTTGTTCGATCTTCATTATTCGTTGGTCTGCCGCTTCAAAGTTTTGATCCATTTTATTATCGATCTTCATTTTAACTACGCTCAATTTTCCATTAACATCTTTCCTTAAATCTTGTTGAAACTTTTCCAGTTGTTCAATTCGTTGTAGAATTTGTTGTTGTCCAATTAACATGTTTTCTTGATCGGCTCGCATCTGCTCCTTTATATCGTTCTTTAATTGATCTTGGCCGGTAGATATTTTTCCTTCGAGGCCGCTGATCATTTGCTCCTGTTCAGCAAGCAATGCCCTTTGCTCGGTAATCATTTTTACTTCGAGGCCGCTGATCATTTGCTGTATTGCGGCCATTAGTTGCCCCATATCGAAACCTCCAGATGTTGTTTGAGTACTTTCTTTAATGAAGACATTCTGATCTTCCGCTCTGGTCGTTGATTCTGTTGTCATTTCAACTGCTTGCACCTCGGTTGAATCCGGTGCCCCCAAATTAAAATCATGTTGATCTGGGTCAACATTATCATCCAACAAAGCTGTACGGAGTCTTAACTGCAACTCATTTCGGTTGCCCGCAGTTGGTAGATTCCGTAGACCCAACTCCTTCTTCAAATCTGCCACTTTTAATTCCAATAATTTCATCTTGGACATTCACAATCCCACCGCTGTCACCAATTGTTACGATTTCGCTGAGTGGTTATTCTAATAATTTATCCGGTTCGATCACCGGACTGTGAATATCAAACCCGCAAACTTTAAATTTCAACTAAATTTATTTCCCACAAAAATTACACAAATATTTCACAAATAATTCACTAATATTTATTTCACTATTATTTTACACAATATTTATCACTACTATTATTTTAACACTTCACTTTTTATCACTTCCCGATATTAACACTTCGAAATTCAAAATTGAACTGTTCCGTAACTCAAATATCTACACCTATTTATACGACGCAAATACTTGTAGAACATTCCATTATTTTGCTTCTCTACACTTCGCGAATGTTCGTTCCGTCGTATTCAATGCAATGCAATATACTGATATAATAACAATGCAATATACTGGAGATGACCTACATAAATTGGGCCAATAGTCGAAAGGACGTTAAAAGGAAGCTGTGAAACAGTTAAAAATGCTTCGACCCATAAAGGATCAAACAAATAAATGTATACAAAACGAAAATTTTAATTCCACAATCACATATTAAAAACTGAAAACAAAACCAAAATATATAAAAGTGATAATTTTTCGAAATTAATTACTTCGAAAAAGGGCAAAAACGATCAATTCATCTAGCAAAATGTTATGTTTAGTGTGGATTGTGTGTTCGAAATGAACGTGAAGATGTAACAGTAAACAGTGATCACTATCACTCCATGTGACCTGAAGTTGTGTAGCCCAAATAGGATAAAATTGATTTTAATACTCTTTGGAATCAACAAGACAATGACACAAATTATGAAACACTCAACTTCTGTCAACTAAGTTCGATGATCGCTTTATTTCAAGAAATTATGATCTTAATAACATTCTAAGTTCATGCAAATTGACACCGGAGTTGTTTTTAAAAGATAAGTATATAGCAATGATACAAAAAAAAAGCATCGAAAGTTTTGATGTTCAGATGCAAGTTAGTTACAGGAGCCTTAGTGATACAGGAATGATAATTACAGGCCCGTACTACAGGCCGATAATTATACGCCGATACAGGCCCGTAAACAGCCGTCACCGCGCCTCAACTCTCTTAACCATTAAGCTACAACCGGCAACAACCCGAAATGGTCTATAACCATCTTTTTGATTGATTGAAGATGATTTTAATAACAAAAATTGAATCGCCAACATATATTGTTTTTATTAATATTAAAATACAGATTTAACACCTAATTATGGAGAGACAAAGCCTTCCTGTATGATATGACCTGCATTTTTCATCATTCTTTACCTTTGAAGTTCCTAGAAATAATATTCTCGTTGAAAAAACAGTTTCAAAAATCAAACCGAAACAAAAGGAGTTCATTATGTGCTCGTGTCCGATAAAAACATTATGTGACGAATCACAGATGTCACCAGTGATATAAAAAGAGTTCAGTAGAGGTTACCCTGTAACCAAATGTTTACACATACGAACAGAATAAAAATAAATAATCAAATAGGCGGAGCAAACAAAATACGACGAAGAGATCATTCGCGAAGTGTAGTAAAGCAAAATAATGGAATGTTCTACAAGCATTTGCGTCGTATAAATAGGTGAAAACATTCGAGTTACGAAACAGTTCAATTTTGAATTTCGAAGTGTTAATATCGGAAAGTGATAAAAAGTGAAAGTGAAGTGTTGAAATAATTTTGATAATAATTGTGAAAAAGTAGTGTAATAATAATTATTTGTGAAATAATTGTGGAATTGATTGGGAAATAAAATTTGTTGTAATGAGCTACATCTTTTTGTTGTTTTCGAGTATTGTTTTCAAATAGAAACGATAACTTTTCATATGGGAAAACAGCAACAACAATCTCATATTGAAAACAATACTCGAAAACAACACTCGAAAACAATTAATGAAACGTAGGGTTAGATTAATCTTTGCGAATTTAATATTCACAATCCAGTGATCGAACCGGATAAATAAATTGAATAACCATTCGGCGAAATCGTAACAATTAGTGTGAAAGCATCGATAAATTGTGTTTCCAGCGTTAAAACGCCAATCACACTGTTGTGTAGACTTTTCACAAATGTCAATTTTGCTGTTAAATTTGACGTTGCATGTCAACACCATAGAAATATATAATACTATATAGAATGAACATAAGCAAAATTGTTGTTGTTTTTCCATACAAAATCTTTTGTTTCAAGCGTTATCAGTATGAGTGAGAGGTATATATAAAAATCCAGTATGGCGGGTCCTTCTTTCCATCGAAACACCAAAACAATGTTCTGTCAATTTGGTCATTATTACAGACAAGTCAGTGTTTAAATGATTATAAAATTTTTAAAAATGAATAAATAAAAAAGTGTTTAGTTAAATTTAATTAGAAAATATATAAACTTCATAAAGTATCAGTTTGAATAGTAATATTATAATTAATAATTAAGTGTATAGCGAAAAACTACCGCAATTAACCGGGAAAAAAAATATTTGGGATTTCGTTTATCCAGTACGTTTTTGTTTGTATTTTTTGTGTTATGACTACCCTTATAGTACAAATATATCAATTAATTACAAAAATTATGCTTTTTTAATTGATAATTTAACAAAATATTTTGTGAAAAATATGGCGTAGTTTGTTTTGGTGTTTCGAGAATATAAACATTTATTTTTACCAGTGCAGTAGGTTTAATATTACGAAATATAGTACATAAAATGCTCAACCAAAATGGCGCGCGTGTATAAGATATGTGATAGTTGTGGTATAAAATTAATTTTTGTTTATGTTTTGGTAACAATAAAATAAATTTAAATAAAATAATTAAATTAAATAAAGTTGAATAACATTTAAATAAAATTAAGTTTAATAAATTTCTCATCGTTTAATTGGTTTATGTGTTCTTTTTTATGTGTTCTTTTTCAGATTACCAAGGAGCGATAAAAATTGTTAATCAGTTTAGATGCCGAAGTAAAAAATCAAACTAAAATGCAAAAAGAGATTCATTTCTCTGCTCCATTTCCAAGGAATGTAACTTAACTCTATATTTTGTGGATTAGGCCTAATGGGGACACCACTTTAAAAAAAACGCACCAAGTACTCTTCCTCTTGGGAGGTGTGGAAACGAGTACATTAAATATATATAATTATATATATGCATATATATATATATATATATATATGCATATATATATATATATATATGCATATATATATATATATATGCATATATATATATATATATATATATATATATATATATATATATATATATATATATATATATATATGTATATATATATATTTATATATATATATATATATATATATATATACATATATATATTTATATATATATATATATATTTATATATATATATTTATATATATATATATATATATATATATATATATATATATATATATATATATATATATATATATATATATATATATATATATATATATATATATATATATATATATATATATATATATATATATATATATATATATATATATATATATATATATATATATATATATATATATATATATATATATATATATATATATATATATATATATATATATATATATATATATATATATATATATATATATGTATATATATATATATAAAATGATCAACGGTTCAAATCTAGTTAAAATCGGCAACTTCATTGCAAATCCCTCTTCTAGAATTATTAGTCCGCCTATGGTATTTTTCTACCTTTCTCTTTTCTTCTCCAAATTTGGAACGCTTGACGTTTACTTATATTCATTCTATATAATAAGTATATTTCTATGGTCAACACAAAACCTCTAGTTCATATTCTTCAAATTAAAAAAAATGGAAATGGAAAATAAGTTAAATATTAGTGAAGTATATAAAAGCCTTAGCGAGAAAGAAATCGAGTTCAATATGAGGTTAGAAAATATACTAGGAAGACAAGACACAATTGAAAATCGTATGCATAATATTGGACGATCCTTAGGTGGACTCAAAATTGTTGTTAATGATTCTAAAAAATTAACCGAAATGATTATAAACACATCAAATTTAGCTGAAAATGTAAGCGCAAAAGTTCGCCGCTTAGATAAAGCACGATCTCGAGTGTCCGAATGTCAGCAACGGGTCCATGATTTAATCGATCTTCAATTGTGCAGCCACGGCGTTAAATCTGCCATCAAAGACGAAGATTTTGAAAAGGCAGCGGCTCATATCAATCGATTTTTATCGATGGATCAAAATTTGTTACAAAAAACAGCTGATGATGTTTCAGGATCTGTAACTTCGGTGAGCCAAGCGGTTAAAACACTGGAAGAGGCGTGTGTTCAAATTCGATTGGTTGTTTATCAAAAATTTGATGAGGCTGTTACAAAAGATGATTTGGCATCTGTAGAACGATTTTTTAAAATATTTCCATTACTTGGTTTACACCGTGAAGGTATCGAAAAGTTTTGCAGCTATATTTGTGCCAAACTACGAACCAAATCCCAAAAAGAGTTACGGAACTCATTAGATATTGCCAAAGCCGAAAAACGAATGAACGTAGCGTATGCTGATTCTCTAACTGTTCTTTTCGAAAATATAGCTCGAGTTATCGAAGTAAATCAGCCGATAGTTGAAACATACTATGGATATGGTCATTTAGGATTTATGGTCACAATCTTGCAGCGTGAATGTGACGATGAGGTAGGTATTCAACATTTTTTTTTACAATTGCTTTATTCAATTTGATTTCTTTTATAGATTCTCAATTTACTAAATGAATTTAATAAAAATCGTCTGATAAGACGACGTGTTCAACAGATAAATGATTATATAAAAGGTGGTGGCCATAATCAGACTGGGCATTACCGGAATAAATCAAGTAGCACTGATAAAATAAATGCTCGTGAAATCGATGCCCTAATTGGCGAAATCACTATAATGCATTCCAGAGCTGATCTGTATACAAAATTCATTAGGCGGCGTGTTACAAACGATTATGAACATTTAAAAAGTGATAATGCTGATGATATCCAGAAAAAAATGGAAAATTTTATTGAGAATATTAAAAAATCAAAATTTAGTAGACAAATGCAAGAGCTATTAGGAAACTATATCCTGTTCGAACGTTATTTTATGGAAGAGAATGTATTGAAAGCAATTTCATTGGATACATATGAAAGTGGACAACAATCGTCTAGTATGGTAGATGATATATTTTTCATTATAAAAAAATGTATAAGACGCTCGATAGCGACAAATTCGTTAGATGGTACATGTGCAGTCATAAACAATGCAGCTACGTGTTTAGAAAATGATTTTTTAAACGCACTAAAGACACCATTGAAGAAAGGATACCCTTCTGGTTATATGGATTTGGCACAAGCCTATAGTGCATTTCAAACTTCTCTGCAACAAGGTAGACTACAAACTAATGATACGGAGGCTTCTAAAGTTAATTTTATTGTTCAACTAAATAATGCCGATTTATCAACGGAATACATTGAGACGTTGCTTACCACGATAACAGAAGAAATCAACTTATCATTCCCGGCAATGTCAGTTAAAGAAAAATCTTTGCTTGATAGTTGCTTGTCTGGTATTAAAACTGTCGGTGACTCACTTCGCGCAATTATTGATTTTGGGATGGAACAATTACGTTCAAGTGCAATAAAACCCAGATTAGACCCGTGGGTTGATAAATTTCTAACCTATAATCATACTATGACCGATGATGAGCTTCAAAGCTATGAAGCAGGTGAAACTTTTATTCAATATATGATTGTGCAAATAGATGGATTACTGAACTCGTTCAAAACTGTACTGAGCACTCGTAATTACGATGCTTTGGTCGGAATCTTCGCGACCGATATAACAGCACGATTTGAGTATGTTATACGAAAAAGCACGTTCAATCGACTCGGAGGTTTAATATTGGATCAAGAAGTTCGGGCATTAGGTTCATATCTAACTGGAGCCACATCATGGTCGGTGCGTGATAAACTTGCACGACTAACTCAAATAGCTACATTACTGAATTTAGAAAAGGTGACAGAATTGAATGATTATTGGAATCCAACAGAGAATGGTGAGTACATGACGTGGCGTATAACACCCAAAGATGCTCGTTTCATTCTTTCGTTACGTACTGATTTTCGTCTAGATGATATAAAACGATTAAAACTATAATTTATGTACCAATATGTTAATATAAATATAATAAATAATTGATTACTTTTTGAATCCTTAAGCGATTAATAAATTATTCTTATTACTAAACTATCTATGTTTTGCTTACCCAGTTACTCAATTTTTAAATCCAACGTAACATAACGTCACCTATAAAAGTTCATAATCAGTTCAAAATTCATTTGTCGAAATACAAATTAATTTGTTAAGACTAAATAATAATTAAATTATAAATCTGAACAAAAGGTTTAATAACATTAATAGGTTAAACTTGAGCTATTTAACAGATAATTTCATCTCATAATTTCATCTCATAATTTCATCATGAGACAACCCTGCACCAGCGAGATTACGGAATACTGATCCGTCAGTAAGAAAAAGTCGGATGGACTGCTGTAGTCCCATTAGTGATTTTAGGCAATAGGTCCACGAAGTTAAGTTTTCTGGTCTTATTCATCAGTCGGCCTAGTTGATTAGTCCACCATAGTGTCTCAATTCTTTTATACTTACTTAGAGGGCAGCTCTACTCATAGTGCTTATTCAAGCTCGTCAAGTAGAAAGTGTCCTTTCCACTACTCCGCACTTTCGATTGCTGAAGATAAAATGACTAGGTAGTTGAGTTTATATATAAAGTTCCCAATTAGTGTTTCTTGCCAGTCCCTAAATTCTCTAATTTCAGGTTTCTCAAATTCTCTAATTTCAGGTTTATCGCTGGTTAGAAAGAAACAGAGGCAACGATGGTCAGAGACAGTAACGTCATCTAGGACTATCCTATGTGAGACTTTCTCACTTAGACTTCATAAAATCAATTACTTCATGTCTTGAGGATGTCAAAAATAAAGGTTTATTATCGACATCCCAGATAACTGACTAGGTAAGACGCAGGGAGGTATTCCAGGACGAACTATCTATAGTTTTGATAAAGTCTTGTGTAGGAGGAGGAACCTCAGAATCGTATGGAAAGTAAGTAGACATTGAACGTTAGTAGTACCCTGTTCTTTAACTTCAACGACGAATGCTGTTACTTCATTGCAACACATTGCATTAAGGAGTCTGTAATTCATGCCATTACTAAGAAAAATACAGGCTGTATGTCGAGCAGATATCGCTCACCAGAATACAGCCTGAGAACTCTTGATTAATTCCTTTTCTGTTGTTCTCATGAATCCACTGTTCTTGAAAGACATGTTAAGATATTATATGTATTGCATAATATCCAAACATGTCAACTTGATTCATGTTTAGATATAATGTAATATTTATAATGAATTACAGTTTTTCATGTTATAAGAGCAGACGACGCCTTTGAGTACTGCAAATTAATCTGTTACTGTACTCAAAACATTGGGTTTTTTCCGACACATTTATTGTGACTCTACTTAAAGCGAAAATGGCTTTAAAACTATCATTGGTACTACTGAGTGATCTAGGCCAAGATGAATAAATTTGCCTTTTGTTTCCATTTTTTAGCCAAAGATAGTATATTTATCAGTTTGTTTCCCGGGGTTTGAATTTCCAGCCGCTTCAGAATATCTGAGATTTTTAGAACCGGATTTAATCTGTACCGTTTACAGGATACATACCATCTCACCCTCCCAGGAATGTAGAGTTGGTACAAGTTTAGGTTCGAAGACCCTTTTCTTACCACTTTATGTACGGTCACAGAAAATTACTTTCTTCACAGAAAATAATTTTCTGTGCTAGCATAATAACATCTACAAATTAATAAAAATTATTTTATTGTTTCTACATCATTAATATTTGTCGTTTGATTTATGATATATTTAATTTAACCGCCAAAATTCGAATTTGCTGGTAAGTCGAAAGCAAAACTAAGTCAAAGTCGAAACTAAATATAAATTTTACTTCGATATACGACAAAAAAAGTCGAATTTTGTTATACTTGGGGGATGTGTAATTTTGTACAAAATGAATAAATTCGTTGGCAAAAAAAATCAATTCGTCTACTAAATAACAGTCGGAGTTTGATATTCGATTTTTGGCAAATTCGATTCGTTTTGTCTTTTTATTTTCACAACAGCATATTTTTCGATATTGGATTTTTGTAATAGTAAAATCCGGTATCGAATTTTTCATAATAGCCCCACATAAATTTAGCGAAACGTCATCCGCAGTGGATATATTTTTCACTGCATTTGTTTAAAATTTTGGTGTGATAAGTGAATAAATTTTAGTGATTTTTTTCGTTTTTTCCTTTTTTCTTTTTTTTATTTTGACAGATGCGTGTAACATAACCAATAAATTTCAATTTTTTTTTGGTTTTTAATAAAAAAGAAGAAAATACTCTTTAATGTGATATTCTTTGCAAAATGAGAGAAAAGAGCACTTTTTTTTTTTATCAAAGAATACGAAAAAAAAAATTGCTCTTTTTGTCGATGTATTGGTGAAAATAAAATACAAATTATGATGCTACACAATTAACACAAACATAAATTTCATAGTATTGTCTTTTAAAACATATAGATTTATTTTATTAAAATCCTTTATTATTATTGTTATTAACTTTTTATTTAATTTTGATAATTTCACACATTTACGACAAAATATAGTTCACAAATGAAATTAAAAATGGCGTTGTTTTTGTTTATATTGTTTTGGCATTTAAAAATTTATATGTGTGTGTAAAATCTGCGAAAAAATCTCGATTTTTCAAAAGTGCTCGAGATCAAAAAAAAAGTGCTCGAGATCATTTCCAAAGAATGTGTTATGTCAAAAACGCACGTGTTTCGAGCAAAAAGAGCACTTTTTAGCTGTCAGAGCAACTTTTTTTTTGTCCAAAGAATATCGCATTAATCTACAACAATAAATTTAAAAAAAATAAACTAAACATAAGTATTCATTATTTCAATTATTTTTACTATGAATTAAGATGAATGACACAAAACGAAATGTTAAAATTATTCATTGACCACAATAAATCAGCCATCTTTATTTTTCCTATAAAGCCTGATTTCCATTATGAAAAAATACTGACAAAATAGTCAAGGCGGGATAAAAAATTAATTTTTTCTTAAAGTGTGAGTGAAATAAAAAATATTTCCAGTACAAAAAATTTAGTCAGTACTGAATAAATTTTTATGGTTACTGAGAAAATAATTATAGCAGTACTGACAAAATATATCAAGAGAAGTATTTTTATTCAGTACTGGAGAAATATCTTATAGGAAAAATAAAGATGGCTGATTTTTTGTGGTCAATGAATAATTTTAACATTTCGTTTTCTCTCATTCGTCTTAATGCATTGTGAAAATAATTGAAATAATGAATACTTATGTTTAGTTTATTTTTTTTAAATTTATTGTTGTAGATTTAAAGAGTATTTTGTTCTTTTTTATTAAAAACCAAAAAAAAAATTGAAATTTATTGGTTATGTTACACGCATCTGTCAAAATAAAAAAAATAAAAAAGGAAAAAACGATCTCAGTCACTCTAATGGCATTTTTAATTTTTTTCTCGCTTTTGCTTTTTCAGTAAAAAATACTGACAAAATTTTTTTCATATGGAAATCAGCCTTAAAGCCTGATTTCCATTATGAAAAAATACTGACAAAATAGTCGAGGTGGGATAAAAAATTAATTTTTTCTTAAAGTGCGAGTGAAATAAAAAATATTTCCAGTACAAAAAATTTAGTCAGTACTGAATAAATTTTTATGGTTACTGAGAAAATAATTATAGCAGTACTGACAAAATATATCAAGAGAAGTATTTTTATTCAGTACTGGAGAAATATCTTATAGGAAAAATAAAGATGGCTGATTTTTTGTGGTCAATGAATAATTTTAACATTTCGTTTTGTGTCATTCATCTTAATTCATTGTGAAAATAATTGAAATAATGAATACTTATGTTTAGTTTATTTTTTTTGAATTTATTGTTGTAGATTTAAAGAATATTTTGTTCTTTTTTATTAAAAACCAAAAAAAAATTGAAATTTATTGGTTATGTTACACGCATCTGTCAAAATAAAAAAAAGAAAAAAGGAAAAAACGATCTCAGTCACTCTAATGGCATTTTTAATTTTTTTCTCGCTCTTGCTTTTTCAGTTAAAAATACTGACAAAATTTTTTTCATAATGGAAATCAGCCTTTAGATGAATGACACTAAATGAAAAATTATTAATTTTATGGTCAAAAAAATACTATAAAATGCTTCATATTTAAGTAATGACTTCACTTTTTAAATATGGCTTCACTGCAAAGAAATGATTTTTCATGCATATACATTTTGGCTGTAAAATATTTTTCCAGTACCAAATACTTTGTTAATTCGTACTGCTATAATAATTTTTTCAGTTAATTTTTGTTTGCTCGTAATGTTTTTACTTCTCTCGCATCGCACTTTAAGAAAAATTATATTTTTATCTTACTTTGACTATAACATGATTTCCATTATGAAAAAATACTGACAAAATAGTCAAGGCGGTATAAAAAATATAATTTTTCTTAAAGTGCGAGAGAAATAAAAAATATTTCCAGTACAAAAAATTTATTTAGTACTGAATAAATGTTTATGGTTACTGAGAAAATTAGTATAACAGTACTGACAAAATATATCAAGAGAAGTATTTTTATTCAGTACTGGAAAAATATTTTATAGTAAAAATGCATCTGAATGATTTTTTATGGTCAATTAATAATTTTAACATTTCGTTTTGTGTCATTCATCTTAATTCATTGTGAAAATAATTGAAATAATGAATAATTATGTTTAGTTTATTTTTTTAAATTTATTGTAGATTCAAAGTGTTTTTGGTCTTTTTTTTCAAATCCAAAAAAAATTGGAAATTTATTGGTTATGTAAAACTCATCTGTCAAAATATATCCACTTAAAAACGAGGTCGCTGGATGTAGCTTAATGGTTAAGAGAGTTTCTCATCACGCCGAGCTCGATTCCCGCCGTTGACCAAAAATTAACATGCAATCGGATGACATAAAAAGTGATTGTGTGTAAAAACATTCTTTGGGTTGACGCGGTAAGGGCCGTTTAGAATTAATACAGGCCGCTCTAAGCAATAGATTTTTATAAAAAAAGAAAAAAGTAAAAAACGATCTCTGTCACTCTAATGATATTTTTGATTTTTTTTCTCGCTTTGATTTTTCAGTAAAAAATACTGACAAAATTTTGGAATGGAAATCAGACTTATTTTGTCAGTATATTTTTCATAAGTTAAATCAGGCAATACTCCAGTATGTGCTCCGATGTTATGTGCCGAGCTTTTATGGACTGTGGGCTTTAGGGTAAAAATATGACAGACAGTGGCCTTTAGGGAAACCCAAGGTATTTGTTGATTGACGTTTGTCATATTCCATTAGGATTAGACCTAATATCTTAATGTTTGTGTTCGTCCTCCGTTTAATTTAATGTTCGGTTAATATAAAACTAAATAAAAATGTTTGATTTAAATAATGAAGTTCATGAAAATACGATAAATTTCTTATATCAAGCAGCGACTTCTATATTACCTCATACAAACCCAAGTCTTAATCTGCTGAAATCTTTTTACATGTGAGTCCATTCGTTCAACTTACTGCTGTTTGATATCAAACGTTATTTAAACATATATTATATTTTTAGTAATAAAACTCGAGAAATAGCACGATGTGAGAATTTAAAACTTCCTAATAAGATTTATGGTCCTATGGCAATGTGTCAAAAATGTTCTGTACCATGGGGTGAAGGAACATCCAAACTATCAGTTTATAATACCAAACCGAAGAATTTAAAACAAACTAATTTTATTATGGTTCAAAAAAAGAAATACAATAAGAAAAACATAAAAAAATATGTGGTAACGCACTTTACATAACAATATAATGATTTCAATTCTCATATACTAACCATTTTCATTTATAGGCTCTTACCTGCACAACATGTAAAAAAAGAACAAAACATATTTTATCGAAGCCAATAATATCCGAGACTAAACCATTAGAACCATTAAAAAATAAAGCACCTCAACTTATAAAACCAATACAATCACCACAAATTACAGTACCTAAGAATAAAAAGTTAAAAAATAAATTGCCCAAAGGAGTTTCAAACAAATCGATTCAAAAACCTAAGAAACCAAACCAAAATCATATTCTGCAACTGGCAAAATTACTAAGTTCCACGACCAGCAGATCAAATAGAGTAACGCACGAAGATAAATTAAAGCAATTCTTAAAATAAAACCATAAAAAACGATGTTCATTTATATTTCGTATTTAAAATAAATATATAAAACTAATCGGTAATCTGAAAACATAAATGTATGACTTTAATCCAATGGGATCTGGTCCTGTACTATCTGTAATAGATAACAAACAGAAAGGATGTTAAATTAAAGTTTGAGTAAAATAGATAAAAGGAATCGAAAACATTTTGATGAAGTGCCAATGTACGTAAGTCGGTGCGTGGTGTGTAGTGTATGTGTGAGTCACATAAGGACAGACTAAAGAACCAAAATGTTTTCTAAATATTTTCAGGTTTGTTTTAGTAGATAATAAGAAAAGTTTTAAAACACAAAACGTTTATACAAAGCTACGTAATTTCACTTACTGTACAAAAAAATTAACGGTTTGGTCCTTCTTCTGTTAGTGTCCAATGAGGTGATGAATTTATAAAATGGCATGCGATTTTGTTAAAAACCAAAAATACTCACTTTTAAGCACATCTCACGATATATAGGATCTGTATCCCAAGGTCCACGTTCCGGTAGCGCTATATGGTGCCTGTTTAATTCTTGAATGCAATCGTTTAAATCGAGTATTGGACATGGATCTATTTTCGATTTACGTACACGGTTACACAAGTATTCCACAAAGTGGTTTCTATTATATTGAAGAAGCCGATCCCATTATCAAAAAAGTAAAAGAAAAAAAAACACACTCTTAGTACATAACATGCTCATATTCGTAAATTTCTCACCTGAAGAAGGTATTGTCGATATATGCCTTCGATAATACCAAAGGGACGGGGTGGCATACGTTTATTGGCCCGACGAACTAAAATTTCTAGATCGTCGGCCGTTAGTATATCGAGCGTATCAATATCATGATTCTTTATTAATTTACAAAGATATTCTATGTAATGATTTCTGGAAAAAATACCGATCGCATATTTTAATAAGGCTTTTATATGACTTAAATAATCCCCGCCCTAAACAAACTAACTAAAACACTGGTTTCGGACTGATTTGTCGAATCAAGCTATTCTCGTTAAATTTAATATTGTTAAGTGCACATAGTTTATTTTGGATTATTTGATATCGACAAATCAACCGGCTTCCGTGCTTAATATTTATTGTACATAGTGTATATTCTTACCGACATAATCCTGCATGATTTGGTGTCACATCACCATTGCAAATGGTATCAACGAGACCAGCTGGTGTATCTTTTTGTAACGGTATGGGACATCTTATTATGGAGTGTGGATGATTTGTACCTTCGATTTGCATTTGTTCTGCCAACGATTCCGTTTCGAACGAAATGTCATGAATTCGAAGCAAATTTTGTAGCTCATGTGGCTCTTTATCTCGTAAAAAGTACAAACAATTGCGTGGATGATGAGCATGTAAACCTAATTTTGCACAATAGTTCGATATCGTACATTTAGCTCCAATTTTAAATGGCTTCGAACAACCATAACAAAATTCGTATTTGCATTGCGTACAAGTGAAATGCATGCATCCTCCCCGAACAAGGGAATATTGAAATTTACATTGTGGACATGTTAATCCATGCATCTGAAGATGTTTTTTGAATCCTTCATTCTGAATCTCGGGATCGTTCAATTCTTTCCACTCGGCAAATTGTTCGCACGTAATGCCTTTGTGTTGATCTTCCCAAGGTTTCCGGCAACTTGCACAAGTTCTGCTTTTACAATCGGGACATTCTAATACTCTGTGCTTGGAGCTAGCGACAAAACCTGATGAACATTCGACGCACCATTTAAAATTTGGATCCTGCAACAAAGCTCGATCTCTAAGTTTACGTTGAAATAGCTCGTGTTCTTCAGACGATAGAATATTTTTTAAAATAATGTCTAAATTACTAAAATATTCGACTACTTCATTTTCGGGGGTATTTGGGTCATGCAATTCGGGTATTTTACAATATGGGCATGTACAATCAGTGATGGCACGTTCCGTGATTTGTACTGAAAAATAATTTCGTGCACAATTTTTGCAACACTGATGCGAACATTTGAGCATCTGTACAAATTCATTGAGAGAATAATTTTCAAGGCATAGTTCACAATCTTTTCGTAGTATAGTTATAGCCTCGTCAATTGTTTTACACTGCGATGAGGCCCAAATCGCAGAGTCCTGGTCAAATTTTAACTCCAAAAGTGAAACAACCAATTCACCTTCGCAAATTGAAGAAACCTTGCCTTCGTCGAGAAATTTTTTAACGAGCACCTAAAATTACACCAATTGTTCATTTTTAAACCTAAAAATAATTTAACCACGTTTTACGATTCACTTACAGCATGATCCTCTTTTAAAAGCTCTTCGTTGTCCTCAATTGTTTTTGAAATTTTATAAAACTCCTTGGTGTTCCATTTTCCTTTTTCATTTACTTCAGTTTCCTCGTCACTCGTTTCGTATTGATCATCGCTGAAACACGTTTCTCGGTAACGGATTTTTGTAGCCTTTTTAGTCTCCCTATTTTCCTGCTGTTTGTTCATTATAGTACTAATTTCGCCATTATTTGTAATCGGCAAATTATTTTGATTTAGACTGATTGTAGACATCTCAGTTTTGTTTAATGGTGTTATTGTCTTTGGTTCTGTATTTGACAATCCACGCGTGCTTTGTTTTAATGGCGTTTGCAATTTAGATGAGGTCCCTGCAGGTGTTTTTACAGAATTCGTTTTTAGAGTAGTGGCTCCGAATTGCTTTGGAATTGTTCCTGTTGCTGATGATTTTGTTGTATTATTATTATTATTATTATTAAGAAATTTACTTTGAATACTTTTAATGTTATTGGATGGTGTTATTATTGGTGTTTGATTTGTTATTGAACGTTTCCGTACTAAATTTTTCTTATTTGTATTTGATTTCGGCAAAGACTCAGTAGTTGGTTTATTTTCAATTGGTAACGGAGCAGTCGAAGAAGTATCATCAATTATTGGAGCTGTTACTAGTTCTGAGGCAATAATTTCTTCTTGGGCTGGAGTTGGAGGAATAACATCAGTTATTTCAAATCCATGAACATTAATTTCTATTTCTTCTATGTTTGCTGTATGAGGTTCGATAAATGGCTCTTCCACTATTTCGATAGTCTCTATTATTTTAATCTTCTCTACTGGTTCGGATTCCATATTGTTAGATTCGGTTGGTTCATTCTGTTCGAGAGTTCTTGCTTCTAGAAAATTAAAATGGTTTTTACTTGCTTTTA
Organism: Tipula lateralis; assembly: GCA_963932295.1. Lineage (NCBI taxonomy): Eukaryota > Metazoa > Arthropoda > Insecta > Diptera > Tipulidae > Tipula > Tipula lateralis. The sequence continues at coordinate 98,628,245 of OZ010736.1, forward strand.
TATGATTATTACAAAACCTACCTGCATTATTATTTACTAAGTTTGGTTCTACATTTTGATCATCCCGAGAAATCGAACTGAATCTCTCAATATTATTTAAATCTTCTTCTAAAATTTCTTTTATTTCTTGTAGATTTTCTTCATTTTCACTGTCAAAGTTTGTACTTACATCGGTCCATCCATCGTCCTCCTCGTTTTCAGGCCCCGAAAAAATTTCCTCTTCTTCAGCTTCCATTTCTTCGTCAAATGTTTGTTCTCCTTCTTCATCATCGTCTGTCCATTCAAACGAACCTGATTCGTCTTCATAATCGTCGTATTCTTCCGTTCGTAATGTGTAATCATCATCGGATACATATGAGGCTGAGGAATGAATATCCGACGTAATCTCATCTCGCATTTGCTTTATTAATTTTTGAGTATCCTCTACGAGTTCGGATAAATTTTGTGACGGCTGTTTCATAATGGCGTACGGTTCGTGTAATTCTAGGTTTGTGGTTTCTTGTTCATTGTCGGTTTTTATTTCTAGTGTATTAATATAATTTCCCGATGTGGTTGGTTGGGCTATTGAAACGGAAGGAGGTGGGGGTGGTGAATCAAAGTGTTCAGTATCTTCAAATACATCTTCTTCAATTGAACTTTCTTGATGATTTTTTAAGAGATCAGCTTTGTTGGTTTCGGATACAGGAGTTTCAGTTTTCCCAACCTGATCATCCTTATCTGTTATGGTTATGGGCTGTAAAGTAATCGTAGCTGTACTAGTTTTACGTTCTGAACTATCCTGATTATCAGATTCAATTGATGATGATTTATTGTATTGGGGTTGATCCTTGTCAATCGATGTAGATGGAATATTTTGAGAAGGTTGAAGTTCAAATCTTTGTTTATTTGTTTTTGGTGATAAAATATTGCTAGTTCGTTTCACTGGTATTTTGGTTGGACGAACATTTATATTTGCCGGTCGGTTTTGTTTTTTAGCTGCCCATTTCTTACTCATAGGTGGTTGAATACTTTGTTTAGATTCCTGAATCGGTATATTTTCTACCTTTGAAGTTTTTTGTTCTATTAATACTGGTTCGAGTGGCATTGGTTGTTCAGTTTGAACAGTTGCAACTTCATTTATTTCTTGATTAATTATTGGTTTTATTTGTATTTGAGCTAATTCAAGGCCATGCATTGTGTCTATAGGAGAACTAATAGCAATAGGCTCTACATATGGTCGAATTGGGGGATATATCTCTCTCATTGTAACCGGATTTGGAGGTTCAATCACAACTGATTTCTTTCGACCAGTTGCTATTCCTCTTTGCCGTTTATTAGTAACTTTAGCTTTAATTTTTGGTTTAACGTTATCCGCTGATGGGTTTTCAACGGTCGGTAGATCTACAACTGGTTCCGTAACAATACTATTTTCATTCACTGTAATTTTAATATTATTAGTTGGTTCCAACACTCCGTCCGCCTCAGATATCGCTTTATTAATCATTTCGAGCTCTTGAGCAGTTAAGGTGTTATTTTCAACAGTCGGTGATTGTACTTCAACTGTCTTATTTTGCTCGTTTTTCGGTCCAACTATCACTTCATTATTATTGTTTGGTTCCATACTCATATCATCGGCCTCACTAAATGCTTTGTTAATAATTTCCAATTCATGATCAGTCAGATCGTTATTTCTGTTTGAATTCAATTCTACCAAATTATTTTCAGATGTACTTGCTTCATTACGGTTTGGTTCCAAGTTTGACTGCTCCGCTTCTTGTATCGCTTTATTAATCATTTCTAATTCATGTTCCGTCAGGTCGTTATTAGGAACTGGTGGGGATTGCATTTCGGGCAAAATTAAAACAAGTTCATTATCTTGATCTTGTATATCATGTTGAACATGTTCAACAACATCGGGACTTACATCTTGAATATGTTGTGTCATAAACTCTCGAATATCATTTTCAACAATTGTACGCTCGGCACTCGTTTGCGATTTTGGAATAATAATTGGGCTCTTCGTATTTAAGCGTTCGTAGCTATTCGCTATTTCTAATTTTGATTGGAATGGAGACGGAGATTTTTGATTGCGTTGTTGTAAAATATTTCCAAGTAAATTTTCAATATTTTTCATCATACTTTCATTTTGCTTGGCCTGATTTTGTTCTATATTTCCAATTAGTGCTTCAATATCGCGCAATATATTTGAATTATTATAGTATGGATTGATTTGATTATCGTCTGACTTTTTATCCGATATTATCGAGCTGCTTGACAGTGGACTAAAGGTTCCATTTATATTATTCCCTTGTTGTTTGAGTAAATGTTCTTCTTGTGTTTGGAACTCATCTGGGGGAACAGAAAGAAGTCAATTAAATTTTTGGACAAAACTATCCCATCTTACCATAATAACCATTTCCATTCATTTGTTCCATGTCATATAAAATATTTCCACTTTCATTTTCAGCACCTGATGGTGGCCCCCAAATTTTCATTAAAAACGGTTTTAATTGAGTTTTACCTAATTCTACTAAAGCCATTTCTACATTACCATGATGTGCGGTCAATGATGTCACTATATCTTCACGCGAATAATGGCCACGTGATGCAATTTCTTGGAATTTTTTTGATCTTTGTTCAATACATTCTGTAACAGCATGCCACACATTTCCCTTATGTAAACGTAGTGCTTCACGTGCTTCAATCACAGATATTGTGCCAATCGTATTTTCGGGACGTTCTTGTCCATATTTTGTTGCCAGTGTTTGAACTGTTTCGATCAGTTTTGTCCAGTTTTCTCGTAACCATGTCACCGGATTCGATTGGCCACAATGGGTGAGGGCTGCTTGTAAATCTTCTGCTGCAAAATTATACTGATCGGCTTCACGCAATAATCTTATCAATTCCATCCCGGATGGTGCTACAGCTTCTTGTCTTTTTAACGCAATGATATCGTCTAAAGTTATATTGTTATCATCTAGTAATTGTCTTTGTTGGCTATGTCTTGAACGCTGAGCATGATGAAAATCGCCGAGTGACATTTTTCGTGTACGGTTCGAATCAGATCGTCGCAAATCATGTATACTACGATAACGGCTATCGCCCGTTTTACGATGTGTTGGTGGTATACCGTATGAGTTTAGGGTACGGTTGATATATGCGATAGCCTCGTCATCGAGCATTTGTTGATTGCGTTGTTTGCTGTTACTGTACGATGGACTAACAACATCTTCGGGTGGTGTCATTGGTAGGCTCTAGAATATTTAAGAAATTTTGTATTTTTTTGAAATCACTATACATACACAAGATTCGTACCTGAGCGTCACTTGAAAAACTTTGACGACTAAACGATCGTGTTGTGTGATAATCATGCATGTGCATCGGTAAATTTTGAGTTACCATTGAATGTGATCGGCGAATTCCGTGAGATGAACGATCTCGATTTAATGATGGAGATTGCGGCAAATCGTAAGTTTGAGTTGATATGGTTTGGGGTGGTGGTGATGTGCCAGTCGAAACAGACATTTTCGTTGTATCTGGTACAGATTTATTTGATTTTTTTGATACCTCATTGTTTGATGTCGACGATTTTGTGATCTTTTTCGGTGTGCTAAGGATCTCTTTGGGTGGTGATGGACCACAGCCTGTTGATACTTTCGACGTTTTTTCATCTTCGTGCGTGATTTCTTCGAATTGCTCTGTTTGTGTCGAAATAACCTCTTCGATTTGTGGTTCACTATCTAATTTTAGTTCATCAATCCAATGAGGTGTTTGGGGTCTTGGGTCTAGAATTGAAAATATTTATGTTGAATCGTTTTCTTTAAATATGATAACACTTACTATATAAACATCAAACCAATCAACAGTTTAGAAACAGAAAGGGTTTAACGGGGAATTTGGAGAAAATAAAAATGATATTCGTGTGTGTGTGTGTTTCAAAAAAACAAAAGAAAACATTTTATTTTTCCCTTTATGTTTCATTACAGGAAAATTTGATAAAAAATTTATATAATGTGAAATAAGGGTTGTCAGGACACTCTTAGGCCCTGCTTGCACAAATAACAGAATTCTTACAGTCTACATATAAACAGTATACACGTGCGGTGTGCGTGGTTTTGTTTATTTCTATTTAGTTTTCGTGCCAGGCCAAAATGATATTTTTCTCAAATTCCTACCTTTCATCTTTCCAGCATCCGATGATGATTCTTCAGATGTTGTTTTACGGGTACTGGTACTGGTCTCAGAGGCCTTAACGGTTCGTGCGTTCTCCGTTTCAGTTGCGGTTTCTATTTTTTTTGTTAACTTTTTTGTTTCAGATTTTTTATTAATTTTACTCGTTGGCAATGCTGTTTTTGTAGCAACAGATGCTGGAGGTGGTTTTGGTGATTGACTTTCTGTTTTTTTTTGGAGTGGCGCTATAGCGGTTTTCGGTTTAGTTGGCACTTGAGTTGGTGTTTTACAGCAAACTAAACATATTTTAGTATTGGCCTCGTTAACAAAGGTACAAAATTCACATTCCCATTCATGATCGGGAGCTTCAGGTGGGGGCCCCAATTCATCGTCATCTATGTTTGCGATCGGAGCAGCCACCGCTAATTTTAATTGTGGTGATTCAATTCGTACATCCTTTATATTTTTAATAATATCTTCTTCATCGTGATCTTCTTCCTCATTCTCGTCTTCATCATCATCATCTTCTTCTTCTACTTCTTCTTCGTCAGATAACGGTGGTGGTTTTCTAACTTTCTCTGCAGTTGTTTGTGGCTTAACTACAGGTACAACAGTTTTCTTCACAGGGTGAAATGCTGATTGTGTTTCTGTCACTACTTTCGGTTTTACTGGAATCGGTGCTGCAATTTTTGGTGGCGGCGGTGGTGATGGTGTTATCATTTTATGAACAGGCGATCGGCCATGATTTAAATGAGATTTTTTATTGTGAAATTTTGGTTCCGCCAATTCAGGTTCATTCTCGTTTTCAAACTCAAATCCACTAGATGAATTTTTTCTCGGTCGTCTAGTCAATGTATCTTTGTGCGAAAAACTTTCACGCCGTGAACGCGTATCACGATTCGAGCGTGGACTTAGTTCACGGTCCGATAAATCAGAATCTTCATCGTCCGTTAAATCTCTTGGATATGCAGTTCGATGTGTTTTTCGATTAGACATCATTGATCGCCGCGATCGTAAACTAAGAGCGGGTGATGCTGCTCTGGAATGGGTTCGCGAAGATTGCTGTGCACGATGACCCAACATTGGACTCATTGGAACCATACCAACGGGATACGGATACATTGGTGTTGGGCCCCATGTATTCATCCATACTGGCGGTGGTGGTCGATTTTCGGGCGGATAAAAATATCCTTGTGGTGGCATATTCAAACTCATATTTGATCCGCCGTTCATTTGTGGCTCAAAATTATTCCACATTTGTTGTTGTGGCTGTTGCCATTGATTCAATCCAACAGGTGGTGGTGGTGCATTCAGTTGCGCCATCGATTGAGCTTGTTGCATTGGTGTTGTTGACCAACCACCACCTGGTCCAATACCAGGTTGTGGTGGTGGTCTATAGTTCAATTGATTTAAATTTTGAACTGATGAGCTCATTGTTCGAGCCACGGGAATAGTTTGTTGACGATTTCGGAGCTGATCGATTCTCATCTGTTATATAAATAAAACAAAAAAAAAACTAAATTTAGACTGAAATCATAAAAACCATCATATATCCGGTGTGTCTTACATCTATATCCATGTCAGATGCCATACTAGTCCGTCGACTTCTATCACTATCGTTTCGCATTGCTTCTTGATGCTGCTTATATCGTTGCTGAAGCTGTGTCATTCGATCGAGTGTAGCTGTCGTTTGATTTTGAATTTTTTCCATTGTCAGCGATGGAGCACGTCTTATTGTATCAAATGGTGACGGCATCGCATTCGGTGTCTGCGGACGAGATGATGCTACAAATATAAAATCATTGTATTATGTATAGTTTTTCTTAGTTGTTCGTATAATAATCTTACGGCGCGACAATTGTTTTTGGTCCGGTGTTGGTGGTAGTGGCCGATTACCCGGATTTATCATACGCTTTAATGTACCCATTTTTTCACGCAATGATAACGTTGGACTTGGTGGCGGTTGTGGTCTTATCAAATGGGTTGGTGGAGGTACCTATATGGGTTATCCGAACGTTTATTGATACATTAAGTTATATATTGAAATCAAAATTTTGCATGAATGTAAAAACGACAAAATTTGTGTCACATAACTTTTTATAAATATTGTTTTATTAAATTAAATTAATCATTTTGCCTACATCTTAACATTCATCACGTATACATATCAGAATTAAAAAAATATAATTAAAATTAAAAATTTATAACAAAATATTTTATTTGATTGATTTATCGAAACAACGAGTTTTGTCATTTTACTTGCCATATGGCTTTCTATATGACAAAATATGAAGGACTAGGTTTGAGACTTGGATAATTTAAATATGGATGGATATTTTATATTTATCTAGATACTAAAAAAACACAAAGCATTTGGGTCGTTTAAAATGTATAAATGTATAATGTTAATTCCTAATCTACATATTTGTGATATATGTGAAGCGGGGTTAGTACGGATCGCATGGGTTTCAAAGAAATGGGATTGAAAGCGTTCTTGAGTACAGGAATCTGTTTATTAAAAGCTAAAACTTGTTCTATTTACAAATAAATAATATATATTTTTTAATTACTTATCACAAAAAAAATTTAAACTTTCCGATATTTAAGCGTAAAAAATATTATTAATTTTTAAATTTATTTATGAATATATAAATTTTTGAGTTTTTATAAGTTTGTTTATCTACACATATTTTTAATTCGGTCTCTATAATTGTGGCCAAACTATTTTTTTTAAGAGATGATACAATGTCGTACCTGTCCATCTTTAGGTCCATTTGCCATATGATTACCATTTGATGATGATAAAAAATGTCCCATTAATTTATTTTTATTGCGTCGTGGTGGTGGTTGGGGTGCTGGATTACCCTCGCCTTTTGGTGGAAGTGGAGGCTTAAAATTTTTGTCAAGAAACTAAAATACATTAATTAATACAGATATAACCACTTATTTAATTACAATATAAAGATACATACTTTTCTCGAATGAGTTTGCCGCTTTGGATGACGATGGTACATATCGTCGCATGACGAACAAAATAAATGCTGTTGACATTGTTCACACTTGATTGTTGGTTTAAGTGAGCCGCACAGTTCACATTTTATGCCAGGTTTTTTTATTTCAGTTTCGATCGATTTGGACGGTAGGCCAGGATTCGAATATTGTTGACCAAATTCGATGACCTCGTAATCAGGATCTGGGGCGTTCTTTTTTGGTAGCGGCGGTGGAATATTTTTGGTCGGTGGGGGTGGTGGTGGTTTTGGACCAATTCGGGAATGATTGTCATTCTGTGATCGAAAACATACATTAATCAGTTCTTTCATAAATTTATAAATATAATTATTACTCATATCTAATTGAATAAATTGTACTTACCACCCATTGTGGCATTGATCTCACGTTTCGAAATGTCGTTTGGTTTCTATCCATTTTGCTCTATTGAATTGATATTCTAGAACGGGAATAATAAATATTATTTATTAATTGATAAACATTTAAATTTTGCATTTAAAATTTATATGTGCCCACAAACGCTTCTTCGAATAAATAGATTGTATTGGGACTTACAAGACAAAATTAAAGAAAACCCAGGTATATCTTAATTTGACTATTCATCATTTTTATTGTTGCTGGATCTATTTCACGAAACTTAATTTGATTGTATGCGAACGAAGTGTTATGTGTACGCTTATATATCCTGAATGCAGAGAAGTTACTGAACAGCCCTCTACTCTGTATAAAATGGTCAATTTCGTATCATGTGTTTCACTCTTATATAGGTACGTGGCTTGTGAAAATTAATGATGTTCCATGTTATACAGTGTCAGATCTTAGATCAATCAAGTCAATTACTCACATTAAGAAATAACGAAGTTTGTTACTGAAAAATCAAATTTGATCAGGCAATTATTAAAAAACTGAATCAATCAGGCAATTAATCAAAGTTCTGCCCCTGAATATAAAACACGAGCATTACGACATCTTATTTAATTGCTAACCATAAATTATAAAAAAAATGCAGTAAGGGATAGGGATCAGTATTAATTAAATACATGATGGAGTAACAAAAACTTGGTAAATAGTGGGAGGCTCAAATTTAAAAGAGGGAATCAAATAGTAATTCCATCAGATGTCCCTCACGGTGTAACCTAACGAAAGAAGATTACATTAACTGTTCAAGAAATTAGGAAGTAACTTCACTTTTGGAGGTGACTTTAATGCCACAAATACCTGTTGGAGTTTAAGATTAACCTCTTCAAAAAACAAAGAATTACTTGCAGCTGGCCAATACTCAAACTGTGAATTTTACTCAGGAGCGAAATCAACCGAAATCAATCAGCGAAATCAAGGCCATCTGATCCTAACAAAATCCCAGACCTTAATAATTTCTTCATCACTAAAGGCACATCGGAACGATACATAGAAAACCATCTTATGCATCAAACTTAAGGCACTCATAAAAGCAGTAAAAAATGAAACAATTGGAAAATACCTAGATTCTATAGCTCCAACAAAAGGTAGCGATTATCTCCTCTGAAAGTCTTTGTGCAATTTGCTGATAATATTGCAGTTATCTCAGTAGGCTGTTTGGGAAAAAATTCGGAATAGTTAACCGAAAATAAATTACTATTATACCAACAAGTGTTAAGCCTGTATGGACTTACGGAATATAGCTCTGCAGCTGCACAAAGAAAACCAACATCAAAATAATACAAACTTTTCAAAACAAAATGTTACGAGTTAATGCTCTGTAGTACATTAGGAATGATGACCTCCACAGAGACCTAAATATCCAGCTCAAGAAGAAATAAAAAAAACTTGCAGTAATTCAAGTTGGCCACTTCTCATGCAGGATTGTAGATAACGAAATGTGCGTCCGGTTGAAGCTTAATGGTTAATAGAGTTTCTCATCACGCCGCGGCCTCAAGTTCGATTCCCACCGTTGAACAAAACTAAACATTCAACCGGATGACATAAAAACGCATTTGTGTGTAAAAACAGTCGTTCGGCTGACCACCTACAATGTGCACCAATCATTTAAAAACTGGTTCGTAAGGTCTCAGTTGAAATGCGGTAAGGGCGGTTTACGGCCTCTAACCCATTGATTTTTAAGGGCACCAGTGCTTCTTCAGTAAATAACCTATAAATGGAGCTGACCAATGGGCTCTTCACATTCACAAGTGGCCGTAACAATTTGGTATTATTTCTCTCCAACAAAATCTGTTGACTGCACCAACGTTACCAGCTTCATTATCGAAAAATATAGACCAATAACATGACTAACATGAAAATAATGAAATAATGGAATGTTATTAATAACTCTGTTTGGATTGTCAGAACAAGCTCAAATGTTACAATTTACGTAGCCACAAGTAAAAATGAGCTTCAACAGAAAAAAAAATTTTTGCTTTTACAATTTGTTTATACGGTATCTTCGTTGTGCAGCGTAGGTTTTATGAATTCTTAAACAAAAAATGAAACAGCGATATGAAAAAATTCAAATCTTAGTAGTGTGTTATTTCATCGGAGTATAAGTACAATAATTGGAATATAATTTGTTCATGTCGCAACATGATTTTGTTTTACAGTTTTATCTTTTGTTTAATTGTGATATTGTTTTAAACAATATTGTGTTCACGCGAACCAGCAAAAAACGAATCGATGTATTATTTATTAGGAGGTTCACGTCAAGAAATGAATAAAACAGTGAGCTTTTGGTCAGGCTACGCCAACAAAAGAACTAAGTAAATAGTTAAAATTGCATAAAAGTACGTAGTTTTATTAAAACATAAGCTTAAAACTAATATAAATGAGGATTATTTGTTCGCAAAGTTTATTGAATGTCCAGGACAGTCAGTTTCCAATGTATCAAAAATATCAAAATTTTTTATAGGAAGTCAAATCAGTAGACAAACTTGATATTCGACGTTTTTTTCTACTAGATAGTGTTGATGCCTACATATATCGGGCAACATTCACCCGGTTTCAAATATACATGTGCTTGTATGGTGAGATGTCATCTTCCATTGTTTAAGAAGATTGTTTTATAATTCCATGTTTGTGTAAAAATTGATTTGAAAATGAGTGAAATATCTGAAGAAATACGCAATACGATGATTTTTAATGTAAAAAAGATAAAATATTGCCAAACTATTTATGAAGTGTACCGTAAGTGAACGATTCCGAAAATTTGGTTGTGAAGTCAATGAAATTTAGCAATTGGTGGAGTAAGACCGGTACGCAAGCTGTCAGGAAATAGTAGAGGAATTAAACATCAACCACATGATAGTTTGGAATCTTTTAAAAAGAGCAGGCAACTAAAATAAATTCGATGTTTGGGTATCACATGACTTACGCAAAGAAATTTGATGAACCGAGTCGACACCGGTGAAATTCTGCAGAAACGCAACGAAAACAATCGGAGAAATCGAAACACTTTTGAAGTGAATCATCGAAACATTGAAGTGAATTCAATAGTATATTTGAACGTAAGCGCTCATAGCCTGGTGGTCCTCCACAAACGACACAAAACCTGGATTGACGGCACACAAGGTTATACACTGGATTGACGGCACACAAGGTTGGTGGGATTTAAAGGAAATTATGAGCTTCAGTAACGTGGCGAAATCATCTATCTGGTCCTGTACTGTGCACAACTTAACCGTTCAAACGAAGCAATTCAGAAAGAGCGATCAGAATTGGCCAAAAGAAAGAGAGTTGTGTTCCATCATGACAATGTGCGGCTACACGCATCTTTGATCACTCGGAACATAACTTTTGCCTATGACTGTACTCTATTTAAACAAATGTCTTATTGGAAGACACTTGATGAGCTTGTTGTCCGTACTGTGAAGTACTAACCAGTTTATCTAGTACAATCCAATTTTAAAACAAAAACTATAATAAATATTATTGTTTTACTTATTTATTTATTCTGTTATTTAATTCATTTTCCAATTTTCGCGTTATAAAAAGCAAACGAAAATTTCTTTGCTGCAAGATAACAACGAGAAAAACATTTCATCTGGATTAATTATTTATTTAAAGTTTTGTAATTATCTGAGTTATGTATTTGTTAGAAAAATGAAAACTCGTGTGATTGAACGGTAAATAATCGTAGACATATCGATCCGTTGATTTCTGCACTACGGCATATACATATATGGTGTGAAGGTAGCCATAGGTCATATAGTTAAGAGCAAACCCACAATTAAGTAGTTTTTATTTGGTTTCCGGTAAATTTTAAAATCTTTCGTGGTCTATAAATCACTTAAGTCAAACCTACGACAATATACATTATGTAAATACAAGCTGGATAAAATTGTTCGTGCAGCTATTTGTGTAAATATCATGTGTGATCGTATAATAAAACCATTTCCATCGTCGAGTGAAATATTAAAAATATCGTTGAAAATTCCGCCCTAATTTTCGAAAGCCTTGAATTATTTTGCCTAATTAATTTATTACACACTGACATTCGAGGCAGTGGTGCGGTTACAAATTTTATTTTCAGATTAATGAATCTCTTCGCGATAAGATTTATATTAGAATATCAGTGTTACAGTTTTATTTCATAATTCGAATTTTGTGTCTGTGATGTGAATAGATGATTTCACAGTACAAGTTGAGATGTGTTGTAGGCGGATGTTAAAATAGTTATTTAATTATAAATTTTGTTAAATGCTATTTTGAGATTGTGTCGAAATCTTATTTAGAATGTTTATTCTCCATAAATTATATATTTTTGGAAAAGAAATCAACTTGAGGTTGGTGAGCATTTGGCTGTCAAGTACAATTTGCACATTATGTATATAGAAGTTTATAGCAGTAACCAAAACTTCTGGAAAGTGGTTTGGAAAATGCTAATCTACTAGTGAAGCCGATATCGTTTGATCAATTGTCAATCGCACAGTTGAATGTGTATATGTCAACTGTTGTTCGCCAAGCCAAGTATAAAGACTTACTAAATACACTATAAATTGAGTACTTTTATAGAAGTTATGTACCAAATGCACAACGTCATTAGAGTGACGATTGAGTTTTGACGCTAGAAATCGAAAACTACCTATATACAGATTAGATATTGTGATTATAACCACATTATCATAATCGCATGGGCTCGGTGCTTAACATATTATTGTCCCTCAAAAATTTACCTAAGGACAATGGTTTGTATGTAGTTTTCTTGGTACAGTGTCCTAAGAATTTTATAAAAGGTTTATGAAATAGGATGATCGTTTCTGCCTATACTTGTGGCAAGAATTTGCATTCTACTTTAACGGTCGCAGTCAAGAGAAGGGTGAGTGAACCTTTGTCATGACATCAGTCGATAACCTTAGAATAAAAGTCGTGGTTCAAATCGTGTTTGGAATCGTGTTCTGGACAGCTCTCATCATATATTTAAAGTTCATAATTCGTCTTTATTATACACATTCAATTATAAATTGGTTCGAGCTCAATACAGTATTTTATAGAGGTTTTCCACAACTGATTAGGATCGGTGATGTGAATGAACACATCTATGACCCCCTGTTGGAGTGCAGAATTCATGGGCCGTCCCATCATCTATGTTAGTACTATATAGGCTGTCATGGAGCTATGCAATGTGCAGATGGTTCTACGTAAATCGAACCTATAACCGTATGACCTCGATTTGGCTGTAATAGTGTAAGGTAGGACGTAAATAAGCGAACTGCGAAAGAGTAGGGAGTGCTTTGAGCCCCAAAACAGATTGGAAATATAAAAAACAAACAAAACTTGTATGAGTCTATCTCCACTATAGAGCAAAGTACAGCATTAGGTTCAAGCTGAAACTCTATCGTACATGTTAAATTTTAGTCGTCAAATGTACAAGGCGTTGTAATCGAATGAAATTTCGAGAAATCAAAACATAATTTGATTCCGTTTGGTTAACGATGGATAATCGGTTTTATTTAAAGTAGAGATTTTAGGGACATTGCTTACACGGATATTCAAACTAGGGATCTTAAAATGTTGAATTGACCTACGAATTAAAACTGCAAGATGAAATGAGGTTTTAATTTCCTAATCATCACTGGATGACTTCCTAATCATCATGATAAAATGATGGATAAAAATTGGGATTTATCATACTATTCCTCTTCGAAAATACGGCTTATTAGGGATTAATAGTTAATGATACTCATTATTGCCCAGTTTGATGTGAACATTTGATTTCAAGAAGATGGTACCTCATATATACATCCCGAGAAGCAATGAAACAGAAGTAGTATAAGGCTTATGTCAACAAATCAATAACCACCCAAGCCTTGGAGGAAGACATGATGTTCAATTTTGATAAGACACAGCCTGTAAAAATTTAACAATGCACAGATGGTAGGCATTGAAGTAAATAACAAGAAAATAATTTAGTGAGTAATAGTGATGACGATGGTACAGAGAACTTCCTTTTATACATAATTGAAATGGTTTAAACCGCGTTATGAAATTAATTAACAAAGCTTTAATATATCAGGGATGGTAATATTGTTCCATGATAACGTAAAATAAATTTTCAATGTCGCCGAGGTAGGACTTCTCATTTTACTGCTTCCAAGTAGGTTTCAACCAGTTTTACAACATGAGACCGTGTCTCATTTTGTAATGCAACAAAATAACATTGTCATGTTTCTCCTCATATTATGGCCCAAACGCATCAATTATAGTCAATATAGTGATCTGCCCATGATTGTTTTATTTGGTTTGGGTATCTCATAATAAAACCCCTTCACCGGCAGTTGATCAAACCAAATACAGAACAGGAATTTAAAACCATGGATTATCAGGTTTTTGTCTGATTTCATATGGTAATGTATTAACTTTTAATTACCATACAACTCCTAATGATGATGTACATTCATTTTGCCACTGATTTGTTTATTGCTTCCAATTTTGGGCTTTATCTTCAAAATCAAATTCATTATTTTTAAATAATTCAAACCAATCTCTGCATGTTGTTTCTGAAAAAGGATGGTTATTGGAAGTCTCCTCAATACTAATTGGAGCGTTTGAAATGCAAATTTAAATCACCAAGATGGTTTAATTTTGTTTCAATAAACCATTGATGTCAAATAGTATCACAAACGTTAATATCAACGGATTAAATTACGTGGAGACCGTTTAACAGTTGGGTTCTTGAAGTTCACCTAAATTTGTTACGTTAAAGTTGATTATATTTTGTATAAACAATATGTCGTCGGTTGTAGCTAAGTGGTCAAGACAGTTTCTAGAAGGTTTCTCACCATGTCGCGGTTTCCAGTTCGATTCTCAACGTTGAAACTTAACATGCATCGATTGAAAAATCGATTGTGTGTAAAAGTATTCGTTGGACTGACCACATACAATGTGCACCAATACGTTTTTGATTGTTTGTAGATTGAGGTACGGTTGGTAGGCTTATAACATAAATTCATCAAATTTTCGCCGTAATCTGTTGATATTATGATTGATAACGCTCAGCATTTACTGTAAGCAAAGCTGGCAGTTTTACCTATACCTACAAAGTCGTATAACCAAACATACCATTCATTCGAAAACATAATTATCTTAGACTATCTTCAGGATAACTGAACTTTATAAGAAACCGAAGGCGGGATATATATAGTTTAGTGTTTTCAGTTATAGGGCCTATAAGGTGTGAAGGTGAATACAAGTCCATATTCCGTGTGTCCATATTGAGTGTCTATGGTCATTATTTGATGTTTTGTAGTTAATCTCTTTCTAGTTGATATACTATAAGGGGTTTACAATAAGAGATTTAATTTTGATATTTAAAAAATACGAGTATTTTTTAAGAGAAATCAATGAATGTATATTTCATTGTAAGGAGAAAGCTATGCCAGTAACATTTGAAAACGATATCAGGCATCGCCACTGCTACGCTTGCAGCACCATATCCTTTTCATGAAATTTTCAATGACCAAACAGTTTAAAGGTGATCTTCTCTTCGGAAAATAACACAGTCAGAAAACTTTTCTCGTGATTGTAAATTACGATTATTTCGTTGCTTGTGTATCATGAAGCGCTATCTTACTGAAAAGAAATGTCGTTTACATCAAAATCATCCAATTCCGGCCATAAAAAATCATTAATCATTAATCATTAACCAGCCTCATTTTCGAAAAGTAAGATCGAATCACACTGCCAGACCAAAAGCTGCACCAAACTGTGACATGTTGAGGATGGAGAGGCTGTTCGACAGTCATTATTGGGTTTTATGGGTCCCAAATGCGACAATTCTGCTTATTAACGTAGTCTCCGAGGTGAAAATGGGCATCATCAGTGATGATGTTTTTTCGATGAAAATCCGAATCATTTCGATGCATTTGAAGGACCCAACCAGCGAAGATGTGGCGGTTATGGAGATCGACCGGCTTGAGTTCTTGTGTTAACTAAACTTAAACAGCCTTAAGACCTAAGTCTTTATGAAAAATACGGTGAAATAGCGTTTGTGGAATTTCTATTTCCAAAAACCGATGAGGAATCGACTAACCTGGGTTTACACTACGGGCTACACCAGCTCTCAATATTCTCAGTTGTTCTTGAGCGACGCGCACGGTTTCGATTCTTCACATAATCAACTTGTCCCAACAGCTTAAATTTTTCACAAAATTCACTATTGCCGGCCGAGAAAGTTCTTCACAACAGCCAAAAAGTGCTTTAGTTTTGCGAACTGTGACTGCAACTTTTCTCCACTTTTGTAGGGAATTTTAAAATCGTAACAGTTTTTGTAATGGCGTAGTTTTTACTTGTCAAATGTCAAACGATAACAGCTTCAAATTTTGGCAACTTTAATAATAACTCCATTGCTAGTTCTAAATTCGGCCACTTCACCAACCATCACGGCAATTTAGATTGCACTTCAAATATATAAATACTGAGGAGCCTGCCAATATTAGACTCTAACCTCACATGTACATGCTATTATCGTACAGTGATCGTTCTATAGCTCCAATGGAATCTAAAATTATGGGTTCTCTTTTGCCCGCCCCTCCTCAACTCAGTTGATTGATCTTAAACAATTTAATAAATCATAATATTCCTATTCTTGGCTTATTATCGAATTCCGATTTATTTCAACAGAACATTAATTAATTGCTCGTGCTACACATTTGCCAACCGAAAAAAAAAATTAAATATTTCTTAATTATAATTCGTAAATTAGAAGAGAAAACGAAAATAATAATTTTTTACACAAACAATAATAATTGGAAGAGCCATACGGTTCAGATAAATTAATGGATGATGTGTGTGTGTGTATGTGGTGTGTAATTAGAACATGCATGCCGCTAAAAACGCGAAAACTCGCGGAAGAATAAACACAAATCGCGAAACAGTGTTTTGTACACATATGTATAATCGAAAGAAGAAGAAAATATTTCACCTAATTTACATTTCTCGAGATTTTCATAAACGATCGAGATTTCCTTCTTCTTTTGTTTTTCTAGTTTATCTATTTATAAATTAAATTTTCTTTTAATTTTTCCTCTTTATTTTCTATTTATACAAATTTTCATTTTAAATTTGAGAAATTGCTCGTGTCTCTATTTATTGTTATGATGATCATGTGCTCTGTGTGTTGTCACTCTGGATATAGAGTTAAAACACAACGAATCCAATAGACAATCGGTTAAATTATTAATTTTAATTAAATATTTCACAAGATGGAAAACGAAAGAATTCGTAACGAAATTCTTTGATTTTAAATATTTAATAATTTCCTGTTTGTTCTTTGATGTACATATGTACCATTACGCACCACCTCGTTTAGTCATGAATTGGGAACATGGTATGATCATTATTTATATGACGTGCCAAATATAATCTATTGACAGTGGCCGCTTGTTTATGGCCACAGTGCCTTAAATTGACTTTCTTTAAATAGTAAATCGGTTGTCACCACCCAGGTGGCGTCAGTAGGGGCGGGTCCCGATAGAGGCTAGATGCAAAAAGAAATTTTTCACGGTGTTCAAATTCAATTTTTCAAAGTGAATGTACATATCTGTATCCCCTGTAAGTAGAGTTTAAAATCCATGGCCGTTCCATCGTCCATGTCAGTACTACTATAGGCTGACATGATGCTATTCAATACGCAGATGGTTCTACGTAAATCGGACCTATAGCCATACATATATATACTGGACAGATACAAGTGGGGGTTGAAACTCAGAGCCCGGAAACTTAAACCATGTTTTTGGGTGATCAGTGAGGCCCTCTGTAAAAATCAATCAATTTTTACTTAAACTACGACCTTAAATATTATCCAATCATAGAAGAAGCATAATTTTGAAATGGAAAAAAACATATTCCTTTTAATTTGCAACTTTGCGCTATAATATATTCCACGTGTAATCCCGCATAACCCAGATTCCCTCAATTCAAGCATGCTGACGTTAAGAGTTATCTCATTCCTGGTTGCCAGGAAGCAGCCACTCAACCTAATCTAACCTAACCTAACAGTTCCAAACCAACTTCACCATTTGCAAACTTGGTCACCATCCATATTTGACTCATGGTATTCCATACCATAAATCCATGTTCCCATGAGAGCTTTTTTGGCACGAATTGTAACTGTATTTCAATTTTGGTCGACATACAGTCGGAACCAAAAGTTGTAGGTGGGTATAGTTTTAAAATTGTTAAAATGTTTGTGGATGACTCTTTATGTTGCTAGTTCAGTTTTATTTTTTCGATTTTCAAAACTGCGACTTCTTATCAAATATTGAATGCAAAATGGTGGTTGCCCTTTCAGAGCCTCCGTGTTTGCATTAATCCGGTAATACTAATGCAAACTATGCGTTATACTATATTGAATACGCTTGCGCGTTTTTCATCACAATCATTGGCCACCACCACAAGGATCACCATTCAATTTTTGAGATGTTGTTTTACATTTTGGTAATATGTGACTTATGATCTCTTTTAAATTAAATCATTGTGTCATTCAAAACGGGGAAGGAGTTGCCGTCCTTCTATAGTGAATGGTATTAAAACTATTTTAAATTGGATTGACGTTTAATTCCTATACAGTATGTAGCATTGCCATCACTATATTAATGGCTTCTCTTACATTAGCTCTGATACAGTGATGTCAAATTATGATTAGTTCAAGTTTAGTTACTCAATTTAGATAGCAGCTTTCCAATCATCAGAGACCATAGAAAGGAAAATAAAATGTCTTCTTGGAAGGATCATGGCCGGCATGATAACCAATTCATATCCTAATTTGTGGATGGACCGAATTTATTTTGCCTTAGTGCGGGATATCTTACTCCTTAATCGATAGAGAAGAAAGATGTGTAATCGAAAGAGTCTTCAATGCCAATAAAAAAGAGCCAGTTTGTACCTCTATATAGAGATAAAGAAATAACTCGTGTTGACAATTAAATTATATTGAACGGGCATCTGTCTAATGATTTTTAGATTACGTTGGTCAAAAGTTTGCAGTAGTCTGGCCGCGGTTGGTTTTATGCACTTGAGAGTAAATGAAAGGAGCCACGACTGATTTATTTCAAATTAATTACTCACTCCGCACGAACTAGCGGAATGGTATTTTCATACGAGTATATGGATTCATACGACTTCAATGATCGAATCCACTTTTCTTTGTATTTTTTATAAATATTCTTCCATTACTCTATAGATCAGGAATTAAAGGAACTGAATAGTAAAAGTCTCACAAAGATTCAATCGCATTTAGACCAGTGTTTTTTGCTGATCGCACCATCTGTTGAATCCCAATATCGGAATCAGTCATTCTAGTACTCTGGAGTCTTGCGTTGTCATGAATGAAATGAAAACTAGCTCTGACTTCAGGACAGTTTTGACTTGCTGCATGCAACTTGTGGTTACCGCTGTATTTTCTCAATAACCTCCAAAGGTGACCGTTTTAAGGTCTTGATCAATAACATCAATCATGAACATTAAGGTTGTGTCTTGATTATTTTTAACAAGAAAATCAAAAATATTGGTATGAGTTATTTCGATTTTCATAGGTCAACATAATGAGGTAACTATGCCAGGTCGACATAATGAGTTAACTATAATTTGATCTAATGTGAATATTGCTGCTGTAGCTGAACGTGTAAGTGAAGACCGCAATCATTCAATTCGGTGCCGTTCTCAAGCTCGGGGTCTTTTATATGGTACATTGTAGCGTATTTTGAAGAGAGATCTTGGTTTGAAAGCATACAAAATACAGCTTGTTCAAGACCTTCCTTGTCGTCATCGATTTGGTATATGGCCGTTGGAACAATCTATGAAGTTAATTCACATAGAAATTATAGAAACTTTAGACATTTCAGATAGTGCAGTGCATAGAATTTCGAGATGAGAAACGTATGCACAAGATGAGTCTCGTGTCTGTTTAAAATGAAATAAAATTAGCGTTGTGATGATGTCTCTCACCAATAAAGATGAATTTTTGAATTATAACTATGGATTATATACATAAGTCCATTACTTTACACTTGAGACGAATGAACAGTTAAAACAATGTATTGAAAGGGAGGAATCGGTTCCACAGATAGTTCTATCTGTTGGCACGTGACAAATATCAAATCGAAATAAATTTGGCGCAAAAGAAACTTCTGTCTTATCAGACTAGTTCAAACTCAACCATCGCCATGGCTAAAATCAAATAGTTAAAGTTCAAATTACTCGCTCGCGAATCCTGTTAGTTAAGATTATTTTGTCCTTCGAAACTTGATAAAATTGCTTGGTAGTAAAATATTTACCAACAATGAGAGTTAGACTCTTCTTTGTATGCACAGGGTATTGAAGCTATATGGAATATCGCTGAGAAAACTTTATCGAGTTTAAAGTTTTATTAATTTTTGTGTTTTGTATTTCAGGTTGGACTCACCTCGTATAAATGTATTTACCCTTTTGAATTAGTTCTTAGACGAAGAATCGGACAGTTTTCCCACTTGGAATATTGACTACAACAACAAGAAACGTAGATTGATAAAATATTCACACAGACAGACAGCCTGACAATTATTAAAAACTCATCTTATAAGTGAAGTTAAAATAAGTGGTGTAATTGCCTTGAATCATCTGTTCTCAACTACTAAACATGCTAAATCTCAACCAAAAACGTAATTTGTGTTAAAGATTTGGGTGGCAAGGATCGATGTAAATGAGTATAAGTAATGGATATCGATGTTGGTTGCTAAATCAATACGTTTATTAAAATAGATTTGAACGACAGTGATTCGACGAAGGACAGTGTTGGAGTAAGCGACAAATCGAAATAACTCTTAGAATTATTATGAGAAACTATATTTCGGGTTATGACCGAATCTTTTTTTTGAGTACCGCGATTGTCGATAAATCTGCTACAATTCTAAGAAAATTGGACTGAAAATACCATTACTGTACAACCAATCAAACTATACAACAGCTGTTGTAATTAAACAATATTGATAGAGTGAATGAATTGTAAACTTCAACCAACGTGGTAGGAAAAACAAGGTGTTCTTGATATTGGCAAGAGACATCAGACAAACTGTGTTCTGTACTTAAGACCAGTTACAGAATAATAAAGTTTTAAAGTTTAGACCTCAAAACTACTGATAAATTACTATGTAGTTGACTCTCGATAGCTCGTTGGAAATATTCAAACAATTTTGCAATTGGTTCAATAATCAAATATCTTTGGAAGCTATATAAACAGGAAATATCCTCTTTATTACAAATGCCTCCACAATTTCAGAGCATGGTTTGTTCGAGTTGCACAATCTATTTCGCCTAATGCCAAAAACAATTAGAGGATAACCCAACTGAATAGGGTTAGTTACTTTTCCGATTAGGATTCACACGTGACAACTTTTATTTTCATATGACATTTGTCTTCAGTATTCATGGATATTCCGCCATGAATAAACTTACGCGAGTACAACGTTTACAAATTGTGAAGATTTATTTTAAAAATCGGTCTTCAGTGAAAAATTGTTTCCGTGCTCTTCGACCATTTTATGGTATATTCATAATCGTTCAACTGAACGATTTGCGAAACAATCAATAAATTTCGAACCACTTTTTCATTATTGGATATTCATCACCCGACTAGAGTGCGTATAATTCGATCTAATGTGAATATTGCTGCTGTAGCTGAACGTGTAAGTGAAGACCGCAATCATTCAATTCGGTGCCGTTCTCCAGCTCGGGGTCTTTTATATGGCACATTGTGGCGTATTTTGAAGAGAGATCTGGGTTTAAAAGCATACAAAATACAATATGTTCAAGAATTGAAGCCAGTTTACTTTTCTTTGCGTCATCGATTTGGTTTATGGGCGTTGGAGCTCCAAATTGATCCGATTTTTTATTGAAAAAAATGTTTTCAGCGATGAAACTCAGTAATTGGGCTGATGAACAGCCAGAAAGGATTCAAGAGCTACCAGTGCATCCTAAAAAATGTACTGTTTATGAGCACGATCGGCTTGCAATGATCAATGAATTTTTATTGCCAAAAATTCAAGATTGGTGTAGCCGACTTGTGGTTTCAACAGGATGGTGTACCGTAACACACAGCAGGCCAAACCATCGATTTATTAAAAGAAAATTTTAATGAGAACATCATATCAAGAAAGAGACCCGTGAATTGGCTTCCAAGATCTTGTGATCTGATGCCGTTAAGTTACTTTTTATGGGAGTATCTAAAATCATTTGTTTAAATCGATAAACCACAATCGATTCCTGCATTAGAAACGATCATAACACGTAAGAGTGCTGGAGAATTGAACCCATAGAATGGATTGTCTAAGAGCCAGTCGTGGATAATATTTAAAAGAAATTATTGCCAAACATCGAACGTCATAAACTGAACTTACGTCAGAAATACAATTTTTGATTTTTAAATTGATTTAAATGCGTTTTATTTCAGAAAAACTTCCTGAATCTCTTATTGGATCACCCTTTATATTTTTATACCAATTTCATAATTTTTATAAAAATATTTCATGGTGCTGGTCAGATCTACGAAGGTACTTCTATTTTCTCAACCAATCACAAATCAAATAAGAATGTCACAAAGTACTTACTTAATGTTGATCCTTATATTGCTAACTACTGACCATGATGGCGTGGTCAAGGTACTATCTGACGAATTATAAATATGGGAATATTGTGAAATACTATATTCGGAAAAGCGAGTAGAATCAATATGAGATATCGAAATTTCTCAAGATATTTTTATCAAATCAAAGTAGCACCACATAGGTCGTGAAGGCCAATATCTATTTTAACACAAGTTGTACGAATGCTTCACGTCAATTGGTAATCAGAGCCATGCCAAAAAATGAGGGTAAATGTAACTTGTAATTGCGGCATTAGGATCAATATGCCTGTATACTGGAACATACATTTGGAGTAGGATATAAGAACTTCTGCTTATCTGGTCTTTTGAGTCGAATTGTTTTCTTATACGGTACTTAAACGTAAGACGCAACGTTAATTAGCTCTCGAATTCAATTACAGCAGTAGTCTAATAATACCAGCTCAAAAATGCTATTTACTGACCAGATCTTGATATTTTGTCGAATTTGGAGAATCATTTTGTATATCTTTCATGCATACCAAAATTTTATTAGATACAGTTCAGGAGTTCGCACTGCAAAATTATTGAAATTATGTATTTGCAGTGAGTATCAAAGTATAAACCTGGTACACATCAAAAGTCTATGATGAAAGTCCTTAAAGGATAATTTTACAGATGGGTAAATAAACATAAAGTAGGGTTGGGTTTGGTGAGTTTTTATAGGTATCTCATTCCGATTCTTTTACTCTCATTAAGATTGCTCGATTATTATGAACTGATTGAGCTATAATTTAATATTGGCTAGCTATATTTGACTATCCATCAAGTCAAACTTCAGTTAATACGCGTCAATCTTACTTTCCAACGTCGAAGGTAGCCTAAGAATATAAAGGTTAGAACAGATAATGCGGTATCAGACCAAGCACTACCATCATTGAAAAATCGCTCACCTCTTGTAAAATTTAGTTTCAGGAGGAAGTTAGGGGAGATATGTGAATGGTTGATTGACTTGTGTATAGCAACTACACAAATCTGGATACAAAACTGGGTCAGTAAAGAATCTGAAGAACTGATATCGCTTCGATGTCTTCGGAAATGCGTCCAATGCGGTTATTACAGGACATTGTTTTTTATCTGGTAGTAATGCCAAGAATACCCAACGCTTCAACGCTCAGAATGGTTCGATGTAGAAAGAGAAATAAACAATTTTGCGGTACGGCTGTGAACTAAAATCTGTCTATGCCGGTCTCTTAGTACAGCCAATCTAACCTAACCTTGCCTACAGCTGGGCTCCATTGTTATAGACAATCGAGCTTCTCGGAGAAGAACCCGTTTTAGTGGACCTAGCCGTAAAATCAATCAGGATTTCCATTAACTATTCCATTCCCGGGTACATTAGCTGGGGTTCAGTGTTATTTGGTGTACGACTTCCTGAATATTTCTTGGTATTATAATGGTGGTTATAGTAGACTCTCTCACAATAAGCTTCGTACACCCAACTGCAACTGCGTTGTTTTAATCGATTAAAACTGCGAGTACCATTCGTGATGTGGATGGATGTGTGTTGTATCTACTAACAATATTTAAGAGCTATTTTTTATATCTGAAACAGAACCTTTTTGTTTGAAACATTAGCCACCAGACTATGATTTGAGCGAGCATTTTAGTTTATGTTTACTACTCCGTGGTACCACGTTAATAATACTGTTGAAGAGGTGACACATTAGATTTATGAGCCGTAAAATTTGCTTATATACACTCGTTCGTTTAATTAGAATATAAACATACTCGCGCAACACTCAACATATTTAACATTTTCGACAGACACACTTGTAATAAATCAAGATCACGTGATCATATCGATAAATTTAGCGATGATACAATAAATAATTTTTTCTTTTCATTCGCCATCTTGAATACATTTCTTGAATACATCTTTATATTTTTCTAATTTTCAACTAAAACACTTGCGTGTATCTGACGGGGTATTATGCAAAAGTAGATTACGCTCGATATGCGCGACTGCATATTACTTAAGAGAGATATCCGTGTGTATGTGTGCACATATGCACTTCGAGTATAGTAAAACTTACGTGTTATGAGAAAATCAATTTTGTATAACAGCCGACAACTCTCCTGTTGGCCTTGCAGATGCAAAGTAGATTGAACAAATGAAAATTTCACCACAATTTTTTACACAATTTTCTTTTTTTTAATTCTTAATTTATTATACAATTATTTTCTATATATATTCTTATTTCTAAATTCTTTTATTTTGTGTTTAAATTTTCGTTTCAGATTTTTTCAAAATTATATATAAATTCACAATTACACATTTCCCGGGGAAGAAAAACTTTTTTTTTCTCAATTTTTTTTTTCAAAAATTATTTTTTTTATATCATTTTTACACAACACAACAACAAAAATACTTAACTGTTCGTTTTTAATTTGCTAAAAATATAATTTTAACTTTTTGATATTGCAAAAAAAAAATTTTGAAAAATTTTCACGACTTTCACAATTTAATTTTTTTTCTACACCATGCAGGTAAATTAATATTTTGTTTTAATTCTAATTTTAAATTTACTATTTATTTTCATTATTATTGCATTAATTTTTAAATTAAATTAAAATTAATTAATTTAAATATTTTTTTTTCAAGTTTGTCTTCACCAGGAAAAGCGCGACTTTACATTTGAATTTACCGCAATAGACTAGACAGTAATGTAGAAAAATAAAAGAAAATCACAACGATCGTAATGAAAATTATGTACACGATCGTTATTTTTGGCTTTTCAATTCAATTCAATTTTTTTTCCTCTCAAATTTTTGTTGTTGTTGTGCTACACTCGGAATTGGATTGATGTGAAAAATGTGAAAATTTAAGCGATGTACATAGCGAAATTTGTACGCTACATAGTTTGATTAATTAGAGTGAACGTTTTTTTTTCATTAAATTACATCGGGCCTGTAAAATAGTTCACTGTAAATTCTTTAAAAACTTTATAAAACAAATTTAACTGGCACTAATGTATGTATGGTCTAAATCAGTGCTACCTTTCCTATTTTCATTATCATATACAGTGAGCATTCTTTATAAGCAACCTTTACACAAGCAACATTCTATTGAAGCAACCTTTGCATTAGCAACTTTTTTGATTCCAAAATTTCAAAACAAACCATGGTTTTATTTTTCATTTTCATTTTATTTTTCATTCTTCTGTAAAAAAAGAGAAGAAAGACAGAGTAACAATTTCTTTGAAAAAAAATATCAATTTTAAATGAACTCCAAGATGGCAAGACACCAACAGAGATCTGCAGAAGCTACAACATCCTTAAGTCGACTTTAACGAGGATAAAATATAATAAAGAAAACTTGGAAGAATTCGCATCAAAAACGTATATTAATCAAAAGAAAATCAAGCGAATGAAGCCATTAATCCCATCAAAATCCTGATCTGGATGATAAACTATATGCATGGTTTTTACTATGAAGAGAAGAAAACGAATTGGTTTCAAACGAGATGCTCAATGTTAAAGCACTAGATTTAAAAAGGTCACTCAATGGACACGAAGATTTCAACCAATGATGGCTAGCTTCATAACTTCAAAAAACGCCACGGCATAAGAATTTTGACAGTTTCCAGTGGAAACTTTCCTGCAATGCTGAAAGTGCTGCTAAATTTACAAGCGATTTCAAAAAGGATTATTGCCGAAAATCGATTTTTACCTGAACAGATCTATAATTGTGACGAAACCGGTCTGGTTTAGAATGGTTTGCACAAAAAAAAAAACTGCTACCGTTTTCGAAAAAAACTGCTGTAGGACGGAAATCCATGAACGAAAGGGTCACCATTATGCCTTGTGAAAATAATAAACTCGATTTGATGATGCATGATGATGGGACGCATAAACTCGATTTGATGATGATTGGAAAATTTAAAAATCCTTGGAGTTTTAAAAATGTAAACTTACCACTGTATTATTGAAGTTTCTCGTCTCTTGGAAGCTAAAGGCTTACCAGTAAAAGCAATTTTATTGGTCGATAATGCCACCTGTTATGGGACAGCAAACACTTTTTCCCATGATGAAAACTTCAAGGTTGTATTTTTCCCACCCAACAATACACCCTTGTTGCTACCACTTGACCAAAATGTCATAAAATTTCTTAAGCAACGGCATCGAAAGCACTTTCTGTCAACACTCGTGGCGTTATGTGTAAACGGCAATAACGACATGGTCTCAGCTCTTAAAAATATTAATTTAAAAGACGTTGCGGTTTTGATAGTTGAAGCCTGGAATCAAGTCCCACGATCCGTTGTCATGAGTTTATTTAAACATCTGTTTTCATCGATCGACGCAGTAGAATTTAATATACCGGAAGATCATTTTGTGGAAGAGGACGATATCCCCCTGGCTAGAGTGTACAATTTGGTAAACGAAAATGATTTAACTGAGAACGAAATAATGAAATAGGCGACTGGTAGCAACGAGAGAAGCGTAGTTTTTGAAATAGAAGATGAAATAGCAAACGACGAGAGCATCGCGAACAATGAGAGTCATATGGAAGAACAGAACAGAATCAGCATCGATAATGTGATAGATTCCTTCAACACCGCGGTAGAGGAAAATAACCTTACAAGCAATGAGTTCTGGTTTTTGAGACGAATTAGAGAAAAAACATATTATTTTAACTAATAAAATATAAAACTGCTTATTTATCTTTAAATCACAAAACGAACTTTTCTTAAAATACATACTCCTTTTTTCTATAAAGCAAATTTTTCTACATAAGAAACTTTTTTGAAAAAAAAAATTTTTCTCATCACGTCGCGGTTCTTATCGTTGAACAAACTTAACATGCTCCAGCTATAGGACCAAATCACTAGGCAAGATTCCCGGATAACGTCGGCCTATTCATACAGCCGTTTACATAAAACAATAAAATCTATCTTTTAATCTACTAAACTGCAATTACCAGTCGGCAACACCTCTATTTTGATTAAAATTAATAAAAAAAAACTTTGAAATAAATTTATTAATTTATGCCTCAGGAGTCTGTAACAATGAATTTAATCAGTTAATTTTTTGATAATTATACAATTAAATAAAATAACAGTAAGACTACAATTTATAATATATACTGGACACTTTTTTGCGCTGCACACCTTTGAATCAAAGATCTTGTGGCAGCAGATCCTCATTCATCTCTAGAACTGCATTTGGTGTGGTATGCATTGCTTCCACAATACTCAGACAAACAAGTCTTTCATTGTTCTAGGCCAACAAAAAAGTGTGGCAAATATGATAACGGGTCTGATAACTGAAACGTATAGCAGTACATGCGTCTGGGTTCCAGGCCCCATGATTTACCAAAAGAGTGTTTGCATTTACAGTAAATGTTACAAACTTTATTGCATATCACTGCTATTGTTTCACCAAGTAATTTTTTGATCTAACCAGATTCCCATATACTTGACTTCCGAAGAGATTGGGGTAGTATAAGCTCCAATTTTTGGAAGGCTATTGTTTCCCAAAGTCCTGCGTCTTGTGAAAAGAACTATTTCCGTTGTCCTTTAGGTTTGACGGATAGGCTCTGATTACCACACGATGCTGCAACTATGTTCAGCGCTATTTGCATATGATCACATATATAGTACATCCGGATTTTTACCTACGAGTATTATGGCGATGTCATCGGCTTAACTCTGGCAGTAAAATCCATTGCCGTTTAATTGGACTAGAAGAAGGTTGCCCACAAGGCACCATAATATTGGAGATGGAACTCCACCATATGGACATGCCTTTTGGGCGGTCACCATCAAAGTATCACTACCTATATTTGCAGAAATTCTCCTAATCCTCCCAACAAGTGTGATCTCCATGCCATATCTTTCAACTGCAGAGTTCATACAGAAAGCGTTATCGAACGTACCTTCGATGTCAAGAAACGCTCCCAAGGCAGATTCTTTGTTGTTCAGCGATTTTTCTCAATCCGTTAAACGACTTCATGAAAAGCTGTATCAATAGATTTACCTTTCACCAGGTTTCTTTAGAGTCGAGAAACAGCACAGAATAACTCTTGAGTTTAGTGGTCTACGTAAGGCTATTCACTTCTTCACAAAAGGATCTCCATTTGCCTGGTTTTTACTTCGTAAACATTTCTTGTACTCGCCAAGTCAAGGTTTGTACAAACCCAAATCTCTTTGATATTAATGGCTGAAAACACTCATCGAACCTCACATTTTATCATATTCACGTCATGCTTTTTTCATACATTATTTAGGTTAATTTTTTGTTTAGTATTTTATTTGTCATTTTATACTGACTTTTGTTTCCGTTATAGGAACCTGCCAATCTTCAAATTATATTTATATCCATCAGTCCCATTTCGTTATTCTATACTGTAAAGTAGCTGCTAATTGAAAGAAAACACACCTCCCGATCAAGGCCACTGGTACAGCAACTCCCATCTAACTTCAAGCATATCACCAAAAACATACCACTGATGTTAATAACTATGGATACGGTATCTTATAAATGGCATCAAAAAAGAAGTATTTAGTGTGTAACAGAGAAACAGAAATATTTCTCGAATTTTCGAAAATCAACTTAAAATCTAGTTAATACGTTGTTTCGGGAGACGGTTAAATAAATCATAAATTGTATAATTATTTAGGTTAACTGCCAAAAAAGAATAAATAAATATGTATATTCATTATATATAAATAATAATAAAAATTATGTGTTTTTCCAACCATTTTGTTTACTTTTAGTTTTTGACGTTGAATTTTTCAAATTTTTCTCTTCCATTATATTTGGTTGTTTTCAATGTTAATTTTATAAGATACCGTCTCCATAGCTATTCACCTCAGACGCCTGTTACGCCACATCGGTGTGTCAAACTTTGAAATTCAAACCCATCACCGAGCTAGAGGATTCGTAACACCCAAATAACTTATAATAACTATAACAGCAATCGCGTCGATATCATGTACGAACATGATAAAATTCCGGAGAAGATTAAAAGATGGCACTAGTAGTAGGTGAACGAAATATTTACATTTTTTAACTGCAGTTTTTTATATTCAACGAATTATTAACGAAATCAAAATTTAAAATCTAAAACAAAAATTTTTATTTATAATCGAAATTGGAAATTTTTGAAGTAAATGGGCTTATATTTATAAATAATAATAAATAAATAAAACAAAATTTATTTTATTTTTAAATTTTGTCATTTCAAAAAAAATTACTTCGTGTGCCATCTAGTGTGTTCTCGTTTAAACGTATTGGTATGCCATCTAGAAATCTTCTCCGAAACTTATATTTCACGAAATCATGCTGTCGTTCGCATTTACTATGACAATTGACACGATTTCCCTTATAATATTATGAGTTATTTGGTATCACCCTACGAGCTTTCCTATTTAACCATAGATGGTAATACGAATAAGTGAGAATATATATACACCATTCTGAAATGAAACGAACCGTTCGTCAGTTTATTTTGCGAATCCGATGTGACGAAACGAAAAATTAGTCATATAAGTGAATTGTAAATGTAATTATTGAGAAGGTATATAAAATAAATTACCAAATCGGATATAGGAGTGCTAATTTAGTGAAGAGTTAACACCACAATAGCACCTCTCCAGAAATAGCGGAGTCAACGAGCCCTTGGTTAGGACCCGTTACTTACGGTGGTACGTTACCTTAAGGAGCCGCAATAACGGCACCTCGTGGTCTAAATTACCACGAGCTCAAGTAGATCCAGACGGGTGGTATTGCGGTACTTTGGAGTAGGACTTCAGCAGCGACCAGAAGTGAACTTCTAATCCGGTCTTGGTGACAGAAGGTTTGCGCAGTACACTTAACTGGTAGACCAAATCAAGAACAATACAATTTGGTTCCATTAAAAAAAAAACAACCACCATGTAATAATAATGAAAAGGAAGTTCAATTAGATCGGATCAATTTCTAGCACATGTAAATCGAACCCTCAACACACCAACAATCAATATTCTATGCAATTTAAAAACCATACTAATTAATAGGCAACTTGCACTGAACACATCTACCATTGCCAATACAATAAAAAGTGTTAAAAACCCTTCAATTCCTAAAAGTAACCCTCCAATTCCTTCTATCAAAACCTCCTATATATCAATACCATCAGCTGAGTACAATATGCCTAGATGGACTTAAGTATCATTTTGTACAGTAAGATCTTATAGTCTAGATTTTAAATTTCACGCAATTTGATGTTTATAGATCTGCTGTTTAAATCAACAACACTGCCTCCAGTACACTGCGTTGAGGTACTGCTGCATGAATATGATATAAATCTATGGATAAAAAAAAATTTCGTTGACCAAATAATTTTCAATAATTTTACAGAAACTGGTTGGTAATTGTGCTCTAATTTTATGTAAAAGTTCTTTATGCCATACTTTATCGAAAACTTGGGCTATATCTAGAAATCCTGCAGAGTAGTGCTTTTTTGTTCAAGGTTCCGTTCTTGATTTTAGAAACGACTATGTAAACTTATTCCACGGTTTAGTGTTCTTCTCTAAATCAAAATTGATGGTCCGGAATGATTTTTTTCTCCAGAATTAGCTTAAGTTTTCGCCAGGTTTCGGAATCATTATAATAATTGAAGTTTTCAGCTTTCAGACGTATCTACAAAATTGAATAGAATTTTTTGTTCTCCAGTTTGCTTGTTAGGTTTACGGACTGCTCTAAGGTGTTTCGCAAATTTATTTGTTCTCTACATCACTTCTTACCCAGCTTCCTTTAGAAAGCCATATTGGAGGAAATCAGATTGTAGGTTGTTTTTTAGCTTACGTGTGACCATCCATAGTAAAAAATCCGTTGTTTCAGTAGTTGTGAGTCCATTATTGTAATGTTAAAGCCTACGTTTTTCTGGTCGTGCCTTTTTTATTTATTTTGTTCCACTTTTTACTACTTTTACCCTTTGATTCTTGAACATTTAGTTTGTTTATGAATTTATCCCTGTGATTTTCGCTTAGTCCACTGATGGAGGCTATATAACGCTAATCTTGTTAGCACACGTTATTACACTTTATTATTACACTTTATTAATCTTTATTGAGTCACTGGTGGGGGCTATGGTACTAGTCTTCATCTCACTTTTGAACACTTTAACACTTCATAGGTTAAAATCAAACCTGTACGCCTCCACGATTTAGAGCTGCTTATATACAAATCAGTGGGATTCTCGATCTTTCTATTTTCTATTTTCTATTTTTCGGTGTAGTATAATTCGAAATGTTTCCATGCGTCACTGTAGTAGTATTCTCAACTGGTTTTAAGCGAATAAAAAAAACAAGCATTTTTAATCACAGTCAAGTGATCGAACCTAAGTTTCAACCGAACTTGAAAAATGCAGTTTACTAAGTTTATTATTTCCACAATAATTCAGTTGTCCACCACTTTTATTTCACCAGTATTTCACTTCTTCACTTATTTATTCGATTTTATCACGGTTTAAATTCAAACTTATTCAATACACGTTAAAAGCAAATAATACTGCCTGCCAGTTAGTCTGGCTTCACAGAGCATGACATTTACTGTTGTGTCGGTATTCTTCCTTCGGACCTTGAAAATCTATGGAAGGGTTACGCAAATTTTTAACAGACCGTACCGATATCCGCAGCTGGTACCTGCAATAGAAGAAAGGTTTATGAAACTACAAGCTAGAAAGACCAGAGAAGGGGATTAGAAAAGTTAACGATGTGATTTACCGAATTTGAAAAGGAATCCGAGGCTGTAAACATTTCAAAAGATTGACTCTATACAGAGAAGAACAATTGGATGTTGTTTGGGACGAAATGTTTGAGCAGATAATGGTGGTATGGACATCGCATATTATTATGTTTAATTTACGAATAAATCCTCAATTTGATTCTCCCATATCACACCCGTTCGCTACGATACGAAACCATCATAATTAATTTCCAATCACGTACCATGTCAACATGTAGCTATCGAGCGACTATCAACGATTTGTGCTTTGATTTGTCGTAGATAATCTTTTGTTTTATCTTCATCTCATCATTTGGCAGAACGCATTTCAATTCAAGTAAGGGCATATTTAATAACAAAGATTGACAGGTGACTAGGACAGGAGTAGTGGTATAGGACAGGAGGAGAAAAAGCTGGCAATTAGTCTCTTTTAATTTAACGTGGCCACAGCTTCTGCAGAAATCAATCGACATCTGAACTCATTTTTTTTCAAGAAGACAGTGTTCTGTTAGTATTCCTACGACCGTTCTCAAACCTGGTTTTCATTGCGAATAGTGGTGTCCAAGGTATCATGGTGCTATATGCCACTATATACCTATCGATAACTAATCAAAATCGATAACTTTACTATATACAGAATAACTATCCGAATATTGAGAGCTTCATCATGACAAATATATCATTCTACTCCGTGCAAGATTACGGAAGCAGAATACTGTTTTTCTTCTTTTTTTTACATATTCAAAGTTACGGCAATAATCGAGTGAGAACAGTATAAGTCCGTTCGCACGTTCATCTATGATTCAACATTTCGTAACCACAAGAGGTATGACTTAAGAATTGTTATTGATTCATCATTTACAGATTTTCTATACTTCGTCCTGAAAGCAAGACCTTACGTGATACAGGTCTCATATTAATGTACAACCCTCTTTTTGAGAAACGCCATGCCCTAACTAACCTTCGTACAGTTTTTCATTTTTCACCAGACTGAAGTGTCCTGTTATTCACAACAGGTAATCTTCCATCATATCGATGGATGAGTAAAAATTCTGAATTACCTTACAACGTAACAAAGTATGATTGCAATAACCCTATCGGATATTACATTTACCTTATAAAAATTAATAACTTTAATTATCTCAATTAGTATATGTACCTTGAACCATGCTGTAGATTAATCAGGATTAATTAAATGATTAGGTGTGCTTCTAACTAAGTACTTCATTCATACCCATCTCAGGGGGCAGTTATATGAACGTTTATCATATAGGCTTAAGATTGGCCATTTTGTTTAGATCATACCAGCAGACATCGGTATACAGTACAAATTGTGTTCTAAAGGTGAAAAACTTAATATGTTCTAGATAATAGGACCAATTCGGTTTTATCTGAATTTAAATTTAATTCAGAACTAATAGGTGAAAGATCAGCGTGTTGAGTAGTCGTTACATTCTTTGAAATTTAATGAATACTGCAATGTCACCCAAATAAGCCACTATCTTAAAATTTTGCCCCACCAGTTCGTGTCACAGATCATTAACAACCAAATTCCATAGAAGGGAAGACAAAACTTAACTTTCGGATGTTTCAGCACTCATAAATATGTTGGTCGAAGAACCACCCAGATAATCGTTCACGATACTGCCTTCTAGTATTTGATTTATCTATGTCATCTGCCTCAAACGTGCAAATGCTCGAATTATAGATTCAGGTATAACTTAGACTCAGGCACACTTTATATCGAAAATGGCTACAATTGATTATTCGTTATATTCAAGAGTTTACTTAATAAGACCGCTATGGGAGTGTTTAAGAGTTTCTGAACCCTAACATTTGCAATATAATTGCCTTTCATCTATTTTTAAAAGCTTCCAATATATAAATTACGATAGTATTAAAGGACAAAGATCCTTAGGATTGTAATGTGTTTTTATTCCTGTCTTTAATATGAAAATTAAATTTACTACAGAGGTTTCCTTTGAAGTGCCTGTCCGTCTGTTTTTATCTTAACTATCTGTTCTATGGCTCAAGGATTTCCCAACTCTTTCGTGGTCCGCTTATTTAGGTCCTAATTTATACCATTACATAGTCAAATCGAGAAAATACGGCCCAATTTACGTATAACCATCAGCAAATTGCCATATATAGTACAGACATGAAAGATGGATTGGCCCATGAATTCTGTACTCCAACAGGTGGTCATATATGTGTTTATTCCCATCACCGATCGTAATCACATGGAAAAAATCCCTTTTGCATCCTGTCCATGTCGGGTTTTGAACCCGGTACCGATCCCGCTCCAATTTTTACACTTCGTTACCAAATCAGTAAGGTCTTGAATTAAATAAGTGGTTTAGGCAGTTACAGGTGTTTCACCTAAACCTTAAATTTCTTGAAGATTTTGTAACCAATTCATACTGGAGATAACAGTGATCAGAAAAGGAATGGTCATCGGGCACATTCGGATTCAGTATGATATCCTATCCTTAATAAAAATTGAAACATTTGTGATATCAAGTATTGTTTTCTTCTATATATGTAGTTGAAAACATATAGTTGTATTAATAGAATGCAATGAAGGATCCTTCAGAATAATAGGACATATAACTTCCTTATATGTTAGATTAGTTGATATTAACCAGAGATCCAATCGATAAATTTCAATTCTAGTTACAAGTAGTCCATCGAGCGAATGTATCGAGCGAATGTAATGACTGACGAACTGTATTTCATGATCTTAAGATTCCAAAGAGTCGAGAGGGAATGATAAGAGTATTTCCTGAAGGTTAACCATTTATACCAGCAATGGTCTGAGTGCTCCAGAACATATTAAGACCTCTGTTATATTTAATCTATACTGTAAGAATAGCATATCAAAGGCAGAGAAAATTATATGGCTTATATAAGTATATTCTACGAGATATAGCTTGTACTTCAAAAGCTTTATCTAACTATTCGAATTTGCCACCAAATATGAAAGAAGATTACCTCAAAATATTATTTTTAGGTGCCCTATAGATGACTTCGTGAGAACTAGTCAAAACACACATATTGACTCAATATTTTACCGTCGAGCAATCAAAATTTCGTTTATAATATCAAACTGTTCAAACACCATGGCGTAAAAACCACAAAACTTTAAATTGTATACAAAATACAAAAACAAACAAAATTGTATTCACCTTTCGTGTTCAACTCACACTTTTCCATCATCAATCTTTCATCAATATTAATTACGACTATACAAGAATGTATTCTTAAGTTAGTTGATATAAGTACATGTCAATGCGACCGGCATCGCATCTTGCGTACACATCATCATTATTATATATATTGCTCACAATAATTATTATTTTTAGAATTTTTAAAAAAATATTTTTAAAAATATTTAAATATTTGTATGTATTTGTATGTTAGCCATTTTGTCGCGTTGCCAAATAATTAAACTTAAATTTAATACCGAAAATAAAAATGTTCGACTCAAAATACGAATCGCGCAACAATTTTTGTGTCAGCTGCACGACATAATGTTACTTATGCAACATTAGTTTTCGAGCTTACAGTGTATTTTTGAAACATGAATTTGTATGGTTCTAGAGTGCCGTTATAATCACCTCTGACATATTATAAACATTACAGTAAAGGTCAAATGGCACCATTTATATTTGGCCCACCTCATATTTATGACCTAAATCGTCGCGTGAATAATTTGAAATCACGTTATGGTGAAAACTAGTATTGCGCAGAAAATCGAACCAACAGAAAAACGAATTTCATTCATAACAAATACCATTACACAATACCATGCGATTTAATAGGAAAATTTTTCGTATACACTCATCAGTATGAACTTAGCATTAGACGAGCGCAGTTGAGTTGTGTGTCGGTTATAAAGAAAAACAATTTTCATTTGGTGATTTTCCTTTATAATTTTCACTGTGCATTATTGTTGTTAACTCGAAGACATATCGAGGTCAATTACATATATGTAGCATCGTAACAGAGTAACTGGTGAAAATCAACTAATCGTGAAAAATCAATATTTTATTCAAATTATGCTTAAGATTTATTAATTATTAAACAGTGTTGTCTATGTGTAAGTGAATGAGTGTATGAGGCTGGGTGTTAAAATATGAAAAACTGGTGAAAAATCATAAAAATAAAATTGTGAAAAATTTGTGAACTACAAAATCACATATAAACATATAAAAATGATGGTTGATTTGACGACGCCAATAACAGCAACATCGCCAATTCAATCCACAGCCGAAAAACTATGTCAATTAAATAGTAGTTTCGGCGACAATTATCGAAAACCTAAAACTAATTATAATTTAAAAAATAATGGAACAAAACTGAAAAATTTTGTCGGCAAAACACCGGGCTTGTTAAAATCAAAGTTAATGAACGTGCTCGGCAGTAGCAACGAAATTATAACAGATTTATCGAATAAAGTAATAATATTATAGAGTGTGTGTGTGTATGCTCGCGATGGAGGGAGGACGGTGCGAGCTATAGTGAATTATTGGATACAGTTTTAATATTTTTATTACAGTTGGATGTGGTTTTGACGCTGTCAACCTCGTCATCATCGGAATCGGGTGAAAGCCAAGGGATTGACAAAAACACTGATAGTAATTCGAGAGGAACTTTAGGTAAGCTGTACGTGTTTTATGTAACGTTTTTAGTGGTTCCATTTGGTGATGTAAAAATGAAAGTTGGGTTGGGTGTTCGGGATATAATTTTATGATAAGCTCTACTTTGTCTGTATATTAGATGTGACCACTATATTGATTTGTTTAATACTTTTGTGGAAAATTACCGTTGTAGCGATTAAAGAGATTGGAATTGCTTAGAACCATGCATATCTTATATGTGTATGTTGATGTTTAGTAGTAAGGTGAAGACTTGTGGGTATATTATGTCGTGTGCTATAACGAGATTTTTTTTTTAAATTTAGCTTTGATTGGGTGCCGGCGGACTTTTAAATTTTCCTAGCTCCATATTTTAATCTATAGAACACACAGAGTTCTGCAACATCTCTGCGGTGCTGTAGGATATCTAGATCTTTTGTAAGTCTGGAGTTTCGTATTCTGAACTCTATCCAGCAACTGGTGAGCAAAACCATATGCTCCACCCCAAACCTGATATACACTGTCTAATAAAGGTTTTTTATATCTGCAGAACCTGATGCGATCTAAAAAAACCGTCTGCATCTATTGAGAAACCCGAGTTTACGTGAAGCTGATTTAGACAATGCTATAATGTGTTCATTCCATTTTAAATTGTTGCTAATTTGAACATCAAGCAGACGAATTGAGTCACAACCCACAAGAACGTGGCCTTTTACCACAAAAGGATATTCGTTGTGCCTTTTTTTTGAGGAGTGTGTCGTTGATGATCTCGCATTTAGCACAACGTTGAACATTCGGCCTTTGAGAAAGCTTTTTATTCACTTGATGGTCATCGAATTCAAGCCGTATGTCACAAGTTTACAAATGAGATTCTCATGCCAAACCTTGTCGAAACATTAGGATATATCCAAAGCGATTGCAAAGGCTTCTCCGTGGTGCTCAAGGGCGAGCTTCCATTTGTTTGTAACATACGTCAAAAGATCGGTTGTGGAGCGATTTCCACGGTAAGCCATATTGTTTATCTGGAACTATTTTATTAATCTCAAGATAATTCACCAATTGTTGGTTAATGCATTTCTTAAAAAATTTAGCCATGGTTGACACAATTTATATTGGCCGGTAGTTTGAGGGGTAAGTTTTATCACAACCACGTTTAAAAACCGGTTGGATCATTGCACTCTTCCAGGCGTTCGGGTATTTACCTTGCTTATAAGAAAGGAGAAACATTTTAGTTAATATTGGAGACAAGTCACTGGCAAAATCCTTCAATATTCGAACAGGAATTCCGTCAGGTCTGCTGGCCTTATTGATGTATATTTGATTGTATATTTAAAGCGGAGGATCACTTCAATCAGACTATATGCTACAATATGGTTTTGTGCGAATGTTGTTGATTTCCGATGAAAATTGAATATTTCTCAGAGATAAACTTATTGGACTGGGCTAGAGCACTACTATTTACACTACTTTCCTATCCAAACAATTTTTGGATTCAAGAAACATTTAGTGGTTAATCAGTAGAATGTATCACACTGTTTATGACATTTATACTCTAGCCCGGATAAGCGTTTGATTACATTTGTAGATTATTGATTGGTGAGTTCTAAAAATTCAGAAGAAATCAAAACATAATTTTGAAGTCTTCTGACCTATTGCCATGATCTCAGAAGTTTTCTATAAGCAATGATCTATAGTTAGCGGTATCACGTTTTTGGGAACTCTAAATACAACTGCATCGTTTTGTACCGTATTTCGACTACATAGGCATAAATGATAGATCATTGTTCCCATCGAACGGGGATATCCCGAGGAATATCTGGTTAAAAAATACTTTTCACTTTTACAAGAACCACCAGGTAAGGTGTTTAAAGAAGGCATTCGCGTTAAATTTCGACCAGTTCGTTTTACGACAGGTAAAGTCTGATTTCCATTATGAAAAAAATACTGCCAGTATTTTTTACTGAAAAAACCAAAATGAGAAAAAAAATCAAAAATATCATGAGAGTGACAGAGATCATTTTTTACTTTTTTCTTTTTTTTATAGTGGATATATTTTGACAGATGCTTATAACATAACCAGTAAATTTCACATTATTTTTTGTTATTTCAATTATTGCCACAATGAATTAATGACACAAAACGAAATGTTAAAATTATGAATTGACCATAAAAAACACTACTAAATGCTTCATATTTAAGAAATGACTTCGTTTTTTAAATATGGCTTCACTGCATACAAACGATTTCTCATCCATATACATTGTTCCTATAAAATATTTTTCCAGTTCTGAATAAAAATATTTCTCTTGATTTATTTTGTCAGTACTGCTATAATAATTTTTTCAGTAACCATAAAAATTTATTCAGTACTGAATCAATTTTTTATACAGCAAATGTTTTTTCATTACTCTCGCACTTTATGAAAAATTATATTTTTATCCTACTTTGACTATTTTGTCAGTATATTTTCATAATGGAAATCAGGCTTAAATACTGCGTCTATATTTAATTTTGAGGTTTAAGACAGGTTTTGATTTATGTTGTACCATAATGTCACTAGGGATCTGTTGCGTCTTTAAATCGGTGCCTTAATTTGAGTAGAGATGGTACGTAGAGTTTTTATGTCTGTCTATTTTAACTCACCCCTTACGTTGCGTGATGCGTTATCGATATCGTTACTTGTTGGATTGACTATATTATACATTGAACTCCGCTCATCATAGGTATCTGGTTTCTAGATAACCTGTATATTTTTAGAGTTTACGGTGTAGTTGCACCACTTGTGAATATACTTCGACGTCAATGGATCAATGGAAGTTGATGACTTTACGCCGCAACAGTTTGCATTTATAGAAATTAGGATCTCATTGTGTTGTACAGTTATGGTTGTTTATAGTGCCACTTTAAATTTTTTTACTTTCTCTGGAGATGGGTTTAGATACCGCTGATGTTTGGACGGTCTTGCTATCAACAACAGTATAAGAGAGAAAGCATTCATTTTTGTTGAACTACTGGAGAGTTTATGTATTTATTGTGTTGAAATAATTGTCGTTTAGTCCCTATTAAAAAAAATACGTCTTGAAACTACTGGGCGCATTATTTATTTATATTTATGTCTTGTTGAGTAAACTGATTTTAGTATATAGACAAAACAATGATTGTTTGATAAGACGATTGTAAGACTAGAAAATATTGTAACTATACTAATATATGACGGCATTTACAGACCTTTACTGGTCCATACCGTGTCGAAAAGGAAAATCCATCGGCTTCAGACACGAGCCAGTTCTTTATACTAGCTGTTAACAAGATGCCAGATCGCATTCTGGTAGACGACATCGACAACCAAAGTTTTTGATACTCCCCAAACAGACTTTGTTCTTCTGACTAACTAGATCGCAAACTGCTATTGCTGACAATTTATTGATGTTTCTGAGTATCACATAATCGCACTGCACTCACTCATTTGTACGAACATTTCCATCGTATAACTTTGTAATGACCAGGTGATCATTATTTGATTGTAGGTCG
Organism: Tipula lateralis; assembly: GCA_963932295.1. Lineage (NCBI taxonomy): Eukaryota > Metazoa > Arthropoda > Insecta > Diptera > Tipulidae > Tipula > Tipula lateralis. The sequence continues at coordinate 98,668,385 of OZ010736.1, forward strand.
ATATACAATATCACATCTTACACATACCAAACTCGTTTCTTAATCAACATGTGGTTAATTTAGCTTTGAAATGTTTTACGTTGCTGAATGTTTCTAAGTGGATATTCTTGCGTGGAAGTATGTGCTTGCTACTTTAAGATCATGAGCGATGGAACAATTATGGTGGAAAATACTTAACTACTTAATGTTCCTTTACTTGATTCACAAACCGAGAAAAGCACACAGATCAAAGTCAGTTTAATTTTTGTCAGCTATAGTATTAAAATCAGAAAGACATGCTACCTCTTTATTGGAAATCACACTGTTGCCAATAAATGCAATCAGGCTGAACGATCGTCAGTAATGCCGTACTCTTCTGCTCTCATTCAATGTAACATCACAACATATCCTTCATTGGTGACCTCAACGTAATCAAGATAACTCAGTAAACTCCGTTTCCTGGTGGAAATAGTGTCTTTGTCCTGCGGCTACATTTCTTTATCGAATATACGGGTTTCTAATTTTCTCACTATAAGTAGCTTCATCGTTCAAAAATTTGAATTGTTATTCGATTGGCTGTCTGAAGCAACGTTTTGTTTTGTTGATTGCAAATCCAAACTAGAGTAAGCTGAGAAAATCAGCTAGATCATCTAGCAATATCCTTGCTGTACTTGCTGTATTGACTTCATATGGGTTACCAGCAAATCGTCGAGTTCACTAATGTGTTACCACTTTCAGTCTCCACTTTCGGGTCGTCAAGTTTAATAGTTATAATGAGCTCAGTGTCGTATCTTTTATCGTCTTATATACTTCGTAAAAGAAATTTAGTGTTTACTGTGATGAGTTACTTAAGATTGGTTATCCAGAACTATATATGTACTATAGTAATATATGTACTAGACATCGGAACAATTACTGCAGGGTAAAAAAAATAAATCCACTAGTACTACAATGCCAGAATACGTCTAGTATTGGAAAGCTTTACAAAAAATATAGAAGACATGAGTCAACGCATAAATGGATCAGGCTTATCAACTATATCAACATTAGATGTGTAAAAAGTTAGCTTTGGTATACGTATGAAGTAGTGCAACAGAGCCCTCAGTAACAACAGAGGAAACTAGTAGGCAAGAAGCTTTGGGAATAACAACAACCTTAAATACGCAGCCAATCATTCGAGTCGGCTAAAGAGATACTTGCAATTAGCAAAAACCAATTCGTAGCCCTCCAATTAAAAGTCATAGATCTGCATAGAGAACCGGAAGACTTATTTAAATTTTTTTTTTATTTTTTATTTTGTTTATTTATTTGGCACTAACTTCATGATAGGAGCCAAATGGCCCAGTTTTTTATAACAATTTTAGTAATTTTTTTTCATTTTTTTTTAAATTTAAGTTTTTATTTAATTTTATACATTTGATTTTTAAAAATTCATTTACTCTTCTTATACGCATCGATCCACTTTCATACTGTTATGTCACTGTTACTGTTATGTGCCTATCCATTCGCAAAAGTTCATTCAGATTCCTTCCACTTGTGAGGACATCGAACATTGCTCTCTTTTGACTAAAATTGCTACAATGCAGCACCAAATGTTCAATGTCCTCCACAACCAAACAGCTTTCACATAAATTAGTATCACTCAATTGACGTTTATAAAGACATTGCAGGATGACTTTGTCTTCCGCGTTTAAATGATGAATCGAGCTCGTATACAGATTGAAGAGCATTGGTGAAATTTTACTACCTTGCGGTAGACCAATTTCAACCGTACCCTGCATCCTGTAACCTCTTCCACACAATACTAATTTTCGGTCAGTAATAAAATCATGCACCCATTTATAAATTCTACTCTTTCAATGCCAAAAAATACCGCCTCAATATAGTTCTTTTCTTTTCTTACTTCCCACACAAACTTTTCTACACACTCGTTTGTAGAGTGGATCCGTCGGAAGCCAAAATTAGTTTCTGGCAATAAACTATTATCATTTATCCATTCTTCCATCTTTCCTTTCAACATTCCATTTACAATTTCCATTTGGACAGTAATAAACGCATTGTTTAGAATTCCGAGCAAGTTTGTTCTTGCTCAGTCATTCAGTCATTTTGTAACTCACTCGATTTGTTTCTGGTGTAAAAACTCATTCCCCATTTCTGGGTCATCCAAAACATTATTAATTCCACGGCAAACTTTCCCTCTCACCCGATTAAACTGTGACCAGATGATTTAAAATACTTTGTAGATCAACACTACCAAAACTTATATGACGAGTACATCGTAATAGCAATAACAATATACCTATATATAACCAACCAAATAACGCAGTGGTTAACGCTGCGGCAGTTGGCGCGGGAGGTACCGGGTTCGAATCCCGATAGAGGCATGAGAAGCAAAAGGGATTTTTCACCATCTGCTGGCATGAATCTATTCAGCCGCACGTCCTTGATTTGGCTGTAATGGTGTAAGGTAGGCGAACCTTGAAAGAGTTGGGAGAGCCTTGATCTCTAAACAGATTGGAAAGATAAAAACAAACAAAACATACCTATATAATAGGGACTACTGCATCGAATTCCGTTACTATAGGATGGAAACAGGGAGTCCATTCAAAATTTAGTCATTTCCTAGACTTTTAAGTCAACTTCAGTGTCCAAGCTCTCTCAGAAAAATTTAAAATCATGAAGACTTCGAAAAGAAATCAAATGGTATGCATCATTATCTGTGTCTCAACTACGTCAACCAAAACTATCCGACAGCAAATAACTACACAAAATGATGCTGAATACCACATATCTTGTTACGTCCAAAAAGGATTGTGATTTGGTACAGTTACCGACAACGATAGTGAAAATATATCGACTATGTATGTTGGTAAGTTTCTATTTGCCACAATCACTTATCGATTCTGGCTCAGATGATATACATTTGATAACGAGTACTCCAGTCGAGGTTACAAGAATTTAGCAACAACAACGCTTCAGTTTTGGGGACTACCATTAAATCACTTTCAAACAATCATATATTGGATTTAGAGAGGTGATACTGGTCAACTCATATTTGAGGCAATGCGTATATATGAGGTAATCATGTCTTATGACCATGTCATAAATAAAATGACGGCAATTATACAAATATATATTTCTTAAAAATGTTCAGAATCTCTTAAATCTTTGTACGTGACATTTTTTTTCCAGAATACGATAAGATGGTACGCATCTAGAAAATCTGTTCGATAAACAAGCAACACAATTTTACAAACAAAACACTATACTTAGTAGCCTTGACATTGATCTTATATGTGTTATGATAAAGACGAAAAATTGGTACGATGCCAAACTATACATGTAAAGTGTAAAATAAATTTGGGATGCAAAATGGCACTGTGCAATCCAAACACTAAAAAACTATTTTTATAGTTTGTCCTTCTTTTGTATATAAACCTGCATTGCGCACTGTGTCTCTATATCTAGTTAATGGATGTTTCTTCAAGGCTTTCATGCCAATACATAGTGTACACGTAAGTAAATAAATTATCAAACAATTTAACAAGTAACTGGAAGGTGTATGAACTAGTCATACAATTGTCATGAGTCGGTGATTAAATTTAATTATACGGTTTGTGTGATAAGGGGTGTATGTATACCCATAGCGAGTCAAGAATCAGGGTTTACATATCTGGGCATTTGTTATGTAAATAGTTTTGTGGTTTAGTTTAATGATATTGTATTGTTAGTATAGTTTGTGTGTTCGGCAAGTTTAGTCGTTTGTATAATGTATGTATATAGTTCATGTTTTATCGCTTAATTTTATGATATGAGGGGGCCTTCCAATTAACAACAATATTTGTGTAATCGATAATCAAAATTATTTAATTTATTTTGCAGAAAACTGCGATGATGAGCTATTCGATTTCGAGATACGGCGCATAAAAGAGCGACGAGCACACGAGGAGGTTTTGTCCGGAAAGTATCGTCATCCAAATTACAATATGTCGCACGACATAATTTCACTAGACGATTTTGAAGATTTGAGCAGCATTCGAACAAACAGCATTTCCGATGGTGGACTAAGTATAAGTAGTCCGTCTGATGCTGTATTTGGTTCGGCATCCCAATCGCATCATGGCCACAGCGATCGAGATTTGTCATCGTCGAGCTATTTAAAACCACCCAAATTTTTACCACCGTCGACGAGCGGATCAGCCAGCGAACAAATATCGTTGACAAATCCGTCGGGAAGTAGTATGGTCGGTGACCGAACGAACGATAACGATGGCAAAGATACGGTTACGAAATCGAGTTGTAATCGATCGGAATCGTTTGTGTCGGTACAATCGACAATGTCGAGCTTGAGTTTAGATAGTCAATTTGAAGAATTGTCGTCGTCGTGTTACGAGTTTATGAAACATTTTGTTGATATTTTGTTCGAGAATAGTGAAAAATTAACGCCCGAACTTAAGTCGGATTTTGGCAAATGGGCAATGGTAAATATATATTTTGTATAATATATGTGCGGCATTATTTAGATAAGTTTTGTTTATTTTGTTCTCTTTAGACTGAAACGGGCCGAATGTGGTTCTCCCGCTTGATAAATGTGCAACGTGTTAAAACCAAGAAGGTTAATGAATTGACATTTTACGCCCTCGTTCAATATTTCGCCATCGTTCTATTCGAATGTTCGGAAGCGGACGATTTTACGCCAGCTAAAAATTTAATGAACATGTGCTTTACATTCTATCACGAAGTTGAAGTGCCCGGCTGTGAACCATATCGCGAATATCTATACAATTATTTACGCGAACAACCGATCTGGTTGTCACTTCGATTTTGGAATGCCGCTTTTTTCGATGCGCTACAGTGTGAACGCGCTAATAGGCCCATACCAAAATTGAGTGGGTTCAATTCACGCACATCAATTGCATCGCTGAACAATGATTTATCAAAATCGATATCGTCTAATTCAAACAAATCACATGCGTCAAAATCACCGTCAATACAATCCACATTATCGTCACCGCAATCATCATCGGCGTCACATTCGAATTCATCGTCAATTTCGAGCTTATCGAACAATGATATCGATAACGAGCTGATAACGAACGAAATTAGGGAAGACCAAAAATTTCAGCAGAACATAACATTTGGACAGTTGGGCACGTTCACATGTAATATGCATGCGTTCGGTTTGAGCCAAGAGCTGTGCGTCGATTTTTTGCGTAAACAATGCACGATCGCCAATTTGAACAGGGAGCAGGAGAAAATGTTGCGTGACAATATAAGTCGAATGTATAAAGAGACGGACAAGTGGCGTGAATAAGAGACGCGGCCTCACTTTCTATAATACTAAGCTTTTCCTCTCAACTATTTTCCAATTATAATATATACGTTAGAATTTGCGATGCATATAAGTTACCTAACCAAAAATGCCTGCATTTTATCAAATATTGTGATACAATTGTTGTTAAGTTAATTATTTGTATTAATTAAGATTTTAAAATGAAACATATTTTTGACAATAAGAAATAAATGAGAACCAAACAAAAATGACAGATTAGATAGGAAATTAATAAGATGTGGTGAAGTTTTTCTCATCACCTCATATAGGTCGTGACATTGATCTTCTCCCCCATCTACTAAACGATATACAACATTTATGTAATGCGTTACATAAACACATTTTGTGTTTATGTTATCTAACCTTGTGTGTCAGTATAATTTGATGTTTAACAAGCCTCGTTCTACAGACAAATTATATAAATCTATGGGGGTGGTGAGGTGTTGGGAGTATAAATGTACGTACATACGTATGTCTAACATACTGATTAGATTAATTATGTGATTATTCATTGTTTTGTTTTATAATTTTTTTTTATCTATTTCACCCCACTCAACATGACGCTATAACGATTTTTTAGATACATAACATGATTTGTACGTTCGGCACGAACGCAACTTTTTACCGACGTTTACCACAAAGACAATAAAATTATGTTTCTTTAGCATTTTCTTATTTCGATAAATGGATAAGTTATGTTGAGATTAATAAAATGACAAAAAAATTAATTTTGCTGTTTATAGAATTTATTTACTTTTTAGTTTACGGAACTCTTCTGGATGTGGAGGAGCTTTTGGTAATACTACATTCGTCTCGATTACGAAGGCCCAACATCATTAGGAGGATTGAATGGATGCTTGAATCTCGCATTGTGGTATGCGAGGTTGTGGTTACCTCTATTTCGGTTATGGCTTACAGAGGATGCCCTCAGGGAGGTGTGCTCTAACCACTGATGTGGATTTTGATCATTGACGAAATTCTTCGTGAGTTCGGTTTTATCGCTTAAAGTTATGCTGACGAGCTAGTTCTGACAGTTTCAGACACTCACTTGAATATCTTCTCAAATTTAACTAAACACGTTATAGAGCAGTGGTGTCTGGATAGGGGTCGGAAACTTGGTGTTTTCCTGGATAATAAACTTTCTTGGAAGTATCATCTAGATTTAAAACTTGAGCTTTTGATAATTCTTAGGGATTGTCTCCTAAAATGCTATATTTTATTTACAAGTTACTGCTTCTACCATGGTTAACTTATGTGTCTGTGGCCAGTAGTTAATGTAAAATCTTCAAACTCGGACTAGCTATATAGCTCTGTCTCTCTCTACCCCAGTTACAATCCTTCATTCTTGGTACTGCCTATTCAGTTGCCTTTCACTTGAGAAGTGCTGGATCGAGGAAAGGTTTCGTCACTTCTTTAGGTCATAGATCAATTTTTAATAAATTTAATGATATGCTTCTGCCTGTTTTTAATTTCCACAGATCATTTGAGGCCCTATCGAATCTAAAGCTAACAGCTCCTTACTTGTCGTTATACTTAGGCGAAATACTTTGTTTTAAAAGTCATCTTCATCGCATGTTACTTGCCAGTGATGCTGTATGCGACGAATGTATTAAGGATGCTGATGATAGCATACACTTTCAATCGCATGAGATTACCTCATGTGTTCAACTCCAGGAATTTTTCCTGAAAATCTATTGTATTCTCTGCTCTGGTTCAAATTGTACCTTGGGCTTTTTGTGGACTGTTGGAAAACTTATATTTTTTTTTTAACTAAAGGGGTTCGACCATCTTCCAATCTTCGAGAACTGTTTACTATCCTTGAGGAGTGTAAAGCTGCCCTATTATGAAACAAGCCAACAAAAATTTCGTTGTCTACTGAATTAGCATTTGCTTTGTATCAGCGATACTCGTTAATCATGAATAAGTGACTTGAACTCATACATAAGAGAATTGTTTGACAAGCTGTTATAGCCGGTCTATTTGGTTGCTCATTTTAAAAGACAAATTACGGCGTTTGTGTATTTTGGATGACCAATTAGAAATAGGCAGAAATAAGACATTGTGACTGTCGGCTCGTTTAGTATTACTCATGTAGTATTTATCTAACCACCCTTCTCATATATTAAAGTTGGTGACCTTAACTGTAGATTTCAAATTTGAAGTACTGATATTTATTTTTTGCACCAGTCAAGTTAGTGTCTTTATCTCCGCGTACCCAACGTCCTGCTGTAAATCCTTTTATAAGGCCCTAAAATTCAATATGTATAGTCTTTGTACAATGGCAAATATGTATGTACCGATAAATACTGCGTAATTTATACAAACCTTTAAGAAAGGTTTGGTCTTAGAATGTAAGTATAAGTGTTGTTTAACTACGGAAATTTTCTTTTGACACATGCTGGAGATTTCTTGACTACTATTAACCAACGATTCTTTCCCAATTTGGATCAGTAGTCAGCCGAAAAACTGCAGAGATGCAAAAGAAGGCGTTATGCGATGGAGTCATCATCCTCTTGAAGGCATTCGTTGCATAAAATATTCTGAAATAGACCAATGAGATGTAGATGATCTTTAAAGCGACCATGCTCCGAGGGAGTCGCCAAACAATTTGATCCCTTTTGAAAGACAGTGCATGCTTAGATAACTTCAGATTAAACTAGAGCTACGACAGGTATAAAGATGGATGTCTTATCGTAATCTTTCGACTTAAATATGTCAGAGTGAAATTCATTTACACTTCCAAGAATAGAGTGAATTGAAGCTCGATTATTAAGAAGATATAAGGGACCAATAGCACCAATAGTAGTCCGAGAGTCATCTTAATGAAAGTAGGCAATTCAGGCAAACAAAGATTTAACTCCATGACAAGCATAGGAGTAAGCACTATTCTGAAAACAGTTAATTTTGACTATTGGTGTTTTTTATTTTTACCACAAGCCACGATGTACAAAACAAAGATTAATATATCAATAACGGTAACACCAATAATTTGTATACATAAAAGATAAAAGGTTGGGGCTTATCTTCCAAGAATTTCCAAAAAATCACTTTGTTGTTGCCAGAATATTTTATGAAGTTCGAGTGACAGTTCCACTTAAACTTGCTTTGCAATTAAACACCATGATGCTTGATGTTCTCTAGAATAACACGATTCAATGATAAAAGTGTATGTTGCGTTAATTCAGATAACACACTCAGATGCTTATCTGATAAAGTTAAAACAAGATCATGGGCATAGTCCTGATAATAAAGCCGACTATCATAACCTGTAATGACCAAAAACCAAAGCAAAGGTGAAAGCACACGTTCTCGAGGACTATTTCTGGTGATTTTGACAGATATTTTGGTGCATTGTGCAATGAAAACATGTATGTGAAGTTAGCCCAGAATTCATCCCAAAAAAAACGATGGTAATACTAATCTCAACTGTCATGATACTTTTTACTCTCAGCCCAAAAAAATTAACTCTCACGATAGATAGATCTATAAATTCAACCCAAAAAAAAGACTGTCACTAAAACAACTTTATTTAATGGCTATAATGGCTACTAAAACTTAAATAGATAATTAAGATAGTTTTATGCATGCAATGTTAGTGACTGCATTAGGAACACGTACGATTTTTTGTAGAATTTTTCTATGTCTAGGAATTGAGATATAATCCATATGCCAGCTTACAATGTATTGCCAATATAAACAGTTGCGTTACGATGCATTGTACGAAATAAAGGAAAATATGAATTATGATTTCGGCTTAAACAGCAATTGTGAGTGCAATGTCATTCAGGTCACAGATTATTTTTTTTAAAAGTTTCCTAGCTGTATTGCTGAATTTGAATGTCAAATTAGTTTTAACAAAACAGTTGATAAGCGAGCATATATTAATTTAGATATATTAATACTATAGCGTCATGGCATTCAAAATATAGAAAAATGCTTCATGTTTGTTCCACCAAAGCATTGCTGTGGTTCCTTATTACTTCCATCTAATATTAATTGCAATCAGAATCTAGCAAATAACTTTTAATAACTATAAGGGAAATCGCGTCGATATTATGTGCCAACATGATATAATTCCGGAGAAGATTAAAAGATGGCACTAGTAGTAGTTGAACGAAATGTTTACATTTTTTAACTGCAGTTTTTTATATTCAACGAATTATTAACGAAACCAAAATTTAAAATCTAAAAAAAATATTTAATATTTGAAAATTTTTGAATTAAATGGGCTTATATGTATAAATAATAATAAATAAATGAAACAAAATAAGTTTTTTTTAAATTATGCCATTTCATTCAAAAATTACATCGCGTGCCATCTATTGTTCTCGTTAAAACGTATGTGTATGACATCTAGAAATCTTCTCCGAAACTTATATTTAACGAAATCATGCTGTCGTTGGCGTTTACTTTGAAAATAGACACGATTTCCCTTATAGTATTATAAGTTATTTGGTATCTAGTGTTCAATACTGAATATCGTAACATGGTACTACGAAACCCTGGAAAATTATTTGAACTTAATTCATTGGTTAGTTTCAAAGGAAACCACTACACTGCGTTTTGTAAGACAAATGATGACTGGGAAGAATTTGATGATATGAAAGATAATGTTGTCCAAATAAGAAATCCCTCAAAGTGTGTCACTCCTCATGTTATATTTTACACACAAAAATATAATACCGTGTAGAAAAATGGATATCTACTCAATAAATAACTTTTTTTAATTTTTTAACATAATTTTTTAACATTTTTTAGCATAATTACGTTATGCTTCCTGGGTACAGTAAAAACCAACGGATAGTTCCTGACTTTTATGGACTATATCGTATGGACTATTCCTAGACATACAAAATTTCTAGACTTACAAAAATACATAAAAAAATCGTACGTGTTCCGAAAACCTATCAAAATACACAACGTATGAACATTTTTATCATAATATCTGAAATTTTTAAAAATGTTCTTAAAATTTTTATTTATTAAACTTATGGCATATAAATAGTGTAATATATAAGGAGAAACCTATAATTATAATGAAATGTCGTTATAGTATAAACAGAATTAAATAGTATTGCCATATGTACTTTTTTTTATTTTCGGGGCTGAAGTTTTGGGATATCTTCACAAAGGTAATGAAAATCAATATTCAAGAAAAGTGCCTAATAAACACTTTTTATTATGAATAGGTTTTTCAATATTAGTCACAAGGTTCTTACAGTCAGAAAAGAAAGGTAAACTTTTTAAAACTGCCGTGCACGATTCTAAACGTGGTTTACTAGTTTTGATGATAATGTATTAGTTGGCATTATAGAAGTGTTTTAGAACTATTTTGAGTCAATTGTAATTACAGAGCGCCTACAATATATTGGGACAGTAGTCACGTTTAGATGTGTGATAGATGTGTTTTTATGATAGACGCACTTTGAGAATTTTGCTGGACATTATCACGGGGCATTGCAAATTGAATATATGTTTCGAATGAAAATTTGGAACATCGAAAACTGCGAATAGTGTGGGGGAGGAGAAGAAGAAACTGTTGAACACTTATTGTGCTTCTGTTCTTCATACTCTTCCCATAGACTGTACGGGGTTTCTTCAACATTCTTGAAGATATTCTGATATGTTGTAAGCATGTTAGTTCATAGTTACGAAAGTGCAAATCTTGAGGTTAGTTGATAACTTCTCTGTAGATGGACCTAGATGGACCAATCGATTCGATCACAATTGATTCGATTGTCGGAAGTAATGACCATAAAAAATCTAACACCAAAGAGGTTGGCCTCTTGTTTGACGTTTAGTTGCTATCATATTATTTAGTTACTGCGTTAAAGCATTGCAACTTTTATGCTTAAAACATAACCAGCCTATTGCGAATCTAAAGATCAAGAACATATAAACTGGAATTTTTAAATAAAATTAAAGTCAAAATCGAAAAACTCAGATCACACTAGTATAGTTCAAGCGAGGAATTTGGTGAAAAGTGAAGGAAATCAACCGCTATAGCAAAGAATACATTAAGAAGTGGACAATTTCAAGTGGATTTTGATCAGGCTGTGACCAAAATAGAGTAGAGGACTAAAAAAAATTGGCCACCAATTCTGATTGAAATGAAACATTGATAAACTGCTAAAATACCGCTAGTAGTTCGGTTTTTGTCTTCGCTAAATTATCTATGGAAAGCAACTACTGTTAATTTAGCAAAGGCAAGAACCTAACTTCTGTAGTGGTTAATAGGCTGGTATAAGATTATCAAAGCCTTCCAAATCAGGTCTTTAAATACGATTTATGGTGCGGAATTTCAAATTATATACTAAAATTTAGTAAGTGGAAATTCTGATTCAAGACAGGAGAGGTAGCGATATCTATTAGAAATAATATTACATTTAAAGTGTTATCAAACCAAGCAGTGGATCAAATATCGTTTTACTTCAAGCAATATGTCAACCCACCCAATGCACGAACCGCCACAGTATTTAACTGTTTCAGAAATACAGTAATCTGTCCTGGTTGTCGGTAGACCCAGCATCACCTATCAGCACTTCGGTGCTTCTGGTTTTGACTAGTGATACGAAGTAAATCTAATTCGTGTATTGGAAGGATTTTTGTAGAGTAGATTATTTTACCGCCCAGGTGGCGCAGTGGTTAAAGCTGCGGCAGTTGGAGCGGGAGGTACCGGGTTCGAATCCCGATAGGGGCAGGATGGAAAAGGGATTTTTCACCATACGATTACGATCGGTGGTGTGAATGAACACATCTATGACCCCCTGTTGGAGTGCAGAATTCATGGGCCGACCCATCTTCCATGTCAGTACTATAGGCTGGCATGGAGCTATGCAATGTGCAGATGGTTCTACGTAAATCGGACCTATAGCCGTACGTCCTCGATTTGGCTGTAATGGCGTAAGGTAGGACGTAAATAAGCGAACCGCGAAAGAGTTGGAAGTGCCTCGAGCCCCAAAACAGATAGTAGAGATAAAAACAAACAAACAAAACAAATAGATTATTTTGACAAATTAATTTGTTTTGATAATTGATATGATATGATAAAGTAGTCTTGTACTGAATCAGAACATTCCATATTTATTTTTAGTGAAACAAACATTGTAATGGTTTAGCTATTATACGATAGATGGATTCTGTTTTAGGGCTTAGATGATGTTCATTTAATTTAAATTATTAGATAACTTTGAAAGTGGAATAGGTATGTCTGAATATATGTATTTGTATGTGAATATGTATTTGTATGTGTAAATGTATGTATTTATGTATATGTATGAGTATGTGTATATATGTGTAGATATGTATATATGCGTGTATATGTATATGTATATGTATAGAGGAATACTTGCTGTTGACTTCGAAGGGCTCCATTCATATCATTTGATAGGAAGTTGGATTTGAGTGCGAAATTGAATAGGTTGAGGTAAGGTGTGTATAGCACAATGGTGCGTGTGTGTGACTCATAATAGGTAATAAGGAAAGTGTACACATCCTCAGGGATTTTATAGGACAGGAGTGGTTAGATTTGATGCAGAACATGGGTGTGTATCTTCCATTATCGGAGGTACATTTTGGGAGTGTGGTGACGGGTAGGGCAGGGATTTGATTTTAGTGGCGGTGAGTTGGAACTATTAGAATGTTTAGATATCGGCGGGATTGTAGCAGTTTTGAAGTGGTGGTTTGGAAGCATTTAATTCTGTAGAGTGTCGGGAGGTTTTGATATTGTCGCTGGATTTTTGGAGGATGTCGCCCGATTCTGGAGTGGGCTGGGGTGGTGCAGGAGTGTCTTGGAGGAAGGGGTTTTCGTATGTATTTGTAGCTGCATGCTGATAATTTGTTCCTAATTGCCTCATAGTACTGCTTTGGTTGGGGGGAGGGTGGTTTCGGGGCTGGATTTGATTGGGATGGGCATGAGGGTTGATCTAGTTGCGGTGGTGGTTGGGAGCCTCTGTTGGCATGTTGAGTTTAGGACGCGAGAGGGATTTGTTTGGGAGCTGGAAGGTTAGCCGGAATGTGGGGTGTTTGAATGGATTTCGGTTTGTTGGATGTCAGTTGAGATAGGTTCTGCACTTTTTATTTTTGTGTAGGTTGGTGTCCCGTTGTTGAGGGTGCTTTGAATGAGTTTGTATTTTGGATGCTTACAATTGGGTTCTCGTGTTAGAGTTTGTTTACTACTTATAGATGTATGTTTGGTTGAATGTTGAGTTTGGATCGTGTTTGGTGTGCCTGAATGGGGTTTGCTCTGGGGGATGTTGATTTCCTCCACTTTTGGGGTGCTTCCGCTCCATAATTTCTACATGTATATGGCATCCCTGACTGCGTTATTGTTTGTGTGTCATACAAACGTGTCTGTGGGCTATCCATGCGTTATTTCAATTTATTAAGTTACGTATTTTGATTTAATGGTGCTTTTTAAAGTCAATATCAATTGTTCTTTTTTGATTTATGAACGGTGAAGGTCGGGCGGATCTACTACATTTGTAGTAAAGTGACATCCCTGATCACGACAATTATACGAGCATTGCATTACAATTACATTGTATTGCAGTAATATAAAAATAATAATAATAATTTATGGAAGGGTTTGGTTTTAATTATTTATATAAGTGTAAATATGATTATAGTTGGAGGGGGTTTACAAGGAAAGTTTATTTTATTTTAAAAAAGTAAAAAAAGAAAATACATGATTTTGGAACATAAAACGTTTCAGAGATTTATTTTGATTTTCTGATAAACATATTCTAATATTATGGTATCATCGGCGTAATGGTTGACGGGTAGTTAGTCTAGCATACCATATTAATTTAATTTATTGTTATAGATTCAGGAACCGTAATTTAACTAATTAAGAGTTTTTTTTATTTGTGTTTAACTATAATTGGTGTGCGGACGAGTTTAAATAAATAATAAAATTAATAATAATTAAGTTACAGATTCCTATCTAGCAAATTTATTTTAAGAATTTTGTGTAAATGATTTAATTTTAATACGTTATAGCTAAGTTGCAGGTTATAGCTTACCTACTCAATTATTTATTTATATAAATAATTTACCCTATACACGATTGTATGTATATGAAATGCTGTCTGGTCATAAAATAAATAAATACTGCCCCTCGCGTTAGATGGTGGTGGATCTGGAAATATAGGGACGCAACTTTATATGCAGCCTATGATGAGAAGACCGCAGAATAATAAACCTAAATACTCCAGTTTTAACTGTTGAGGTAACACAAATACATATGATGGAATTACAAATGTCTTTCCTATCCAAATAAAAATAATAACCAATGTTAATGTGAAAATGATATAAATTTTACTAATAAATTATATTATTTTACTAATTATGTAACAGGAAAATGGTTCTGCTGAAGATTGTCGCCCCAGTCTATTTTGATTCTCTAATGAGCATGCTACAGACTTATGGTAACATTATCGTATCGGCTTAAACTATCATACCATATTAATTAAATTGTTTCAGATACCTGAGTTATAAGTTAAAAAATTTTCTTTGAGAGTTCTGTACTTATGTTTTAATAAGGTTAGTTGTGCCGATGGGAGTTGAAATAAATAATAAAATTAATTAATTAAGTTACAGATTCCTGAGCGACTAACTAATCATTTTTTTTTAGAATTTTAATTTTAATTTAGTTTTAATCTTATTTAAACTACAGCAGAGCAGATAGGTGTTGCGGACTGGAGAATGCTGATTGGCGATTGCAGACTAGTAGATTAGAATTGTGATTGTCTTGTGATTGTTTAATAAAAGTAGTTTAGTACCGACTGTCATGGTCCTACAGTCCTATCAATCAATCAATCAGCTATTTTTTCATGAAAAAACCAAAGCGAGAAAAAAATCGAAAATACCATTAGAGTGACAGAGATCGTTTTTTTACTTTTTTCTTTTTTTTATAGTGGATATATTTTGACAGATGCTTATAACAGAACGAATAAATTTCAATTTTTTTTGTTTTAAAAAAAAAGTCAAAAAAACATTTTGAGTCTTCAACAGTAAATTTAAAAAAAAAACTTAACATAATTATTCATTATTCAAATTATTTTCACAATGAATTAAGATGAATGACACAAAACGAAATCTAAATATTATCAATTGACCATAAAATAACTACTGTAAAATGTTTCATAATGACGTCATTCAAACGATTTCTCATCCATATACATTTTTCCTATAAAATATTTCTCCAGTACTGAATAAAAATACTTCGCTTGATTTATTTGGTCAGTACTGCTATAATAATTTTCTCAGTAACCATAAAAATTTATTCAGTACTGAATACATTTTTTATACTGGAAATGTTTTTTATTTCTCTTGCACTTTAAAAAAAATTGCAGTTTTATCCTGCTTTGACTATTTTGTTAGTATATTTTTAATAATGGAAATCAGGCTTAATAACTTGAAAACAAACTGATTTTACAAATACGCATTCATCTATGCTAATTAACAAAGAGCAAAGCGAACGTTGGTAAATTTTTGACATTTAAAAACAGATGGCACTGCGAATGGTGTTGACTTCGTTTTTTACATGCAATTTACATTTTATGTAAATTACACTGTTTTTACATAAAAAATGTTTTTACATGTAAAATCCCAACTGTGCCGCGCACATTGCGACTTTAGACACAGTAAAATAATTCTGCTGTGTAGTAATCAATCGTCCTCATCTTGTGGCGTCAGAACTTTGAAATCTTTAAATGAGAAGGTTTACCACATCCGCCGTATTTACCAAACATTTCTACATCTGATTATTATACTTGGTTTGGTCAATAACGCTTCAATATATGAAGATACCAAACAGAAGAAGCATTTTCAACTTAGTCTTTGTATACCATTAGAAAGATGAGGAAAAGTAGGGATTACCGATGGACATTACTTTGAATATCAAATAAGATTGAGACAATAAGGTTGTTCTTTTCTAATATCCAAGGGGTCTGAATTAAGGTACCTCCAGGCAACCAGTTTTTAATTTATTTAGCTGTCCCTGCAGTAAGATTTATTTTTCTTGGTGGGGTTGTAAATTGAGTTTGCATTCCATTAAATGTTTTGTTGGTTCATAGTAAGACGACACTCTTGAAATTTCCGTTGAGTTTCTTTATTTATTGCTAATTCTTTATTTAAAATCAATTTGGCTTCAATAAATTTTATCCGGACGTTTTGATATTTCCAAATGATTGAATTATTTTTACGATTAGCGTAAAGTCCTTAGAAACTGAAATCATTTTAACCATCGTTAGTCAAATATATGAAAACGTATTATTTTTCTGTATGTAGAGACTGATCCTAGAATCCACCTATGTGGTCAGTTGAAGATTAATGGTTAAGAGAGTACATATATCATTATGCCTCGGTCTCGATCCAGATTCTCGCCATTTACCAAAAAATTAACTATTAAAATGGTTATGGGGGTTAACCTCCTACAATGTACACCAAAACGTATTAATGGTTTGCAGTAAGGTTTCAGTTGAGATATGATTATAGATTTGTACACTCCTGTGTATGAACTAGCTACCACGACTATAGTAATAAACATAAGTGTGACTGCCTTGTTCATTCCTTTATTCATTGTTGCAGTTATCTTCACACTGTAACCGATAGTGTAAATATCACTTAGGCCCACTGTCGTATGCTTATATTCATTTATAACCTAAAGTGTAAAAATTGAACTAAACGAGTTTGAATGTTTATAATTTTATTTAAAACTTATAATATGAAAGCCTTAGCAGGGCTCTTAAACAGTTTAAAAAATATATAAAAAATTAAATAAAAAAATTTTAGTTTTGGATCATTCAAGTCTTAAGTTTCCCTGTGTAAAAAAATATATATATTCGAATTTGTGGTCCCGCCAATTTGATGTTGATTTTGTGTGCCTCTACTCTATATTTCGTTTGCGCTAAAATGCATCATTATTTTCATCCGAACTGTTTTGAGTATCATTAGCGTCTTTATTGAAGTTTGACAACGTATTTGGAACTAAATCTAAATCAAGAGACATATGCATCTTAACACCATCTTTCTTTTTGCTTCGATAGGTTAGAGAATTTGCTCGTGGTTTGCGACGCATAAAATGACGTTCGACCCATTTTAACATCGTTAGAACTGAGTCTGTCGATGGTAAACGACGTTCGGCCGATGTTTTAATAATGTGCGACGAGGCGACTCTAAATGTAGCGGCAATACCTTTCAATGCAATCATAGCATCCTCATCGGTGACATCATCACCAGCATAAATAATTTTAATGCGTTCACCCCAATCGACACCAAATGCCGTACGTAAAATATAAATTGAAGCACGACCTTTGTTCCATTGCACTGGCGGACGTGCTTCGATTGCACAATGTGCTTCGGCCGCACGAAAGCCAAAATGTTCAATGAAATATCGAGCTTTTTCAATCATATTTTTTCGTAATTCTACCGGAGTTTCACGATAGTGAAATGTTAGCAATGCTCCTTTATTTTCAACCCAAGCTCCGTTACTACAAACCGTATCTTGTAGGGCTTTCAAAAGATCGATTACTTTACCTTCGAATTCCGTTGGCATCGGGTGGACAAATTTACTACCATCGGGGTGCAAAATTTCTAAACCATGATTACCCGCATACGTGATACTCTCAATACCGACCATATTTTTCACATTATCGACACTACGTCCCGAGATAATTGCGACATAAACATCCGAATGGTTTGAAAGACGTTGTAGAATATTTTTTGTTTCTGGTGGTAATGTGGCTAAATCTGGATGCGGTGCTATGGGAGCTAAGGTACCATCGTAATCTAGAATTAAGGCTAATTTTTGATTGTAGCCAACATAGCTAAAAGTAGAAATTAAAAATGAAATTATTTGTATTTGGAGCTTTTCACACTTAATTTTTACTTACTTAAGTAAATAATCATCGAAATCATCGATTCCAACGGGTTGCATTGTGGTAACACCAATTTCGTCTTCTTCAAGCGATCCCATCGCCTTTAGGAATGATCTCATCCAATGATCAACATTATGTTCCATTTCACGACGTCGTAATCGTGACATTCTTAGGGTACGTTCATCTTCTGGCATGGTTAGAGCACGGTGTATAACTTCGGCTGCTTCACCTATTTCATACGGATTGCAGAGTAATGCTTCGTGCATCATTTCACCCGCTCCGGCAAATGGTGATACTATAAGTACCCCTGGTGGATCATTAATTTGACATGCAACAAATTCTTTCGCCACCAAATTCATTCCGTCTCTTAGTGGCGTTACGAGGGCAACAGCTGCATCACGATAAAATGCAGCTAATTCATCTTGTCCTACACAACCATATATGTATCGTATGGGTGACCAATTAGCTGTTGTAAACCGGCCATTTATACGACCTACCAATTGATCCATTTCCTCTTTTAATTCCTGATATTCACGTACATCTGTCCGTGACGGAACTGATATTTGCAGAAGGCTAACATTACCGCGATGTTCGGGATGCTTTTCAAGCAGTACTTCAAAAGCTTTAAGTCGATTGACCAACCCTTTTGTGTAATCGAGGCGATCAACACCCAAAATAATACGTTGCTTTGTTTTTAATACTCGCTTCGCTGTTTTTGCCAGTTCAACAAATCGCTCAAATGGTATACCAATAGGTAAGGGTCGAATACGTACCGATCGACCACCATGTTCGACGAGTAAATTTTTACGATCAACACGACAACCTAGATTTCGTTGACAACAGTCGACAAAATTTAAGCAATAGTCCCGAATATGAAATCCGACCATATCACAGCCAAGCATACCCTGTAATATTTCATCACTCCACGGGAACAAACGGAATATGTCCCATGGTGGAAATGGAATATGCAAAAAGAACGCCAATTGGCATGCCAAATTTTTTTCCTCGGCTGCCTCTCGTATCCAATTTGCAGCCAACATTAAATGATAATCGTGAATCCATACGATTGGTGTGCCAAGATTTACTTTTGTACGGTGACATTTTTCCAGTGCCAGTATCGTTTGTTCAGCAAACAATTTATTGACCGAAACATAATTACGCCAGTGATCGGCACTAAATTGTGCTCGGCCCGGCATCGAATGAAATAATGGCCAAAATGTACCATTACAACATCCATTGTAGTACGAATCAAATATTTCTGGTTTATCCATATTGACACAGACGACTTGTTCCGATTTTAAGCCAGCCGTTGGTGTTTGATCATTCGGATCCGATTCTGGTATTTGTTCATTGTCATCTTTTAAATGTACACCCGGCCATCCTACCCATAATCCCTTACCTTTGATAACCACGGGACAAACGGCTGTCACAAGGCCTCCAGCACTGTATCAAAGAAATAACAAAAACATCAATTAATAATAATGAGACACTATCCTGTCGCTCATTAATAATTGCACGGTCTGTAATCTACATATTACATAAAATGAATAGTAATTAAATTACTGTGAGTTATAGTAAACGCGATAATTCAATAACTACAGCGTAAATATGAAAAAAAAATTGATGCAGCCGTGATAGCATGAAGAGAGATCTAATAATAATATAATTTTGTATAAACAACAATATTTTTATTATTGTGCTATGTAAACAATAAATATATTGTAATTCATGTCATCACTACTCATAAGAAAGCTTATTACAGTCGACGATAAGCGAAGATCAAAGTGTTTTTCTCTAAATGCTTGTGCGATAAGCGGCTGATGATTTACTAACTTCTATTATTCTGGGATCGATCGATTATTGGCCCATTTTCACGCTACAATGTCTTTAGAGTCGATATGGTATAATAATTATTCTTGTTTATCTAATACCGTTTTATAAACTTAGGTCATTTTTATTATGTCTTAATATGAAAGCAAACTGTTGAAAATATAATCTTGAAATATTTCCGATTTTTATTAAAACTAAGTTTATAGACATTACGACCTCGAACCGAGAGTATAGAAGAAAGTCGTTTTATGTACTTTAAATGTATGAGATACAAAAAGGCATGAAGGAGGATTGTTATGCCAATTGATGGGATACGAATACTCTAGCAATCGATACAGACGAAGTTCAAAAATTGTGTAATCGGTTGAACGGTGTTCAATGCTATAGCAGTTTTAAAAAAAGATCAGCTCTGCTCTCATTGTTTAAAGAAATGTAATACTCCTAAATGTTGTTATTTTGTATCATACTATTGATACTAAGAAATATTGTTGATTGCATTCATTTAGGGGTAATAATATTTCTTGCTATTAACTACGATACAATAGCGTTTTTACGATGAAATGAAACTACGGCGTTCTTCCTTGATTCCTCTTTTTAATATTATACTTTTTAAACGAAGATGTTAAGACAAAATGATGAACACATGTTGTAAATCGATATATTGAAACGGTCCTGTTAAAATAATAAGAAAATCTTCAACCATTAAAATTTTATATAAAAATCTCGAACAGAGTATCTAAATGTCTGAGATATAAAGGCTTGATAAACGAGGTATTTTGCCAGAAAAAGACGAGTTTTTTCCGACTAGTTAAGTCCGATGGTTCTATGAGCAAATCAATCCCTGTGGTAATCTATACACACTAAGTTAAAAAATCGTGTAATCAATTATACTAGTCCTGCCTAATATTGTGGTTTACCTTTTTGAATAAACTGCCAAACATGTAAAAAATTGAATGATGTTAAATGATAGTAATTTTAACCAGACATCAACTGGTGAGCTAATTATTTATCATTTAATGAAATATAGTACTCCTAAATGTTGTTATTTTATATGCATCGTATTATTATTATTTGCATTCATTCAGGGGTAATATTATTTTTCCTCTTTATTTCGATACAATCGGGTACTTTACTTTGAAATGAAACTGCGGTGTCTTTTCTTAATTGGTAAAATTATATTTTTATTAACTTAAATGTTAAGATATAATGATCAAACATGTTGAACATCGATATTTTAAAACCTGTTTAAATAATAATAAAACTAGCTATGAAAATTATACATAAAAATCTTGAACCGAGTATAGAAAAAATTATAGTATGTTCTTATATCTAATATATTATGGCATAAAAAATGAGGTATTTTGCCAGATGATTGAATTGAAAAATTGAAAAATTGGATAAATACTATTTTCAAGTCCGATTGTAAGGTGAGCAAATCAAGTCCTGCGACAATCGGTACACACAACGTTGTAACACACACTAAATTGTTACTAGACCAGCATAAAGTTGCAGTTTGCCCATGTGAAAAAGAAGTCTCATATAATCGAAAATTTGCTACTGCATAGTCAGTTGCAGTAGCACTTTATCCAATTCAACTCCATAAGCAATTGTATTATTTGCTCTTTCAAATAAACCACCAAACTATGTAAAACATTGAACGGCGTTGAATGATAGCAATTTTAAGAAGAAATTGGTGTGATGGGCCAATTATTTAATAAAATATAACACTCCTTAATGTTGTTATTTTATCATACGTTTAACCAAAGATTATTTTATATAAAGATGACCCATCCAAAGCAAATATTCATAGTACGAACGCACATTTTTTTGTTTTGTTTGACTAGGGCAGAGGTATCTCTCACTATGTAGCGATATCTGGAATTATTATTTTTCTATTTTAAAATTTTACTTTGATTGAATAATCTTTGGTATAACTTGTGCATCCATTTAGGGGTAATATTATTTCTTCCTATTCATTTTGATACAATCGGGTACTATCCTACGAAATGAAACTTCGGCGTTCTTCCCTAATGGTTGTTGTTTACATTTTACTATTTAAACGCATGTGTTAAGACATAATGATGAAAACATGTTCAACATCGATATATTAAAACGATCATGTTGAAATAATAAAAAAACTCCAAGCATTAACAATTATACATAAAAAACTCGAACTGAGAGTAAAGAAAAATATATAGTTTGTTTTTTAAATGTCTGAGATATAAAGACTTGATAAAAGAGGTATTTTGCCAGAAATTGAAAAATCTAGACTATTCTTTTTCAAGTTCGGTGGATACTAAGAGCAAATCAAGAGATCAACCGATGGATCCATTATTTATTCTTAAATTTCATAGAATACTCCTAAATGTTGTCATTTTATCATACGATTAAATTACACTTTTATAATTATTGATTGCAAGCATTTAGGGGTGATGTGATTTCTTTCTATTAACGAGATGGAATGTAACTATGATATAAAACGAAACAACAGGAGACTTTCATAACTCCTGTTACATAATTTTTAAACGCAGAGGTCAAGCCAACATGATGAGCCCCATATCCAAGTCAAAGGTATGTTAAAACGATTATGTAAAAATAATCAAAAAGCTCCAGGCATTTAAGTATGTCCAAATATTTGATAATATGTGTATCAAAATTTAATATAAAATTTATAATTAACTCTTCATATTCTTAATTAATTGAGTATTGAGGATTTAAATAATGCTTAAGAAAGTCAGTATTTCGTGTGCTTTTAAGGCGAATTAGGCAATAAAAAATTTAAACTATTTTAATTAGGTTTGAATGCTTTTCTAATGAAAAGATAAGCGAGATAAATTAAACTTTCAACAATATTCGCAAAGTATTGGTAAATATTGGTACAGTTTAGTGCTGCACGGTTCTACCCATTTCGTAACGAACTATTTAGTCAACGTACGGAAGTAGTCTTAAAAAATAATTTGGGTAGTATACAACAAAATGATTAATTTTTACAATTATTGTTATCACAATTTGATATAATTCAGTGATTGAACACACAAAATACTTAGCTACACCGTAAAACAAACAATTTCTTACCTTACATAACAGACATTTACATTATATAAACGCTATCATCAGTTAAGCTCGTGTTTACAAATTACATCTACTTAGACTCACAAAACTTAGGTCACATAACAAAATGCAAAACTACAACACCTAACTGAGAAAACTATTTTAGTATGTAATAATATAAATTTTCCATTAATTACAATAATTAGTATACACTAGACACAACCATTAGATTCAAGGTGAAGACGCAAGTTTATATCACAATATGTGGGATATACCGAGTACAAAAACAACAACTACGATACATTTCGATCGATCGACTTACCTTGCAATCCGTTCCAATTGATTTTTGGCATTCCGTTTCAACACAAATGGCAAACGATTTGACACCACAATCAAACTATTTTTTATATTCGTTTCCGAGGACACTGCTGTTACCACAATCTCAGGTTCAGTCATTTTAATTTAATTTTTTCTTAATTATTTTTGTTTGCACTAAATTTTTTTTTTAACCAAAATTAACAATTTTTCACAATATTTTTCTCTAGAATTGATTAAAAAAAAAAATAAGAAAATTAAATTTGTTTGGTAAATCAAAAGAAAATTTAACAATTTTGGGTTTTTTATTGGTCGCAAACACCGTGCCGAATTTCGCTACACTCACCAAAATCAAAATTAAAAATAAATTTTTTGGAATTTTTTTTTTTGATTTTGCAAAAACAATTAAATGTAATATATGTATCGGGTATTGGTTGCAACTGCAATACAACAATAATTATTTTGAACAAACCGGAATTTATTTATAACAAAATAATAACTTTTTGCATTGATTTCGAACAAATATGTGCATAAAACTATTTTACAGTTCTACAATTAAACGTTTTAAATTAACGGATACAACTGCACTGATTGAATTCGTTGCGATTTGAAATATAGAAAAATTAATCAAATTAACCGATTTTGATTAACGCATTTCATCACACACATATGTATACTGTATACGATTTAAGATGTCTTAAGTATGAGTATGGAAATGCATTCAATTTGTATTGTTCGTATAGTGGAAAAAACTATCTATGTACATATGACTGCACTTTGATTGTGTTGTTGACAAGATCGTACTGTGTTTGTTGTTATTGAATACATTAAGAATCAAAATCATTAGTGCCAGTTTTTTGCACAGCTTTCTGGATCTCATCGCTGTGTTATTTTACCGCTTTAATACTGGAACTGAGCAGAGATGATTAGGCAAATATTCAATAGTACAATGCATGCACTAAACTTCGAATCCTTATAATACTGTGATCAACGTCAAAATGGGGCAGAACCAATTGAATAGAGCACAGTAGTTGGAATAGTCAAATGAATTGCGTTAGATATGCACGTGGATCGCATTTATAACGTATTGGCAAAAAGAATGTATACGTACACTTAGCAGAATTATATATAGCCGCTCAATTTATTCACAATTCCTTTCAATCAATATTATTCATTCAATATGAGGAAGGTGGTTACACCAAGAAAAAGCTCGACTACTTTTAGGTTAGAGCTTACCCGAATTTATAAAACTGTATACTCAAGATTTGTGTAATAATTTGTTAAAATTAATTAATTAATATATTAACATTGCAACGATATGCAACCGATTAAGTATTTAACGGTGGAACGAGAAGTACGATATATGAAAGGTCAGTGATGTTACTGGCAAATGTGAGAAACAATAAAAGACTCACTATAAAAGAAGAGGGTCAGTGAGTTTTTGAAACCATCTAACTTAAAATGGGGAGGTTATGACAACGAAGCTTAATTGCTGAAGTATACTATGGTTGCTGTTGTTGACTTACAGTTGTCTAGAGCATGAATTGGCCAAAGATGTGTTTCAATAAATTTGGAATTCGCTCCTACTCGATTTCGTGTCGTATAATTCTCTAAGCTTCCTGATTTGTATAGGAAATCAGGACTTGGAGACTATTATTTTAACTTTCAATTAATAATCTCAGCATCATAAATGTTAACATCGAAATTGGTTTGATCATATGAGGTTCTCTCGTTGTCATAGTAAATTGCTCAATTTAAAATTAGATAAATGTTTGGGCTTTATTCTTTACATGTTTACCTTAATGTGATAATGACGTATGACACTTGTATAATGAACCTATGCAGTCGCGTACAATCCTCGTAACTTTAACACAGCTGATGGTACACTGATATCAATCGACAAAATTGAGCAATTATTTTCACTGCGATTTACATATCAAATTATATTTGTATGGGTGTTCTAATATTGTTTTCGGTTAAGTGCACTTAAATTATTCTTATTTTAGTTATATAATAGAATAAGTGTACTAAGGTTCAAATACCAGGGATAGGGATGCAAAAATTGTTTGGATCATCTGACTGTGTTCGGAGTTTGAGATTTCATGTCACTACTTTGGCTAGGTTTAGGATATAGTTGCATTCTTGAAAATCTTAATCTTAATCTTATACCGAAGTTAAGTCTGTGTTGAGCTCTTCTTCATCTTTACAGCTTCGACGGTAATCACATGCTTAGTAATAAGACAGATGCTAGTAACGACATCAACAATTTTGCTTAAGTTTAACTGTTGTCAGTTTTGGCCCAGTCTGCCTAGTTATAATACATGAGGTACAATTACATCATATATACTCTTTGTACTTTTTGTTAGTTAGTATACTTCTCTTCGAAAAATAGTGTCAGGATGATAAAGTCGGGTTGTTGCTTAGAAATCATGAGTGTTTTGAATTATTATAATCCGCGTTTTAACTGAGACCTCACGAACCATATTTAACGTATTGGTGTCCACTATAGGTGGTCATCCCAACGAATGCTTTTACACACCATCGTTATGTATGTCATCCGGAGCATATTAATTTTTGGTCAAGGGCGAGAATCAAACTCGTGACCGCGGTGTTATCTCTTAATTATTAAGCTACGACCGATGACATTATTAGTAGTTATTAGTAGGTTTTTAATTTTAGGTTCACATAGATAAATAGATTTGACCTTTATACTATATTAGTGTACTCTTACAAGTTTTATTATAGACGTCAGGTAGTTATAAGACAAGTAAAAATACTGTACAAAATCTAAATATCTTAGAGGACGGAAAACATCTGTAATGTTTTCAAATTAGATTTCCAAAATATTCAGAACTAAATATATCAAAAATGCTGAAAGTGGTTGGTCTGTTGATGGCACAGTGCAATTATGTATGCACGAGATAATCCAATTGCTCGTCTACTGACATCCAAATACAACTATCAATCTATTTAAACCAATCTAAGAAATCTACTAAAGTTATTTGCAATCAATTGGTATATTTCTTCAATAAAATCGTCCTATTTCATATGCCATTACTAGACGAATTTCAGATAATATTAAGATAAGTGTAATACTTCCCTGTTTTCCCTTGTAATGGTCTTAAATTTTTAGAATTTAAAATAAATCTTAATTATCTGTCAATTTTGGCATTACTTTAATTCATCACTGAACATTTGGACATATTCGACCATTTATTTATTATACAAGACCAACAATGGTTGGCTTTTGATTTGGCACTCAAAATCTTCACATACCTTTTTTGTTCTAAAAAACAAAAGGAAAAATGATTTTCTTAGAAATAAGTTTTTTGCACATGATGGGTGTAATTTGTATAAAAAATTAGCTTACATTATATTTTCCTAAACAATATTTTTAACCAAATTAATAATTTTTGAATTTAAATTGACTGAACATTATTACAAAACCGTTTGATGATTGTATAAATTTGAAACAAATCGTCAACCATTTATGGTGTTGTCACGTTGACGCATTTTGCCATGGTTGCTACGGTTAAACCGATTATTGTTCTATTATTTTAGGAAGTTGTTTTGTATAAGTGTGTGTGTGTATGTGTTGTTGAATCCTACCATCTGGCTTGATCGGTTATAATTACGAGTGAGGTTTTACGAGTGACTATTACGAGTGACTATTTCAAAAATTCTAAAGATCTTAGATCGTTCTCTATACGTTTTAGAACCAGGTCTCTGAGAACGCATTCTTTTCTTTGGATTCAAGATCGATTCGTCAATTTCAGCATCTTACATCTATATACATGACACTGGGTTTGATCAACACTGTACACATTGAGTTTATTTCCATTCCCAAGTAATTAAATATGAAATATGAGAATATGAGATTGCAATGTATACCGTATTCCTCCTCCTTATCTGCGTAAACACTGACGAAAAATAACTAAATGACCAGAAACTAATTATCATTGTCTAAAACTAATCTAAAGATGTATTACTTGGTTTCACACGACACAATTGTAAAACTATAAAACTTTTTAATAAAAATGAATGCTCTGCAAAGACTTTATTTCAACAAACCTGAGCACATTGAAGCCGCCAAACCAGCTAAAGGTTAATTTGCAACAATTTTAACTTTATAAACATCTTCTTCTTTGGTTCAGCAAAACAGTTTTTTACTATTTCGACAGCTATAAGACACTTTCAGACTCCAAGGGTCGCCTGTGTTGTTCTATGTTACCTTCATGGTTAATAATAGGGGGGTCTTTGATGGCTCCTTTCAGTCGAGCGAACACTGCTCGACCTATCTGAGTCTCACGAAAGAAGGACTTTCTCCAACTCATTGGATGCTATACATTGGATGCTTCGTCGTAGTTCTTCATTGGTACCCTACTGCATCTGGTACGATTAATTCTCGCTCCTCTTCGGATCTGCCGTTTGTTTCACTATCGGCTTTGATTTTTTTTTAAACTTTTAGTGTTATAGACTCAAAATCGAAGTTGATAACTATACTGGGTCGGCTTTGAAAGTGTTATCAATTAGAAATGCTGTAAATTTGTCAAATTATTTTATTTCAAAACTCCTGTAAATCGTCCAAATTTAACAAAAAATATTATATATTATTGTTCGATGTACTTACCTTAAGCACGGTCATAGAAAGCGTCACACGCTTCATAAATGATGTCACTTTGCCCCATTTTCGGAGGAATAATTTAACCTGCAGAATTGAGCAAATGGAAAATCCGTTGGGTTAATTCCTGGGTATATGGTGGCCATTGTTGTGAAGAAATGAAGCTGGACACGTTTTCTTGTAAACCCATTGGATTTCTCGAGCTTTATGGGATGGTGCCGAGTTTTGTTGAAACGCCCAAAGGTTTCTAGCGAATTGCTCCTTTCGTGCCCATGGTGAGAGCATCCTTGTTGATTTACCTTTACACCCTCTTCAATTAAAACGAGTGGTGAGCGTTCTGTGGCAGTTACCACGGCCAAAACAATTACTAGTGCTTCTTTTCGTTGAACAATTCGCTGGTCTAAATTGTCTTTTGACATCTTTTGTATTGTGCTTTGTCGTGGCTTACGTTGCATTCTGACCTTCACGTTTCGAAACATTTGTGGCTATGTTGGTGTTTTTGAATGTCCACCTTAATGGTTGTTTTTTATGTTACATGTTACATTGTCACGTGTAATGGTCCGAGTCCGACACAAATATTTTGCTTACACGTAAATGTCGTAGCTCATTAACAATGGCTGGTTGCGGTTTTCCAGCCAAATACAAAGCAAGAACACTGTTGCGTTTGAATTCGATTACTGACGTTTGACAAAAAATTAATGAGCTGTCAAGCGCTGTTTGACTACTATCAAAATAACCAATTTTAAGCCGAAATTTTGAAGGTTTGTGCGATTGGGAAGTTTCTGTCTTAGTCTCTATCTGCACACTGGTTTTTTCTCTTTTGGAGATGACTTCACTAAACCTCTTCTGGAGATATCTGCCTTTTCAACTAGCCTTATCGGTTTCTTCCAGAACTTAGATGATAGTTACACTGGCTTTGGTAGATCCTGATGCCTAATCACTATACTAACAGACTTCAAAAAGATCCTCGCGTGTAAATCTTTTTGTTTCAATACTGCAATCAATTGCAGGTTTTGTAGAGTGTGGCTCTTGGTTTTGCTTGCTTTGATTTTTTTGTTTTAATTGTTCTATATAATAAGGTCTTAAGATCTAAAGCTATTAACTTTCCGGGGTCATCTGGTATCTAGACTCTACCAACCATTCCATTTTGAACCAAAGATGGAAATCTGGAGGCGATACTATTATACAAAATGAATAGTAGCTTCTTCAAAACAAAAACTCGACTATACCAATAAAATTAGGTTCTCTCTTGGTCCACCACAAGACTGATGTTTTTATATAGATCTTTGAGCACTCACAACTTTTATATCTCGCAGTGGTTTTTTTCACATAATTACTAAATTGTTTAACCTCTGAGTTTTTATATTGAGCTCACACTTGTAGGTTGTCACAAATATCTGCTAAAGACATTTTCATGAATGGCTGAACGTAAAACATGTTTTGTTTACTATGCGATCTGTTTCGGAGCTCAAGGCTCTCCCAACTCTTTCGCGGTTCGCTTATTTACGTCCTACTTTACGCGTTAGTAGCCAAATCGAGGACGTTCGACTATATGTCCGATTTACGTAGAACCATCTGCGCGTTGCATAGCTCCATGTCAGCCTATAGTACTGACATTAAAGATGGGTTGGCTCATGAGTTCTGCACTCCAACAGGGGGTCATAGTTGTGTTCATTAACACCATCGATCGTAATCAGATGGTGAAAAATCCCTTTTGCATCCTGTCCCTATCGGGATTCGAACCCGGTACCACCCGATCTAACTGCAGCACATCCTTAACCACTGCGTCATTTGGGGGTATCTGTGCTTGTTAAAACTTAATTTTTATTGTTGTATGTAAGCAAAACTAAATATTTGTGACTTGATACATATGGATAGGATATGCAAATACTAGATTGGATGCACAATATAAGATGTTGCCGTTATAAATTATTTCACTTTAACGAAAGATGTACTCCAAAGTGAGAATTTAAATTATTGTAGGCAGTAAAAGTTGTCAATGGATTTATTCTCAGATCTATCTTCAGAAGAAACTAACAAGTCTTAAAAACAAAAATATTTTTACCTTGAGTCTTAAGTATTGTTAATACAGGGTGCGCCATCTGTTAGTCTATTTCTATTTTTAAATAAAACACATTTTGGGATGAAAAGTTAACATTTTTTAGTGACAATGAAAGGTGGTATATTATAAAACACATTTCGTTATAAATTATATGCCTATACCACGGCTTCGTGTATATACTCGTAGAAGTGCTTCCGATCATTAAAATTTATGATGACTTTTTCCAATAAAAGTGGATCAATAATCAAGTGTTGCTATATTCTAGATTCTTGTTGCCCAAGCAACATGACAATTTCTTGAAAGTGAAACTATACGATCAGCAAATGTTGTTGACAATAAAAGGATTTTGCATGACTTGTGTGGCATGTCGCTCCGTCTTGTTGAAACCAAAGGTTGTTGATATGGAACTAATTAAATTTGGGCCACTAAAAACAGGTAACATGTTACGATAACGTTCCTCATTCACTGTAACATTTTCCTGTTCGTTTTCAAAGAAAAATAGGCTCATGATTCCACTATCCGTAATACCAAACAATTCTTGAAGGATGAAGTTTTGCTTCATGAATAACATGAAAATTCTTGGCATTTTCTTTTTCGACTTGTTCTTTTTCGCTATTAGCTTGCGACATAAATAAATCAACAACAAACTAGTGGGAAATTTACCGTCTCTTCAGGATGCTGTTTGATTGTTTGTCTCCATATGCATAAAAATACTTACAGAAAACCTTTATCGTTATTTCGGCACCTGTGACTGGGCTAGTTTGCATTACATTATAATTATATCCATCTTCTCGGAGTATTGTTTCATTGTAGATTGTGTCTTTGTTTTATTTGGAACTCGTTCCCTGTTTCTTAGATATAATCAAAATTATTTCGATTTATTGTAAGACCATCCCTCCATCATATAAATTAGACTGTCCAATGTAGCATTTTTTAC
Source organism: Tipula lateralis (assembly GCA_963932295.1). Classification (NCBI taxonomy): domain Eukaryota; kingdom Metazoa; phylum Arthropoda; class Insecta; order Diptera; family Tipulidae; genus Tipula; species Tipula lateralis. The sequence goes on from OZ010736.1 coordinate 98,699,393, forward strand.
CCATTGCCAAATCAGAAATCCAGTCCTATTATTGTGGCTTAATAATAAGTGGCTTCGCGTTTCACTTATTATTTCACTTATCTGTGTCTGGATATTTAAGCACAGGTCCGCGTTAATCCATCATAATAAGATTACCTGATGTTTAGTTGAATGACCTCTAACAACAACAGGTAGATTACTGGAAGAATAAGGAATATATTTCTATTTCGCTGTCAAACTCATATGTTAAATGTGAGCCTCCTACCTACACAGAGCTTCAAGGTTACATGAAATAAACAAACATATTTCTATTAGTCTTTTTGATCGTGATTATCATTGAAAATTGTTTTGTAGACAGTTTTTCTTCAATGTAACATAAAATCACTGTTTGTCGTTTTTAATCTTTTCCTGAAAATTAGTAAATAGTACTTGGTAATTAAACTATAAATCTTATACAAATAATAGCGATCACGAATAAATATGCTGCTCTTGATTTTGTATTTATAATCATTATAATAAGACGGGGTGTTTTGTTTATTATCAACATGATAAAATATAATCAAGCGGTATCAAAGTCAAGATCATTTCAGTCAAATCAAAATCACTCATTTATGAGAACGAAGAAGTGGTTCCTGTTAGAATAATACACGATCAAAGTTTGTAATTGTTGCATGTGATTATCATCAATCAGCGTGATGGCGATCATTGATCATCATTGTGTATTTAACAAATATAAGATGTGACGTGATCGATTAATCTAAATAAAATATATGATAATCGAAAACAATATTTTTTCTTAATGTTTGTATTAGTTTGCAAATTGCTTAATTAGTTCTTGTACCAGGTGTTAATTACATTGGACAGGTTTTGAATTTTTGGGTGATTGTCTACAGGCCATTGTGATGAAATTTGTATTTAAATACTCGCACAAATTGTGTGATTATGCTTATGAATGGATTTTACAATTACCCGATAGAAAGTGTTGGTCGATTATCATTATTTTAAACTCGATTATATAGTAAATAACTTATTTTAGCCTTGCGGTTAGATACTTATAAGCGATGTATTATGATTTTGTAAGACTAACAGTGTATATGCAAGGGCAAAATAATGTATAAATGACTTCGTGCATCTTTCTGTTGAATTTCGGTTAGGTTCATAGGGATATTGGCTGTACTGGACATCGTCCACATTAGCGTTAAACCATTTTAAAAACTTAACATAATGTAATTTCAAATTGGAAACCCCAGTTGAAAATTGTTTGGTTATCTGTGTTATTAAATAGTTGTATCGCCAGTTTTAGATAAGTGAGGCCCTTAATCGAAACAGCGTTTGGTTGAAAATACATTATATGTATACAGTAAGGTCGTGTCGCATCAGCTATAGCGAATTACTATTAGATATTTTACTTGAAATATGAGCAATTTCAATTGTGGCGTGACTAACATTTTATTTGTGATCAGTGGTCAGTTCGTATGTGATGCGCCTTTGAGCCAGATCAGTGGACGCAAAGCACATTTAGGTTTTAAGTCATAATTTATCTAAACTGAAATTTTTTTCAATAAACATTTGCAACATATCTCATGAGTCACGATAAGTGGATTGTTCGTACACTATACACTCAAATAGATCATCTGCTAAATTTGACTTTCTCAATATATTCTCAGTTTCTGGTTTTGAAGTTTCTGACTGACGTTGAGTTTCCAAATAACTAATTCGTATGAGGATGAACAAATCGACAGGCCCAAGTTTGCCTTGCGTCGTGACTTTTGTACTAATGTTTGATTTTACTTAATTGAATTTTACCAAAATGTTGATATTTTTGATAGGAATATGATCCACGATATTTGTTTTGCTTTCGAAATTATCTGTCTTTTTAGAAATGTTTGTACTCGAAGGAAAAGCTTGTACTCAATTTTTTTAAATTAACCGTAGCTTTCGTTTTAATACCATAAAGAATGGTTGAATCACCAAAATACGAATTGTGCTCAGCGTCAGACGAAGTGGTTTGCTGTTTCGCATGATTTTACGCAGATTCTTAGAGATTTCACATTTGAATGTCAAAATTCTACAAGCAGTCATATTCTGGATCTTTGTCTTACAACAATACCGCATTCCATGGAAGCGCGTGTTGAGGCTGGAATTAGAATTTCTGACCATAACCTGATAACCATAAAAATATCTGCCCAAACACCACCAGAATTTAGACAGCAGCCAAGGCGTTTTCGGCATTTAAACGAGGCTGAAAATGATGGGTCACGGTCATTTTTTCAATATTTCCCGTGTGAGAGCCATTGTTTTTATTACAATCAAATATACGACGCCGTTTCCAATTTCACCGAAACCGTTCTACATGGAATGAACTAATATATCCCATTATCCTTTTCCAATCCGAAACCTAATTTCAAAATCTTTTCAAACGAAATGGCCAAAGCAGCCAGACAAAATAAATCTGCCATAAGAAATATAAGCGGAACGAAATTTCGTTTGAAGAATATAAGGCAACACGTAACAACTGTAAAAAATCTGTGCTAAGTTAAAAAGAGCCGACAACAAGAAAGGCTTCCGAGTTGAAAATTTCCGATCGCATCTTTTACCAGATGGTCCAATCGGTTTCCAATATTTCTAAAACAGTTATTTCAGCATCGAAATGGACAGACGGTGCTTTGGTGGTGAATCCATATTTGTAGGCCAACTTAATGGCAAACGTCTTCACTTCGAACTCGACCTTAGTTGTCCTCGGTCAATTCCGTATTGTGGTTCCAAAATGGATCCTGTTGAAGGAGTTTGCCAGTGACTTGGCTCCAATATTAACTAAAATAAAACCTTTCTTATAAGCAAGGTAAATACTCGAACGCCTTTTAGAGTTCGATGGTGCAACCGGTCCTTAAACGTGGTTGTGATAAAACCGACCCTTCAAACTACCTAATAAATATATAATAGGCTAATAGGCTAATATATAAATTGTGTCAGCCGTGGCTAAAGTTTTTGAGAAATAGATTAACCAACAATTGGTGAATTATCTTGAGATTAATAAAATAATTTCAGATAAACAATATGGCTTCCGCGAAAGCCGCTCCACAATCGATCTCGAACTCTATGTTGTAAACAAATGGAATCTCGCCTTGAGCACCACGGAGAAGCCTTTGCAATCGCTTTGAATATATATCCACGGGTTTTGACAAGGTTTGGCATGAGAATCTCATTGGTATACTTATGGCATACGGCTTGGATTCGATGACCATCAAGTGGTAAAAAGCTTCCTTAAAGACCGAAAGATCAACGTTGTGCTAAATGGGAAGATCATCAACAACACACTCCCCAAATACCGGAGTCCCCCAGAGACCAGTTTTGACACCAATTGTTTTTGTTATATGTTAATGACTTGTTGGATTGTACAGTGAACTCTATCCACAGTTTTGCTGATGATGCAACATTGCACTCTTCTATTTTATTCGAGGTTGAGCTTACTCCTTCAGAGTTAAACGGTAAATGGAAGTTGTCACTTCGCTTAATTTCGATTTGAGTACAATATTTAAGTTGGGAGTAAAAATCAGGTCAAATTTAACTAGAAAACATATTAACTGGTTATTGAAAGTCCAAGTGCATCTAGTTGCAACTGGGTAATATCCACTCCACAAAAGGAACATTTGCGACATATTTCGTGCTTACAATTCGTTAATACGATATGTGGATTATGATCAGCTGATTGTTCACACACTACACACTTGAATAAAATTTTTACTGGGTTGTAATCAATATTTGAGTTTTGTATCTGGAACATATTATTTGTCGCAATAGAAATTTGTGATTAACCCAGCAAAATCTGGCAAAATGGACAAATAGGCGAGTGGTTATTTGCGATTTGATTCATAATCGTTGATTCGGTAGTTTTTTCAACTAACGTTTCCAAATTCTTTTATTAACTGTTTAAATCGAAGACAATCAAACTGTAGTTAGTTTGCTGGAGTAAATTACTGGATTCAACAAACCGAATATTGACATCGTAGTTAGATGCATATCCCGGTGAATTTAAACATGTTTGGCATTACCCAACTTCGTTGTAGATAAATTCTAATATCTTGGATAAATTTCTTAGGGAACATGAATCTAAAATCAAATCAAAGTCACTCAGAAATAAAAGATAGCCAAATGAAGTATTCATAAACATTGATTTGAGGTTAAAGTAGGCATTAAGGAGATTTGTTAGACACAGAGTGATAATGAATGCTAAAATGGAAAACATAAAATTTAGTCTACTAAAGATTTTCTTACAACGGCCAAAGTATACACGAATTGCATTCCAGTGCAAGATGTTTGTTAATATTTCTTTCTTTGTTTAATGTTATCACTATCTTTAATCATTTTTGACGCTAAAGTATTTCTAACAGTTTCACAGATCCCTTTCAATGTGCTACCTTAAGCGTAATCCAAATCGTGGATGTACGACTTAGGCTTAATTAAATATTATGAATCCTTTTTCCTTTTAAATTTTACAAGAAAAAGCTTCCATTTTCTGCCAGCCTTCCAAGTAGAAAGCTTATACAACTTTTTTGATCCTGTTTATTGTTTCTATTCTTATCGATCAGGGCGAATAGTACCTTCAGAAATATTATTATGGCATAGCAACTCGTCTACTAAATTGGAGTGAGGGGTATCGAGTTCGGATCCCGACAATGCAAAGGGATTTTTAACCATCTGATTTTGATCAGTGGTGTGAATGGAAACTTCACACCATCTTCCATATCAGTACTATAGGTTGGCATGGAGCTATACAAAGTGCAGATGGTTCTACGTAACTCGGACCTATAAGGACGTACGTCCTCGATTTGGCTATGTAATGGCGTAAAGTAGGACCTAAATAAGCGAATCGCGAAAGTCTTGAGCTCAAAAACATATTACAAAGATAGAAACAGACAAACAGACAGACAAACCGACAACTCGTCTACTAGAATAAGAAGTTAGATTTTACCAAAGTATTGTGAGTAACACTCCCGACACATACAGTTTTAAAAGATTTTGGTTGCTAAACTCTGTGACACATTCGTATTCAGCACTAGGTTCCCGATCACTACTTATTGATAATTTAATTTTCAGCAATAGAAAAAAGATATTCTAGATTTCAGGTAAGACAACAATCCGATCAATCGAGGGTATGGTATGCGCATGAATATGTGGGTACTAAAGCAATACGTATTGGATTTCATTAGTGGTTTTGATGGAATTCAGTTTTTTGGAACTTTCATTATCATTCGAAATAGCTCCTCTGAAAGATAAATTTTTTCGCATATTCTGATAATTGTTTACCAGAGTACAAAGAGTTGGATTATAATTAAAAGTCAGTTAATTGGCTTACTGGTAGCTCAAGTCGTACTGCCCTTAACGTACTTTTATGAATGATGGAATTTGCTTTAAATATCAAAGAAAATTTTAGGAATTAAGTAAAAATCATTTATTGTTATAAAATAATATAAATCCAATAAATATTTTATTTTTTATATCTATATATTGTAAATATTTATTTTGTAATAAAAACTAAATTTTTAAAATAGTATTTTTATAGTTTTTAACTGCCATTCAATAGTACATAGATAGGAATGTTATGACAACACAAATTAAAAACTTTAACAATTCAATTATTGTTGTATAATTAAATTAATAAATTGCAAATAATTACGATTTATTTACAAATTAAATTGGCAAACAACTTATATATTTACAAAATGCTTATAATTGCGGCGTGTACAATGAGTCCAAAATATATACAAAAACAAACCTATGTGGCGGTGAAAAAAGCAATATATGTACGTAATTTGATGAGTAGTTAGAGTTGATAAACCTCTTTGGTCAGTGTGGTACTGGCCTGACTGTCCATTGCGCTCAAATGATTTTATCGTTTTACCACAAATACAACTAAATATGTTTAATTTTTTGATATGATTAAAATACAGATACAGAGACAATATAATTTGTGTTTTATATAATTAATTTTTATTATATTTTGTTTTAATTTAATTGAACTTATGTTAAATAATTAAAAATTAGAGTTCGCGCGATTACCGGTTTTACGACGAGTGCGATAATACCAGCCAAGATAGAATGAAGTAAAATAATAGAATCGGGTATACGGCAAGTGCTTTACGATTTGCCGGTTGGCTATTGCCCAGAAATACGTATGATGCTAAAATATGAAATCAAGATGGTTAGCAAATAATTTATGTACCAATTAATTCAATTTTATTACCGTATGTTGCCCAAGCAAATCCCGTCATGGAAGTCACAAATCGTATAAAAAACAATACTTTTGTTTGATATGCTAATAGAATTATTCTACATATCACCAGTGCGGCTGCAATTGGAGCCAGACAATAACCAAGAACGCATACTGATTGGAAGAATGATCTGAAATTAAAAATATATTAATCAATTAATGTTATCCGGGTTTCCAAAAATATTGTATTTTACATATTGCCACCGAGTAGCTTGGAATTTAGAGTGACAATCATTGCTCCAATCCATACGATTACAAATACTTGTGCAAATTCTGGACCACCGTCATATTCTGAATCTGATGAACCCTGCAATATAGTTGCCATGAACGTGCATAATACGAGTGGTCCCCACAAATCCCCTAACAAAGTATAAATAATCGGATCAACAGATTTGGCGTAATCGATATACGTATTGTAAAGCAATACTTACATTCTTTGAGTAAATTTGATTTTTCTTTTGGATATAAAACGTATAAAAACTTAACACCTACTGCTTTGATATCCCTGAGCTGGATAATAAATAGAAATTTGAAATTGGGTTAGCATACGATTTTGAGTTTATAAATCCAAACAAATCTACTTACAACTGTAACTTTAATTGGTTCATCCAGTGTATTAAAATCAGGTGCTCCCGGTTGTGATCGATTTGTTTTATTTCCTGGAATGGTCATTTCACCTTCCACCGAGTCCGGCAGATCATCGAACATCTATATGCCACCACGCAATGAAAATAATGAACACTGGATTAAGTACAAATAATATATCGCTAACAAAACTGTTACTCACATCTAATCGTGTATCGGATCCAGACATTTTAAATGAATATCGTTAGTTTGGTCAATTGATTATATTTCACTCGATTTCTATTTTTATTACATTGGCGAAACAATCGACAACTCACAACAAAAATAAATGAAGACGAAAAAAATTGTGACAGCTCATTGAAAATATTAAAGTAAACGTCAAAATAATATTTATTGCGATCGCAACGCACGCAACGATTAGTACGAGTACTATTGGCAATCATCAAATGAATTTTATAACAGTTGGTTTGAGATTTCGATAAGTTTTTGGAAATATGTACAACTATTTCTATAAATTAATTGATGGTTTAATTAGCATTTTAAGTTTTTTTGTGATATACAGTGTCTGAATATATACAGACAGTTTTTAATTAATTAAAATGTTCTGATTTTTATGCAAACACTTGCTCACTTAGTTTAGTCGAAAAGTTGCAGAATCCAACTAATCTGTATAACAGTATAAAAATATTTGGTTTTCTATGACCCCCTGTTGGAGTGCAGAACTCATGGGCCGACCCATCTTCAATGTCAGTACTATAGGCTGGCATGGAGCTATGCAATGCGCAGATGGTTCTACGAAAATCGGACCTATAGCCGTACGTCCTCGATTTGGCCGTTGAGGCGTAAAGTAGGACGTAAATAAGCGAACCGCGAAAGAGCTGGGAGAGTGTTGAGCCCCAAAAAAGATAGCATAGAATAAAAATAAAAAAAAAAAATAAAAAATATTTGGTTTGTTGAATTTTTGCTTGCTCTTGTTATTTAAATAGTGATGATTGGAAATTTTCTTTTAAATTATATTGGTGGCTACTATAAACAGCTTTCACAGGACATCAATCAGTCCAACAATAGGGGTTAAATGCTAAATCACCGACCAAATGTCGTATAGACCTCGAATTGGTTATGTAATGGAGTTGGTGGGAGAGTACCCTTGAGCTCCAAAACAGATTGGAAAAATAGAAATAGACAGACAGAGACCAGTTAGTTCTTTGAGACTTCAACTACAATTATTATTGCTTATCGAAATTTCGATTTTAGATAATACAAAAGATTTTAGATAATGTATAAACCCATAACCAAGGATTCGTTTACTTTAAGACCAACGAAAGTTGACTACTGTTCCAGTCGATCAAGTATTTCTTTCATTCGGTCGCCATAAGAGATTTGAAATTCGGGGTCGCTAGTTAATTAATCATACAGATATTAGCAATACAAGAACATTTTAGATTGTAGGTGTGCATCTGAGAATTCTCAGCTAATCAAACACATACTATAGAATTTTTCGATTGTTCGAGTTAGAAATCTTTGAATAGTCATATTCTTAAAGGAATGTAGTGCCAACTCTTATACTCTTACTTGATGATATTTATTTATTATTTCTTCTGCCAAAGAAGTGATTTTTTTCAAAAATGTACCACATCAACTTTTATACTGCGATATTTTGTAGATGAGGTATAACGCAGTTCCTTTTTATTCCTTGATCGTAAATTTATTTTGCTATACGAATCGGATAAGGTTGAACAGGCAGTTCATTATAGTTACCCCACCGAATATCAAGAGCTCTGAATTAATACAATCAACTCCATACACGAATGTTTCATGATGTTTTTCCTTTATTTCCATTCTTAGGAGAATATGGTGTCTACTAGACTGGACCATCGAACTCTATTTGGGTTTCACACCCAAACAGCAGTACTGATTTTACACAGCCATTCGAATCTTGGTGTTTCTTGACAGAACGGATGCATTCAAGATCTTACGAAGCATGTTGAAAGTGTTTCTCGACATCATCTATTGTGTCTTGGTTGATGCGAAGCGGTGTACTAATGCTTGTGTTCAGTCTCAGGGCCTTTGTATTTCTTATGTTTATCTTGAGTCCAACATCTTGTGCTATTTCTGATAACTTTTGTAGCTTTTGCTGCATGTCTGTGTATTTGTGTGTTACCAGGCATATATCATCTGCGTAGTCGAGATTATTGAATTTTCTAATTGGATCCCACAGAATTCCGTTTGGTGATGTGATGTCTAGCTTGCACATGACATTATCCAGTACTACGAGGAACAGTAGTGGAGATAGTACACGTCCTTGTCTAAATTCTCGTGTATTGTAGTATTTTAACTTTATTTCCAGCGTCCCGGTACATTTCTCGGATGAGTTCGGTTATTTTCATTGGGATACCTATTTCATAGAGTGCTTTCCAGATTGCGCTCCTATTGATGGAATCGAATGGGCGTTCGAAGTCCACGAATAGTAGAAATAGTGTTGAATTCCATTCGTTTGATTGTTCGACGATGATTCGGACTGTGTTGATGTGGTTTGTACAGCTATTTCCTGGTCTGAAACCAGCTTGTTCGTTTCTTATGTATTGGTTCATAGTAAGTGAGATTCGTTCTAGGATGACCATTGCTAATACTTTCATTGTACTGTTGAGCAGGGAGATGCCTCGCCAGATTTTGCATTCTCTAAAGTAGTCTTTCTTTGGGATCACTATGGTTAAGCCCTCTTTCCATTTTTGCAGAATTCTCCCAGTATTCTACACTTATACTAATAGTGGTGTTAGTGCTCCTGCCGTTGTAAATGCGTCTCCATTGAGTAGTTCCGTTGGTATGTTGTCGGTTCCAGTGGCTTTGTTTTTTTCAGTTTCATTATGGCACTTGCAACTTCCTGCTCCGTTGGTGGATGGGTATTTTTGGTTTCGTTATAGTTTCCATCTGGAGGCTCCTCAATTGGTTCGCTATCTATGTCATTGTTCTCGAAGAACTCCTTCCATCTATTTCGCTGTTGGTCGTATGTAGTTAGGACTTGCCAATGTGAATTCTTTATCGGTGGTGCATTTGTAAATTTTTCGGTGACTTTTCTTACACATTGGTGTAATGTGTGATTGTCTTCAGGAACCTGAAGGCAATGGACATAAATAAGGCCACCGGACCTGACGGAATTCCTGTTCGAATATTGAAGGAGTTGACTTGGCTCCAATATTATAACTAAAAATTTTCTCCTTTCTTATAAGCAAGGTAAATACCCGAACGCCTGGAAGAGTGCGATGGTGCAAACGGTTCTTAAACGTGGTTGTGATAAAACTGACCCTTCAAACTACCGGCCAATATCAATTGTGTCAGCCGTGGCAAAAGTTTTTGAGAAATGCATTAATCAACAACTGGTGCATTATCTTGAGATTAATAAAATAATTTCAGATAAACAATGTCTTCCGCGAAAGCCGCTTCACAACCGATCTTTTGAATTATGTTACAAACAAATGGAATCTCGCCATTGAGCAACACGGAGAAGCCTTTGCAATCGCCTTGGATATATCCAAGGCTTTTGACAAGCTTTGGCATGAGAATTTCATTTGTAAACTTGTGGCATACGGCTTAAATTCGATAGCCATCAAGTGGATAAAAAGTTTTCTCAAAGACCGAAAGATCAACGTTGTGCTAAATGGGAGATCATCAACGACACACTCCCCAAATGCCGGAGTCCCTCAAGGATTAGTTTTGTCACCAACTCTATTTTTGTTATACATCAATGACTTGTTGGATAGCACTGTAAACCCTATCCACAGTTTTGCCGATGACGCAACATTACACTCTTCTATTTCATTCGAGGTCGAGCCTACTCTTTCACAGTTAAACGGTAAACGGCAAGAAGTTGTCACTTCGCTTAATTCCGATTTGAGTACAATCTTTGAGTGGAGAGTTAAAAATCAGGTCAAATTTAACGAGAAAAAACACAAATCGCGTAAAAGATGTCCAACGAATACCCTTTTGTGGTAAAAGACCACGTTCTCGTGGGTTGTGACTCAATTCGTCTGCTTGGTATTCAAATTAGCAACAATTTAAAATGGAATGAACACATTATCGCATTAACCAAATCAGCTTCATGTAAACTCGGGTTCCTCAATAGATGCAGACTGTTTTTTAAATGTTCCGTTGAAGTTTAAAATGCACAAGTTTAAGGCAGCTATCAACCTTTATTTGAAAGATCGCGTGTTGGGTGCAGGAGCTCTGACAGGTACAAGGAGCTAGGTCAGTCTAAAAGTCCACCCTGCGCCCAATTAAAACAAAACGTAAAAAAAAACATATGCTATATTACGCAGCTCAAAAGCAAGACGAGCCTGCGGTCATTAAATGAATTAGTTTGAGTTTAGTTTTCGTCAAACTTAGAGACTTTTGAGTGGCATCGACAGCCGAAGTTTACAATACTTTTCAAACAAAGTTCACTTCATCAGACTGGTAAAAGCTTTAAATTAATGTAATACTACCTCAAAGTCAAATCAGAAAAAATGTAGAGATTTCATATTAAGAAAAGCATTTAGTGACATAATCAGAATTTCACTAGATTCTCCTTGAACAACCTTGAAAAGTACAGTGCAACACGTATTAAGAAAACAAAAGATAATTTAAGTAAGAAACCTTTAGTTATAAGTTTCATGATTCGTGGTCTAGTAGATGTCGTATACTAAAGAAAATGTAATCTTGCATCGAATAGGTTTTTATATAATTCTGATGTAATCTTGAACTATACGATCGTGTGATAATCATATTATGATAACGCATATCTTTCATACTGAGTACTAATATCATAAATTATAAATACATATCGTGGTGTTTAAAGCTGATATCTATTTAATTATAACAATTTTGTCTGAACTACATCGTGACGTAAAGTTCAATATTTCGTCACCACACAATGAATGAACTTGAATAATGTAAATAGTAATCATACTTTGCGCCACATTTTGTGACGTATTCAACATTTTATAAGTGTTTATCATATAATTGGGTCGACTACACATGACACATTAAAATTACAATGAATTATATATTTAGAAAAATGTTTTTTCATTTGCATATGAAAAACATTATTCATGCGTTCATTTAACGGTGGTGCACAGTATTGTCTATATACAAAACTCACGAGGTTTTCACATGATATAAGCGTGCACATTCGCTTTTTGTCGAACAACAATAAAACGAGTAATGTCTGAAGAACATATTTTGTAAATATAAATTGTTATTGTTCGTAGTGAGTGATGCATTTGCATTTTAACTATTGACCTTTGATCAACTTTGTATTAAATTGTACAAAAAAAATATGTTCATAATTTTAAAATACGTTAGATGTGTTATGCACAACATAAATTGCTGGTCATCGTGGTATTTGGTTGTAATTATCAGGTGTTTGGGTTTTTCGATATGTCTAATCTAGTGTATCGCAATCAAGAAGATGATTTGAAAAAACATTGGACATTTACTAGGAAATAGTAAGAAATTAATAAACTTACAATATGGATTTCTTAGAGGACGTTCATTTAAGACCTTGAATGATCTTCTCAATGAAACATAACTTCTATATCGAGACGCGGTTTATAGGACTGTCTTCTTTCAAAGATAAAGAAAGATATAAAAAATTAAAGTTGATAAGAAACTGAACGAAAAGATTAAGATGAATATTACAGTTTAGCTAAAGTCTGTTGATATAATATTTATTAAAATTATTAAAAATTATTCTTTACGAGAATTTTTGATGTGCAAATTGTTTAGTTTGAGATCCTTACATTATGTCGTTTTAACGTTCGAACTGGTACCTTTTTGCCATGTATTGTGAATCCTTTTACCTTTTCTGCTAAAGACAATATCATATTCAACATAAAACTCTAAATGTTGTCACACATATCTATTGGACACCTTATTTGTAATCATCAATCATCATATGTATTATCTAGTTCTTGTTTCCCATGTTAGTTTGTATTTTACTAGTTTCTAAAGTTAGGTTGTATTTAATGAGATGAGGTAAGAGATAACATCGCACAGTGAGCCAGTGAGCATCATCGTAACGCAGCACTTATACATACACTTATGGATACATATAGTGAAATAGTGAACATAGCCACCATCATAGGCCAATCTTACACAATCTATTTAATTTATTGTGCGAAATAAATAAAGTTGTAAGTTTGTCTAAACTTGTTAGTCGTTTGAATTATGATCATCGTATGAGGCATCACTAATATACGATCCCAACACGCACGTGTTACAAACCCAGAAGTTGTCACAATATATATATATATATATATATATATATATATATATATATATATATATATATATATATATATATATATATATATATAAATATATATATATATATATATATATATATATATATATATATATATATATATATACATATATATATATATATATATATATATATATATATATATATATATATATATATATATATATATATATATATATATATATATATATATATATATATATATATATGAGTGTAGTTAATTAAATTTTATCCATTACTCAAAATTAAACATTGCCGGAGAGTAACATTTTCGAGTCCAATTTGATTTTGTTAATTTTTGTAAGTGAAAGAAATTAAAGTCAGTTTAAATTTTTTATCATCAGGTTTAATATTTTTATCAATTATTTTACAATCAAATTTTTATTAATGTTCGAAGTTTTTGATAAATAATGGTTTTTTATATTGTGGTATACATTCGTTACTTCTTTTTTATCAAATCTTTAATTGTATTAGAGAAGATAGCCGTGTTTTAGTCACTGAGTTTAATAGCTATGGAGACGGTATCTTATAAAATCAACATTAAAAATAATGGTAGAGACTTTTATACAGAGGTAACACTTATTTTATATATGCCTCTCGCTCTTATATTGTATTATCGAAAAATTGATGAATTTAAAATTTCAGTGACGAATTCCTTCCTCCGTTTCTTCAGTCCAAAACTTTTTTTAAGCATAATAAGTCATTTTCAACCAATGAATGACGTGTCTTTTTTTTTGTGAATATTTTTCATTAACTGGTTTAACTTTATCTTTTGGACGGAACGAACATGGCAAGAAAGATGATAATGAAATGAATGAGACGAAAATAAAATGCTTTCAAATCTAATGTCAAAATTTTTATGCTGGTATGTCGAGGGAAGAGCAATAATAAATAAATAAAAAAGTGAATTTATAAGTTCTAAATAACAAACAAATTTATTAAAAATAAAGTTTGTAATTACTTAATTTATTTATTTTAACATTATTTTATCATTCTTAACCAATTATGAAAATTATAACCAATTAAAAAATGTATATCAAAGCACAAATAATAACAATCGATAGTTTTAAAAACTTAATAATACACACAAAATAAAAATTTAATAATAATCACCAAACACGATCGAAAAATAAACAAAACACGAATATCACATTTAATGATTTAGCTATAGATGGCAGCAAAATCGTTTTTTCCATCAACTATAATATCGCAAACAAAAATAGTTGGAACGAAGGAAGAAACGCAACACTGAAATCACCTTTAACAGCGTCACTCATAACTATTTAACAGTGTTGTCAAAGTTCGAGCTTCAATAAATAAATGTCAACAACCCAAAAGTAAGCAGGTTATAATAATTTTTACATAATCTTACATAGTTAATATTTATTCTCTTTTGACATATTTATTTTTTTTTGACATATGAACTAAATATGTGCAATTTATGATTTACTAAACCGTCCCCCGAAACAACGGTTTAACTAAATTTAAATTTGATTTTCGAAAATTCGAGTTTGAAGAGAAAGTAAATGTTCTCTTTCTCTGTAACACACTAAATATTTTTTTTGCTCCCATTAAATTCTAAACATATCGACTTAATAATTATTTACCTCAATATTTTTTTTAGATTTAATCTGTTTATACTGTTTACATTTTAATATAAATTAATGAATTGTGAAAATGTATTTATTGCTATTTAAATAAATATTGAGAAGCAAAAATAACATTCATAATTCAAAACCGTCGCTGATAAAATGTCTATATACCATTTTACTACATATTTCACTCAATTGTATTTAAAAAAATAATTTATTTTACGTTATTTCTCCATATATATTGTTTTCTTCGTTAATTGTATTTTCTATTAAACTACCTTTACCGTCACTAGTCAGTCTAGCACGCCATTCATGAAATTTTGATTTAAGGCCTTGTTCCATGAGAAAAATTGACTGTCAGTAAATATTAAAATGAGACACTAATATAGATTTTATAGTAGTGTAAGTGAAACAGAAAGCTATCTCAGTCAAACTTGACTGGAAAATATTTGTGTTTGTAGTAGTGTGACTGCCATAAAAAGTATAAAATTGAATTCTTTTTATTGCAGTCACACTCAGCCTTCTACGTAAAATTTATGGACAAGGAATTATTTTCGCACGCAACCAATTTTATAGTCAAGGCAAAGAGAATAAATGTAAAGAGGAATATCTTATATGAACCGCGGTTGCTATAAACTAAACATATTTCTGAGTTATTTAGTGATGGCAAACGAAATAGGATAAGTATATATTTTTTTATATCGTTTTCTCTTTCGAACGACAACAAAAAAAATATCTGACTATTTCAAAACTTCGCTTACTATTTTCATATTATAATTTGATTGTAAAATGGAATAGATTTTTTTTTTTTTTTTTTTTTTTTTTTTTTTTTTTTTTCGGTTTTTACAGGCCATTATTGGCCCGTACCGTGTCAACAATCTGACTCCAACGGTTTCGATCACGAGCCAGATCTTCATACTGTTGCAAGCAGTTGGAAGATGCCAGATCGCTTTCTACGCCGTGGAGCCATCGTCGCCGACAGCGACCTCTTCGCCTACCGAAAGGCGGTTCTCCCTTTAAAGATCGCTGTATCATTCGTTTCGGATCAGCACGCAGAACGTGACCGAGCCAGCGTATTCGCTGTCCTTTGATTTCATGCACGATATCAGGAATTTGCATTAAATTCCTGATCTCGTGATTGAAAAGAACTCGGTAAGTGCCATCGACGTCGCGTTTTGGACCATATATCACACGCATGATTCTTCTCTCGAATGTTAGAAGCCATCTTTCGTACTCATCCGTCAAGGTCCAACTCTCACATCCATACATGACAACGGGTCTGATCAACACTCTGTACAGTTTCAGCTTATCCGTATTTGCAAGATATTTTGATTTCAGCAGTGGACGTAGAGGATACAAAGCCCGATTGCCAGCGGCAAGGCGGACCTTGATATCCTCGCCCACACTATTATCGTGAGTGATGAGAGATCCAAGATACTTGAATCTCATCACTCCTTCAAACGTGTGGTTTCCACTACTGAAATCAATTGCGTCTTGGTCTCTAAAACCCGAGATCAGATATTTGGTTTTTGACTCGTTGATTTTGAGACCAACAGAAGCTGAAAACTGTTCCAGTGGATCAAGTATCTCTTTCACTCCGTTGCCATTTAATCCAATCACACAGATATCATCTGCATAAGCAAGAAGTTGATTGGATTGTCGGAATAAGATATTGTCCTGAGGTGTTTCACTTTTACGAAGGATGTATTCTAACATGAGATTAAAAAGTATCGGGGACAGCGCATCTCCTTGTCGAACACCGGAATTGATTGCAAAAGTTCTCGATAGCCTGTTCTCAACTTTAACACAGCATTGTGACTGCGTTACTGTCATTTTACACAGATGTACATATTTTTGTGGTATTCCTAAATATTCAAGCGCATACCATAGCCTCTCTCGATTGATCGAGTCATAGGCTTGCTTGAAATCTAGGAATACCTGGTGTACATCGCGAGATGTTTCGTAGTACTTGGAAAGAATCATCCGTAGCGAAAAAACTTGATCAGTGACTGACCGATTTGGACGGAATCCTCCTTGGTAGTCACCGACAATTTCCTCCGCCAAAGGAGTAATTCTTCCCAAGATAATGTATGACAGTAACTTGTATGCTGTGCAAAGGAGAGCTATACCGCGATAGTTCTCGCATTTCATGCGATCACCCTTTTTTTGAATATTGGGCATAACGCGGCCACTTTCCATTCATCAGGCATAACTTCATTTCGCCATACCAATCGAACAAGGTCGAAAAGACAGTTCCACAAAGTTAGCCCTCCGAATATCAAGAGCTCTGAATTAATGCAATCAACCCCTGGTGAACGATTTTTCTTTAATCTCTGCATGGCCATTGTGAATTCCTCATAGGATGGATCCTCAATGAACATCTCCGCGGTCTGTATTTGAGAGTATTCAAATACAGCTTGTGATACATGTGGAACATTAAGTAGATCAGAAAAATGTTCACACCATGTATCGAGTACCGCATCGACGTTAACACAGAGGTTTCCATCCTGGTCCCGAATGGCAGTTGACCGAGATCTTAAGGTATGGTGCAATTCGGTGATTCCTTTAAAGAAACCACGCGAGTTGTGCTCATTGCTGAGTTGTTGTACTCTTAAGACCTTGGCCTTCCACCATTCGCGCTTCTTCTGTCTACAAATGCGTTTAGCTGTCCTCCTAGCAAGAACTGCCTTGTTTTTCCTTGCAATTGTAAACCGAGTCTGCGCTTCATTGTGGGCTATATTGCGTTGCTCAACAGCAAGACGACACTCCTCATCAAACCAATCATTTTTGGGCTTAGTTTTCACTATACCGAGAGTGTGCTGGGCAGCATCGACAACCGAGGTTTTCAATACTTCCCAGACACTGTTCACATCATCAGATTGGTAGTTGGATCGTAAAATGCTATTGCTGACAAGATCTTGATATTTTCGTTGCGTTTCTTCATTTATCAGACCTTCACAGGAGAATCGCGTTTTATATTCTCCTGTCCTCCTTGACTTGTACGAAAATTTCCATCGTAGCTTTGCAGCAACCATAAAATGGTCACTGCCTACGAATTTTGTTGACGACCGATACGATCTCACGTCTTGAACAACCCGAGCCCGGTCTTTTGAAATCAACACATGGTCAATTTGGCTTCGGGATGTTTTACGTGGATGTGTCCAGGTTTCCAAATGGATGTTTTTGTGGGGAAAGAATGTACTTGCCACTTGAAGATCATGTGCGATCGCAAAGTACATCATTCTTTCCCCATTTTCGGTCGCAGTTTCGTGTCGGGAGTACGGACCTATGTTGTTACATAAGTCGGTCTGATTTCTGCCAGCTCTAGCATTAAAGTCACCAATCACCAATCTGATATCGTGCTCAGGTATAGAGCCCATCAGATTATCCAAATTATTGTAAAATGAGTCTTTATCTTGGGGTTGGCTTACATCAGTGGGCGCATGTACACATACAATTGACAGGTTGGCTAATTTCATGTGCAAGCGAAGCTTACACATTCGATTATCGACTGCTTGGAAGTCCAACACAGCCTTTTTTACCTGCGGCCCAATGAGAAAGCCAACTCCAAGATTTCCGAGGTCATCTCCACTGTGTAGCAACGTATAGCCTTGGGACACATGGACTCCACTTTTAGGCCATCGAGTTTCTTGGAGCGCTACGAGTTCCAGCCGATACTCCTTCATACATGTGATAAGGCCGTCCAACGCGCCAGGTTTTCTTAGTGACTGCACGTTCCACGTGCTGATCCTCAATCTCGTATCCGGGTACTTAAGCGGGGGGTCATTGTTATTTAGGCGGTATCCGATTTTTTTGTTTTTGTTGACATTTTTAACTGTTATTGGTTTTTACGGATGCGGGTCGTCAGCCCAGCGATCCAACCAGATTTAGTCGCCTCCTACGACAAGCTCTGGATACTGTGGTGGTATTCTATGGATCTCATGTTTCGTTCGAAATATTTACGAAAAATGGAATAGATATATTTTTATATAAAAATCTATTCCATTTTACAATTTAATTATAATATGAAATAGTAAGCGAAGTTTTGAAATAGTCAAATATTTTTTTTTGCTATCGTTTGAAAGAGAAAACGAAATAAAAAATATATGTTTATCCTATTTCGTTTGCCATCTACAAATAACTCAGAAATAATATAAAATTTTTAGTTTATATGCAAATGAACCGCAGTTGCTCATAAGATGTTCCTCTTTATATTTATTCTCTATGGTCAAGGGTCAAATAGCCCATATATTATTTTGGTAAAATTATAATGGAATTGAAATAAAAATCATATTTGGTTAGCATTGTTATATTTAAGACTACATTTTAATTCACAAGTAAAATAAACTCCAAGGATGAATAATTAATGATTTTTTTGGTTATGGTATCTTGAAAATTTAGCTATATTTCGATTTTAATAATAAAAAAAATAATAACGTTGTCTTTATCTTTTAGTTGGAGTTTTATAATTATTTTCTCTTTTCATCTTTTTTGACTGTCAGTTAATTTTTTCCATGGAATAAAGCCTTTAAGCCTGATTTCCATTATGAAAAACATACTGACAAAATAGTCAAAGTGGGATAAAAATATAATTTTTCATAAAATGCGAGATAAATAAAAAAAATGTCGATAAAACATTAAATTTTTATGGCTACTGAGAAAATTATTATAGCAGTACTGACAAATTATATCAAGAGAAGTATTTTTATTCAGTACTGGAGAAATATTTTTTAGGAAAAATGTATATGGATGATTTTTTATGGTCAATTTATAGTTTTAACATTTCGTTTTGTGTCTTTCATTTTAATTCATTGTGAAAATAATTTAAATAATGAGTAATTATGTCAAGTTTAGTTTTTTTTAATTTATTGTTGTAGATTCAAAGTGTTTTTGTCCTTTTTTTTCAAAAACAAAAAAAAATTGAAATTTATTGGTTATGTTACACGCATCTGTCAAAATATATCCACTATAAAATAAAAAGAAAAAGTAAAAATCGATCTCTTTCACTCTAATGGTATTTTTGATTTTTTTCTTGCTTTAGTTTTTTCAGTAAAAAATACTGACAATTTTTTTTTTCATAATTGAAATCAATCTTAAACGTCTCAAACTTTTTATAATACTAATAACTCCATTTTTATAAAAAACTATTCGTTATAATTACTAACATTAATTGAAAACGGAATTGGTGATCAATTTGATACAATTATTTGTGTTGTTATGGTTGTTTAAATTGTGTATTAACGTTTTTGATTGACAGATTATTTATTACCTGTCCCTCTCTTAGAAGTGTTGGCGAATATAAAATGGCGTCTATATGAATTTCGCGTTTTGGTATTATCGCGGCCATCAATGCACTTTGATCAATAATATAAAAAAAAACACTTTTTTAAAGACTTAATACAGATAATATATTAAATATATATTAATTAAAATTAATTCTTATCTCAAACTCAATAATGTTTGTACTTGAACTGTTTTATGATAAGATACGTAATTTATCTGTCTAAAAAAGTTTTATTTAATTATTACCGTACTATAATTAAAAAATATTGCTTATGTGAGAATTTAATAAGTTAAATATAAAGTAAATAAATTTAATTACAGTTCAGTTTTAACCACCAAAAAGTATGTTATTGTTTAACAAACAAATAATATTGTGTTTTGTTTATGTGTTGATGTAGTAGATCATTTGTGTTCCATCTATTTGCCTTTATGCTGATGCTTTGAATCAAATTTATGTTATAAAGCGGATTCGTGTTCCGGTTTTATATTCATATTTTTTGAGCTTGAGAAGGATAATCAATGAATAAAGAGATAACACTATACAACAAGCTTATCATAATTACGAGAATAAAGTGAGTAGAAACCAGTTGAAGACACTACTATAGTGATGCATTGAAATATACTGCACTGAAATCTATACACCACTACATTGATTGTTGCAAGTAGAATGTAAAAATCGAGAATCCCACTGATTTGAACATAAGAATTGCTTAATCGTCGTATCGGACAAGCTTGATTTTAAACAGTGAAGTGTTAAAGTGTTTAAGTAGTGAAGTGAAGACTAGAGTTATAGCCCCCACCAGTGGCAAGCCGTTAATCTGAACAATTTATTGTGTTTATAAGGACAGTGATAAGTTTGACTAAACTCTGGTCGTTTAAATTTTAACCCACGTCAGAATGGTCAATAATTCCGTCACGAGCCATAACAATATATGATATTGTATCTTTCTGTTTCAACATTAATTGTTTAAAAGGATTCATCTTGAAAACAATATTTCCTATAATAAAACTACTACTCGTATGTTACCTACTGTACATTTGTTTTCCAACGGATGTGAAGTTATCGACAAAACTAAGTAAAAACGTTTGCTATCTGGCTCAGAAAAAGGTGAATAATAAATAATATGGTACAATGTTTAAAGCAGCGGCAATTGGAGCACAAATTACTCTATTTGAATAGAGACTGGATGATAAAACTGATAAATTTTTTACATTCGATTACAACGATGGTAAGTTTTCGTCATTCGATTACAATCGGTGATGTAGTAGAAGTTATCTACGACTGGTGTGGGAACACACCAACTATCGTGTCGTAGATGAGACAGCCTCGTTCACTTATCGAAGATCTGTTTGTTGTGGCAATTCAGAATAATGCAATATTTGAGTAGTTTAAGGAGAACCAGCTAAGCAATACGTGTGCCTCTGTCCTGTACATTCTCTCCACAAACTGGATTGTTTTTGAATCGCATGTATTAAAAATGTATTAAGACATCATTAAAAAAGTATCATATTATGAAGATATTTTAATGGTTTGGTGCTGTGTCCAACAATAACGATATAATAAAAATCATGTACTTGCCTTGTGTATGCCACTAATAGATGGCTTAGAGATTTCTAAGTAGATACTATTATCATTTTTGTTTGTTTTTACTGGAAAATTTAAATTCACTAAAATGATATTGGCCTACAATCAACTTTTACACTTTTTTCTTCATAGTCGCTTTACTTTTGTTTTGTCAAAATATTTTGTCATAAACTGCACATTGTTATATACATATACATTGTTTTATCGGTTTAGCAATATACTAATTATTATTATTATTTTTTTAGTAAACATTTCACCAATGAAACAATATTACCCGTAACATTAAAATATTATTAAGGGAGAGTTGAGATGGGGAATTGTTGTTGTATAAAAAATTCCAATGGTGTGAATGTTGAAGGGGAAGGTGTTCCACTTGCTAATCTCAGCCATAACACAGTACAGAAAAAACAATCTAGTTTTGTAACAGACGCTCAACCTTATCTTAATGTAGACGATCATATCAAAAGATCAAAGGAGAAGGATGAGACAATTAGAAATAATCCACCCAAAACTAACAAATAACATTCTAATATAAGCAATGTTATATCTAGCTAACTTAGGCCAAAAGTTTTTGTTTCCATATAATCGATGTTTTATTTTTAATTTTATAATATCAACTATAATATATTAAATGTGGGTCCGGGTCAAAATGCTGCGTTTTAAAAACTGAATTTCAAAATGACCGTATAGTAAAAAATGACGCATTGGAAAGTGTCGAGTTTCAGACGCGTTATTTTAAAAATCGCGGCATTTTAAAACGCGGCATTGTGATCCGTTCCCAATAAATGGTAATTTATATTTTTCATGCACTGTGGTGAATATGTAACTATAGAGACGCTATCTTATAAAATTAACATTGAAAACAATCAAAAATAATAAAAAATTTTATTTTAGTTTGCATCACTGTCATTTTAAATATGCCTCTCGCTCTTATAATATATAAAAATATTATAAACTCTTTCCAAAAATATATAAATTTAACAGCGTCAGTCATATGTATCTACCTGTGTTCTCAAATTTTGAGCTCAAACAATTAAACGTCAAAAACTAAAAGTAAACAAAAAGGTTGAAAAACACATAATTTTTATTATTATTTATACATAATTAATATATTTATACAATATATTCTTATTTTACATATAAACTAAATAATTACAATTTATGATTTTTTTAACCGTCTCCCTAAACAATTAAAACGTTAACTTTAAATTTGATTTTTTGAAAATTCGAGTGGGAAGAAAAAGAAAGAACATTTTATCTTTCTCTATTACATATTAAATACTTTGTTTTTGCTGCCATTTTATTTTAAAGATACCATCTCCATAGTTATTATTAACCTCAGTGGTTTCATTAATCATTATACAAAATATGTAAAATAGGCTTTTATGTTAAATTATGTATCAGGTGTAGGGCTGCCAGATTTTTAAAATCAGCTGGCGAGACAAATAAAAGTTTTTAACTTAATTAATAATTCATTTATTAAATGAAGGCAACATCACAAAAAATCACATTAAACGCAAGAAAATTAACGCTAAATTGCCGGAGCGAGTTAATTTGACTCGTTTACGATTTTATTGCTATATGTATAAAAAATATATACATAATATAATAATATAAAAGATTTTTAACTTAATTATATTTATCTCTAGAGCCGACCCTTTCTATAAGCAATTTTCCAGGATCTGTCTGTAAATATTTGCTAAATTGTTGGCATGTCGTTTTAAAATTTTATTTGGTCATTAGTTCTGCCTCTAAAGATTTTATTGAAAGGCTTTGCCTTTCCTTTCTCCAAGCCCTGTTCATTAAACTGAATACTCGTTCGGAGGTCGCATTTGAATGGGGAACAGAAAAAATAAAACAAACAATTTTATATAAATTTATGCACTCCGGAAAATCATTAAAAAACAAGACCCACTTTTTGTCACTGGAGTTTGGATTTTGAAGAACTTCACTTTTATCAACAAAGTTTTTAAGTTGAAACAATTCTTCAAAAAGGACATCATGATCTAAATTTTGTATTTTAAATTTTTCAACAACTTTCTGTAATTCGCTGAACGTAGGAATTGCTAAATCCAGAGACAATCCCTTCATATATTTAAATACGCTATCATCAAAATCAAACCATAATTTTAAATAATTTATCGAAGTTTCAAGTGCATTCTTGGCCTCAATGTGAAAGCGTTTAATCTCATCTCGATTGTCACAACTAAGAATGCATTGTCTGGCGATGGAACCATAAAATTTATGGTCATAACGACATTCTACTGATTGCAGTAATTTATGCATTATGTCAAATGTTTTTACGCCCATTCCGTCATTTGTTTCTAAAGCTTGAATCGAAGATTGGAATATTGTGCAAAAGTTCATAATGAAACCTAAATTAACTATTGCGATATTCTTTGGTAAAATAAAAGTGCTCTGACAGCAGAAAAAGTGTTCTTTTTGCTCGAAACACGTGCGTGACATTACACATTCTTTGGAAATGATCTCGAGCACTTTTTTTTGATCTCGAGCACTTTTGAAAAATCGAGATTTTTTCACAGATTTACCCACACATATAAATTTTTAAATGCCAAAACAATATAAACAAAAACAAAACGCCATTTTTAATTTCATTTGTGAACTATATTTTGTCGTAAATGTGTGAAATTATCAAAATTAAATAAAAAGTTAATAACAATAATAATAAAGGATTATAATAAAATAAATCTATATGTTTTAAAAGACTATACTATGAAATTTATTTTTGTGTAAATTGTGTAGCATAATAATTTGTATTTTATTTTCACCAATACATCGACAAAAAAGGCAATTTTTTTTTTCGTATTCTTTGATAAAAAAAAGTGCTCTTTTCTCTCATTTTGCAAAGAATATCACATAAGGTTTATTTAACAAAGATAAGAACCAAACTACTAGCGGTTCACTAGCTGGTACTAGCGGTTGGTCGTATGGAAAACAACTTTCGTTTTTCAAAATTTAAAGACGTTACTTAAAGAAATTTAAAATTTTTTACGGTAAATATATAACATTTTCAGTAACTTGTATATTTTAACAACTTGGTAAATACATTGACTATATAATTACACATTAAATTAAACATGAAATAATTATGTTACACATCTTAACAAAAATTTGTATTTTAAAATATATTTAAGAAAATTAACAATTTATGATCAAAATTTTGTTGTTTGTTATTTAAATTAAAAATTGTTTGACAGTTTTCATACCGGAGATGAAATTTTGTGGTTACTCATAATTGGTACCAATTCTTAAACTCTTTTAAAAACTGAATAAATTTTTGTTGCTTAATATACTATTTTTGGTATTTGTCTGATTTGTATTTAAGGTGCATCATTTTGCTCGATTGCTCACTAGACCTTTGCGTTTTATTTAATATTTTTGATAATTCCTTATCATTTTTATACCATGTTGGTCAATATACACTTTAATCTTAATTTAAAATTGTTCACTGTTATCAATGTGTCTGGTATTTCACACTACCATTCAATTAATATTTACATTATAAAAATGTGAGAGACGAATAAGCTTAAATTATATAAAATTAGTATATGACGCCAGTTTTACTAAGTATTGATTTTCACCGTAGTAGAAACCTCGTTGTAGGCAGGTTCGGTAGTTTGATCACGATATGATGGAAGAGAGCTTTGATCCGTTAACAGAATTCTCTCGATGATTTTGTGCTAGCAGTAGATAAAGTGGAGTAGGACATCAACGATAACATCAACGAAAGTTCATCTGTACAAAAATTCTGTACCCACTTCGAGTAGCCAAAGCATATCTTATACTAACCTTATTTATTGTGATGAAACGATCTTCGTGTAAATTAAATTTGTATGTACATCACATCACTAAGTGAGAATTTATAAAAGTGGTGGCCAATCGAAACAGAATAAGGTGGTTCCGATTTCAAGTATATTTTGGTCACTATCGCAACAAGGGGCAGGGCATTTTTATGCTGCAGTATCGCTTATCGTGTTTTCGGTCTTTTATCTTTGCTCAAACGCGCCAATTTCGTTCTATAACGATCCCCTGTAATTATTTCAGATGGTTTTAACAGCAAAAATACAAGACTAAATGGAGTATAGGTGTAACCAAATATACAGCATGAACTTCTGCGTGGTAGCATGGCCGGGATATCCCCATGGTTTTCCCCGCTTGGGGTTATCGTAATAAACTTGTGTTTCATTCCTATTAACAATACTATACAGAAATCTCTTCACAAGCGATTTACAAGCATACAAACGCCGTTCACTCGGTTTCAACTTATATGACATCTAATATACGTGATTATTGGTTATTTACAGGTCTTTCAGGGGGTTTGAATTAATTGTGCCAGATATTCGGCAATTAGCCTCTAATTCTATATATTTTAAAAGTTGCCCTTTTTCACCGCTTTGCCCGTCGTCTACGTGAAAATCAGCGCTCTTGAAGCATGTTTATGGCTTGCCCAAATTTCTTTATAAACTGATATTTTTAAAAGCAATTAAGTTTAGGATAAACACACAAATCGACTACTGGTGCTTTTATGTATTATCTACAAGATAATGTTATATTTTCCAAGAACTTCCATACTTTCATGTGGTAACCATCCAATAATGTTGATACTACGATGTAATTAATAACGGGTCAGTAATAGTTGGGTCTTCATGTCAATATATAAATCGAATTCATAACTGATAGCTGCATAACTTTGTCCATGTTGGCCTTTTATTTCTGTGCTTTATTGGTATATGACGGAATATGTCCATGTCGATCTTTTATCCGTGTGTGTTCCAGATTTCGGGAAAGTAGTTCGATTGGTTTGCTTCAGCATGCGATATTAATTCATATGGCTTACAATTTACTTAATGAGCTTAACTACCATGCCAATATGTTGTACAAATAATGTTTGGTTTTTCTTCATGATTTCTTGTCCCGTTTCTTTAGAGAGACGAATCAATGGTATGTTGCATCTCTTTACCACGTTCTTTGAATAAAGATATTCTCAACTTTTAATCGTTTCGCTTAAATTAAACTTAGAAGCATTTATGACCTGTGTTGTTACCATTGCTTGGGTATTGAAGAATCAATAAAAATTAATATACAAATCTAAGAACCGGCTAATTGAAGCATTGGCAGATTTATCAGATGTATGCAAAATATAGGTTTGATGCTGGAAAAGGATGCGACTTTATACTTTACACGACAGTTTGATGCCTTCCCATGAGGTTAGGAATGAATTTATTAAACGTATATTTTTTTTATTTCTATTTTTTTATTTAATGGCTTAAAATGGTTTATAAAATAATTAATTTAAAATTATATAAAACAATGTTTAATTTAAGTTTCATTTATTCATCTTTCACGCATCGATGTGCTTTCATACTTCAAATTCATACATAGCCTTAATTATATCCACTATACCCCTTTTAAATATTTCATTTATACTCCTTGCACTCATGACGGCATCGAAAGTTATATTGCGACTATGTTTGTTGCACTTTAGAAGCAAATGTTCAATGTCCTCGACAACCATACAAGAATAACTCATCTTCTTCACTCAAATGACGTTTATACAGACATTTCTTCCAATTTCCATGATTCAATCTCACTCGCTCCATTGTTCGAATCATTTTGACTTCCTTAGAGAAAGGTTTTTTCAACTACACCCTTCAAAATACTTCTTGCCTTTTATTTGACTTTTTTGCACAAATTCACTCTCCCAATGAACACATCTATGACCCTCTGCTGGAGTGCAGAATTCACGGGCCAGCCCATCTTCCATCTCAGCTATAGGCTTGCATGGAGTTATGCAATGCACAGATAGTTCTACATAAATTGGACCTATAGCCGGACGTCCTCGATTTGGCGTAAAGTAGGACGTAAATAAGCGAGCCGCGAAAAGGTGGGAGTGCCTTGAGCCCAAAAACAAAAACATAAAAACAAAAAAAAAAACAAAAGAACAAAAAAAAAACAAAAAGCTTTATTAATGCATCAAATACTTATAATTTAAAAAAAACTATAGGAATAGTTGATTTTAAGATAACAGGATTCATTTATTTGTGAAGACTCCAGTAACCAATGATTACTCCAAAATAAATTAAGGTGAGATGTTTTATTATTGTAGAAATATGAAGTAATATAGGTAAGTATAGTCTACAAGCAGGTATCCAAATTCCTAGTTAGGTACATCAACTATCTCATTTTTAGAAATCGTTATGTGTATTGAACAGTTAGTTACCAATATTTTCAATCGTCTGACCTCAGTTCAACATTTCATCTGAATCATACCAACACTGATTTGACACCGAACATAAAATCGGTTGAAAAACGATTTGATGAAGTCGAACTTCAGGTGAGATGCAAAATGATGTGGTACTATAAATTTTGGTTATCAGACAAGCATAGTCTTCTTTACCGCATATATTTAGTGGCCTTGAAATGTCGGTGTGTCGGTTAGTAGACCGAATCGTTCAAACATGTTATTGAATTTATTTAGTGTAATTATGAACGATTGGTAACTATAATTACCGAAACAATTCTTCTGGTTGAGGTATACCGTATCTATAGATATGCATATGATGTAATATGGCTAATGCAGAGCTATATATGACTTTGGATATACCGGATATCTTGGCCTTTCTTCGAATAACATATACTAATTTCGAAGGATGGTATGATCTTCGATTAGTGATATAATATTGTATACAAAGTCACATTTTTGTCTATGGATGAGTACAGCAGTTTGCAATGCTGATTTTTATTTGGATCACTATATTTTAATTCTATTATCGATAGTGTGTATACTTAAGTGTAAATCTTACGCATAGACACTAAGCACGCTTTTGATAACAATTTTTATTTTGATTCTATTTTTGAAATGTAAACATCTATACATAACGTATTAAAGTCCTCAACCTCGTTGGCATTGGTTTGTAATAGATTAAAACTATTTTGTCAACATGTGCGTGTAAGTATTTTCATTCTTTCATGAAATCATAAACCAAATCTGTTTATGTATATACATACGTATGCCTATTGGTAACAACACATGGTGAAAATATTTTTATCTTTATCTTACCCGATCGTTTCGAATTAAATATCGATTTAATTGTTGCGTAATCGTTAACTCAACGTTCAGTCGTTTTGTTTTTATTTTTCATTGCTGTCCAATAACCTCACCCCACTCGTGTTATTATTTTAACAGTGACGTAGTCTTCGTAGCCTTCGTATACTAAAACTTGAAACAAAATATATTTTTGTATATATTGCTATCTCATCTGTCAGTTGTACTACTACATGCCCAATAAACATTTTGTTTTTTTGTTTTGATAAACAAACCAAACGAGGCAATTTGCACTTTACACCGATTTGTTACGAGTTTATAAACCTTTAACATTGAAAATGTGTGAATAACTATTTACAAGTCCGGTGAAACTATTTCGTGATAGTTTTGAGTTTCATAGACGAGATGTGGGTAGTATAGAAAAAATGTTTATAATTTTTTTATTTATTGTATTTTATTATAAAAGTATATATTATTAATAATAAAAATAATAGTAATAGTAATAATAATAGATTTTTTTTGTTTAATTAATAAATAATATCTTCACTTGTGAATTTTCCTTACATTAAAATGCATTTCGGAGTGGTTTATTTGTATTGGTAATTTTTGGTCTGCACGTTTTTTTGTTTTTGCTTAGGCCCTAAATTTAAACTAGAACTATTGGTATTTTTCGTATTCAACTATATAAATTCTATTCATATTTTGACGCAATCCATTGCAACATTTGATAAACATTTTCCGTTGACGGTAGTCTAAAGTCGGCATTTGTTTGAATATCGGCCGTTGAAGATACGCGGAAGCTGACAGCCTTACCGTGTAGTACCTGAAATAAGTCAAGAAAATAGACATTGATTATAAGAAAATTTACGCTACACGACTATTTTATTAGACGCAGACATATTTCTAATTTGGTTGAAGTAGAACATAAACACACATTAAACATAACATTAAGCCGATATTTATAAATAGTATATGTATATAGGAACGGCCTTGATTATAATTTAACGATGTTTTTTAGGAAAATTTTCACATTTTCTCGTTCAATAATTAATAACAACACAAATGAAATACTTGGCACTATAGACACTTACCCTCATGGCATCTTCATCGGTTGTGTCATCACCAACAAAAACGGCTTTCACTTTTTCATGCCAGTTATCACCAAAACTTGATTGCAAAATTAATTCA
Organism: Tipula lateralis; assembly: GCA_963932295.1. Classification (NCBI taxonomy): domain Eukaryota; kingdom Metazoa; phylum Arthropoda; class Insecta; order Diptera; family Tipulidae; genus Tipula; species Tipula lateralis. Next base: position 98,729,240 of record OZ010736.1, read on the forward strand.
GCTGCTTTGCCTGCAAAATATAATTTTGGAATGCATTAATGTACATGCATAAATAGAAAAACGTGATTAGAAATATTTCATTACGATGAAGGTCGCAAATATAAAAATTAAAGTACATATATAAAACTACTACTACTAATATACCTTTATTCCATTGTACAGGTGGTTTTGCTTCGATTGCTTTGTGCGCCGGATTAGCCGTATACCCATGATATTCGATAATTTGTGTCGCCCGCTCAACGATCGCATCGTGCGTCTCTTCGGGTGCCTCGCGATAATGCACGGTCAACGAAGTTTTTTTATTTTCAATCCATGTGCCATCCTTTTCGATTTCGTCCCGCAATATATTGAACATTTTCGTAAAATTTTCAATCACATCGTTCGGAATATAGTGATCGTATTTTTTTCCATCCGAATATAAAATTTCTAGACCATGATTGCCAGCGTACACAATCCCTTCGATTCCAACTTTGCCCTTAACATCGGTTATTCCACGGCCCGATATAATTGCGGCAAATACGTTCGAATTATTGCACAAACGATTGAGAACTTCACTTGTTGGTCCCGGTATTACGGTGTTGCGTGGATGTTGGGTAATTGGAGCGAGTGTACCATCGAAATCCATTAGTAGGGCTATCGTATCATTATGATGTATAAAACTATAATAAAATAATTAAAAATATTTGTACACAGGCACACACATATACACCCACACGAACGGTGCAAACACTCACTTTGGTAGATAAACACTAAATTCGTCCAACGATTCAATTGTAGGAACAGACATTCTCTTTGTATTTTTTTCTTGTATTATATTTTCACTTTGACTTGAACACAGTTTAATCAGTACTGACCAACTAACTAAAATTATAATCAAATTTATAGAAAATATTAAGTCTAAGCAGCAATTGAAAAACAACAAAAAAACAGATAAACAAAAAAAAAACAAAAAAAAAATTAAATTATTTGTTTCCCTTGTGTTGTCTTCTCGCGGTACGCGATTTCATATGTTTTATTTCGCGAATCACAAAGAAAATATTTTTATGGGTCACCTATTTTTAATTTTTTTTTATATGTATTATCTAGCCTGTGTGTGTGACGGTGTTTGTGTTGAAAAATCCAAATTTTGTTTTTAAATAATCAAAACACGAACAATTTGAAAAACGTTAGGCCGAAAATGAATTTTGTGGAATTCTGCCGCTCGATCCACCACATTCATTCGAAGTAAATCAAATTAAAAAAAAAATTTAAAAAAATAAAAAAACTGTTTCCGGTATATGATGTATTAATTAGTAAAGACTGTACAAAACTATTCAGACGGAATTATTTAAGTTTTGTATCTGTCGCCCTATCATTTTATCAACGGATGCACATAATCAATATTTGATTCTTATCAGATTTGTTATTATTTACAATATTTCCCGCTTTGTGTGTTTTTTCCACAATCACGAGTGCCGAGTGTTTGTTTACACATATAGTTTAGTAGTGTGCCGGGTAAACTAGACTATATATTCTCGTACTATAGTGAGCAGTGTGCTAAATGGATAACTTTGTAGTTTTTATTAATTGTCAAGTTCAATAAAGATGATATTTTCTATATATGTGTGCCGAGTACATGTGCTTCCCATGTTCAGTGTTGTTGTCGAGTGAGTGTGTAAAATAAGTAAAATATTCGTTCCGACTGTTTCGACATTTATTTATGCGTGGTATGTTGTTCATAATATTATCGTGAACAACATAATCAAAGTGCACACGTTCTCTGTATAGATTTATCGTACACGCATATTTTGTCAACATATTTACTATTTTCGTGAATAGCCAACATATACTGATTTCGATGGTGTTCATTACTGTTCTGAAAACTAAATGACATCAGGCATGAATCAAATCGAATATCTACATATATACATGAAAGAACGTAATATGTGACTAATCGCTTTTATGTCGGATATAAATGTTTTACTTTAAACTATGACGTATATATGAATGTGGTTCAGGTCTAAATAAGCAAAATCGTTGACAATTATGATTGTAAATTTTACTGACATAATTGGTAAGTTCAAAAGTGGCTTTGATATTCAGTATCGTTTACGCTTATAATACTACAGACAGTTTTGGAATCAGTGCAATACAATCGACGAATAGAATTAGGCCATATTTAGCACTTTATATCAATTTGCGGAAGTACACATATTTAGCATCAATTTGCGGAAGTACACATATTGATGGACTTCGTAGGATCTTATTCAAGATCTTATTCCGAGAATTCGTACTTATTAGTTATTTTAGACTTTGAATTCTAGGTGGACAATTAACTATCTGCCTGACCCTTGTTAATATGTGTCGTTCAAATTGTTTTAGTTTGTAAAAATTGATTAGCCTTATGAGTCGAGTAACACATCGATACTGATAATGTTCAATACTGTATATGGATAAGACTACTTAAGAGTATTTATTCTACTGTCCTTTTTGTAACTAGCAGACTTTATCGGTAGATAGGATTTTTCTCATAGTCAAAAGCTTTTAATAATTTTTTTTTTATAAATTTTGAGCTGCATTGTGGGAAAACGTTACAAGATATTTTAATCAAAGTATTGCCCATCGCTACCCATACGTATTCCCATTTTTCTAGCAATTTATGGCGACGAGAAACGAATCGAGCCAATTTTCCATACCTTGAACTGAAGTGAACATTCTTCATAGGGCATTCTGCATGGATCGAAATAGGTGGTAGTCGGAAGGAGCAAGGTATGAGGACTATAAGGTGGGTGAAGCATTTCCAATCCGTTATTCTCCAGGTAATTTTTGACCGGTGCCACAATATGTGGCCGAGCGTTATCGTGGTGGAAAGTGATTGTTTTGTGTCTGATCGCATACGTTGGCCGCTCTATCTGGATTTTCTGCTTCAATTGTATCAATGGTTGATGATAGAGTAGGACATTGATGGTTTAAATATAATCGTGTGGGACAGATAACCTTGAGAATTTTTTGAAAGTTTTGTCCATACAAGAATTTCAGTTTTTTCACTTTGAGCTATTGATAAACTCCGTGTTATTTATGACGTCCGAATATGACGTTTGAGGATATTTTTGTGGGCAGAAGATCTTCAGAATTTTTGAGAGTTTGACCCATATTCAAAAAAAAACAAAAACTCTGGAGGTCCTCTGCCCCACAAGAATATTCCCAAACTTCATAGCAGAAGTATTGTTATATAAGCTTTTGAAAAATCATAATGTATGGGTATTGAAAACAGAGATTCATCCAATTTTTTGTATTAGCCAAAACTTTAAATATTTATGGAGGTTAAACTTAATGATCGGATATACTGCCTCTCCATCTTTTGGACAATCGTAATGGAATATTGGTTACAGAGGATTTATCGATAGCTTACAATAAAAAACTAAAATTTCAATAAATTTAGGTACTCTGCTCCACCCGATTATTCTCAAACTTTATATTCGGACGTGTTGGAATTTTAGCTGTTGAAAAATCGTAATTCATGTTGTTCACCGGGGTAATTGCATGGTGGTTCATTCAAGCTCTACAGTAATTTTATATTAAAAGATTTATCGAAAATTCCTACTGAAATAATCAATTGTTACCGACATCATCTTTATCTTAATATTCAACATGTTAAATAAATCACTAAGGTAATATGAAGTTTTTGCTGGTCACGCTGGAACAGTCATCAGTAGAGACAAGTTTTTATCGACCGTTTTTTTTAACTCCCGTGGTGCTTTACGTTTATATTTCAAGTTTTAGCAATTCATTGCACACTATCCTATACTCACTGCAAGTCATGCCGTAATTGCCAGAGTGGTTTTAGGTTGGAACTAATAAACTGCCATTGTAATCGCTTTGGCTGCGATGAGAATTGATTCTTTTTTAATATTTTTTTTTTTTACGTTTTGTTTTAATTGGGTGCAGGGCGGACTTGTAGACTTTCCTAGCTCCTTGTAACTGTCAGAGCTCCTGCACCCAACGCGCGATCCTTCAAGTAAAGGTTGATAGCTGCCTTAAACATGTGCATTTTATGCTTTAACGGAAATTGAAAACCATAGCCAACGAATTCCACTTCTTAGATATTCGATAAATGTCTGTTTGGTATCAATCTTTCTCTCTGTTTGGAGATCACTGAACTCTATAGATCGTTTACTCGTATCTATGTCATTTTGCCTGATGATTCGGAAAACTACATGTGCATGGTATGTTCTAAGTGTAGGTGGTGATACCAAATAGTATAATCAATGACAGGGTGCTCCTTAATATATCTTTTTCCAGGTACTTAATTTCATTACTACATAAACATGTATATCAAAGATATATGTTATCAAAAGAAACTGAATCCCATAACAAACAAGTGTTTCCTTGAATTCAGAGGCACTTGATTGAATTTGAATTATAGTCTGTTGTGAAACTGCAACACAACATTTTAACTGAACTTTTGTAATTTTACATATAGATGTATGTATTTGTTTGGAGTTCCTAACCGGAGAATACCTGGTGTACATTATGAGATTTATTATATAATCTCTCGTGAATAAGTAATAAATAAAGTGAGAAATGGTAATCCCCAATTTCGGGTTGACGTACTAAATTACTTACTCGTAATTTCTATTCGTTACAAACACCGATTTATCCGTGATCTTTTCAATAAATAACATGAACTGGATCAAAACAAAAATACAAAATTTTTGAATTAAAACAAACTTTGAAACGACCTCGAAATAAATTTAATGCCCCGACGCTGAATTTCTCGATAGGCAAAAAGTTCAACATACTATACTCTAGCCCATGCGTGTATATGTAGATTCAACACGTTGAATACATGATAGCTTATCATCACTTTCTTAATACATCGTACCATTTATAGAATGACGTATTGAGATCATGGGTATGTTGTTGTATTCCTATAGATACATATATTGACGTAAATTATTATAAGCGATTAAATTTTAATCTGTCCTCATTATAAAATTCAGTTGTATACAAATTTAGTCCGCATTTTCGTGTCAAAAGGTAACATATTTTATTAAGATTACGCGGGTACAAACGTTTTTGTTTGTTGCCAAGCCATGCAAATACTACATGAGAAAAACTAACCTTGATCAATCTATAAACACACAAGCGAGTCGTGTGTTTACTAAAAATACGATATTCTTAGAATTGTTATTTAGTCAATCGCTAGAAGTCGCGGCTACAAACTCATGTCGCATGCGGTAACATATAATCAACCCCGCATTCAATATTGTGCAGTTGATAAACTTAATTGTAAGCGTGAAGTGATTTATCAAAACATGTGCACTATTGTACAATCGCGATATAGATCAAAACTTATATATAATACACGCAAAATTACGGAAATCGTCTAAACGTCGTCGTCCACTTGATTTTCTAGTCTATTAAATGAAAATAAAATAAATTTTCTTGGCCGGAAAATGTAAACAATCGTTAACCCTCTGAAGCGGCGTATACAAGTATATTGAGATCGAAAACAAAGTGAGAGATGCATTTTCACGGTTGACTGTATAATTGACGATGGCATTGATCTTGAAATAGATACGAACATGAATTTCAGTAGCACATCGTTTGTGTTTACACTTGTGTGAGTTAATTTTACACGAGAAAATAGTATTGTTTACATAAAATATTGTTAATCAACAAATTAGTTAATTAAAAACAATATAAATAAACATAAGAGTCCATAAGAATGTGCGTGCTCAAATGTTTACCATAAACATGTTTATGAAGAATAAGTTATGCAACGGATCATGTATTTACTATCAATATACATGTACCTACGTAGTTCAAGTGGAAATCAACAAATTACAATTTTTTTTTATAATTTAATTGATAAAGACACGACTCGTATAAGAAATAAGCTTAAATATAGAAGCCTTATAAAAGACTTATTAGAATGGAAGCCCTCTTTTTGGCAAGAGGCCATATGAGTTATCAATCGATAGAGTGATATATGGAGAATACGATTGTTGTGATGGACATTAAACGCTTTCTTTGAAAACAGCTCATACTGTAAACTACACCTAAATGATGTCACCAAATAAACATACACTATGAATCGAAGTTGACAGGTCGCATGAGTTGCACTATGATTTTTTATGCTTTCGATTTGCGTTCCGACCCAAAAACGTTTTCCTTGTGTACCTCTCAACATCTCCCAGCTTTAACTACCGCGGAATCTATTTCGTTGCTTTTGGATAATTCGAATAATTTTATGGACATTCCCTATCCACCGTGTTGAATTAGTATTTATTAAACGTCAACAAAACTAGTACGTTGAATTAAATGTACAAATTGAGGAAATTTATTTCAAAATCAGTGTTCAGTGAAAAATTGTTTTTGTGCTCTTTGATCACTTTATGGAGTTCATAATCGTCCAACTGAACGCACTATTACGAAACAATCAATAAATTTCTAACCACTTTTTCATTATTGAATATTCATCACCAGACTAGAGTGCATATAAGTGAATCTAATGTTAATATCGCTGCTGTAGCTGAAAGTGTACGTGACGACCACAATCAAACAATTCGTCGCCGTTCTCAAGCTCTGGGTCTCTCATATGGCATATTTTGAAGACAGATCTTGGTTTGAGGGCATATAAAATACAGCTTGTTCAAGAATGAATTCAACAATTGTAATCGGTTGACATTTCTTTGCGTCATCGATATGGTTAATGGGCGTATTGAAAAATTGTGTTCAGCGATGAAGCACATTTTTGGCTGAATGGATTCGTCAACAAACAAAATTGAGGAGCTGGCACCATCGGGACGTGAAGAAAGGAACCCGTAAATTTGCCTCCAAGATTTTGTGATCTGATCAATAAATTCAATAAATTACAATCGATTCCTGTGAAACGAACATAACATGCGTTACTAACTGAATATCGGAAGTGCTTGAAAGAGTGCTAGAGAATTACGAGCCAGTCGTGGACAATATTTAAAAGAAATTATTTTCAAACATTAAATGTCATAAAGCGACTTGCGTCACAATTACAGTTTTTGATTATTAAATTGATTGTATAATGCGTTTTATTTAAAAAAAAACTTACGGAAGCTCTTATTGGATTACCCTTTATAAATGGTGTTATTTTGGCACAAAACATATTCAACAACTTCTAACTTTTTTTTTTTAACTCACACATTTGAAACAAAGGGCATTGGACAATGCTTTGATATTGTGGCTCTTGCCCTGTTTGCAGAGTTACCTTTTTCGTAAATATTTCACACAGGACATGGGACCCATAGAATACGTCTACAGTAACCAACACAGGAAGCGTTAAATCTGGAAATCCAAATATACGAAATTATAGAACTTACAATGAAACACCATACTGACCATGTGTTGATTTCAAAAAAGGTTGTCTTATAGATGCTCGAGAAATGAAAGGTGACTATCTTGTGTAAAACCTCCGAAAAAAGTGACTACTTATACAATGCGAGAATTATTATGGTATAGCTCCCATTTGAAATCATCCGAGTTTACGAAGTAGAATTGTCATTGAAACCGGATGGAGCATAGAGAAATAAAGTTGGCCTAAATATTATTTCAAAAAAACTATCACAACATTAATATAGAATTGTTCGAAGAACTAGCATCATATGGAACGGGTCGAGTAATTAATTAAATTTTAACCGTTTCGGAGAATAGTTGGTCTTGGGATCTCAATAAAGTAGTGTATGCACAAGAAGTGTATGGAGTTTTCATTTCGTTAGCCACGTTGAATCGTATCGACGTCTAGTGCGTCTTAAAAATTTTCTCCGAAATATTTAATTGTTATAAATACTTTGTGGTACCAGTTAACATGCTTGCAAATGAGCACTTATTGAAGCTTAAGTATTTCCTGTTATGATAGTTTTTTGTATAATCAATAAATGTCGCGTGTTACCACCAATTAAAATTTTTAGGTTTTAAGATAGAATTGTTGGCCAATTTTACATTGAACTTCAAACGTCCTGCCATATTATAAAAAATGGGTGTGCCATATGTGTGTTTATAAGTCGTTAGACTGCTGGTTTATCTTTACAAAATTACAAAAGAATTTTGAACCTACAAATTAAAGGGATATGTTAAAGTGATGAATTACACTTTTTTAATTGCCCTCTCACTCTTTCGTAATTATATTTGAACGTTCTACCTTGTTGTCATCGAGTTCAAGAACGTATGGCTATTGGGTCGCTTTATTTGGTTCATCTGCCAATTGTATTGCTTGACCGAGAATTGTAGCCGAATTCAATCAAAATTAACTAGGAAATTCACATGTTTAAAAAAACATTCACATGTTTATTGTACTGATAACACAATTACAGTGATATAACAAACGATAATAGAAGTGTAATATAGAATGCTTCTATACTTAATTAGTAATGTAGTAACCGTTGTGACTGTTACAATTATAGATGAACATTATGTGAAGTTATGAGTCGCCTGTTAAATCATTCAACATTAGTCACACATTTTTGAACAAAATACGAAACGCGTTTCAGGTTGCGAATGGAACACTGTAACACCGAAAGGAAACGCTATAAATTGAATAATGGTATTAAAAACAAGTCGACTGAAATGATATCGGGAAGAGCATCGGCAATGTTTATGCTTATCCGGGGTACAATTTCAAGAAAGACGACCAAATAGTTTAAAAGCGCGGAAGACAATTTTATTATTGGAAAAGACTTCAATGCGAAAGATACGCAATCGAGAATACATGGTTACCAACTATATTACATATCAAAGATTTTGTTCAGCTTTTAACATGTCTTAGCTGATCTCACCAAACGGATTGTATAGGATTAAAAAAACTTTCCATAAACCCGTTATATAACCTTTAATATCAACATTTGCCCTGCTTCCCAGAAATCTTTTAGGTATCCTAGGAGAACAAACTGGAGTAGGTATAGGGAAGTCCTTAAGCGACTAATGCCATCGGGGGTCCAAGAGCCCCCAGCGACCATTGAGGATATGGACCGCATGGTGGAATCCGTTTCACAAGCTTGTAACCAATCCTTTAGTGCTGCTTGCCCTGAGGTAAAACCCAAGGGGAAGCAGAAACCGGCCTGGTGGTCAAAAGATTTGCGGGCCATAAATAAGTCGTGCAGAACGGCGTTTAATAACGCCAAGAGGACTAGAGAATCTCAGGACTGGGACTCGTACAAGGAGACGCTGAGACTATATAAGAGAGAATTGAAGAAGGCACAAAGGAGCTCCTGGAGGCTATTCTGTGACAAAATGGAAGATGTCTCGGAAACTTCTCGCCTTCGGAAGATTCTCTCCACAAATTCAACAAACAAAGGTTACTTAATTAAACCTGATGGTTCTTGGACCGATCCCGGTGAGGGATTCCTCAAGATTCTTATGGACACTCACTTCCCGGGTAGTTTAGACAACTCGATGGAACTGAGAGCGTCGGGAGTAGCTTGTTCGTTGCGCGCACCGGATATCGTAAGTAAAAAACTAATTCTGTGGGCCATAAAAGGGTTCAAGCCGTACAAATCGGCTGTACCGGATCGGATTATAACGGCAGAAATCCAGAACAACTCGGAAATAATCCTCCCGTGGTTGGAGGCGATCTTTAAGGGTTGTTTAAAGTTTGTCTGCATTCCGAGGCAATGGATGGAGGTCAGGGTGGTTGTTATTCCGAAAGCGGGAAAAGGATCGCATGGCTATCCAAAGGACCTAAGACCTATAACATTATCATCCTTTCTGTTGAAAACCCTGGAAAGGATGGTAGAAACACATATAAGTATGAACTTAAAGCAGGAGAAATGATCAGCCTCTCAACATGCGTACTGTAAGGGTAAGTCGGTAGATACGGCCCTACATGCCTTGGTACGCACAATTGAGAGATCATTTCACTCAAACGAGTATTGTTTGGTAGCTTTTCTTGATATTGCGAGCGCCTTTAATAACGTTCAGACAGATGCAATCATGAAAGGATTATCGTTTATGGAACTAGGAACCTCCATAATCAAGTTGATCAATCATATGCTGGGAAGCAGGACTGTAAATTCAGAGTTAGGGGAGTCAACTATAAGAAGGCGAGTGGTTAGTAGAACCCTACAAGGGGGAGTCCTGTCTCCTCTTCTCTGGAGCATGGTGATTAATGGCCTACTTCTGGAGCTAGAGAGGGAGGGTATAGGAGTGGTCGGCTACGCTGATGATGTGGCGATCATGGTATCAGGTAAATTCTTACCGATTATTAAGGAGGTAATGCAGAACGCGCTTCTTATTATTACGAGATGAGCCAGTAAATGTGGATTGGAAGATAATCCATCTAAGACAGAGCTGGTACTCTTCACGAAGAAATATAAAATTCCAGTAGTTGACCCACCTACTGTAAATGGCACTAAACTGGCCTTTACTGATAAAGCGAGACTTCTGGGTGTAATCTTAGACAGTAAACTAAGCTGGAAGCCGAACATCTTGGAGAGAATCGGCAAAGCTACGACGGCGATGTATTCGTGTAGGAATGCAATAGGCAGACGTTGGGCTCTCAGACCGGAGCTGGTACACTGGCTCTACACGGCCGTAGTAAGAGCCTCGCCACTCTGACGTCAAGGGTAACTGCAGGGCAGACGAACTAGCTAGGCAAATTACAACTCTTTAGCTGAAGCCTGAAAGGGCCAGGGGAGGCCTACAGCGGAGCTTAGACTGACTCTGAGGAAAAAGGCGGAAGCTTCAGCACAGGAGAGGTGGTCTAACACCCTCACATGCGAGAGAGCGAGACAAATGTGGCCAAGGTTGGATTTGAATCGCTCCAGGACCTTAATCTCTCTGGAGAGGAGAGATCTAAGAATAGTAGGAGTATTAACGGGACACTGCCTTTTCGGGGAACATGCGAGAAGGCTAGGTCTAGAAACAAATGACTTCTGTAGAAGCTGCATGGACGAAGAGGAGGAAGAGACGCTTGTTCACTTCCTGTGCTCTTGTCCTGCACTGGCACTAAGAACACATTTACACTTGGGTAGGTATGTAATGCACAACCTTTTAGATCTTGCAGATAGTAAGGTGCGGGACATTTTACGCTACATTAGTAGCTCAGGATAGTTACAATAGAGTGTTAGGGGTATTAAGGGACTAAGATCCTGCGGTATCACAACGGACCGGCAACGGTCTAAGTGTGCGTTAGCAGCCACTCTAACCTAACCTAACCATAAACGCATCTCGGTTTAGTTTACTAAACATTTAATTTACTAAAGCGGCGAATGTAAAACCAACATTTTATTTTGAAGTAAACTCTTTCAGCCACAGATACTGATTCAGACGTGCACCTTGATGGTATACCTTTTCGGTTATTATCTAATAAAAAAAACCATTTATCGTAACAGACGTAACAAAATATAGATTTTATAGGCGAAGTTGTTTGAAATGATCGCTCGAGACTTCTTTCCCTAAATTGCGCTACGTGATATAAGACCCAGACTTAATATTCCTCGAATGTGTATAGGTACCTCGAATGTCGTTTCTCGGGTCTGGAGACCCGAGAAACGAACTTGAAAACTCTAAAGAGTTTGGATTAAACTAGAAGAGTTGGCAAGCCTAATCAGGATCGACATTAGTTAGACATAGCTAGAGGCAAAAAATTACAAGAAGAAATAATTTGGGTGGAGTCATTCTACTGCAAAATCAACATACCTACCTACGTCTAGAAAATATTATATAACTTGATTTCTTTGAAACTATAGGAAGTTACGTGCGAAAAGTTACAATAAGTTATGCTAAAACAGAGAAAGAGAGTTACAATTTGAGCTGTGATCATTTCAACATATAACTCACTCTAAATGAAAAAGAAATAGAACGTTTAAAAATAACTCCTTGAGGTTAGCGTGGAATAATACAAAAGAGATTAAATGCAAAACAATTGGACAGTAAACACTTAAAAGCAAATTGGAATATTTAGCAACGGCCAAAATGGTTTTGCTTATCACTTATAGAGGATATTCTTGATGATCACCGAAAGTTTAGCTGAGTCAGAGACAGTAAGTGGAGTACTTATTAGAAACAAGTTTAATGTATTATAGAACCATAAATCGACATTACCTACCCTGCGGAGGAGATTAAAGAAATAAACGATAATATATACCCAAAAACAGCACCAAAGTTGATGATAATATGAAAACTCTCAAAACAGCTTATTGACGTAGCTTTAATATGTACCAAAAGTAATGTATTTACTGAGGTGATTATGATACTCAAGCCTGGTAAGTCTTCAAAAGAAATAACATCTCATAGGTCAATATTATTTAAAACCATTTGAGAACGTTTGAAACATATCTGATCGGTCGTATTCATTTGGTCAAGCTTATGATAAGTTGCTTTACATACATAAGTATGGTACAACAACAACATCCATATACTCGTACATTGTATCAACATCGATTGTCACATAAATATGTTCCCATCAAATTATGCGATTTCATCATAATGTTGATTAGGTCTTATTACCCAGTATGATACGGCGAGTACATAAATGCACATAGTGACCTAATTAAAATGTGCGATCAGCTAATGTGTATATACGAGTAATTGGTTATTGTATATATAAAATAATAACTTCAACATGTATATAAAGAAATATTTTTATTTAAAATAAAGAGTTTAAAATCAGCAGTCAAGCATTTTATATCTCACTAGTTAAACAGTCCTTAGTGTTAAGCTGTTAACTAGTTTTAGGTCTTAATTCACTTTACAGTAGTGAATTATTACATTGGTCCTTCGAGCCGGATCAACATCTACCGGCAATAGTATTTATGAAACAGTGAAAAGCCCCCACCCGTGGTACGCGCACTGTCCCATAAATAAAATTCATCTGCAAATAACATCAATACGAAGATATTAGGCGTTGTCTAGGCCAAAACAGAGACACAACAGCATAAAAATTACGCGCTATAGCCACTAACCACATCTCGACCGGACACAACATCATCCAGTCGCGCTATAGCAGTATAACATCATTCCGTCGTCGTATAAACGAAGAACTTCTTCGTTTTGTTTTTTCTCTCTACCCAAATAACATCCAATCGAGATCGTCAGTATGGACGCACTTCTGCAAAGTCAGTCGGACGTTTGTGAAGAGCTGCTTCAAAACATCGCTAAAATCAAGCGCGATGATGGTCGACCGATCACCAGGGGTTTCTACGACACGATCAAAAGGAATATTGAAGCGCAATATCAAAAATATTGCGATAACGACAAACAGATTGTCGAACTTGGAACGTTATCCAAAACACATTCCTATTTGGACGAGCGCCAAGAGATAAAACGGGTATACACAAAAGCGATGGACGACATCCGCGACCTTGAAGAGAACATTTCCAAGCTTGAAAAGGCAATCCACAAGCCTACCGTATCTGCAAGCCTCCCACTCAACCTCGTTGGGACCGAATCATCATTCAACAGACATCAAGAAACAACACCTCCAAGGTCCAATAAAACAAGAAAATTCACCGAGCCATTGCAGCAGCCCAAACATCACGGTTCAAGTGACTACAGATCAACCGAGGAAGATTCAACCCCGGTACAAAATCTAATCCGACAACAAGATATCGGAATGCGTTTAACGTATCGGAAAATGGATGCAATTAATATAAAACTAACATCGAGAGAATTCTCAGACGAGTATCTCAAATTAAAAATGCATCAACTCAACTCCGAAATGAAGGAAATTGATCGGCTGCACCGAAGTATTCTCATGGAAATCGATGAAGAAGATCAATATAAATACTTCACCGACGATTATTATGGGACTATATCAACCGAATTAGAATCACTAGTAATCAAAATGGAGCAAGAGCTAAATAAAACATCTACCACAACATCGCCCGTGAAATTACCAAAGGTGGAAATACCTACGTTTCACGGCAAATACGAGAATTGGTACGCGTTTAACGACATCTTCGGCCGGTTGATACATCAAAATACTCAACTTTCAAATACACTTAAGTTGACGTATTTAAAATCACATCTCCAACAACAAGCGGCACAGTTAATCGCTCATTTACCAACCATTGGAGAAAACTACGAGGCGGCATGGCAGATTCTACAGGCGAGGTATAATAACAAACGATTGTTGGCCTCGTCGTACTTCAACGCAATTACATCACTGCACAACATACAACATCCATCAGCCGCAAGTATCAGAAACTTGCATGACACCATCATCGAGATGCTACACAACATCAAAAATCTCCAGCTGGAAAACCCATTTGAAGCCATTGTCGCACATCTTGTAATGCAGAAGTTAGACTCCGATACTTTGGAGCGCTTTGAGAACAGCCTCGATTGCCCACGCGAAGTGGCACCGTTAAAGAATTGCTTAGAATTCTTATTACGAAGGTTTCAATCGTTAGAAGCCTCCGGATTGAACAAATCATTAACCAACAGAGCAGCTAAACCTGAGTACAAGGTCCAGCGAAAAGTACTCATAAATACGGAAAGCAGCCACCAGAGACCGATTATACCAAAATCTACGATCCCATGTTCTTATTGCCAAGAATACGGGCATTTCATCACGCGATGCCACCACTTTCGCAATATTAGCATAAAAAGACGCATTGATTTCATCAACAGAGCGGGACTTTGCACCAATTGCCTGTTGCATAACACGAAGTTAGTATGTGACGAGAAATCCGCATGTGCCATCTGTAAAAATAGGCACCATCAGCTGTTACACGAACCAATTCAACAACCAGAAAAAAGGGTATCAATTGGGACCTTGGAGGGTACTCAAACAACATTATTAGCAACAGCCGTTGTAACGATCAATTCCATTTGCGGTGTTCCAACTAATGTACGAGCTTTAATAGATCCAGGATCACAAGTCTCTTTGATCACGGAATCCGCGGTTCAAATCCTTGGTACACCACTGCAACAAACTACAGTCAATATATCAGGAATTGGGGCTAATAATACCAATACGGCAAATTCCATTGTAACAATCTACCTCAAACCGCATTTTCCATCAACATACAAATTAAAGGTAAAGGCATACGTATTGCCAAAAATTACAATGGATGTACCAGAGCAACCTATAACACGAAGCCACAACGATAGGTGGAGTAAATTGGTTTTGGCTGATCCGAAATATCAGCTTCCAGCTCCAATCGATCTTTTGCTAGGAGCAGACGTGTACAGTGACTTCATTGGCACTCAAATAATTAAGGGTAAGCCAAGCGCAATAAAAACTAGCCTCGGTTGGGTAATATCTGGTCCAACCCCAATCAACGGAGGTTCACAAAGGGCTGCAGTTCATATTGGAAACAAAAACGAGGAACATATGGAGCGATTCTGGGAAATAGAGGAAATTCCAATCAACAGGGATAGGCCAGAGATCGAACATGAATGTGAACAGATTTTCTCGCAGACAACCAGCCGAGACCATAATGGAAGATATATTGTTCAAATACCATTTAAAGAACATCAAGTAGACCTATTGGGACATTCCAAACATCGAGCACTCCAACGTTTCTTACAATTGGAGAAGAAATTGGATCGGGACCTTAACCTAAGGAAGCTGTATGTAAATTTTATGAACACGTACATTAATTTGCAACATATGAAACCGGTTAAACCCAATAAAGGGAAATATTATCTGCCTCATCATGCGGTATTAAAGAATACAGATACCACTAAAATTCGGGTAGTGTTCGATGCGTCCATGCAGACATCTACAGGCCTAAGTCTAAATGACGTGATGCATATTGGGCCTCCACTACAAAATGACTTATGGTCCATATTACTGAGATGGAGACTACATCGTATAGTGTTCACCGGCGATATCGAGAAGATGTATCGCCAAATACGAATGCAGGAAGAACATCAGAGTTACCAAACCATCATCTGGAGAGAATATAAACATCAACCTTTACGAGAATACCAACTCACTACCGTTACGTATGGAACATCCGCCGCACCTTACCTCGCAATTCGGACACTACATCAACTGGCTGAAGATGAGTTCCCTCAACATCCAGAAGCGAGTCGCATCCTTAAACGCGATTTCTATGTAGATGATGTTTTAACGGGCGCTGACACCGTCGAAGAAGCTCAACAGCTGCAATCCCAACTAGTTAAACTTCTAAAGAAGGGAAAAATGGAATTGGGTAAATGGTCTAGCAATCATCAGACCCTCTTGGCTGAAGTTCCGGAAGACAAAATTATGATCGGTGATCTCACATTCACTGACGAACACGCGATTAAAACATTAGGAATTCGTTATAATCCAACAGGAGATCACTTCATCTTCCACGTCCAGCTACCACCTAATAACAGCAAACTCACCAAACGGCAATATTTGTCGGAAATGTCAAAAATTTTTGACCCTCTGGGATGGCTGGCACCACTAACCATCAATTGCTAACTAATGTATCAGACAATATGGAGTTTGGATTTGGACTGGGATGACATGCTGCCATCCGAATTCTCTGAGAAATGGGATCATCTAAAGAAGGATTTAAATGAAAGTCAAGCCATCAAGATACCGCGATACCTTAATTATTCAACAAACAACTGCAGCATTGAACTACACGGATTTTGTGATGCTTCCGAATCCGCCTATGCGGCGGTAATATACAGTAAAATTACCGTCAGTGACCAAATAATCACCAGACTACTCACGGCGAAAACTAAGGTGGCTCCAATAAAGTCCAAACTAACCATCCCTCGCCTAGAGCTAAGTGGAGCATTGTTATTAAGCCGACTAGTACAACAAGTTATCAAAGCTCTAGGAGTGAACATCACCAACATAACCTTATGGACCGATTCCATGATCACACTGGCATGGATTCAGAAATCTCCGTCCACATGGAAACCGTTTGTTGCCAACCGAGTCGCAGAAATTCAAGCCCTTAGCGACATACAATCATGGAAACATGTTCGGTCGGAAGATAATCCAGCAGACTGTGCGTCTCGAGGAGTGACCGCAAAAAAAATGAAGTCACTGGACAGTTGGTGGAAGGGACCCAATTTCATGCTTAATAAGGAACCATATGAAGGGCAGCAAATTTCCGAGACATCAGTCGAGATGACAATCAATTCACATCTTCAAATACTAACTAGTCAGTCGGCAATTGATTGGTTAATAAACAAACACTCATCTCTCAGTAAACTCATCCGAATAACAGTCTACATATTAAGATGGCGGACCAAACATCGAGGACTAATACGGCAAGACGAATGGGATCACGCATTATTGCGTTTAGTTCGAACCGTCCAGCAAGTGGCATTCGCAGAAGAGCATTCATCACTAAACAAAAACAAGCCTCTTAATAAGCACAGCAAGCTTCATTCACTAAATCCCTTCGTAGACAAAAACAACGTAATTCGGGTAGGAGGTAGACTGGAAAATTCAAAGCTCCCGTATGAAGAACGACATCCGGTTATAATCCCATACAAGGGACATTTTACCGATTTGGTCCTGGATTGGGGCCATCGCCAAACGTTGCATGGGGGTAATTCGTTGACTTTGGCATATACTAGAAAATGGTTCTGGATCATCAGAGGGGTTCAAGCAGTTAAACGACACACGCACCATTGCATCCGATGCCATCGATTCAAGGTTAAAGCCTCGGAACAGCTCATGGGAAATTTGCCTGCTCCTCGACTCACTGTAGCTCGACCATTCACATACACTGGAGTAGATTATGCAGGACCCATTAACATACGAATGAGCAGAGGCCGGGGAAATAAATCCTACAAAGGGTACATTTGCATATTTATTTGCCTCAGTACCAAAGCAATTCACATCGAGGTAGCGTCGGATTTAACAACGGAAGGATTCGTAAGCGCTTTTAGGCGATTTACTGCCCGACGAGGCAACGTCGCTCATATATACAGCGACAATGGAACTAACTTTGTAGGAGCTAGCAAACTAATACAGCTCATAACTTGGCACTTTATTCCTCCTTCAGCACCACACTTCGGGGGACTGTGGGAAGCCGGAGTAAAGTCTATAAAAACTCATCTTAAAAAATGTATAGGCGATACGAAGTTAACATTCGAGGAACTGACAACTTTACTAAACCAGATCGAAGCGTGTCTGAACTCCAGGCCACTGTGTCCACTAACTGAGGATCCAGAATCGCTAGAGGTGTTAACACCGGGGCATTTCTTAATTGGAAATGCACTGACAGCTCCTCCAGAAAAGGAACATCCAGAAGCACCGAAAAATTTCTCATCTCGATGGAAGGTGGTGCAGAACATGCGGTCGCAGTTTTGGAAAAAGTGGATGACGGATTACTTACATCGTCTACAACAGCGGCCCAAATGGCGAAAGGAATCAAAACCCATCGACAAAGGGGACATAGTCCTACTACGAGATGAGTTGTTACCCCCGACCAGATGGAAGTTAGGTCGAGTTGTGGAGTTACATCCCGGCAGGGATGGACTAAGTCGAGTTGTAACTATAAAAACCGCTGATAATCCCAACATCAAGAGACCAATCACAAAGGTGTCACCGTTACCTATCCAACAACCAATAGGCGAGGCAGATGGTGAAAAAATACAGGAAATAGCGAACCATCCCGCTTGTCGACAACAACCAAGTCGCCACGCAAAACAAAACCGACATGCTGTCAATCCTATTAGTAAACTTCTACTACTGACTTGCGCAGTGATTGGTATCATTAGTTCGGTACACACTCATTCATTCGGAAGGAAATCATATGCCACACCACCTCATTCATCGGTGATAATCAAGGAATGGGCCAACTCAGGAATGTACTTTGATAACATCGCGAAAGTAGAATTATTGGCGACCAAGTGGACTTTGGTCATTAGATATAATTTGACCAATTATTGGCAAGAAATTCGCAACATGGAAAAGGGTCTTACTCTGCTGGAAACAGTTTGCAGCCATGTAATCACTATCAAATGCGACCTAATAATACAACAACTACAGTGGCAATTCAACAACATAAAACAAGACAACGAATTCCTGACACACAACGAATTAAACTACCACCGAAGAAAGCGAGGAGTGGGCGATACCATTGGCAAAATAGCTGGCGATATGTTCGGGATCTTATCTCAAAGAGAAGCTGAACAGTATGAAGAACAGTTCGAACAAATTCAGCGCAATGAAGAATACACCTTAAAATTATTAAAAAATCAAACATCGATCATCGATAATACAATAAAGCTATTCAAGCACAGCAGCGATATAACCGCTAAACAATTACAAGAACTCCTGCACGCACACCAACGCTTGGAATTCGAGATAGCCACACTGAACGAATACCGGACGTTTCAAGACAAGGCGTTAGCAACAATCTTGCTATCATTACAATTAGGACTAGCCATGAAGCACGTTGAAGACACCCAACGGGGTCTTCTACAGGTATTAACCGGGGCTAAAAATCACATCATTCATCCCTCACTGCTACCACCGATACAACTGGAGCAAGAACTGGCAATCATACTGAAACATGTCCCTAAATCAACTATTCTTCCCGGACACGGACTCTTGGAATTACATAATCTATACCAATTAATGTCTGTTAGAACCCGGGTGACACAGTCAAATGCCATCATCGCTATCGAATTACCATTAGTTCAAGCATGGACTTACAATTTATATGAAGTAATTCCTGTTCCAGTCTTCATCAATAACACTCAGCTGAGAATATTGTCATCGACAAAATTTCTACTTGTCGACCAATACCGAGAACGCTTCGCACCCATTTCATCTGAGGGTAAAACAAAGTGCCGCGATATAATTCCTGGACTTTTCCTTTGCGATATTCCCACAATTCACAATCGTCAAAGTGAGCATAATCAATGCGAAATAACCATGTTCTTGAATGCACCAACTCAACATGAATCCTGTGCTTTGGAACTGTCCACGCCACACAATTTTTTCATCCAACTTCATACAGCAAACCAATGGATATTTGGAACCGAACAACCAATGGTAATTGAGTCAATATGCGGATCATCAACATCAAAAATATCGTTGGAAAACTACGGCATCATAGAAGTGCAGCAAGGATGTACACTTAGGAGTAATAATTTACATCTATATGGAAGCAACAATAGAATCAGCGAAAGAGATGAGGCCTTCATACCATTATTTAGTATATCATCCTCTATAACCAGTGCACGACCATCAACAACCCAACATTTCAACCTCAACATTACAACTCCAGATACGAGACTGTTAGAGAAAGAAATACGTGACCAACAACTTGACGAATCAAAACCGTTGGATTCGCATCATATCCATCATTACGTCATGTCTCACCTAATGTTCTGGACTCTCATAGCCCTTGGAATTTTGACATTAACACAATACATTCGCGCACGACGCAGAAATCCACCGATACCACCACTCAGATAAAACATCTATTAATATCACCACACTAGTTCAGACGCATGTCAGGGCCCCGGAGCATGTTGCTTTACATACATAAGTATGGTACAACAACAACATCCATATACTCGTACATTGTATCAACATCGATTGTCACATAAATATGTTCCCATCAAATTATGCGATTTCATCATAATGTTGATTAGGTCTTATTACCCAGTATGATACGGCGAGTACATAAATGCACATAGTGACCTAATTAAAATGTGCGATCAGCTAATGTGTATATACGAGTAATTGGTTATTGTATATATAAAATAATAACTTCAACATGTATATAAAGAAATATTTTTATTTAAAATAAAGAGTTTAAAATCAGCAGTCAAGCATTTTATATCTCACTAGTTAAACAGTCCTTAGTGTTAAGCTGTTAACTAGTTTTAGGTCTTAATTCACTTTACAGTAGTGAATTATTACAGGTATATTGCCCCAATTTTAAATAGACAGTTCTGTCAACTGTTAGAATTATACAAACATGACTTACACAATCAGAAATTAAAGGATTCAAAGCTGGATCACTTCAAAGGATTTTTGTAGTGGAATCCTTAATATGAAATCAGGTTTTATGATATAATCGAAAACTGAACCTCGTAGGTTCGAAAACTGAACAACTTTCTGATCAAAAGCACCGGTCAAGTAAACCCCATTCAACTATAAAGCATCTCATTCAAGAAATTCTATTCATTCACACTCAAGGTACTTTCGAATGGCGTGAATTAACTGAATTAGAATTGAGTAACTATGTATTTAGATAATTCAGTTGCTATTTAAATAATTGAGCTACTAAAGTGAATCGGGTGTTCGATTGGTAACATTGAGCCTGTTTACATTCATCCATCACTACACAACCTCACTGCGGTATTTATCGTTAAGCCTGATTTTAATTATGAAAAAATACTGACAAAATAGTCAAGGCGGGGTAAAAAATATAATTTTTCTTAAAGTGCGAGTGAAATAAAAAATATTTCCAGTGCAAAAAATTTATTCAGTACTGAGTAAATTTTTATGGTTACTGAGAAAATAATCATAGCAGTACTGACAAAATATATCAAGAGAAGTAGTTTTATTCAGTACTGGAGAAATCTTTTATAGGAAAAATAAAGATGGATGATTTTTTATGGTCAATTCATAATTTTAACATTTTGTTTTGTGCCATTCATCTTTATTCATGTGAAAATAATTGAAATAATGAATAATTATGTTAAGTTAATTTTTTTTAAATTTATTGTTGTAGATTAACAGTGTATTTTGTCTTTTTTTTTCAAAACCAAAAAAAATTTGAAATTTATTGGTTATGTTACACCCATCTGTCAGAATATATCCACTAAAAAAAAGAAAAAAGTAAAAAACGATTTCTGTCACTCTAATAGCATTTTTAATTTTTTTCTCGCTTTGGTTTTTTCAGTAAAAAATACTGACAAAATTTTTTTCATAATGAAAATCGGACTTAAAAATGAAATAGCGAAATATGACAAAAAATCCGACCCTAAAAATTTTTATGATTACTTTATCGTAGTATAAGTGTGTCTCAAATTGTGAGGCACAGAAAAAATTTGTTGAAAAATTGTTGCACACATAAATCCCCACTCCAAAAATAGTTTAAAGACGAAGAAGTGAGAGACGAGGAAGTGATGCAGCATAGTGATGCTACGTGTAAACGCTACCATTCACTTCAGATAAATGTCAAAACGAAAATCTTTTTCAAACGAAAAAAAAAAATTATTTTAATTATAGTTCGAATTGAAATAAAATTCAAATTTAATGAAAACCAATTATTTATTTGTTTATTTTGTTTTATAATATAAATAGAATTTTACATTTTTCCAAAAAACCTTGATCGTTGTCGCAACGCAATCAAATCGTCTTCTATAATATTAGTTTTAATAAATTACGGCGAGAATATGTATTTTTTTTTTAATAAAATTACTTATTTGATTCCGATTTTTTTTTAAAGAAAACAACAATTGAAACCACTTTTAAATAAAATAAAATAAATGTTAAAAATCACAACAAAAATAAAATTACTGATTTAACTACACGAGCAAAATTGCTCTGACAGCAGAAAAAGTGCTCTTTTTGCTCGAAACACGTGCGTTTTTGTCATAACACGTTCTTTGGAAATGATCTCGAGCACTTTTTTTTAGATCTCGAGCACTTTTCAAAAATCGAGATTTTTTCGCAGATTTACCGACACATATAAATGTTTAAATGTCAAAACAATATAAACAAAAACAAAACGCCATTGTTAATTTCATTTGTGAGCTATATTTTGTCGTAAATGAGTGAAATTTATAAAATTAAATAAAAAGTTAATAACAATAATAATAAAATAAGGATTATTATTGTTATTAACTTTTAATATAATAAAATAAATCTATATATTTAAAAAGACTATACTATGAAATTTGTGTTTGAGTAGCATAATAATTTGTATTTTATTTTCACCAATACATCGACCAAAAGGGCAAGTTCTTTTTTGTATTCTTTGATAAAAAAAAGTGCTCTTTTCTCTCATTTCGGAAAGAGTATCACATCAGTTGCTCAATATTTAACTGAATTGTCAAGAGGTGCCAAGCGAACACTCAATTCACTTCAGTTGACTCAGTTAATTCAGCTAATTCTATTAATTCATCTCAATCGAAAGTTCCTTTATATAAAGAAATAAAACCAAACCTTTTCAATAAAATTTTTTTTGTAGACATAATCATGCCGATTATACAACTCGCCGGATTGCTGCGGCGGGAGTTTAATTCGATTTTGAAGTTTTTCGTATTATTGAAAATGTCTAATGTAAAGTGAACGAATGACGGCAATGCAGTGTGTAAAATAGGTATTATTGAATTCGCAAGTGAAACGCTATCCATGTAAATTATGTCATTTGAAATCCGCATTAAATTGAATGCGGATTTCATACGATGAAAGTTTTATTTGTGATTTTTTGCTGAAAGCCCAAATATAAATTAAATAAAATTAAATTTGTTAGATTTATTTAATAAATTAAGTTTATTTTTTTATTATTCGATATATCTATCGATATATTTTTTCTGACATGTTATGTAAATGAGGCTACACCAAGAAGATATCTTCACTTGTTTTGCCAAACGTCTATTGTGCGCTCGATGAAGTTTCGACCGGCTCTTATTAAAGTGCGGGTTTTGGGTGTATTTATTAATATTTCTAAATAATTACTGAAACTGTGGTTTGTACCATTTTAACAAAACAAGTTTGACCAAATCATTTTGCTACCCGACTTCCTTAATCGTAAAGTAGGTGCCAATTTAAATTCCACGAGTTAAATAGAAGATGATTTTACTACCTTTGGTAAATTGCTTTTCAGCTCTTTCAAAAGCAGTTTTTTGAGCCTTAACTTATTTATAAATTAACTTATTTAGAGTTAACTTGAATATTTCTAGACACGTAAAATTGGGTTTTGCACTTTATAAGGAAGTGTGGCGTTCTTGAGCAACTTCAACAAATACAATTAGATTATCTCACGCCACAATTAATTAATAAAAATATTTCGAGTTAAGTTCTTGTAATTCACTAGTACTGTCGCGTCATAACTAAACATATATATACGAATCGCACAGTATGAACATCAAGTCCGGTAGCATATGCCTGATGAGATGGAGATGGTTTGATCTTTTCGATCACTCAGTCATTCAGTGACGTCATCATCAGATCGAAACCGGCCTAGTGGATTACAAGAACAAGCAACAACTCGGAAATACAATTACATTCAAATTTACATGAAGCTTTACGCTTTCTTCAAAGATTTACACTTGTAGCCAATATCATCAAATTATTTTCTTTTCTTGAATGGCTGTTGCTGGTCCAACTGATCTCCTCAAAACAGCTCATTCAAGCAGATTTTGTACTGAGAAAAATATTTAAAGACCAATTAGGTTCGACTAGCCTCCTAAATTTATCCTGTTCCCTAGTGGATCAAGTATCTCTTTCATTCCGCTCTTACTGGGTGTTAATAAAAAAATACAAGTAAAATATATTTTCATGCACATTTCTCAACGCTTTTCTACTGTGCAATATAAAATTCATATATAAAAATATTGATAGCTAGTGAAATCGCAGTTTCATTGCGGATCGGTAGTACAGGTTTCCGGCGGTTTCTATAATGCAAAAAAAATTAATTGCGAATCGAATGCGGATCGATTGAACTCCCGCCGCAGTAAATCCGGCGAGTTGTATAATCGGCATGAATAAGAAAAAAGTTGCTCAACAAGAAAATATATAAAGCTATACCAGTGGATTTTATTAACAAAATTAGATCTAATAATAATCAAAAATCCCAATAATTTAGTATACAGATCAGATTAACTTTCAATATACTACTCACACATGTTAAATCAAAACACACTAGCCAATTAAAATTTTACCAATAAATAGGTTTTTTCTGCTGATCATTTATATTATTGTAATATAATGATCTTATAATGGTCGTGATCGTATAAAAACTATATACAATCAATATAAATGTCACTTCATTAAAACTTTCATAGTATTAGAGCTCTCAACTAGATTTAAATTTTCATACAGGAATCAAATATAAGAGCATCATGTGCAAACCCATCAAATAGCAAAACCAGTAATATGGAAGGTTTTTCACTATAAGCATTGATATATTATATATATATATATATGTAAATATAAAACAAAATCAAATTTGTTTACATTTATATATAAACATAATATATAAAACAAAAAGGAAAGGAAATACATAGTAAAATATTAAGAATTTTATTTGAAGAATGGAACCGTTCCTAGTGTGTATGTTAATACATATAGGAAAATGAATTGGACGAAGAACGAAACGAATGGTTCAAATTGAAATAAAATATATTTTTGTATATATTGCTATTTCACCTATTAGTTGCACTATATGGCCAATAAACGTTTTGTTTTGATAAATAAACCAAACGAGGAAATTTGCACTTAACACCGATTTGTTACGAGTTTATAAACCTTTAGACGACTTCACTGTTGCGTTCCTTCCTTCATTTCTTCCGTCCAACATTTTTTTAAGAAATTTCGTTGGTTAAAAATTACTTGTTTTTTCTTGTGAGTTTTTTTTGTCAAGCTAGTTTAACTTTATCTTTTGGGCGGAACGAATATGAGATAGCATGATACTTAAATGAAAGAGACGAAAATAAAATGCTTTCAAATATTATGTTAAAAATTTATGCCGGTATGCCGAGAAAAGAACAATAATAAATAAATCAAAAATGGGAATTTATAATTTTTAAATAACAAACAAATTTATTAAAACTAAAATAATTAAAATTTTATCATTCTTAACCAATTATGATAAATTATTATAAATTATCCACATTAAAAATTGTTATAAATATATAAAAATAACCAAACACGATCGAAAAAGTTTATGAAAAAATGCCAACCATCACGAATAATGTCAATCACTTAAATTATTTATCTCTAGATGGCAGCATAAACGTTCTATATTTTCTCAATCAACTATGATATCGCAAACAAAAATGGTCAGAACGAAGGAAGGATGACCCGCAACAGTATAGTTGCCTTTAACATGAAAAGTATGTGAGCCATTATTTTCAAGTTCGGTGAAACTATGTTTCGTGATAGTCTTGAGTTTCATACACGAGATGTAGGTAGTATAAAAAAACGTTTACAATTTTTTTTATTTATTGTATTTTAAAATAAAATTTAAATTTATAAATTCTATTCATATTTTGACGCAATCCATTGCAACATTTGATAAACATTTTCCGTTGACGGTAGTCTAAAGTCAGCATTTGTTTGAATATCGGCCGCCGATGATACGCGGAAGCTGACAGCTTTACCGTGTAGTTCCTGAAATATATCAAGAAAATGGACATTGATTATAATATGCTTACGCTACATGACTATTTTATTAGACGCAGACATATTTCTAATTTGGTTGAAGTAGAACATAAACACACGAAGGGCCTTTATTATAATTTAACGATGTTTTTTTGAAAAATGTTCACATTTTCTCGTTCAATAATTAATAAGTACACAAACGAAATACTTGGCACGATAGACACTTACCCTCATGGCATCTTCATCGGTTGTGTCATCACCAACAAAAA
This sequence comes from Tipula lateralis, assembly GCA_963932295.1. Lineage (NCBI taxonomy): Eukaryota > Metazoa > Arthropoda > Insecta > Diptera > Tipulidae > Tipula > Tipula lateralis. Next base: position 98,755,727 of record OZ010736.1, read on the forward strand.
CGGCTTTCACTTTTTCATGCCAGTTATCACCAAAACTTGATTGCAAAATTAATTCAGCTGCTTTGCCTGCAAAATATAATTCAACATCAATAGAAAAACGTGATTAGAAATATTTCATTACGATGAAGGTCGCAAATATATAAATTAAAGTACATATATATAAAACTACTATGTACTACTAATATACCTTTATTCCATTGTACAGGTGGTTTTGCTTCAATTGATGAGTGCGCTGGATTAGCCGTATATCCATGATATTCGATAATTTGTGTCGCCCGCTCAACGATCGCATCGTGCGTCTCTTCGGGCGCCTCGCGATAATGCACGGTCAACGAAGTTTTTTTATTTTCAATCCATGTACCATCCTTTTCGATTTCATCCCGCAATATATCGAACATTTTCGTGAAGTTTTCAATTACATCGTTCGGAATATAGTGATCGTATTTTTTTCCATCCGAATATAAAATTTCTAGACCATGATTGCCGGCGTACACAATCCCTTCGATTCCAACTTTGCCCTTAACATCGGTTATTTCGCGGCCCGATATAATTGCGGCAAATACGTTCGAATTATTGCACAAACGATTTAGAACTTCACTTGTTGGTCCCGGTATTACGGTGTTGCGTGGATGTTGGGTAAATGGAGCGAGTGTACCATCGAAATCCATTAGTAGAGCTATAGTATCATTATGATGTATAAAACTATAATAAAATAATTAAAAATATTTGTACACAGGCACAGATATATACACACACACGAACGGAACACTCACTTTGGTAGATAAACACTAAATTCGTCCAACGATTGAATTGTAGGAACAGACATTCTCTTAATATTTTTTCTTTTATTATATTTTCACTTTGACTTGAGCACAGTTTATCAACTAACTAAAATTATAATCAAAATTATAGAAAATATTAAATTGTGGAAATTCCTTTAATATAACATATTCGTTATACTGATGATGGCAAGATCGTTGCCGAAATAATTTATATAAAATAAAAATTTACGTGATTAATTCCACTATAAGGAATATTTTAGATAAAAGCAAATATATTATTAGAATATTTTTATTTTATTAGAAACTATTAAGTCTTAGCAACAATTGAAAAACAACAAAAATAATGAAATTATGTGTTTCCAATTCCTTGTAAGACCACATGCGATTTCATATCTTTTATTTCGTGAATCACAAAGAAAATATTTTTATGGTTCACCTGGTTTTAATTTTTTTTATATGTAATTATCTAGTAAAAATGCAAATTTTGTTTTAAAATAATCAAAACAAACGAACAATTTGAAAAACGTTAGGTCGAATTTTGTGGAAGATCCGTACGAAGTAAATCAAATTAAAAAAAAAAAAATAAAAAAAATTAAAACTATTTCCTGCACGATCTATTAATTATTAAAGACTGTAAAAAACTATTCAGACAAAATTTTTTGAATTTATTATCTGTCATACAATCATTTTATCAATGGGTGCAGATAATCAATTTTTAATTCTTATCAGATTTGTTATTATTTAAAATATTTCCAGCTTTGTGTGCTTTTCTCACGAGTGCCGAGTGTTTGTTTACGCATATAATTTAGTAGTGTGTCGAGTAAACTAAACATTACCCAACAAACAGAACATTCGCACACAAATTTGCACGAGGTACTCGAAAAAGCATTATCCAAACGCACGGAAAGCGGTGCAATTGGCCAAATAATGCTATCACTTTTTTATAGACAATGCTATATAAATAGACAATGCTATATAAATATATATATCATATAATATTTTAAAATTTAATTAAATTATGTTTAATTTTATGAAAACGTTTTCGTATTATTTATGTGTGATTACTATTTTATTACTTTTCTGCCATCTATTGACTGTTATTTATTTGTTATCTTTAATAACTTGACTATTTTTAACAATTCCATATTTTTGAAAATTTATTGTCTGAGCTGTAATTTATAGTATAAATTGTTCTATAATAAAGCTATTCTAGCTACATTTTTGTGGTTTAGATACTAACTATATTATGAAGTCACCATCTATATTCAATTTTATATAATATCAATTTTTAATTATTTTCACATTAGTTTGTATTACTGACTGATTTTTTTAAAACAATTTTTATTTATTTTTATATATTGGTATTACTTTGGTGTAATGATTCTGCAGAATTGAGAGATCAAGTTCTGTTGGAATATTGCCTTGTTTTCCATATTAAGTTGTAATAGTTATACAGATAAAAATTCAACTTTATACTAATTTTAATCATAAATTTTTTTTAAAATAATTTTTTAACTATTGTTTAAATTATAATTATTTTCTATTTTTGCCAAATATGGTACTTATTATTAAAATTTAAATTTAATTGTCCGTTTATATAACACATAGTAAGTCTTGTTTAATGTGTAATATGTTATATTCATATTTTGTGTTTAATTTAATACCTTTATTTATTTTTAGTTTCAGTGTATTTCTTATATTTGTAACACTTGAAATGGTCTAATTGACCGAAATATCGTGAATTTAATAAATAAAAATAAATTTCATTAATTAATTAATGATTTATTTTAATTCAATGTAAATTTATTCTGTAATATTTTGGAGAAGTTGGAGTTAGTGCGGTTTCATATATATATAAAAAAAGTATAATGTATTAGTGATAGTGCATGAAACTTTTCCGTACTTATTTTATACCAAATTAGCTACACTTTCCTTATGAATTAAATACGTATATGCGTATGTTTTTAATGTAGCCTTCCGTACCATTTTATTATACTACCCATTCAACACACATTTCCGTACGTTATAATGGCAATTTCCGTGCTAATTTAAGGCCCTTTCGATTTACATGAATTAATAGAATTAGCTGAATTAACTGAGTCAACTGAAGTGAATTGAGTGTTCGATTCGTACCTCTTCACTTCACTTAAATATTGAGCAACTGAGTTATCTGAATGTGAATTTTGCTCGTGTAGTTAATTCAGTATTTTATTTTTGTTTTAATTTTTGGCATTTATTTTATTTTATTAAAAATGGTTTCAATTGTTAATTTCTTTAAAACAAAAATCGGAATCATATAAGTAATTTTATTAAAAAAATACACATTTTCGCCGTAATTTATTAAAACTAATATTATAGAAGACTAATTACTAATTAAGGCTGATTTCCATTATGAAAATAATTTTGTCAGTATTTTTTACTGAAAAAGCAAGAGCGAGAAAAAAATAAAAATGCCATTAGGGTGACTGAGATCGTTTTTTCTTTTTTTTTTTTTTTATTTTGACAGATGCGTGTAACATAACCAATAAATTTCAATTTTTTTTGGTTTTTAATAAAAAAGAACAAAATACTCTTTAAATCTACAACAATAAATTAAAAAAAAATAAACTTAACATAAGTATTAATTATTTCAATTATTTTCACAATGAATTAAGATCAATGACACAAAACGAAATGTTAAAATTATTCATTGACCACAAAAAATCAGCCATCTTTATTTTTCCTATAAGATATTTCTCCAGTACTGAATAAAAATACTTCTCTTGATATATTTTGTCTACTGCTATAATTATTTTCTCAGTAACCATAAAAATTTATTCAGTACTGACTAAATTTTTTGTACTGGAAATATTTTTTATTTCACTCGCATTTTAAGAAAAAATTAATTTTTTATCCCGCCTTGACTATTTTGTCAGTATTTTTTCATAATGGAAATCAGGCTTTAGTAATATTGCATTGCGACAACGATCAAGGTTTTTTGGAAAAATGTAAAATTCTATTTATATTATAAAACAAAATAAATAAATAAATATAATAAACAAATAAATAATTGGTTTTCATTAAATTTGAATTTTATTTCAATTCGAACTATAATTAATACAAAATAAATTTTTTTTTGCGTTTGAAAATGATTTTCGTTTGACAATTATCTGAAGTGAATGGTGCCAATCGAACACCCAATTCACTTCAGTAGCTCAATTATTTAAATAGCAACTGAATTATCTAAATAGTAACTCAATTCTAATTCAGTTAATTCATGCCATTCGAAAGTACCTTTAATGTTTTTTTTACCTAACATATTCCGTACCCATAAATTTTTAAAGATAACCACTAAAGTGGTTTTTCTTTTATTGTTTAGTTCAAACATATTATACATTTAAATTTACATATTATTTCATTGTTTTCAGTCTTATTTAATTCTTTTTAATAATATCATGTTATTAAATATATCAGGTTTGTGGTATTTCGGCTGCTTTCTTTTAGAAAATGAATCGTCAGTTCTCAATGGTGCCTTGGTATCTATAAAAGCAACTAGATATTCGTCTTCGCACCAAGTGCATTCCTAGTAACGAGAACCATAGACTTTGCAGGTGCATCGCAAATAATTGCTCGTATTTCCACCGATACTGTTTTATTAATATTAATATTTGTTAGTCCTAAATGCATGTACGATCCACTTCCAATGGGAATTGTATTATTGTTTTGAGGTGTTCGAGCATCTTTCGGCAAATTTGAAATTTCCTTAACATTTTTAATAAAGCAGATTCGTTTTTTATTTTATGCTTTACGATCCACTCTGTCAAATCACTTTGTAGATTAACTCCCGCTTCATTAGGAATATCATTAAAATCTTCACTTAACTCTCATGAAGATGCATATGTGATATCGCTCAAATTTTCAATTAATTCATCGTCAATTTTTTCTATATCAGGATAATTTGCATTTGTGTTTTTATTTCATAAAAAATCTTTTTTTTTCGCATACAAACGTGTACTTATTAAAAGTTGTTGATTACTCACGGTGTAAAATGTGACGATGGGACTCTTTTCTCCAAAAAAACCTTCAAAAAAGTCTTCAAACTCAACATCAGATTTAAATATAGTGAAATCTACAGAAAATAACTCAAGTGCATCGACTTCTGCTCAAAAAACAAATGCATCGTCAGCACATGTATTTTCAGAATACAAAGTATGCGTAATTCCAGAATGTAATAAAAATAGTGCAAAATCATCAAGTATTAATGTAAGCAATATGAGTGAAATAAACATTAAAACAATGGAAAATAATCATAATAATAACCTTGACAATGAATGTCAACAAACATTAGTGCAAACGGGTATTGAACGTTACATTACAGTGACTTCAAAAAGAAAACGTAATCCCAAATCTCCAGAAGAGGCTATTTTAAAGTCTAAGCTAAAAAGTGTTAAGCTAAATCCAGATGGAATAGAATCGCGCAATCTGTTCGAAGCTCTATGTGTGGAAGATCACAGTAATGATAAAAAAGGAGAGCCTAAAGAGAGACCTCCGTCGATTTACTTAAGAGAGGCACCATCGAAACAATTGGTAACTGCACTCAACCCGGAAACCAACGGTGAATTCTTTATTGCCCAAATCAAACGTGGCAATATTAATGAAACTAGAATTCAAGCAAAACATATTGACGGCTATTCAAAAATTATAGCCATCCTAGAAAAAAAACAAAAATTCTTCTACACATATAGATTGAAGAGTGCGAAAGGAATCACGGTTGTTATAAAAGGGATCGAGTCCACTGTGCATCCAGACGAAATTAGCGAAGGACTAAAAACTATGAACTTTAAAGTGAAAAGCATGATCAATATAATAAATCGCGAGAGAAAACCACAACCTTTGTTTAAAGTTGAGTTGGAACCAGAGCCAATAAAATTTAAGGGCCATCATCCGATTTATGATGTTAGATACTTATTGTATCGAAAAATCGTAGTGGAAGAACCACACAAGCGTAAATCTGTTTTACAATGCACTAACTGCCAAGAATATGGCCATTCAAGAAATTATTGTAAACTTCCAGCTGTGTGTGTTATATGCGGAAACCTACATGAAACTAGCAAATGTGAGCTGGATAAAAAAAAGCCCGAGGTTAGAAAATGTAGTAACTGTGGAGAAAATCATACTGCAAACTGTAGAGGTTGTGTAGTATACAAGGAGTTAAGCAAGAAAATGACTCCACGACAAAGAATCGAACAACAAAAGTTAAATCACATATTCAAAAATCAAACCAGCGATAGTGAATTATCTCCAAACACAAGTCCTAAAATATCTTATGCAGAAGCTGTCAAAGGCAACTCTGTTAATGCAAAAATAAGCGATGACCATGGTATTTATAACATGATCAGTTCTCTCAATGAGTCAATGAACAAATTTATGCAGATGATGGAGACTAATATGAGTCTCATGCTTCAAAACATGAATACTCTCATGCAACTTCTCATTAAAAACCAAAAATGAATCCAATTAAGATAGTTGTATGGAACGCCAATGGGCTAGCGCAACATAAACTTGAAGTACAAAAGTTTCTTATTGAAAACGATATCGATATTATGCTGATTTCCGAAACTCACTTTACAAATACGAGTTACCTCAAGATCTCAGGATACAGTATCTACGATACTAAACATCCTAGCGGAAAATCACATGGTGGAACTGCTATTCTTATTAAAAACAGAATAAACCACTATGAACTCCAAAAATATAGGGAAGAACATATTCAAGCAACCAGCATCTGTCTAGAAGAGTGGTCAGGGAAATGCATCATATCTGCGGTTTACTGCCCGCCGAGACACTCAATTAAGAGCGAACAATTTACGAATTACTTTAAAACTCTAGGAGATAAGTTCATAGCAGGAGGTGACTACAACGCAAAGCATATCCAATGGGGTTCGAGATTAACTTCTACGAAAGGAAAACAACTGTGGGACTGTATACAGAATGAAAATTTGGATCACATTTCTTCTGGCCACCCAACCTACTGGCCAACTGACAGGCAAAAAATCCCCGATTTACTTGACTTTTGTGTAACAAAGGGTATACCTAGAACATTAGTAAAGGCCGAAACGTGCTACGATTTGTCTTCTGATCACTCTCCGGTATTAATAACTCTTAACACGCAGGTTCTACAACTAGAGCCATCTAGATTCCTGACGAATCAATATACTAATTGGTCTCTATTTAAGTCTACAATAAGCTGGAAGTGTTCGTTAAATATTCCATTAAAGACAAACTATGAAATTGACGTAGCGGTTCAACAACTAACTAGTATTCTACAACAAGCCGCTAAGATCGCTACCCCGATTAATGCTACGCTGATCAAGTCTGCTAATTTTAAGAAACGTAAACTTTCTCCGAATATTCAACAACTACTAATGGCAAAGCGCTCAATACGCAGGCAATGGCAACTCTACAGGTCACCTACTCTTAAATCAAGGTTAAATAAAGCGACTAAAATGGTGAAAATCGCTTTGTTAAATAAACATGACGAAGAGCTTCAACATTATTTCAAGGGACTTACAGCTACTGAAGCAACGGATTTTTCATTATGGAAAGCTACACGTAAGCTGAAACGACCAACACTCTCATTCCCTCCAATACGACTCTCTGACGGAAGCTGGGCAAGAAGTGATGTAGATAAAGCAAATATATTTGCAAAACACCTTAGCGAAGTGTTTACACCTAACGAGCAAGTTGGAAATCAAGAAAATCTAATCAATTTTGCAGACACGTCTGAAAGCAAGCCAATCAAATACAAGTGGCGCAATGTCAAACAAACGATCAAGGACAACATCGATGTAAAAAAAGCACCCGGACATGATCTGATAAGTGGCAAAATGATGTCAAATCTACCGGATAAATGTATCAAACTAATAACTTATATATTCAACGCTATAATGAAAACAGGCCATTATCCAGAAATCTGGAAAACTTCAGTTATTATAATGATTCCAAAACCTGGCAAAGATGAAACAAAAGTTAACTCATATCGCCCAATTAGCTTATTACCAACTCTCTCAAAGCTTTTCGAAAAAATGCTTTTGCAAAAACTTAAGCCAATTTTGAACAAGAAAAACATCATACCGGATCATCAATTTGGATTTAGAGAAGATCACGGAACCGTGGAACAAGTTCACAGAGTCGTATCTGAAATCAGGAACTCCCTTGAACAAAAAAAATATTTCTCTGCACCGTTCCTAGATACAGCCCAAGCTTTCGATAAGGTATGGCATAAAGGACTTCTACATAAAATTAGAGCACAATTACCGTCAAGTTTCTGTAAAATTATTGAAAATTATTTGCTCAATCGAATGTTTTTGGTGAAATATAATACCGCATCCACAGATTTATATGATATCCATGCAGGAGTACCTCAAGGCAGTGTACTGGGGCCAGTGTTGTACTTGATCTATACAGCAGACTTACCAACTTCAAATTACGTGAAAATCTCTACTTTCGCGGATGATACTGCTATCCTAGCTGCCCATCAAAATCCTACGATAGCAACAAGAATTCTACAAGAACAGTTAGACAAAATCGAAAAATGGCTAATAAAATGGAGAATTAAGGCCAACGAGCGTAAATCGGCGCACATAACATTTACACTCTGTAAACTAACCTGTCCGCCTGTCAGACTAAATAACATCACCCTCCCACAACACGAAAGTGTTAAATATCTTGGACTTCATTTAAAAAGAAGACTCACGTGGAAAAAACACATTGAAGCTAAACGTCAACAAATCAAATTAAAATGCGTTAAACTAAATTGGTTAATTGGAAAACACTCAAAGTTAAGTCTAGACTGTAAGGTCTTGCTGTACAAAATGATACTTAAGCCCATCTGGACATATGGTATTCAGTTGTGGGGCTCCGCGTGTGCTTCCAATATAATAAAACTGGAAAGAGTGCAGTCACGAATACTTCGAACAATGGTGAACGCACCCTGGTATGTACGCAATGCAAACCTTCGACGTGATTTACTCATCGATACCGTAAACGATACAATTCATCAGTACAGCAAAAAATACCAGTTAAAACTTGTTTGCCATCCCAACGAATTAGCCAGGGAACTATTAAATAGGCCAAGAAATAGGCGACTAAAAAAAATGGATCCTTTGGATCTAGCTAGGTAATTCAGATTTTACCGAGTGCACATTAATATTAAGAACTAACATAGGTTAAGTCTTATTAATTGAATTTATATTAGCCTTTAAGATTTGATTACATATTGTTAGTTTCCTATGTAGGAAAGATTCAAGAATAAAAGCCATAGGCAGTAAAAAAAAAAAAAAAAAAATCTTCTTGCACATTTACATCCTATTTACTTGTTGATACCTTTTTGTTTTCAGTTTCTTTGACATAAATTGACTTCTTCTCTAATTTTTCGGTAGTTTTTTTCTTTTAGACATTTTTATAAACACCTATGTCAAAATTATTAAAAATACCACCACAAAACAATAGAAATTTTATTTAAATTATTATATTTGCCTTAAGGTACGTATTCTAGTCCTAAACAGTGAACATTTTTTTATAATTAGCAATAGCGTCCTACATTTTTCAATTTTAGTAGGTTTGTATAGACAACCCTAACATAATATTAATACACTGACGAAGAGGAAAAATGGTACGAAATTCCATGTTAAAATAACACTGCTTTGGGTACGTACCCAAAAATATTTGTTGGGTACATTCTCGTACTGCAGTGAAAAGTGTGCTAAATGGCTAACTTTGTAGTTTTTATTAATTGTTTTTATTAAAAGTTCAATGAAAGCATGATATTTTCTACATATATAATGTAAATAAACGTCAAGAGTTCCAAATTTAGAGAAAAAAGAGAAAGGTAAATAAATGCCATAGGCGTACTAATAGTTCTAAAAGAGGGATTTGGAATGAAGTTGTTGTTTTTAATTTATATTACACATAGAAATATATAATACTATATACAATAAACATAACCAAAATTGTTGTTGTTTTTCCATATAAAATCTTTTGTTTCAAGCGTTATCAGTATGAGTGAAAGGTGTATATAAAAATCCAGTATGGCGCATCCTTCTTTCCATCGAGACACCAAAACAATGTTTTGTCAATTTGGTGATTGTTGGAGACAAGTAATTAAGTAATTATACAAATTTTAAAAACGAACAAATAAAAAAGTGTTAAGTTAAATTTAATTAGACAATATATAAACTTCATAGTATTTGATTTAAGGAGAAGTACAAGCCAACCAGTTACGGTGATCCTCGGTATGTTACCATAATCCTGGAGTACATTCAGCAGAGTTCCAATTAGATATCTGAGAATTCTTATTCCAAAACTATGCGTCCCCAGGCCCTGCTTGCATCTCGACAAATAAGGTTAATGAAAAGGAATGCTAATCACAGAAACAAATAAGGTGATAATCCACTGCAGAGTCATTGCTAACTACATTATAAGTAAATTATATAATATATATTACTATAATTATTTTCACATTGAGATTTGAGTTTGTTAGTTTTGTTATTATTGTTAGTTGGATTGGTTAGGACCATTCTAAATTCTTCAAATGTATTTGTATCGATGTGTCCTTATAATTTCCACTCCATCACAATCTAACGTGTGGCAGAATATTATTTCGCGATAACCCGACAGGATTTATATGAAGATATAATACACTGTCAATTCGTTTGTGATAGAAACTATTTAAATAAATAAATACTTTAGCCCTATATTATATCATATCATATAATTAGCTAAATTATAGCTTACCTGATCAAACATTCTCACAATACACAAAAGTAGATTTCTTGTATAACACACTACAGTCCAATGAAAGAGCCATCTATTTTAGAAAATTTAAAAGTTTGTAATATAATTATTTTGCTGAATAATGTATAAATAAATGTATAAATGAATCCGAGAAGCCGCTTAAAGTAAAATAAACTTTCTGGTCAAGACCAGCGGTCAAGTAAACCCCATCTTAAGCATGTCACTCAAGAAATCCAATTCATTTACACTTATATAAGTAAATAAAACGAGATTATTTCAATAAAATATTATTTTCCATGGAAATAATAAGACAAAGCTTGTTTAAGACAGCAACATAATATGGTACATATCAAGCATATACAAGAGTATATACCCAAGATACAAAAAGTGAGCTTTATTGATAAAATAAAATCAATAGTAATAAATCGTTTCGTTAAAAGCACGACTTTCCTAAAATATGAATAAGCATATGCTAGATCAACATTTTAGCCAATTAAAATTTCACCAATCAATAGGTAATTTTTACTGATCATGTATATTATCGTCAATATAATGATCGTGTAATGATAGTGATCGTAATAAAAAATCTTCAATCCCTTGTACCATTAATATACATGGAAGTAAATAAAAACCTCAATAGTCTTCAAATTTCATATAAGATTCAAATATAAAAGCATCATTTGCAAAACTATTGAATAGCAAACCATCAATATGGAAGGTTTTACTGTATGTATCGATATATATGTACAATACCATTACATCTCAGGCCGACTCTTGCATTTATGAGTAAGTAAGAGTAAATGGTTAGAAAACAACAAAATTGATTTTTATTTACATAAACTGATTTTTATTTTCGACTAATATGTAAGTTTAATGATATTTCAGGTATCGCATATGATCATATGATCCAAATTGTTCAATGTGAATCGATAAAATTTATAGAGTGATTATATAACTTAACTCCTCTTTTGCATTTGATTCTTGTCTAGGAAAACACTGTAGCACACAAAGAATACACAAAGTCACAAAAATTATTATTTTTGTTTTGTTTATCTTGATTTTTCTGTTTCGTTTTGTTCTTGATGGTACATTGTCTATTACTATTTTTGTATTGTCTTGTTTACTTGTCAGTATGCAAAAAAATCGCCAAAATATATTTAATTTTTGGCGAATTTAAAATATATTTGTGGAAACATAAATTTTAATAAACATATTAATATAAATAAATTTGATATTATTTATTTCATATTTTTATTGACTACTTCGGATGACAAAATTTGTATAAATTCGTTAATTCTATTTCGAAAAATTAAACGAAACATCAATTAAATTATTTTTGGAAATAATAAAATTTACGTTTTGTTTAATTTAGTTCTTAGTTAAAATTACATAACTAATATAGACATTATCAATATCCTAGTAAAATTTACAAATTAATATAAAAAGAAAAAAATCCGTATAGAGAATTTTGATGTATATTGAAAATAAACTACGAAAACTTAAAATTTATCATATAAACAAAACATATCCTCCCTCCGCAACTGCTGGTAGCAAACTAAAACAAAACAACAAATTCAAAAATAAATTAAAAATGAAACGAAATGCACTAAAAGACAACGAAGAACAAAACTGTTTGCATTATTTCTATAAAAAATTGAAACAAAGGAAAAATGAAAAAAAATGAGCAGGATGCAAAATAAAATCATAATAGTAGTTCTATGTGGGGAATAAAGCACAATCTAATAAACAATTTGCATTAAAACCCGGTATTACAAATTCATTTCGTTTTATTTTTCTACTCAAGATTCAAAATATAAAAATCTAGATCTTATCGGTCGCCAACAAAATTCGTAGGCAGTGACCATTATCTGGTCACTGCAAAGCTACGATCGAAATTTTCGTAAAAGTCAAGGAGGACAGGAAAATATACAACGCGATTCTTCTGTGAAGGTCTGATATAAATGAAGAAACGCATATTTCGTTGCAAGATCTTGTCAGCAATAGCATTTTACGATCTAATTATCAATCTGATGAATTGACCTGTGTCTGGGAAGTATTGAAAACCACGGTTGTCGATGCTGCCCAATACATTCTCAGTATAGTAAAAACTAAGCCCAAAAATGATTGGTTTGATGAGGAGTGTAGTCTTGCTGTTGAGCAACGAAACATAGCCTACAATGAGGCGCAGACTCGATTTAAGAAAAATTAAAGCAGATCTAGGAGGACAGTCGAATACATTTGTTGACAGAAGAAGCCCGAATGGTGGAAGGCCAAGGTCTTAAGAGTACAACAACTGAGTCATATGAGTGAAATTAGCTTCGTTTCTTTAAATGATTCACTGAATTGCACCATATCTTAAGATCTTGGTCAACTGCCATTTGGGACCAGGATGGAACCTCTGTGTTAACGTCGATGCGGTACTCAATACATGGCATGAACATTTTTCTGACTTACTTAATGTTCCACATGTATCACAAGCTGTTTTTGAATACCCTGGCCGCGTTATACCTAATATTCAAAAAAGAGGGTGATCGCTTGAAATGCGAAAACTATCGCGGTAGAACCCTTCTTTGCACAGCATACAAGTTACTGTCATACATAATCTTGGGATGAATTACTCCCCTGGCGGAGGAAATTATCGGTGGCTTCCAAGGAGGATCCCGTCCAAATCGGTCAGTCACTAATGAAGTTTTTTCGCGACTGGTGATTCTTTCCAAGTACTATGAAACATCTCGCGATGTACACCGGGTATTTCTAGATTTCAAGCAATCCTATGACTCGATCAACCGAGAGAGGCTATGGTATGCGCTTGAATATTTAGGAATACTGAAAAAATATGTACATCTGTATAAAATGACAGTAACGCAGTCACATAATGTTGTGTTAAAGTTGAGAACAGGCTATCGAGAATTTTGCAATCACTACTGGTGTTCGACAAGGAGATGCGCTGTCCCCGATACTTTTTAATCTCATGTTGGAATACATCCTTCGTAAAAGTGAAACACCTCAGGGCAATATCTTATTCCGACAATCCAATCAACTTCTTGCATATGCAGATGACATCTGTGTGATTTGATTAAATGGCAACGGAGTGAAAGAGATACTTGATCCACTGGAACAGTGTTCAGCTTCTGTTGGTCTCAAAATCAATGAGTCAAAAACCAAATATCTAATCTCGGGTTTTAGAGACCAAAACGCAATTGATTTCAATAGTGGTAACCACACGTTTGAAGGAGTGATGAGATTTAAGTATCTTGGATCTCTCATCACTCACGATAATAGTGTGGGAGAGGATATCAAGGTCCGCCTTGCCGCTGGCAATCGGGCTTTGTATCCTCTACGTCCACTGCTGATATCAAAATATCTTGCAAATACGGATAAGCTGAAACTGTACAGAGTGTTGATCAGACCCGTTGTCATGTATGGATGTGAGAGTTGGACCTTGACGGATGATGACACATACCGAGTTCGTTTCAACCACGAGGTCAGGAATTTAATGCAAATTTCTGATATCGTACATGAAATCAAAGGACATCGAGTGTACTGGCTCGGTCACGTTCTGCGTGTTGATCCAAACCGAATGATACAGCGATCTTTGAAGGTTAGAGCCGTCTTTCGGTAGGCTCGTGATCGAAACTGATGGAGTCAGATTGTTGACACGGTACGGACCAATAATGGCCTGTAAAAACCGTCAAACAACATGTAAAACTCCTTATACTGGTACTCCTTATACTGTTTAACAAGGTAAATTGTTTTAAGAGATTATCTGAGTGGATTGGGGTGATATTCGAAATATGCTTAAAATTTAATATTAATATGTGTGAAATCTAGGGTACACTAATACAGTATGTAATGTATAACATTACCAGCACATTGAAGGTCAAAGAGATAGCTGTTGTGTACAAGAGTATTGGTGGATTCTGATCTATATGCCAATGGCGTTTGATAGTATTTCCATACATTAATTCTGTAAAAAGTTTAATCATTCGTTAATCTCAAACATAACATTTATTAAACAATTTGAATAACCGTGATGAAGTCATAGATTACAGTGCAACATCAAACATAAATTAATTAAAATTTATGCCTGGCAAGTTCACATTTTCTTACTTCGTTCAATTTGTCAACGAAACGTTAGTTGAAACAAACATATCGGTGAATGTTAAAGTAGAGTGAACTGTTTGTCATGCTTTGCCCAACGATGGGGTAGACAATTCAAGAATGTACAAACTTTATGTTCACATTATTTTCGTTCCTCAAATGGAATCGATAGTACATAATCAGTTTTATGATATAATCGAAAACCGAACTTCGATGATCTGGAATGTGAGTAAACTCAAATGAGTTAGTTACCGACCAAATGGCAGAATGGTTAAAGCTGCGGCTGTTGCAGCGGGAGGTACCAGGTTCCAATCCCAATAGGAACAAGATACAAAAAGGATTTTTCACAATCTAATTACGATCCCACCGATCGTAATGTGTGAACACATCTTTAAACCCCTGTTTGAGAC
Organism: Tipula lateralis; assembly: GCA_963932295.1. Lineage (NCBI taxonomy): Eukaryota > Metazoa > Arthropoda > Insecta > Diptera > Tipulidae > Tipula > Tipula lateralis. The sequence continues at coordinate 98,770,794 of OZ010736.1, forward strand.
AAGAACACTTGTTATTGAAACAATGGATTGTCCTGAAGAAACATTTGACGACTCTGATATCGACCCGGACTACATTCCAGAAGAAATTTGTTCGAGGTCTCATTTTTAATTCAAATTTTCACGAAGCCCTACTGGTTCAGATTCCTCCGAGAAAGAAGGCCAGAAGATAACAAGTGAGGCAGGCAGGCATATATTATATATATATATATATATATATTATATATTATATATATATATATATATACACATATATATATATATATATATATATATATATATATATATATATATATATATATATATATATATAAATATATATATATATATATATATATATATATATATATATATATTTATATATATATATATATATATATATATATATATATATATATATATATATATATCTATCTATATGTGTGTATATATATATATACATATATATATATATATATATATATATATATATATATATATATATATATATATATATATATATATATATATATATATATATATATGTATATGTATATATATATATATATATATATATATATATATATATATATATATATATATATATATATATATATATATATATGTATATATATATCTATATATGTATATATATATATATATATATATATATATATATATATATATATATATATGTATATTTATATATATATATATATATAAATATATTTATATATATATATATATATATATATATATATATATATATATATATACATATATATATATATATATATATATATATATATATATATATATATATATATATATATATATATATATATATATATATATATATATATATATATATATATATATATATATATATATATATATATATATATTATATATATATGTATTTATATGTATATACAAGGCTGCGCAAATTACATGAAGATTACCAATTTAAAATAACATGTGTTTCAAGAAATTCAATTTCTATTTTCAATTACATTTAATTTCAGTATAATTAAAATACAAAATATAAATAACTTTATATATCTAAAAAAATTAATTTAATTACATAAATAATTATAAATTAAAATACAATTTATTCAAATTTCAAAATTTTTAAAAGCTTTCTGAGGTATTTAAGTTTTATTATCGTATTTGTAAAAAAATGTAGACATATTATAAATTTCAATTTACAGGAACTCAATATTCAAATTCAAAGATTCAAAAAACTCTCGTTTTCTTTTAAAAACATTAATTTTTCAAAACTATCACAATGATCCTCTTGTGGGAGAGTGTAAACCTCACAACCGGTTTCGAAGAGCAGGGACTTGAGATGCATGTGAAGTTATCCCAGAATTCTATCCCAGAAAATATAATAAATATCATATGGCAACACTTATAAAATAAAAACTCTCTTACACAAATGTGAAGTTAGCCCAGCCCAGGTTTTGATTACTTTATCGAATAAAATTAAATTTGAAGTTAGCCCAGAAAAAATTAAATAATGTGTATACAATACTTATATGAAAATCTGAATACGTATGGGAAAAATACCGAATTTCAGTTAATCATAAAATACTGACTAGTAACTCGGCATACCCTAAAATTTATTAGATATGTACAAAATGCTTTTAAGATAAGACTTCCATTAAGAAATCTCTAAAGAAAATTATTGGAAAATCGTTCCGTTGCAAGTGTCCAAAAATCCACCCTGGGCCAAGTTGTTCATACAAATTTTGACCTTCTCATCAATTATTCACCTGGTTTGACGAAACTAAAAATGTCTCGGATTAGAGCAATATGGTTTTGAGATAGGGCTATCATAAGTAAACTCTAGAGAAAATTATAGGGAAATCGTTCCGTTGCAAGTGTCCGAAAATCCACCCTGGGCCCAAGTTGTTCATACAAATTTTGAACTTCTCATCAATTATTCACCTGGTTTGACGAAACTAAAAATGTCTCGGATTAGAGCAATATGGTTTTGAGATAGGGCTATCATAAGTAAACTCTAGAGAAAATTATAGGGAAATCGTTCCGTTGCAAGGGTCCGAAAATCCACCCTGGGCCAAGTTGTTCATACAAATTAAATTTTGAACTTCTCATCAATTATTCAGCTGGTTTGACGAAACTTAAAATGTCTCGGATTAAAGCAGTATGGTTTTTATATTTTTTTTATCTGTTTTTACAGGCCACAGTTGGCCCGTACCTTGTCAACAGCCTGACTCCATCGGTTTCAATCACGAGCCAGATCTTCATACTGTTGTAAGCAGTTTGAAGATGCCAAATCGTTCTCTACGGCATGGAGCCATCGTCGCCGACAGCAACCTCTTTGCCTACCGAAAGGCGGCTCTTCCTTTAAATATTGCTATATCATTCGTTTCGGATCAGCACGCAGAACGTGACCGAATCAGCGTTCTCGCTGTCCTTTGATTTCATGCAAGATATCAGGAATTTGCATTAAATTCCTGATCTCGTGATTGAATAGAGCTCGTTATGTGCCATCATTGTCGTGTTTTGGGCCATATATCACACGCATGATTTTTCTCTCGAATGGTCCATCTTTAGATGCATAGAAGCCATCTTTTGTACTCATCCGTCAAGGTCCAACGCTAACATCCATGACAACTGGTCTTAGCAAACCTCTGTACAATTTCAGCTTATCCGTATTTGCAAAATATTTGGAATTCAAAAGTAAACGTAGAGGTACGCATAAAGCCCGATTGCCAGCGGCAAGACGAACCTTGATTTTGTCTCCCACGCTATTATCGTGAGTAATGAGAGATCCAAGATACTTGAATCCCTTTACTCCTTCAAAAGTGTGGTTACCACTACTGAAATCAGCTGCGTCTTGGTCTCTAACCAGAGATCAGATATTTGGTTTTGGACTCGTTAATTTTGAGACCAACGGAAGCTGAACACTGTTCCAGTGAACCAAGTATCTCTTTCACTCCGTTGCCATATAATCCAATCACACAGATATCAACTGCATATGCAAAAAGTTGATTGGATTATCGGAATAAGATATTGTCTTGAGTCGTTTTACTTTTACGAAAGATGTATTCCAACATGAGATTAAAAAGTATCGCGGACAGCGCATCTCCTTGTTTAACACCAGAAGTAATTGCGAAAGTTCTCGATAGCCTGTTCTCAACTTTAACACAGCATTGTGACTGTGTTACTGTCATTTTACACAGATGTACGTATTTGTTTGGTATTCCTAAATATTGGAGCGCATACCATAGCCTCTCTTGATTGATCGAGTCATGGGCTTGCTTGAAATCTAGGAATACCTGGTGTACATCGCCAGATGTTTAATAGTACTTGGAAAGAATCATCCGTAGCGAAAAAACTTGTTCAGTGACTGGCCGATTTGGACGGAATCCTCCTTGGTATTCACCGACAATTTCCTCCGCCACAGGAGTAATTATTCCCAAGATAATGTACGACAATTACTTTCATGCTGTGCAAAGGAAAGCTATACCGCAATAATTCTCGCACTTCAAGCGATCACCCTTCCTTTTGAATATCAAGATCTTGAGAAGTTCAAAATTAGTATGAACAACTTGGCCCAGGGTGGATTTTCGGACACTTGCAACCGAACGATTTCCCAATAATATTCTCTAGAGTTTATTTATGATAGCCCTATCTCAAAACCATATTGCTCTAATCCGAGACATTTTAAGTTTCGTCAAACCAATTAATTTTGACGTATAATTACAATATAATTTTCTCTAGAGTTTACTTATGATAGCCCTATCTCAAAACCATATTGCTGTAATCCGAGACATTTTTAGTTTCGTCAAACCAGGTGAATAATTGATGAGAAGTTCAAAATTTGTATGAACAACGTGGCCCAGGGTGGATTTTCGGACACTTGCAACGGAACGATTTCCCTATAATTTTCTCTAGAGTTTACTTATGATAGCCCTATCTCAAAACCATATTGCTCTAATCCGAGACATTTTTAGTTTCGTCAAACCAGGTGAATAATTGATGAGAAGGTCAAAATTTGTATGAACAACTTGGCCCAGGGTGGATTTTTGGACACTTGCAACGGAACGATTTTCCAATAATTTTCTTTAGAGATTTCTTAATGGAAGTCTTATCTTAAAAGCATTTTGTACATATCTAATAAATTTTAGGGTATGCCGAGTTACTAGTCAGTATTTTATGATTAACTGAAATTCGGTATTTTTCCCATACGTATTCAGATTTTCATATAAGTATTGTATACACATTATTTAATTTTTTCTGGGCTTACTTCAAATTTTATTTTATTCGATAAAGAAATCAAAACCTGGGCTGGGCTAACTTCACATTTGTGTAAGAGGGTTTTTATTTTATAAGTGTTGCCATATGATATTTATTATATTTTCTGGGATAGAATTCTGGGATAACTTCACATGCATGGACTTGAGTTGGATTTAATGAAAGTCTGTTTAAGCAGAAGATACCCATTTAAGGTTGATATTTGTTTGTTTTTATCAGATAAATAATTACTTGAAGTTCTTATTCCGATTAATTCATAGAAGAGCCCAGATTTGAACTTTAAATGTAAGAATCCTCTCTACCATCGATACTTGCAACACTACTAGATTAATTTGTTTTCGAGTTTAATTTTTCGTTATTAAATTAAAAACCGCTTATGTGCATTTTATACATCTTGAGAAAATAATATTTGAAAATTTAACATTATAGCGGAACTATATACCGTTTAAATCGGAGGTACACCTGTTTTGTGGAATAGTAAATTGGTTTGTTATAGTTAAAATTTGCACGTGTGCCACTTAATTTGAAAAAATAAATTATTAGTTTGGATTATAACTGTAATTTCTTTAAAACTGATTTTGAAAAATAACAAATAGTGTTTTTTAGTGTTAAGAATAAAATATACATTTTTCGATGCGCTAATATTAAGTTAGTATTGTAGGATCATATTGATTTTATAAAAGGTTCTTAAACCATTTCGCTTTGCAGAACCTTTTTGATTAACAAAGTGTACATTATGTGAAAATTAACTTAGAAAAGTGTGAAAAGTTTGAATTGTGAATTTAAAACCTTGTTTGTGAACGTGAGAAAACATTGATTATAACACTTATTTGTGAATTATTGTGATTATTGAAAGTGTTGAACCTGAACTATTAAAACGTGTTATAAACGATAGTCCATAAAAATTGTAATCAACATGAAACAAGTCATTCGAAGTAACAAGAAAAACACAGCCGTGTCACTCCCAAATCGTTGGCAAACGTATTGCGCTCACTAAATGAATTTAAAATTAAAATATCATCGTCCGATGTCAATCCGAAAATAATGTCATTTCAACGAATGAACTCTCACATATGACCCCAATTGGTAGTGTGCCAATTTCACCAACCGAAGACCCCATTATAATTGCAACCGACGATAATTATTTTGAACAAGAGGTACTTTATACGAATACAATGCAAAATAATGACCAACTTCAAATTAACAAAGAAACGGATGCGGAGTATCTTTAAATGTTTAACGACAATAATTTTTTGAAAGAAATTGTTGCTGGAATTAGCCCAAATCGTAATATAGAGTGTCTTTCAACCACTGCTGAAAAGGGAAAAATCAATGTGACAGACACTCTCCAAACCAAAACGTAGATTTGAAGTATTCATATTGTGCAAATAGTTCTGATTCCACTGGTGATATATTTGCGAAAAAGACTATTCAAAACTCCAATTTAAAATGTAAAATTCAAAAAAAAACTTAATAATTCTATACTTAAAAACAAAACATTGAGAGGGAGTATGTTTCATAAAACAGATTATAAAGTTAGTTTATCAACTGATATTTGGGCGCAAATTTATTTGCCAACGGAAAAGAAATTTAATTCACACACATATTCTTCGATTGTTTCTGATAAACTGACAGAGCTAAGTGGGTGCCAAATAAATACTAAAGGTTATGATGTAAGCAAAAATCACATTACCATTCAAGGCTATTGTGGCCACAAAAGTCACGGAATGACTTGCAGAAAATACAAACTGATTAATAGTGATTAATTTCTGGTGACTGATTACTGATTAATTTCTGGTGACCAACACTAACTCGGGACATTAACCGAAGTGGTCGTATATCCCTGTGGAATCTGCTACGGAAGAAAATGATCCGTGAACATTTGAATTTTTGTGTTCCGATCATTATGTACTGACTCGTGTATAAATGTAAACGTGTATTATGTTTTATTATATTATTTAATTTTCGTTGTAAACTTAGTTTGACATGTAAAATCAAACAGCTGTAAAAATTATTTCGGGATGAGAATTTAGAGATAATGCAGTTTTTATAAATTTTTATTAAAGTTTTAGCAAGGACACATTTTTGTCGGGCTACTTTTCGGGCTAACTTCACATACATATATTTGGGACATGTTACTGTTTTATTTGGAGGGTTGAATAACATTATTATCATACATTGTGATAAAACCAATTTTTAAATAGAATTTTGTTAGTAAATTGCATTTTGTTGCAATTAGGCTATTTTAATATTTTATGAATTTATAATAAAAGTCACCTTTGTTAGTTAAGCCATTTTTTTATTTTTTACAAAATTCAATGCTTATAGTATTTTAAGACATTTTTAAAAATTCAATGGTACAATAATATCGCTTAAAATACTATTGCGTTCAAATGAAGTATAAATACAATTTGAAAAAATCGCTTAAGTGTCCTTAAGCGAATTAAAATTTATTACACTATGATTTTAATAAAAAATACACTCGTATAAAGAACCGCTTAACTTACTTAAGCGATTTTTTCAAATGCAATAAAATACAAAATCATTTAAGCGATTTTAAATTTATGTCATAACTTTTTTAGTTTTTACTCGAATTTAACCAAAATTTTATGGGTAATACAGGGTGTAACGGACAATATGTTCATGTAATATTCGGAAAAATCGCCTAAATTCACTTAAGCGATTTTCAATTGTTGGTAGGGATTTAATGCCTGAATTTCTCGAATACATACTTTTTGTATTCTACTTTTTATTTAGTTTATTTCTGGTAAATTGTCTGTAAGCCACCTCAATTTAAATAAAGGGTGTAAACAAGTAGCAATCAAAAGTTTATCAAACCTGGTTTGTAAGCATTTTATTAGTTCTGGTATGATGGAACCATAGAACTTCAAACCCGTTTCATTTTAAATTTTTTGCAATCGTGTTCTCAAAGCGTCAGAAGCAACTGTCCGTAATAAGTGGAGTTTTGTCCCTGCAGACTATCTCATGCAATAGCGATTGGTGTCATAACTTTAATGAATTTTTCCAAATATTCAAACTCAATTTATATTCATAAAGAAATGTTTAATTTATCCAGGACTATCAAGTGTTTCTTTATATTTAACCAGTGTCGAATTGCATCAAACATCGAGTTCCATCAGATTTTACAAGAAAAAATTATTTGGAATTTTAAAGCTTCCTTAACTATTTCCACTGATTTTGGTTTGCGTGAAAGGTTCCAGAAGTGTGGAAAAGTAAATAAAGCAAAAAAATGAAAATTTTAAAAGTAGTTGAATAATTTAAATAATTTTGAATGTATGTAAATGAAATATTTTACAAAATAACGAGGAAAAGAGTAATTAAAATAAGAAATACAATTACACTGGAATTAAGTAATTTAAATTACAATTACAAATTACAAACTATAAAAAAAGTAATTTAATTACGTAATTAAATTATATATGTATATATACATATATATATATATATATATATATATATATATATATATATATATATATATATATATATATATATATATATATATATATATATATATATATATATATATATATATATATATATATATATAAATATATATATATATATATATATATATATATATATATATATATATATATATATATATATATATATATATATATATATATAAATATATGTTATGGTTAAAGCCCGAAATCGGCGAATGTCCGAATTTACCAAAATGTGAACCGAAGTGTACCGAAATCTATTAATAGATTCTATATAATCCGTTCCTACGTGTGGCACGCAGTGCGACATGTTTGCTTATCCCGGCTCCTACGTCCCTTGAAATTGAAATTTAAAGCCCCTCGGAGCGACCTCCCGCGTGCCCTTGAGAGTTACCGAAGCCGTTAGTCTTTACAATTCTAGAAAATCATGCTAGGGTCTATTACGAAATCATTCTAGGATCTACTACGAAATCATTTATTAATACAAAAAATGAAAGAGTAAATGTGAATATAGTCTAAATTTGCAGGTAAACGTAGATTGAACATACATTTACCAAAGGGATAGGTAAATTCGGACATTTACCGGTAATTCGGACATGCGCCGCATTTCAGGCTTTAACCGTAACATATATATATATATATATATATATATATATATATATATATATATATATATATATATATATATATATATATATATATATATATATATATATATATATATATATATATATATATATATATATGTTATGATTACTCATACACAACAGAAGTGCTCCAATAAATGTTAATCATCGTCATTAAGTCTTTTTTTATTAAACGGCAATCAAATAACTTTCCATGTTTATGTGTCGTTCGCTACCGGAGATTATATCTTCACTTAAATTAATATAATTTATTTTCATTGAAACGTGACAAGAACCATGAACTTTGTCATATGCTTCGACGTACAACATAAAACTGAATACTATGTAATTGACTAAATTATCAGTTTTCAAGGCTAGTGCATCGCTGTATGCGAACCAAGCCCCTTAAATTTTGTATATTAAAGCGAATAGATTTTTATTGGTCGAATTGATTTAGCCCGAAAATCATTGACGTCAATTACCACTTGTCCGAATTTTCATACGAATGTATCAACACACACACACAAACCGACACCGCACGTACATAAACGGAAAAGCAAAATTAATTTCGTTGGAAACAATTTTCACATGTGCGTCCACTTTGACATTCACCTAATTTAGAGTTTAAACACTTTGTCCTAATTTAAAACAATAAAAATTATTTCGATTCGCGAAAATTAGTGTTAATTTTTTTTTTGGTTGATATTTGGTTGTTGTTGATACTGTGTCTTCTCAATTGGATAATGTATTTCCTACGCGCGAACCGTAGTTAGTATGAACAATACACATTTGAACTTAACAACAACACCATCGTAGTTTGCTTACCTAATAACAATAAACTTAATTTGATCGTCATTTTGGGCGTTCTATATATATGTAGATTGTATCTGTGGTCCACCATACAAACAAAGCTAATCAAAGATACAAATGGTTTTGTTTTTCCGCGGTTACAACAAATACAAAATAAAATAATTTTTTTTTATTCAATACAACGTTTCACACGACTGTCACATGTAACTTTGTCTGGTTTACTAAAACTTGGAGCATAGAAAATGTGAGAAAACACTTGTCTATAAAGGAATCGTTGAACATAAATATAAGCGCGGTCAGTGCAAAATTTATTCGATAATCTCGAAATATGATGGTGAATCAAGATATTCTCATCGTATCGTACCGTCAACGGAATACATAAGATGCTTGTATTTTTGTTTTGTCGCACTTAAATATTTGTTAGTCATATACCGAAACGAAAGAAATCTGATAAATTGTTTGTTTTTCTATAAGCTGTCGACTTCGTGTAGTAAATAATTTATGTGTATGAATCAGAGGAAGAAAATAAATTTTCCAAATTAATGTGTGTGGTGGAAAGCATATACGAGTATACGAAGTGCGGTATAGCATAGTGTGGATATATTTATTGGCAGACTCGTGTGCTGTATTATTTATTGTTTTGAAATTGTGCATAGTCTCCGTACAGTACATTGGAACTCAAGGTAACATGAATGAATCAGATGTTGAACCGAAAGTTGTGTATGATATGCATGTGCTTACATACTGGTTATTTAACTTCTGCTTTTGCTATATACCTATACACTTGTCATATCCAGTGGTTTTTTGTTTTGTACTTCGATTATGTCAACAAAGTTATTTTCGGTCAAATGTGCACAGCAGGCTTTCGAAAAAAATTCTAAAAATAATTCAACAATAACATGACATGAAATATCAATACAATAGCATACCATGACTTGTGATCATTCGCACATCGATGCTTAGCCTAAACGATAGTCTATTAATTACGTCTTCAACCGGAGAAAATAAACGGATACCACACCAGAGGTAGCCACACAAGTGATTGCACTACTTTATGCGAGACAACACTAAAGTGAAGTAGCTCGTCAACTAAATTTGAGCCGATTCTCGGTTCGTCGAGTGTGGTAGACGAAGTCAGTCGGTGGACAGTTAGAGGTGACTTCGAGAGTATTGCACACAGACCAGAAAGCAAGCCGAAAATGATCACAGTCCACCGATAAACATGTTGTGAGTATGCAAGAGATGGACCGATGGACGCGGAGAGTATACAGAAGACAATGAGAGCAATATATACAAATGTTGCATTGAAAACATGCCTCATTTAGCGGTAGATGGTGCAAGTTCTGGGGAGGCATATTATTAGAGGCAAAGACAGATCTTGTATGCATCACCCAAGCCAATAATGGCTGTCGGTCAAGAGGAATAATTTATCAATGGAACATTGAGGAAGTACTCGAGGAGTGTGTCGTACCTTTTACCGGGTTTATTGGTGAACATTTGCTGTTCGTCCAAGATAATGCGAGACAACATATGGCTGGCGTAGTATACGAACGTAGTATATATCATCGAACATTTATAGGACGAGATTAAGAAAGTGTTCGAACCAGAGATGTTACTCCAACGAGTCTCCAGGAGCTGCAATCCTCCAGTAGAGGAATGGGAGGCGATACCTCAAGATTTTGTGAACACTTTGGTGAAATTAGTGCAACATCGAAAATTGTCATTATAGGCCAGGGGAGAGAATACTTCTTATTCATAAAACTGTTTATTTTGTTTTTTGTGTACCTCAGATCTGCATTAACAAAAATAACAATTATTAGATTTTCTTTTTGATATTTTTGAACTTTTGTTGAAAACTGTGTAATGTGCGATTTTTTTGCACCCAAGTGTACAATCGTAAATCAGAGTCAAATTGGTCTAAGCTTATATTTACATGCACGAAATAGGTTCTTATTAGTTACCCTTCACCTAAAACATTTCCAATTCATTCTGAACCACCTGGATTTAATCGAATCAAGCACAAGAGATGTTGATGGACTGGTTGAGCAAAGATCAGCACTACAACTGGAACGATTAAAAAATATTTAAAACACAGCAACCAATTAGATAAGAAAACTTATGCTTATAGAAGCTAGATCGGAGAAATGGTGCCCCTAACAATTATACATTTAAGGAAATATTGAAGATTGGTGATTTTCGTTGCAAGATCGTTGCTGTATTATGTATGAGAAATTTTCGGTGTCGACCCATAAGCTTGTGACGTTTTGTAGTGATCTATCAATAATACTTTCTATCAAACGATCATTAATGGTGTCAGTTATCAGAGATCGAAACTATGGCCTAGCGAAGCAACATTATACAGGTAGATGACAATAACACCACAACTGTCAGTCAATGCGTACATTTTAGCACAAAGTATCTCGTTTTTTAACTTATTACCAGAACAAAACCAAGGAGTGACTAGCCGAAAGCTGCAAAATATTATGGATTCTTTGGGCTCAAAAAATGTCCTTCTTCTATTCCGTAACATCAGCGGATTGATATACTGTCGAGATGTTTTGGCGTGGTATCATAATACTATGTCCGAGTTCATACATATATGCTTAAGTGAAAAGCACAGTTGGCACAACACTAATAAAACAGCAATATCGCTATCTCTAGAACTATATTACATATGCCTCCATTTAGGTGTTAAATGTGCAAACTTTAATCGATAAAGTGATCAACATCAACGAATAGCTTGCACTGGTATTTTTTTTTAAATATCTAATCTGTTTTTGGGGCTCAAAGCACTCCCTACTTGTTCGCGGTTCGCTTATTGACGTCATTGCATAGCTTCATGCCAGCCTATAGTGCTGACATGGAAGATGGGTCGGCCCATGAGTTCTGCACTCCAACAGGGGTTCATAGTTGTGTTCATTTACACCACAGATCGTAATATCATGGTGAAAAATCCCCTTTGCATCCTGCCCCCTATTGGGATTCGACCCCGAGACCTCCCTCTCCATCTACTGCAACTGTATTGGTATTACTTGATTAGCTATGCAAGTACTGTTAGACCTCTCTCTACTTCACATAACTTAAAAGAATATCTTTAGTATGATTTTCAAATTTTGGTGGAATTTCAAGACCTTCACAACGAACAGCATGCTTTCGACTGTGTGCCGGCCAAAATTTGGAAGGATTATACGAAAACGGCTAATATTACAGGGATGGATTGACGGTACTTCAACATGACCTGGCCATATTCAAGTCCCTGGCAAACGTCACTGTACTTCAAGCAGAAATGCATGCGATAACATTCTGTCCAAAGTTTAATCCTTAAATAGCAACAGTTTATATTCTATTGGGCAGCCAGAAAGCTATAGTTTGGGAAAACTCTCGATACAGTTTATAACTTTTTGACCATCAAGTAAGTCGTAAATACTTTAAAATACTACTCAGCAGATTTTGATCAGCGTCTGATGCATCAATTATACGGTTATACGAACTGAAAGAGTCGTAAATATTGTTGTCAGATGTGGGATTATTGACAGTTGATATAACGGTCAAAATTAATGAGCTTAGTCATCTTCAACTAACAACAATAAGAGCAGTAGCAAGAACAACAGAATCAGCTGGTCGTCATACTTACTAACAGCAGAAAGAGCAGAATTGGTTGGCAGAAATCGTTACTAAGCAACAACAATATCAGCAAGAACAACCAAGAAGAGCATCTTGTTACTACTGAGACGCAGAGTACCTAAAGTACTTGAGGAACTGAACAGTTGCAGTTCACGAGGTCATCTTGGTGTCAATAAAATACTGGCTAAAGTTAGACAAACATTTTATTAGGTATATAAGATATCGAATCTGTGAAGCATTGGTGCAATCGCTTTGTCGCATCGCATAGTACAAAACACGATACAGCTTGGAAGGAAAAGACATCTACCTTTAGAGATTAAGAGTTCGAAGTACCTGGAAATCAGCCGAGTGTATTGCTGGTCAAGGCAGAATATGTGATCCAACTTAAGTGAAGGCGATCCACATGTAAAGGAGTCTCATCAAGATGACCAACAAACAACTGGTATAGTTTTACAACTCGAAGAGGTTGAATAGAGAATCACTGAAGAATCAGTTTGACTATAAACTCTGGTCGTTTGAATTTTGATCAGAGTCTGAGACGTCAGTAATCCGGATTCGAATCGAGAAGAGTTGAAACAATATAGTTCTGCATTTATTGGTTTTAAGTGAGATAAGATTAGACCAACACCATATCACCATTGACAGTAACAATTGGTGTTAATTCAATTTGTGTTTCAGCCTGAATTCGTCGAATCGGCAGCGCATACGATGGTCGTTTGGCTTTAATTTCTGCACAAGTTGAATCTTGAAAGCTGTTTTAATCCAAGATCGTTTCGTAAAATCTTCTATAAAGTGGTAGGACACAACTCCAGTTGCTGGACGGAGACGAACGGATTGATTCGGATCTTCTCACGGGAAGCACATCATCATTAAGAGTAAACGTGGTCCGAAAACGATCTATTGTTACTCGGATGAGCCGCTCTGAAGGACGATTATGTATGCGATAAAATGGACGAAGAGCACCTAAGTTTGAAGAACAGAATCATTATTTTGATAAAAAATTTCAACAATTCGCAAGCGTTTTTTTAAGGGCGGACTTTTATATTGTACTAGCTCCTTGTAACTGTCAGAGTTCCTGCTCTCAACGCACGATCCGTCAAGTAGTGGTTTATAGCTGCCTTAAGCTTGTGCATTTTATACTCCAACGGAAACTGAAAACCGGACCACGAATTCCACTTCCTAGATGTTCGATAAATACATTCGCAATTTGCATCTTTAGTTCGAGGTTTCAGCAGCTTCACCGTAAACCTATGTGCTTTTCCCGTTACTCGTCCTGTCTGCTGTTTCGTATTATTCGGATGGCTCGCCGCTGAATTCTATCCAGCAACAGGAGAGCAATGCCATTTGCTCCACCCCTTGTTTTATATATCTTGAGAACCTGATGCGATCTAAAAACTGTCTGCATCTATTGAGAAAACCAAGTTTACCTGAAGCTGATTTGGTCAATGCTATAATGTGTTAATTCCATTTTAAATTGTTGCTAATCTGGACACCAAGCAGACGAATTGAGTCACAACCCACGAGAACGTGGCCTTTTACCACAAAAGGGTATTCGTTGGACTTCTTTTACGCGAGAATGTGCATATTTGTGTTTTTTTCTCCTTAAATTTGACCTGATTTTTAACTCCCCACTCAAATATTGTACTCAAATCGGAATTAATCGAAGTGACAACTTCCAGCCGTTTACCGTTTAACTCTGAAAGAGTAGGCTCGACCTCGAAAGAAATAGAAGAGTGAAATGTTGCGTCATCAGCAGAACTGTGGATAGGGTTCACAGTGCTATCCAACAAGTCATTGATGTATAACAAAAACAAAGTTGGTGACAAACCCGATCCCTGAGGGTCTCCAAATGGAGAGTGTGTCGTTGATGATCTTCCATTTAGCACAACGTGGATCTTTCGGCCTTTGAGAAAGCTATTTATCCACTTGATGATCATCGAATCAAAGCCGTATGCCACAAGTTTACAAATGAGATTCTCATGCCAAACCTTGTCAAAAGCCTTGTATATATCTAAAGCGATTGCAAAGGCTTCTCCATGTTGCTCAAGGGCGAGATTCCATTTGTTTACGACATACATACGTCAAGAAATCGGTTGTGGAGCGGCTTTTGTGGAAGCCACATTTCAGTTCATCTGAAATTATTTTATTAATCTCAAGATAATTCACCAATTGTTGGTTAATGCATTTCTCAAAAACTTTAGCCACGGCTGACACAATTGATATTGCCGATAGTTTGAGGGGTTTGTTTTATCACAGCCACGTTTAAGGATAGGTTACACCATCGCACTTTTCCAGGCGTTCGGGTATTTATCTTGCTTATAAGACAGGAGAAATTTTTTAGTTAATATTGGAGCCAAGTCACTGGCAAACTCCTTCAATATTTGAATAGGAATTCCTAAAGACAATTTCCTCCGAAATATTGACAGGATCCATTTTGGAACCACAATGCGGAATTGACGGAGGCGTAACCCAATCGGGACAACTAAGGTCGAGTTCGAAGTGAAAACGTTCGACAGTTAATCTATCGAGAATGAAATGTCAAACCAAACTAAAGAACAAGCAACTATCTGTTGTTAAATGGGTTGTCAAATAAAGCAGTGTTGCCAACTCAAAGTTGTGGACTTCGAAAAAATACCCTTGAGTTAGCAATATTCGGCATAGTTTGAATCCCATCGAAATTTTAGAAAATCTGAACCAGATCTTGCTCACAAAGATTCAATGTCTTGGTGCTATTTTTATGTCAAGTGATTTACTCACCTATTGGTTGTGATACAAATTCCGAACGATGGTACAACTGAGCCATTAAACTACCACCACTCTCAGAAATGGCGAATGCGTTCTCTAAACCATCAGCATACTAATAATGATTAAATCTTCGGCTACCCATCCAACAATCACCTACACAGTAAAAAAAAAATTGAATTTTAAATGCAATTTTTACATGCTTTTGTTGATACAAATACAAAAATATTGTATAATTACACAATTTACTAAATTTTACATGAAATATAGTTCAATAATCCATTTTTATTGTAAATTTTCATAACAAATTAGAATTGAAATGTTTTGGACATAAAATTACACGCTTTTTGTAGTAATTTAAAGTTCCAATTGAAAATCACATCAAAAAATTGTGAATATATTGGTTTTGAGACGCATTATTAAATAAGGTTTGTTATTTATAATTTCACCTACAAAACAAATGTTCAAATTCCTGTTAGAAAAATAATCTGTTTTATACTAAATGATATTTCATGTAATTTTACCATAAAAATTTAATAATCATAGAATAAGTATTCAATTTTACATAGTATTGCATGTTACAATGCACATTCGTTGAAAAAATTCCGAAATATAACGAAAATGATGCGCTCAAGCACATTCATCATTTCATTACTCATATATTTTTTACGGAATGCAGACATGTTGTATGTCGTTTCTAATTAAAATAAAAATTATAGTATTTTTGTAAATCAATTTTACATTATTAAATAAATTAATAAATTTTATAAGTTAACGTGAAAGTGATTTGAGTTGAACGGGTATGTATATATACTAATAATTATTAAAATTTACTTTAAAAAACGAGTGTTTCCCTACAAATTTAGACACGACGAATACGAATTTAATAAGGAAAAAAAATTAAACAACCCGAGTGTGAATACGATAAGTGAACCAAATTAGATATCGCGGAGTTCTGAATACTTCTTTCCTAAAATCCAAAAAGGTAAATATAGAAATATTCAAATTAAATATTTAGTATTTTAAGTTTATTCTTTTATTTTAGCAAATGCTGCAGGCATTCAAGGGTCGAAGCTGGTACTGGAATTTGATGGAACCGAAGTAGACGACACCGATGTTTTTATATTTTTTGGCGAGAATATTCCTCCGAGCTATCTCAAACTTTGGAGGGTATGCCTTAATTAAAATACAGACTACTCCAGATCTAAAAATCAAATTATAAGGCAAAAATCATAAATTTTATAAAAGAAATAGTATAAATTTAATGTATTTTAAATTTGTTTTGACAAATTGAAAATTGAAATTTGCGTGGCCTTGAATTGCGTGGCCAATCTGAATAATTATAATTTATAATTTTTTATTTATAACTTCATATAATATGCATGTATATTGTATATACATGTACATATAAATTTTTTATTATATTTCTCATGAAAAGAATTTTAAATAAATATATAATTGTTTAACGAAATCTGAAAGTTTGTTTAATTTTACATTTTGGGTTCGTAATTGTCAAAAAAAGGTTTACGTTGACTAGCTTTGGTATGAAAATTTACAGATTTAGCAATGCAATTTTACAAGCGAGTTATTCATTTTCACATTTATGAAGGATAATAATGTCGACCATTCTATGGAAATTTACATACTATACTATGCAATTTTAAACTAAATTTAAATTTATATGAAAATTTACGAATTTAGGAATGTAATTTTACAAGTGAATTACTTATATTCACATTTCTTAAGCATAATTGCTGAATCATAGTGCGAACATTTACAGACTAAACAATGCAATTTTAGATGAAATAATGATTTTTAAATTTTTTGTTAAGTTATATTACGGACATTTCCTGTTATTAATCATTTAAACATGTAATGTAGTATACGTGTTAAAACAATTAGTTTTAATTGTAAATGGTAATTTTAAAAACCCATTTAAAATTACATGAAAAGACTAGGCAAATTTGCCCACTGTTAAAAGCGTGTAAAATTCAATGGAAATTTTTTACTGTGTATGAACAGAGTTGTAGTTTAGGACCTCTAAATACACAAAACAGTTTGGAATATTGCAACATAAGACAAACCTACATTAATTTTCGAATCGAATTTTGTTCTAATCGTCTCCACTTCACAACAATTAAATAATATTACAAATGACCTAAGAATTTAGATGATAAAAACTAAGAACAACAATTTTTCTTATTTTCTCTTCCGAAAATCATTAATTAAACAAAACTGTATGAATGTACGTATTTGCTGCCTATATGTGCTCGTACATGATGCGTACATCAATATTTGTGTCTCTTACGAGAGTTCAACATGTGATTTTTAAACTGTTTCTTTGCACATTATGACGCACATACCGTCGACATTATTTATAATTTTTTTGTTGGTTTTTAGAACACAAATTCGTTATTTAATATGAAAACTTCTTATTTTGGTCAAGCTAATCAGCTGGTGAATGAGTGTGCACTTCGTGAATTTGTGTATACGCAAACCATTGTATAATGAAAGTTTTAATTGTGTGATGCCAAGACACAAGTCAACAGAATTATCGCGCTAAAGCTTTTATTTTGTGTGAAATTATAAGCTAATGACCAGTTTCTGGTGTGCATGCGATAAAGTAAGTGATTCGAGCGGAATTGATCGTGAACGACCAACGATTAGACTATATATTTATTTTATGTATAAACATATGCTTTTGTAGGTTATGTTTTCGTTTTTGAAATTAGTTTTCGATTATCAAATCATCGTCTTATCTTATTTATTTGTTTTCGTGTTGTTTAAATATTTTTCGGGTGTTTCGACTCATATACGCTTGGACCATATTATAATTATTCGTATAATCATCAAAACAATGTAACTACATAATTTAATATTGAAGAATGTTATCTGGAGTATAAATATTTCCTATATAAGATATGGATAAGGGCTGAATGTGAATAGCAGCGTACTCCATTTATGTCAGTTGCCGAAGACGAATAGTGGTATTCTAGGTGTTTGCTTGTGCTTCGGCCTCAAAATAGATATATAGTTAAAACGATATGACGTATGATCTATTGACCTCATATATCACACTTTGGTGTTCATAGCAACATAGGAAAGGATAACAGAGTGTTCCATTCAGCAACACTAGCTATAATACTGCACTAGCAATTTGATACATTTGAGAACCTGAAATGTAAAAAACGTGACTTTAAAATTAAAAACCGTGTTTTCACTTCTAATAGGCTGGCCTCTCTCACTTTTCTCAAATCGAAAAATTTAGGTCTGAAGTGTGAGTTTTAACAAAATATTTTAAGAGGCTAAGCTCTTAAGAGTACAACAACTCAGCAATGAGCGCAATTCGCATAGTACTTTAAAGGAGTCACTGGGGTGCACCATACCTTAAGATCTTGGTCAACGACCATTCGGAACCAAGATGGATATACCTCTGTGTTAACGTCGATGCGGTACTCGATACAAGGCGTGAACATTTTTTTGACCTACTTAATGTTCTACATTTACATCACAAGCTTCATTGAGGGCCAATCCTATATGAGGCGTTCAGAGCACCTTAAATAAATCGCAAATAATCTCACGCCACAATCAATTAATAAAATTGTATTTCTTGTAATTCACTAGTAGTAAGTTCTTGTAATTCACTAGTACTGTCGCGTCACGACTGAACGTATAGGGTGTTTCAACAGGTGTGCTTCAACTTTTTTCCGATAGGGACGGCGAACGACGCCATATTTTTTATTGTTCTTTTGTCATTTGGAAACTTCATTAGTATACATTTCATCATGGAACGCTACACACGTGAACAGCGATTGCAAATTTTTTATCAAAATAATCGTTCTGTTGCTGCTATTTTAAGAGCATTACGGCCATTTTACAGTCCATTTAACAAGCCAAGCCCGTTCGACAATCGACCGTATAGATATATATATTTATATTATATATTATTATATATATATTATTATATATATTATTTATTATATAATATTATTTATTATTATATATATATTATTTATTATTATATATATATATATATATATATATATTATTATATATATATATATATATAATAATCATAATATATATAATAATATATATATATTATATATATATTATTATATATATTATGATTATTATATATATATATATTTTTTTTTTTTTTTTTTTTTAACGGTTTTTACAGGCCATTGTTGGCCCGTACCGTGTCAACAATCTGGCTCCAACAGTTTCGATCACGAGCCAGCTCTTCATACTGTTGTAAGCAGTTGGAAGATGCCAGATCGCTCTCTACGCCGTGGAGCCATCGTCGCCGACAGCGACCTCTTCGCCTACCGAAAGGCGGTTCTTCCTTCAAAGATCGCTGTATCATTCGTTTCGGATCAGCACGCAGAACGTGACCGAGCCAGCGTATTCGCTGTCCTTTGATTTCATGCACGATATCAGGAATTTGCATTAAATTCCTGATCTCGTGATTGAATAGAACTCGGTATGTGCCATCAACGTCGCGTTTTGGGCCATATATCACACGCATGATTCTTCTCTCGAATGTTAGAAGCCATCTTTCGTACTCATCCGTCAAGGTCCAACTCTCACATCCATACATGACAACGGGTCTGATCATCACTCTGTACAGCTTTAGCTTATCCGTATTTGCAAGATATTTTGATTTCAGCAGTGGACGTAGAGGATACAAAGCCCGATTGCCAGCGGCAAGGCGAACCTTGATATCCTCTCCCACACTATTATCGTGAGTAATGAGAGATCCAAGATACTTAAATCTCATCACTCCTTCAAACGTGTAATTTCCACTACTGAAATCAATTGCGTCTTGGTCTCGAAAACCAAAGTTCAGATATTTGGTTTTGAACTCATTGATTTTGAGACCAACGGAAGCTGAAAACTGTTCCAGTGGATCAAGTATCTCTTTCACTCCGTTGCCAATCACACAGATATCATCTGCATAAGCAAGAAGTTGATTGGATTGTCGGAATAAGATATTGTCCTGAGGTGTTTCACTTTTACGAAGGATGTATTCCAACATGAGATTAAAAAGTATCGGGGACAGCGCATCTCCTTGTCGAACACCAGAAGTAATTGCAAAAATTCTCGATAGCCTGTTCTCAACTTTGACACAGCATTGTGACTGCGTTACTGTCATTTTACACAGATGTACATATTTTTGTGGTATTCCTAAATATTCAAGCGCATACCATAATCTCTCTCGATTGATCGAGTCATAGGCTTGCTTGAAATCTAGGAATACCTGGTGTACATCGCGAGATGTTTCGTAGTACTTGGAAAGAATCATCCGCAGCGAAAAAACTTGATCAGTGACTGACCGATTTGGACGGAATCCTCCTTGGTAGTCACCGACAATTTAATCCGCTAGAGGAGTAATTCTTCCCAAGATTATGTAAGACAGTAACTTATATGCTGTGCAAAGGAGAGCTATACCGCGATAATTCTCGCATTTCATGCGATCACCCTTTTTGAAAATTGGGCATAACGCGGCCACTTTCCATTCGTTAGGCATAACTTCATTTCGCCATACCAATCGAATAAGGTCGAAAAGACAGTTCCACAAAGTTAGCCCTCCGAATATCAAGAACTCTGAATTAATGCAATCAACCCCTGGTGAACGATTTTTCTTTAATCTCTGCATAGTCATTGTGAATTCCTCATAGGATGGATCCTCAATGAATATCTCCGCGATCTGTATTTGAGGGTATTCAAATACAGCTTGTGATACATGTGGAACATTAAGTAGATCAGAAAAATGTTCACGCCATGTATCGAGTACCGCATCGACGTTAACACAGAGGTTTCCATCCTGGTCCCGAATGGCAGTTGACCGAGATCTTAAGGTATGGTGCAATTCGGTGATTCCTTTAAAGAAACCACGCGAGTTGTGCTCATTGCTGAGTTGTTGTACTCTTAAGACCTTGGCCTTCCACCATTCGCGCTTCTTCTGTCTACAAATGCGTTTAGCTGTCCTCCTAGCAAGAACTGCCTTGTTTTTCCTTGCAATTGTAAACCGAGTCTGCGCTTCATTGTGGGCTATATTGCGTTGCTCAACAGCAAGACGACACTCCTCATCAAACCAATCATTTTTGGGCTTAGTTTTCACTATACCGAGAGTGTGCTGGGCAGCATCGACAACCGAGGTTTTCAATACTTCCCAGACACTGTTCACATCATCAGATTGGTAACCTCTTTTATATATATATATATATATATATATATATATATATATATATATATATATATATATATATATATTTATATATATATATATATATATATATATATATATATATATATATATATATATATATATATATATATATATATATATATATATATATATATATATATATATATATATATATATATATATATATATATATAGAATTGTTTTAGTAGCTTCAAAATATTTACACAAATGTATCGATCACGGTCCTGATGGCAGTCAATAGTTATAGTTAATGTTGACTAAGCTCTTCTTCTCCAACTTAGGTATGCAATATATCGTTGAAGGAATGGGTTCAAAAACTTTTAATTTCGTGAGCTCATAAATAGCTCATACTTTTAAGATATTCGCGGAATATGATGCTAGCTCAAGAAGGTGTGTGTTTTAAAATTTTTCAAACGATTCAACGATTCTTATGTGCTTCTATTCATATGGAATTCAGTTCCGTTCCCTTTGAATGATTCCAAGAGCATATAGGTTCTGATATTTTTATTATTAACCTCGTGCGTACTGCCTAGCATTTTAGTTATATAACAATTTTGAGTCTCGCTAAAGAGAGAAGAGTCGATGAAAATTAGTTGGTAATAATTAGGTATCGAAATTAAAACCACGATCATCATATATGGGACGTTCTCTTTTTGCCGATATGGTTCTATAAAATAATTGGAAAAATTGTGTTTATGACAAACCTCTTTTGGCTTAACGGGTTTGTTGTTAATAAGCCAATATTGCTGCATGTATGGAATGAGGCCAATCCGCAAGAAACGTTCCAGACTCCCTAAAATGCATTGTTTGTTGTGGTTTACATGCTGGTTGGTATTATCGGATCGTATCGGAAAATATGGATGAAATTGGTACAGACTAGATGTTTTTTTTTCAATAAAAGTGCGCTACTTGGCATTCGGTGCTTAGTTGATTTGACATTAAGCAGTAAGTGGATTTCGAAAAACTGTTCTGTCAATTGGTCTCCAAGAATGTGTGGGATCACATGAAGAGCCTAGTTTATGCTGATAAACCAAGTAATAATTGACGCTTTGGAGGCTAACGTTGTTTGTCATATTTGTTATATAAGTGATTGTTTTGTGGTAGTGGTTTTAAACCACTTGCAGCACTTCGTCAGACGAAGTAAGGTTACACAAACAGTTATTCTTTTAATACCTCATATATTCACCGTTGTTCATTATATAGCTCATTACTAAAACGAGTGAAAATATTCATTCATAGTATGAAGATTGTTGCTATCTCAGTTATCCGTATATCTACTTAGTTCCCCTGATGATTTTTTTTTCACAGATATCCTCCTGGGCAATCTTGTGTGGTGAAATTAATAGCTTACCTGCTGCAGTTAGACTTTAGAAGTCGATGAGCAGGCATAATACTTGTAGACTTGATTCTCTTCGTCTACCTAATGGCAAGTTTACCTACTTTAAAAAGGAAGTAGCCGATCTACTTCTCACTACCCATTTTCCAAGCTGTAAAACCATTCCAACCGACAATACTGGTGTAGTCACCAACGATTTGGAGGTAATTCCAAATTGGGATCTAGCCTGCAGATTAATTAATTATGAGGTCCTTCGTTGGAGCTTTTTCGCTTTTGAATCCTTCAAATCTGCCGGTCCCGATGGTATATTTCCTGCTGTTTTACAGCATGGATATCCTCCCATTAATGAACATTTATTGCATCTGTTCCAGGGATGTATCGCTTTCAGTTTTGTTCCACAATCTTGGAGCAGGAGTAAAGTAATTTTAATTCCAAAAAACACCCCCAATCGTTTCGGCCTATATGTCTGTCATCAACTTTCCTGAAATCTTTAGAAATGATTGTTGGTAAGCTCATTAGGGACCAACATTTAGTTACCGCTCCACTCAGTAACATGCAACATACTTACAGAATGATCAAATCCTGCGAGACTTCCTTACATGAACTCGTAACTAGGAGTGAGAGATCTTTGAACAACAACGAGTTTCTTGTGGGCACTTTTATGGATATTGCAGGAGCCTTTGATAATAATACATTCGTCTCGATTACCAAACCGCATGTACTAATTTTGGGATTGAACTCCACATCATCAGGTGGATTAAATGTATGCTTGAATCTCGTATAGTGATTTGCGAGGTTGAGGATATTTACACTTCTGTCAAGGCTTCCAGACGATGCCCTCAGGTACTGTCACACCTGTTGTGGCTTCTGGTCATTGACGCACTTCTTGTTATTCTTCGTGAGTCCGGTTTTACCGCTCAAAGCTATGCTGACGATCTGGTTCTGACAGTTTCAGGCAAGCACCTAAATGTCTTATCAGATTTTACTCAACACACACTTCTCATTACTGGATAAGGGTTTACATGTGAACCCGTCAAAAACCGATTTGGTTATTTTTACAAGGCGTAGGAATACTGAAGCTTTTTCTGTACCATCACTTTTCGGATGCAAGGTTAATAACTCAGCCTACGTCAAATACGTCACCTACGTGTTTTTCTGTGCCACTGTGATTTTTTGGCAATGTCATAGAGCTTCTGGTAATTCCTGGAGATTATCCCCCAAAATGCTTTATTTTATCTACAAGTCACTGGTGCTACCAAATACCAATGCTAACTTATTCTTCTGTTGTTTGGTGGCGAGTGGTTAAAGTGAATTCTTCATTTGGGAAACTCAACTATTTGCAAAATATCGCTTGTTGGGCTATAACTGGAATCGTGTCTTCAACTTCGCTCATTCTCTCTCCCTACCACAGTAACACTCCTTCATTTTAGGTACTGCTTGTTTGGCTGGCTTGCGCTTGAGGAATGCTGCGGGCATGGAATGCTTTTGACACTTCTTCAGGTCAGATATCAATTCTTAATAAATTTACACGAGCTATACCAGAAATCGACATGGTTACTGATTGGTTTCCGCCTGTTTTTACTACTTGCTTTGGTTACTTCTATCCATCGTATGACTTGAGAATTTCTAGCAGTTTGGGGTCCTACTGTACTATTCATCAAGCGGAATTAATTGTGGTTACTCAATGCGTGATTTCAGCTTTTAGTCTTGTTGCCATCGACAAAGAGATTATATTTCGTACGGATAGTAAAACTGTCCTTAACTCATCGAACAATCATTTTACTAGCTAACGAAGTTGCAGACAGTTTGGCTAAAACTGGTTCTCGCTTATTTTTCGTAGGCCCTGAACTAGATGCTCCTTTTCGTCTTCACATAGTGAAACCTTTATCCTATCGAATCTTAAACTGACGTGGTAACCACCCCTACTTGCCGTAAGGCAAAATACTTTGTAGGGTGGCTTAACCCGAAGCTGGCCAAAAACGTTTTCTTATTGAAAAAGGACAACTTGTGAATATTGGTTTCTTTACTAACTGGCCATAGCCGTTTCAAAAGTCATCTTTATCGCATGGGACTTGCTAGTGATAGCGTATGCGACGAATGTCTTGAGGATGTTGATAGCAGCCTACACTTCATCAGCAGCTGTCTGGCTTTCGACCGCATTAGATCACTTGTGTTCAACTCCAGGAGTGTTCATTTATATCAACTGTCTTCTCTGCCCTGGTTCAAACTGCTCCAGTTGCAGAACGCACCTGTGCGCTTTGATGAAATCCTAGGTTTGCATCATGAGCTCTTTGTGGCACTGAGAGCGGAACCTTTAAGGGTTCCAGCCTACATTAATAATAATCCTCTGATGTTTAGTGATTCGATTGTAGAAAATATTTCGCTTTCAATATATCACGAAATGGGAATTTTCGAAATGGACAATTTTCAATTTATCTGGTGCGAATCGGTGAGGTCTTGCAAACACTGTACAGTGTGCCGGTATTATGCGATCAGTGAAATAAGTTTTGGTGAACTTTAATCTTCGTGTGTCAGTGTGAGGCTCTTATACTTGAACAATACTGTTAATTACCATTGATGGCGGAGATTTCCGCAAAAATATTCGTCTCATTACGAAATTTTTTGATGATTTACTTTGACTGATCAAACTCTGTACAATGCATACTAGATTGTGATACTGTAGAATAATGTTAATGATGCTGGGGTGCGGTAATCGTGACAGCTAATGATGAATGAGAGTTAAACCTGAATTCCACAGAGTGTCATTGATTGACAGCTAAACTATAGGGCGCCGAATCAACCAGCCGATTAAGATGTTTGTCTTTAGAAATGTATGACATCTTATTTGAGATCTGTAATGTTCGTTTCGCTAGGCCGGTATGATCTGATGACGTCATTGATTCGTTGTGTGATCGAAAAGGTGAAATCCACCTCATGAGTCATATGCGACCGGACTTGATGTATGTTGCATTTCGTTTCTATATATGTTGTGAGGCTATGTTGCAACAGTTCTAGCGAATTACACAATTTGAATCGAAATCGTTTTTCGATTATTTGGTTTTTACTTTACTATTGTGGCGTGACTATTCGTCGTATTTGTGAACGCAACAATACCCTCTTCAACATTATAACTTATTAGAGTAATGACAGATCCAAGATATTTGATTTATGAGTTACCAGTTACCACTGCTGAAATACGAAGATAAGTAGTTCAATAAACTTTTCTTTTTTTTTATATTTTATTACTTTGCAATCTGTTTTGGGGCTCAAGGCACTCCCAACTATTTCGCGGTTCGCTTATTTACGTCCTTCCCTTACGCTTTGCAGCCAAATCGAGGACGTACGGTTATAGGTCCGATTTACTTCACCATCTGCACATTGTACTGACCTATAGTACTGACATGGAAGATCGGTCGGCCCATGGATTCTGCACTCTAATAGGGGGTCATAGTTCATTCACACCACCGATCGTACTCGAATGGTGAAAAATCCGTTTGCATCCTGCCCCTATCGGGAGTCGATACCTCTCGCTCCAACTGCCGCAGCTTTAACCACTGCGCCACCAGGGCGGTAAAAGTTGTGCCCGAGCAATAAACTTTGTATTTTTGCCGAACCACATCATAATAAATTGTTAAAAAGATGTTGTAATAAACCGTCTGTATTACTTGGCCATAAATGAGGCTGTGTGAGACAACGCGAAAAGTGCATATTTATTCGTTTGGTTAGCAAACTAGCACGTGTAATTGAAGTGTATAGATAAAACGACGTACGTCAATCTTAATAATATGGGCCACGATGCATACTGCAGCAAGACATATACATAAATAACTTAATCGCACATCAAGTCTTTACGTCAAAATCAATGTTTTTGTAGTGAGCTATCTGCGGTGGGTTATCGCTGTGAAATTTTAAATTTTTAAATGTGAATGTTATGACGGCATCTCAATAAATTATAAACATGAACCTTTATACTAAGCTCATTAGACTCTACCTTAGATGAACTCGTATTGACGTTTACTGTACAATATTATATAGTCTTGTCGCAACAGATGTCCTTATACATGAACGTATACGTAGATTTCTCAGCATCTAAGACTGTTGTTGTCAAAACATCGAATAAACTTCCACCTCCATTGTTTCGCATATCATTTATACGAGTACAGATAAACACTAGTTTCAAGTTCATATGCAAATTGAATAAATATGTCAAAAATAATAAATTCTAATATGTTACTAACAAGCTCAAATATATGTATGTAAACATTGTGACCGGCACGTTCTAACGAAATAATCGAAATGTATGTTACTCGCGATGCGGTGTATGTCGGTTATAAGGTTGATCGTCTAATTATTATTCATTTCCTAATGATTTCATATTCGATGGAAATCTGTTTCGAAGGTGTAGGTAACAACCATATTGTTATGCTTAAACAGTTCGACATAAACACCTTGTCGCTAAGAGTACGATTGCGTATTACTCGACTCGTATACGAGTCGAATTTGAGTAAATATTTATTTCTTGTCACAATGAATTAAGATTATATATATGTACACACATAATGTCATTAAATTATTTAAATTTTGGCGCCGCACCGTTAAGTGTTCGCTTGGTTGCTAGTTTTGAGTAGAGTAGTGATAATTCGATTAACGATGGAAATGGAAGACGAAATTAAATGACTTTGTACCGAAGTTAGCGGTTCCTAATACAAATATGGTCTTCCCTCCGGTTAGTTCCGTGGAGTTGCTTTTTCTCTGTCCCCGTTCAGGACTGATTTCTGAAAGTTAAAGATAGCTTAAATAAGAAATCTTACTCTTAGGTATATTAAAGGGCAGTTTACTTAAATTATGGAAATTCATTATAAATTTCTTAGTGTGTGACTTATTCCACTTTTTTACTCAACAAGTCACCTTTGCGGAAAATGAAAACGTTAGCTACGATGAATTAAAGAAACGTTTAGAACGAGTAAATGTGCTATATCACGACTTCATAAAAATCGAAAATACCATGCTTGAACAAGCGTCTATTGAAAGTGATCTGGGTACAATAGATGAACAGAATTATTTCATCGTACCAAAACTACAAAATTTACTGCGAAACTACTCGTACAGTCATACAATTAGATCAGTTAATCTATAGAACAGACAATGAACAACACACAAAGTTTGAGCTCCGAAGTTAAGTTACCACGTACTACCATACCACCTTTGTGCATGATAGCCTTACATTATCCGCGGCCCAGAAATTTCAGTACTTGAAGGGTCTTTAAAAGGATAGGCACATGCGCTGGTAAGACACTTCACAATCAATGATACGAACTATATTGAAGCGTTTCAACGGTTGTGTAAAAGCTACGATAGAAAGCTTTTATACATACCGCCCAGGTGGCGCAGTGGTTGAAGATATGGCAGTTGAAGCGGGAGGTACCGGGTTCGAATCCCGATTCGGGGCGAGATGCAAATGGGTTTTTCACCTTCGATCGTTTGAGCGGTGCGATCGGTGTGAAAAATGAACATATATCTGGATACCCTGTCGTGTTTAATATTCATGGGCCGACCCATCTTCCATGTCAGTACTATAGGATGGTACTACGAAAAAACTCGGACCTACAGCCGTACATAAAGTGGAATCACAATGGACCGATCGCCGGTCTAAGTGTGCGATAGCAGCCACAACAACCTAACCTAACCTATTGTTAGTATACGTTTATACAGTCGTATATAGACCAGCCAACGATAAATAGAGCTGCTTCGAGCAACATAGCTCATTTGCACTACACGTGCGGTGAAGTGGTCAGAGAGCTGAAGGCACTAGGACGCTGCCAGTAAGACAGATCGTGGTTTATCATTGAACATCCAGTCGTCCAATCTACATACTGGTGGATATTCTACTAAGGTTTCGGAGACCTAAAATAGTATTCATCGCCGACATAGAAAAAATGTTCTGGCAGATTTGGGTACATCAAGAGGAAACCAAACACCAGAAGATATTATGAAGGCAGCACCCTCTCGAACAATTCAAGTCCTATGATTTACTTACCGTGACATATGGAACGGCGGCTGCGCCATTTCTAGCGTCGTCAACATTTAATCAATTGGCGTCCGATTGCCAAGAAAAATATCCAAGACCTGCAGAAGTGCTAAAGCGTGATTTCTACGTAGACGATTTAATGTCTGGTGCCAATTCTATCACCGAAGCAAAGCAGATCGTCCTACAACTTAATGAACTTCTTAATCAATATAGATTTAAGTTAAGAAAATGGTCATCTAACAGTCCAGAATTACTAAAGATAATTCCGCAAAGAAACCAAGAGTACTCATTTTTGGATTCCGACAATGGAAGAGAAGAAGTATGGTAACTTGGATTGAGGCATTCACCAGCTACAGATACTTTCATTTTCAAGATGCAGACTAAGGAAAGAAAAGTCACAAAACGCTCATTGCTATCAGAGGCATCTCGAGTGTTTGACCCTTTAGAATGGCTAGCACCGGTAACTATTACTTTTAAAATTGTATTCCAAAAGCTTTGGTTATTTCAGACTGGGATGATAAACTACCTCCTAAAATTGAAGAAGAGTTGATGATCATTAGATATAATTTGCACCACATTGAAGAAATTCAAGTTCATAGATGATTATTTTATGGAGAATGATGAAGTAGAGCTACATGGATTTGTTAACGGTTCAGAAAACGCTTATGCAGCTGTAGTTTGTAGTAGAGTCAAAACTGCGGAAGGAACTTAAATAAATACCGTAAGTGCTAAAACTAAGGTATCACCAATTAAAACCGTCAACATCCCGAGGCTAGAGCTTTGTGCAGCAGTTTAAGGAACATTTAAAGGCGAGAAAAAATAAAATATATTTTATGAGGTGATTTAAAAGTAGTTCTTGATTGATATCATCTTGTCCAAGAAAATAGAAAACGTTTGTTGCCAAACAGGGTATCCAAGATCCTGCAACATACCACTCGGAATGACTGGAGATGAATACCGTCTAGTAGCAATCCAACAGATTTAATACTATGTAGGCTGGACAAAATGCAATCAACCGAAAACTCAGCCGAGGCAAATAATTAATTCGAACAATTAACACCACAAGTTTTTGTAATTCGCTACCACAGTTGCGACACTATTAAACCTTTCATTTATGAACCGCACAGGTATACACACATCTAGTCCGGTAGAATATGCCTGATGAGATGGATATGTGGCGTTCACAAATACGACGAATAGTCACGCCACAATAGTGAAGTATAAACAAAAATAATTGAAAAAAAGATTTCGAGTCAAATTCTGTAAATTCGCTAGAAATGTTGCAACATAGCCTCACAATATATATAGAAACGAAATGCAACATACATCAAGTCCGGTTGCATATGCCTGATGAGATGGATTTGATCTTTTCGATCACACAACGAGTCAATGACGTCATCAGATCGAAACCGGCCTAGCGAAACGAATATTACAGACACATACAAGATACAAGATGCCATACATTTCAAGACAAACGTCTTCTTCGGCTGGTTGATCCAGCGCCCTAGCTGTCAATCAATGCCACTCTGTGGAGTTCAAAGTTTAACTACCGCCATTCATCATTAGCTGTCACGATTACAGCTCCCTACATCATTATCACACTTCAACAGATATGATCTTTTCGATCACACACAGGCTTTCAATGAAGTCATCATCAGGTCGAAACTGACCTAGTTTATTGCAACAATAACTTAAACATGCACAACCTAAATTACAATTCAGAGTGTCTAACAATAACTGTTGGTTTTGAATTCTGAGGTCTGATATGTAAATAGTTCGTAATATGGAACAAAACAATTTTCATGTTTACGAAGTGCGGAGTCCAGTTGGTTCCAATATTATAACAACTGTGATTTTGATAATTTGTGTTGTGTGAGCTGCAGTGCAGTGTCAAGGTGGGATTGTTAAATTTCCTATGGTTCCGCAACATTCGAGGTTCAATCTGTGGGTAACCGGAAGATAATATGATCTGTGACATGAATCAAGGCAGTCAGTAGGTTGCATCATATTGTTAGATTCAATATAATCGGAACTGGGAAAGGAGGTAGAGGATATTCCAGTCAATGTTGAACCATAACTTTACCCAAACACTAACTCAAACTCATAATCCGAACTCATACCCGAAACTTTGCTTGCTACCCGAATATCAGAGATTGGTAAGTGGACCCAGCGTACGCTTAAAAAATCTGTCAGATTTGATGGCCTGCCACCCGAATAAAAGAGTAGACTGGTGTTCGTTCATCCCCAAGAAACTTGTCTTCAAAATCAACATTTGCAGAAACTATCACATGTGCAACAAACCAACTGTAAACAACACCATCAAATCAGCAGTCAACACTCGTCGGTCACAAGCCAGCAGAAAATTGCCGACCAACTTGTTTCTGGGATGGAAATAATAAGATCAGATGTTGTGTTTGTGACAGGCGTTAAATGATTAAGGATCAGTTGTGAAGAGCAAAAAATGATTTTCACCATCCAATTCTCAGTAACCCTCATTATCGTTTCAGATCGGCTATAGGTTTGTATCAGGAATGGGATTTCGAGCAGGAAGTTATCTATCAGAAACTTTTGGTTGCGGATACTGTGGATCAGGTCATTCTGGGGATGGACTCATGAAAAAATATGGGTTCATATTGGATGTGAGACGGGCAACGTTGAACTAGGATAGTATCGAGCTGCCTGTGCAATTTAACAACAAGAAGTAGTCGTAGGGAGCATTAAACTGGATTATCGAACGATGGATAACGACCGGAATTCTAATATGGGCTCTAAATGTATCAGATATGACCGAATAATCATAATTCACTATAGTAGAAGCGAGCAAACAAATCCGTGTGTAAAGAGAAATGATAAATGACAGTGGAAAATAGAGAGATTGTCTAATAAAGATTGACCAAACATGTTTAAACATCGAGTCGACACTGGAACATTTATATTAATTCGACAAGTGCCAAGAATATTGAAGCAAAAGAAGTGGATGGTAACTGATATGCAGACGTACGAAGAAATTGAGCAATCGACGGATTCATTGAGTTCACCAGCCGCCGTAACTGGCTCGTTGATGGCGCTATCTGGATATCCAATTTTCACACAGTTTTAACTGTGTTCTTTGTGTTCAAACGTCTCTGATTGATCGGTCTAGAAAAGTGACCTAAAACTTCCCCCAAATAAAATAATCTAATGAAGTAAGAATTAACAGGATACCATTACGTTACATTAGCCATTACGTGATATATGTTTTTCATCAAACGTTTCTTTGAGCAGATTAATTATTGTATCCCGCACTGTGTGGCCTGTAGCATCGTCCTGATGGGACCACATATCACCAATGATTTATGCAATCACCACTCACTATATGCAAGCGTTGCTCTGGTGTGAGTCTATTATGAAATAGGAAATGAAACTGATGACGAAGCCAGTGTCAGCTATCAAATGGGTTGTCGATAAGAAAGTGTAGTCTGTAGTCTGTTCGACTCAACTTCCAATTCTATGATTATGAAGATCTTATACATGTTAACTTGTATTTCTAAACAGAACAACACTAATTTTACATTGAACTATATATTGATCAATCATCATAATTGATTAGGTTTCACTTAAGGTGCTTTCACTGACTTCAAGGCTTAATCGTCTATTAATGTACTCTGGAAATGATTTCCATTAATTGTGTTGCAACAGTTTCTATGACCATAGCGATGACGGGTTTATCCAGTTACACAGGAACACACAGTGTAAACTACCCAAAAAAGTCCTGACAAAACAAGATTCTTATATACTATGATTGATGTCTGATCATGCTGTTTTATCCAGGCTTCTCATTTCCAAATTCACTTCGTTTACCAAAAAGATCGCACGCTCTGTAGAGGTAACGACTATTCGATAACCTTTTTGGCAATCTGTCTGATGTAAGCGAATAATTGATTTTGATCGCTCGGTCTAACCGTCAGACCGTTCATTTAGCTATACATGGCCCACCGTTCATATCTAAATACTATAGACGAAATGATATTGTTTGTGCGGTTATTTAAGGCTCGCCTCTATGAGACGATATTGTTGATTTGATATTTTTAAAATTTTTCATTTTATTACCGGCACGTTACTTAGTTAGTAACTAGTAGCACATGTGTTGTTTCGTTGGTGGTGTGTCTGTGGGCAAAATTAGAATACTTGCCAATTTATGAATTTGTACGAAGAAACGTAATCGATCGTGGTACTATACGTAACAATCCAAGTGTGTTGTTACCATACAATAAAATATGTGTTTTTGTTTGTATGAAACACATGTCGTATGTCAACAGCCACGGTCCTCAAGGTTGTAATAATGTTGTTGACTGATAATAGTTGGCAGTTGGTTTGTAAATAGATAAATCGTGTGTAAATTAAATAGTATGTCGACGCCTGAAATAGTGAAATAATAAATACTTTACTTAGCTAACATTTAGGCGAATTTGATTCATATTTGAGTTACTCGTGATATGCAATTGTTTACATAGTTTGCTCATTTTAGTGGCTCAATTTTGATAAGTTTTGAATTGGATACTGATTTAATAAATACTAAAGGGTGTGTGGGAAAAAAATATTGATCCGTGTAATTAAAAATCATCTAGTTGAAAACGAACTAGTAGGCATCATGGCAGAAATTTCGTTAGAGTGTAAAGCTCTAGCTTAACATTGTTTTATAAGCCCGTAACCGGCCTGATCAAGCTAATCGCCCTCCACCTAAATTTTCCTATTTCTATTTTTAGTTTTATTTTCTGTTAATTTATCGAATTCTGTATTTATTTAATTTTTTTGAAAACTTCAATTTTTATAAAAAAAACAATATTTATTGTTATCGCTATTCACTAACTATATAACTTGGCAATGTCATCACTAAAATGGCATAGGATGAGAAAATTTAGCTCATTCCGAAACTATGTTTAAGCCAAGTTGCAAACCATGGTTAGCAGTGACACATTACAACGAAATCATGGTTAACTCGAAACTGTAGTTAAGAAACCAGATATGTTTCTATAGTATTAGCCTTGTAGGTTTGGGCAACTATGTTTCATTAATATTTCGAACGAAACATAAGACCCGCAGAATACCACCACAATATCCATGGTCAGTAACTGATCAAGATTTTTCTTTAAACTATGGAACATCTCGCGAGGTACACCGCGTGTTCTTAGATTTCAAGTCAATGACTCGATCAATCAAGAAAGGCTATGTCATTCTTCGTAAAAGTGAAACACCTCAAGACAATATCTTATTCGGACAATCAAATCATCTATTTGCATATGCAGATGATATCTGTGATTGGATTAAATAACAACGGAGTGAAAGAGATACTTGATCCACTCAGTCGTCAGTTTCCTTTGGTCTAAAAATCAACGAGTTCAAAATCAAATGTCTAACCTCTGTTTTTCGAGACCAAGACGCAATTGATTTCAGTAGTGACGACACGTTTGAAGGAGTGATGAGATTCAAGTATCTTGAATCTTTCATTACTCATCATAATAGTATGAGGGAGGACATTAAGGTTCACCTTGTCTCATTTCTACGTTCACTTCTGAAATCAATATATCTTAGTAAGCGAAATTGTACCGAGTATATTGATCAGACCCGTTGTCATGTATCGATGTGAGTGTTAGACCTTAACGGATGACTTCGAAAGATGGCTTCTAACATTTGAAAAAAGCAGATACTTCAAAAATAATGGAAAGATTTGAAGGTAAATCTTTTCCCAATTCGTCTTCCTGACTACTACTGACGATTTTTAGCTGAATTAAAAGCAATAATGTATGCCGTAGCTAACATATAGTATCACCAAGAGTTATTAACAGTTTTACCGACAAACAGTCTGCAATTAAACTATCTTATGTCAATGCTTATCCTAAGTTTATCTGATTTATGAATGAGTTGGAAGGTCAGTTTACCATGATGAACCGGAGAATTAGGTAGACTGAGGAAGCAGGCAAGAAAACTTCTCAACAAAGCTATGAAAAATGATATAACAGAAGATTGGGACTTGTAGAAATCTTCACAAAGAGAGTACAACACATGGATCCGAAGTGCGAAAACGTCGAAATGGAGATCTTTCTGCGAGGAAGTGGCTAACCTTATGGTGACCGCTAAGCTCAAGAAAGTTCTCTGGTGGCAAAGGTGGGAAAAAAAGATGGAATCCCTTGGAGCATTGACTCTTTCTCGAAATTTAAAACACTAGGTTCAGACATGACATTTCCGAGTTTCCTATAGAAAAGACTGGAAATCATCCACCACATTACACATGTCTTTAGAACCAGTTAAATAGTCAGAGTAGTGTTCATCCCAAAGAATGGAGGGGCTAATTTTGAAAAGTTATAAGCTTGCTGTTTATGAACGAATGATTGATAAGTGCTTTTGGGATAATACAATATTAGAAACTGTCATACTTGCCAAAAAATACACATACTCGAATGGTATATCGCTGGATAACAATGAATTTGGCTTGGGAGTGTTTCACCGAAGGAACGTTTGATAATGCTTCCTTTAGTGTGATCTGTATACACATCTGTATACAAAAGGCATCGAGACCACACTTGTTTTGTAGTTTATTGCTTAGGTCAATGAAATTACTGCCGACTTAGGTAGTGATAAGACGACAGTGATAACCTGACTTGGATGTTCAAGAAATGGAATTCTGTCTCGACTCCTACATGTGGTGTCTTGTGGTCAACTCACTCATAGTCCAACTAGGAAAACTGAGTTGATGCTGTTTGCAAGAGGCAGAGCTCTGGGAAAAGTTAACTCTTGCAAAACTTGGAGCACATATTATCCCACTCTCTTCTGAAGTTAACTATCTGCGAATCTGGTTAGTATAAGTCTGGTAGTAATCTGGCTGTTGCCAGATTACGGAGAGACTACTAAATTTTAAGGTAAAACTAACTATCCTCCTTGGTAGGTACGCTACTGACTTTCAGGCGGAAATTGCTGCAATTTTCAGAGCAAGAATTTCAAAAATCGTCATATCTGCAACCTTTATAGCAGCCAGGCTGCTCTAATGGTGATCCCATACTGTTTCATCGAAACATGTTTTATGGATGGTAATTGCCTTACATCGAGTAAATGAAGCTGAATCAAGTAAGATTTAACTGGATGTCCAGTCACTTGTATACCAAAGGAAACGAACTGGCTGATAAATTGGCGATTCTCTTGTCACCTATCGAAAATCTTCCTTAGAACAATTAATCAGCAAAGATCATAATGTTTGAATTATGATAGATGCACTTTGAGGATTTTTCTGGGTATTTTTACGGGAGATTAGATTACAAAGAGATTTTAAGGGCAGCATTTTAATTGTTGGCCCTTTTATCAAGAGTTTTCTTGATAAACCTTATGCTTTAATATTATTGAATTCGGTTTTAATATATTTCAGAGTGCGCATTATATCCTTATAATCATTTTGACTAGGTACGTTAGAAACGGAGTGATTTACTGTCAATCCGAACGGTCGTGTTTTTTATGGCTGTGTAATGGTTTATTGTTTAATTATGGTAGCAACCTTTAGGCTCAAGTGGCTTGCCATTTGCAAGTCTGGTGCAAGCCAAAAAATTGTTGTTAGACTCAACTTAAAGTAATTTAAGGATGTAGTGTCTTCTAAGAAGCATCAAATGGTCTTGGTGGCCTATTTTTACTACTCATGGTTGCTTTAGAGTTCAGAGTGTTTGTCTACCGCGGGTACTGTCTTGAAGAGAATGAAGACTATATCCACTCAGTTTGCAGCTTTTGATCAAGTTCCATTCTCTGGGTTCAACTATAAGTTAATTGGCGTTAGTCAGTTTTTTATCTAAACTTTGTAAGATTCTGATTTGTAGAATTGACGACAGATAATAATTTTATTATCATAATGTAAGTACTAATACGTTTTTGGGTTTGAATATCGATTTTGTTTTGTTCATATCTTTGGTGGGTAATGCGTTGATCGTTTTGTCAGATGGCTGTTTAAATTTTATAAAAAGCTCAATCCGAGTTTACTACCATTGTAGAGTTCATTGAACTTTTGTAAATATAAATTATAATGGAACACTAAACTTGGCTTGAGTTAAGTATAAACAACTTCAAGTGAGTGGGAGGAAAAAGAAAACGAGTGAACGTCCGGCATGTCGAGGAAAGAAATCTATAAAAGGAGATATCCACACGAGACGAGAGGAGACTGGTCTGATATTTTGGATGGAGATAAGTGGATAGAGTTTGTGATTAAAGATATATATATATATTTTTTTGATGAACGTGGAAATTTACTTTCATTCTTATGAAAATAAACATACACGACCGATAAGGGTTATGGTTAGAAATTTGCACCAATCATGCGACCCAGAAGATATTAAGAGAGAGTTGAGTGAAAGAGGTTTTAAAATCCTTGATGTCGTCAACAAAATTAAAAAGACTAAGCAAGGGGATGAAGAACTAAGAATTCCACTTCCGTTATTTATGCTGACCTTCGATAACAAAGAAGATATTCAAAAAATTTATGAAATAAAACATATGTGCCATATGGGTGTAAAAATTGAAGCGGTTAGAAGTAACCGTACAATTCCGCAATGTAAACGTTGTCAGCGATATGGCCATACTCAAAAGTTCTGCCAACACGAACCTAGATGTGTTAAATGTGCTGAGAAACATTTAACTATTTCTTGTGAGAAACCCAAGAATACTGCAGCAAAGTGTTCAAACTGTGCACAAGCCCATCCTGCAAATTACCGAGGATGCCTGGTAGCGAGAGAACTTCAAAAAAGAAGAAATAATCTAAGTAAACCAACGAATTTACAAAAAAGTCAACCATCAGAATCGTTTAGTCATCATGTAAGAGGTGGTTTATCATATGCGCAAGAAGCTGAGACAGGAAAGGTCAGTTCCGGACCAAATTTGAACCCTACCCATTCGAATACTATGATGGAAATGATGCAAAATGTTATGAATGCCATAAACAACCTTTCTGAAAGGCTACAAAGATTGGAGCAGAGAAATTCTGCTTTATTATACTAATCAACTCTCTCAAAATGATATACCAAGAAAACCTGAGAATTGCTACTTGGAATGCTAACGGTATTAAAAATAAAAAGCATGAACTAGAAGCGTTTTTAAAAATGCAAAATATCGATGTGTGTCTGATATCTGAGACCCACTCCACCAGGCAATCTTACCTTAAAATTCACGGTTACCAACTTTATGAAACAATTCATCCGGATAACCAAGCAAGAGGTGGAACTGCTGTTATAATAAAAAACTATATTAAACACCGTGAATGCCAGCATTATCAATTACCCGAAACCCAGCTTACCATAGTAGAAATTACATCTACCAAGCAACGCCTTCAGATAGGATCAGTGTATTGTCCACCTAGATATAACCTGAAGAAACCGAACTATTTGAATATCCTACAACAGTTCGATGGTAGATTTATACTAGGGGGTGATTTTAATGCAAAGCATGTTGATTTTGGCTCTAGGCTTACAACAACCAAAGGTAACGAACTTAAAAATGCAATAGTAGAAATGGGATGTAACGTCCATTCCACTGGCAAGCCAACATATTGGCCCACGGATGCAGGTAAAACTCCTGATCTACTGGATTTCTTTATATCAAAACAAGTTTCATCAAATTTTATTGAAGTAGAGGATAATTCAGATATGGACTCTGATCACTCTGCAGTGATACTTTCCTTAAGCGACAAGATAATTAGAAAGGAAACGAGACCAACTCTTGCCAATAAAACAACTGATTGGGCGAGCTTCAGATCTGAAGTAGAAAACAAGATTAACTTACAAACACGACTAAAAACTATTCAGGATCTAGAAGAAGAGGTAGAAAATTTCACCGATATCATTCAGATTACCGCTTGGAATAATACTAATGGAACAGTATCCAAAACCATTGGTAAAAGTTACCCAAGAGAAATTCGGAATCTTTACTTAGAAAAAAGAAAAGCTAGGAGAAAATGGCAACAAACAAAGAGTCCATCTGATAAGACGATTCTAAATAATAAATCACAACAGCTTAAGCGAGAAATTCAGAAGCTAAATGAAAAATCGTTTTCTTTGTATCTGGGAAAATTGACCGCTGATGAAGATACGAACTACTCACTATGGAAGGCAACTAAAAGTATAAAAACCCCAATTACGCAAATCCCTCCTATTAAGAGAAATGATGGCTCGTGGGCTAGAGATAACAAAGCAAAAGCTGAAGAATTTGCTAACCATTTGGCTGATATTTTCAAACCGAATGAGATTGAATCGGATATTATAATCGAAAATGAAAGCAGCAATTATGAGGGTGGAATTCCTCTAACAACCCAAAAAGAAGTTACCAGTGAAATACAATTCAATCTGAAGTCAGCAAAGGCACCTGGATATGACCTTATAACGGGAGAAATTTTAAAGCAACTACCAAAGAAAGCTATCGCTAAACTAACTTACTTGTTTAATGCTATTATTAGTTTAAGACATGTTCCTTCGGCCTGGAAAGTTGCGGAAGTTATTATGTTACCGAAACCAGGTAAACCCCCTAATGAAGCTAAATCGTATCGTCCGATATCACTGCTCCCTATCATTTCAAAGCTAACGGAGAGACTACTCTTGAAGAGAATGAAGCCAATAATAGAAAGTAGAGACCTAATACCGGGTCACCAATTTGGGTTTAGATGCAAACATTCTACAATTGATCAGGTTCACAGAATAACAGACATTATAGAAAAGGCGTTAGAAGAAAAACAAATTTGTTCGACCTTATTTCTGGATGTGGCAGCAGCTTTCGATAAGGTATGGCACGAGGGTTTAATACATAAACTTAATGCTATGCTTCCGGGGCCATATATTGATCTTTTGAGATCATATTTATCTGAAAGGCTTTTTAGAGTAAGACAAGAAGATGAGTATTCTGAACTGAGAGAGATAAGGGCAGGTGTTCCACAAGGCAGCGTTCTAGGTCCAGTCCTTTACCTACTATATACAAGTGATATACCACAGCCCGACCACGTAAGCATAGCAACGTTTGCTGACGACACCGCGATACTATCAACAGAGCAAACTGTGGAAGAAGCGGCGAATAAACTTCAATGTGCAAGTGATGAAATTCGCCAGTGGACCAAGCGATGGAAAATCAAACTTAATGAAATAAAATCTGCCCATGTCAACTTTACGAATAAATCATTGGTTAATCCGCCGACAATCAGCTTAAACGATGTGATGGTGCCGAACGTGAACTCTGCTAAATACTTGGGTATGACTCTGGATGTTAAACTTAAATGGAAAGATCATGTGAAGAAGAAAAGAAAAGAGCCTGATCTTAAATATAGACAATTGTACTGGCTAATTGGGCGAAGGTCAAAATTAAGCATATGCAACAAAATACTGATTTACAATCAGGTTCTTAAGCCGATTTGGCTATATGGCATTCAGCTTTGGGGCTGTACTAAAAATACTAACATTAAACTTATACAAAACTTCCAGAATAAGGTACTTCGGAGTATAGTCAATGCACCCTGGTACATTCGTAATAGTGATTTGCATCGTGATTTGGAGATTCCAGATATAAAACTCGAAATAAAACGATTTGCATCGAAGCATGAATCGAGACTAATGGAACATGTCAATGCGGAAGCCTCTCGGCTACTGGATAATGAACATTTGGTTAGGAGACTTAAAAGAACCAAACCCTTCGAGCTCGTTAGTATGTGAGCAGCTACCTACCAACGAACAGGCACTGTGCATCGCTGGATCTACAGTGACCACATTATATTTTAGTTTGTAAGAATTCAGATGTAAATTGATGGTTAGTCTGTAAAGACTAGTTTCAATAATATAATAATAAAAAAAAAAAAAAAAAAACATATATATATATTTTTTTGATGAACGTGGAAATTTACAAAATTATAAGTTTCTTTTTTGACAAATAAGAATACGAGTTGTGGAAAATTTGAGTCAGGTGGTATACCTAGAGGTATATTATACTGCCTGTCGAAAAGAAAATTTACGGGTGGACACGGATAAAAACGCGCATGCTATAATTGCCTGGCCAGAGGTGGACCATAGCAGTGGATAAAGTTTCCAGTGAATAAAATTTTCGGTGGATAAAGTTTCCGGTCTGTTATATCCATTTTACGCTCTCGGATGGGTTTAGTGACTGCCGATACCATTGGAGTACATGGCTGATGAGGTGATACTTTGATGCTTCTTAAGGTGTATGGGGTAAGTTGTTTTTGGTTATTTCTTAAGATTAAGTTTAGTGTGTATTGGTGTTAATTTTTTTTGACAATTTTGTTGCTTTGAGAACTCACGCTGGAGTGGACTGCGGGTTGAGTTAAGTCGGGAAAGCGTGCATACGCGGATATCTGGCGCCCAATAAATCTACAACACCCATATATATTTATAAAATCAAAATATGTATTTCTGGAATTCATAAGTTAATTTTGTTTATTTTTTTTATTGTTAATTTTTGTTAATAAAGTTTGTGTTAATAAAGTTTGTCATATTTTGAATGGTTTTAAGAGCCGTGTGATCAATTTTTCTTTAATTTTTGCACGCTACAACTTGTACAGTTTATCACTGCCACAGTGCACATTTGCGAATTGGAATAGAATCCTCGATTAGCATCATAGTCCGGTTATGGGATTAAGTACGGAAACTTTTTGGATTTCAGCCAATTTTATAAAGCTACTATATAATATAATTAAAGGATTACTTAAGTGACTCGCTTAAGTGATAAGATTCCTTCGACGCTTATGGCCAAAGTTATTGACATTATAAAAACTAAAGCCTATAAGTTCAAACTTAAAATTTCGAAGATCTATTAGTTTGATGATTGATAGAACTGAAGGACCAAGCGCTTAGTGAGATCAACGGATAAGGCCGAGCCTATTCTTCTTTCGTTTACATAAAACGATAGGTAAGGATAGGAGAGTATATTAGTTAGGAAAGAACGACACGGTTACAGGCACCTGGCAAATCGTTACTTAACTACTGTAACCCTATGTTACCCTATGTCTATCCACAATGTTATTCTAAATATAGAAAATAATGACATATTACCTGTCATTCATAGATGTTACTATCAAGAATGAAGATACTGTCGTTTCTGAGCAATCTTCATTCTATTTTATTCAACATAACTGAACACATTCATATTCAGCATACCCGACGTTTAAGATATGGAAAACTTCACAATTATTCATTAATTGTAATGTTGCCAACGACATGAAGTGTTCTAAGCGGTCACTTATCTAAGTACTAATTTCGCCTAATGTTGCTTGACTTGGGTGATCGGATGAGAACGGTATAGCCGTTGCCTAATAATTTCGAAGGCCTAATAGTTTGGGAGAAAAATCGACAGTCTGTTTTGGGGAAGAAATACTCCCAACTTCATTGGGGAAGCGTGGCTATAGTAGGTTAAGCAATTTTGAGTATTTCTCTATATAAAGCTTGCATTAGTAACATTGGTCTTACTTAACTAGCATTCTTCTTATTCATCTTCCTACATGTAATATTAATAAAATCATTAATTCAGTTCAAGTTCATTAAAACACACTTATTCACAAACGTATATGCATATGTGTGTCATTCACGTAAACTTTAAAATAAAAATTTATTTATAAATTGAAATAGAATAAATTTTAAATTAAAATTAAGAAAAAACAAAAGAAAATGATTTTCTTATGTGCTAGAGACATAAATTATTGGCGTATTGTTACACAATACGGAGTAGGTATACACATACGGAGTAGGTACGAGGGCAGAGTGAGAAGTCTGGTAAAATTGCGACAGTGGGTGCCACAATCGCAAATAGCACAGAAGTCATGTGTCAATACCATCTGCCACTAGACCAAATTAAAATTTTCGGACAGATCTGTCATTTAGTTAACTTTTGGAAACTATTGAAAACCGACAACGCCTAAATGACGTCAATGGTTGACAGAATCCATGATTAGATGATTCAAGACCAAGAGTGAAAGTACACGAGATAGCTAAGATAGTAGGCATATCAGATAAATGAGTGCAATATATTAGACAAACATTTGAATGTGAAAAAAAACTTACCGCGCGTTGGGTGTGGTGTTTGGATGCACACGTGCGGCAACTTCAGAGGCAGGTTTGCTTATATTCAAGCGAAATGAAAAATAGTTTTTGTGTTGTTTTTTAACTGTGGATGAAACATGGATCCATCACTAAACACCGTTGACCAAAGAACAGTCTAAACAGGGGATTTTAGTTTGGTGAATCTGCACCGAACAATCTGCTAAGGGGGTTGCCACGAAGGACATGGTAGCAGACGAGTCAACGGCGAGTATTAGTGCAACTTAATGGATCGTTTCAATGACGTTTTGATAAAAAACGATCGCATTTGGCGATGAAAAAAGTTCTCTTCTAATAAGAGTGCTCATATGTACGTGTGTAGTTGCCACAACCAGAATCCATGAATTTCGCTTAGAATTGCATCAATATCCGCCAATTTTCCAGAACTAGTCTACTACGACTATTTCCTAATTCCGAACTTGAAGAAATGGTTTGGCGGAGAAAACGTATTATTCGGAAAGGATCGAAAATTGGAAAAGCGTTGGACCAAGTGTATCGAGCTTAAAGGCAACTACTTTGAAAAATAAACTTTTTGGCCAAAAATATGATTCCTTGTTTCATTTTACCAGACTTCTCAATCCGCCCTTGTATAAACGAGTATGTATATATGTACACAAAACGACATCGTACATTGTGTCAAGAGCAAAGATACGAAACAGCTCAGCATTATTCGTTATTTAATTAATGACACTGGCAACATAATTCGATACATGCATTTTGTGTGAGCAACAATTTTATTTTATGCATTTTACAGCATAATGTAATATGATGTTATGATACAAATGTGTGTGTATATAGTTTACTCACCCACAATGCACATGAAGAAACGATACACCGTGTCCCTAACTATAGGGTTGAGAATGTGTTTAATTTTTGTGCTTAGTGTATTTGATTTGAATGAATATGTACTGTCTCGAATATGTCTGGTTTGGCATTCACCACCAGGTTGAATTGAAAAAGTCACACGAAATTAAGCAAACACCGTGTCCATTGTTGGGTTATCGTTGGTAAAAATGTGTTTTGTTTGAATGTGACGAATCTTTTTCAAGTGGTTCTAATAATTATTTGGTTTATTGAGAGATTGTTGAATGTTGTAACATTTGGCTGTTACAGTTTTGAAAATTAGGCATTCGTAAAAATATTCCAACCATAAATTAAGTACTTTTGTCGGGTACTGTAAAAAAATAGCATTTCAACTGCA
Source organism: Tipula lateralis (assembly GCA_963932295.1). NCBI lineage: Eukaryota > Metazoa > Arthropoda > Insecta > Diptera > Tipulidae > Tipula > Tipula lateralis. Next base: position 98,815,213 of record OZ010736.1, read on the forward strand.
TACAACTCTTTAGATTTAATGTTTATGTACGTAATGAAACAAGTTTTCAAATATTTCCCCTAAATAGAAAATGCAAAAAAAAAAAATAAAGAAATCAAAATTTTGTTGGTCATTATCTCGCTTACCACCGAGAAAAGTAGTTAAAATTGTGAACCGTATCCTTGTGTGTGTGCCCGTATAGACAAAGTCTAAGTAACACATCTGAGTCTAGTGGATACGAATAGACCAACACAATTTTGTCATCTGTTTTTGTAACATTTTGTCTACTGATACGCGTACCAAGAAACAGGCCTGTTTACACATACGGTGGTAAAGTGCTGTTTTACTTGGTAAGCGTGAATTTATTTTCGAACTTATTATTTTACATATACACATTATTCTTATATCGCTTCCAAATTTGCGAATTATTTGGAAATTAAGTTTACTGAAAAAGAAAAATGCATAATCACGTGATCGATGAATTACTTGATCATGAAATTTGATATCGATGGTGGATAATGGCGTCCATACTTAAAATATATCTATATTAAGATTTTGTTATTTATTATATAAATTTTATTTTTTTTATTTATTCTATTGCCATATTTAATTACCTTTTTGTGGTACATCGGATGTGATGGACTAAATTTATTATTTACATTTAGTATTAGTAATTTATGTTATTTAAATTAATTTATATTATTTTGTAATGTGCTAAGAACCATGGTTCATTGAAGGGTAAAGGCCTATCAAATTACTATTTAAATTTATTATATTTTTATGTAATTTCTATTTATTAATTTATAAATCTCCTAACATTATATATGTATATACATTTTTTTTTGATAAACTTATTGATATTATGTGCACGCGGATACACATTTTACTAAGTAGTCAGTGATGTGTACAGATTTATTTCTTTATATTTTTTTTTACATTAATTAAACTTTTCATTACATAATAAATTTTGGTTATTTTTATTATATTGCCTTTGCTGAAGTTAATTCTTTCTTACGAGTTGTGTGTTGGGGAAATGTTTTCATGATTAATTTCGAGTTTTGTTTATTAAGACTGGTGTCATATTTTAAAGTGATAAGTTTCTTTGAGTGAATCAATTGTGATAATGCGACATTAAAGCATTAATTTTACTGTGATGTGTTAAGTTCTTTTAACCACTGAGGGAGTCTCAAGTCGATGAGACCATACATATGGAGGTGTGGGTTAAGAAAAGTGACCAGAATACCAAAGGTCACACGACATAGTTGTATACCAAACTGTGATACTAACCGTGATAAACAAGCTATGATATTTTCTTTATTTATATCTATAGGTGGTCATTTATTTATTCAATTAATGTATAGTGTGCGTCTGTGTTCTTAATCCAGAAAGGGATATAATTATTAGCAGCATTTTCAAGCTCTTTGTGATTGGTGGAAAGATCCCCGCCCATACGACTGCCACCTAGCCGGTATGTAATGTGCTGCTCCACCATAAGAAATCACAAGAGATTCTGTTAACAGAAACTAAGGGAAAAATTTTCAAAACAGAGAAATCCCAGAGTTACTCGTTACAATGTAGAATTCTATTCTATTATTCAGCTGCCAAAAGAATAGCTTGTGTCACTATACAAACAAGAACTCCCATATACATATGCCTAAGTCATTATAAGTCCTCGTCTTTGTTTGTTGGTTAAATATATTGGCCCGGTATAATCTACTCCCCTCTTCGTTAATAACTTTACCGACGTCTTTCTTACTACAAGTATAAGAATCCCATAAAGTACTCGAAGCTATTTGTTCGAAATTTTGACGAATAATATAGGTCCCAAGACAATAATGTTTTTTTTTATATATTTTATACTATGCTATATGTTTTGGGGCCCAAGGCTCTACCTGCTCTTTCGCAGTTCGCTTATTTATGTCCTACTTTACGCCTTAATGGCTAAATCGAGAACGAACGGCTATAGGTCCGATTTTCGTAGAACCATATGCGCATTGCATAGCTCCATGCCAGCCTATAGTACTGACATGTAATATGGGTCGGCCCATGGATTCTGCACACCAACAGGTCATAGTTGTGTTCATTAACACCACCGATTGTAATCAGATGGTGGAAAATCCTTTTTGCATCCTGCCCCTATCGGGATTCGAACCCGGCACCTCCTGCTCCAACTGCCACAGCTTTAACTACTGAGCCACCTGGGCGGTCAAATAATGTTTCTACACAAGATATGCGATTTCGGTAAGATAATCTATGATTTTGAGTTGTATGATCAATCCTCCCCCACTCTGAGTATTTCTTATCTATCTATAAACTTCGTAAATGACAAAAATAACTGAGTTATGCTTTCAAGTGTCTTATTTTAAAAACATTCAAGAACCTATACACATATATGATTACCTGCTACGAGTTCTTGCTCGGATCCTCGTTGTGAATGGCATGACGGTTCAATTTTTCGCGGAAATCAAAAATATCTGGGTGTGATTCAAGATCAGAAAATGACGGTGTCAACATATATCACCTAGTTCTATAATAAATCCATAAGTGCTGTTTGAGTCTGCCAAATATTGTGAGGAGATTACCAAAGATGGTTTACTGGTCATGTATAACCGTTATTAGAAAAATGGTCACATACATATCTTCTTAGTATGGTGGCGAAAGACGCAATCAATTCAAACATGTCTGATTTCAGCTTTGAACGGCTATTGAGAACAGGTAATGATAATTCCTTGGTGCACATTGTAGGTGGTTAGTATTTTGAAATCCGTATAACGAACGATTTTGTTTTTGTTTTATTTTGTACTATGCAATCTGTTTTTGGGGCTCAAGTCTCTCCCAGCTCTTTGGTGGTTCGCTTATTTACGTCCTATTTTACATATGCACATTGCATAGCTAAAAAATAGAACTTGCAGATCACATTTGTATCAAGTTCATACACTGAGAAAAATTTTGGGTAGAATCAACGATTATTTAATATTTTTTCGTATTAATTTTGGTCAATACTTGTCTACTATTGCTTTTACATATTGTTTGTTATTATATTAATATTTATAACTTTATATTAAAATAACACGATAATGTATAGAAATAACCAGAATTTAGTATTAATTTAAAGGGTAAAAGAGGAATACAGTTTCGTCGGTAATGTAGATTATTTGTAAAATTAATACATATTAAGTTAAAAATTATACTTTATTCTTATTAATCCTATATTTACGAATAGGTTGTATTAATAATTACTTTTATTATTTTAATACTTACATTATTATAATTTCCAACTTTTGGTCTCTTTAAATCAATAATAATTTAAGTAACTTTAAAATGCAAATTTTGTTTTCAATTTTATGTTAAAACATTTCATAAAATTTAATTTTTATTAATTCATTAGTAATTAACCACTGCATCAATTGGCCGGTTCCTTATTATGATAATATTCGGATAAAACATTATCTTTCATGTGGAGGATAATTTTTCCCAAATAGCTCACACTCAACTCGTGTTCTAAATCAAAATATGTTGTACCTATTGAAGATGACTTATTTGATGTTATAGGTAATGACGTTGACATAAATTCAAAACGGCATTATCTGAAACTGACTCATTCTTGCAGCAGGATTGAATAGAAGAAACTCGTGGTAAACCCTGAAATATTTAAATAGTTTTTATAAATGAAGTCAATACCCACCAAAATAAATATTCTAGTTTATTGTTGTATAAAATTTTATATATGCATACCATTTCAGATCGCCATTTAGTGATTTTTTCACGGATGTTAATTCTATCTCCAATTTTTGGAAATAGTTCACATAGCTCCTCATAATAAATTTATTTTAGATGTGCAATATTCATATTATTAGCTGAAATTAACAATTACATTAGTAATTTGGCAAACTACGTACATTATGCGTCTGTGAAAATGTTATTTATCATCCAACACGTACAAACAAAATTGCATTTTATACAATACTAGATATACTTACAAGCAAATAAAACAAAAGCTTCTATTATTAATCCAAAATTTAAACACATATTAAGTGATGCAGTGAATCACTGTATAAATTTATTTGCTGCATTTCAATAGTTGTGTTACAATTTAACTGTAACTCACTCGATGGATCTGGTTCTTTTTCACTCCCTGATCGCTCATAATGCCGACAACACACTTTTTGCAACACCACACTTTTTCCAACACAATCTCCCATATTTCCTTTTATTTTCGAATCAAATCAATTCATATGTGTTATATTATCATATGTGTTATATCTCAACAATCTTTTATCTTAACATATGTGTTACATCTCAACTTGATTAAGTTATTGAATTTAGTAAAAAATTTAATTATTATATTAAAATCAATGAAACACTTTAACTCGGGATGGTTATTCAACTCAATTCACTTTTGAACTGATAATTTATACTTGTACAATAATTGCCAAACTAACGGAAGTATAATATGAGTTTTGTATGATTTTAATATTTAAGGTATTTATTTTATATTTTATGTTATTTAATGTATTAAATTAATATGTTAAATTTATTAATTTAAACAAAAGGAAAAAGTCTCATAAAAAATTTCCTAACAAGCAATATTTACTACGTTTAAAGTATTGTTTTAATACCTGAAGATATTTTTTATATAAATTTGTATTAAAATAATATTTAAGTTATTGTATTAAAATAATAAAATAAAATGAGTTAACTTAATAAAATTATTTTATCTTAATTTATTAATTCAATATCAAATGGTATGATTTATATAGGATTATGTATCATTTTAAACAAATTTAACAAAAGTTAAATTAAACTTTCAATTTGATTAATTGTATATGTTACTTTTTTCTCAGTGTACTTAACTTAAAAATTAAACTAAATGTTTCTTTGCAATTTTGTTTGGCAGACAATAATTATCTTCAATCGACTTAGTATTCTGATGAAATCAGACTATACACTGGATAATCAGTCACAGGGTATATTAAATGAATTATGTTGACCGATTACTTAATTCAGTTGGGTACATTCTCCATTTTTTATGCAACCTCGGCAAAGCCTAGGTGTGACATTGTTATCTCTGAAGAAAAACATCGATAATAATTGTTTCGATCTTCACCAGGAGGTTTTACAAACCCATCTTATTTCATTTAACCAAAATCTTACTCGAACAATTAACCAGCAAAAATCCCATATCTTCTTGAACTGTAACAAACGTGTTTTGAGTGTCTGCTGATTAACACTGGACACTGTTTTTTGAGCTATCAGTTGAACCGAATGTGCTGCTGTCAAACGTATATATACTCTGTATATAGAACAGACTACATTGTTTTAGATCGGGTATCCTTTTTCGAAGCCAACTAACAATCTTAAAGATACCGGAGATCTATTGGTCTTTATTCGAAGAACAAAGAGACTAAATGCGTGACTAGCCTCTCAGGACTAAAAGCATTCGTTAGTGACTAAATATCACAATGCACCTATCTATAGCCTGCATGACGGGGATCAATTTAAGAATAAAATTGTGCTAATCTTCTATCAATATAGAAGACTATGAGTAACTTTCTTCCCACATACCGACCACTGTAATGTTTTTCAGGCTGGGCTGATCGCAAATCGCAATAAAAGAGGCCATAAAGTATCGTTTTGATGGGCAATCAGTTTGCAATCAAAGTGCTATCTATCGTCAGACTTTATCACTTAAAATGAGTTCAGCAATGATTTTTATTTATAAACGAGAAGGATGATCAGTTTAACATGCATCTCATAATACTTCTAGCGAATTTCATAACTACGAAAAAACTTTAAGGCAATGAATCAGTTTAACGGTCAGGCGTTAATTTTGAAATAATTTTTATTGCTATATGATTATAAAACTAAAATCTAGTAAAAATCGACTTAATAATGACTAATTATCGAGTAACCTATGCAACGAGAACACTTTTTGCACAACATTAATTAGATGGACCAAGTGGTTAAAGTTCTCCATCCGTTTACGATCGGTGGTGTGAATGAATTCATCTATAACCCCCTGTTGGAGTGCAGAATTCATGGGCCGACCCATTTTCGATAGTATGGAGCTATGCAATGTGAAGAAGGTTCTACATAAATCAGACTACTATGTAATGGCGTAAAGTAGAACATAAATAAGCGAACCGCGATAGAGTTGGGAGTGCCTTGAATCCCACAATAGATAGAGGTAAACAGACAGAAAGACAAGCCTTAACTACCCCAGTAAGATAAACAAGAGTATTGGAAAAACCAAATTTGTGATATGGTTAAAGACTGCATGCATATATGTTTCGTCCTTAGGACCGCCACATGAACAAGCTGCTGCAGTTTGAGCATGCGTGTCGTCGAGCTTTTAGGTTACAATATCGTAGTATTTGGCTGAGCAGTAACTGTATTTGGTAGTTCATCGAGCTACAGTACTTAACGGTCTTTTCATTTAACTGAGTATGTCTTAGTATTTCCTCTAGTAGCACACGGTGGATTACGACTGCTTTTAAAATTGAGACGTATGAATAGCATACAAATGAGTGAAATAAAAGCTTAGGTGGTACTGCAGCGAAGTTACGGTTAAGCTTGAATACTAATTCAAGCTTAACCGTAACTTCAAGCTTAACCGTTGTTTAACCCATAAATATATAACTACTACGATATAGGTGAAAACCCCATTAAATTTCAATGAATTAGCATCTGGACTGACTTATGGCGAATCAGCATATCGATTCTCGGATAATGCCGCACCACAGAGAGAATCACTCAATTCGAGTATTTGTGTTGGTGCCTCATCCTGTGTTGAGAGTCTGAACTTAAAACAATGAAAAGAAACTAGTAGTTAGCCTGAAGTCAAGTTTAAACGCCTGTCCTGTGTATATAGCTATAAGATGAATGATACTATTCGACTCTAAACAATTGTAAAGTGAAAATAATTTACTGCCATATAGCGAGAACGTTTTATCGAATTACAATATTAGCTTAATCGCACCAAATCAATAAAGTTATCATCGCGTTTTGTGTACAATTTTTATTACACTTTTATATCCCGGCACTTCACCCATTATCAGAACTAACACTAAATGATAAACGATTTCGAAATCGGAAAATTACAACAATTTTTTTTTTTGGGCAAATGTTGCCACAATCCAAGTGAATAACAAATAAATTGATTATCAACATACTCGTAAGTGTATTATTACTGCTGATATTAATCAACAATACTGATATTGTGTGTTACACAGCCTTAGGAACAAGATAATATTAACTGTTTGATAGGCCAAACATATAGCAAAATGTAATATCACATCCCCGACTGATGTTCATGGCATAAAGTGTATACATGTATAAGGGGAAAATATGTACAAAATAAATATTTATGTTTGGTTGTTATCTCAACAAAATTTCCCAAAAAAAAAAATTTTCCTACCATCATGTTATAGGGTGAGAAGGTGTTCTATCTGCGTATCTATATATATATATATATATATATAGACAAGTATCTAATTGAATGATAGAAACGTGATTCTTGTTTATTTTGATTTTCGACGTAAATGAATTTTTGAAGATGATACTGTACAACTCTAGCACGATTTGTATCCGGATTATTGACAATTTACAGGTTTTAACTAGAAAATTATGCTAACAAAGTTTAGACTTTGTTCAAAATAAATTGCAAGATTACACTTTCCACAAGTCCGGTGCGGCGATTATAACTGTAGCTACACCGAAAAAAAACATTGTATAATATTAACGACAGAATCTTCGTTAAACAACTAACGAATGAAATCATTAATGAAACGACAAATTTATTATTGTTACAGATTTTTGTTATCTTAATATAAAATTCGTTAAATTATATTTTGATATTCAAGTAAAATCACATTATCTGAACATGCTTTGATTAATTGAATTAGATTTTGACAGTTCAAAGAACTTTCATTAACAAAACTAAAATTATTAATTTTTATTAAGATTCGTTAATACGTTTGAAAATTTTTAATTAATCGTACTAAGTAGTACTATTTTTTCTTTCTTTAATAATTTTCTTTCAAAAAATTGGTATAGAAGTAATATCCTTTTATTTAATTAATATTTGTTAAATAAAAAATAATAATTGAAAACATTTATAAAAAACCAGGCTGTTAAACGGTAAACCTCAGTTAAATAATAATAATATTTGGATTAATATTAATTGTTTTGATAAAGCTTACCTAATTAAGCTAGTACATTTTATATAATTAGACAAATTTTCCTAATACTAATGAAGATTCTTTAAAACAATTAATTTCAATGCAAACATTTTATTATACAACTGAGATCTACCGTTTAACATTTTTCAATCATAATTGGATAGTCAATGTGGAAAGATGCAACTTACAAAACCACATTTGACACGTGCTTAATTCTTGTGAAGTTTACGTTTATTTTGGTAAACTACTAAGAAATTGGAAACAACCAGATAGTGCTAAAAAAATTATAATAATATTAAAATAATTCCTATAAGCTGAATTGTCAAAATAGGTATTTGCAACGATATTGAAAACAACAAGTACCTGTCTCAGTCTAGTCCCAAGTTTATTTTCTTATACTGGCACTAAGCAATAATATACTGTGAATATGATTTATTTTAGTTCTTTAATATTTATATATATACATATATATATATATATATATATATATATATATATATATATATATATATATATATATATATATATATATATATATATATATAATATATATATATATATATATATATATATATATATATATATATATATATATATATATATATATATATATATATATATATATATATATATATATATATATATATATATATATATATATATATATATATATATATATATATATATATATAAAGCGCCCGCGTGGCGCAGCTACACAGCAAGGTATATTTGTGGGAACGAATATTCTTTAATTCAAATATCTGTATTTTATTAATACTACTACACTTAATTAAATTTCTTTTAAAATAATGTAATTAATGTTAATTAATATAATTAATATTTTTTAAATTGAAAATATCAAACTAACAATAACTTCCTTAATGTTAAGATGATTTAATATTAAAATCAAATCCAGATTCAACTAATATTCATCATTATAACAAACATTAATTATTTCTTATTTCTAAAATAATTGTATTAATTAATAATTGTTGATTAATTTTCTGATGTTTGATTAATAAAATTGCATACAATTAATTAATTATTCGTCGGCTGCATATAGACGACGAGTTTGTTTAATGAACACCATAATTCGTTATCTATACACAATTATTTTTTTCGGTGTACGATCATATAACTCACAGCTCACCTAGATTCCGGGCTATTTGGGTAACAGGATGCATATCACACCAAACACTATGCCTGGCGAAACTGGAAATGCCGTCAAGAATATCGCGAGTAAGCCTATGTAAAAGAATCCTTCTCTGTCTAAAATAAGGTGAAATAGAGTCAAATTTCTAAGAAACATGGGATTCAAGCCCATTAGACATGTAGTATTAGACATATATATGGCGTAATCAGCGAATCTTAGTCTCATGATTTACCTGTCAACGAATAGGTCTATACCCTTATTTACAGGTTAATTTACGTTATCAGTAGGAAGGACAAGAGCGGCTTTTATGGTAACCTCACGATTTAACTTTTCCCAATTTCGGACTTCATTTCATTGGTGTTAGTTGTTGTCATAATAGAAATTCCAGGGAAAATGTAAAACGTGAACGGTGCTAAGCTTTATGGAACAGTGGAGATACTTATTCAATGGGATGACCTTCATTGGGAAAGTTGAAATGATTCAGATGGCTATAGGAGAAGTAAACCAACCTTTGTCAATGCCATTTAAGAAGAGGTTATGTACCTGGCTTGTATCTGACTAGATTTCGGGAACTGATTAAATTCATATCATATTGAAATGAGATCGTCTTTCAAAGGAGTGTGGACGCTTTTCTGAACGTCGGGAAAACATCAGTGAGAGGAACTTTGAACTTCAAAGTTGGAAACAGTAGGTCTGGAACAATTTATAACCCCAAACGATGGGTATAAGGTCATTTCAGTTTTCTCAGAAAACTGGGATGTAATCTGCTTTACTGCGCCAAAATATAGAAGAGACTCTTCCTTACGTGGTTTGTATTTTTCGAACGATCTATATTATACCATATTTCTTGTAACAGACAATCTTTCAAACATGCTTCAATTACTGAACATACACAAACAAAATCCGTTGTCGAATGTAAAAGGGATTTTCACCATCTGATTAAGATCACTGGTGTGGATGAATAACCTATATGACCCCATTTGCAGTGCAGAATTCATAAACCGACCCATAGGCCATAATTTCAGTACTAAAGGATGGTGTGCAACTATGTGATGTGCCGATGAGTGTACGTAATTTAGACTTATAGCTGCGTACGTTATCTCACGTATCGTGAGGTTGTTGATTCGGCTCTGTGTTATGTTAACGACAACATCTGACTTAAACTGTTGAAATTGACATTATCTAATTTGTCATTAATATTAACAAACTATACGCGGTATCAAACTAAACTACTATACTACTAGCAAAGGCGCTGAATCAACTAGCCGTTGATGAAGGCATAGATAGGTTAGTGCAAGTACATGTTGTACGGCATTCTATAATATTGGTTTTGAGCCTAACTGTTTTTGATCTGATGACGTCATTAATAATTGTGTGATCAAAAATATCAATTTCATTATAAAGCATAAGTTTATTATGAATGGATAACTGATAGTTTCTTCCAATTCCTAGCGCTTTCAATTTCTAGCCTTTCTGCTTTCTTTTTCACGTGCACTTCCCACTTTAAATTTGCATCAAGATTCATACCAAGGTATTTTGCTTGTGATACAGGAATATTATTGTCACCGTTGGTGGTTCTATTGATCTATTAGTGAAATTAATGTGAGAAGACTTTAATTCATTCACTTTAATTCTCCGTTTAGCAAGCCAATTTTTTAAATGACGCTTGTAAACAGTAAAAAAGTAATGGTCCTAATACACTTCACTGCGGGACTCCAGCTTTAGTTTCTTTTATGGCGGAGTAAACATCTTCTTGTTTAACTCTAAAGTTACTCCCTTTCAAATACGACTTTAGCAGTTCGTAATACTCAACTGCCAGAGTTTTCTCTCTACTAGTTGAGTATTACGAACAGTTTCCTCTTTTTCCTCTAAGGATTTTCTATATAATCTGTCATTCTATGGAGTTGATCGATTGTAGAGTGTTTCTCTCTAAATCCAAACTGATGGTATGGAACGGCGCCAGACTTTTCAGTTTCAGGTTTAATTCGTTTTAATAATATAGTCTCTCAAACAGTTTTGACATAATTGAAAAAAACGATATTGGCCTGTATGAAGGTTAATTCAATTGGTGGCTTATCTTTAGGTATGATTATTACTTTCGCAAATTTCCAAGAAAAAGGGGTATAACAGAGTCTAAAGGAGACACTTTATCTCACAAGTTGCTTGATATTGTCAAAAGCCTGTTCAACAAATTTATAATACCTGCCTATTTTCCTAATCAATTAATGGAAAGCTGCTTAAAATTTAACCTTATATAACCTGGTAAGGATCCAACAGTTAGGACAAGGCCCATTAGTACCCTAAGGTATATAGTAAGCTAATGGATCGTATATGAGGCTTATCAAAGGTGTTTTATAATTATGTCAATAGGTTGAGAGAATTGTAAAATATTGAAAAATAAACCAAGCCGCAGGTATTCTACTGGCGTGATATTGTTTCTATCTTTGCTATCTGTTGTGCAAACATTGAGCCCCAATCAATACTCTCTAAACACTTTCGCTTATTTATGTCCTATTTTACGCCATTACATATCCCAATCGAGGACGTACGGCTACAGGTCCTTTTTACGTGGAACCATCTGAACATTGCATAGATTCATGTCAACCTATATAGTACTGACATTAGAGATAGGTTGGTTCATGAATTCTAAACTCCAACAAGGGGTCATAGATGTGTTCATTCACACCACAGCTTTAACCACTGAGCTATTTGGCCGGTTTAAAAGAATGCCTTTGATTCAGATTGGACTGAATGTCTTATTGCTCTACCTGTTATATAAGAATGTAAATAGTTTTTCTATGTATTGTATAGGTAACAGATCCCTAGTACGCTCTTACACATATTTTGAATGTGGACATCAAGATCACCACTCTCACCAAAAGTTCATGTATCGTACAACTCTTATGAGTAGTTCAAGTTTTTCTTATGGTCAGTGTCCACAAAATTAAGCCAGTTGTGATTAGAAGTTGGGTTTTTACTCTGTGTATAGCATTAGTAATAATCAATATCTGGCTGAGCCAATAATTAAGGCTCTTGATGCTGTTATAGTTCTGTTCCTAGATAACGCTTCAATTGTTTCCTTTGCTTAAAATAAACAATGATCTTGCTATATTTCAGCAACACAGATTAGTCTCACCAGCTGCATAGATGTCAACGAAGACATATCACATAGCACCAAGTCTTTGAATCTGTACCTTGTAACCTTCACTTGCAACATCTCGTTTACCTTCCCCTTATTCCTTCTTTACAGTTTAACGATTTCATCCCTCGGTGACTTTGTATTTTAATTTTTTAACATATCCATTTTTTTTGGATTATGCAACAAGACTGCATTGATTGAGTTTCTGCGCTGATTCGGAGCCAAATTATCTGCAAGGCAATGCTAAAACTTTCACAGAATTCTGTTTTTCAGAAAAATAGTTGGTTTGATTATTTTCCGGTAACTGACCTCTATGTTTAGCACTGTATTCCAACCTATTGGACGATGTCAACTGCAATGAGGGGATTCTGAACATCGGTATGATTTCTGATGTTGATTTCGAAAGGTAGTGTTTGCAGTTCTCGTTGGCTGATTTTCAATGTATCAGTTCCCCTGCGTTCAATTTATCCTGTAACGCTTTTGTTCATCTAGCATAACTTGCAACATCATCTGTCGGGCGTGCTATGTGAAACAAGTTGGACTTTGATAAGTTCTACAGTTTTGGAAATAGTTGTTAACCGTCAATAATATCGCTTCTCATAATTATTTGAGGATGGTATTGGTTGCTAATTGTTAAGCAGTGAGATACCGATGAACTTTTATCCGATAGATGAATGGCGTTGAATACAATTTACGAAAGGGTACCCAGGTAGTTTTTGGAGCCTATTCACAGGAGACAAAAACATCCATGTGGAAACATGGACCCATTCACGTAAACCAACCCGAAGCTAAATTGACCATGTGTTGATTTCAAAAGACCGGGCTCGGGTTGTCCAAGACGAGAAATCGTATCGGTCATCAAAAAAATTCGTAGGCAGTGATCATTATCTCGTCACTGCATGGTTACGATGGAAATTTTAGTACAAGTCAAGGAGGACAGGAGAATATGGAACGCGATTCTCCTGTGAAGGTTTGATAAATTAAGAAACGCAACGGAAATACCAAGATCTTGTCAATAATAGCATTTTAAGATACAATTACCAATCTGATGAAGTGAACAGTGTCTGGGAAGTGTTGAAAATCTCGGTTGTCGATGCTGCCCAACACATTCTCGGTATAGTAAAAACTAAGCCCAGAAATTATTGGTTTGATGAGAAGACGACACCTTGCTGAGCAACGAAATATAGTCCACAATGAAGCGCAGACTCGGTTTACAATTGCAAGAAAAAACAAAGCAGTTCTTGCTAGGAGGACAGCTAAACGCATTTGTAGACAGAAGAAGCTCGAATGGTGGAAGGCTAAGGTCTTAAGAGGAAACAACTCAGCAATGAGCTTAATTCACGTGTTTTTTTAAAGGAATCACCGAATTGCACCATACCTTCTTAAGATCTCGGCCAACTGCCATTCGGGACCAGGATGGAAATCCCTGTGTTAACGTCGATGCGGTACTCGATACATGGCGTGAACATTTTTCTGATCTACTTAATGTTCCACATGTATCACAAGCTGTATTTGAATACCCTCAAATACAGACCGCGGAGATGTGCATTGAGGATCCATCCTATGAGGAATTCACAATGGCCCCGTTGTCATGTAAGGATGTGAGAGTTGGACCTTGATGGATGAGATGGCTTGTAACATCCGAGAGATGGCACGATGATGGCACATACTGAGTTCTTTTCAATCACGAGATCAGGAATTTAATACAAAGCTGGCTCGGTCACGTTCTGCGTGCTGATCCGAAACGAATGATACAGCGAAGGGAGAGCAACCTTTCGGTAGGCGAAGAGGTCGCTAACGGCGACGATGGCTTCACGCCGTAGAGAGCGATCTGGCATCTCATAACTGCTTACAACAGTATGCAGAATTGGCTTGTGATCGAAACCGTTGGAGTCAGATTGTTGACACGGTACGGGCCAACAAGGGCCTGAAAAACCAAAAAAAAAATTCGCAGGATATAGACAACAGCAGAAAGGAAAGGGTTAAGACTATATTTATTAACTCGGGACTATTCACTATAGGTAAGATTATATAATTCTTGTACAGTGTTTTTGTGTTCTACACCATTAGGATGAGTGTGAAATTCTTTTCCTTCTAATCGTTGCAGAGAAAATGTTTTCCATAATTTGTGATTTGTTCCGTATAGCGACATTGACACTTGTGCTGGTAATTGCATTGTCTCCTAGGCACATTCGTAATAATATAATCACGTGTCACTCCATTTAAATTGCACATCCAATTATAAAATATTTATTTAGATTTGCATATGCCACCTCGACAAAGAACATATTTCACATGTCATGATATCATGCACAATCATTATATTACGAATGTCATATAACCATATCTTCATATATAAATTGTGCTGTTCGTACTTGAATCGATATCGTTCCAAATGACCTGTCAATATTATAAAATATATTTATAATTTAATTCAATCAATTGAAGCTCAATAAAAATTATAAAATTATTTAAATTCCATACTCAGTGCCATTCCCATCCGGTGTCAAACTAACGCCGTTCAAAATTCAACCATCCACCTACATACATGTTCGTGTACACACATAAATAAAAACGCTATGAGAATTTTAAACTATGTGACGCATCCATTTGATCTTGACAATTATTTTCTAAGATACACGATGTACGACGTATTCGAAACGAAAATGTTGAATGAAATATACGTTTTGGACGATATTTTGACGGTCATTATAAACAAAATATAACTAATTGGGATAAATACGTCAGCAATGTCATTAAAACGTATCAAAATAATTCTGTAGTGATTCGTGAATGTTGAAATGTATAATGTCTAATTCGATAATGAGATGTATGTTGTCGTTATGGTTTCGTGAAGGAAGTGCTTAAAATCTATTATTAATTTGTTGCAACACTGGTGGTTCTCAAGCAATGATACGTAATTGGTTTAGTGGTTATGCTCTCACATCCTCATTACAGAATGTTCTTTTTTTGACCACTCTATGCATCTATGCCATGTGGGTTACAGTATTTCACTCATCCGATATAGTTGCATCTGAGTTGTCTCGAACCGTGATTCGAGAATAACGAAAGAAACTCTGTTCCATCATCTGGAGTATGTTTGAATCTGTAAAATTATGGACCAAACCAATCATACACTTCTTAGCAATTGCGTCATAATCATCCCCACAGTAACCAGCGCCGTGTTATCTGTTTTTTGAGAAAGTAGCATATATCGCTATTAAGATACTAAGGCGGTTTCTGGGACTTTTAAAATCAAAGTTGATCGCAGCACTGCATACAGGTCATATTATATAGAAGATATTGTAGGTTATAACACTTGGCAGGAGCATTTAGATCGAAGGAGTTAAGTTAGCATCAACATCGAAAGAGTTACAGTTTCTTTCATCTTCTATTGGTAGTAAATTCTTATTTGGTATTATTTGTATCGCATCAGGCATGTCAGTGCCGATCCTTGATCCACTCTGGCATCTGTATTATACACTGATTGCTCAATAAATAAAAAGATTGAGAATATCTATTTCCAATAAGACGGCCCTCCCAAACAAAATCAGCAAACAGAATGTGACTGAGCCAGCGAACTCCTTGTTCTCTGAGTTCATGACCTATATTAGGAATTCAAAATAACTTTCCAAAGTCATCGTAATGCTGAAGTGCTTTACCTTATTGATATGGCATTTTTGGATTGACCATCAAAACATTAATATCCCCTACAGATATTTCAAGGTACTTCATTAAGGACGCACTGCCCACTATAGTTATAGAAGCATCGCGTGAAGAAGTTTATATTTCCTGGATTAACAATTGCATTGCTCATCTAGGTGCTACTCGATGGACTATCATGTAATATCAGCGACCTAAAGGTTTAACTATTTTACCACTCTGAGGTCAACAAGGCTTTTTATAATTTTTTTACATTACAGATAATTGTTTTGAATATTTACTTATAGGAGTCTGAATTTGGATCTACTCTTATTCTTAAAAATAGCATATACGTTTTGTCACATTGCTTTGGACTCATTCGACGCAAATCGTGGACGAGATGTGCCGTTAAGCATACTGAAGGAACTAGAACCATTCGTTTCGAATCTGGATGCGAATTC
Source organism: Tipula lateralis (assembly GCA_963932295.1). Classification (NCBI taxonomy): domain Eukaryota; kingdom Metazoa; phylum Arthropoda; class Insecta; order Diptera; family Tipulidae; genus Tipula; species Tipula lateralis. The sequence continues at coordinate 98,831,767 of OZ010736.1, forward strand.
GCAACACAACCAACAATTTTTCTATGTTTCATATATTGGACATTCCCTTTATATTGAGCCTTCATACATATCGAGAAACTACGAACCCGACGTTTATATCAGTAGTAAAATAGCTCAATCTGAATCCACTGGGAGTTCACACGGCAAATTCATTTACAGGAAATACTCGCGGTGGCTGTTTAAAAAGAGTTTCATCTCTTTAAAATAAAAATGAGTACGAGTTAAGTAACAATTTTATGTCAGTTATTCCTCTTTGAAGACGTTTAGACTACATTGACTAAAACCTTAGATAACAATATTGTTACGTTTTCCTCTAGTAGGGATTCAAACCAATTCTCGGTTCGATCACTGGATTGTGAATAATTAAAACCACTTGCTTGTTTTCCACTATAACTTTTATTAATAATCACCACAATTCACTATTACAGTACTTTAATTCACTGTTACTTTTACTATTTCACTATTTCACTTTTCATCACTTTTTCCCGATTTAAATCTCTATAGAGAGCCAACCTTTCCAAATGTACAACCTTTGGTTTCCCTCGGATGCCCTTCTGAATTCGCTAGATCACATCATTGATTTCCGTAATCACCTTGTATGGTCCTTCCCAGCCAGGTTGCAGTTTTGGCTATAAACCTCTCTTCCGTTGTAAGTTGTGAAGCATGACTAACTCTTCTTTCCTAGATTTCAGACCTCGGATTTCATATCGAGGTTTCACCCTGTTTCTTGGAAGTCCTATATTTTCTACTGGCGGCTCTTCTTTATTGAGTTTCACTACTCCGAACGTATCTATAGTAATCTTATCTTTCATTTCACTGCGAATTTCTGTTGAATGTCTCATTATAATTCTTCGAACGATTGCGGCTCACCGTTATTTAACTGCAGTTGTAACTTCAAATCTTCACAGTTTAATGTAGCACGCCCTATCTCCAATACGAATTTGTTCTTCTTCATGAAGTCCATTCCCAAAATCACCTCATCGACAATATCAGCCACCAAAACTTCAAGACAGAAGTCCCTGTTACCAATTCGTATGGCCACTTCCTTCTTTCCCTTGATTTCTGCACTTTCGATGGTTGCTGTTCGCAGTTTGAATCCTCCAATTGACTGAAGTTCATTTTCTATTAAATCAGCCCGCACAATCGTCAGCATTGTTCCAGTATCTAGTGTTATCATACAGGCTCTTCCGTTGATTTCTCCATCTAATGTTAAGCCATCACTACCTCTTGTCAACCGTGGAACGAGGGTGACTATCATGCAAGATTTTGTTGAAGAAGCTAGGGGTTCTTTCTTTATCGACCTTCTAATTTATTGTTTGCAATATTGCAGGACGCTCCTTCTCTTCTGATCCCTTGCAAACTTCCCTTTTCCTCCAATACAATGATGACGGTATCATTGACCGCTTACGTTTTATTTCGCAACAATCCCTTGAAATATGACCAGGTTTGTCACATATCCAACATCTAATTCTACCTTTTACAGACCGACACTTTATTGGTAGCCAATTATTTCCTGGTTCACGGAAAACAATAATTGTTCCAACTGACCAAAATTACATTCACGTTGAAAAATATAAATGAAGGTATAACTGTAATATTTTAATTCGAAATGAAAATAAATTATCAGAATGAAATAATTTTTTCAAAAAAACAATAAAAATACTGACAAATATTTATCAATATTTTTTCGTCACTAAAATTTGTTATATTGAGTGGTACATTTGGTTCAGTGTTTGTTGTAATTCGATGAGTTATAATTTCCTGGTTCTAATCCGACTCGTCGTATTTTTACCTCTGGTATTATCATCTTGTTAACAGTTTCGATCGTTAAAGCACAAACGATGGTCTCCGCAAATGTTGTTTTCGATGCTAATACAACCGCAATTTTAATTCTTTCTGTGTACTCGGGCGCTATATTAAAGTGGGTGAGATGCACCAATCGTTCTATGTCCGCTGGAAACTCCTGTAGTGTTTCACCGATTCGCTAAGAACGACATTTGAGCTCCATACTATGTAGCTCCCGCTTATGATCAGCACCATATTTTCGTTCCAAAGCTAGCATGATTCTATTCGGATTCTGGAACAATCTGCAACATTTCTGTCTCACTGCCTTTTAACGCCATTATGATCCTTTCACCAATTATTTCTTAATGCTGCCGTTTCAAATTGTAATATAAAAATGTTGGAGGACGTTGTTCCGTCGAATGTCGGAGGCTTCAATTTAATTCTATTGACTGGTTTCAGGATTTGAGTAGCACCGCCATTATTTTTAATGTCAACTCTTTTTCAAGTTTCAAAATCCTTTCATCAGTCGCTTCGAATTGTTGCTCCATTTGACTTTTTACTGTATCCACTTGTTGTTCCAACCGTTCTAGCACAGATTCTTGTCCGATTTTCAAATTTTCTTGTCCGGTTCTCATTTCGGTCTGCGATTTTTTTGCCGGTTCTCATTGCGGTTTGCAAATTTTCAATAATCACCACAATTCACTATTATAGTACTTTTATTTCGCTGTTACTTTTACTATTTCACTATTTCACTTTTTATCACTTTTTCCCGATTTTAATTTATCGCTGTCCCAATTCAAACTGCAACTCTACGCTTTCTATTCACGTATTTATACTCATTTTGCCCGCATCTCGGTCATAGTAGAATTTTCCATTTGTTTATTATTTCGCCTGTAAAATGCGATTCATGCTGATTTCCAATTACGAACATTTATTCTATTCAATCAGAGATGTCACCCGTGTCCGTAACAATATATTGTTACGGACGCGGTTGACCTCTTTGAGTCAGTAGAATAACTAATATTTTTACTTGAAAAGCAACATGAACGCAGTATACAGGGTGAGTTTCCTAATAAATGCAGAATATAAATAGTGAATATCAATTTTTGCTCATATCTCTGAAATCATATACTTTACAAAAATGATGTGTGAGCAAAAAGTGTTTACTTTTAATTGCTTAATAAAAACGAACACTCAAAAGTATAGGTTCTAGTTTAACAAAAACCTAACTTTAGCCTAATGTTTAAATCTAATGTAAATTTAAAACTAATGAGTTTCAAGGTCATTGAAGATCACCACTAGACGTCCCCCTTGACTCTTAATAAATTTCATTAAGAGTAATTTTCTCCTATCTAGCACCGTTCTCGAGATAAAAGCCCTGCATTTATTAGGAAACTCACCCTGTGTATAGACCAATTGAGCTTAAATATGCCAACAGAATGTGTAGAAAATCTTTGTATTGAAACCGTGACAAGTTAAAATCAGGAAAATCGATAACCAGTGAAATAATAAGTGAAAATAACTGTGAAAAAGTAGTGGTGAATAGGTAAATTGTTGTAATAGTAGTTGCATTCCAATCGACCAACCGCTAGTTCCCGCTAGCAGTTCATTACTTGTCTTTGCTAAATTTACTATAGTTAATTTAGTAAAGATTTGAACCGAAGTACTAGCGGGTACTAGTGATTTTTTTTATTTGGAATGTGAGTAATAATAAACAGTCATGAAAATTATCAAGTGGCATTTTATTTTCAATCCAGTGATCGAACCTTAGTTTGGTTAGAATCTCTGCTAGAGGAAATCATAACAATATACAGCCAACGACACTTGATTGATAATTATGGCTACTTTAATTGTGCTATCTTAAGCCTGCTGTTTTCAGTATTTCTTTGATCGTTTTAAATAAAGTTCCCACTGAAGTTGGGTTATACGAGCTACGAGCTCTTAGTCTGCAGCGTAAGAGCAGCGTCAGCCCGCAAATCGTTCTGTAATTATTTTGAAGGCACTCTAACTTGTGGGTTTAGTCGGTTTGATTTTTTTTATAGTCTTAGCATTAAAGTTGCGTATCGTACTTTGGCTTACAACGATCCCATTCGATTATCTATAACTTATAACCAAGTGAGCCTTTATTCTGGAGTTGGCTTACGCAATAATCGTCTAACAATCGCCTCTAATTAGTGACGGTAGAATTTAATAAACAAGTCAAATGGCACAATAGGAACATAAAGTTGGATGTTATTAATCCAGCAATAGTTCTCAACTTAGAACGTATTCAAGATAAATACAAGCTGCACAATTTTTCAAGCTATGTTTTTTACTACAAAAATATCAAATACATAATTAGTTAAGGAAAGTTTACATTTGATAAAGCAACAACAGTGAAAAAGGAAGAGAGTCTAATGGATCAGTCACAAATCTGTATTATGGAATAAAATCACTTCCCCATTTTCATATTTCGGTTAAGATACCATTTCATTAACTTATGTACAATGACCATTTATATAAATACAAAAATCATTGGAACAATATTATGTTCTTTGCGAGTGTTTTAATTAGATTTATGATCTTTAAATAAATTTTCATTAATCATTGAATAAATAAATGAATCGAAACAAAATCCAAATGTCATTCAGCTTGATTGAATTTCTAAGAAAATTAGCCACATGCTGATTGAGAAAAAGATGGGGGCGCATTCAACGAAATGAATATGTGGTACATAGTGTACAAATACAGAAATAGTTGGGTACGTTGGGTATATTATCAACCATAAACTTTTATAGTATTATTTCATTAAACTAATGGATTTATAAATCATTGTTTAAATAATAGTTCAATTGTGCCATGTGTAGGTGTAAAAAACGTGACAATATATAGCAAATTTGTAGTCTTAGGGATTTAGTATAAGCTATACAAGCTATCCATGCATTGTTTGTTTTTTATCTCTACAATCTGTTTTGGGGCTCGAGGCACTTCCAACTCGTTCGCGGTTCGCTTATTTACGTCCTTACCTTACGCCATTACAGCCAAATCGAGGGCGTACGACTATAGGTCCGTTTTACGTAGAACCATCTGCACATTGCATAGCTCCATGACGTCCTATACTACGGACATGGACATTGTCATCGACACCCAAGAATTCTGCACTCCAATAGGGGGTCATAGATGTGTTCATTAACACCCACCGATCGTAATCGTATTGTGCAAAAATCCGGTACCTTTCGCTCCAACTGCCGCAGCTTTAACCACTGCCCCACCTGGGCGGTACAGAAAGACTATGCTTCGAGCGTCTAGGTTTCACAGCCACAGGAATGTTAAATTTCGTTTGGCACAATAAATGATGAGGTTAAAATGCCTGTGTAATATTGACGGCAGGCCTGTTACCAACATCCGAGTAGTTGAATCGATTTTTAACAAAGACAGCTACGATATGGTGATTCATCAAATCTTGCATGTTTCATATATAGGTTAAATACAATTTAGGTGATTTGGGTCGGCTTGAAAATATATTCAATCAAGAGCTTACGAAAGTTGTAATTTCTAAATAAGCCAAACTATAAATGTCCTTCTCGTAATAGTTCATGATGTCAAGTAAAAAGATGCTTTTGAAATTGCTTTTCGATACGGTTAACCCAAAAGCATTACACCAGTGAGGCTATTATGATATCGGGTTTTTTTCCGATATCGAAGAATCCGATCCACCGCAAATTTTCCTTATCAGATGAAATCTATTAATGAAATTTAGCTTAAACTGTGGAATATTCAAAACACACAAATTTGATAGTACAAAATGAAGTTCGTCAACTACAAAGCAGTCCGATTTTGACAGGAAGTTCATAATCGTTTCAAATTATTCTGCGCTGCACTGCTCGCAGTTTGCATAGTTTGCGTATTTCCATTCGAAAAATGTGATAACTCAACGAACAGTTGACACCGATATGATATGAGAATGTTACGTATTTTTTTATATTTATCCTAAGAAATACGAACATCACACCTTGAGCAAACGCAGGTTTCACAAAAGTGAAAGATACGTCTACCCAGACTAGGTTATGAACCAGAACATTTTCTTTGATACCCATGTGATTGGATAGTAAAGTATATACTTAATTCAGACAGCCACATCGATACAGTGAAGATTTTACCTCCTAAACAAGTTTTGAGTTGTTACGGATGCGGGTGACATCTCTGATTCAATAAAATGACTAAATGTTTGCAATTGAAAAGCAGCATGAACGAAGTATACATGTGAAATAATAAACAAACGGATTACCTAGAAGCTAGGCAATAAACTATAACTATGCAAACGTAAACCGTAGAGTTTCAGTTTGAATTGGAACAGTGATAAATTAAAATCGGGAAACGATTAACAAGTGAATTAATAAGTGACAGTTATAGTGAAATAATAGTGGTGTATTTTATTCACAATCCAGTGATCGAACCTTGGTTTGGTTGGAATCCCTACTAGGGGAAATCGTAACAGAGGAAACAGTATTGCAATCAATTACTTTTAAAGCAGCTGGCAGTCACAGAAGATACAGGTTGCAGATACGACAATTTCGACATTGCCATCCCATTGAATATTTTGAAATACAGTGGTGTACCTATCATGGAGATAATTAATTTCATCTCAGGATCTGTCAGTAAAAACTAGTATATTTACGTTAATGTTTCATCCCATTTATATTTAGAGATAATATTATTCTACACTAAATAACTTCCAAATGAAGTGTTTGAATTTCATAATATCAGAGGGTAGAAGTGCAGCTATTTATACCTCTCATCTTTCTCCGTATTTGACAGTGCCCACCACTGCTGGAAAAAATGTCCCTATTACGCCATCTGTTGCACTGGATCCCACAGTGACTAGACAAACAAGCAAAGAGGTGGTTTAGAGCCTGCAAACTGTTAATACTTATTATAATTTATATACTGACATGCTCGATCGAATTTAACTGACATAATAAGTCAAATAGGTGTAACTTATTTGATACAGATATGATCATACATATATGTCATTATTGAAACTTGTATATAATTGTGTTATGACTTTAATTAATTCGATATCATATCATATAATTTAGTTTCATTATATACGAGTGTTTGCACAGTAGCTGTAGTTGAACTTGAAATATTGAATTTCACTGTACGATGTAAGTTATTGGAACGGAGTTTAGATAAGTAAGTTTTATGTTTCGATCAATGCACCAATTTTTTTTTTATACTCATTATGGTTGTACAAAAACCGCAGAACTACATAACACATAATTGACTCAAGTAGTGTAAGTTAGATACATGTACATAGTACTCAAGACTATCTAATTTTAATTGATAATAAAATTCATGAAATGAAAAAAAACTGGGATGGGATGATTAAGTTTCTTTTTATTATTATTTATGTCGCGAATTTCGGATGGAACGAAAAAACTGGGATGAAACAGAAAAATGTTGCCTGATGCAACTTTTTATTTTTTCTGGGATGAAATACTGGGATAACTTCACATGCTTCTAATATACTATTGTAATATGAACCTGAATTATATAAAAGGGGTAATGTGAGTTTAATAATATTGAAATCTGGCCTATAGCTTCAGTTAGTGAGGAGCAACCCCTGAACAATTATCAGTGCTACATAAGGGATAGCTTGAGCCGATATCTTCTCCACTGAATCCATATAGTTAAAAAATATCTGGGGGGATATTATGAAATTTTTACGATTTCGAAATTTTCGGTCCACTGCGGATATTCGTATAATGAAATTTTTCTTTTCGTAAAGAACGAAAATTGTAAATTTCGCCATATTGTAAACCAAAATGAAATCGTATAAGCTAATGCCAAAATCCGACTGCTATGTAGGTGACGAATATCTTATCAAAAAGTATTTTAATAAGATATTCGCCACCTACAACCTACATTCGTCAAGGTAAAATAAAGTTCTTTTTGCTAGGAGGAAGTGAAACAAATTTGTAAACAAAACACTTATGGTGGAAGACTATGATTTTAATTATATAACAGCTCAGTAATGAGAATTGCATCAAACATTAAAACCTCACGTTTAGTTACTTTTCAGGACCAGGATTATCTACTTGAACACCAAAAGCTGTAATTGATTACTCTCAAATACAGACCGCAGAGATATTCTTTGAGAATCCATTCTATATGAGAGAACCATGGCTAGAGTTTAAGGAAAACTTGATCACCTGAAACTAATAGCTTTATTAAACTGACTTTTCAAAAAAAATAAAAATAAAGTTAAATTTTTGAAATGAACACTGCATAAACTGCAAGGTGATCGATTACAATGCTATCGCCCTATAACTCTCCTTTACATGTTATACAAGTCATTATTTTACATTATTTTGAGAAGAATCACTACCATGGTGGGGGCCATCTACTTCTTTTTTAATACAGTAAGAACAAACAGGTTTATTATGCGATGTGCTTGTCAATTATCCCTAAACGATTGTAAATTTATCGTTCACTTTATTTTATTCCCATGATACCATGATGATCTAAAGTTTCTTTATAATTTTTTCGTTTTTCTTACATTGATACTAGTCTTTACTAACCATCAATTTACTAACCATCTAACCTTAGACTAACCATCAATTTACATCTGAATTCTTAAAAACTAAACTATAATGTGGTTACTGTTGATTCAGCGATGCACCAATGCCTGTTCGTTGATAGGTAGCTGCTCAGATACTAACGAGCTCGAAGAGTTTGGTTCCTTTTAGTCTCCTAACCAAATGTTCAATATCTAGTAGGCCTTGATTCATGCTTCGTGGCAAATTTTTTATTTCCTGTTTTATATCGAGAATCTCCAAATCACGATGAAAATCACTATTTCGAATGTACCACGGTGCATTGACTATACTCTGAAGTACCTTATTTTCGAAGTTTTGTATAAGTTTGATCTAAATATTCTTAAAACAGCCCCAAATGATGAGCTGAATGAGCTGAATGCCATATATTGAATCAGTACAATTGTCTATAGTTAAGATCAGGCTCTTTTCTTTTTTTTCACATGATCTTTCTATTTAAGCTTAGCAACCAATGTCATACCCAAGTATTTAGCAGAGTTCTCGTACGGCACCATCATATCTTTGACTGGCGGCGGATTGCCAATGATTTATTTGTAAAGTTGACATGGGTAAATTTTAATTCATTAAGTGATTTTTCATCGCTTGGTCCACTGGCGACTTTCATCACTTGCACATTGAAGTTTATTCGCCTCCTTTTCCACAGTTCACATGGTTGGTAGTATAACGGTGTCGTCAGCAAACGTAGGACGGACTGTGGTATATCACTTGTATATACATAGTAGGTATAGGACTGCGCCCAGAGTGCTGCCTTGTGGGACTCCTGTTGTTATCTCTCTCAGTTCAAAATATTCATCTTTACTCTAAATAGCCTTTCAGATAAATCTGATTTCAAAAAATCAACATATGGCCCCGAAAGCATAACAAAAGTTTATGTATTTAATCCTCGTGGACATCCAAAAATAAGATCGAACAAATTTGTTTATCTTCTAACGCCTTTTCTATAATATCTGTAATTCTGTAAACCTTGTCAATTGTTGAATGTTTGCATCCGAATCCAAATTGGTGACCAGATATTAGGTCTCTCTTATTGGGTTCATTCTTCTCAGGAGTAGTCTGTCCATTAGCTCTGAAGTGGTACGAAGCAGGGATATCAGACGGTTCGATTTCGCTTCATTGGGCGGTTTAACTGGTTTCAGTGACATAACTTCCACAACTTTTTAGACAGAAGAAACATGCCGTAATCTAATAACAGCGTTAAGCAAACGAGTTAGTTTAATAATAGCTTTCTTTGATATACTTGCCTTACAATTTCTCCCCTTAGAGATCCTACACAGAAGCCTTGGCTGTCTTCAGATTGGATTCTAGCATTATAATCGTTGCTTTCATTTTCGATAATAATCTCCGATTCACGCTAATTCGGTTTGAAGATTTCAGATTTTGTTCGGCTTCAGATTTTGATTTGTTATCCCTAGCCTACGAGCAATCACTTCGTTTAATAGGAGGGCGCTGCGTAATTGAATTTTTTTTTCTTTTTGTTGCCTTCCATAGTGAGTAGTTTGTATTTTCATCAGCGGTCAATTTTCGAATCATCAGCTTAGAATCATCTTGTCAAATGGACTTCAAGCTTTCCTTTTTTCTAAGACCAGTTTCCGAATTTCTTGGTAACTTTTACCAATAGTTTTGAATGCTGTTCTTTTAGTATTATTCTACGCGGTTATTTGAATATCAGTGAAGTTTTCTTGATATTTCTTTCTAATTCAGATTTGAAGCTCTCCCAATTAGTTGTTTTATGGGCAAGATTTGTTTCCCGATTTGGTCTTCAGAAGGATCAGAGTCCATATTTGAATTATCCTGTACTTCAAAAAAATTTGATAAAACTTGTTTTGATAGAAAGAAATCCAGTAAAGCAGGAGTGTTACCTGCATTCGTGGTACAATATGTTGGCTTGCCAGCCTAGAGCCAAAGTCAACATGCTTTGGATTAAAATCACCCCCTGGTATAAATCTATCATTGAAATGTTGTAGGATATTCAAGTAGTTTGGTTTTTACAGGTTATATCTAGATGGAAAATACACCGCTCCCATCAGAAGGTGGTGCTTGATAGATGTAATTTCTACTATGGTAGTTCTCTGAAGATGGTGCTTGATAGATGTAATTTCTACTATGGTAAGCTGGATTTCGGATGATTGATAATGCTGGCATTCTTGATAATGTTTAATATAGTTTTTTATTATAACAGCAGTTTTACCTCTCGCTTCGTTATCCGAACGAATTGTTTCATAAAGTTGGTAACCTTGAACGTCTAAGCTAGATTGCCTAGTAGAGTGGGTCTCAAATATCAGACACACATCGATATTTTGCCTTTTTTTCAAGTTCATGCTTTAAATTAATTAGAATAATATAAGCAGAACTGTCCTGCTCGAATCTTTGTAACCTTTCAGAAATAGTTGCATTACATTCATAACATTCTGCATCATGTCATTCAAATTATTCGAAAGTGTAGGGTTTAATGCTGGTCCACAACTGACCGTTTCTGTCTCACCTATTTGCTCATATGAGATACCACCTCTTACATGATTACTAAAAGATTCTGATCACACATTTAACATAGGTTCGCGTTGGCAGAAATTTTGAGTGTGACCATTAAATGATATCAAAAGTTCAGCCAACACGAATCCGATGGTCTAAAGTGATTTCGAAATAGAGTGAGCATAGTAAGATACTGTCGCGATTGTCTCCTAATTAAAATATGTTTACAAACCACTGGCTGGCATAATATCAACATTATGCACCTCATCGTATTGTATAATTTGGACCATTCCCAATGTTTCAATGCGATATATGGAGCGTGAATAAACAGTTTCCTTTTTATAAAGCTATTGTTGAAATAATGAAGGAAGAGAAATGAAAATAGCAAATCTTAATTATCACCTCATTACTATTCGTGCATATAGTATATACCATATATTTATATATATATATATGTGGAATCAATACTGGAATCATTATTTTCGAATTAAATAAACACGTCAATCACGAAATACGTTTTCATGAAAAGAAAAACTGATATCGATAGAAAATCGCGCGAAAATCATAAAACATGTGATTTACGCCAAACCATACGAACGACCAAACACATCATTATTACTAACAAATAAACGCCACACCACCACCACTATATATGTATATTTGTATATGTGTGTGTGTGTGTACTCTGCGTTGCGTAAAATATTCGTTTGAAGATTTTCCCGAACAAAACAAAAATGAGAAAAAAAAACCGAACGAATTTTCCAACCTAATTTTGTTTTTGTTATATTATAAATTTTCTGATTTTTCTTTTTGATTCACATTTAATTGTGGTTTCACATTGTCTTGTGTGTGTCGTTTATCGTTATAGTACAAAGTGTCGTCTGTGTTGTGTTTTCTTCAATTCGATTTTTATTGCTGTCGCGAACAGTGAATTGTTTTTGTTTTTGTTCAAATCGCAGCAAAGTGTTATGTTTTGCGTGCAGTGCAACAAAAATTGAGTGGCTTTAAATTACATTGTTGGCAATTATTGGATTTAATCCAAAATTGAATATATAAACAAATTAATTAATTAATTAGTACAAAAGTACAAAATGATTAGAAAACATTAAATGTTGTTAATGTGAATTGAGATTGTGTATATCGAAGTGGAAAATAAATAATTTATAAGAATTACAAAATTTGTCAAAGATGAATGGAACATCCCCCAAATCATCGTTTGCGAAATTAGGAATTCATACGAAACACAAACCATTGAAAATCATGGTTCTGGGCCAAACAGGTGTTGGCAAAACAGGTAAACAAATCCTTAAACGTCGACGTTATTTAATTATCCGACAGGGTGTTCGATGTGTATTCTATCTGTTAAGAGATTACATTACTTATATAAAAGATTTTATTAGTCATTTAAGATGCTTCATACGTTTATTAGTTTTTAAACTTAAACATATGTTTTTTCTTATTATTTTGGAAAATAAGAATTTATGGTGCTCGTATATTAAATTTTATTTAAACTTTGGCTATATTATTACTAATAACAATATAATAAGGTGGATGAAGAAGATTTTATTTTGTAAATAGCAGAAAAAAAACATATTTGAAAATATGTGATAAATTTGAGTATATGTTATGTATGACTGCAACTTATAAACGATATAATTTTTTTAGTATCGTACAAAATTTTAATTTATTAACGATGTCGCCAGTCGCCTGCATGCATTGTCTCACGCCAGTCATTAAATTTATTCAGTTTTAATTTTCGAAATCTTTGTGCCATATGATTTAGATTTAGATCATGAATTCCAATTGGAGAAGCCTACTTGCATCAGATCGTGCAAAAATTGTTACCCTAACATGCAATTATATAATTGTACTCTCAGGCTCAGCTATCTATTAGACATATGTTTCAAGAGAATTAGGTTGAAAGAGAATGTTTGAGTGAAAATATTCGCTAGTACACAAAGTGGCTTTTTCGTAGATTTTAACAATCCACCTTTTAGTTGGACAATGTACTTGAAGTTGGCCACCTACAATCTCATACCTTAGAATAGGTCAATATTACAAGTCATAAGCTTTAGAATGGTATTGGCAAAATTAACATTCAGCTTAGTTGAATGTCGATAATACTTTTTACGAGACTTTCTTCGAATCGAAGAACTAAACAAGTTTTTAGTTCCAATATGACTTAGCTTTTGATCACTTAAACATTCGATTCTATATTATAAAGCTTAACCATAAAATATATACAAATGAAAGATTTCTTGATAAGATCTGTTGAAAATATCACAGCTGTCCATAAGAGCAAGTCAAATCTCCTCATTCACAAGAACTTCAAAATTTGAATTTGGGTCTGCACTCGTTTGAATTTGGGTCTGCACTAGTATAAAATCAAAATAACCTGAGTATAGTTGGAAATTGACTCAAATTTAGCCAAAAAATCATCTTTAAAGAGGTCCAGTATTGGATGAATAAGTCAAATTTTTGTGGCTAAAACTGGATGTTATGGATACCAAAGACACGCGGTTCCATCATGACGGCGCATACGTGCTACACAATGCTTACTATAATCAACATTCTGTGCGAGTGATTTGAGGCCATAGTAAACCGCGACAGAGGATAAGGGAGCATCGACTCCAAAACAAATTTTAGATGTATCATAAACAATTAAGTATGTTTTGAAAGTTAACCAACAAGACAATTATTAATTTTTGTTAGTATATAAACATCAATCATTTCAAATTTATCACAAATGGCTGCGTATGCTGGAAGCTAAAGGTATTTGTTTGTTTCAAACTTCTCAAATTTACTTCTATCTTTTTTCTGATACCGAAGACCTGCTATTCTTTTCCCGGTTATCTTTTAACGTCCTACCTCGCGATGCTCCAAACCAAATAAATTTTGTAGGTCGTTCGGCTAGAGCTCCGTGCTATACATTTCAATAATCCATTTCTACGTGATGGAGAGCAATTATTTGTTCCACGGTTATGTTACTGCAATTGTTTATCGATAAGTCGACTACTTTCGACATTCATTTTCATTAAACGATTACCATAGAAACATTACAAATACATTGGGATTTTGTTTTAAATTTAAAAAATTACTAAGAATATGTGATTCAAATTTTCTTCACTTGTTTTCCAATCTAATATTTTGCTTTATTAATTTTATTTTCCAATTTTTTCTTTTTTACATTATTAAGTTAAATTGAAACCATAAATGTGCAATTTTGTTCTAATGGTTGTTTTACACTATATACTCGAGCATTATTGAGTTGCTATTCTAGTTCGTAAACTATCTTGTGTTTAAAGCTATTTCCTTAGGAGCCGATTAGCGGAAGATCTTGGGTTCGATCAGTTATGAGTAGTAGGAAAATAACTATGGCCATTTGTTGGTGGAAATAACTAATGGATACCAAACTATCGTTCAGCCAATACAGGTTGGTATGGGGCAATACAATGTTCAAGATGGTATCACTGTACAGTCTTCATAGGTCCCCCACTAATTCACCCACCAATGTAAAAATTATTGATTTTATGTAAGTTTATAATGCGTAAATATATTTCATATGTTCAAAGCACAACCGGATCCCCACAATTAAATACCATATGCCTTACGTTGTACAGCAAAATCATACATACAGTATGTAGTCCAATATATTTATCGATGTCGTTGTTGTGGTTGAACGATTTATGTTACTCTCACAGGCGGAGTGAAAACGGAAGGTTAACATAATGTTCACCCATTTACACTCGTTGGCCTTAACAACGCTCATTGACGTGTGCACTCTCCATTTTGTTAGTTATTTTTTTAAGTTGTTGAATTCTTGAGGCAATTGCGGGATTTTAGTAAGTAGTAAAATCGCTGAACCATCCGCGACTGTAGATATTATTTAGTAATTTGATGTTGATATAGGTTAGTCTTAAAGAACCCTACTATGAATATCATATAAATCAGAGATAATTATATTTGTCTGGGATTCTGTTTTTAAGGTTTCACTATATCTAAAACACCGCAGAAGAGTTCAAAGCAGTTCCTTATTTTCAGTTTCGTATTTTTTGTAAATCCAAAATAATAATGGGCTGGAATAATATTTTATTGCCGCAGAAATTTTGCAGGAGCATTTTATCGAATAAATTCAAAAAACCAGTACCGTATATAAACTGGTTGGACATAGTAAACACGTACGCCAGATTTTGCTAGATTTATCCACTTATCATATAATTCCAAATGCGTTTTTGATATTTAAGTTGCTCCGGATATTTTTTTAACATTGGTCACTTGTAAATATATTTGTTTTTTGTATATCACTTCCAGCGCAACTTCAGTCAGAGAGTCGTATAGGAGGGAATGAAATTGTTTCAATGTTTTGTGGCCGACAGTGAGAAATCCGTAGCTTTGAGAATGAGCTGATTGAACGTTTTGCAATTCAGAATATTCTAAGAAGGTTTGTGTATATCATCAACAAATTGTAAGGCGATTCGGACTTTACTAATGTATCCTTTATTGCACGAAAACCAAGTAGATCGAGAATTTTTCTCTTGGAGGTGCCCCCCTTTTTTACATTCTGTAAAACCTTATTGGATATATCTGGTGTTTTAGTCACCTCCATCTATGAACTTTTCTTCTAGGGGTTTGAAGTAATTTTCAAATTGTTCGCTTTTAATTCGATGTATCGGTGAGCAATAAACTGCAGATATGATGCATTTCACTGTCCATTGCTCTAGACATATGCTAGTTGGTTGATGTGTCCCTTACTATATTATTGGTAATCTAATTGTCTAATTTTGCCATAATGGTATTTTCACCTATGTGATTATGTATCCTGTGAGATTGAGATACGTTATCGGAAGTCAGGGGGCCTATTATGTAATTTTTCGATTGCGATTTTTTTCGATATCGAAAAAATTCGAAAGTTAAAAAATAAAAATTCGAATTTTTTCGAACGTACATGTTATCCAATAAATTCACCCTATTATTGAAATAAAAGGAAAAAATTTCATCGAATATTTTCGAACGAAAATTATTAAAATATTTAGTTGGCGAATTTTATTTACGACTGATCGCATTTGTCAAACTTTGTTAATAATTATTAGTTTTTCTTTAAAAAATATATTTTAAATTGTGTTTAAAAATAATAAGGTGTTCAAATAATAATAATATAATAATAATAATTATTGAATATAATAAAAAATAACTCCATTATTTTACTCTTAATTATTTATGTTTAAATTGATCATTTTAAGTTTAAATCGAATTTTTTCAAATTATGGAAATTCATTATAAATTTCTTTTTCGATTATCGAATTTTTTCGATAATCGAAAACCAACTTTCATATTAGTACAAATTCGCATCGAATCGAATTTTTCGATATCAAAAAATTCGAAATCGAAAAATTTCATATTAGACCCTCTGAATAATATTAATTGAATATAACCAATTAGTTAATGTTCTACCTCTCTAGTTTATGTTGGTAAAGAACGCCAATTGGGTAGATTGGCGTTACACATCTAAATTGTATTCATTATTAAGTTTTGAGGATTTACATGAAAATATTCGTGTTTTTGGAGCTTAAATTTGTCCATTGGTTCATTGAGGTTGCTGTTATTTTGTAACTACCAGTTAAATTTATTTTTCATTGGCTTTTAGAGTCATTTTCTTACTTAACTTTTTGTGTACCACAGAACTGAATCGTTTGCAGTAACCTTTTTCCCATATTGCTGCATTTTCGAACCGTGCCTCAAGTACCAATGGTATTTCTTTTTAGCTTTCATAGTATTATTTTGTCACTTTTTTGGTCACATTGACCAGTTTCTATGACTCAATAGTTATAATCCGTTTAACATTACTGATATGTCAGGAAAACGTTTTTTGACCAAAAATATAGTTGATTACTAAAAAGGTTTTATACGAGCAATTTACTCCCACAATAATTGCAGAGTAGTCAATATGATAGCCATTTGGCTTAATAGCAAATAAGTTACCATAAAAGATGCTAATTTGCATTTATGTCGGCAAATTAACAAAAATAAAAATAATCAATAACCAGAATAATAAAAAATTGGTAAATACTTGGTTATTTTAGCAAATTAGCTGTTTAGAGAACATAATTTTTGACATCACTTGCAAGTAGTATTTTGTAAATTTTACTTTTTAAGTTATAGCAAAAACTAAATGGAAAAATACTTTCGCTCCTTTCCAATAAATACTAATTTGTTTATTTAAGATTAATAAAATAAGGTACATATGTTTAGAAAATAATAATTTATGTTTAAAAAAATAATTCATATCAAAAAAGGCGAGAATAAAGTTTATTTATACCATTAATTTATGTTTTGTTGTTGTATAGGGTCTTCCAGAACTTGTTTGACTTTGTTGTTTTTAAACTGTTTTAATCGTCTGTTTGCGTTTCGCATGTGTTTTTTTAAGAAGTCTTCTGCTTCTTGCTTTGAATAACGCGAATCAGCTAGATTGATGACTGTGTAAAATGCCTCGAAAACTCTTTTATAGCTAAAGAAATTAATTTTTTTTCATCTTTTTTTCTTCAGTACCGTCTTTAGAGTCATCAGAAATGTCCAGCTCAGAAACAACATTACTGGTGTTTGATTTGGTTTTGCTTCTCATGATTCCCGTCCAACTACATTGAACCAGAAATTTTCTTTTGAACCATTTGTCGACGATATCCAATGTGCTCCTTTCGAGAACGCTGGTTTGTCTGTTCGTAGGATAACATTCCTGTTGTCTGTTCCGCAATTAATTTCAACCACACAGAATTATGCCTAAAATTAATCAAACAAAATTATTAGCACTAAACAGATACCATAATATGCATTTTAAGACAAAATTACGAAATTCAGAAATATATTACCAAATTATACATACCGTTTTTAGAGGGTTTCGCAATAACATTAACAAATTTAAATAATAACAATACAAGAAGCAGAACCACAATGAATAGCAAATTATTTGATTAATGACAATATTGTGGTGTGTATAGCTATTTCGCCACACGGAAAGTCTAATCTGTAAATTTCGTAATAAAATAGAATCATTTGTAGCATTACCATCAGAATAGCTAATTAACTGTAGAATGACTAGTTAGCATTCTACGTGACCATTTTGTATATTGATATTTCTGCCTCTACTACAGCTAATATGCCATGCGCATTTTGAAAAATTATTTTCTTCCCAACTAATTTTAGGGCGACATATAAGCGTATTATTAGAAGATACTATCATTATAATTTCACTCTGCATAATGCCTCCGTTATCATAAATATTTACAACAGTGTTAAAAATAATACAGTATCAATAAAAAATCAAAATAAGAATAAAAACACTAAAGCTGAATTCATACTTCAATTTCTTCGTTCATTGATTCATTCAAACAATTTTTTCGGCCAATCGTAGTAATCCAAAATGACAATTTTCAGTTCCTAGATTTTGTCGCAAGAGATAGTTTAACTTTAACATTTTGTCTGAACGAACATTGAGTAAAAGAGATAATATGATACCAAAACAAAAAGAAGCAAATAACAGCCATTACGTGCGTGCCAATGGCATTAATTAATTTTAGTTACAGACAAACTCGTTTTGAGAATCGTTCTGAAATTTAAGCAAAGTATGAATCGTTGAAACAAAATTACCGAACGAATGAATGAATGAATGAACGAAGAAATCGAAATAATTCAACTTAAAGTAATATTATTTTACACAAACATGCTTTTACAAACGTTGCTTTGAACCAAAACCGACAAAAGTGCGGGTGTTCACCAAATAACTTATAATACTATTGGGGAAATCGTATCAATTGGCATAGTTAATGCCAACGACAGCATGATTTCGTTATATATACGCTTCGGAGAAGATTTCTAAATGGCATAACAATACATTTTAACGAGAACAATAGATGGCACACGAAAAATTTTTTTAATGAAATAACATTATTTAAAAAAAACAAATTTTGTTTTATTTATTTATTATTATTTATTTATTTAATTTATATATATAAGCCCATTTACTTCAAAAATTTCCAATTTAGATTATAAAATTAAATTTTGTTTTAGATTTTAAATTTTGGTTTCGTTAATAATTCGTTGAATATAAAAAATGCAGTTAAAAAATGTAAACATTTCGTTCAACTACTACTAGTGCCATCTTTTAATCTTCTCCGGAATTATATCATGTTGGCACATAATATCGACGCGATTTCCCTTATAGTTATTATAAGTTATTTGGTGTTCACACAAGCCAAACTTTATGCATACATATGATGTAGAAGAATATCAACCCTTAGCGGTTTGGTAAATATTCTTCTATTCGTACACGATTGCGAATACAGTATAAATTAACAAACGCATACCACGTAAGTATTATTGAGTAAAAATGCATTGTAAAAAACCGAATGAGAATATCATCTTCTCGTTAGTAAAAAAAAAATGAACATAACCAAATGCAATATTGTCATTTTGACACAATCGCTCTTGATGGAAAAGAGATGGAAGAGACAGAAAAGAGAATAAAAATGCTCAAATGGTACTAAAACTTTAGTAGTGTGCGTCTATTTTTTGAAATAGACCTTAAGTAGTCTAGTGAGAAACGAGTAATTTTGAATTTTTTTTTTCTATTGACTTTTTCGTTTATCAACACTCTAAGGTTGATATTCTCGTGCAAAAAAAAAATAAGCAGGCTTGTGTAAACTGACACTATTGTCGCTTTTACTTTGAACAATTAAATTTTTTTTAAGCTTCTTAGCCATGTAAAATACTTAAATGCTTGTTTGACGAAATGACTACACGAAATGCTATTATGCCAAATAATACTTTTGCCTTTCAAATGACTGGTTTGCCATAAATACTTTTTTGTCAGGAATATTGAAATAAGCAACAAAACCTATTTAGCTATATAAATGACTACTATAATTTATAGAATTTTAGATCAGCTCACAGCATTATAGCCTAAAAATTTAGGATTTGAGAAAGCTAAAATCATTCCCCACTTTGATCAGTGTGACACGTTTTTGTCAGTCATTTTGACATTATCTTGACGTTTTAGCATTAATAGCAATGCTAATTAGCCAACAAAAACTGATAAGTGTGACCAAATTTTGGACACAAATTGTTACTTGGGTGGGTTTTATCCTGCTCGAACTTACTGGTATCATATAGTACACATACTGCTTTGTACATTGTATTTACATTGTAGTTTTGTGAATAACCATATTCTTGGTAGATATTCTCCACTACAACTTTTCGAGACAATAGATTGTTAATATTGTAGATTGGACGTCGGTTGTGATTTTCTCTTGCAATTTAGAATTTTTTTCGAAGTAAAAAATTGAAGTTATAAGTTGTAGGCGTTGCGCTGATTTTTTGTTGTTCCATCGAAACTTGATTATTTTTATTACCACGTTTAATTTGGGCAATGAACTAGTTTTTGTTATATCTATAATGGGAGATCCGACTTACTGTTTTGCATTTCTGAAAACAGTAGTGGCTTATATACCTTGAGATAATTGCGAATTATGACATTCGGTTTGTATTCTTATCCATCTCATATATCTAAATCACTGAAGACTTTTCTTGATGGAGGTTAGTTGCACAAAAAAATTGGTTTCCACCTTTACAGGGTATATTAACACAATTAGACTAACAAATTCGTTTTTAATTGTATTAATTATCCCTGCTTAGCAGGAATCTTTGTTAACGTATTCAATTGTGACTCATGTTTGGAAAGCAACTAACAAAATACGTATCTAAGCTACTCGTGTTTTCGAAATGTACCTACCTATCGTAAAATATTTATAGCAACTAAGTGACTCTGTTAATCGTTTGCGAAACTTTTAAATGGTTTTATAAGACGGCACAACGACTGTAGCGCACTGATATTTATTTTAGTTTGCATCTGTTCAAATTTTGGACGTTTGTAGTTTTTGGTTAAATTCTGAATTTTCAGTAGCACCAGCAACTAAACACCGATTCTTAGTTATCTGTACCCAAGATTTAGGATCAGCACGTTTGTTGTGTTTTATTGGCACACTGTAATGCCTGGTATAAGTTATGTAAGATCGAAACCAGAATAGTAAAACTGTTTGGAAAGCTAATATTGTACCATCATCCATTACATATAGTGATCTATAATTGGAATATATATTTGATCCATTGGAACAATATTCATCATCAAAAAGCATTGATTCTAGCAACACATTGTACAATATGTTTGTTACTGCTCATATTTTCTACGAAAATAACTCCTAGGTCTTTGGTCTCAGACACTCACTGTACAGCGGCAAATCGTTTATTGTGCTGTCGTTTATTGTTTTTAGACTGTCAGCAAACATTAAATTTTTTGAATGTAAAATTTTTTCAGTGATTGCGTCGATGAAAATAGTTAAAATTCAAGGGCCAATATTGAACCTTGTGGAAACCCCGATTCAGTTTGTATTAACTTTGACCTGCTGTTTCCAATGTCGATGTATTGAATGCGGTTGCTTGAGTAATATTTAAACCATGCAAAATGTTATTTGAGAATCCCAAAGAGGCTAATGGCGTCTTGGCTAGTAGTTGTTGATCTCTTTGGCATGAACCCATGTTGGTACGGGGAAACATGTCGAGGTACCACTTCTTCGAAAGAATTTAGTATTAGAAGTTCACATGATTTGGGTATAAATGAAATCGACTTTATACCTCTATACCATACATCACTTCTATCCTCAGTTTTCAATAATGGGCTTATTTTGGTTACCTTCCAGTATTTAGGAAACTCTCCCAATCTCAGCGACTAATTGAACAGTATGCCGCAGGAGGTAGTTCTAAACTGGAGTTAACTTTCTAAGAAGAAGCAGGTATTTGGTCAGGACCACAACCATCGCCGTATTTTTTCAGAGCCTTATTTCTGCTATTGTGATATGTGTCACTGAAATGGACTCTATAGCGTGCGGTGGCGATTTTCGTACCTACCAACGTTTTCTGGTTTAAAGACAGATTTAAAAAACTCAATAAACATGTTGAATGTGACTTCCACGTCCGATGATTTCCCTTCATAATTGAATGTCATACATGCAGGCAAACTGTTGATTTTACGTTTTGTCTTAAACAAGCTCTAAAAGTCTTTTGATCGTTATATAATGTCGTTTTGTTAATCAACATTTTTAAGCATAATTGTTCAATAAATTCTACAAGGTCTCATCTGTAGACTATATATAGGTCTCATCTGTAGACTATATTTGGGAAAATTCGGAATTCATAATTTCTTTATTGAATGACGTCTCACAAACGTTATATTTACCTGCAAGTTTCCTGTTCCTCAGTATTTCTGTTTTCGAGGCCCTATTAGTTGGACTTCACACTTGTGATTTGTCTTGAGGTCTATGTGTGTGTGTTTGCTTAAAGCTACTATTGCATGTGGTAAGCTGTCGAAAAGTTTCATTTCATTATTTTTTATTCGACAATACTGACAACTTTACAGTTTCATTTAAAAAATGGACCTACCTTATGAGTTTTAATATATCTGGGCTCTTTAAGACTGTTTCAGTTAAAAGTCAATTGTGTCTTCTTAAGGATGAGTAAACTTTCGGTACGTAGAGAGCTTGTTCGGTAGACGAAGAGCGTGGATAACGATAACTGGAAGGCTTAAAAACGACATAGCACCTTCTGATAGTTTGCAATCTTGATGAGCTTTTATGAGGAAGCATATATTCAAACATGTCAGAACTCCAAAATGTGATATTATTATAAACAAATGTATTTGCTACACGGATGCTTAATCATCTCCCCACTTTACATATACGTTAAATAAATTTCAAAGCATTTTGTTTTTCCAAAAGTATATTTGCAAATTTTCCAAAATTTTAAAAATATAAATAAACAAATGAATATTAAAAGAAAATGATTTATCTATTGTTATCTTAAAAGATGTACATATTAAATGAGAGAGCACAAGGTAAAAACAAACAGCAAGTGTTTCATTATAAATAGAATTACAATTTCATTTTCCCATAAATCCAAAAGAGAAAATTCTATTTTTAAAAAGTTTTCCGAATGTTAAAAATAAAAAGAAGAAAACTTTGCAACCTTACATATAAGTAAATTTAATTCGATATATCGTGTTTTCCAATAAGAGGTTTCATTATGATATTTAACCAAAATGAGTGCTTTCATCGTAGACATAGATCTTATCTTTCACCCCAAAGAAAAAAGTCTTAGGTGTTAACCACGGTCAGGAAACTTGTGTGGCACGTAGTCTTGCTGAAAACAAAGATCGCCCACATCAATATCTGCCAATTACGGCCATAAAAAATCATTATGCAAACATTGACACGTTGAGGATGTAGAGGCTTTTCAACAATTATACTTGGATTTTCTGAGCCTAAAATGCAGCAATTCTGATAATTAACGTAGCCTTCGAGCTGAAATTGTGCCTCTTCACTGAAAATGATTTGTAGATGAAAATAGATACGACGTTCATGGTGATCGACCAGCTCTAGTTCTTGTGTTATCTGAACTTTAAAAGCCTTATGCAAAATACGGAGTAATGACGTTTGTGGAATGTCTAATTCCAAAAATCGATGAGGAATCGACAAACCTGGCTTTTCTGCAACACTACGGACTGCAGCAGCAATATTCTCAGTTGTTCTCCAGCGATGCACATGGTTTCGATTCTTCACATTACTTCCTAACAGCTCAATTTTTTCCACCAGTTTCACTATTACCGGTCGAAATGGTGTTTAACGACGGTTAAAAAGCGAATTGTTAAAGCGTGTATTGTACCATTTTTAGTAATGTCGTAGTGTTTACTTGCCAAATCTCAAAATATGACAGCTTCAAAATTGACAACTACCCAAACAGCAGGCTATTCAAATGAAACCTCTTATCGGAAAACTCTATGAATAAATTACATCTACGTATATATATGTCTGTTGGTTTCCTTGATCTTGAAAATTAATGAGAAAATTAATTATCCGCGAATTCTAGGATGAATTATGAATTATCTGCCAAATCAATTTCATGTTATAGTTTCAACTATTTGATTTATTATACATTCGTATTGAGATGTAAAACAAATACAACGATCATATCTGATCGATGAGTTGACGTAATTATATCTGAACCTACCTACAATTTTATTAAGTTTGTGGAAGGCGGTCAGACAAACTCCCAAATATAATCATAACAGAAACAACAATAAAACACTGAGTTGTACTAAAAATAAATAAGATAAAATTATTATGAATAATCGATTACCTCAAGAGTTTGACGTAAATCTATAGCAAGATAAATAATACGAGTAGATGATATATATCGAGATTGGTCACGAAACGAATTGGGAGGTTGTCATTGGAAATGGATTATGATTTGCATTTGAATATTGTGCCTTTCATATTATTTTTAGGATATACTCGTACGAGAATATACGCATCGACATCTCGAACTGTGTATATACATATAAAGGGTGTCCTAATAAGAAGTTCAGATTCGTCAGTTCGATATCGGAACACATTTTGGATTTTGTGCGGATCTATTTTGGCAATGGTTGCTTTAATATTGGTTTTGAAATGCTCAATTGTTTGTGTATTGTCCGTATAACACTTGTGCTTTATGACATTCCACAAATAAAAATCCTAAGGCGTCAAATCACAGCTCCTTGTCGGCCAATGCACGACACCATTTCGACTGATAAGGAGGCCATTGAATTTTTGACGCAGTTTTGCTATTGTAACGCTCGATTTATTGGTGCACCAACTGGAACCAAAGGTCGTCCAAACCAATATGTTCAAGATATAGATACTAAAAATATGTTAACATGTGGAGGTAGTTGATTCATGAGCATAACGGTCGATCAAGCCTCATCTTCGATAAAATTCGACCCAATAGTGCCGCAGCACCAAACAGTAACACGTATGGGATGCATTGAGTTCTACACATGTCCTTGTAGATTTTCCGATCCCCAAATGCAACAAGTGTTAGTTGTGGAAGAAAATTTCCAACATTTCCCACTTTTGTCGTTAAGCGACTTATTTCGTCAACTAGTCATAATGTACTGAGTTTCTGTCAAAGCAAGAATGACATTAGTGTTGCCAGAGCTAAAGTAATTAGTATGTAAAATCTGAACTGGTTATTGGGACACCCTATATATGAATAATCGAATTATATTAAGTAAATAAAGTGTATCCCTTAACCCCACCAGTTTCACCAAATATATTGTTTATATGTGCCATGCCGACCTATACAAAATCTCAATTTTTGAATGAAATTTAAGATATACAAAATAAATGTCTGACATCCTAAAACAAAACCAACTTAATGAAAATTTATTATGTATCCGTATACAAACGGAGTATTAGGGAGGGATATCATACAAAAAGGATATTGGATTGGGTATATCCTTATTATTTTCCACTATATATAAAGATAGCAAACGGATGTACTCGATAAAAATATATTCGTTCACCAAACCAACACACCAAGGAATTGTAAAACGATAAGAAATACGTAAAGACGCACTATCGAGTATCACAAAGAATCATCAAATGAAGAAAAAAAATTGTATATGTGGGTTGGGTATTTATAGTGAATGTATGTATTCGGAGGTTCTACTTTTATACAAACCTACGTTGTTACTACACACAATCCGTAAGGTCATTCGACTCGAAAAATTATTGAAAATACGGCCGAATTTTTATGACCAAAGGTCAGTTAAAAAATATCGCACGAATAATTTATATTTTATTCGGTCGGAACACATTTTATCGAGAGCCAACTGTAGATTAGTGTAATAAATTCATTCATCACCTGAGTGCAAATCTTTTTGGCAACAATATTGTGTGACGTTCGAAATATTGTTAATCTGCAACACCATGGCGGTCGCAAATTTTGACATAAACGCTATATAGATACATACTATATAGGTACAATATAGGTTCAACTTGCCATGATAAGTAACAGTGAGTAGTTTTTATAACGGCTTTTATAGGCTATTGTTGGCCGTAAAGACGAACCTTTATATCCTCTCCCAAATTATTATCATGAATAATTAGAGTTTTAAAATACTTGAATCTCACTTGAATCACTCCTTCAAACCGTGTTGTCACCAGTACTGAAATCAATTGCACCTTGGTCGTGACAATGAGAGATAAGATATTTGGTTTTGGACTCGTTGATTATTAGACCAACGGAAGCTGAACACTGTTCCAGTGGATCAAGTATTTCTTTTCGTCCGTTGTCATTTAATCCAATCACACAGATATCATCTACATATATGCAAAAAGTTGATTGTATTTTCAGAATAAGATATTGTCTTGAGGTGTTTCACTTCTACGAAGGCTGTGTTTCAACATGAGAATAAAAAGTATCGGGGACAACGCATCCGCTTATCGTACACCAGAAGTAATTGAAAAAGTTATCGATAGCCTGTTCTCAACTTTAACACAACTGTGGTACTATCATTCTACATAGATGTACTTCTAAATATTCACCAGAAATATTATTTTGCCTACAAATTCGCCTAGCTGTCAACCTAGCGAGAAATGTTTTATTTCTTCTTGCAATTGTAAACCGGGTTTGCGCTTGTCATCAAACTTATCAAACGACTCTTCTCATCAAACCAATCAAACAACTGAGGTGTTCAATACTTCCCAGACTATGTGTTCACTTCATCAGACTGGTAATTAGATCGCAAAATCAAGGCAGTAAACAAGGCAGGTCATAAGTAAACAGAAAAAGAAGTTAACGAGGCAGGTCTTCTATGTTAATCGATGCAGCACATACACCATTTGTCTCGTTACTTTGTTGGGCCTTCGATAGTTCACACAAAACCCGATCGATCTATCTTTTGATGGTGTAATAACTCATTCTTTTTCACAAATTTCTTTTGGTAAATATCTCCTGGACTTCTGCTAAGATAGCGGTAATCTTCTCGGTGGTTGCTTGGTAGCTGCTAATTTGAGGCAGTACTCTATTGATATATCTGTATTCTGTGGGCTGCAATCGGGTTTTCAGGTTTTGTAAAATTGATTCGATCGCTGAATCGGTCTCTCTACTTTGCTTTTTTCCATCCTGATAACTGATAATCTCTTCCATCGATTGGCATTTGGCAATTCGTTGTCCATTGCTGTTTCTGTTGGACAAGGTTACCTGGTACCGCTCCTACCGTAATTTGTGTTTTTTTTGCTCCAACACAAACTGATTCTGTTTTATAAAACCGAGGCCGATTATACATCACGATCCAATATTGACGTGATTCGAGATGTTTACAATTTTGTTAAAGACGTCCCAGTTTTCCACATCTCGGACATATTTTTCAAACAGGTTTCTTACGCGGTTTGAACCAATCGCTTTCTTCCCAGCTTCGGGATTGGCAAAGCCAAAGGCAGTTCTTCGTCGAGCTGTTTCTTTTCCGCTCAGAAACAGTTGGTTTCTCATTAGCATAAATGTTTCTGTTGCACTTCATCTTGATGCTCAGCTCGGATAGGCCAAGTCTCTGGCAAAAGCTTCGTATGCGACGATGAGTCTCCTGCATGTGATTATTGCCGTGTCTTAACTCCAAAGCCTTTATTATTTTATTGTAGCTCCGCTCGGCCGTTTTTAGAGTCTGCAATATTTCGATCGCTCGTCGTCACAATGTCAATATTAGCTCATTCATTCGTTGTCGACTATCGATTCGTGCCAATGTTATTTCGAACTGCGTCGTGAATGCATGGTACGATGTAGTTCTGTCGAACGTGGGTGGTTTCAAATTGCCGAAGTGCGGCTGTTGTCGTTTGAATTGTAAAACTACACCACCTGCTTGTAGCATATAGATCGTATCGTGGAATTAGTTGGTTTCGGTGAGTTCTCCGTTAGAACCTTCATTTTGACGTCGAAGAGATAACATCTCTCGCTAACTAAAACTGAAATATAATATAAATATTCTAGCACCAGCTTCTCTCCCAAATGATAGTTATTGACATTGGAGTCAATTATATTTTTCGAGTCTCATTTCACACACAATAAGAGTAGTGTACGAAATAAAAAATATCCAATTTTCCAACCATTTGACCTCAGTGCGATGGAGATTTAATCCAAAATTTTGGTCTCTAAGATGAGGAAGAATCTTTTCTGATTCTTGCTACAGCAAATCCGAAAAATTAAATCTGTGCCACAAGATTTAAAAGGTTTGAATGAGTTAATTATTATAGTTAGACTGACTCCGTGTCATCGAAGATCCTGGTAAGTGAGTCTTTAGTTGTGACTTAATAATTTCTTACCGGCTGTCAGCAAAGCTTCCATCGTTCTCCTGGCAGAGACCTATTTTATGTTTGCTTCTATAAGAGTTCCTTTTGTAGAACCTGGCTTCTGCGGGTAGTTCATTAATTTTCTCGAGTACCTTCTTTCATGTAGTTCATTTAGGTTGTCGTAATTTGAAGTAGCTTCCCGGTAAGACACCTTAATAATCACCCCACTTTCCGGTTCATTTCCGTACGAGAGAGGCTCAAGACTGAGACTCCTATAAGGAGAATCTCAAAGTATATACAAAAATGAATTGAGGAATGCACAAAGGAGATCATGGAGGCTATTCTGCGATAAAATGGAAAAAGTCTCCGAGATCTCTCGTCTTAGTAAGATACAGTCTACTAATCCTTCCATACTCAATTATTTAATTAAACCGGATGGACCCTGGACTGCTTCTAGTGAGGAATCTTTGAAATTTCTGATCGAAACCCATACTTTTCAGGAAGCTTCGAAGACTCGACAGTGACCAGGACTCCTCGAGAAGCACACTCATTACGCATAGAGGATATCGTAACCAAAAAACGGATCCTAACGCTAGCCTTGACCGAATTATTCCAGCGGAGATTCAGAACAACTCGAAGATTATTCTCCACTAGCTGGAAATAATCTTCAAAGGGTGTTTAAAACTGGTCCGTATTCCACGGTCAGAGTGATCTATATTCAGAAAGTGGGTAAATGCTCACATTGCAACCAAAGGACTTAAAATTTAACTCTATCATCCTTTCTACTGCAAACCTTAAAAAGGCTGATGGCTATCTACATACGCTCAAAAATAAAGCCCAGTGACTGGGCCCAGGCTCAGCATGTCTACTGTAAAGGGAAATCTGTGGACACAGCTCTGCATGCCCTAGTAAGTACAATTGAGAAATCTATATTCTCACAAGAATTTTGTATGGTGGCGTTCATTGACAGTGAGGGTGCCTTTTATGAAAGACGGAGGCAATTCTGGAGGGGTTGTCTTAGTAAGAGTGGATTACCATGTAAATGTATTAATCAATCACACGCTTGGGTGCAGGATAGTTAACTCGAAGCTGAGGTAATCCACTATCAGAAGGCGGGTGACTAAGCGGACCCTGCAGGATGGTGTCCTGTCTCGTCTTCTCTGGAACACAGCAATCAATAGGTTGCTGTTAGAGCTGGATAGAGAAGGGATCGGATTGATTGCTTATGCAGTTGACGTAGCGATAGTTGTCTCTGTCTATTTGCTAGGAAATATAAAATCCCGGTAGTAGATCAACCTCTCTTAAATGGCAGGAGACTAGCTTTTACAGAAAAGGCAAGATTTCTTGACGTAACCTTGGATAGTAAGCTTAGTTGGAAGCACAACATTTTGGAGAGAAAAAACAAGGCTTATATAGCTATGTACTCATGCAGGAATGCCACTAGAACTTCTGTACTTATATATGGAGTGAGTGTGTGGCGGCAAGCTCTGGATCTATCCATCAGCCATATTTCAGTGGAAATGTCTTCAGACAGGACACTTGACGATAATTAGATCGCTGAGGAAGCAACTGGCGAATCTAGAAAAAATTACGAACTTCCTGTCCCTCAAGATAATCTTGGAGGAGCGAGTCGATTGCAGAAACGGCAGCACTGCAGTTCTTCTCATGACTCCAAACTACACAGTAAAGTAGGAGCTATTGTGATTTGTGATTTGGTTTTGGATTCTTTCCTAAACCTTCTTTTATTTTATTTTGTTGATGAGTACTTGACAAGCTAAGGCTAATTGGATTAGGTGTGGTATAGTTGAAAATTTAAAAAAATAAGTTTTCGTTGGTTCCATTCAAATTTTAACAAGAGAAATACGCGTATCCATAAATTGAAATTTACTGCAGATTGAAATGATTCTCTAAGTTGGTCAATTTTAAAAGGTCGTCATTTTTTAGGCCATTAAATGACTTGAAAGGAATAGTTCTATGCACGAATAAGTTATCAGTATTACTATCTATTATCTTGTACTTGTAGGACTGCCCCTCTGATACGGAAATATGAACTCGACTTGCGAAAAGCTATCGTATTGTTTGGACTACTCGTTTATTATAATCATCATGGTTTGTTAGCGCATTGCAGTCCACTAGTAAGGATGGTCGATTTTCATCAAATATTACATAGAATCACAAAGGGGGTCAATTTTCAGCGGAACGCTGAATTGATATGACTGAAACTGGTTGTTTAGATAAGGCAACAATTTGGAAACTTTTTGCTTTCAGTTGAAACTGCCTAGATCACTGCCTTCAATATCTGCACAGCGTGTTATTTTATTTAGAGAATTATTTTGCTTTATGTTATTTCATCATCTATAGACTCTAAGTCTAAGTAGTTAGATTCCGACAATTAACCATCATTTTCTAGGCTAAAAAGAATGTAGGTTCGTAATAAACCATTGTTGAGCTAAGACTGACTTGTGACATTCGAATGGGGTACCTTTAGCTCATATTTGTTCCACAGATAACCACTGTGCCATTCTTTCGACGCTGCTCAGACCATTTCATAAAATTATGATATTTCCGTTGGGAAACGTCTTCGCTGGAACAACGTTGAAAATCAAGTTAGATGTTGGGTTACACAGTGGGAAAATTAAAATCAATGTTAGGTCATAATAATGCGCTTGACGTGGTTGCTGGATCCAAATTTGAAATACAGGGTGGAATAAAAGTCCATTTTAATTGCGCACCATCTTGGTTATGTGACGTTTAACTCAGTTTCGCTTTAACCATTGTGTTGAGTAGACGCCACAATTTTATAATGAATAAATATACGCCACAAGAACGAACAGAAATAGTGACAATATTTATTGAAAATAATCGTTCCATTATTGCCACTCAGCGGAAATTGCGTCAAAAATATCCTAATCGTCCAGTCTCATCCTAATCTCACAATACCACAAATTATCGTTTACATACAAAATTTCGACAGTACGCTATACGACAGCAGACGGACCTCGTTCTGGAAGACAACAGACGTCTCGTAACGCTGAAAGTTCGTGAGTCATGCAAGATTATAACAGATGTTATCTTCTTATTCGTCTTGTTTAGTCAGTTAAAAATACTCGTATGGCTGATGTAGCATAAAACACCTATTCAATTCGCTTGAGCACTCGCTAGTCATTTCAGCTTGAGTTGTTTGTCAAATGAAAATTGACTACAGATTTGAGTGTAGTTTGATCTAGCCGATGTAAGCAAATATATGAGAACAACAATTCGAGCTGTTATAATCGACTGAAGAAATTAATGTATCGAAAACACCCCGGACCATAATAGATACTTTAGTCAGATCCTTTTAGGTCTTGAACGATCTTATTTTGATTTAATTGCTTATAGTGTGTTAAGCATAGTCGTACAAAACGATGAAATAGAGCAGCAGGAAGTTGAAAATGATTTTGGCTATAAACGATCATTACGAGTAGAACGATATAGTCGAACATACCATAAACATAACCACGGTCGGTATTTAATAAACTGAACGACGTTTTTATATCAACACATATACGTAATACCCACTGTGAGATTTGTACACCCACGAATTTTTTTTTATATTTTTTACATAAGCTGTGTGTACATTATATACGACGATGTTGTGACACATTTCTCCTACCATCTTAGTAAAGTTTTTTTCCGTCGTGAAATGTGAACTTTAAGCTTTAACCTATTAAAACCTACGTCACAACTGTCTAAAATAAATAAACTGCTTGTCCTTGTTTTTAAAGCTTTTCTCTAATCGTATTTTCACCCAGTGTATACGAGTATTTATTGCTGGACACATACATACCATATATTTACGTAATTAAAGTCGTTACAATTGTCGGAAGCCCCAAAATATATGTGTTTGCAATAATTAAACAATTATGCCGTCGAAAAATTTATTTTATACCGGGAGATTATTTAGTGTTTAGGTTACGCAGTAATTATTTATAAATCATATAAGTATACAAGTAGACTGGCCTGATTCTTTTCAACCTAATGTAAGACAGTATTTTATTCATGTTTGGTAGGTGAGTGTCATACAGGGGTTGCTCGAAATACTAAATCAAATATGTAGTGTATGCTTTACCTTTGTCAATTCGAATAAACTGAACGATGCAGATGGTCTCGCCTTAATCAGTTATATGATACCTTGAAAGCGATATAAACATAAAAGCCATCACACAAGGTCATGCCACCCCAGAAGTTTAGAACCGTTTGATTGGTTTTCCACGACTGAAGAAATTATAGATTTTGGCCTCCTTCTAAGGTCGATATGTATACACATAGAAGCAACATGATTGAAACGTCAACACAAACTAACAAAGTATCAAAGTTATAGAAATAACTTGGCGCAAAAAGTACCGAGTTCATATCTCGTTAGTCGCAGAAAGTAATATTTAGCCCTTATTGGCAGAAAAAGTATTGTGCTTACTCTCTCATTTTGAGGACTTGGTTTCGACATCCGGTGGTGATCACAAAATTTCGACTAGGTGTTTTTAATGAGTAAATATATGTGTGTGAATGTGGGTTGAACCGTGAGCCCTCGAATCTCATCGAGTTAAGACCAAATTCAATTGACACATAATTATCTTTAGCGCTAATGCTAGTAGATATTCGTTACGGAGACTAGATAGTGACTGCGCCTGTGAGCAACCATTTTCATGTAGCTTCATGTAGATGGTCCATTCTATGGGTTCAATTTTCCGGTGCTCTTTCGAACATTTCGGTCGATATTTCGTTAATTACGAGTGTTAAGTGTTCACTTTTTATGCAGGAATCGATTGTGGTTTATCGATATAAACAAGTGATTTCAGATACTCCCATAAAAAGTTATCTAGAGGCGTCAGATTACAAAATCTTGGAGCCAATTTTCTTTCAATAAGTCGATGGTTTCGCTTGCTGTGTAGCACGATGTACTAACCTGTTGAAACCATAAGTCTGCTACACCAATATCTTCAGTTTTTGGCAATACAAATTCATTTGATCATTGCATTTTTAAAGAAATACGATCCGATGACAGCACCAAACAGTGCATTTTTCAGGATACATTGGAACCTTTTCAACTCTTCTGGCTGTTCATCAGCCCAAATACGACAATTTTGTTTGTTGATCCATTCAGCCAAAAATGAGCTGCTTGGATTCAGTTTCCAAATGAATATATAAAGGGATAACATTGCCCCTAAATGAAGGCTAAATGTTCGCCTAAATATACATTAAACATGTAACACATTTCTGTATAATGTGTCGTGTCAGATTTCTGCCTTATCCAGAACTTATTGCGGAAATTTTTTAATGTTATTTGCAAGTCTCCATGAAGTATTGCTCTCTCATGCATATCTTTAAATATCCACCTACTTAGTTTGCTGTTCTTTGGTCGAATCAGTGGTGCTTTTGGCTTACTGGCAGTTAATTTGTGTAAGCACCCTCATAATCTTTATATACCATTCTTGTCGATGAATGGGTTCAATTTCGATAGTTTGATTTTTTGATCCAATGTTTTATTTCTCATTAATGCCTGAGATTCTTTACGGAAAATATATACGTTGTGCATTTCCGCTAGCTCTGGAACAGTTATTTCCTTTAATTATTTCCAATGTTTATAAACGTGATGTTCTATGAATCTTTGACAATACATGAAAATACGCTTTAGTTTGTGAATACATGAGATTTCTTTCACTATTGAGGACAAGTGATGTCTGTTTGTTTGTTTTTTATCTTTCTAATCTGTTTTGGGGCTAAAGACACTCCCAACACTTTCGCGGTTCTCTTATTTATGCCCTACCTTACGCCATTACAGCCAAATCTAGGACGTACGACTATAGGTCCGATTTACGTATAACCATCTGCACATTGCATAGCGGACATGGAAGATGGGTTGGCCCATGAATTCTGCACTCCAACAGGGGGTTATAGATGTGTTCATTCACACCACCGACCGTAATCAGATGGTAAAAAATCCCTATTGAATTCGGCCTCAATCGAGAATCGAACTCGGTACCTTCCGCTCCAACTGCCGCAGCTTTAACCAGCCATTTGGTCGATTGACAAGTGATGTCTTCAGTACTGTTTGTATCAATTTCGGCTTGGTGTCGATATGCTTGCATCGTGGTTCTCGTGCTAGAAAGTTGGTCCCATCCACCATATTGAGTTTGGTGTAATTGTATTCGCTGCTGTTCCTCTTGTTTCAAAATCAGCTAGTTTTATATTGTACACCAAATATTCCATCGTATTTATGCAACTGTCCTTTGCCCTTATTTCGATGCAGCTAAAATGTATGACCTAAAAAGCCAGTGAATACTATCAGTCGTTATATTGGCGGAAATAGTTTATGCAATGTCACGTGAGTGGTTTTTGTAGCTTTGACACCTCGAAAGTGACTTTATTTCTTTAGAAATCGTTTCTACACCTTATACCAATAACTAGTTTATCAATCATCGCCATCTGTAAAATATTCCACCAGCGATGTTTTCCAACCTGTTAAACTCAACTGCACCATTCGATTACTAAATTTTTTTCATTTATAATATAAAAATGCTGTAACTCACGATTTAGCATGGCAAACTCAGTTAAGTTCACCCGTACAACATCGCCCTCGTAGCATGCTTGGTATGTAATTCCCGAATCTCGTGTTCGATTCCCGGTGGTTACCAAAATATAACGACTAGGTGTTTTTATTGTGTTAGTGTATGTGTGTGAATGTGGGTTGGACCGTGAACCCTCTGTGGCATAGAGTTCTGGAATAATTTTCCGTTTCCATTAATTTTTGTCACCCGTGACCAACATGATCTTTGATCTTAAAAATTTGCAAAGATAGTGTAAAAAAGTGACAACATACTCTAAGCCATCTCTCTCAACGATTTGTTATCAATCAAACGTTAACTCAGACAATGGTATATTTTTGTTGGGGGGTTGCTATCGCACACTTAGACCGGCAATGGTCCGTTGTGATACCACTATATGTACGGTTATAGGCCCGATCTACGTAGAACCATCTGCGCATTGCATAGCTCCATGTCAGCCTATAGTACTGGCCCAGGGGATCCAGATGTGTTCATTCACACCATCGATTGCACCTCCCAAACGACCGATGGTGAAAAACCCCTTTCTGCATCTTTCATTGCCCCCCTATCGTCTCTACAGAAGTTATGTCATGTGCTGCAACACTTGACAAGTTCTACTCTTAACCGGTACAGCCAGTTCCAATTACTCAAATTCTTTAGAAAGTTTTTTATGGAGTCAATGTTGATAGCACACAGGTGTCTTTAAGATTGATTATCTCTTGAACTTTTATGCTACGCTGCTCTCATTCCAATGAAAATCGGTAAATTTAAATTTGACCTAGTTTTCACCAACCACAAATTAAATTGTGTAAAATAATCCCGAGTACATAAATCTACATTTTGCCAAATTGATAAAATGTAGGCCACCCGGTATACGACGGTATAATAAACAACGAAATTCCTATAAAATAAGACGATAACATTTTTTTTGTGATTATAAAAAGCATTCTTGTGAGAATTTTTATCACATAGTCGTAATATCAAATTTCATCTTATTTCATTGAATTCGATTTCGATTGGAGAGGTAAGTATATATAAGATAAATGACGTAATATGTATCTATAAGAATGTCAAAGTGAAACGATGACAAATAGTTTAATCCCAAGAATTAGGATGTGACTCCTTGTTTTTTATTTTTATTTTTTTCAATTCTTAAATCTGCCTCGTAAAGTCAATAACCTTAAACATTTGTCTTCTTAATTTAATTATAAGCGATAAATCTTTTAAAATTTAATTCCCTTTTAAGATAAAATTAATTTCGTGTTGCGGTTGTTGTATTTGCATTAGGAACTCAATTAATTTTCGTTTATCCCAACAACAACAAAATCGATCCGAACAAAATACTTTAAAGGATATATTATGTCGGTACTCATACATACATACGACATGAGAGACAACGACGACACAACAAATAAAAAGAAAATTTAATTTTAATTTTCTTGAAAGAAATTAAATTAAATTTTTTTTTCGATTTTCCTTTTTTTTTTTTTTTAACAAAAGCAGTGCGGAATTAAAAGTGGAGAGGAATTCAAACATCGAATGAAGGCGGAACATAAAGTTGTTATGATTTTTTTAGACTTTGCATACATAAAAAATTCCCGAGAACTGATTCAACCCATCATGTCATTTAATATTTGATTTAATGTTTATGTTTATGACAACACATATTCATGTATTGATTTTCTTCGAAAATAATTTTCCAATTTTGTATATGGAGGACCGAGAATTGTAAAAGCAGATCTAAATAGTAATAAGTGGGTTTCGTTAGTCGGAAAAATCGTTAGTTCGAAATACCGGGATGCAACCATTGTTGAGATTTTACATGTTAAAAACGTATCGTCTCAGCTGATACCCATTTGTAATTCAATTATTCTGAGCTTCCTTCTTATGGGGGCCAAATATCAGAATGAAATAATTTTGAGTGGTACTGATTTTATTATGTTATGTCTATATATGTTACTAGCGGGCTACGCCCGCTACGCAGCGCGACACCACCAGGGAAATTTAGGGATAAACAAACAAATCGTTTGGTTTCCCAACACGGGAGCATGCAACGTAAAGCTGTCCATGGGAAAAACATGGATTTGACAAATTTAAGCCACAAACTTGCAGAGATTGACCTTGAACTTTATTAATTGTCATCGCAAACGCTAACCGAACAGGAAACTGTAATCTTTTGAAATCAAATGGCAAATCTGTTGGTATCATAGGAATGCGTGGCAAGTTAAGTATTTTTTTTTTACTGCAAGTAGAGTGCCATTGCAAAGCTGTGGTGGGTCGATGTTCCGCAGTAAAATAATGGGAACTCCAATTTTGAGTTTCAGCAAATGTGGTGGAAAAACTAAGACATCAAGTGAGTTTAAGAATTCAACAGGATAATTGACAGCATCCTCATCTCTCATAACGGTATCGATGGATTTGTATGTTGCTGCAGTTTCGCTGATTTTATTTAGAATAACACTGTTTACTGAATTGACATCAATGTTTTTGGCAGCAAGTAACGCTCGTTCAGATAACCATTGCTCGTTTTTGAAATTACGTTCGATATTTGGAAATACACTTTTGATTAACTCTTCAATGGATTGTGTCATTTTGCAAAAGTCAGGTGGAAACGTAATGCAATTTGTAGTTGGTTCCGTTGGTATTTTTCCATTTCCAAATTCCAACAACTGTTTTGAAAATCGAGAAGCTGATTCATCGCGTTGCAGCTGCACTCGCATATTTGTTGTTAGTTTCACTTGGAAGTACAGGCAATGTTTGGCGGAAATCACCGGCTAACACTATTAGTGCACCTCCAAATAGTCTTTTGTTACTTCTAAAATCCAGTAACGTGCGATCAAGGGCCTCTAAAGATATTTTGTGGGCCATTGTGCGTTCATCCTATACTATGATCTTACATGTTTGCAGGACTTTACCCATGTAGGAGTTTTTTATAATATTGCATGTGTTCGTCTCAGAGAATTGCGGTTTAAGAGGTAATTTCAGTGTCGAATGCGCTGTTCTGCCACCATCCAAAAGTGTTGCTGCTATCCCGGACGATGCAATGGCTAGTGCAATATTATTTTGCGATCGAACTTTAGCCAAAATCAACGAAATCAAAAACGTTTTTCCTGTTCCGCCTGATGCATCAATAAAATACAATCCACTACTTTCATTAGTAATTGCTGTCATTAAAGTGTTGTATGCCGAGAGTTGCTCCTGCTGTAAATGTGGTAGGTTTTCAGCCATTAATAATTATAACTCTTGATGATTGTAATTGCTTTCTCGTTGTACATCTTGGTCAGACGCATCATCGCCTGATCGATTAGGACTAATCATACCAATCTTGCGAGAGGGTCTTGTTGTTTATTTTCAAGCACTTGTCTTCTAGTAGAATCAAAGCATCATAATAAATTGCGTCGGAAAATTCAATTGTTTCGTCATTGCAGCTAATTCTCTTTCGATGCAGTATTTGTTCACTCATATTTGCTTCAAATGTATTCCAAAGTTGTTTCGGTTGGGATGGAAAACAAGTTACCAATATGATAGCAAATAATGCTCTTATCTGGCATGGATGATTAGATATTGATGCATCTGCTACTGTTGTTTCCCAATGCGAATCGTTTTCTAATAAATTTAGTTTTTGGCATGCCTCTCGATAAGTTGCACATATTTGGCCATTAACTGTACGCAAGTTTTCGAATGAAGTTGGTCCACGAACATTTATTAGAAGCATTCGTAAATAAAAGCATTCTGCATTCTGGGGATGAATAGTATACAGCCTACCTAATGCATCAGTGGAATATAAAGTTGGCCATCCTTCAACTGCTTTTCCTTGCTTGCGGCGTTGAAATTTTTTAGTTGATGAGTTCTACGTATAGTATGTTGGAATTTGAGCATGCAGTAAAGTTTGAGCAAAGGAATATTTTGTACATATATCGAAAAAAGAACTTAACGTTGTAGCTGGTGCCACTGCAGCCCTTTGTTGTGCATTGACTTCTGTAAAATAAACGCGTTGTCCATTTTCGAGTTGAACAGATAAATGCACAACAGTCGGATGACATTCATGAATTGGAAATCCTAAACAGCTTCATTGCTGCTGATGTATCGGGCCATTTGATATTGTGTAATTTCATCGTTTGGATTTCGCAACGAAAACATTGCCATATCCAATCCCTTGGTTACGTATTTGCAGATATATTTAATTGACTTGACCGAATTGCAATACTCGACATTAATATGCGTTTTGTACGTTTTTTAAAGCAATGGACAAAATGGTACTATCCAGTGATTATCAACATCAATTTCATTGTTATGCACCTTTGGTGTAATTGATTGTCCACCATCATCCGTTGATCTACGACGATAAAGCGGATAGCCATCAATACCAGTGATTGGAGTAATTATCTGGGATACCTTTTCGTACATTTTCCATCGGCCATGCATGGTGAGTTTGTATTGATAATTACACATGGACCATGGATCATGTTTTTAATCACAACTTCATGTAAATGTGGATCAATGTTAGGATCAGGTATTTCTGCAGAAATAATGTCATCTATTCTATCGGACGTAATTTTGTCAACCAACCATATAAGAATGTGAGCACGGGGACATCCACGTTTCTGCCATTCGAAAGAATATACCCAGCATCGCGTTTCTCCAAAACACGTAATTTAACAATGAAATCCATTATTGATTTTAATTTTTGTTTAAACACACGTGCTGTAATGTCATGTCGATATACCGATGTTTGACCAGAAGACAATTCAGATACGATTTCCTCCCACTTCGGGTTACATGTGAATGTGATTAACAAATCTTGCCGGCCGTATGATCGCACATATGTCATTGCGTCTTGTGAATATTCTTGCATGTAACGTGGGCTGCCTGTAAATGTTTCTGGTAGTGTGATAGATTGCCCAAGTTCATTGGGATCTATGTCATTTTGATTATTCATTGCATCACGAAGATGAATGTAATTATCTACTCGTAATTTGGATTGATTCAGAACGTGATTGTCAACGTTTTGACAAATCATTAACCGTTACGCGTAAAAATTCATCGAACTCACTTTTTTACTCGTTTGTTCATCTAAAGTATATGTAAGAAATAAAATGTTGGGAAATCGTAAGTAACTTTATGGCTAAAATTTAATGCAAACAAGTATTATGAAAATAATATTTTTAACATACGTGTTGTTTGATTGCGTATTTGAAAGTGATACCCTTTTCCGTATGGGAAAATAATAGGATGCTGAAGTGCGTCATATGAGCGATGTGTTTCAGATATTCTGGTAGCTGTCTCATCACGACGACGGATAATAATATCACGTGGTGCAACAGGACCACCAATCATCAATATTGCTACATCAGCAACCGTAGGGGCGTTGTAACGTCGTTGGTGTGGCCCTGCAGGCGTTTTATCCGCATGAATTGCAATGAAGTGATCATCTGACGATAATCGGGAATCATTTTTTGCTTGTTTGAATGTTGTTACCAACTGGTTGTTGGCTTGAAGCTTTGTTTACAAATCGGCTACGATTTGCTGTTTTGTGCCTGGATTGTAATGTTGACGCTGTTGCACTTGGTTGTTGTCATCCGCTTGTCCGATGAAATAAATTTATAAGAACTTAGGATCTTCACCTGGAATTGGGAGTATTGAGCCCATTCGGTGATATATTTGGCCTTGAACTCGAAACGTTGGCATAAAGTTTGCTCGAACTACTTTAGTAGCACCAAACAACGTCATTTGGAAACATGAGTTATATTTTCGTATGTTGGTCAAAAAATGTCGCGAATCTGGTGTTGTTCCTGTCAAGCCGAATATTATTGTTTTGAATAATCAAGAAGTGGAGTATATTTGATTCGTCTTGCCTGAAAGTAATGATAGCAGTGGTTCTGGTGGTGGAAGAAGTTCGGGCAAACCAATTTTTCCATTTGCGCAGCACATTCCTGGTGCTTCGTTTTGATATTTATAAGCATTGCAATATTGACAAACTTTATTCATACTTCCAAATGCAACTAATTCATCTTGAGTGTAATTGATTGCAGGTGTGTATTGGAATGCAATTCGCTCATATGAAGCACGGTTTCGGCGAAATTGTGCCATTCGAGAACGATTTTGTATACGGCGTGCATCACTTTGATCTGGGTTCTCGGAAGCTATTCATGATGAGGATCGAGATCGTTCGGTTGTTTGGCGTGTTTTGCGTTGAACAATTGTTTCAGCTATTCTTGATGTTGATGATCGCAATCGGGCGCTTCGTAAGCATAATTCACGTTAAAGAGAAGTCTCGGAAGTCATTGATGATGAGATTCGTAAACGCTGAATTTCTAAGCGTGCATCGTGTTGCTCTAAAGTCTCTGCAGCTCTTAAGGTTGAAGTTAGAAAGCGCCGAGTTGCTAAACGTGCATCGTGTTGCTCTGAAGTCTCTGCAACTCTTGAAGTTGAGGCTTGAGATCGTTCAATTCTAAGGCGTATTTTGTGTTCTCAGATGTTTCATTTTATCTTTGGAATTTTATTTTATTAGATTTTTTATTACGTTAAGTAAGTGATATTTTTTTTAAGGCTTTTTTTTATTTTATTTATAACAATAGTTTCTGGATTGCAAATTGTATCACTTCAAAGCTTTGTACAGAGAACAAGAAGTTAAAAAATTTTTTTACGCGTGGCGTAAGAAATGTTTTTTTCTACCTCACCTGGAGTATATAATGTGTATACAATTTGAAGTAAATCTGTTAAAAACTTATGGGAGCAATTACATAATTTTAAAAAAGTGGATTAATTTCTCAAATTTATTTGAGGTTTCTTTCATATTGTTCGTTATTGTAACTACTGCAGCTAATCGCTGGACCATCTTCTGTAGAAATCATTTACCATATTTTGCCGGGATTTTAGGGAGTGTATGTTTTCATTAGTTGTAGGATCCATTTGCATTGGTCCCACCTATTAGAATCTCAAAGCACTCATGGTTATTGTACAAAACGTTTAATGGTTGGAGAGTTTACACATGTTTCGATTTGGACTGCCAATTTTGTTGCTTCTTCAAACGTTAATTTTATCTTCCTTATAACTTTTTCCAAGTATGCCTGACACTACGCTTGTCTCGTATTTACCACATAATTTTGATACAGCAAGAGCTATAAAGTGTCAAAAGTGTGTTCCCTTCATGATGTATAACTACGAAAGGCTGTTTTAAATGCTTGACTTGTTAATTCCGCAATTCTCATCTTGGATGGCTCAGAATATATCTGAAACTATAATGTATAATAAATAGGTCGTGTCAGATTTTTGCCATTAATTATCCAAACTTACTGCGGGGCTTTGTCAATGTTAATTGTAAGCTTCCATGCAGTGTTGTTATCTCATGCCATCTTTAATTATCTTCCTTTATTTTGCGTTCCTTTGGTAGAATCATTGGAAGTTTTGGCTGAGTTGGGACTTTTTTAAACGTCCAAATAACCTTGATAT
The DNA here is from genome assembly GCA_963932295.1 of Tipula lateralis. Lineage (NCBI taxonomy): Eukaryota > Metazoa > Arthropoda > Insecta > Diptera > Tipulidae > Tipula > Tipula lateralis. The sequence continues at coordinate 98,873,857 of OZ010736.1, forward strand.
TCAATCCTTGCGATGAATGGGTTCAATTCTGATCCAACGTTTTATCTTTCATTTAATGACTGAAATTCTTTACGGAAATATCTCCGTTGTTCAATTCTAACCATCTGAATTTCCGCTATAGCTTCAGCTATGGTACTGTTGTTTATAAACATGATAGTCTATGATTCTTAGACAATACGCGAAAATACGCTTTAGTTTGTGAATATCTACATGAGATTTTGTCAAATAATTCATGTAGAGCTAATGGTGGATCGCACTCGTATACAAAGGTGTTGATATCCATATGCACCTTGATTCTTGTGCAGTTGGTCCGTTTACCACATTGAGTTTTGAGTCGTAGTTTTATGCGCTACTATTCCTCTTGTCACAAAATCAGCTGGGTTTACATCGGTTGGTACGTAGTCCCACGAAACAAAGTAGATTATTTCTAATCTAATCTAATACTCGATTAGCCACAAAAGTTTCCAACTTTGCGACGTCGCCTAATCTCATGGTTATTGTGGAGTCCGTCCAAGTAAACATTTCTACATCTTGGTAGTTCATAGTGTTTTGGAAATACCTTAGAAACCAATGGATAGCAGATGCGCTGCACTAAGTTCCAGCTTTGGAACTGTATATATTTTTTTGATTGGAACAACTCTGGTTTTTGCCACTAATAAACTGGTTGTTATTGCGTTGTATTCATTCGTCGTTCTTAAATATATTGTTGCTGCATAGGCTTTTTGCGAAGCGATATTAAATTCATGTAATTTTTGATCCGGTGATGTTTGATCCATGTTGGTATCCTAATTCGACTTAATTCACATAATTCGGCTTTGTAGTTATTCTATTTTTCTTCTATTGCTGGTGGTAGCACCACCACTCAATTCAAGAGACTTGGGGAGAGCTAACATCTTAATGTATGTTAGCTCCTCAAGTCTCTTGCATTGAATTTACTCTAAAATTTTCTCATCCTGATTGTTTGAAGCTTAATTAGTTGTTGAGGGTTTGTTGGATTTGGATACGGCTCAATGTTTGTGTTGTTGAACTGTGTTTGGATCGTTGAAACTTCTATTTTTTTTTCGTTTGTTGTTTCTGGCGAAGATTTTAATGCTTATTATGATATCTTGTTTGCGTCAAAATGACTGCGAATTGGTATGCGTCATCTAGTTATACTCCGTTAAACTTAGTACCACGAAAGAACGGAGAATGGAGACCTTGAGAGGATTGTTGGGCTTTAAATGACGTAACCATTCCACATTGATATCCAGGACCTTACATATCAACATTCTGGTACCAGAATATTTACTACATTACATTTAGTGCGAGCATATCATCAGAAGTGGTTTCATTTGAAATTCCAAAAACAGTTGAAATGTTAAAATAATTGTTTACCTTTTTTACATATAGAATTTAAAAATAACGTTACATGTAAAAAACCATGTAAACTACACTGTGTAATTTACACGCTCAACTGTGGTTTTCAACGTTTCGATACCGATTTTTACATGATAACTGTCAAAATACTATAATAGGCGGTTAAAACAAAGATCAACTATGACACAAACGCCTGAACACAGGTATACTGTTGAGTTTTATTATTGTTGGATCTAGTTGGAAAATCTGATAAGGCTACTCCTAAAACTACAAACTACTTTAGAAATAATATATTGATGTTTTCCGACCTGCGATTGTTACTAAAATGAGAGCAAGTGATGGGCTTCCTTTAAAGTTTAAATGAAATTATCTAAATTTCTCCAAACTGCCTTTAATAAAGACCATCTTCTAAAACTAACTCACTCTTTTTAAATTATCTTCCACATTGGATTTTTATTAGTTCGAAAGTAAGGTAATTTGTGTTATTCTTAACTCTAGCGGAATATTCTTTTAGGGAAATGGCTTTCGAATGTCCTAAATATAGTTGAGAGACAGAATTAAGTCCTTTCCAAGTAATAAGACATGATCTAACACCAAATGTAGGTCCTATTATTAATCTACCTCATCTACCTCAGAAGTGGCTTGAATGATTTCTTCACCTACTCATGTTTCTTTGTATTGAAAGTTTATTTAAAAAAGTAGATACTAAATCATCATCTATCTTTAGTTCTTGCGTAAAAGCCTGAAGTGTTAAAACTGCCTGAAGTGTTAATAAACAAAATCGGAATCAAAATTAAGGATCCACACGCGGAACATGCAGGAACTTTCAACAAGACTCTTTTGACGGCTATATCAAGTGAACGAAATAGTATTAACTCGATGGCCTAAAATTGGAGACTATTAGCTCCAAGGCTATACATGCTTCACAACGGATATGACGTTGGAATTGGGCTACAGATAAAACAGGTTGTATTGAACTTCCAACCAGTCAACATACAAATGTGTAAGCTATGCTTGCACATGAGATTAAGCAACCTTCTTAGTATCTGTATGTATCTATGCGCTCATTGATGTAACCAACCCTATTCTCTCGGGCTTATAATAATATAAGCCAATACTACTGTCATGAACATGTGACTGCAATTGGAGGAAGAATGATGAACTTTGCGATCGTTCATGATCTAAAAGTGTTAAGTACATTCTCTTGGAGAAAATTATAGGAGCAATATTTTGTCCAATCAAATTTTTTCTCGACGGATAAATTTTTTCAAGTAACATAAAACATAGATTACAAGCAAGCATATGACTTAATCAATCGAGAGATGCTATGATAAGCGCTTGAATATTTACGAATACCAAACAAAGACGTTCATCTGTGGAAAGACAGTAATGCAGTCACAATGCTGTGTCAAAGGTAAGAAAAGGCCAATGAAAACTTTTGCAATTAATTCTAGTGTCCGAAATAGTTTTTAATCTCATGTCAGAATACATGCTTCGTAAAAGTGCTACAATTCTAAACAATATCTTACGGTAATATCTGAGGGCAAATAAAAGTCTAAAAATCGATTATTTAATATCATAAATGAAATATTTAAAAAAATAATGCAGGAACAATTGTTAAACCATGGGTTGGCTCAGAGCTACTACATAACATCTTATTAACTTAACAGTATGTTTGAAAAAACGGGACCACATCTTTATATACAGCATTCAATTAGATGACCTGTGAACTAAATCAACGGTTTCCTAACTGGAGAAGAATACTTTATAATGCATAAGATGACATATAGTATTCTCAGAACCAACACAGCCAGAGCCTGAACCCCCATAATTTTGGATAAATATATATACTATATAGTTGATATTAGTACAGTACAGAGAACTACCAGTCGATCATCGATCTCACTATTCGTCAAATCAATAAATTTTAATCGTAGCAATTTGAGACTTAGTCTGGAGTAGGTCTAAAAAGATTACAGGGTGGTTTTGCACTTTTTTAAGAATATTGATTTGCGTGAAAAGCAATCATTTTCACAATGCCAAATCGATAAGGCTTAACAGTAGAAATTCCTATACCAAGTTTCATAATCGTTATTTAACTGGAACCTATAGCAGCGCCGAAAGCTATCATTTCAGAATCGATCACTATTTGATTTTGATTTATAACCGCTCATTACTAAATAGTTCACTATCACTACATATTCTCCCATTATTGAGGATTGGTTAAATTTTGGCATTGACCAACCGCATCATCTCATGGAATAAAAAGTTTTTCCGTTTCTGTTAAGTTTCCAAAAATTATCCTCAGGGAAATAATAATCGCGCCTGACTTATTGAGAAGAGTTTGCATGCTAATCCGCCTAAATTCAGTTTCCTCGTGTTTACTAGACGAAGGAAATTGGTATTTTATGTTTCTGTTGTTGGGTGGCTTCTTGGACAAATAAGGCACAATTGACTATTTTAAAAAATAGCTTGAAGCTTACACGCTACCAAACCAAGAGCAATAACAGTAGCAAGAACGTTACACACGATTCAAAGAAAGAAACTTACCACGCAACATTATGAAATCAACATTAGTGAGATGGTATGGTGGATAGTTCAACTGTACCATGATGAAACCAACTGGGTCGAACAACTACGAGTATATTAGCAATTGTCGCAGGCGATTTTATACCATCAATGTTTAATTTTTTCAATTTTCTCAAATCCAGATAAGTTGAATATCTTTGAGACCTGTGTTGATGAATGTGACAATCGGACCATGTGACGGATGAGTACGTCATTGATCAGAAATTGATCAAAACTTCTGATAACCTGCATGAAATCAAATGAAAACTATAGTTTCGTATTGAACACTGCCTTCATAAATTATGTTAAGTCTTGACGACACAAACAGATACGATTTGACTTTATTGACGGGAGTTTATTGAATATACATACATGTAGAGTTTATTAAAAATCATAACCGCAAAGAAATTTGATATATGGGTATAAATATTTACTATACAATATAAATAAAATATATGTCAATATGTGGTTATATTTGGAATCAATATGCCAAATACCACATATCCTAAATTGATACTATCAGAATATTGTGAATTGAAAATTAATCGTAAAATTGTAAGATTCTATTTTGGGTGATGATGTTCCACCCACCTATATACATATCATTACAATTTGGTTATATATACAAGCTTTTTGTCGTGTGAGTACATATATAGTAGATAACTGTAATTATTAACAATTTGTTCTATTATATCCAATTATATCGAAGCCATCTTTATTAATAAAGCCTTAATGAATACGTGGTTTTTGAAATGAGCTACACTCGCGGACAAAATTAACGCACATTTTTTTTTTGTAATAAAATAATAATCCTGCTGGTCAATTTTAATACTACTAGTGTCAAATGATAGCAAATTTATATTTTTATCAGAAACCACCTTGAATATGGTTTACTGCAAGCCAATCAATTAAATTTTTCAAAAATGCTTAATCAAAAGTGCATTGTGTTTGAAATCCAACGCAACGATCGGCTTTTGTTTCATTGCATACCAATTATTTTTACATTCAGTATCACTAGTTCTTGTAAATGTGTTCTAAAGCAAACACCTAATATAAAATCCATTGTAATATGGCACCCGTTCAAAAGCTGGAGGCGGTTCAAGTGGTCACATTGTATCAGGAAGATTATAAACAAGTACAAATCGCACGAAAATTAGGAATTAATCAGTCTTCGGTTTCACGAATACTTAAGCGGTATCGTGAGACCTTAAAGTATAAAAAAAAGCCCGGACAAGGATGTAAAAGGTGCACAACCGAGCATGACGATCGATTTTTAAAAATGAATTCGTTACGAGATCGAAAGCGAACTTCTACTCAACTCAAAAATGAGTTACTTAGTGCGCGTCAAGTGAATATTAGTGTCAGAATAGTTAGACGAAGATTAAATGAAGTGAACCTAACTCCAAAACGGCCCGTAAAAGTTCCACGGCTTCTTCCCCGCCACAAATCCAGCCGTTTAGAATTTGCTCATACTTATGCAAATTGGGGAACTGATCAATGGGCCACTGTTCTCATTTCAGATGAGACTAGAATCCTATTATGGAAACCAGATGGACGTAATCTTGAATGCAGAAGAATTAGAGAACGCTACGCACCGTGTAACAAGGTGCAAACTGTAAGCTTTGGTGGAGGTTCAATAATGTTTTGGGGTGGAATCAGTTGGGAGGGCCGTACGGAGCTGGTGGAGATTGGTTTGAGGATGAATGCAGACTGGTATGCTCGGAAAATTCTTCGCAATCACGTTTTGCCATATAACACAAAACTGTCATAACCTATGAATTATGACAGTTTTGTGTTCATGCATGATAACGCACAATACGACAATATCTCCAAGATATTGGCATTCGTGCACTTAAGTGGCCACCAATGAATCCTGATCTTAATCCGATTGAACACGTGTGGGACATTCTAAAACACCGTACTAGAGCTAGAAATCCTGCACCAGATTCGACAGCAGAGCTGAGAGTTGCAGCGCAAGAAGAGTGGAATCTCATTCCGCAAGATATAATACAAAGCATTCTACTTAGTATACCCAGAAGGATGGAAGCTGTAATAAGGGCACGGGGAGGAAATACTGATTATTAACTTAATCAAATTAAATTGTAATAAAGCTAGTTTTAATGTTAGAAACCGCTTTAAAATTAAAAACAAAAATAGTTCGACACATTTTAACATTTTGCAGTGAAAAATAGCCACTATAATTCCATAACGCCACATTTGTGCCTCTTTTGTGAAAATTATAAATTTGGGATCATTTGATTCCAGTTCCACTGAAATTGTCCAGCGGGATTTTTTTTATTACAAAAAAAAGCGTTAAATTTGTCCAGGAGTGTATTTAATGTATCAATAATGTACGTTTTATCAAGAAACTCATCCGAGTTGTATCAGAGCCATCTTTATACAAAGCCTAAATATTAAACATTGAGCTGAAATTAGAGGAAAACACGTAAATTTCCATACAAAATATATGTAAACATTTTTTTGAAATGAAATATTTCAATGAAAAGTGTGACAAAATAAAAATTTTAATGTTGAAATCATATTAAAACTATTTATATAATATATCATTTAAATATTTTTGAATAAAATCCATTAAATATATTATAAATAATTAAATAAATAAATCATTAAATTCAAATATCGCATTAGAACTTCTAATATGTATACGCACAAATACATACATACACACTCGTATCATATGAAAAAATATATTCTCATGTATACGCATGTGCAATATGAAATATCGATCGAGTACGATTAATGACAACAGAGTCATCTCTATTTGGAAAAATTAAAACTGCTTCTATAAAGCTACTTTGTTTTTGACAAAAAACTTTTTGATTATCAAAATTTTATATATTTCGAAATTAATCCAAACTAATGTAAAATAAATATGTAAATTTAATTTATATTTAAAATATTTACTCATTTAATTAAACGTTTATCTAAAAACGGCCAAACTACTAGAATCCCACTATGATTCCATAAGAATTAAAACTAGAATCGTATAGTAGAACTATATAGTATCAAATTTTATCATAAATGATGCATGAGAACTTTGTACTAAGTTTGTCCTAACAATGAAAATTAGGGCAAACTTAAGAAAAAGTTCAAGCTTCATAATACCAATAAGAAGTTTGTACTGAGTTTGTCCTAATCAAGTAAACCAATGTAACTTGTTTATATGTATTTATGAAATGTAGACATTTAGGCAAATACACTAAGTAATTGTTCAAATAAAATTTTAAATATTGTCATGTTATGCTTAATCATGGAAGTAAATAAATAATAATATTAAATTGAATAACAATTAAATTTAATTAATAATACATAATATTAAATTGAACCAGATTATAAAAATTGCAAAAAACAATTTGTTTATAATTAAATCAAGTAGCGGTATTCTAATCTTAGATAAATATTTTCTTAACATACGAAATATTTTTAGTTATAACATAAAAGCGAGAAACACGAACACATGGTAATAAACAGGATTACACGTGAATGCAGGTTTAAAGATCATTCTCGTCGGTTTCACTTGTAAGGGAACAACATAATAGTACTACTGACTCAATCATTAAGTTTCATAAATTTATCATGGAGCTCACTTAGTGAGACAGATGTTTATATGCATTTATGTGTATTAATCGTATGGGAGTGCTACTTTAGGGTAACACTAAATATTTCAAAGGGTAATACTAAGTATTTCAGGGATAATACTAAGTTTTTAAAAGAAGTTACGGTTATTTTGATTCGAAATTAAAAGAAAATTATGCAGTTAGATAAAAATAAAATCTGCTGTTCGTATGGATCAATCTTTATCTTTTATATCGATATAAAAAAATTTATTTTTATTTTTAATTTCGTTTTTAGTAGATACAACAAAAAGCCCAGCATCATTTTATTAATATATAATTAAAATTATTGTTTATTGTAGTTATTTAGTTTTATTTATGTGCAAAATCATAGTTTCTTATTTCTAAATATATTTCAATACAGCTACAGATATTTTGCTGCAACATAAAATAGACGTGTGTGGTTAGATAAAAAAAAAAGTATCGCTCTTATTGGAATATGCTTTAACTTTAAAATCGACATCACAAACACATATACATATTTGACTGTGCATTCAATATTTTAAATTCATATTGAATTTTAATTTATGTTTTATTAAATTATTAAGAAATTTAGGTAACTGATTTTTAGAAATAATTAACTTCAACATTTTATGTACTTAACACTGTAAAACTCTAATAACGATGGCTCTGGTGATAACTATATTTTTTTTATGTTTTTAGCTATTGCAAGTTAGAGCTTTTAAAACTTTATTTCATAAATTGGCATAGAAAAATACAAAAATATATCATTTTTTTTCAAATCAGAATAAAACAGATCAAAATTAATAATTAATTGAATTATATTTCTATTGATTTTCTGTCAATACAAACGATATCCTCTAAAATATATTTTACTCGCTCTAATTCTCTCTTGATCGAACAACGAAAGTCAAACGAATTTCTTAATAAATTTAGAAAAATTATTTGGACGAAAATACTTTAAATTGAACGCGGAAATATAAAACTTTAATTATTAATTTGTTTAAATGAAATTATGTTTTCAAAAAATGTTTTTGAAAAAGAAATTTCCAACATAGAGTTGTCCAATGCCATTACAATTACAGACCAAGTAATAACATTTATGCATTTGTATGAGTGAATGGCTAGTTAACAACGAAATGTAAGCAAATTCAATCCGAGAATGTCGATTTCACTCACTGTTTGGACTTTACTGGGTTATACCTTAAAATACAAGCCCAAAAATCAATTTTTTACCTATGGTTTCTATTTGGCATGCATTGCAAAGGGAAAATTTTTAAATTTGGTTAGTTACTGTGACTGTATAAGTATGTAATGCTTTTGTATGAGTGTATAATTTTGCCATATCTTAAAGCGATCTATTAGTATTTTGAGTTGTGTTTATTTTGAAAAGTGCATTTTGAGATTTAAAATAAATATTAAATTGATGAAATCGTACAAGCAACCCCGTTTGTGTTTACATTACTTCATTGAAGAAGAACAAAATCTTCAACATCAAAGTAGTATTGTTCAGCTCTTTGGCCGCGAACGAAGTACAAAATGTTTTTGTAGAATATTTGATGAACACATTTTTCGAATTAACAAAATCAAGAATAAACTCGAAAATAAACGGAGATTTTTTTTCGTATTATACATCACTCAGGCTCAATTGGCCCATTGTGACATGGCACTTTTTACTTGACGTTCCGGCTATAGGTGTGATTCTACGTACAAAACCATCTGTATATTGTATAGTTCCTTGCCAGCCTATAGTACTGATATTGTAGATGGAACGACACACTGATTCTAAACTCAACAAGGTCTCAGATGAGTTCATTCGCACCACCGATCACACCGCCCAAACGATCGATGGAAATCCATTATCCAATCCTGCCTTTTTGGGATTCGAACCCGGTACCTCCCGCTCCAAGTCGCAGCTGAAGAACATTGTCTTCTAACGAATGTATAAGAAGACAATGAAGAACAAAACTGATTGCTTATTTCTAGAAATTTAGAAACAAAGGAAAATCGCGATCGAAACGAGCGGAAATAAAATCATAATGGAAGTTCTGTCTTTTAATGGACCATTTGCATTTAAATCCGATATTACAAATTCATTTTAAGGTTCTATTCCATGAGAAAAATTGACTGTCAGTAAAAATTAAAATGAGACAAAAATATATTTTAAATAGTAGTGCAAACGAAATAAAAAGCCATCTCAGTCAAACTTGACTGGAAAAATATTTGTGTTTGTGGTAGTGTGACTGCTATAAAAGTATAAAACTGATTGTATTGCAGTCACACTCAGCCTTCTAGATAAAATTTATGTAAGACAAGAAATTATTTTCGCATACAATCAATTTTATAGTCAAGGGTCAAATAGTCCATATATTATTTTGGTAAAATTATAATTGAATTGAAATAAAAATCATATTTGTTTAGCATTGTGATATTTAATACTAAATTTTAACTCACAATTAAAAAAACTCCAAGAATGAATAATTAATTTTTTTTTGGTTATGGTTTCTTAAATAGCGATCAAAATTCTGCTATAATTCGCTATAAATAAATAATTAAACAATAACGTTATCTTTGTCTTTTAGTTGGAGTTTTATAATTATTTTCTCTCTTCGTCTTTTTTGACTGTCAGTCAATTTTTCCCATGGTATAGAGCCTTTAGTTTTCAATTCAAGACTCAAAAAATAAAAATCTAGATGCTTAAATCTTTAAAAACATGAATTAAAATATTTGTTTAAATGAAAAGTATTAAACCAGGATGCTTGATAAATAATCATATTCCAAACCATTCTAACTATTTACACATACAAAGGACTAACCATGTTTTATTTGTTAAAGAGATGGTCGTATACGTATACAGGCAATGAGTTGTCGATAAATAACATGAGCAGCTGATCAATGTTTACATTTCACAATTGAAAAAACGTAATCACAATTTCTTTATTTTCCATTTATTCACAATCACAACATAACACAACACTATATTCTCAATCCTGGAAAACATAAGCAGTATTTTGTTGGTCACTGGAATAGAAATAGGAATAAGAATGAAAATAATGCTCAATAAAACGGCACGGAATAGTTTATATAATTAGTGTATTAGTTGTCATGAAAACTGCCAAAAATATTCAAAAATATATCAAAATATTTTATTACTTTGTCCCCTGGATTTAATCACTGCAACTAGCGAAATGAAATTATTCCAAAACCTAATGAAAGTTTGAATGAAACTATTCATTCCGTAATGAAATTATATGGAATTGTTGATGTACAATTGCCAACAAAACGCTGCTATAGAACCATTTTGAATCATATTCAAATGCATAAAATAAGCTTTCACAATTAGCTTAATATTTAATAACATAAGTAACCATTGGATACAAAACAAATTGTCATTATGAATAAATGTCAATAATGAGAGCAAGAGAATATTTTATTTTTAATTGAGTGACAGTTCAATTAAATGCCATTATTTACTAATGTTACTATACTATAGAAATGTTGCAAGCCGTTCGTTTTTAGATCATACGTGTGTAAGTAACATTAAAATCAAGTTAAATATGTATATGTCATTTTGTGCATTGATATTGATGTTTTTCTACATAAATACAATACAAACCACAATACAACTTAAAATTTAATGACATTGTTTTGTTTTGGCGTGCCATTTTGATTATTCTCTTTGTGAGCATACTTGATATAAAATATAGTACTATATATCTGTCTCTGTTTGCGTTTTTAGTTATTAATTGGCAAAATAAATCGACAAATAATCAAGTTCAGGATGAAAATTGAATTTTTTTCATTTAGGCTTTATTCAATCAAGATGGCTTTGATTATATCCAGTGCTGCTAATATAATTTCACAACAGCAATTTACATACGTACACCCACATATTTTGTGTTATATACAAGGATTTTTGGGGGATTGCTATTCGTACATATTCATCAACCCTCGCACCGAAATCAATCAATTGGAGGTTAATAACATTGCGATACAAACAAACCCGTCAAAACAAATTTATCGAACACACCATAATATATAAGGAACACCTTTGTGTGTACCTTTGATTGCGTTCAAAACAACGTATAAAATTTAAGGGGCATGAGGGCAGAAAAATTTAACATCAACAAACAATCGCACATCATTATATGTACTATGTTACTGTTGTGTTGTGGCGTATAAAAAAATCAAAATTGCGCGTCTACTTCGATTCGCGAAAATATACGCATTTCCATTAATGATGGTAAATCGAAAAATGTGTAGAAAAACAAAAACATAATGAAAATGAATGCCAAATTGATAAGTGATGATAAGAAAGAAAACAAAAGTAAATTGTCGTCGTTGTCGTCGTTTCCATCGTCAATAAAAAGGTCAATTATATTTTGTTGTTGTAGTTCTATTTTCCGACTCTTCTTGTTTTGTCTTACGCGATTCTGTAACTAATATCAAGTATTAGGTGAAGATGTTTCGTTGTTTAAATTGGATTTTGTTACGCGATTGATAGAACTTTAAGATAAAAAAAATCTATACGCATGCACTCAAACTTAAATATTTAATGTCTCTGTTGGAATGATCTGTTGATTGAGGCAAAAACTGACGATAGATGTTGTGCATAGTAATTTTGACCAGCTGTTTGACCTTGTACAAGAGAACGGCTGTTACTGACAAACAATAATTATGGTATGGGATTGAAAAACATTACATGGAGACCACACTTGTTCGGTGGTTTAGGAGAATAACTGCAGACTTAGGTAGTGATACGACGACGGTGACCAACGGAAAAGTATGTCCTCAGAATGGGGTTCTGTCTCCACTCTTGTGGTGTCTTGTGGTCAACTCACTCCTAGTCCAACTAACCGACAACGGATTTGTCTACTAGAGTTATGCTGATGACATCGCCATAATACTAGTAAATAAATAATAAAAAAATCTATGGCTTAGAGGCCGTAAACGGCCCTTACCGCGTCTCAACTGAGACCTTACGAACCATTTTAACGATTGGTGCACATTGTAGGTGGTCAGCCAAACGAATGTTTTTACACACAATCGCGTTTTTATGACATCCGGTTGCGTGTTAATTTTTGGTCAACGGCGGGAATCGAACTCGAGACCGCGGCGTGATGAGAAACTCTCTTAACCATTAAGCTACATCCGGCGACAAATATGTACATAAATAAACAAATAAATAAACGAATGTAATAATATGCAGCCTGGTGTAGTGAAAATGCAACAAATCATGCAACATTTACTCTTGAAATTTACTCAAGAAATGCAGTCATTTGGTAAATCCTTCGACCTGAAACTTCGACCAATAGTCCTGTTTGCCGCATTTATTTGGTGGCCTAGAAAAATGAGCCGGGTTGGATAACCTCTAAATCGCCTTCAAATACTTGTTTGTCTGGGTGTTGTAGGAACTATGCACACCACACATACTGCAGCTTTTGAGATGGCTGTGGGCCTGCTTAATATTGATCTTGGGATCAGAAGATGTGCAGTGCAAACAGCCGCTAGTCTACAAGGCAAAGACAATCTTCATAGCCCTTCTGGGCATTGTCAAATATGAAGAGAAGTGGGCCGGCAAACAACTACACGATTTACCGAAAATCACACATGGAACTATAATAGCCCATCCTACCCCTCCGGTGACGGTATGAATATCTTCTGACGGATCAGTATTCTGTAATTTAGCTGGTGCCGGGTTATATAAACAAAATCGTGAGGTCGAATTATCTATCTCTCTTGGCAGGCACGCTACTGTCTTTGAGGCGGATTTTGTTGCAATTTTGAAACCAGCACTCTTCGCAAAGGAGATGAATTGCATAGAACGTCGTATCTGCATCCTTTCTGACATTTCGTTTTGCAGACGATAATTGCCTTAAATCGACTATATACAGTCTAAATAAAGTGAGACTTCACTTGATTCCCAGTCACATGGGTATCAAAGAAAATATACTGGCTGATAAATTGGCCCGTTTGATGCGACTTCCACTTTTGTGAGACCTGAACCCACTTTAGGAGTGACATCATTTTGGTGAGCTGCACCACAAGAAATGGGATAGACTCATATCTTGTCGAGTATCCAAAATCAGCAAAGATCCCAGTCCTTTTTACACTATGACACTTTAAGGATCTTTCAAGACATTCTTACGAGGAATTGTTTCCTGAATTATCATATGTTTCGTACGAAATATGAGTACGTCGTGTGATCCTGTTCCTTATACTCTTTCCATAGACTGCACTACTTCTGATCACAATTACTATTTGAGGATCAACTTACGACTTTGATGATACCATGTATTTGGACTTCATTAGAACAACAAACAGATCTCGAGACTACGAGTGTATGCTTGAGAAGGGATGTCACAGGGAGCCAATCGAGCCTTATTGACTGGAGGGAAGGAGGAGGGATAGATGGTATGGTTTAGTATTATTTGGCATTCATAGTCATAATATAAGACGTAATATAAATAATTAATATAAGTCAAAATCATGTTTTATTTTATTTTGAAAACCAATAACAGACGGGTCCGTAATTGGTTTTCAAAGTAAAACAAAACACGATTTTGATTTCTACTAATTGGGTTGCTATACATTACTTAACTGTTGCGACTGAGAATAAGAATATGCAATAATAATCACTTTTTGAAATGCTCTTGATTGAATGCATAATCCAAATTAAACTTAATTCACTGAAACTCTAATAATATCCCAAAATAGTTTAGAAAATTGACAATATCTTGTCAATTGTTTATATTCTTCTGTTACAGTTAATAATGACAAATTACGACGTGTAATGACCAACCTATATTGTAGACAAACTTATTATTGATGATACGATGGTAGAAAAAGATATTTTTTCTAGTTATTCCGTATACTGTAGCCAAAGAAAAACTCAAGGGAAAAACCCATCGACATCATAATTTTTCAAAATCTGTCATATTCAGATAATGTTATTAATAATGTTATAATAAAAATAGAATTAAACAATCAACAAAATAAAAATAAAGTTCGAAAACATTAAAACCACCCAAACCAAAAATGAACGCAATTTCGTCTATTTATGTATACATATATATAAAGTGTGGTGACCTCCAATATTTCCCAATATACACACACGCATAATAATACCTATCCTTCTAGTCGTCCTTCGATAGCACTTAAAAACATAATCAACGATACAATGCGTTTTAATGTCCTTTTTCATATCACACACAAACACATATTAAAAAGGAAAAGCATATCAAACAACCGAATTGCGCTGTAAAACATGAAAATTCATCCTTTCCTTATTTCGTATCGTATCCCTACATTTTTGACCTAAATATTTACATTTCATCTGTGTCTGTGTGCGTGTGTGTATGTATGAATATGTTTGCTGAAGAAAATCGAACGATTTTTCACAATTTATTTACTAGTCTGTCGTTTGAGAATTTTCTTTTCATTTAATTTAAATCGCACTATACTCAAACCAGTTCTAAATCTCTAAATTTTATTCTACTGAGGGGACGAGCGTTTTATAGTACATACTTTAATTTCCCAGTGTTGGTAGACAGGGGAATAACCTTTCGTTTATTTTATATATATACGTAAATATATAAATATATATATTTATCTATATATATATATATATATATATATATATATATATATATATATATATATATATATATATATATATATATTATATATATATATATATATATATATATATATATATATATATATATATATATTTATATATATATATATATATATATATATATATATATATATATATATATATATATATATATATATATATACACTTAGGTTCATCGACACCACATAGTTATGTAGCACAATAGGGTGTCGAAATAGGCGATTTGAAATAAAATATTTGTTTTAAATATTGGTATATATTGTTATACGATTACTAGGAAAAAAATTGTGTGTGTGGATGATACACAAATATTTTTTCACCATCGACTACCAATGTGAAGTTTATGTTGAATTTATCCTAAATCAACAGCAAGAAATGGTTTATTGTACTCTTCACGGTTTTGGCTTTTTTAAACCGCATTTTGCGACACACTTATTTTTCAAGTGGTTTTAAACAAGATATTCTGAGAAGTTCAATGTCACTATTCGAACAATGACATTTAAGGGAATAAATTTGATTAATTCCATTAAACAAACAAATATTAATTTTCTTGAATTTCTTGAATTTCGGGAAGTTAACGAATTATGTTGATTAAAACAAAGGTTTCTTTATAAACGTTACATTTTTCCTTTAAGAAAAAGTTGGTAATGCGCCTGAATGTATACATCGTAATTTTCTGTCAAACACAACAAAAATCCCTGAATGATACTATACACAATAAATTATAGCATAAAGCAATTCAACAATTGAAGAAATGAATAGCATAGTTACCGACCAAATGGCGCAGTGATTAAAGTTGCAGCAGTTGAAGCGGGAGGTACCGGGTTCAAATCCCGATAAGGGCGGGATGCAAAAGGGATTTTTCACCATCTGATTACGATCGATGGTGTGAATTAACACATCTATGACGCCCTGTTGAAGTACAGAACTCATGGGCCAACCCATCTTCTGTGCCAGTACGCTGTGCCACGGCTGGCATGGAGCTATGTAATGTGCAGATGGTTTTACGTAAATCGGACCTATAGCCGTACGTCCTCAATTTAGCTGTAATGGTGTAATGTAGGACGTAAATAAGCGTTTTATTTTGGTTTTATGATACCAGTAGATATTTTTAGTGTTAAAACTGTCATGGGACCATTGGTTACTGAATGAGTTTCTACAACCCTTGATAATTTTGCAAAACTTTCATATTTTTATATCTTAATTCATCACTCCCGGATGTAGCTTAATGGTTAAGAGAGTTTCTCATCACGCCGCGGTCTCGAGTTCGATTCCCGCCGTTGACCAAAAATTAACATGCAACCGGATGACATAAAAAACGCATTTGTGTGTAAAAACATTCGTTGGGCTGTCCACCTACAATGTGCACCAATCGTTAAAATAGGTTCGTAAGGTCTCAGTTGAGACGCGGTAAAGGCCGTTTGCGGCCCTATGCCATAGATTATTTTTATGTAATTCATTACTCCACAACAACCTGTTTATATTTTCATTTCCGGCAAAGTTTAACCACAGAAGTATTCTCTCGATAATTGTGACTCCAAAATACTTTTTAAATGTATGAATTACACGGCATTTGTTGAAAGTGCAACATAATTTGTCATGTAGTATAAAGTTTATTGACCTCTTTACCATGTGATTGAGCTTCTCATAAAGTTCCAAATTAGTCCCAATAAATAGTTGGTTTCTTTCCTTATAGCAACCTTCTCAAAGGTAAATATAAAAAAAATTGCATGTAGATGGAAATAATTTTACAAATTTCACCATGTGCTGAAAAACTCTTTGACATATGGTGCAATTGATTAACAGCTGACTCAATGAATCAACCAGATCTACTTATGAAATCGGCGCCAATGATCGGTCGGTCCATGTTCTCTAAGATTAATGCGTATATAGTATATGTGTAAATTTTCGTTAGAAACCGGTGTTTACATGGAGCAGTCGTGTTAGTGTGGGGTTCAGATCTGTTTTCTTATTTGAAAAAATAATCCATTGATTGGGTGATTAAAGAAGCACAGATGAGGAATATCGAGCTTCCTTCTCTCTGTAAGCTATGTTATTTGATTTGTTATGTATTTGTAAGCATGCTTGGTGTTTTGGTCATTAAAATTCTCGTCTCTGAGATAGCTTGTAAACGTGCTTGATGGGAGTTATACCAGAACTCCAATGTGGTATTGATTGACAGTTAGGGCGCTACATCAACAAGTCCCCGATGAAGACGTTTGTCTTTTGAACTGTATGGCATCATCTCATGTGATCTGTAATGTTGTATTTCCCAGACCCCGCGGTTTCGATCCACCAGATACACGTCAACTATTGTTTGTGTGATCGGAAATATCAAATCCATCTCATCAGGTATATGCGACCGGACTTGATGTAAGTTGCATTGTGTTAGTATATATGTTGTGATTCTTTGTTGCAACAGTGCTATCGAATTACAAATATTTTGATCGAAATGTTTTTTCGATTTTATTTGTTATTTTACGAATTTATTGTGTCGTGACTGTTCTTTGAATTTTGTGAATAATTATTGAACGCCACAACATACTGTTTTAGATGTGCTACTAGAGGACAGTTCAATACATTTTCTGGCGGCAACACCGTCAATGTGGTGGTAGGGGTTTCACTCGGCTATGATTGGATTCGATGCGTTTATCAAACAAAATTGCATAGGGGTTTTCCTATAAGAGGTTTCATTGTAAATAACCTGCTATTTGGGCAGTTGTCAATTTGAAAGATGCCATTTTTGAACATTTGACAAGTAAAAAATATACGTCATTACTAAAAATGGTACGATACACGCTTCAATAACGCATTGAAATTGTTAAAATTCACTATACCAAAATGGTCAAAATTTTGTAACAGGTCGTAAAACTAAAGCATCTTTTTCGCCAGCAATATTGATACTGGTGGAAAAATTTAAGCTTTTGCCTGTTTTGTGAACTTGGCCTGTTAGTGATGTGAAGAATCGTGTGAGTCGCTCAAGAACATCTGAGATCCTCAATTTGTCATTGTTTGGTACGGTTTTGAGCTAAGAGTTTGATTGGGCCTTACTTTTTCGAAAATGAGGCTTGTGCAACTGTTACGGTGAATGGATTGCGCTACCAAGCTATGATTAATGATTTTTTATGGCCGGAATTGGATAATATTTATGTGGACGACGTTTTTTCAGCGAAACGACGCCACGTGCCACACAAGCAATGAAATAAATGCAATTTTACAAGAAAAGTTTCCTGACCGGGTGTTTGCTCGAAGAGGAGATCACAATTGGCCACCGAGATCTTGTGATTTTCAAATTGACCATGGGAAATTTCGTGAAATGGATATATGGTTGATGGATAACAGTTGGTTGATATCGTTTTCAAATGTAAACATACCTTTCTCTTTACAATAAAATAAACTTTTATTGATTGCAAATTTAAGTTATTGGGAAGCCCGTTATTATGGGAAGATTGATTTTTGATTAGATCGATCCGTGTTTTTAGTTTGCAAGCGTGATCGTAGACCCTTATTTATCTAGTGTTTTGAGCGTCACTTATTCGAACTTAGGCCGTTCTGATTATATTTACAAAAGACAACCATAGTGTCTTTTGTGAATATAATCAGAACGGTCTGATGTGTTGGCTGCCAACATACTGGTCATACTGGTAGAAAACGACATATATAAAATGAGTAGATGGCCTACTCAAATTGAATTTATAGATGTACGTTCTCGATTAAATTTCAGCGTATAATGTAGAACGTTAGAACGAGTTGAGAGAGTGATCCAGCTCTATAACATAATTTAGAGATAAAATAAAACAAACAATCGAATTATTTACCAATATATCAACAGATCTAACACTGTCGAACCGAAATTCAATTTTTTATTGTTTTTTCTCGTTTTAGCAATGGTCGTCCGATTTATCACAAAACGTTTTATCGGCGAATATGACCCGAATTTGGAAAAAATATACACCCTAACCACAGTCATCGATAATGAGTTGACATCGTTTGAAATTCTGGATGCGGCTGGCCAACCAAATGTATGTATTAGATTTATGATGAAACATTCAAGGAGATAATAATAAGATTTTTTTTTACAGGACTCGGATTGTGTCTCACTCGAAGCAAATATTCGATGGGCCGATGCGTTTATATTAATGTACTCGGTAACCGATAAATGTAGTTTTGATGAATGCAATCGTCTGAAATTTCTAATAAATTACAATAAACGTAGACGTAAACTAGGTTCAACATATAAAGTGAGTATACAACATACAACACCAAAACTTAACCAATTTTCATTTTAAACTTAACAGACCAATGATTTTATAACGGTTCGCTATTTAGCTAGACACGGCTAATGATGTATCTTTGCCTTATAGCTTTGTTAATGTCAATTTAAAGACTACCCTTAGGTTAGATAAGGTTAGGGTGGTTGTTCCGAAATTGACATCGACACCTTACAGCTCATAGACCTACGAGAGGTACTTTTAAAAATTTCAGTCTACTTTGCGCTAGATGAAGACTGGCGTAAAACAAGTGAAGTACGGATTCTTCTTCCTCCAAATCTTCTCACCTACGATAGTAATCGTGTGATAAGTAAGATTGTTGTGTCTTAGTGTGTTGTATCTGAATTGCAGGCTGACAGTCCTTAAAATGCTATTATTGCCTAGTACATATTATATTATACTTCAACCAGTCTACGTATTAGATTATCGCGATTTTATTCAACCGAAAAACGCATACGAAAAGAAACCAACTTCATGGAAATTCTGGATTTATAACTGCTTAACTCAACCAGGAGGAAATGTCAGTCAGTAATTTAATTAATTGTGCAAAAATTCTATTACTCTCAAGAAGTTTGGAAATTTTTTACTTTTACTTACTTTTGAACTTTGTACAATCTACTTGTAAACTACCTCATAAAGCCCAGATATTAAATGGTGACCTACTAAATGGTGCACTGGTTATATTCCGGTAGGGGTAGGATGCACAACGGATTTTGCACCATCTGATTACGATCGGTGGTGTGATTGAACACATCTATAATCCCCTGTTTGAGTGCAGAATTCATGGACCAGTCTGGCATGGAGCTATGCAATGTGCAAATCGTAAATTGGATCTATAGCCGTTCGTCCTTGAATTGGTTACATAATGGCGTAAAGTAGGACGTAAATAAGTGAACCGCGAAAGAGCTGGGAGAACCTTGAGCAGCAGAACAAATAGAAACAGACAGACAGACAGATTAAATGGTGTTCAAAATAAATTTAATGTTCAGCATATTATCTGTCAAATCCACTGATATCAAATATCTTACTCAAAGTGTGTGACTACCCGGTGCATGAGAAGTAGACCGTTACATCAGACAGATAGAAACCAAAGAAACCCTTTTATTGCCGTACTTTTTGCCAAAAGGCATTTAAAAATTGTTGCTGCAGATAAATTTGATCAGAACGATTTACAAGTTCATTAATAATCAGCGGAGGAAAAGCTTCCCTGGATGTTGCCTCATTTAGCTCTGGAGCATTAATGCTAAATAATAATAGGACGTGTTAATGAAGTCCTATTTTTGTCTTTCTGTAATAGGTTCACTAAATAATATACCGAATAAGTGTATGAACAGCATTTAGTCCAAATGCATAAGGGTCAAATTGTATGTACCTGTCCATTTCTCTCTATTTGGGAGGCAGTAAACTCACCGCCTTCTTGAGTGTCGCAGTGACTGCGCAATGCATAGCTCCTACAATGGCTAGACAGTTAAGTCTTTGAAAGTGGTTCAGAGGTTTTCGTACAAAATTTATTTCTTGGGTACCCTAACCACTAACTAACTATACCATTAAGGAGAGAGAGAGAGAGAGAGAGAGAGAGAGAGAGAAAGAGAAAGACTTAACTCATATAAATTCTTCTAATTTGAAACCACTAAGAGTCATGTCAACGCGGGATAAGTAAAGTTCTAGCTTTTGTGGTTTTGACACCTGATTCGCCATATTTGTCATTTTTATAGACCCGACCCTGGTTTAGCTAATTTAACCTTAAATATTTTTTCATTTAACATAAAAATTTTAAAAACGAAGCTTGAATTTTTTTAAAAATATTTATTTATTTCCAGGATGGTATGTGTGATGTTCCGGTAATTTTAGTTGGAAATAAAATTGACCAATGGGGTGATCGTATGGTAACGATCGATGAAGGACAACGACGTTCAAAAGAAATCTCATGTGCTTGCTTTCATGAAATATCCGTGCGTGAAAGTGTTGAACAAGTAAGTTAAAATTTCGTTATATATCAGAGAGATTTGACAATAATTATTTACTTACTACATATTTATTTATAGGTTCAGGCTGTTTTTGTAGATGTAAACCGGTTTTGGCGAGTCTTTACAAAATTTCCAAAATTAAAACGTTCATCGAGCGACGTCCAAAATGGTGAATTTACCCTAAGTCCAGATACGATATGTTCATTTCTAGAGTTAAATTTAAAAAATCAATGTAAATAAGAAATCCTATATATAATATATATATTATACATACGTGTATATGTGCGTATATACTAACACATATACACGTACATGTGTTTGTTTTGTTACACATACATATATATAAATAGAAAGTCAGTTGTTGTATGTATACTCATATTCGATCGAAAAAATCTTTTATTTTCTTACTTATTGCTCAGATCATTTGTGTTCCGAAGACGATTTCAATGAGTCGGATGAGCTCGAATCGAACGGCTCGTCATCGAGTCGTGATATTGAATCACCATTTCGGGAGCGTGCCTCAACTGATGGAACTCTATTGTCACGGCCACGACGATGGAGATTTCCACCGCCTGGAACGCTGCTGTCGCATCAATCGCGTGTCGAACGTCGCATGAGTATCTCGATGAGGGGAAGCAATGCGAGTTATTAATTCAATTCTTGTGTTTAACGGACACGACCAAAAATTCCGATACAAGATATTTTGACTGAATTTTTTTTGTATATATTTTATAAAATTTAACAGGTTTTAATGTGGTTTTGTTATATTCATACATGTATATATAAATTTTAAATTAATTAATTATGTATTATGTAAATTAATGCAACATAAAGCAAAATGTTGTCACAAAACCGAAGCTTTATAATATTGTCTTGTCACGTCACGTATGGCTTACATTCCCGTGACGTACACCTAATATTTTAATGTTTCCTAAGTAAGTATTGGAATTCTTTATAATTATAATTTATTAACATATTGTTAAAAGATGAGCTGCATATTCTTATGATTGTGATTAATGTGAACATTTTATAAAATTATCATAACTGCGAGTTTTTTAACGATTTCGCCATACAAATATACACATACTAAATACATACAAATATAATATGTATTACATACTCACCCAAAAGACAGTTTTGTATTCAAAAAAATTAATTAAAATTTTAAAAACCTGCAAAAATTTAACGATTTTTTATGTATGTTGCACATTTATGCACTGTAGTGTAGTACATGGCAGTAAATACAAAAAACAAACAAATCGCCTGTTAAAGTTGCTTTACAATTAGTATTAAGGCACAGATACAATTATAAAAACAAACAACCACATTTATAAATTAAAATGACAATAAAATACAATTTATAATGTTAATTATTTATTATTTAAATAAACATTTGCTTTTAATGTACAAAATGATAGTAAAAATTTAATATTTTGTATACTAATTATTATATTTTATATGGAATTAAATAAAAAAAAATATAAGTATATAAGTTTTATCTAAGAAACTAACCAATTTTTGTGTTTCATGTGTTTACCGTGTGATGACGTTGTGATCGGTAAGGCGAGTAAATTATTTAGATATTTAAAAATAGAGAAGAATTAAATTTTGTATCTCTGTCTGTTTCTATCTTTGCAATCTTTTTGGTGGTCTAAGGCACTCCTAACTCTTTCGCGGTTCGCTTATTTACGTCCAATTTTACGCCATTGCATGGCCAAATCGAGGACATATAGACAAATCGGTATACGGATATAGATCCGATCTACGTAGAACCATCTGCATAGTTCCATGCCAGCCTGACGTAGTGCCATGCCATCCTTCAGTACTGACGTAGACGATTTGTTTGTCCATAAATTTTGCATTCCAACAAGGGACCATAGGATGTGTTAATATTCACACCACCGATCTTAATCAGATAGGAAACCTCTTTTTTCATTCTGCTCCTATTGAGATTCGAGAACCAGGTACCTCCAGCTCAAACTGCTGCGGCTTTAACCACTGCGCCATTTGATCCATGAAGAGTGAGTATGGAGTTTGGAGGCATCCATATTCCGTAAATATTTCGAAGAAAACATATAAGATCCATACAATTCCACCACAGTATCCAGAGCTCCTCGTAGGATCCAATTAAATCTTATGGGTCGTTGGGCTGACCAACCGCATCCGTAAAACCAAATTCAAATGTTAAAAATGTCAACAAGAGAAACAAAATCGAATAACGCCAAAAAAAAAAGAAAAAAAACCCGGTTAAATACCAATGGACACGAGACTAAGGTCCGTCAGTTTCGGAATGTTGTTGACGATTCTTGAGATATAAATCTCGATCTAGACAGTTCTTTCACTATATTAAAAGTAGATGGAAATTTACATCTCACTTCCAAGTTAACTTGCAGTAACGTATCCTGGAAAATTAATATAGTTGATCCCGAAATTATTTTGACGGTTTAACGCATGATGCATATGTTGATGTTCCGATTTCGGAGGGAGGTCAAAACAATTGCCGCCTTCTTTACCCCAGGTGGCGCAGTGGTTAAAGCTGCGGCAGTTGGAGCGGGAGGTACTGGGTTCGAATCCGATTCGAGGCAGGATGCAAAATGGGTTTTTCACCTTCGATCGTTTGGGCGGTGCGATCGGTGGTGAAAAATAAACATTATCTGGATCCTCTGTCGTGTTTAGAATCCTTGGGCCGACCCATCTTCCATGTCAGTACTATAGGACTGACATGGAGCTATGCAATGCGCAGATGGCTCTACGGAAAGACTCGGACCTATAGCCGTATAGAGTGGTATCACAACGGATCAAATTTGGTCTAAGTGTGCGATAGCAGCCACATCAACTTAACTTTTTTTTTTTTAACCCAGACGAAGACGAATAGTAAGTGAAGTTTTACAAGAAGCAAGTAGCATTTTAATAGCCATCCCGATTGGTACAATGAGGCTGTTAGCGTCCTGACGAGTGAATTCATCTGCTTTTAAATGCCACTCCAAATTGAAATTCTCAGCTGGATGTGAGCTAAATTGTAATGCTCAGTGTTATGACTGAGTGAAATACTACGAAAAAATGTGCAATATCATCCACATAGACAATCACCCTGAATACCTCTCCTTACCTCTCCAAGTTTAATAACAGCGGTCGTTAATCACCTAGATCAAGAGAAGGCAAGACAATACCCTATCTGGAGATGGATTCACTCACCAATCTTTCTATCTATCAACGCCAGTCTATACGCCACCCAGGTTAGTTGTAACGATCCTGCTTTTTAGAATATGATTTTTTAGTATATGTGCTTTTGGTTAAAGGTTCGTGGTTATATCCAGAAAGGTTATCATGGAGTAACACAAGAATTTCAAGAGATATCTCATTTGCTCCTTCGAAAGAATGAAGAACTGTTTCGACATATCTCACCTTATAGTTGAGCTTTCGATATCCAATCCGGTTCATTTGCCTTCTATCGGCCTTTTCAATGATTTCAAATCAAAAAGGATAACTTCTATCCCCGGTAAGGTTAAAATTATCCATATAGTAAGGGCAATAATTTATGGGACATCTATTGTCGCTGGACTGTGAGTTATACTTGTTACGTCAATTCTTGAAGCATTCAAAAGAGTTTCGCCAATCAAAAAAAAATATTTTTGATGTAGAACCGTGGATTCACTGGAATTAAATCATATGCACCTCAGGCTCTCGTCTGGCAAGTGATACCTGCTCAAGACCTAGAACTGCTTATGTTAGCAATTATATGAATTATACTCTCCCGAATGAAATCTGCTACAATCAAACTCAAGACAGACGTTGCTGAAGTAGTAGTGATCTCTGTCTACTTCTCAGACGATTTGGAGCTTCATCCTCCTACTCAAGAGTTTAATGATGTTATACAGAATATGATCGGACAGCTCGGATATCAATCATAGCCAAGAGAGAGCTGCCTCGTTTTTATTTCTGATAATAAACCTGGAAAGGAAAATACTAGCTTGAAAAGCTAGATGGGACTCACAGAAGTACAAATCAGGAAGCCAAATCAGCTAGACCTCCTTTCACATATCTTTAGAGTAAATTTGGCTCTATGATACATATCAAAATCAATCGATGAAGGTCAAAGTACTGTTCATCCCAAAGGAAGGGACGCGGAACCCTATATTTATTCCAAACAGAAAGATAAATCTGTTGAAACATCACTTCATGAAATCATTGAACGAACTTTTTCTAGGCATGGCAAGGCGTGGCATGGGAGACACACCTGTATGTTATTCAATACCATCCTTAAGTGAACCAGAATACTGTCGATATAGGATACGTGATTCGTACAGTGATACGTCTACCGTGACTGGTCGGAGCGGATGTCTAATTCAATTTGTAGTTTTATGGTGACTTGTAGCATCTTGTAGTCAAGATTATGACCACGACAACGCCATAATACTGATTGTTAAATATACTTCACATGTGGCTATTATAGTGGTGATCTGGGATGATGATCAGGGCCAATTAATCAACCTAAGTCAGTTTGACCAATTCTTTTTACTAGACGCAGGATTCTGGGAAACATTAATCTCCCAAAAAGTAGGGACTACGCCATCCCGCTCTCTTTAGGATTCAAGAATCAAGGAATCTGATTAGATCAGATGATAAACTGGTATGAACATACTTAAGACAAATTCAACGAAGCTAGTAAGATTCACTGGAAATATAAATCATGGAGCTCCGAACTACCTGCACAGACTTGTTTGACTGGACGTTGTAAATGCTATGCATACTACCTACACCATTTGGGAGATTTACATAAAATTATTTAGTATATAATAATATTCACGAAAAGGTACATGGGACTACAACAATCCGTTACATTTCTAACGTCCTGGCTGATGCCAAACTTTACGTAATAAATTCTGAGGCATATTCTTCAAGGTAGGTAGGCAACAATTTTTCAGGTGGACATTACTGCAATTTTGAGAGGAGCACTCTTGAGATAAACTGCAAAAATCGTAATATATGCATATTGTCTAACAGCCTGACTAGTTTAAGAGCTATATTTACTCCAATATTGTATCCTCAAAACTCGCGTTTGACAGATTATAACTATCTTAAATTGCCTTGGCAGTGGAATGAAGTTAATCTTCTGTACAGTCAAAGGGAACGTATTGGTCAATACCTAAGTGATGTTGTTACCTATTAAGAGAGACATCGAAACCCATTTTAACCGGAGTCTCCCCCAGAAGAAATCGGACAGACGTAGTTCATGTCGCTTAGCCAAATAAATCTTCGGAATAATAAACCAGCACATATCAAAGTTCCTCTTGAACTATGACAGATGAGTTTTGAAAATGAGTTTTGCAGAATGTTCTCAGTGGAGACTTCTTTGAGTTAACAAACTCCGAGTACTGCGGAGTAGAAGAAACAGAAATAGTTAAGCATTTCCTGTGCTCTAGTCTTGCCTATTCTCTTTTCAGACTTCATTGCTTTGATCTCGGTTCCTTTTTGAGTGATCAACTAATAACCTTTAAGATACCGGATATCTTTTATTCGAAGGACAAACAAATTTGAGGCACTACAAGTGTTCGTTTGGAAACAAATATCACAATGGACCAATCGAGCCTGAGTGACGGAGTTGTAAAGTTATGCTATAGTGTCCGGATACCTTTGAATAGCTTACTTTGCTTTGACATTGACAAACAGTTATTGTATTCTGTACAGGAATTCAAATTTCTAAGATGGCGACGCGCTTCAAATAAAATTTGTTGTTGTCAAACACAAGTGAAATGTATTACGTAAGTTATACCACACATAAAACTACTTATTAACGGTAATTAAAAAAGTTTATTTGTATCATAGTTTCATCCACCGCAACAAAACCTACCATTACTCTTCTTGACTTTAGTAGTGGTGGCCCATTCCATCAGTTTCCATGTATTTCGAGGTAATATAGTTTAGAAATGTTATTTAACTTAGCCACACCCTCAACCTTGTTGGATTCCTTTCAGCCATCCTACTATATGATATGAACACCAAATTTCGACAAGACTACGAAGAACTGTTAAATATCACCAACACATTTGATATAGTTTATTATGTGTTTCTCGGCATTGGTGCTGTTATCCTGGAACTGATAGCCAGCAAATTTTCATTTGTATTATTATTAATGGTACTGTCACCTGCTGGTCAAATAATTTATTACGTATCGGAAAATGCATTTTTATCTGAAGCAACCTATTTAATAGTGGCTGCACTATCGGCCACTATAAAAATTGGTTTGATTGCATATGGAGCGGCAGAATACACCGGAATCGATTGCCTAAATGTTTGCAAATATTTTGCCATCATTCATATTGTTGAAACGGTTGGACACCTGATGGCGCTTCGTTTTATTAAACTGCAAATGCTTATTAATAGTGTGTGCGGCCGATTGAGCTGTTCCTACTATGCTATGATTTGGTCATTGCTATTTGAAATTATTGCGTTGGTGGCATTCAGTTATTGTAATATGTCGTCGAATGGTGTAAAAGACGCGGGAAAATCTTTTATTACCGGCATACCGAAATTGGGTCGAATACTTATCGTGTTTACACCATTTTTAATTGTATGGATCAATTATGGCGATGGTATATGGCGATGGATAGCACAGGCAAAATTAATGAAATGTCAGGTGTTGTGGTACAGTTTATCGGGTCTAAATATGTTGACAGTCGATCTGATCGCTACAATAATATGCGCGATAGGACTATATCTTGTTATGGCCTATTCAAACTATATAGTAAGTAAACCGATCATTGTTATTGGATTTGGAGGATGCTTAATGTCTATCGCCATGATTTTATCCTCATACCTGTATGCTACATTAAAGTTTTATGAAATTCCGAAAACATCTGCCAGAACATCGATATTATATTTCGTCGACCACTGTCACTCGACTAAATTTTATAACTATAATCTTACTGTCGACTTTAATTCAACATCAATCCATTTTGAAGATGATCAATACATCAATAGACATGTATGGAATTTGAATGGAAGCAGAGATTGCTACACACTAACTATGAAGATAAGTTACCATAAAACTAATTATAAAAGTGAAACCATTGGTTGCTTTCGTGAAAAATGTTCGTATATTATACAAGTTAACTGTAGAACAAATTCACCCAAACAGTCTCAAGCAGTTCCATTCAAATATCATATACAAGTATATGGTTTTGCTAGTAATCGGCATCAATATGCACACCCAAAGCTTTGTATAATTAATACAGAAACACACTCCCATACTGGTCATTATGTTCGGTTACAAAAAACTAATAATCCTGACGTCCATTATACCGCAATGACAAACGACAATTTAACCTGTCGAACGATTAAGGAGGGCCAATATGATTATAGAAAAAATTATGTAATGATAGGAAAAGATATAAACTTTCGATATGGTGGCGTGTATTTGCTGGTCCTTGAACGAGCCGAAACCATCACACTCGCCGAAATACATAAACCGCTTGAGGTTACAATTTGGTACCTATTGGCAATTATTTATGTGACCGCGTTTGGTAAAAATTGTATCATTATAACGGGAATGTTTGTGATTTATAACCAATCGCCACCTTGTGTCCGAACAATCGCAATCGGTAGCTGGTTCATGATTATTACATCGGGTTACGTTATATTTACGAGTGCGGATCAAGTTGGTAGACAAGTGCAAAAAACTAGTTTCATGTTTACGGGTCTATTGATATTCGCCATGACTGTGATCTTTATACTTTATTATGTGTTTAACAACATGTGGAGTTTTAAATGCGACACAGTGGCTGTAAAAGAAGTAGATCGGATTTTAGAAGAACATCCAGAACCATGTTTACCAATACAATCAGACCAATGCACAGAAACAAATCAATTATCGGAAGCAAACCAATTATTAGAAGTAAATCAATTATCGGATGCAGACCAATCTCTAGAACCAGTCCAAGTATCAACAGTAAAACGAAAACCAAAAGCAACCGAGTCATTGCATCATTTTAAACCTGTCCTACAGGTTGAATATCACCATAGAAAACATTGAATTAGAAAGGCCCAGAATTGTTAAATTAAAAATAGGTATATTTATTTATTTATTGATTTATAAAATTATTTGATTAAAATATTCCATATACAAATTATACATATTTTGATGGTTTTGCTACCATATTGGTACCCCAACAAACACATCATATATACGAGTAAATTAGATAACTAAGCTAATCAGTCTACATTTGGAGAAAATCAAATTTTTTAATAACATTTTTAATTATCACATTTATTTAATAGCACACATTGTTTTGAATTTAAATGTTAAATACGAAGATCTGCTAGAATAGTTGCTTTCCAATCGACCAACCGTTAGTAGTTCGGTTCTTATCTTTGCTAAATTTACTATGGTTTATTTAGCCAAGATAAAAACCAAAGTACTACCGGTTCACTAGCGGTTGGTCGATTGGAAATCAACGATTGTGTATATGGTATAAGGGTGAGCCGTCTTGTTGTTTCATTCAAACAATTGGTCAGATTGACCCACCCTTTTATATTCAATTCGATTAACCAAAAAATGAAAAGTGTTATATGTATAAGGAATAAAAATTAGAGCCATCTACATGAATACTAAAATACCCGCAAACCAAAAATTTAATTCTTGAAACTGCCATTATTGGCAGGATACGGTGTAGGATTTACTTCGACGATAACATATTCTGGTATTGAGTCCCGTCCATGTTGAATACCATTATTGGCACCACAATGTCCGTTCGACGTTGCTATCGAATTTTCTTGGTACAAGGCGGACGCATCAAGGGCCATCAGCTCTTTTTTCGATAGTTTTTCTACAACGGCAGCAGCATAACAGTCTCCCAACATGTTATTTGTTGTTCGAATACGATCTCTATAAAAACAAACATAAACATTATATAATGTTAATAATATCGAGTCCTGAAATGTATCCTGCCCATTTAAGGTTTTATAATACTTACACAAACCAATCCACACCAAATAATAGGGTCACATCCTGAATAGGTGCATCAATAGCTGATAATACTACCAAAAGTAATACTAACGCCGCACTCGGAACACTTGCCGATGACATTGAAGCGGCCGTCGATGTCAGCAGCACAGTTATAATTTCTCCAAACCCGATCGTCATACGGCTCATTTGGGCCACAAATAGCGAAGCAATTGATATAAATAAAGCCGTACCGTCCATATTGATGTTGCAACCAATTGGCAGTACAAAACGTGTGATACGCGTATCAATTCGCAATTTTTCGTTCATCGCCCGAAATGTTACCGGTAGTGCAGCAGCTGTCGATGCTGTAGCAAATGCTGTCAACATTGCATGAAATAATCCGCAGTAAAATTTAAACGGATTTTTGCGTAGAAATACAAAATAGATAAGTTGCATGACAATTAATTGATAGAATAGTACTCCAATCGTAACTGTGATTATAAACCAAGCCAGTTGTGACATAACCAAACCAATATTTACGACCTCTAAAATTTTTCCCGCAATAACACTACTTATCCCGATTGGTGTTAGCCACATAACGCCCGTCACCATTTTCATAACGACTTCAAAAATGGCGGAGAAAAAATCGATAACCACCTGGCCTTTTTCACCGAGCGTGCCAAGCAGAGTGCCAAAGACTAAACAAAAGAATACTATGCCTAAAGTATTGGTGCCACTTCTATATTTTATCTCACGAACTAGTTCAGTTGTGTTAATCGGTTGTACATAATCGCCATCTAGTGTTAAGTTATCTGGTTTTATATTGGCTTTGGGATTAGCATAAACGGTGTGTGCTTGTTGAAATGCTGCTTGGAATAAATTGTCTGGAAAAATGTTCCTGGAAATATAATTGAATAAATATTATTAGTTTGATAAGCCATTGTTGTTAACAATTATTAACAATTGTTTGTCAAATACTTCGTGGTTACGGTTATAGGAAATTTTGGGATTGTCCCATTTAATCTGCGTATGTTCACAACTGGTAACAACTTATTTCAGTGTGCCACCTCCACCCGAGCAACGTGAATAATCGGCCGAATATATTACATGTCACTGTAAATCTGGCAAAATATATTACATGTTGCATAGCACTGTAAACCCTATCCACAGTTTTGCCGATGACGCAACATTGCACTCTTTTATTTCATTCGAAGTCGAGCCTACTCTTTCACAGTTAAACGGTAAACGGCAGGAAGTTGTCACTTCGCTTAACTCCGATTTGAGTACAATATTTGAGTGGGGAGTTAAAAATCAGGTCAAATTTAACGAGAAAAAAACACAAATATGCACATTCTCGCGTAAAAAAAGTCGCAACGAATACTCTTTTGTGATAAAAGGTCACGTTCTCGTGGGTTGTGACTTAATTCGTCTGCTTGGCGTACAGATTAGCAACAATTTAAAATGGAATTAACACATAATCGCATAAGTCAATAGGGTTGCTCAATAAATGCAGACGGTTTTTTAAATCGCATCAGGTTCTCCAGATATATAAAACCTTTATTAGACCTTTTATAGAATATTGCTGTCAGGTTTGGGGTGGAGCATATGGCATTGCTCTCCAGTTGCTGGATAGAGTTCAGCGGCGTGCCATCGGAATATTACGAAACTCCAGACTTACGAAAGATCTAGACAGCCTACAGCACTGCAGAGATGATGCAGAACTCTGCGTATTCTATAGATTAATAAATGGTAAATGTTCTGCTGAAATAAAATAGAAAATACCACCATTTGTTTCGCCAGGTCGGAAAACACGAGAAACGGTCAATGTGCATAGGGTTACGGTGATGCTGACGAAACCTTGAACTGAAGGTGCAAAGCGCAAATTCGTTTATCGAACATCTAGGTAGTGGAATTTGTTATCCGGTTTTCAGTTTCCGTTGGATTATAAAATGCACAAGTTAAAGGCAGCTATCTACCTTTACTTGAGCGTTGGGTGTAGAAGTTCTGACAGTTACAAGGAGCTAGAACAGTCTTAAAGTCCGCCCTGCACACAATTAAATCTAAAATAAAAAATAAAATAAAAATATCGTTTGCATTAATGTGTAAGACGACTCGTACAGAGAATTCAGCTCGAGTCAAAAAGGCAATAATATTTCCACAAAAGTTAAAAACGACCCGGGGCAGCAATGCCGAGATATAGTAGGATTGTCAGTAAGCGCAGTTCGTGTGAGCATAATCTGCCGACTAAGCATTGGCATAGAAAGAGACCCTCAGTGTTAAGTTACAAGATGTATTGGTTGAGCCTTAGATAATGAAAAAGAAGTTCTAGGATGAGGTGGAAGCGATCAGTACTAAGCAAACCGAATACTTAGACAGAATTTAGGTTTAGAGACCATGTTTTTATATTAACCCTAACATAAGTCAAGAGAACGATCGATATAGTAATCGATCGATTACTATTCAAATTAAAGTGGGAGAACTATAGCGATGATAGTATATGTGGTACAAAATCAGCGGTGGGTGTCCAGTCATACAAACCATAACTGATTATCTTTGCAGAGAAATATAATATTAACAGTTCGCTGTCTCACTTTAAGAAGTATTCTATTAACTTTGACTTAGAGAACGATAGTTCTGTGCAACAAAACTTATAAATGGGAACCTCAAGGGGATTGCCGGACATTAAATAACGTAACCCATTCCAGATCGATATCTAGCATCACATCTTGGCATGTAAGCCAAGTGTTGAAGTATAGACAAATAAATTCGATTTTGGCTTTCAAAATTGTACGGACCGAACAGACATAAATAAACTGATGAATGCGTTGAAGTGGACGAATCCCCCACATGAAGCTTCACCATCTCCTTGATTTCAAACCCAAAAATCAAAGAGTTTATCAACTCATTTCGTCCCATACAGATAATGAACACTTTGTTACTGAGTGGAAATGAGCCACCTGCAAATCGTAAGACTCTTGAGTCTAAGGATGGTAGAAAAAAAACTGAAAGTAATACAAAATTGGTAAGTTTATACTAACACGATGCAGATACAAAAATCACATAGCAGTCTAAGAAACTTCTGGAATAATCTTGACCGTCTTCTTTCCAGAACTATACTCCTCGTCAAGAACATGAGACTCACTGGAGCTTTCAAACTGTGCTTCTCGCTCAAAACATATTTGAAATTATTGAAGAGAGTGCTGAACGCTCTAGTATAACGCTAAACACTCTAGCTATTTTATGTACTCTGTTGTGACACTTTCCATGTAATTTACACGGCCAACTGTGCTATAGCATATATGCGTAAGAACTAGATTTAAGTGTATTAAGCTAACGATTTATGGACGGTTCTTGAAAAAATTATTTTTAGACTGAGGTGAAGGTGTAAAAAATAGCGTACATATCAATGTGAACAAAGCGTTGAAACGTGTCTAAGAGGTTACGTTCTACCTTATTCCGGTTAATATCACCAGTAATCAGAAGGCAGCCAATACGGCGGCGATGCTGTCTATGATCGACCATTAAAACTATCAAGGTGAACCTCATACTTCTTTTAACGTGTGATTACCACTACTGAAATCAGTTGCATCTTGGTTTCGAAAACCAGAGATCACATATTTGGTTTTAGACTCGTGGAGTTTGAGACCAACGGAAGCTATGAACAGTGGATCAAGTTTCCCTTTCACGTTGCTATTTAATCCAATCACACAGATATCATCTGTATATGCAAAGAGTTGACTCGATTGTCGGAATAAGATATTGGTCTTGAGGTGTTTCACTTTCACGAAAGATGTATTCCAAAATGAGATTAAAAGGTATCGTGGACAGCGCATCGCCTTGTTGAACACCAGAAGTAATTGCAAATGTTCTTGTCTGTGCTCAAGTTTGATTCAGCATTATGACTGTGTTACTGCCATTTTACACAGATGTATGTGTTTGTTTGATATTCATAAATAAGCGCATACCATAGTCTCTTTCCATTGATCGAGTCATAGGCTTGTTTGAAATCTAGAAACACCTGGTGTACATCGCGAGATATTTCGTAGTATTGGAAATAATCTTCCGTAGTCAAAAAACTTGATCAGTGACTGACCGATTTAGACGGAATCCTCCTTGGTAATCACCGATAATTTTCAAGCTATCACCCTTCTTAAATATGGGGCATAATGCGACCACTTTCCATTCTTCAGGCATAACTTAACTTCGCCATACCAATCGAATAAGGTCGAAAAAACAGTTCCACAAAGTCAGCCCTCCAAGTATCAAGAGTTTTCTTTAATCTTTGCATGGCCATTATGAATTCCTCATAGGATGGTTCCTTAATGGACATCTCTAGAGTCTGTAATTGAGGGTATTACATGCTTCTTCTGTGTGTCCTTCTAGCAAGAATCTTTTTATGTCTTCTTGCGATTGTAAACCGAGTTTGCGCAACAGCAAGACGACACTCTTCACCAAACCAATCATTTTTAGTTTTTACTATACTGAAAATGTGCTGGGCAGCATCTACAACCGAGGTTTTCAACACTTCCCACACAGTGTTCACTTTATCAGACTGGGTAATTATATCACAAAATGTTATTGCTGACATGATCTTGATATTTTCGTTGATTTTCCTCATTTATCAGACCTTCACAGGAGAGTCGCGTTGTATATTCCCCTGTCCTCCCTGACTTGTATGAAAATTTCCATCGTAGCTTTGCAGTGACCAAATAATGGTCACTGCCTACAAATTTTGTTGGAGACCGATACGATCTCACGTCTTGGACAATCCGAGTCCTATCTTTTGAAATAATTTTCAGATCGTGAATGATCGAAAAGTACATCATTCTTTCTCCTTTTTCGGTCGCAGTTTTGTGTCGGGAGTACGACCTATATATTATTAAATAAGTCGGTCTAATTCCTGCCAGCTCTAGCATTAAAGTCACAAATCTGACATCGTATAGAACCCATAAGATTATCCAAATTATTGAAATATGAGTCTTTATCTTGGGGTTGGCTTACATCAATGGGCGCATGTACACAGACAGTTAACAGGTTGGCTAATCTTATGTGCAAGCGAAGCTTACACATTCGTTTATAGACTGCTTGGAAATCCTTTTTTAACTGTGGTCCAATGAGAAATCCAACTCCAATATTTCCGAGGTCATCTCCACTCTGTATGAATGTACAGCCTTATGACACACGTGATAAGGCCGACAATCGCGCCAGGGTTTCTTAGTGACGGCACGTTACTAAGAAACCCAGCGTGTCAACCAAATCTACTCGCCGCCTAAGGTGAATTCGTTCAAATTACTTATGAAACATAGATGCCCTGCCCACAGTGCTTCGGAGCGGTTACTTCAAAATAATTGATGCCATAAACGAAGAACTCAAAATCCCGTATACAATTTTGTAGAACACTATTCGTCCTGTCTTCTGCACTCGAATCTCGAACCGCAAATTAAGTAAACTCAAAGTTTGAAGAAAGATTTGGAATAATGGGTTAGATCAAACATAAATGTTGCAGTGAATCATATGCCAAACTAAAATTTAAATAGTTAATCGATTAAACCTACCGTCCCAAATCCAAAAGGCTGTCCAATAAATTCAAATTCCGTTCATCACCAACGACATTCGGTTTTTGATTGTACGTTCCTGTACTACCCGGATGTATCAGCATGACCAAGCATATACCGAGTATGGCGTTAAAAAGTGATGTCGACACAAAATACAGTAGCGTCCTTAGGGCAATTTTGCCATTCATTCGAGCATTTAAACTAGCCGATCCGGCAATCAACGACGATATAATCAGCGGCAGAATCATTAATTTGAGTACACGCATAAATAATTCGCCAGGATATGCAATTAGCATCACAGTGTCATCACTTAAATTTAATGGTCGCAAGATAAAGCCTGCAAGTAGAAAAAAAAATAATTGATTATATATGAAAATTATTAAGTACTAAACTGATTGATTTCCCGTCATTAGTGACGTTGAAAACAAGTTTTTCTTCTTAATTCAATTAGTTGTGTATAAAAGTGTTTATTGGATTACAACTGTGGCATGCGCCTATAAATAGTAGGATTCGTCGGTTAAAAATGTTACAAACAAACACATGTCAGTTGGAAAACAAGGAGAACTGTGTTGTTGTTCAAAATATTATAAAGGGTGATCCAAAAGGAGGTAGTTTTTCGAATTGGGATTCATGCGTGACAACTGGCATGTTCAATGAGATTTGTGCTCAGTATCCATCTACTTTCATTAATGGACTTACGCGAGAGTAAGTCGATCTAATATGTATATTGCTACTGCTGTAGCTGAAAGTGTACGTGAAGACCGCAATCAATCAATTCTTCGTCGTTCTCAAGCTCTGAATCTCGTATATGGCACATTGCGGCGTATTTTGAAGGGAGATCTTGGTTTGAAGGGATACAAAATATAGCTTGTTCAAGAATTGAAGTCGGTTGATGTGGTTTATGGCCGTTGAAACAGCTCAAAATTGCGATGAAGCTCATTTTTGGCTGAATGGATACGTATGAACAAACCAAACAGTCTTATTTGGGCTGATGAGTAGCCAGAAGAGATTAAGAGCTTCCAATGCATCCTGAAAAATGCACTATTAGGTGGCATCATCGGATCGTATTTCTTTATAATGCGGAAGGGCATCGTGTAATCGCGAATGACGCAAAAATTCCAGAAATTGGTGTAGCAGGCTTGTGGCTTCGACAAGGATTTTAATGAGAATATCATATCAAGAACGAGACCTGTGAAATGGCATTTCTGCTGGGAAATTTATTTTAATGCGTTTCATTTCAAAAAAACGTTTTGAAGCTCTGTTTGGATCACTCTTTATATGTACATATTGTGAGATAAATTACATCGAACAAGTCTAGAAAGTATATTTTCCACTTACCCAAAACAACGCCCAATATCACTCCCGACAGCGTTACAAGCAGCATAATATTTTCGCTCATCC
The DNA here is from genome assembly GCA_963932295.1 of Tipula lateralis. Classification (NCBI taxonomy): domain Eukaryota; kingdom Metazoa; phylum Arthropoda; class Insecta; order Diptera; family Tipulidae; genus Tipula; species Tipula lateralis. The sequence continues at coordinate 98,911,154 of OZ010736.1, forward strand.
ATTTCCGGCAGCCAGTCAATTCGATTGGTGTGTCACACCGTTCCGTTGTATTACGCGTACAATCACCATTGGTGTTGGTGCCGCCCGTTGTTGGACCCATTTTAGCAAATAGATAATCTGAAAATTTTTCAGATTTATCCATATTACACATGCAATTGCCACAAAATTAATAAAAAATTATGTTTGTCTATAATCTATCTATATATTGTATGGTCTAATGGAGATTATATATTATAATATAGATTTTATTTGTCGATGGACCGACCAATCTTGAAATAGCAAATCGTACGCACACACAACAATTTCGCTAATGTTACCGATGCGGTAAATCTTTAATTAATGTTTTTCTTAATTTAAAAATCTTTTTATGATTAAATGACTCCGTCTTGATCGTTTTAACTTTTTTCGTCGTCGCACAAAAACCAAAATTCTCCTCTTAAGTAGTTTTACAACACTCGGGTCGTTATCAAATATAAGCACATACAAAACACTAAACTATAGACACAATTTTCGTTTATATAACACTCGAGATTACGCGAATGTAGTATTGTCTGCCTATTCACTGCAAATTTGCGAGCTCCAATCCAGCTTTGTCAAACTCTTAGCGAAAACTAACAACGGGTTAGAGGAAAATCTGTGAAAACTTTTTTTTTCTTCTTCTTCTCTTTGTTGCTCTTGCTCGTGCTCGCCATGCGCTTGCATTGTTTACATTGCTCTCAATTTAGTTTATCGATTTGTCGTCGCTTGTTGTTTTTGTATTATACATAACAAGAAGAACTACATATATGACCAAGAACGATTTACCCAAGATGTGTGTGACAGCAAAGAATTGCTTTTTGTGTTTTTCTTTTTAATTTAATTTAATTTAATTCGTCGATAAACAAATGAAAATGCATAAGAAAATTTTAATTGATCATTAAATGGGAAGCAATTTGTTTGAGTGACCTTAAGATTGGCATAATCAACATGAGAGGATTGCATGTTCTAAGTTATGCATATGTTACGAAATTAATGTTTTATGGTTTCTGTGGGTGGACGGCACAAATTTAGCGAAATTATTAGACGCAAAGACGCAAAAAACAAGGTTGAAGAGAAATGGCCTGTGCCATGATTGTATATGGTTAGTAAACCAATAATCGCTTGAACTTCTAAGAGTTTTCCTTTTAACATCATCTGCACAGTTTTCTTTTATCGTCCGCCCAAATAGCGTGCAGTGGTAAAAATTGCGGCAGTTGGAGCGAGAGGTATCGGGTTCAAATTCCAATAGGGGCAGGATTCAAAAGTGATTTTTCACCGTCTGATTACGATCAGTAGTGAGAGCGAACACATCTGTGACCCCCTGGTGAGTTTAGAAGTCATGGGCCGAACATCTACACGTAAATCGGGCCTATAGCCGTAGGGATGGGCCAATTTAGTCTGAGTGACGGAGGGCACAACAAAAAAAAATATTATAATTCGCCACCCAATCTAATCGGACTATTTAAAGCGATCTACGAAGATCGACTGCTTAATTGTACAGTTACCGATCTGCTGATACCGATACCGTACCATATACCGATCTGCTGATTTAGCAGGTAATTTTATTTTGCGGGCAGCAAATTTAATTCCGAATAATGATAAAACTTATAATGGTGCAACAAATCAGGACTTGACAAATATAGGTAACTAAGTCAGTTGGATCGATAGACTGACCGCCGAAACAGCACCGAATCTATAACCCAGCAATGTGAAATAAAAAATGAATTTGTAGAAATAAAGATCAACTGCCACTCGGTACCTCAACGGGGATCTTGAATTAATGCAGTGCACTTGATATTCGGAGTGTTATAACGATATGTCTTTTTGATCTTATTCGAATGTTGATTTGTGACGAACAGTAAAGTACCAAATAATTATTTCATACAATTAACCCAATAATCAATTAAACACTATATATACGAGTCGCGCAAGTACGGTAGCATATGAGAGGGATTTGATTTTATCGATTACACATTCATTCAATGACGTAATCATCAGATCGAAACCGGCATAGCGAATTACAACCACATCATCTAAGCAAAACAACTCAAAATACTATTCAAAATTTTCCAACAAAACGTCGTTACAGATTCTTTTAAAATGGTAATCATCACTCTTTTCTATCATAATAAATGACACTATCAATAGCTACCAATGATGACTAAAGCCAAATGCTTTAGTCACTAATGATGTTTTTCCGCTATACGCATGATACTTTTCGTTAAGTTTTTTAAATCGCATCAGGTTCTCCAAATATATAAAACCTTAAGTGCGTGAAGTTATCCCAGGATCTCATCCCAGAAAAAAATAAAATGTTCATCAGGTAATATTAATTTCATCCCATCCCAAGATTTTTCAAAATTATCCCAGAAAACTGTGTATTTGTTCAAAATCGGGAAATAAGTACTCAAGATCGAACAAGTTTCTACCTTCTATAAAAAAAAACTTCATAATCAAAGAGATTTTTTAACCCAGATCAAAGTTTGTGTGGAAACAAATTTATTATATCCAAAAGTATAATTGTTACTTTCCAAAAATTATTAGTGTTAAAATCGAATTGATATCATGTCCACTAATTAAGAGCCAACCAACAAGATCAGCCGTATGTTGAGATTTGCGCTATTGGCCAATATGTACATGGCCCAACTTGTTTTTTAATATATATGCTTAAGAGTTATATTGATGGTTCCTAAGAAACCTCCCAGGTGGCGCAGTGGTTAAAGCTGCGGCAGTTGGAGCGGGAGGTACCGGGTTCGAATCCGATTCGAGGCAGGATGCAAAATGGGTTTTTCACCTTCGATCGTTTGGGCGGTGCGATCGGTGGTGAAAAATAAACATAATCTGGATCCTCTGTCGTGTTTAGAATCCTTGGGCCGACCCATCTTCCATGTCAGTACTATAGGACTGACATGGAGCTATGCAATGCGCAGATGGCTCTACGGAAAGACTCGGACCTATAGCCGTATAGAGTGGTATCACAACGGATCAAATTTGGTCTAAGTGTGCGATAGCAGCCACATCAACTTAACTTTTTTTTTTTAAGAACCATGAGTGTCGTTTCTAGATCTCATCTGATTTTGAATTGATATACAGTATTGCAAGAAAGAACACACAGTGAAAGTGTGCGAGATAACAGGCATTTGAGATGAACGTGTGTGCAATATATTACACGAACATTTAAATATGAAAAAGCTATCCGCGCGTTGGGTGCCGCGTTTGCATACAATCGACCAAAAAAGCACACATATGATAACTTTAGAGGCAGGTTTGGTGATGTTCAAAAGAGTTTTTCGTCGTGCTATAAATGTGGATAAAATATGGATAATTATACACCCTCATTATACACCGAATAACAAAGAACAGTCTAAACAGTGGATTTCTACTAGCGAATCTATGCCGAAGAAGCTTAAGGCGGTTTTATCGGCCACAAGGTCATGGCCACAGTTTTTTGGGATACAGGCGGTATCGATTACCTCCTCATCGACTACCTTCAAAAGGTGAGAATAGTCAACGGCGAATATTATTGCAATTTATTGAACCGTTTCAACGTCCTTTAAAAAAAATGACCTTCCATTAAGACAATGCACAGGTGCTACCTGTGTATAGTTGCCATGGCCAAAATCCATGAATAACGCTTCGGATTGTTTCCAAATCCGCCATATTCTCCAGACTTAGCCCCTATGACTATTTCTTATTCCCGAACTTGAAGAAGCGGCTCGGCGGAACGAGATTAGGCTCCTTATTAAAGCCGATGCAACAAACGCCTACTTTGAAGGGTTGGAGAAATCATGCGATATACATTGATGAACCAGATTTTAAAGTATCCCACCACCATCGTCTCAGTTAAATACAGAAATTAAAAGTTGAAAATAAGAAGTTAAAGAAAGTCAACCAAAATGAGGTTCTTGACACACCTCAAGCAATCCAAATCACTGATAACATAGAGTTTTATACTGAAAAAGAAGAGAAAGAACTAGAAAAAAGGTTGATCCTGTAAAATTAAGAAGCAATTAAAAGAGAAAAGCTAAATGTCTTCCTGAAATGGAGGGTTTTGTTTAGTCATGTATCAATGAAGAGAGTGAACAAATTGTTATTAGAGAAAACTTTACCCCAATCCGGAAAACATCCGGTTAAACTAAAAGTGAAGTCACATCGAGTAGGTGTATTCCAGGTAGGAAGTTATTCAGAGAATTGTGCTCCGTTATATAATGAATGACATGAAAAACCGACACATCGAACCTCCGAAGTCCAAAGGCAACAAAATATTACACAGTTAATTAAAATTTTACACTTACAAAGCTCGACTATAAGGTTCTGGCTAGCGGGCAACATGGAAGCCGTTATGGCTATCTTTACCACCAAAGGAGTAAAAATAGAGAATGGTGTAAATATACTCGTAATTAAAACGGAAGAAATGCAACACGGGGAAGAAGTTAAGAAAAACAAAACGAAGTCTAGTTTCGTATACGCGATAAGCTGGAAAACGTTTTTCTCATGGAAGTCTAGAAAATCATAAATTACCCGCGATATCCTGAAATTGTGAAATAGCAAACAAAATAAGAGTTCGCTCAAATCTTACAAAATAATCTTATGCTGGATAAAAGAAATATAATTCTAATAACCTCAGAAACCCAAATGACTGAAACAGATGAGGCAAAGTAAGAAATTGGCTCACGTCTCCTCATATATAAATGTTAAGCAAAACAATAACAACGATGATCTGAAATCGAAATGTGCCTATAAACCGCATCCTAGAACTGGAATAGTTCCGAGAAAATAGACATGTTTATAATTTTAGAATGTTATCAAAAAGTATTTTATAAACATTTGAGAACTTCAAAGACTTATCTAACCCTAATGGCATATCTGCAATATATTGTTCGCCTCGACATACGCAAGAAATAAGACTGTATCTAAAATATTCAAAGAAAAAGAGCTATTGAAGGATACGGGAACGTGGAATTTTCTCCCGAGAAAAACAGCAGATTAAAATCTAACGCAGCACTTAATTAATAAGGATCTGAAAAACGTTCGACCTGTAAAATAATCAGAATTGAAGAGGAATAGAACTTAAGCGCTAAGAGGAGTCCTGGTTACGATCAAATCACAGGACAGAATATTTTGGTTCATTTTGTGTAAATATCTAATGACCAATTAGAAATTTACACAAAATGAATCAATACATTGCCATTATAAGTGTTACAATTTCATTCAAATGACTTCAACGCCTGGCTTTAAAGTATCTTATTCTGTAAGCCCAATTAAACAGAACATTTCAATGCGTCTCCTATCTCTTCAATGGCAACTCGATTTGATCTTTTAAGTTTTGAAATGTCTCTGAAAGGGTAGCGTAATACTTTTTACTGAACCGCTTACCACAAAACAAAAACAAGATGAGCATCATCGATGGTCATTTGAAATATTCAATTCTTGAGCACGATGGCGAGTTGATGTTGATGGATGTTCAGCTGCAATGTTCTCCGCAATCCTGTAAATGCACGTGCGCGAGTATCATCTAATAACAATTGAGTTAACGATTTGCCCACAAATTGTCTTGTAGGAATTTCTTACCGCTTGGGTAGAAGACTCACCACTTGGTGAGAATTTTTAATATATCCCAATTTTGTTCGTAAGTGTTGCCACACTCGAAATAACCGATAGTTGAAATAACAACGGGTACAAAGATAATAGATGGCTCATCTACATCCATTATCTTCGTATCCGTACAACAATCGCTAGTATAGTTAAGCAACCATTTGATTCCTAGATATGGTATTCTATCAGTTGGCATTTCACGATTTGACTGGAACTATAATTTTTTATTTCTCTGGTTTTGCAGTTCTTTGTCTATTTTGCACTCATTTTAGCTTTTGGGGGTTTTTCTGTGCGGTTTACGCATTTTGAAGTCGTTTTCACTCCAATCTGCAGCTTGAGTAAGATATTTACCAGAGTATTTCAAACATCTTAGCTCTTTATTTCAATATTTTTGTGTGTGATTAAAACCTGCTCATTTTTTACATTGGGGTATAAAACCAGTGTCCTTTATTTTCTCTTCTATATTGTATCTTTCATACTTCTATTTTGAACCCCGTAATCTGTTTTCTTTATCAGTATCCAATTTCTACCTAGCAACATATTCAGTTATGCTCATAATATTAATTGGCTGCTTCGCTTTGTTCTATAATTTGAGTGGTTGAGCTCCTTATTAAGTTTTCATAAGATTATTCGATTTCGGTTTGGATCAAAATTGGAAATTCCGATTTTCGTTTTTCACAAAAGGGCTCAGTGTGTTTTCTCCCGTCATCCTGCTTCATCAGTGAAGATTTATGCAATAGCCCAATCCAAGCTATGGTGGTGGAGTAATTCTTAATTTAGAACTTCGCTAAAATATAGCGATGTCGCCAAGCTCATAAGTGCTGGCAGGGAATCGATATTAATGAAGCTAGGTTGTTGATACAATTCACACCAACAATTTGCAGATAAATATCATTTATTTTTAATATGATATGAAAAAGTGTTGTACTACACAAGATCTCTAGTTTAACTCTTCTCAGGTTTCGTACATCTTTTGTTTGTGGAACCACAATATAATGTAATCTACCATCGCACTTATTCGTAGTTTTCCTCTTAATTGTTGTTATTTCAACGATATTCCTGGTCACCATTTTAGAAACCACTGATAGCCCATCAATGCAGTGCCAACTGATTGCTCTCCGTCGAAGAGTTACAACCAACAGAAAATGCTAAATGTAATCAGACTTGGAATCATCGTAACCGATCATGATCTATCACATATCGAAAGTAGCTTAAGCGATTGATTGATTTGGACGGTATTATATTTGAAAGTTACACCACCACCAAAAAGGATTCTCCCCAAAAGTATTTTGTACACTATGGGTAAAATAGAATTATACCGAGCATATTTACTGTCAAACCAATTGTGTTTTGTCATATAAATTAAATAAAGGTGAAATAATAATATTACAGTAGCGGATAATACAAATAGCGGATAATATTACAGTGTATCGTGTAAAGAATCATCTTTGAGACATATAATGGATCAGAGAAAGATTTAGGTCATGTACCCGTGTAAATGTTGACACGAAGGTATTCATTCCGTTGATTAATCTAAAGGAACATTCGAATTTCAGAGAGTGACGGTTTGAGGAGTATACTCATGCACCGTAAATTCGCTTCAATCTCACTACTCTTGATATCTGGGCATTCTGGGCTAAAGATTCTAATCTATTTATATATGAACCTGTAATAATGTGGCACACTCATCCAGAATGAGTAACAATGAAATCCTTACAAGACCAATACTGTTGAAATACTATTCAGCAATACCCAAATCATTTACGAATTCAGAATTTGTTAAACTCTACTCGAGAGGGCCGAAAATGTATCGTGCTTAATCACGTCGAGAATAGCGCAAAACTGATTTACCACGGACGATGTATTTTACACAGTACCCCTCCAACTCGGTTATAGGTCTTATTTAAATGGCTCAATCTGTACTTGAAGATAGTTCACTTAAACAGAGGGTAATATTTACAACATTGTTTCGATTTAACCATCATTTCCGCCTATCATCTATTTAAACCTTGGACGGTTTGCTCCAAGTTGTTAATTTGTTTATTCTGTACGTCCATATTCTGGCTTCGTCTCGATTCATCAATAAAGAAACATTTAATGTATGCATCAAATCACATACCAACGAATAAAGCAATTATGTTGTATGTCGGAATTGAATTCAATTGAATCAAATGACTTTAATTTGCATGCAGCGCCGATTATTCATGTAAATGATACATGTAATCGGCCAATTAAATACAATAAATATTTTGGTTCAAAAGTTTAATTGATTGGTTGAGGACAGTACGATTCCTATATGCGATCTCGAGATAATTATAACAAAATGTATAGTCAGGCTCTTTGTTTAATAATTGATCGATATCTTGAATCAGTTGAAGCTTAAATTTTGACATAATGACTCTAAATAAAAACATTTACGACTCTAATAGAGTCCAGAACTCATGGTCATACCAGAGACAGAAACAAACAAACACTCTTCAGTGCCCTTTCAACGTCCTACCTTAACCCAGATCGAACACATATGGATATAGATAATTGCCATCATTGCATGCACCATACCAGCTTTAATGAAGTGTAAAATATGCGAGTCCATATGAGTCTTGCATTCAAACAGGCGGTTACAAATATGAAAAAGCCCTTTGCCATCCTTCCTCCTACATAAAATTGATATTATAGAAACATTTCATAACATACTGCCCAAAAATCAACTATGTAGAAAACAGCAACTTATACGATTAGATCGTCAGCCCTTGTCGACTTCAAATAGTTTTGTGTTTTAGCCTATTGACTGTTTGTTTTGGTTGTCATAAAATAATGATATCTACCTTTCAATTCAATTTCAAGCACCTTACTCTAAATTGTAAGTTCAACTTCATCAGACAATTTATAGTCAGGCGTTACAGTCTTTGGGATATATCTCTTGCACCTCAAGGAATCAAATGTAATGTTATCTTCAAAATCTATCGATATGAACCAGCAGATGTAGTCTAGATGTGAATTAACTGAAAACCGAGCTGTTCATATTCAACTTCCTAGTTATAACCCACCCACAGTCAGGTGCTAACTTCACCTTCATGGAACTAAGACAGTACGGTTGTGGAAGTTGTGGCGAGACACTGTCTCGAAGGCAAGCATGCGGGTAAACTAAAAATCTTCTCACACGATTACTGTCGTAGATGAGAAAGGGGTTTAAACAATACTCCACTTCCGTTACACATGTCTCTGTCTGGCGTAAAGCAGACTGGAATTTGTAGGTATTCCTCTACTGACAAATGTTTCATTGAGATAAACATAATGGTTCGACGAGTAGGGCAGCGAAACGTTTTAGTCTGGTAAGACTATAGACCACTTTGTGAGCCTCCGTGACAACCCCCCAAAAATTCCTAACCTAACTTAATCTAAACAATTATTTCAAAGAGATTTTCTCAGACTTAAATGACTCGAACTTATTTATTCTGACTATCATACTCACCGTCCTCCGAGAGCATTAATATAAAAAAATTTCCAGTAAATATTTAACGAAAACAATCTAACATGTGGTTAGCATACATTATAAAGTCTTCTATATACAGACGGGATTTTTATACACTCAGTGAAGATTAAATACGGTGGGATGAATTGAGTTCATGTAAAGTCTAAAGCATCTTTCTCTAAAAATAAAATATGTTTTCTAAGGAACTATGAACTAACACTCGATCCAATAAAGGAGTTTTCCATAAGAAAAACTCATTTAACTGTAAATTGGTACAACTTTATAAGTATGACACATACTTATAAAGTTTAAGGAGGAACATTAGGGCATATCCAAAAACACTCTGACATTAAACATTGCACAGATAAAGTCATTAGTTTTCGTAACTGGAACACATTCATAACAAACAACAGATTCAAAAACATACCAACGTCTTTTTTACTTGTCCTACGAGAAAATATATTTTGGTTAAAGATGGTACAATATTCAAAGTTCCTCATTAGCTGGTTCAACTATACATCGATTGGTGATCGCATATTTGCATCCTTTTGAGTAGATAAATCATAAAATAACCCAGAAGAAACACAACTTATTTTTAAAGTTATGTCCAACTATTGTTCAAATTATTATATTAGCAAGTATTTCCAGACACTTGTAGACCATTGGATTAAGAGCAAGGAATAAGGTAACGTACGAGAGACGAAAGGCGCAACAATAACCGAAGATGAAATGAAAAATGAGTTTGCTATGAAATCCGTCTAAATAATGGCCCAGCTCAGGCGAACCATAAACACATAAATATATATATATATATATATATATATATATATATATATATATATATATATATATATATATATATATATATATATAATATATATATATATATATATATATATATATATATATATATATATATATATATATATATATATATATATATATATATATATATATAAAAATAGTTATATATATATATATATATATATATATATATATATATATATATAGGAGTACAAATTGAAAATGCGGGATTTTTTCTATTTTTGAACGTTTATTCTGAAAAAATGGTAACAACTGAATTATTCAAAGTATTGTCCATTGCTAGTCACAACTTTTTCCCATCTTTCTGGCAATTTACGGATACCGTCGCGAAAAAATTCGGCCGGCTTGGCTGCTATCCAGTCATCGACCCATTTTTGGGCCTCTTCGTAAGAATGGAAGCGCTGGTCAGCTAGGCCATGTGTCATCGATCGGAAAAGGTGGTAATCGGAAGGAGCAATGTCTGGGCTATACGGCGGGTGGGGTAAGACTTCCCATTTCAGCGTTTGTAGGTATGTTTTGACCGGCGCTGCAACATGTGGCCGAGCGTTGTCATGTTGCAAAATTACTTTGTCGTGTCTTTGCTCGTATTGTGGCCGTTTTTGTTTGAGTGCGCGGCTCAAACGCATCAATTGAGTTCGGTATAGTGCTCCTGTGATGGTTTCGTTCGATTTCAATAGCTCATAATACACCACACCCAGCTGGTCCCACCAAATACAGAGCATGAGCTTGGCGCCGTGAATATTTGGTTTGGCCGTCGATGATGATGCATGGCCGGGGTAACCATATGATTTTTTGCGCTTCGGGTTATCGTAATGGATCCACTTTTCATCACCAGTGACAATGCGATGCAAAAAACCCTTCCGTTTTTGCCGTTCGAGCAGCAGTTCGCATGCAAAAAAACGGCGCTCGACGTCTCTCGGCTTCAGCTCATACGGCACCCAATGTCCTTGCTTTTGGATCATTCCGAGGGCTTTTATACGATGGGAAATGGCTTGTTGTGTCACTCCCAATGAATCTGCGAGCTCTTGTTGAGTTTGACACGAGTCTTCATTGAGTATTGCCTCCAATTCAGCATTCTCAAACTTTTTCACTTGGCCCGGTCGCTCTTTGTCCTCAACGTCAAAATCACCACTTCTAAACCGCACAAACCATCTCTCGCACGTTGAAACCGATGGAACATGACTCGGATAAGTCTCGGAGACCAATCGATGTGCTTCAGCAGCACTTTTCTTCAAATTAAAGAAGTAAATTAAAACTTCCCGCAAATGCTGTTTTGTTGGCACGAAACTCGACATATTGAGAGCTCAAAAAAACTATGAATTTGACACTGCGACAAATTGACACATACTGAAAATTAAAGCTATAAGACGTAGCTTTGACATGAACATAGTCACAGTACTGCCTGATGCGTATAGCGTTAGTAACGCCATCTGTTATCAATCCCGCATTTTCAATTTGTATATATATATATATATATATATATATATATATATATATATATATATATATATATATATATATATATATATATAATGGGTGATTTTTTAAGAGCTTGAGAACTTTTTTTTAAAAAAAAACGCATAAAATTTGCAAAATCTCATCGGTTCTTTATTTGAAACGTTAGATTGGTCCATGACATTTACTTTTTGAAGATAATTTCATTTAAATGTTGACCGTGGCTGCAGTGCGTCGGATCACCACCATGGCGTTTTGCAATGCTGCCAGTATCGTGCTGCCAGATTTATGATGCGATACACAAACATTTTATTCACATGCAGATGTTTTAATTGGTTATCTGTGGCTGTGATTTTCCAGCCAAATATAGAGCAATCCGCACTATTACGCTTGAATTCCATTACTGATAACTGTTTTTCTAAATATTTCCCACTAAAATGCTTTGTTCGCTTGTAAACAAATGAATGAGTCATTAGTGTAAATTTGAGCGCTCTGTCATCAGTGCTTTGACAGCAATGACAGTCTGAAGTTCGTAACACATCGTATCAGTCACCCTGTATATTTAAATATATATATATATATATATATATATATATATATATATATATATATATATATATATATATATATATATATATATATATATCTAGATGCAACAGTTACAGTGATTTAACTTCCTCATCCAACTCTGGTCATAATAAAACATTTACACATACACACGTTCTATAGATTAATTCTTGTTGCAGTTCGTGGGGGTAAACTTCAACAAGAATAACGAACAAAACTACGACGATATATCTGCTCTCGTAAGCAATGAGAATATTAACTTCTCAGTGAAAATACACTCGAATAATGAGTTTAAGGACATGCGCATAAAGTTACATACTTTGTTTTTTTACTTGAACTTGGTATATGACAATTGATGTTATGGCATGGACTTTTCATATACTACCGACCTATCCCAATCAAACCTTTAATACAGCATGATTAATGTGTTACTGTTTCAAGGTCCGATATGCATACATTATGTTTATTTTTAACCAAGTAAATCGACTCAAAACTATGTTAGTATACGTCGTACACAACACACACGCTGACATATTTGATCCTCGACTCTATTTATAGCCAATACTGCCTTATTGTAACTTTTAATATTTTGCCACATTTAGATTTTATAGTTTGTTGGCACGTGCACATAAAAATCATTTGCGTGCAATTCACATGTGACTCGGTCGAACATTTCATCATTTTTTATATATATATGTACTCGTACGACGTGTGTGGTATGATACAAGTGGTGGTGGTTTAATGGATTAAAATGCATATTGACAATTGAAATGACGTTATTGTCTCATTGTAATTCATGTGAAATTTGCGATTGGATTAAGAAATTTCCCATCGACTGTCTGATGAATAATTGAATTGTATTATATGCATGCAACTAAAAATTTAGCTTAACAGGATGAACGAGTTCATATATAAAGTTTGGGCTCGAACAAAATGAAAAACACAAATGCGCCTGAATAGTCTTCTATTGCATGCTGAACAATATCCTTAAGAGTACAGTATGGTAAAATTCTCTCTTGAAAGCTTTAATAGCCTTACATCTCTCGAGAAACTTAATATACAGAAAACGAATCCAGACAAACCATTAAATGTATTGCAGGAAAGAGGGATACATTGTGATAAACCCTGTATTGTACGTTTTATATTCCAGGTTAATTTTTTTGGTCGCCTATTTGATTTTGATTTGTACGTTGACATTTCCCAGTTGTGGAGAGCGATCGACGAAAATTTATTATGGATCATCTAAGGCCGTGTTGAAATTATTACAACAGCTGTTAAATTGGAGTTTTACAGTTCGGTATAAACGCAAAAAAAACATTATGAGCGTTGATGCACATTTCGGCTAATAGCTGATTTGTTAATCGAGACATGAAAATTTGGTCGTTGAATAATCCTATAGGGTCAATTAGGCCTAGAGTATAGGTCGTTCGAATAAGACGATGATATATCACACCCAACTCATTTTGTGAGAAATTTTTGTTTGTTTTACCGATTAACGTTTAAAAATGGAAATAACGTCTGAAATGAACAATCCCCTATTTTGACTCCTTTCGGTTCCTTCTTATAAACGTATTTGAATGAAACCAACAACCTAGATTTTTAGGACAACATTCGAATCGAAATTGAGAGACGACCGCTAGAACTTTTAATCAATAATTAATAAAAGTTATTAAAAACACACCATGAAGTTCGGTATCTAAAGCACACTAGCACGATGACCTGTAACAAGGTGAACTTTCATATTCTTCCCATAATTAAACATTCAAAATACTAGACTGCTTCAAACGTCTAGTAATCACTTATACCCACTATATCGTCATCTTGGTTCAAAATTTCGATTGGTATTCGTCACACGCTTCATGTGTATAGATGGTATACGTAAATCGAGCCTATATATATGTGTGTCTTCGATTTCGACACGGAAGGGCGTTTGGGCGCATGGGATGTATTTTCGGTTTCCACCACTGATCATCAGCATACACTTCATGACGTTCAGTATCATACTTAGTTGTCCTTAGTTGTCTTGTTACAGAATTTATTTATTTATTTATATGTCTGACGTAATAGTCAGACAAATAAAATATTAATTAATAATAATTAAAATCAGGAAGAAGCAAAGTGTTGCTTCAATCTTCGTTTTAAGGTATCCTTGCTAGAATTCAATTGAAACTGGTGATTTATCTACTTGCAAGAACTCATTGCTTCTTAGATGTCTACGGCGTCAATGTGACCTAATATAATATTACCAACAAACGAACACTTTAAAAGCTCACGTCTATTTTCCAAAGTTGCTATGTTGTTTATTTTGCAGTCATCCAGATATGGAGATAAACGCAGGTTTTCATGGTATGGTAATTCGTGATCATACTCCCAACTGCTTTCCCAAGTTAAGTGACGGATAAACTAGTTCACTGATGTTTATATCACAAAATGGACACCAAACAGTAACAGCATATTCCAATTGCGAACGCACGTATGCGAAATATAAAATCTTGATTGTCTCCAGGTCATAAATATCTCCCGTCCATCGTTTAATAAAACCACACATAGAATTAGATTTAGCAACACATTGTTCTATATGTTTGTTACTGCTCATATTTTCCACGAAAGTTTTTGATCTCTGATACTCGGTTTAGTGGCATATTCTTTCCTTCGTAATGTTTTAAAACTAGATTTAATTTCCAGTGGAATGATAAAGTCTTACACTTATTGATATTCAGACTAAGAAGATTTGACTCACACCATATCGCCAAATTGTCAATGTCCTCTTGAAGCTTCTCGGCATTCCTTAAGTTCTCGACAGTTCTGTATATTTTGAGATCGTTAGCAAACATTGAGTGTAGAATGACTTCAGTGATTGCGTCGATGAAAATGGTAAAAATCCAAAGGCCAAGATAGGAACCTTGTAGAAAACCCGATGTAGGTATTGCAAGATCACAGAGTGGACGTGCGCGAGGTAGCTGAGATAGTAGGCATCACAGATAAACGTGTGCGCAATATACTACACGAACATTTGAATATATGATAAGGCTATCCGCCCGTTGGGTTTCACGTTTGCTGATAGTCGACTAAAACGGCACACATGTGACAACTTTATAGGCCGGATCAGTGATTTTTAAGCATCGTTTCATAACTGAGGATGAAATATGGATCTATCACTATACATCGGAGACCAAAGAACAGTATATACAGGCTAAGGCAGTTTTATCGGCCAATAAGGTCATGGCCTCATTTTTTTAGGATGCACGCAGCATGATCCACATTAGTTACCTTCAAAAAGGCAGAACATCCAACGGTTAATACTGACACTTATTGGACCGTTTCAATGACGTTTTAAAAGAAAAACGACCGCATTTGGTTATCTTCCATCAAGACAATGTACGGGTAGCCATGGCCAAAATCCATGAATTATGTTTCGAATTTGTCATCGAATTTGTAGAAATGAAAAGCATGAATAGTAGAAATCTGAGAAGTTAAAAGTACAACAACTCTGAAATGAGTAAAATCACGTGTTTCCTTGAAAGAAGTTACCAGATACCAACATAAAACCTCTCGAACTCGGTAAACAGGTATTCGAAACAAATGTCAACATCGATGCTGTACTCGTTATCTGAACATTATTCTGATCTAATTAATGTTTCTCATGTCTCACTACATGCTGTAAACCTCAAAAACACACTGGAGAGATGTCTACTGAGTATCTGTCTAATGAAAGTTTCAGAGGTACACAAACTATGCAAATATCAAATAAAAATTGTTTATCTGGTGTTGATTGCATATTAATTTAGCTATTGACATTCGAAGGGATAATCTTAAGAACGATTGTCAATCTTATACAATAGGTTTGAAAAAAGTGTAACTACGTTACATCCAATCTATATAAATAAAAGGACAGCACCACATTCACAATGGTGTGTCAAGAAACCTGTTGAAAATATGATATGGATAGGTTCGGGAATAAAACCAATGAATCCAGATTTCTGAGACAATACGATGGTTATATTATTTGTCATATGATGTCCGTGTCGTTCAACTGAGTTCCACGATTTACTTCTACAACTAGTCGAAGTGTGTATGGCATAATAGAGCGAACACACTTGCAAACGCGTTTTTATCTTGTTATTTTGGCGATACGTATTAATTAATACTGTTATTGATATTATTAACTAATCGCAATTATTTTCACGAATAATTATGCTAATCTAAGATAAACATATGTAAATAGATAAACTGGTATAGCCAAAAAAAATTAAAATAATAAAGTTGAGAATAGTAACAGCGCTAAGTCAACAATATGGTTTACCAAAATTGAATCCGCAACTATAGATAAGAAAAATTAATAATTATTTAAGATTATTTTGGTACCTCTTAGATAATCGCTTTCTAACAAAATATTTTCTTTACTTTTCCAAATTAATTAATTAAATACAAAATACAATAATAATCTATTACTGGTCTATACCGTGCTAACATACTAGAATACATCGGTTTTAATCACGAGCCAACTCTTCATAGTGTAGGTCTAAATGTGGTTTTATTTTAAGGATGAACCATACGCTTCGGATTAACACGCTAAATGTGACCTAGTCAGCGAGCTACTGCACTTTGATTTTATTAACAATATCCAAAATTTGCACTCAACACTTGGTATGTGCCATATATTGTCCTGAACTCAAACTTTACATATAGCTCTGATTTTTAACCAGCTTTGCACTTTTGTTTTTAGGCTTGATTCTTTTTTATCAGAATCGTCATGTAGACTTTTTAGTAGAAGCCTGGCGTCGAGCTTATAAAAGCAAATTATATAATGTGGGTTACGTTAAACCACTGATTACATTCTTCCTGGTGCTAAGAATATAGAACTTCCAATTAATCCCTGCTACAAATTCAAGAGGAAACACTGGTGCCTTTAAAAGTTTCTCTCGTAAAAAAGTTTGTGTCGTCCAAAATACATCACTTAAGATTTAATGCAAATGAATGTTTAATGATGACAGAACATACATCTAAAATTGTGGCATTTCAAATGAGTCAACTCCGAAAATTGACTTAAAATAAATAGAAAATGTGTTAATGTTTGATTGTTCGAACCCAGGAATATAATGGATTCGATCAAATGTGTTAAAAAAACGGGTATAGTAAAGCTTATTGTAAGATCAACTAAGTTCAAAGATACCTCATAATTCAAATACTGATACTTCTGATGATGTCTAATTATTGAGAGTGCCCAGAACTAAAACCAAAAATTAACCCTCGACAGCGAACAGAGATACGAAGACTTAAACTGCAATAAGTTGAAAAGACAGAAATTCAACTTAAAGTTTCGTTCAACAACATTTAAGACGGAAACTAAAACACAATCAGTATAGTGTGTACCGTGGAGTTTAAACGCTAATATTCTTAAAGAACCTGCTTTAAAAGACAAGCCAGATCAAAAAGGCTAGGCAATTTGATGTGAAGCTGGATGTAATGATAGAAGAACCGTATAGATATATATTCTGATACAAGTCGCCAAAAACGAAAAATGATTGTTCTTAAAATAGCCTTAAACATGGATGCAAATCGACACAATGCTGAATTTATAATAAATAATTTTATATCTGAAGCATCCTAAACATTTGGATGTCAAAGTCCAGCTATACTTACTAAAAGAAAGTTAAAACAATATAAACTTGGTTAAAACTGCGGCAGTTGGAGCGAGAGGTACCGGATTCGAATCCCGATAGAAGCAGGATGCAAAAGGGATTTTTCACAATACGGTTAAGATCGGTGGAGTAAAATGAACACATCTACGGCCTCCTGTTGGAGTGCAGAATTCATGGGCCAACCCATCTTCCATGTCAGTACTATATAGGCTGTCATGGAGCTATACAATATGCACATGGTTCTACGTAAATCGGACCTATAGTGGAACGTCCTCATTTTGGCTGTAATGGCGAAAGGTAAGGACGTAAATAAACGAACCGCGAAAGAGTTGGAAGTGCCTCGAGCCCCGAAACAGATTGTAGAGATAAAAACAAACAAACAAACACTATAAACTTAATAAACATATTCAATAAATGAGCATCTACACACAGTCATGGGGGCTGTAAAAACTTGTTTATGGATTATTTCACCCAATTGAGTAATTAATTCCTTGCAGTGGGTAACACACTTAACATTCTAGCTCGGGGACAATAGTAATATCACCAAAAGCTTGGGTTACTTATTTACTTAATTGACTTTTGCGTAACAAAAACCACATTTTACAAACAAACTTTATTCCACTCATCTCATCAGCTAATATTGGTTAGGCACAAGAACCACCTTTAGAAAAATTATAAGAAGGGTATATCGCATATGTTTAAAACTAATTGTAACAAGAGAAATTCTTGATCACATGTCCGCATTAAATCCAATTATTTTATTAGTTCAACGAATACTGAAACAATATTTTAGAATAGGTCCATCTCCTTACGGGATGCGGTTTACTTACCTTTTTGTTCACCGTAGTATTCTAATCAGTCATTTCTAATTTGAAAAGGGACATCCGCAACCGCTCCTCGTTCACACTGTGAACGTGTCACTGTGTGATCACAGTCGTCCTTCCTGATATCTCTGATGTCCTCATCAGGACCATCAAAATCTAAATTCTGCAATGCACACCATGGTTTCATTCAAACGCTGGCATGAACCCCGTCTCCCTTGCTCGACACCTTCTACATCGCATATTACGTATCGGTCATTTGGTAAAACTTTCTTTACAAAATACGATCCCCGATAAGGTACACGTAATTTATGAGAAGAACCGGTCATCGGTACTCCACTCCATTTTATAAATACTAAATCGCCTTCATGGTATAACCGCGGAACCTTCTGTGTGGCATCAAACCTTCGCTTTTGCTTCTCTCCAGCTAATTTAATTCGATTCCTTACAATACCGTTCACGTTTTCGATCCTAATATTTCGTTGATTAGAGTCTGTGTTTGTGTTTGTGTTTGTTTTTATCTCTACTATCTGTTTTGGGGCTCGAGGCACTTCCAACTCTTTCGCGGTTCGCTTATTTACGTCCTACCTTACGCCATTACAGCCAAATCGAGGACGTACGGCTATAGGTCCGATTTACGTAGAACCATCTGCACATTGCATAGCTCCATGCCAGCCTATAGTACTGACATGGAAGATGGGTCGGCCCATGAATTCTGCACTCCAACAGGGGGCATAGATGTGTTCATTCACACCGCCGATCGTAATCGTATGGTGAAAAATCCCTTTGCCATCCTGCCCCTATCGGGATTCGAACCCGGTACCTCCCGCTCCAACTGCCGCAGCTTTAACCACTGCGCCACCTGGGCGGTCTTGATTAGAGTCGTTAAGAATCAAAAGCATTTTATTTCGCAAAATGCTTCGAGGATTGTAGGTCAAAATTAATTGCTGAGGAGACATCTTTGTGATATTGTGTTGTCGATTATTTATCGCCCACTGAATATTATTAAAGTTAATATACCATGCTCTATCGTCGTTCATCGCTTTTGCTTTAAGGATCGATAACACTATCATATTCCTCCCACTGACCGTAAGCTCTAGGTGTCACTATAGCATTCAATATGTTGAATTGAACCGTCTAACCATCCATCATGTGGAGTACTGGCTGCGTCGAGGTATCCTTTACAGCTTTCATAACAACATATTTCGATAAACCATATCCACCATCATAATAAGATAACTATTTTCTGACTTACTTTTTGGAAAAGGCCCGAGACGATCCAAATGCACCGTATGAAATGGCACGGCAACCCTTTCGATAGGATAAAGTTCACCCTCCGGTCGCCCACCAACACTTTTCGTATAACAGCATTCAATACATGCCGAAATATATAGTTTCACAAAATCTCGTATTCGTGGAAACCAAAAATGTTCATTTATCTTACGTACCGTCTTATCCACACCGCCATGGCCAACATCATCGTGCATCGATTTTACTACTCGCCATCTAATTTGTTTCGGTACAACCCATCTTCTACTTCCAATTAACAAACGGAACAGACGACCATCGAATACTTAATAATTCTCGTGACACTGTTTTTCATCTGCCGTCGTAGGTTTTCTTTTCAAGACTTCGATTGTTTTTAATAACTCTTCGTCATTCCAATTAACCAATCTTTGTCAAATTAGGAAATTTACAAAAACCGTCGATGGTCGCTGGTTTCGGTTCTTCGCCAGCAGCGTTACTGCTTCTGCTTAATGTATCTACGTGTTGCATCAATTTTCTTTGTCAAATCAAACTCCGCCAACTTCATCTGCCTATACGAAGAATCAAATCTCGTTTCGAAGCACACGTTCATAAAGAAGAGCAATCGGTTAATAGTTTAAACTGTTTTCCGATTAAGTAGACACGGAACCGCTCTAACGTTTCAACGACTGCTAAAGACTCCAGCTCATCAAACAAAGTAACGTGTTGTTTAATAAGTAATTTTAACCCACTGAATCATTTCAACTTGGTTTTTGTTAACATTAACTAATAAATATTCGCAGTTAAACTTATAATACTAATTTGGTAAAATTCATCATTGTTTTGGTAAAAATGTGATTTTATCCAAAAATTATTGGTTTTTCTCATAAATCTAGTTAAATCACATAAATCGTAAGTTTTATTAAATAAATACTTGAAAAGAATTGTTCTAGAAAATTAGTTTGACATAACCTGCCTAAATTGATTAGTAAGATTTTCTATGTTCATGATAAATTGTATCAAATAACAAGGCAAAATTTAATTGGTTGAAAAATACCACGTTTTTGGTAAAATAATCCTGGTTTTTTGGTGTTCTTCAACCAAATTTTTCTTTGAGTGAGGGGAAAGAAACGTATTTCACAACAGTGTAATTTATGACATACATAACCGATCTGCCTATTGCTAATAAAATAACAAAACAGCTCACACAGAGTCAAGAGATACAAAATTATTTGTGTAAAATTGAGAACTTGTTAAAATACTGGTGAATAAAAGTGAATGAAAATAAATCAACTATTATCAAATTTATTTTAAATAATTGCAGCAGAGATAAGCTTTGGTAATTTTTTGGAAAGTATTGAAGACTTCGGTTGTAGATGCCGTCCTGTAGACTCTCGGCATGATGAACTAAAACAAGATTGGTGAAGTGAAAAATATCGCCTTAAAATGAAGCAGAAAGCGATCGCTCATACCGTGGCAGATCGCTCCCTGCCTCTTCACCTACCGTAAGGCAGCTCTCTCTTTAAAGATCACTATATCATTCGGTTCGGATCAGTATACGAATTTGTGACCGAGCCAACGTACTCGTTGTCCTTTGATGTCATGCACGATATTAGGAATTCGCATTAAACTCCTGATATCGTCCAAATGTGAGAAGCTGAAAGTACAAAAACTCTGTAATGAGTACAAATCACGCGTTTTCTTGAAAGAAGTAACCGGATTTTTTTTTGGGGGGTAACGGCCATTTTAACATTGCATTTATTTTTATTATTTTACAAATAATAAAATAATGGCTTATAAGCTAGTGGATTTTATGTCCTTTTAAAGCCTCTTAAAAATATAAATGTATACAATAAATATTATTATATTAAAAAACAAGCATTTACAATAAAATAATACAATAAAAATAATTTTTTTTTATCAATAACAATAATATAGTCCACAATTATTGATGAAAGATGAGCTTTCAACATTCTAAAAAATTTAAAAATATTGGTTACATCTCTTAGTTATGGGCCAGCAAATGATATCGCGTTCCTTCCAAATTCTGTTCTAATATAAATGATTTTCAAACTCAAAATTTATATTAGAAAATGATGAAATTTTGAAGCATTTATACATATAGGATGAAACAAAAAGTACAAATATCGGAAGTATATCTGCAATAGTTTGGTACAATTCAACAGTTGAAAACAGGTGAGGAAGTTCATGCATAGCTTTACAAAAGCTTTAATATGCTTATCAAATACTATCCCAAGGTACTTAGTGTTATCAACTCGCTTAATAATACAATTTGATACTTCCAATAAGGTAGCTCACAATGTGGTAGGAATGGGGAATGAAATATTATGAATTTAGCTTTACTGAAATTAACAGGTATACGGTTAATGTTTGGGAAATCCAAAATCATCTCAATCATCTTAAAATCATCTTATATTTATCATATCAAGTGAACAGTCAGTTTTGACTCATAAAAAATGGCAGTATCATCTGCAACCAATCTGATATGACCAATTAGTGGTAGATAGGCTATGTCATTTATAAATATTAAAAATAACAATGGCCCAAGAACACTACCTTCTGGTACACCGTGATAAATGTCTTTTTACACCATTGTTTACGATTATGAAGATAGCTTTCCAGTAGATTGAAAGCTAAGCCTCTGAACCCAACATAAAAAATTTTATGAAGCAGCAATTCATGACCAATACAATTGAACGCTTTCCGTAGATCTATAAATATATCACATTTTAGGATTATTAAAAGCTCATATCAAATCAGTAATTTCAGTTAACGCAAAATCCGTACCTAATCCTTCTCGAAAACTATATTGATAACAATAAAATAAATTTGATTTGTACAAGAATTCAAGCATTCGATTGGCAATTAATTTTTCCAAGATTTTATCAAACTCAGACAATACAGAAATTGGTCGATAGTTATTATAGATGACACTTAAGCTAACTTTAGTCAATTATATATTCCGTTCTGAAACACCATATATTCATATAATTCCGATAAAAAATTCATAAAAAATTGAAACCGCTACCTTTTGTACTATCTAAATTGCAGATTGACTTGAAGACTTAAGCAGCTGAGACCGGTGATAGGTAAATTAAATCTGTGTATGTATTAATAATGATAACTGTTGATGAAGAATCCACCATAGACCCCCGGAACTCGTTTAACTAGTCCACGAAACTTAGATCAACATCGATGTGATATATCTGAATATTTTTGTAATCTACTTAAGGTTTCTTTCATTCTTATAATTTGTACTTGTTATTTACGTTCAGTTTATTTTTTCACCCGCGTTAATTTATTTTAATTTTGTAGTTTTGCTTTTATTATTTCATTTTTTATTTTTTGTTGGGGCGGTTTTTCTGCGTATAAAAATCTTTTTTTTAGAATATGAATATTTAAATTAGAAAATCCCCGAAAAATGCCTCTTCGGATCGCGGGCGAGGCATAATCCTCGTATAGATAAAATTGATAGCCTTACCATCCAGACCCGACATATTAGTGCTAACGGAAACAATCAAATAGAAGATGCCGCTTCCAATTTAACCGAAACCGTTCTACATGGAATGAATAAATATATCCCATCATCGTATTCCAATCCCAATCCTAATTTTAAAATCTTTTCAAAAGAAGCCGCCAAAGCAGCCAGACAAAATAAATCTGCTCACAAGAAATATAAGCGCAACGAAATTTGTTTGAAGAATATAAGACCACACGTAACGTCTGTAAAAAAAGTGTGTGCTAAGGAAGCGAAAATAGCCGACAACAAGAAAGCCACTCAGGCTTCCGAGTTGAAAATCTCTGATCGCAACTTTTACCAGATGGTCGCATCGGTTGCCAATATTTCTAAAACATCTATATTTCAGCATTGAAATGTGCAGACGTTGCTTTTGTGGTGGATCCATATTTGCAGAACGACTTACTGGCAAGCGTCTTCACTTCGAACTCGACCTTAGTTGTCCTCGATGGAGTTACGCCCACGTCAATTCCGCATTTTAATTCCAAAATGGATCCTGTCATCATCTCGGAGGAAATTGTCTTCAGGAACCTGAAGGCAATGGACATAAATACGGCCACTGGACCTGACGGAATTCCTGTTCGAATATTGAAGAAGTTTGCCAGTGACTTGGCTCCAATATTAATTAAAATTTTTGTTCTTTTTTATAAGCAAGGTAAATACCTGAACACCTGGAGGAGTACGATGGTGCAACCAGTTCTTAAACGTGGTTGTGATAAAACTGACCTCTCAAACTACCTGCCAATATCAATTGTGTCAGTCTTGGCTATAGCTTTTCACAACTGCATTATCTTGAGATTAATAAAATAATTTCAGATAAACAATATGGTTTTCGCGAAAGCCGCCTTTTGACAACCGATCTTTTGACATATGTTGTAAACAAATGGAATCTCGCCCTTGAGCACGACGAAGAATCCTTTGCAATCGCTTTGGATATTTCCAAGGCTTTTGACAAGGTTTGGAATGAGAATCTTGTACTAAATGGGAGATCATCAACGACACACTCTCCAAATACCGGAGTCCCGCAGGGATCAGTTTTGTCATAAACTTTGTTTTTGTTATACATTGTCTTGTTGGATAGCACAGTGAACCCTATCCACAGTTTTGCTGATGATGCAACATTGCACTCTTCTATTTCGTTCGAGGTCAAGCCTACTCTTTCAGAGTTAAACCGTAAACGGCTGGAAGTTGTCACTTCGCTGAATTCCGATTTGATTTGACAATATTTGAGTGGGGAGTAAACAATCAGGTCAAATTTAACGAGAAAAAAATCACAAATATGCACATTTTTGCGTAAAAGAAGTCACAACAATTACCCTTTGGTGGTAAAAGGCCACGCTCTCGTCGGTTGTGACTCAATTCGTCTGGTTGGGGTTCAGATTAGCAACAGTTTAAAATGGAATGAATACATTATAGCATTGGCCAAATCAGCTTCACGTAAACTCGGGTTTCTCAATAGATGCAGACGGTTTTTTAAATCGCATCAGGTTCTCCAGATATATAAAACCTTACAGAATATTATTGTATAGAATATTGCTGTCAGGTTTGGGGTGAAGCATATGGCATTGCTCTCCAGTTGCTGGATAGAGCTCAGCGGCGTGCCATCCGAATAATACGAAACTCCAGACTTACGAAAGATCTAGACAGCTTACAGCACCGCAGAGATGTTGCAGAACTCTGTGTGTTCGATAAATTATGTTCTGCGGAATTAAAGGAGAAAATACCACCATTTGTTACGCCAGGACGGGTAACACGAGGAACGGTTAATGCGCATAGGTTTACGGTGAAGCTGCCGAAACCTCGAACTGCAAGTGGAAAGTACGAATTTATTTATGGAACATCTTGAAAGTGGAATTCGTCATCCGGTTTTCAGTTCCCATTTAAGTATAAAATGCACAAGTTTAAGGCAGCTATCAACCTTTACTTGAAGGATCGCGCGTTGAGTGCAGGAGCTCTGACAGTTACAAGGAGCTAGGACAGTCTACAAATCCGCTCTGCACCCAATAAAAGCTAAATTTGAAAAAATAAATAAATAAAATGTGGTATTCGGAGGTACACGAACTATGTGCGCTGGATCCGCCAGCGCATCAAACTCTTGCAACGAACTCAACCGAAAATACCTCTCTTTGGTATTAAAATTATTAAGAAATGCATCTCAATGTTTTACCCAGCTATATATTAAAACACCTGAGCTATACAATTGATTACTTATCGTTAGTTTAGATTGTAGAAAGAATAAAGTTGAGTGATTTAAAATTATAAATTGATTTGATAGTTTTTTTAAAATTGTTTAAGGATTACGATAACTTTACTTGGAGGAATAGTTCGTAGAGAATGTAATATCTCCAAGCTAATACCTAATTATTATTTAACCAAATAAGACAAGTACGAGTGATAGGTGTGGATCGATAACAGCAATTTTTACAATTGATAAAATATAACTATAAACAATTACATTTTTATCTTAATCTTTAATTACTTTATACAATAAGAAAATTGTTGGAAACTTATTATCGATTTAACTGCTAAAAGTGAAAAAATAGAGCACAACTATGGCAGTAATAGTTAATACTTAAATCAAAACAAAAGAAATTATTATTAGATATTCCGCATTACCTAATTTAATTAATAATTATTGTTAATTCTCAAATTATTTAGAATAATAAAAATAGAAAATATTTAAATATGTTCAACGAGTTATCTCAAATTGGAACAATTTTCGTAACTGCCTATGACACCCATGAAAGTATATAGCTAAGACATATTTAAATAATAAGACTTACTGTTAACTATATACTTAGATTTATCCCATAAACTTTCGTTGAAAAAAAAGTTGATATTCACACATCACAAGTTTATATAAATTATTTCACTTTAGAACTTACTTCTTAATTAGAATATTCTAAATTATTTCGATATAAAAAAAATTTATTTTTCACAACTTTTACATTCATCACTACAACTGATACAAACTCTCATTATGTAATTGCGGAAAAATTTAATTAATTTTTCATTGCACACAGTATTCGTTGAATTTGTATTTTTATTTATTTGAAAACTTCTAATCTCACGATTGATCTATTCTAAACTAGAAGAAAATTACTTTTTATTTTCTTATTTTATCTTTCTTCAAAAATAGATCGCATCTACTTCACGTACACAACTAGATCATTTCACTTGTGTATGAATGAGAAAAGGGTCGAATCGAATTATAAATTACGACAAAATTAAATTTGTCGCGATTTATTTCGCGGCGTCTGTTTTAAATTTGAATATAATGTATATAATATATAATATGTATATAAATGTGTGTGTGTGTTTATTATGTATAACATAAAATGCTCCATTATTTATTTATTTAACAGTAAATACAAATTAAATTGAAAAGCAAGATCTGTGGTTGGATGTATCAAAAACTGTGACTATTAAGAGAGTTGATTGTATTTTGTTGGAACCGCTGTGATCATTGATTTTAAATCACGATTTGTGCTCTTTTTCAATTCCTTTGCGACATGCTTTAATTGAATCGAACAATCTGGACTTGCGGTTGCTGGTAGGCTGGCAACTTCACGCTCGAATATACACGATAAACCTTCGAGTAGCTCAACAAATCCGAGTGATAATGCAGCTCGACGAATACGATTTAGTTCCTTAAAAGGAAATATAAATAATTAATGGTTCGACCAAAGCCTATCACATACTCACTTTATAAAAGTGTTGGGTTTTTTCAGGCAATTTTTTAGCATGCCTGAGTACCTTCTGTATATCAGATTGAAGACCCGTATGTCTTATCCATACAACACAGTTCTGTGAATAGCTACGTTTTTCCGGTTTGACGGGAAACGATGGCGTCTCCCCGATCAAAGCATCATCAATTGTACCCAAATATCGTAGATCGCCCAGCCATGGTATTATATCGTGACCGGGTGGTAAAACGGTGAGCATTAAATTCGATTTCTTTTTGCTATCCGCGTACGAGTATATAAATCCGAACCAATTATCATTCAAAAGGACCAATGCCGCCAAATTTTCAACTTTTAAAGCACCATGCAGCAAAACACAAACGGATTCTTTACTGGCCGGATCATTCGTATTTAGTGGTGCTTGACCCTCATCATCGGAATTTGCATCATTTTTTGCATATAAATTTTTGATTTCTACTTCAAGTCGATCAAAGTCGGTTGTCAATGAGTTATCAGAACTTTTACTCGATTTGCTCGTTTTATCGGGTAACTTTATATTAGATTGATCGCTCGTCGTGACTTTAGGAAGTATCAAATGACGACTTACTGAATTCGGTGAACCAATATCAGGTAAATTAATAAAACCTGTAATTTCGATTCGTTTCGATATAATTTTAATACCTTCCATTTGGGAACCATCCCTTGATACATACGGTAAAGGCGGTGGCCAAATCAATATCGGACATTCTAATTTTGAGTAACTTCCGCATTTTAGCATTGTTTCGAATTGCTTGTAATTCAATTCGCACATTTGATCGACCATTTCGTTAAGGGCATGACGATTGTATATTGGAACAAGGGGATCTAATTTTTCGGCATCTTCTTGAATTATTTCTACATCATCGGTGATTGTACTACTACTTTTTGGTATAAATAATTGTCCTTTCTGACCACTTACGTCCAAAAGTTGTTGGTATAGATTGATCGCCTTTTTGAAATACAGATCAGATAACGAACCTAAGCACATAAAATTCAATTTACTTGGATACGCAAATGGCAGCCATGGTCGTTCTGATTGTGGCGTTGTTGCAGTTGGTTTTTTATTCCCCTGTAAATTTGCGATTGTTATTTTTAAAGAGGTGGATCCTAGTCCAACACCACAATCGGTTACCACAAGAACTTGACAAAAGTTTTGACTTCCCCAATTTGATATAAGAATATTATCAATGGCTTGTAGAACTGTTTCTAGACTTGTTTTATCATAGTGTTCTACTTTAAGTAGCGCCTGGCGGATTAGCTCGTAATCTCGAGTGAAATCGACAAGTACTTCGTATAAAGTTGAATAGACAATCTGAAATAAGAATAAATATATGAATAAGACTTCTAAACTATGGCCATAATTTATTATAAATAAAAACGGAACAATAGATCATGGATTCATAAAATTCAAGACTTTTATTGAAATCTTCATCTTTATTTACAGCATTTCTTATTTCTTATTCCAAATCACCGAAGTGAACTGGAAAATACATTTTCATTTTTATCAATTAATAATCATAATACAATAGCAATAAGATCTAAACATAACATTATTTAACACTCTGCTGTGCCTTCTTTTTCGCATTCACTTGATCTACCAATTCTTTAACACGGCGTAAACACTCCTTTTTGGTTCTATTGGGTATGCACTCGGCAATACGTTCCCAACGGTCTGGCGTCGATATAGGATACGTTTTAATTGCTTGTTCTAGTAAAGCTTGTTCATCTTTTGTCCATGTACGTGACGAATCTTCTTTAATATCTTCTTTAGTTGGAGCGGCTGCTGTATTAGAACTGGCTATGGTAGTAGATTGAGTAGGTTCAGTTGTTGGTGTTTCTGGTGCGGCAGTAACTACTGGTACCGGTACGACTGGATGAGATTGGGGCGGTGGAGTTGCTTGTTTGTCAACTCCATTCATTTTAGCTTCGGCTTTTTTTGTCTTCTTTTTAACTTCTTCGTCGGTTTTGACACTTATATCAGCGACATCAACAATTTTCAATTCTTTTTTAGATTTTTCGAATGACGAAAATGCATTTTCATTCGCCTGAAGTTTCAATGAATTTTTCGAAAAATCACTTGCTTGCAAATCTTTGGCCTTATTTAAAACGTCTCGAGCTGAAAATTTACGATCATTGACCGAAGTCGTGTGTTGATTCATGAAATTAGCAATTACTTCCCATCGTTGAATTGTACCAGCTGGGAATAAATTTACAGCTTTAATTAACACTTGCATATTTTCGGGTGACCACATTTGAGACTTGTCAATAGCTTTTACTGATCCAGTTGAATTTTGACTGTCAACATGTTTTGTTCTATTGGCAAACAAGGATTTCCGCTCTTCTTCCAATTTATGTTCGATTTCAGTTAGGCATTTAACAAATGTTTCTCGACCATTCGTTTGAAGTTCTTTGTTAAATTCTTGAAGCTCAAGGAATTTTAACATTTCACAAATCTTCTCGACACCTTCCATATTTTTAATACGTTCTTTGTCATCAGTTGTATAGTAATCATTGCTTTTAGCTGTATCACGAAGTAATTTTTTCTCTTTTTTCAAGGCACGTTTTAACTGTTCTTTCTCTTGGCGAATACTTTCAATACGTTTTTGTTCAGCTTGTTCTACTTTCAGTTTGGCCGCTTGAGCTTCCCGTATTATTCGATCTTCTTCAGCTTTTTGTGCTTGAGCAGCATTCAATTTTGCTTGTTTGGCGGCTAATTTTCTATCCTTCTCCTCTTGTTTGAATCTTACAATGCGTGGATCATTATTGTATGCTAAATCAACAAGTTGTCTAATACGGCTCATTTCCTCTTTCTTTCGCTTTGTTCGAATTGCTCTATTCTGTTTTTCTATCCATCGTCGCTCATCACGATCTTGTCCCTTCTCCTTGTCCTCTTCGTCTAAATAACTATATTCCCGCCATGACTCGAAATTATACCAAAAATTATAGAAATTTTCTACATCTTTTCGCGTTGAGTTCTCATCTCCAAATACAGGAACATTAGGTGTTTCGCTCCAACGAGAATTCATTTTAAATTGATTGGCAAACACTTTATAGTAATTCTTGGCGATTTCACTTTGTGTCGGTAGCGAATCATCAAATTCGGGATCGATCGAGTCATACGAACGTCGCTTTGTTGGATTACCTAACGTCTCATAAGCTCGCGTTATACAAATAAAATAATCGTCTTCAGTTTTAACATCTTCACCCATTGCTTTCCGTTTGTCCGGATGATGCTTTAATACGATTTTGCGATACGCCCGTTTTATATCGTCGTCCGTAGCATTATAGCGTACCGTTTTTAAGCCCAGAACTGCATAATGATCTTGATCCTTCCACTCCTTTGGATCGAGACTCTGTAAATATTCTACGTCGATGAAAATATCAATATCCTGATCAGAAACATTTTCAATGGAGTTATCCGAATCGCCGACATCGTTTCCATCATTCAAATGTCTTGTATGGTATTTTATATAAAATTTTCCAACGTTTTGCACTCGCTTTATCTCGAGCGGAGTAGCTAATGAAATGGTTCCAATAATGCGATTTGTACTATCCATATTTTCTCGCAAATTTTCAACAAGTTTTCGTCTTTTTTCCTAATGCACCACTCACAATTAAAATTCTAACCTCAAACACGTGGTATTTTACTATTTTATATACTAAGTAGTGTCGCAATCACAATAAATATATCACTATTTATAATTTCAATATTATGTATATATTTTTATAAATTAATTAATTTAATTTAGATTTGGATATTAAATTCATTCTAATTTAAATTGAGAAAACAGATTTTTTAGTCTAAAACATTTTTTCGTTCGACTTCAGCGAAAAAAGAAAAGAACTCAAAAAATGTACTAGATTAAAGTTTGACAGTTTTGCACACCGAGAACAAAAAAAACAATTTTGATCTGTAGCGCCATTTTTTACAATACGAAACATTATTTTTCGGACCGGTTGAAAATTTTAAATATTCTCATTCCAAAGAAATACTAATGGTTACTACATCTATAAACAAATTAAATGTAACACACTTACCAGTGATACAAATTCAAGTTTCGAATTTGTATTTAAATGGTCCAAAAATCGATTTATTGCTTTACATGCTATTTGATGATAACTAGCCGGTTCCGACCTGTTTTGAATATTAACCAATCGGGTCATAGACAGAGAAACATCTAATGCAATAACTGTTGGCATTTTTATGACAATTAAAACTGTTTAAATTATATTGATAGCTAATTTTTTAACAAACATAGGAAAACAACCAAAACTTGAATCGGTTTATTTGTTTTGACAGCTGTCAAATTCGTTTACAGACACTGAACTCAATTATTGCATCAGACAAGTGGTAAATAGTGTAAGTACGATCCGGTTATTAATAGTGTTTATAAAAGTTCATCGATAGGTGTCAGTGTCTGACATTATTCAACGGTTAAATTGATTTCGGTTTATTTGGTTGTTGGATTTCAGCTCAACTACAGCTAAGTTGATTTTATCTTTATATCCGTACATTTACTATGACCCCATGTAGTTTCTCGTCGGCCAATTACTTTATTCAATTTTTAATTAAATGATTTCTTGATTTGAGTTCTCCTGTAGCCAAAAAAGTTGCGAGCGGTTCCATGTTACCTTACATTCACTGTATCTAAATTAATTTTTAAATTATTTAGTGGATGATGACTGACTGCTACTGGTGAGTCAGTGGCTCCTAAAAAGCGTTATGGAGCATCAGAGGAGCTTAACACAAGCTTAGAAAAGTGTTTGTAAACAATGCAAATCGGTGAATATCATCTTATCAGTTTGAACTTAAACTGTTATAAATACAATGCATATTCGAGACACGAGCTTTACGCCGAATTAAAATCACCTGTTATGTTTATAATTAATTGTTTAAAGGCCGGAAACAGGTCATTTCCCAACCACTAAGCTACAACTGTCGGGCGTTATGATTATAGTAGATTCAAATACCATTTTTGTAAATCAAAAACAGTAGAGGACGTAACACAAACCTACGTGATTGGCTTAACACTTTACTTAACTCTCACCACCGTAGTTGTACCATATAAATAGTCCCTTTTGGTAATAAAATCATTGATTGGCAGTATTGAGTGAATAACAAATGGAATGACTGATCTAATTGACTTTATAACTAAGCACAATATCATATTGCTGACAAAGAAAACATTAAGGCCACCCACGGATATAAAACCTTTTATTGGTATTCCGATAAGAAAAACGGCAAGGAATGGAATGTCTTCCATTGTTTAAGAGGAAAGGGCAAAGGGGTTGCAATAATAGAGAGCTCAATATCATTCCAGATGAAACCACATACAGTGGTAATAATATAGGTAACTATAGCCAGGATATAGGCATATACTTTACTATAGCCAGGATATAGTCATATGCTTCTATACAGGAGATATGCGTAACTGGCAATAAGTGCGAAAATTGATTTACAGTGATAACCGAGAGCGAATATGAGCTCACAGATTAAATGTTTTTTCAATCCAGACTTCATCTATAAGGTGTCTAGAATTTAGTAAGCCTGGAAAAGTTAAACGGCTTATAGTCTATGAAAAAAAGAAAAGAGAGACTTACCAACCAAGTGCTTAATATTATTCACTCATGATTAGAAGAGATTCTTTCGCATCTGGTTCGTTTATTTAAAGCCAGCTATAGTTTTTTTAAATTGCTTGTAGTTTTCCAGTTTTGAACGTTTAGAATCATCACGACCTTGATATATTTCAATTACGTTCAGTACGTATCTGGTGATGTCAATTCAAAGAAGTTCATGCCATATTTTGTAGTTTTGCCCTTCATATATTTCCGGAAGCCCAATCGCCTCCTAAAATTAAGAAGAAATGCATAGACTAGCAGCTGCTCTTCAGGGCTGCATCCGTTCTGAAAGCTGCTAATCGCCAATTTAAAAAATCGCATAAACTATTTATGCTTTGCTCGTTTATCATCAGATTTAGAACTGAAGCTGCAAACTGTTGCAAAAAAATGGGTGGTAGGGCAACGGGTGATTAAAAAATAGTCGCCTTATTCTGGGAGTGAATTTGTTCTGCCAGCAAGTATAGGACAGTAAACTTTAGTAATTCCTTTCGATCTGTGTCTTGTGAAAGGACGCAAATCGAATATTTCTAGATGTTAATCGTGATCATTCGGGCATTTCCGGCCTTTGTTTTATTGATCATCAAGTTGAATCGATGATTAAATACAATTATTGATCAAATATTTTACGAGTAGTTGAGCTTTGATGTTTTTCAATTGTTGGACCACTTGTAAAGGGTGATTAAATTTTAAGGGCCGACGTAGATTGTGAACCACACCTAAACCTCAAGTTTTTTTCTGCATTTAATTTGACATTTCTCAATTTAAGACTAACTTATTTTGAACCATGGAAAGATACACAATCGAGCAACGCGTTAAAGTTATTCAGACATATTATGAAAATGGGCGTTTAAATTAAAATGCATATCGTGATTTTTTCGGTCAATTTAATCGTCCAAATATACGTACAATCGAAAAAATCGTGCAAAAAATGAGCAAACCAGGTCTGTAGGAGATTTTAAAACACCAGTGCATGCTCGTACAGCTCGTACTGCATAAAATATTGCTGCTGTTCGCGATAGTGTGGCTGAAGAGCCGTCCATCTCAAATCGTCGTCGTGCCCAAAAATTGCACCTCTCACGCTCGTCGTTGATGAAAATTATGCATAAAGACCTGCATTTACACGCTTATAAGGTACAATTGACTCAAGAACTAAAGCCTGTTGACCATTCCAAACATCGTCAATGGTCAGAATGGTGGCAAGAAATGGTAACAGTGGATGATCAATTTTCGAAGAAAATCATCTTCAGTGATGAGGTACATTTTCACCTCAGTGAATTCGTCAATTAGCAGAATTGCCGCATTTGGGCGAATCATAATACAAGAGTGATTGTCGAAAAACCAATGCACCAACAAAGAGTACCAGCGTGGTGCGGTTAATGGGCTGGCGGCATCATCGGGCCGTATTTTTTCCAAAATGAGACCGGTCAGGCAGTTACTGTGAATTGTGTTCGCTATCGTGAGATGATAACGAACTTTTTATAGCCCGAATTGGAAGACATGGATGTGGACGATATGTGGTTTCAACAGGACGGCGCCACTTGCCACACGCAGCTAACGAAACACTGTTGGACTTCTTTCTTTGGGGTTATTTGAAAGAAAAGGTGTACGTCGATAAGCCAGCAACAATTGAAGAGCTTAAGGATGAGATAATTCGGCACATTAACGGCATAGAACCTCAATTATGCCTAAGCGTCATTTAAAATTTGAAACATCTGGTGGAGGTGTACTGCTGAGGTCGCGGCGGCCATTTGCTAATATTTTGTTCCATACATAATTGAACCATACCATATTATCATAATAAAAAGAATTGACAGTAATTTCCTAAATTTTATTCAAAATCAACATGGGCCCTTAAAATTTAACCACCCTTTTTTTCAAAATTAAGTTCCAATCGACTTCATTCCTTATATTTTAATTGAAAATTGAAAAATGACGGCATATGCCGTCATGCGTTTTTTTTTCGACTGAAGTGAACAAAAATGGAAAAAATGTAAAACTTACATAAAAGCCCTTTGCGTAGGTCAAAATGAAATTCAAACAGGTTTTTGTTGGGACATATTGGGACATTTGTAGTTTATGCGGTAATTCATTGAAATGCCATTGCTGTCATTTCACAAATTGAATGTTTTTAGATGACGGTATTCTCACATAAGAAGATGCCAGATATCGTAATAAAGTTACTCGTTATTTTAGCAGTTTGACCTGGCGCGTTGTCATAATGTAGCGTCCCAAATCGTCTTTCTTCCGGTCTTCCACCAAATTTTTGAAAACTTCTGATAAGCAGTCCTCATTATTACTTTTGACATCATTACTTTTATTGCTAACCGTTACGGGTGGGTTTGCTTCTTTTGGTCTCCATACCAAGAATTTTTGTTTGGCTTCTGAATCGTACTTATATAACCAAGATTCATCACATGTAACGACTTAAATAAAGTTGCTAAACTGCCCGTTTTAAAATCTATTTGGGAACAATTATAGCAAAAGGTACACGAGCTTCTTTTAAGACCTCATTTAAAATTCTTGCAACCCATCGAACAAATTTCTTCGTATAGGCCAGATGATTATTTAATATACACGATACAGCCATGGCAAGGCCAATTCATCAGTAATAATTTCTTATGGTGAAAGCTGATTGAATGTATACATAAGAACAGCTAGCTTGACCTCATTTCTTTTGAAAATTTTAGAAGATGCTGGTTTAACATACAAAGGAATGAAATTCTCTTCAGAAGTTTACTTCATTAAAAAACCAGTTCGCTTATCTTAGTTGGTAAATCCACCGTAACGGCGTCTGGCAAGTTATGTCGTCTCTATTATTGAGGGCTACATCATGGAAAAAGAAATTGCTCTCTGTAGCCTTATTGACATTGAGGGAGCATTCGATAATACCTCTTATGTCTTCATTGGTAGAGCAGCAGATTAACGTACTTTAAGAAAATGTGTTCAATCAATGAACTTCTTATGCAACAATATCACAACTAAATTGAGAGACGTGTCGGTTACCATTACGGCCGCGATTAAAGGTATGTCCACAGTGGGGTATTTTATCGCTCTGCTATGATCTCTAATGATTAACGAGCTTCTACCTAGACTGATAGACTGACTAACTTTTAATTTGATGTTCAGGGATATGCGGATGATCTGATTATAACCAATGTCTCTCAAACAGCCACAGACGCTTTTGAGGCCTGTCAAATGCTTTATGGTAGTACTTGTGAACTGAAATCAAGATGATCTGCAGTTATGGAGACAATGTTAGAGCTACCCCACTGCATCTGAGTCGGTTATCTGCATAGTTGGTGAGTTATCTAAAAATTCTATTGGAATTTTGAGTCCCCATTGGAATACACTTCGATTGTATATGCCGACCAAAATAAAATTTGATCAACTTTTAATGTGGTAGTCCCTGATCGGAATGCATACAATATAGCTATTTGCAAATTCAGGTCAAACACCGAACCGTTCGGCGTAGAGTCATACAAGAACATCAATCCATGGTGGTTCGCTGGATGGTATTTTGGACCACATATAGACAACAAACTAATCAGGCCTAAAACAATCAAAAAGATTAGTGCCTCCCTAGTCGTAAGAACAAAAGAGCTATTCGTACTCAGGACAACCATGTTGAGCCTATTGAAACAGGTCAAAGCACGTTAAAAATATGGGGTGGTCAATATTGATTGATGTCAACACCGGTGAACAAAATTGTCGGTATCAATAAAAGTCGTAACATGAACTGAACGGCTAGTGTCTAAACGAACATAGCACAAAAGATCTTCCAATGCGAAGTGTTCTGCAGCTCCACAGCCATAAGTTAGAGAAGTTACTTGATTTATATATATATATAAAGAGGAGAAGTTATATAAAAGTAAATGTTAGACGATATCCTTTGGTGTGCCTTCCTTAGTACGTGCAATCAGAACAATATTCTTATTATTCCGATTTCTCCATATATACTGTCGTCGCTAAGAAGACAAAAATCTTGAAACCGCCAACGACTTAAGAAAATCGAATATGAATAATTTTTGTGTACGGAAATCATAAAAACTGTACAAAGCGATTACACAATAGACTTTGAACTTATAATCGCATTATGTGTGTATATATATATATGCATGCGTTATAGACAGTATCCACGTCTTAATGAATCATCGTACGAGATTCTTTATCACTTTGATTATTTTATTGTTTATAATATATTTATGGAGTCCACGAAAACTGAAACAAAAACGCGCTAAACGTTGACTAAAACACTCGCGAAATACAATGTATCATGTATGGTATATACATATATAGAGAGTGATCCA
This sequence comes from Tipula lateralis, assembly GCA_963932295.1. NCBI lineage: Eukaryota > Metazoa > Arthropoda > Insecta > Diptera > Tipulidae > Tipula > Tipula lateralis. Next base: position 98,947,980 of record OZ010736.1, read on the forward strand.
ATAAGAGATTCCGGAAGTGTATTTCTATACTAGAAGATATTCTAACGGCGTCAGATCACAAGATCCCTTTCTTGATATGATGATCTCCTTAAAATTGTCTTTCAATAAATCAATGGTTTTGCCTGCTGTGTGGCACGGTCCATCCGGCTATACTAATATCTTGAATTTTAGGCAATAAAAACTTATTGATCATTGCTCTGTAGTTTGCGCCATTGGCACTGTCCTTCTGGCTGGCTTTTAAAAGAAATACCACCGGTCCGATGATATGACCGGCCAAAAAACCGCACCAAACAATTTTGTTTGTTTACGTGTACATTCACCCTAAAATGAGCTTCATCGCTGAACACAATCTTTCGATAAAAAAACGGATAAATTTGCTTCAATTCTTGAACAATCTGTATTTTGTTTGCTTTCAAACCAAGGTCAAATGAGAGATTCACTACTTGAGACCGGCGACGAATTGATTGATTGCGGTCTTCACGTATACTTTCAGCTACTCTAGTCGGGTAATGAATATCCAATAATGAAAAAGTGGACGATTAGGAACACCATAAAATGGCCGAAGAGCACATCGTTTTGAAATAAATTTCCACAATTTCTGAACGAATACTGAACCCAAATGCATATGAACATGACAGCTGTCACTCATGACTCCCAATGAGAACCCCAATTGGAAAAATATCTCCTATTGGATCACTCTTTAGTATATGAAGTACAGACAAGTGTACTTGTTGTAACACAGTTTTTTGATATACAAATATGTAAACATTCCTTTGTTATATTTGCGAGTGAGCTAGATGGCTCTATATCAATCACTTATCAAATGTACAATTATAACACATATATATATTATAAAGATTGATATTGTCGTCGTAATTGAATTGTAATAAAATCGGTTTTATAACAATATTATGGTTCGCTAGTAACACCGTGAGATTCTGATTTATAAATCAAAAATATTTCAAACGATAAACTTAATGTGATCCTGGAGCTCGCATCGTACAATAATTAAATTCGTATAATAATATTATAAAATTTTGTGACGTGAGGTGCTAACCACCTCTATGTGCGAAAACGCGTTAAACTGATTTAATCGAGGTTTTAACTTTTAATCATAAATTAATCTGTTGAGATTTTCAATTATTTTCAAGTGTACGATCAGTTAAGCAATTACAGTGAAGATTTTAGGTTGTTATACATAAAAAAGGTAAGCGCATATTGATTTAATATTATATATATATATATATATATATATATATATATATATATATATATATATATATATATATATATATTTATATATATAAGTATATTTTTATATATATATATATATATATATATATATATATATATATATATATATATATATATATATATATATATATATATATATATATATATATATATATATTATTTTCCTCAAAGATAAGATGAGAAAGAAATTTTATTATGTTACTATAAAAACAACAAAATTTTGATGTTCTTATCACAAATAATATTGAAATTAAATATAACATTGTGTGTTGGATGATAAGGGCAATCATTTTTATTGTCAGTCTATATGTTATGTGATTTTCGACGGAACCAATTCTCTGTACATGTCTATAGTACCTTTATCGTGATACATAATAAATCGATACTCGTTGTTTTGCGGAACCGAATAAACTGAAAAAAATTACGATAAACATTTTTAGTGACTGATTAATCAACATACTCTTATATACATAAAATAATCATAATAAACTATATAACTGATAACGCAGGAATAACAATCTGAAGAAGTTATTTCAACTGAACTTATATATTTATATACTACATATATTGTGAAAACAATATGGCGCGCACAGGTTATAAGTTCATAGGACTTTAGATTTGACTTTCGTTTTTATTCAGCTGGTGATAACGACGCGACTGTGCATGTTGAATTATTTCTTCGATAACAGACATTAAATAAAAAAAAACATTTTGTTGTTCTAATTCGAAAGACATTAGAAAAGTTTGTGTGTGGAACGCGATCAAGTGATCTACTCAGTGTTGTGGTGTTAACAAGTGTACTATTGTATTGTTAAGTAAAGGTTTTATAAAGTGTTCCAAGTGTGTTATAATTTAGACATATTTAAGGTAAATATTTAAAATATATTTACGTAATACATGATTGAGACAATTGATTGTCATGATCATATGGCGGATCAATCAAATTTTGTATTCTTTAAGAGTTTTGTCTGTATACATGGACACGAAATGTATTTATAATTATTATTAATTAAAGTTATAATGTTTTATTAACAATATAACATCACACGTGTGATATATATTATATGCGATCGATAAGGTGATCGAGCTATGATCGGAATTTTAGATGAGCAAACAAATTAAATTGGCAACCGCTTTGTTTTAGTTCAATATTATCGATATCATGTACATAATCGCAACTGCACCGGATATTTAGTTACAAATCGTTGTATGTACATATATTCATTTGGTATTATGTGCGTTTAAAAATAGCAGATTAAATCAAAATTTTGAATTAATCATTGAAATTATCAGTTGTGTTTGGTGCATCTACTGCAACGTTCTTCGTTTTCGTCTCAATGAGTCTGCTATTAAACCTCTTTATGTTTCGTCAAACTTCTGTTGACAAGTCTCAAAATAATTCACAATGCGTACCGCACAAACCTGAGGTAGAGTTTTCCATACCTAGAAATCTCTTAGCTTGACGATTACTTATATCAGTCGGAAAATGTTGGATAACTCCGAATCGGCATTTTTGCATATTAATAGTGATTACAAACTCAAGTGGTAAATCCATTCATGAACGAACGGGGTCATGATAAATGACTGGATAAACTTTTGATATGTGGAGGTTTCGTGTTGTAATGGCATTAAGTTGCCGTAAGTTCTCACATGATAACCAATCATTTCGATTATCCTTCAATCACTTTTACTATAGAGAAAATGATTGGGAAATATATGGTCTGCCTTCGAGATCTTAAAAAAGTCAATCTCCCAATGCAGATGGATATATAAAGGGTTTTCCAATAAGAGGTTCCAATTATGGTTAAAAACCGAGTATTTTTTAAGAGAAATCAATGAATGTTTATTTTATTGTAAAGACGGAGGTATGCCACTAACATTTGAAACCGCTCCAGCTAAATGGTCACCGCACGGCTACGCTTGTAGCCCTATATCTTTTTCATGAAAGTTTCCATGACCAGTTCGCACATTTGTGGCTGTATGGTCTCGATAACTTCACGAATTCTATCTTCAAGGTCAAATCACAAGACCTCGGTGAACAGTTGTGATCACTTCTTCGAAAATAAACGGTCAGGAAACTTTTTCTTGCAAAATTGCGATTGTTTCGTTGCTTGTATAATATGCAGCACCGTCTTGCTGTAAATAAACGTCGTACACATCAATCTCCGACCATAAAAAATCATTAATCTGTAACAGTTTCACCAGCGTCATTTTCGAAAAATTAAGGGCCAATCACACTTCCAGCCGATAACCGCACCACACAGTGAAACGTTGAGGTTGGAGAGAATTTTCAACAATCATTCTTGGATTATCTGAACCTTAAATGCGACAATTCCGCTTATTAATGTAGCCCCCGAAGTAAAAATGGAGCTCATCACTGAAGATGATTTGTCGATGAAAATGCGGGTCATTTGACGTATTTGAAGGACCGAATCTGCGAAGATACGATGTTTATGGCGATCGACCAGCTTGAGTTCTTGAATTTTAAAAGCCATGTATACGGTGTAATGTCGTTTCTATAATGTTTAATTCCAAATATCGACGAAGAATCGACAAGTCTGGGTTTTCTTCAACACTACGGGCTACAGCAGCCATATTCTCAGTAGTTCTTGAGTGACGCACACGGTTTCGATTCTTCACATCACTTACATGTCCCAAGAGCTCAAACTGTTACATGACAGTCCAAAATTTACACATGCCCGAACAACAGGCTATTTAAAACGAAACCACTTATTGGAAAACCTTTTATAATTGAAAAAGTTAAGAGTAACCGGAAGATCATTGGACTTTGTGTTAAATTAGGGTAATTACGAAGCTCTTCACTATTTTGTCGTTGTTTCTTTCCTAAATTCACCACTAAACCGATTTGATTAGAAAATAACGGCCGATGATTTGTTGTAAGCCGAAATCAATTTAAAGTAGTTTTGCATTCGGTGCGGTGTGAGCTTTATACTAAGACCGTTTTCGGCTGCAAGTACATTTATCGCGTCTGTATTTTGTATTGACATATTACTGTGCCATCTCACCAAATTTGAATAATAATATTATCAGTATAGTTTATCCCATTTAAATCGATGTTGCTATGAATACGATCACGATAATCTGTATAGTTGAAACTTGTTATCGAGAACGGCTGTCCGATGAATGGAAGACTTTGAATAGAATAGTGTTTGAGCCATTGAATTACTGCGTGTGATCGAAAATATCAAATCCATCTTATCAGGCATATATGCTACCCGACTTGATGCTCGTACTGTTCGATTCGTGTATACGTTCAGTCGTGTCGGACAGTGCTATAGCGAATTAGAAGAGCTTTACTCGAAATATCGATTAAATTTTTTGATTGATTGTGACGTGGTGATAATTGTAGATCAGCAGATTAGAGGCAAACGCGTAGGTGGTTATGGCTTTAGTTATAAACAGATTAACCTTAGGTCAATCATCATTATAGTTATACATATTTTGCGATAAGTATCACCGGTCGTTCTTTTGAAATAGGAAGTTATATTCCAAGAATAATTATTGTGGATTGATTAAAACCGCGAGTGTGTTGTCCAAAAATATGTCTTAAATTGAGTGTCACTAGGCCACTTTCGATTATTGTATTTTGATCAATAACGAATTCTTTGATTAGCTTGCACTCTTATGATAAACTTGTTTCCAAGTTTATTGATCGTTTTATTATCGTAGTAACTCTCTTTACGTGTCATTCATGTCAATGAACGTGTTCAATTTAATTATACTTTAGTTTTCTTATCTTATGTTGTTGTTGTTGTTAAAAGCGATTCAAATCCTGCTTGCCACAATGAAGTGTTTTTTATTTTTAAACTAGCGCTACTTAATACTAAACAGGCGAAACAGTTTCATACAGTCCACCGGATTATTGGTGACCTGTAAATTCCAAAAAATTTCTGCAACTGGATAGATGAGTTTTTCGGATCCCCAGTGGATATTCATCTATCTATGTGTTGGACAGTTTAACGAACATTATAATAACGATTTTCTATGGGTTGCGAGCACATCACAAAGCATTAACGGAATTGCTCGATCATATAAAATAAGTTTACCAAATTTCGTTGTACATTCAAATGAAGTCAAAACTGAATAAACAGAGTGAAGCTACGTCGCCAGAATGTGTTAAAACCTCAAAAGGACGTGTTTTTGACATCTTATACGTGACCAGTTGAGTGTGACAAACCTTTCGGCAAAATTCGTATTACGTTTGTCCTCCAATCAACGAGACTTTCTGGACCACTACAAAGTAGAATATGGACATGCTCCAGTAATCTAAAGAAGGTTTCGAAAGCAATCGTATATAGGAACAAAAATTCTTCATGATTAAACTTCATAAAAACAGGAAGATTCAAGACCATCCATTAGAAAAGATTGTTAGAAAAGTTTATAATTGGGGAAAGCATTGCGATCGGTGGTGTGAATGAACACATCTGGAATCTCTGTGGAGTTTAGAATCCATGGGCTGACATGGAGCTATCTAATGCGCAGATGGTTCAACGTGAATCGCACCTATATCCGAACATAAAGTGGTATCACAACGGACCGTCGTCGGTCTAAGTGTGTGGTAGCAGCCACTCAACAAAAAAAATAAAAAATTTAAAAAATGACATCGGTTTCATTGGGCAGGGTGGTTTAAATGGGCTACATTCAAAGTATTGCTACTTTTGCCATCGTTAATGGGAGGTGTGATACTAAGTCGCCCTAAAACATCCTTATTTTCGAAAATTAAAATTCGATGATGTTACGAGGATGTTGATCTATCTTAAATTTTTCGGTTAAAATTCCAAATTCTGAGTAAATTGTTATAAGTTTGCCAATGCATTTGGTGAAGCGTCTTATTTATAAATAACTTTGAAAATATAAAGTGGAACGATAACAACAAATCAGTAAACCAGTAAATACGTTTTAGACTAAACTAAACAATTTAAGTAGCGTGTTAACGTACACAAATAAATCAATTTACAAACAAATAATAATTCCAAGTAAATTCCTGCATTATTGTTTATAACAATAAAAAATTGATACACACATGTTATTATAGAATTATTGCACAAATTAATAATATATGGACACATATACACGAGTACATGTATATATATGGTATCGATTTAGATAAAGTATAAACGATAAACTATAGACTACACGTGTATAATTTTGTAGTTTAGTCGTGGTTTTAGTAACTCACATTAAATAAATTGAGTTTCGATGTGGAGCCGGTTTGTCTATCTACCTGTTAGTCCACTGGTCGTGAGCTTGTTGGAATAAACCTTACTTAGACTTCAAAAAAGACCAATGATAAAAACTGTGGATGCATTTGGTCGGCAACAAACAATTTTTGAAAATTGTGAACCTCAAATGCTAAAATTTTGACAATTCACAAAATGATCAATACAAACTTTCAATTCTTGTGTTGATTTTGGGATACCATTTATAACCTTGTTATACAATATGCGGATCGATATTTCGCAGTATACTACCTAAGAGTCTACTTCATGCAACCTCTTTTTAAATATATGGTCTATATAAAAGCTATGACTCAGAATGATTGGAATTTATTTTTACCGTTTTTATTGGCCTGTACCGTGTCAACAATCTGACTCCATTGTTTTCGATCATGAGCCAGCTCTTCATACAGTTTCAAGCAGTTAGAAGATGCCAGATCGCTCTCTACGCCGTGGAGCCAAAGATCGCTGTATCATTCGGTTCGGATCAGCACGCGGAACGTGACCGAGCCATCGTACTCGCTGTCCTTTGATTTCATCTACGATATCAGGAATTTACAGTAATTCCTGATCTCGTGATTGAATAGAACTCGGTATGTGCCATCATCGTCGCGTTTAAGGCCATATATCACACGCATGATTCATTAGCAAGGTCCTACTCTCACATCCATACATGATTTCAGAAGTGGACGTAGACGATACAAAGCTCGATTTCCAGCAGCAAGCCGAACCTTGATATCCTCAAAATTGTTTAGAAAATATGTAAAGTTCGAATTACTCTCGAATTACCTAACCTATGGAGACTGTTTATTTATTGTTTCTTCCAACCAGCATAACAAAATCAATTAATTGTGAATAACACTGCTTGAGTTTGAATTTACTAGTTACTATAATCGGGGTTTTCTTAGACCCAATAGAATTAAAGATAAACCAATAACTTCACCACTTGTCTAACAGAAAATTATTCACAGTTGGCAAACCGTACGAGCTTGAAGTACAACTACCAGGACATATCCTGTTGAAACCACATGTCGCCCGAACAAACAAAAAACCATTGACCATGGTGCGGCGCATAACAACATCTGGCGACTCACTTACAGTCTGGCGACTCACTTACAGTACTCTGATATATTGCTGACCCGATCTTAATCCCAATACTGTCGTTACGTTTTTTTTCAATTATCAGACTTTCACAAGTATATTCCCGTCGTGCATTGCCCGTCTCAAGTTAACATACAGTTGACATACTGTTACGTTCTCCCTTAGCAGGGATTCAAACCACTACATGGTTCACTATAACTTTCTTTAATAATCACCACAATTCACTTTAACAGTACTTTTAATTCACTGTTACTTTCACTATTTTACTATTTCACTATTTATCACCTTTTTTTAATTTGTCGCTGTTCTAATTCAAACTGAAGCTCTACGCTTTCTGTTTGCGTATTTATACTCATTTTGCCCGCTTCATGCTCATAGTAGAATTTTCCATTTATTTATTATTTCGTCTGTATACTGCGATTCATGCTGGTTTCCAATTACGAGCATTTAGTACTTCTATTCAATCAGAGATGTCACCCGCGTCCGTAACACTACTCTCCGCCCAAACCTGTTCGTCCCGAACAGGATCCAATTCCCTTCCTCTATAGAGAGCCAACCTTTCCAAATGTACAACCTTTGGTTTCTTCGGATGCCCTTCTGAATTCGGTAGATTACATCATTTGATTTTCATAATCACCTTGTATGGTCTTTCCTTGCCAGGTTGCAGTTTTGGTGATAAGCCTCTCTTCTGTTGTAAGTTGTGAAGCCAGAGTGACTGCTCTTTCTTAGATTTTAGGCCTCGAATTTCATATCGAGGTTTCACCCTGTTCCTTGGTAGTCTTATCTTTTCTACTGGCGGCTCTTCTTTATTTTGTTTCACAACTCCCAACGTGTCTATAGTAATCTTATCTTCCATTTCACCGCGAATTTCTGTTGAATGTATCACTATAATTCTTCGAACGATTGGCTCGCCGTTATTTAACTGCAGTTGTAGCTCAAAATCTCCACAGTTTAATGTAACACACCCTATGTCCAACACGAATTTGTTCTTCTTCATGAAGTCCACTCCCATCGACAATATCAGCCACCAAAACTTCATGACAGAAGTCCCTGTAACCAATTCGTATGGCAACTTCCCTCTTTCCCTTGATTTCTGCACTTTCACCGGTTGCTGTTTGCAGTTTGAATCCTCCAATTGGCTGACGTTCATTTTCTATTAAATCAGCCCGCACAATCGTCCGCATTGCTCCTGTATCTATACAGGCATACAGGCTCTTCCGTTGATTTCTCCATCTAATGTTAAGCCATCACCACCTCTTGTCAACCGTGGAACGGGGATGGCTGTCATGTCGGATTTTGTTGAAGACTTTAGGTTTCTTTCTTGATCGACCTTCTCATTTAGTGTTTGCCATATTAAAGGACGCTCCTTCTCTTCTGATCCCTTGTAATCTTCCCTTTTCCTCCATACAATGATGATGGTATCATTGACCGCTTACGTTTTATTTCCCAACAATCTCTTGAAATATGACCAGGTTTGTCACATATCCAACATCTTATTCTACCTTTTCTGATATGATATGATAGGAGAAGTACAAGCCAAACAGTTACGGTGATCCTAGGTATGTTACCATAATCCTAGAGTATCCTCAGCAGAGTTCCAAATGGTTATCTGCGAGTTATTTATTCCAAAATTTGAACAATATACGAGGAAAGTATAACAAAAAATCGCTTAGTTTACCAGAAAAAAAAATTATTTTCGAATTTTTTCTTAATCTTCTTCTCTCCATAATCGCCATTGATCGCATATAAATCAACTTCTCATAACAGTCTTAAAAATCTTGCTTCTAATCAATCCAGATCAGCATTATCAAATCAATTATCTCTCCTACTGTTAAAGACATTTTCCCTCAAATTTGTTTTTGGATATAACCAGAAATCACAAGGATCAAGATCCAAGGAATATATTGTTGGTCGTATTTCTTCAATACCAGAGATCGCAATAAAGTTACTCGTTATTTCAACAGCGTGAGTTGGCACGTCGTGAGGATATAAAAATTAGCGGCGCAAATTCTATTTCTTCCGGATTTCCAAAAACTTATGGTAAGAAGCCTTCGGTATACCATTTTGCAGTTACCGTCTGACTCTTTTTCAGGGGAATGACAGCTACAATTTTTGATCGGGAGAAGTAATTGACATATTTTTTTTGTTGCATAGCTTTTGCGGGTTGGTTTGCTCAGGACTGCTGTTTGATTTCCGGCTCATAAAACCAAGATTCGTCACCAGTAACGACTAAACTAAAGTTGCTAGACTGCTCATTTTCGAATTTATTAAGAACATTTAGAATAATGCCCTCGATCCTCTTTCGGGGTCCCATTTAAAATTCGTGGAGCTCACCAAACAGTTTTCTTAGTATATCCTAGATGATTATTTATATTCGCGATACACCCATGACACTCAAGGCCAATTCATCAACAATAATTTCTTGTGTCAATCGTATATCTTCGTCAACTTTGAATCTCACCAGAGCCACAGTAACGTGTGTATCAGTGGAAGATTTTAATCGACTTTTGTTTCCGCTGAAAAACGAATAGAGTCACATTGCAAATTTCTGTTTGCGTTGGAAATACATAGAATTTCTTCTGAAGTATTATCAGCTATTGTATGTTTTCTCGTCTCCATTTTAATAGTTCGTTCTGAATTTTTAAAAGAAGTCTCATAAGATTGTTGCAAAGGATTTGGTATTTTTGTTAAAACAAATATTTTAGAGTCTAATAAAGAAAAGTTTACTAACACACTTCAAGTATGGCTGAAATGACAATGACAATATATTCTTCCGAATATCGACTGACAAAGGGTTGTAAGTTATAAGATCCAAATGACTAGTAAATAATTTTTTTATTTAAAACGTCAGCTTTCAAACTATTTATCATTCCAATTAAGATGTCGTCAATTAAAACATCATAATGTACTCGTATTCGATTATGAATAGTATATATGCATTTAACTATAACCTCGATTCAAATAATGACTTGTATTATACGAGCACATCATAAGTTCCCGTCAGTCAACAAATACCTCAAACCACGACAAACAAATAAAATTATAAGATTATTCATCTTCATGTATGCATTAAAATTATAACACTTACTAACCATGTAATTCCAAAAGCATTAAAACTGTAGTTTGGTGACGTTTAAATACTCGTAACTTAATTATTCGTTCAAAGTTTAAAAAATGAAATTATCGTGTTTAAAAGTGAATGACTTATCTTAATTCACACACTGATATACTTAACACCTTTGGTTACCTTATTTAATTAAAAAAATTTAATGGCCATGACTTTCATTGGATGCCAAACGACTTTTTTATCACTTCATTATGATCATAAAAGTCACACTACTATATTGTTTATACGAGTATCTTGTTAGCGTATAGAAGATAATATGCGTGTTAATGGCTCATTATAACAAATTAATTACCAGTAAAATTTAAAAATATAAAAAAGTACCAAGACGGAAATTATTAGTTATAGGAGAAGATCATTATTACACTGTTATGGTCCTTATCTGAATAGCTGCTATTATGGTGAACGATTCAAGATATTTATTGATTTATTAATTATATAGTCACAATGCTGTGTCAAAGTTGAGAACAGGCTATCGAGAATTTTTGCAATCACTTCTGGTGTTCGACAAGGAGATGCGCTGTCCCCGATACTTTTTAATCTCACGTTGGAATACATCCTTCGTAAAAGTGAAACACCTCAGGACAATATCTTATTCCGACAATTCAATCAACTCCTTGCATATGCAGATGATATCTGTGTGATTGGATTAAATGGCAACGGAGTGAAAGAGATACTTGATCCACTGGAACAGTTTTCAGCTTCCGTTGGTCTCAAAATCAATGAGTCCAAAACCAAATATCTGATCTCTGGTTTTCGAGACCAAGACGCAATTGATTTCATTAGTGGAAACCACACGTTTGATGGAGTGATGAGATTCAAGTATCTTGGATCTCTCATTACTCACGATAATAGTGTGGGAGAGGATATCAAGGTTCGCCTTGCCGCTGGCAATCGGGCTTTGTATCCTCTACGTCCATTGCTGAAATCAAAATATCTTGCAAATACGGATAAGCTGAAACTGTACAGAGTGTTGATCAGACCCGTTGTCATGTATGGATGTGGGAGTTGGACCTTGACGGATGAGTACGAAAGATGGCTTCTAACATTCGAGAGAAGAATCATGCGTGTGATATATGGCCCAAAACGCGACGTCGATGGCAAATACCGAGTTCTATTCAATCACGAGATCAGGAATTTAATGCAAATTCCTGATATCGTGCATGAAATCAAAGGACAGCGAGTACGCTGGCTCGGTCACGTTCTGCGTGCTGATCCGAAACGAATGATACAGCGATCTTTAAAGGGAGAACCGCCTTTCGGTAGGCGAAGAAGTCGCTGTCGGCGACGATGGCTCCACGGCGTAGAGAGCGATCTGGCATCTGCAAACTGTCTACAACGGTTTGAAGAGCTGGCTCGTGATCGAAACCGTTGGAGTCAGATTGTTGACACGGTACGGGCCAATAATGGCCTGTAAAAACCGACAAAAAAAATTATATAGTAATTGTACTATTCTTTAAGCAAGAGAATCGTTTGATCGTAAATACCATCCAGCAGCTATCCTTTTAGTTCTCTATTATGTTTCAAAAAATCTTAAACAAAATTCCAAATAAATTATCGTTACAATCCTCTCAAATAAATTCCCCTCTGAGGTATACATCTGAGCTACAAACAACATTATCAGCAACAATTTTCATTTTTTCTAACTTTATGATTTATTATTCTCCATTAACCACATCCAAAATGATATGATATGACAGGAGAAGCACAAGCCAACCAACCGACACTCCACAGAGCTTCAAACGTTTCAGAAAGTTTAAAAGTATGTAAGAGGATTATCTATGCAGTAAAGTAATAGCTTATTAAAGTAAACCAACCCACTGGTTAAGACCACCGACCAAGTAATACCCATCCAATCTTAAGCATGTCACTCAAGAAATCCTATCCATTTACACCTTTAAGTAAATAAAAGAAATTATTTCAATAAAATATTATTTATAGAAATAATAAGACAAAGATGATGAAAAGTATATACCAATAGTATATACAAAAGGACATATGCCATATATTGGAGTTTATTGACAAAATAAAATCAAAAGAAATAAAAGCGATTCGTTAAAACACGATTTTTCTGATATATGAACATTAATATGCTAAATCAAACTTAAACATATTAGCCAATTAAAATGTCATTAATCAATAAGAAATTTCTAATGACCATATATATAATTATTATCGTCAAAGTAATGATCGTATAATAGTAGTGATCGTATTAAAACAATCTTCAATCCCTTCTACCATTAATACACATGGCACCACCTCAAAAAACCGCAATAGTCTTACGGATATCCCAATTTTCCTTCGTATAGAATTCAAAAATTAAAGCATTATGTGTAAAACCATTGAATAGCTAGAACCAGCAATATGGAACGGTTTACTGTATGTTCCGATATATATATATATATATATATATATATATATATATATATATATATATATATATATATATATTTATATATATATATATATATATATATATATATATATATATATATATATATATATATATATATATATATATATATGTATATAACACCTGCCTCATCTATTATATAGGATCAGCCTATATAATAGATAAATCAGCCTCATTTATTATATAGGAGATTTTGAAATAAACAAGAAATTCTCTTTCATACATAGGAAAGAGAATTTTGATGAACTGAACGAAAAACGTGTTATATGCATAATATGAGTAGGCAATAGGCATTGAAATGTATACTGTAATGTGTACATTGGCGTTTTCAACATCTAAACCAAAACCATTTCTCAAATTACATTGAATGTACATACATACATATATAATTGCCAATTTATACAACGATTGCACAATGGCGGTGATCGCGTTAAATTAGAAAATCTCTAAAATCTCTTCTTTCTACTAGTATGCCATGCATTATACATACATAAAACAAAACATGAAAAATCGTGAAATAAAAATGTTGTATTTGTATATAAGATACAAACACAAATATTATACGTTATATAATATAATATATAAAAAGCAAGAACCAAATTAAATGTTACATAAAAATATTATATAATATAATATAATCACATAATATAATTATAATAATATAATATAATATAATAATGATACTCATCCGCCATTAGGTTTTAACATCAGACACACACAACCGACGCATTTATTTAATTTAATTTAATAGAAACAAAAACCCAACAGAAAATACACGTCCACTCGGTATGAAGATTAGCACAACACCTCGGAAAGGTAACTTTGAGGATCTACTTTTTCAATAAAGAGGTACGATGTCTCTATAAATAAGTGAAAAAGAAATACTTGTTTCAATTTGGTCTCAAAATCGATGAGTTTAAAACAACGTATTTAATCTCTGGTTCACCGCCACGCAATAGATTTCAGTATGTAATTTCAAATTTGAGAGAGCGTTAATCTAATATCTTTGAATTGATAATAAAATAAAATTACAAACAAAATTTTAATGATTCGTTGTGAGATATGATGGTTGTGAGAGTTGGACCTTGACGAATAAATATCCAAAATAGCTTCCTACATTCGATAAATGAATCATACGCGTGGCAAACTACGTACAGCCACGTTATGAAAGTAAGCCACCTATAACTAGCCGCATAGCGAATGTTCCGGTTTAAGACAACAGCATCGAAAGCTTATTTGTGGTTAAAAATTATAGAGTCAAATTGGCGATGTGGTACATGAACGCACAGTGAATTTGATATACACCCCTATTTTCATAGTAGAAAGCCACTGTTAACAATCATATTTCAACAGAATTTGGATTAGTGTTGCAGAATCGGAATCGAATCTTCCTCCTATCGGAATTCTCCAGAATCGGAATCGAATTCCCATCTCTTCGAGGGTTAAGTGGTGGTGAATATTTTTTATTATCTGAATACGATCGTTGATATGTGAATGAACCACATTGGCCGTGTAAAATACACGATATAATTTACACGGTTTTTTACATTTAAATATCGTGTAATTTACATACGGTTATTTTCTACGTTTTATATCTAAAACTTGATTTTATGTAAAAATTCTTTTTTGTAATCTCTTTTCAAATCATAATTAAAAAAACTCTTGCCACATTTACTGCTCTGGTAGGGAATATAGTTCCGAACGTGTTACAAAATAATTTCAACATAGTTTATAAGCTCATCAATCGAATTTTATTGTATTGAGAATATAATTCATACCTAAAAATCATGTATTTCACTATGCAATTTTTTTTGTTATTAATAAGTGATAATACAACACTGTTGTATTGTCGCTTTGGGAAAAACGTTGTTATGGCAATAGCCTACTATTTATTATTTTTGGCGGTTTTTATTAATAAAAATAAATTCATTAGAATCAAAGAAACACACAACAAAAACAAAATTCGTATATAACTATTCTTATATACTGTTTTATCTTTCACACCAATTCATTATATTCTCCACCCAAATATAACTTGTGGTCCTCTTAAGAATCGATAATTTTTTCCAAATGTCACGAATGCGTATCGTCAGTGAGAAGTAGGTTTGAATTTATCGTACTTTTACTTTTACCACCTGTTCGATCTAAATGATAGGGTTACAAGCATTAAAAGCATAGGATGTACTATTACTCTCTTTGGTAAGCACTATAAATATGGAAGAGTGCTGCGCACTCGTTGCATTTTGGTCGCTGGGATACGCATTCGTGACATTTGAAAAAAATTATCGATAATAAGCGGACCACTAGTATATTACGTCTGAAAATATTTACACCAATTTACATTTTATATAATTTACGTTGTTTTTTACATACTTTACACGAAAATGTAAAAAACGGTTTTACATGAAATGAACAATTTAATGAACACTTGTTATACAGAAGGCTTACATAAATTGCAACCCATAACCGCATCTCCTGTCCCATAACATATATAAATCTTAAGAATTTAAGGTAGCTGTCAATGATTAGACGCAGTAGTGATTTGACAGTCATCATACGCTTTAGTTGAATCTATACAAAATAAAATCTATACGTGTGATATAAAACGTTCAATTATCGTAAATCATTTTCTTAAATCGACATCTTGAATGAGTTTCTTATGACTGAGTTTAAGTAGAAAATGCATTTATAATTCTAAAAATTCAGTAAATTTAATTACACATCATACATATGCATACGTTGCATCTAATCTCAAGTTGTATAATTTATTAAGTTGTTGTTAAGGTTATGTTATACAATATATAATTACTTGAATTTTTACTTTATTAATTACATTATTAGCACTAAACGAGATTAGATAAAAACATTGGGAATATATTTGGCCAACGTTATCTATATTTTGCCGCGATGTATTTTTATTGCATCCGATTTATATTTGTCACACTACACATAACTAGAAAATAATAGTCTTTCAATCGATGGGGTTATGAATGGCATCATTTTTTGGGTAACCCATTATTCTTTATGATCTAATCTACCTTCTAACATTGTGGACCACTATCATGGCCACTAACAGTGCACGAATTTTGCACTGATGGTGTTGTTTGTTGCGACTTTAACTTAGTACACAAGCTGTGAAATAAAAGATATCTGTTATGCAGAGCATTATATTCATATGCCTGCTTAAAGGTAGTAACCGCTGGAATGAACTTCAGGACAAGTTTATTGTGAAAGGCCTTACCCCTTTACTTATAAACTGCTCTCCAATACTTTATCGGTCCTATTGAGAAATATCTTGAGTATAAGAGGAATCTCTAATGGATATTTTTTATTTAATGGATTTAGGGTGTCTTTAACAATGTTAGACCTGAAGACATCTTACTCGATTACTAATCTAGGTGTGGTTATTTTCTAAGTAGATTTGTGGATAAAAGAACACCGCAAGAAAGAGTTTTGTGTTATGTTCGACTAGCAATGTTTAATTGTTTAGGGTTTGGTATTTATGACTGTTTCTTGTGTGAACATTGCAATCATCAGTAAGTACTCTCCAGAGGCAATAGTTGTATATTTAATATAACTTCACATAAAAGAGAATTGATCTTCCTAAAATTTACCCTCCTATTCTAAATATTGTTAATCTTATCCTGGACGTCAGACTAAACTGAAAATCTAATATTACAGATAAAATAAAGATAGCTCTGTAATCATGTAACAACACCATCGTTGAAAAATTGGGGTTTCAACTCCGCATTGCACATTGGCTCATATATACTTCAACTATCAGATTGACTTTTGTTTGGGATCACTGTTTGGGCCCCTGCTCTAGTCTTGTTGTATATAAGCGCTTAAAAGTACATCTATTCAAGCTCTGAGAATTATTTAACATCGTGATTCGAACCCCGAGATTCTGAACCTCTTTACGGTTAGTTTAAAAATAGATAAAAGAGTTCCCGACGTCAGGTCATTGAAATTAAAGTCGAATAATACTCGTGGTTTAGTATTATGTGTCGAACTCTATTTTATGTAGATGAAATCGACATATGAAATTCAAACCATATAGAATTGTACAACTCTTCAACTGCTAATTGTTCATTGAATGAAGACCCGTAATGAAAATTCTTCTTTTACCGGTTTAAAATAATAAAGAATTTCTCAGAAACGATTGTGGCAGATACTCATCAGAATTTATCATTCTAGATTATACTTTTTATTGATCAGAACAGGTTTTTATTTATCACCATATTGTAAGTATATGATCTAATAAGAAATGATGTGGGTAGTTGAAGTGCGTCAGTTGGAGTGTAAACTCTTGAGTTCGAATCGCAATAGGAGCAAAAGGTATTTTTTATCATCTACTTGAGATTGTTAGGTTAGGTTAAGTTGAGTGGCTGTTACAGCACACTTAGACTTGCGATGGTTCGCTGTGGTACCACAGGATCTTACTCCCCTTTTACCCTTATGAGAATTAGTTTGAGCTACTTACGTAGCGTACAACGTCTCGCACCTTACAGTTTTCGAGATCATTGAGACAGTCCATTAAGAGCTTACCCAAATATTCATGTCTTTTGTGTGCCAAAGTCGGGCATGAGCATAGGGGTGGACTATCATCTCTTCCTCCTCTTCGTCCATACAGCTTCTGCAAAAGTTATTAACTTCTAAACCTAGCCTTCTCGCATGTTTTCCAAGTAGGCAGTGTCCTGTGAGTATCCCCACGATCGTTTTAAGTTCACTTCTTCGTAGAGAGATAAGTGTCTTTGAGCGTTGCAATGCCAGCTTTGGGCAGACTTACCTTGCAACTCTACATGAGAGGATGTTCGTTCACCTATCGTTCGCTGAGACTACCACCTCCTTTTTAAGCACAGTCTTGAGTGCGTTAATGGGTCTCCCAACTTTGCCATTTCCGGTAGCCGATGAAGTTGTACCATGCCTCGCTAGTTCGCCCGCTCTACAGTGTCAGTCCCATGACGTCCGAGTGGCCGGGGACCCAGACTACCTGAATTTTAAAATGCTCACTCATCTTATTTATAGACGAGCGACAACGCAACGCCACTCAAGACGTCAGAGAAACAGAGTTCAGCGACTTGATTGCCGCCTGACTGTCCGCACATAAATTGCGATATCAGTCGAGGATACTACATTATGTCTCAACAAGTTCAGGACCTCCTCAATCGCTGGGAGACGCCTGCTATATCTACCTCTAATTTATCACAGAAGACTCTAGCTTTTACTTTACCGTGTAGCTTGGAGCCATCCGTAAAGAACTGAAATGCTTCCGTTTCCGCTAACGAACCGCTCCTCCAAGATTCTCTTGAGGAGCAGGTAGTTCAAAATCTTTAGATTCGCCAGTTCTTTCCTCAGCGATTTAACTATCGTCGAGTGTCCTATGTCTGAAGACATTTTCACTGAGGTATGGCTGCTAGTCGAGTGGTCGTAATTTCCCCCATCTGTTTACCAGAAATGTCCACGAAGACAGGGTGAAACATGACCTCCAAGGCACTTGTAGGTGTTGTCCTCAGCGCCCCGTTTATAAGTATGGAGGCTGTTCTTTGCTTCCTTCTCAATCCCTTTTCTGTACGTTACTTTATCAAGAGCTGGCCACCACACGCTCACTCCATACATATGAACAGGTTTTACTACGGAAGTGAATAACCAGTGTACCAGCTCCGACTTCAGGCCCCATCTTTTCTACGATTGGTATGATTGAGATTGGTAATTGGAATAAAAATATTTATGATCGCTCTCTGTTGTAATGCATTATTTTTTACTAACTAATCTCTTTTGTCAGTATAACTTGACATGAAGGTGAAGCAATGTTTGATGGGCTAAGTAAATCGAACTTTTAGTTGTACGTTAGCTTCGATTTAGCTATTAATAATGGCGTATGGAAGGAAGTTAAAAGATTCCTTTCAAAATATTGTTAGTCTTCAATTGATGATTTGACCTCTGACCGATTGGTTAATGATCATAATTTCTCTTTATGAGAAGATGCTTATGGTTGTTGTAGTATATGCTTTTGTTATATGCGGGGATGACGTTGAATTGAATTTCCGCTTTTAAGTGTTGATTTCCTTAAGTGTTCCTTCTCTTCCTTAAGTGTTGATTTTCTTTAGAAATTTCCGCGAAGGATTGAACCGTGAAGCTTCATTCAGTCACATTTTAGAGCGCACACTTCCAACAGCAGAATACATAGAAGATTTGCTTCCCCTGTGTTTCAATCCTGTTTACCATTGTACCTGTATAGTATATATATATATATATATATATATATATATATATATATATATATATATATATATATCAATATTGGTATATTGATATGTATGATATATTAATATATATTATACATATCAATGTTGGTTATATAACGTTTAGCTCAGTTTCGCTTTAAGCCCCAAGAACGAGCAGAAATAGTGACAATATTTATTGAAAATAATTGTTTCATTATTGCCACACAGCGGAAATTGCGTCAAAAATATTCTAATCGTCCAGTGCCCTCACAAAACCACAATTTATCGTTTATATATGCGAATTTACGACAGTACCGTACGACAGCAGACAAACCTCGTTCTAGAAGACAACGAACGTCTCGCAACGCTGAAAATGTGGTGCTGGTGCGCGATATGTTGCAGAGTCTCAAGAAAGGCGAATTTTGAAAACTGATTTGAAAATATTCCCGTACAAAATTCAATTAGTCCAAAAATTGCTACCGAGTGATCGTGATCAATGAGTTGAGTACAGTAATGCAAACCAAGGCTGTCTGGTGAAATTGAAGATTTTTCATCTTAATTGATAGTGAGCGATGAAGTCCGTTCGGATCTAATATCACCAGACCTTTTCTTGTTGGGTTTTTTTACTTTGTGAATAAGCCCCAAACGATTCAATATCTTAAAGATAATATTCACGAAATTGAAGAAATTCAGCCTGAGATGATTGTCATGAAAAATGCCTTAAAAAGAGCCGAAAGTTGATTAGTGAATCGCGGTCACCATTAAGCCAATATAATTTTCCAATCATAACGTAAAAAAAATGTAAAGACCAAATAAATTTTTTATGAAAACGAAACCTACTTATATTTTCTTTGAACAAAATTAGGCAATGAAAATGGTAGCGGGACTTTTGCTCCACCCTGTATATATATATATATATATATATATATATATATATATATATATATATATATATATATATATATATATGATAGTTCGAAAAAAAATTTAATAATGTAAGAAAAAAATCTACATCTTCATCAAATGCTGAAGATCTTCCTTCATCTAGGGGTATATATCTTTATAGTTTCAATACCGCAATATTCGTGAAACATCGGAAAGTTTAAAAAATTTTGAGAAAAATCCCAGGGAAAAGTACATTGGGAAACCAGCTTTAAATGTTATATGCATAAATATTCTAATATTCTATCATAATATAGTTGCAACTATAACGATATACGACGCTAGTTGAGGATCACACAACGAGTTAAAAACTTAAAAGATTTGAAATAAAAAATAAATAATTTCGATGGATTTGAATTAAGTAAAGAAGGTATATGGAATGATATATGGAATGATCGCTCTTTTCGGAATGATATTTTAGACTAACTTCACTATGCAATTTCCCATATTCCATGGAATTTTCTCTTAGCTATATATGCGGCTCGCTGATGATACTCACTTTTTCATCCATCTCAGGCGTCCTATATCGATAACACTCAATATATATTATTATGGGTAAACGAAATCTTCTAAATAACGAAATCTCAAGTTGAAAGCTTAGCTATAACTAACCATTGATCTATGTGTATTAAGAATTGACGGCTTACTGTACTATCCAACTCTATACTCACAACTAAAGTGCAATCCAAAGTAAACATCCTGAATAATAATTAGAGCCGATGACGTTTTGATAATTAATTATCTCAAACCCCATTTGTTTAACAATCCCCCTTTTATCCAACCTAATTATAGTTATTATGTATCGACATACTTGAACTTCAATTAATTTGTGCGGCAATAGCAAAAAGTGTAATTGGCTGATACCCTTGATTCACAACATGTGTGCAATAATGACAAAACCAACGACGGATCGACTTTGAACAAATGAGCTGGCTTTATATGTAGTAATCAAATTACAAATTGTTCAGTTAAACATTAATATGTGCCATGTAATACCGCCTAATTGATCAATAATAATTAATATCTCGTTAGCTGGTTGCGTTAATGATATTGTGTGTAAGAAATGGTCCTACCAAACAACTGTAATAAGACGCGTAACTATATATAAAAAGAAAGTTGAATGGAAAATTGAATTCAAGTCCATGTTTGGTGTTTGCGTATGCGCGGTGCATTCGGCATGATCTTGCATATTTAAGTAAATTACAAGCCTCGTGACATGGCAAACAAAGTATATACAATATATACATGCACAATTATAAATATTAATCCACGATTTATTCCGTAAATCATATATAATTAATTAGCAATTTAGTTACGGATCAGAAAACACTAAAATTATTATTTTCATTGAATGATACTGCAATTATCAATTGATTTTCACGTGGAAATTTTTATCTTTATATGCCAGACATGCGTTAAAATGCACGTAAATAATTTATGGCTTAGAGGCTCTAACCGCGTCACAACTGAATATTGTAGGTGTGGTCAGTCCGACGAATGTTTTTACACACAATCCGAGACCACGGCGTGATGAGAAACTCTCTGAACCATTAAGCTCCAACCGGCGATACACGTAAATATGAAAATTCACGTAAATATGAACTAGTACACCTTCCACAGTATATGTGACTGCAACGCTTCCGGTTCACAACTGCTTAACTATCCACATTTTGAGAAGGTTACATTTTTCATTTCTTTTCACATTTTTAATTTTTCAAGGTTATGTTCCATATACGTATGTTATGAACTTTTTGCTGTTCGTCTGAAATTTGTAAAAACATCTATAACTTTGTGCATATGGGCTCGTATTTGTGTCGATTTTAAAATTACATAATCTTTGTACTCATTGGACAAATTTTACGTTTTAGACAAAAAAAATAGAAGTTGCTAATCTGGCAATTTATATTTATTTTTTCATTAACATTTAACATTCAACAGTTTCAATATCGCGAGTCGCGACTTAGTTCAAGGTTCAAAATCGATTATTGTCATATGAAAATATGATCAATAATACAGTGCTCTTTGGTAAACTGTCCATATATCTAACATCTAACATATCCGTTAAGTACGTCTTAGAGTTGGAAATTACCCATTTAGATGCGTCATCGTCAGTTGTGTACATTTAAACAATTTAATGCGATATTTAAGTTAATAATAGACGATAATTTAGAGGGAATAGTTTTTAATATTTGTTCAATTAACAAAACCCATTTAAATTCTAACTTGCAATTTAAAAGCTTAAACGACTATAAACATTAAATATTAAATGGGAACATCGATTTTTTTATGAATTTATAAGCTAAACAAACACGTAAATTATCAAAGCTTGTTCTGTATGCTAGATATTATAGGTAACAATATGGCACAGTGGAAAAGACACAGTGGGTAATGTTATACGACAGTTTGAGTGGAAGGTACCTGGTTCAATAAGGACCGGATGCTAAAGACATTTTCATCATTCGATTATAATATGTGTGACACATCTATATACTACCTTCAGTCTACGCAAATCGGAGTTTTAGAGTATAGACTTACGTTATCGATTTTTCATAATGATTAACTGATAAAACAATACTGACCCTGAATTTAGTTGTTTGATAGTTTCAAATCAACGGACTTTACGGTTTTACATACCATTACTGTGTCCATACCAGCTTCAGATCAGCACGCTAAATGTCACGAATTCAACCGTCATATATGGCCTAATTCTCACATAGATACATGACAATGGACCTGTATGGTTTCTGACTTGCCTACGGCATAGTGGACCCATGTATCTTCTCATATACGTTATTATCGAGTAATAAATGATTCAGCATACTTGGATTTCAACATTCACCTAAATGTGTGGTTATTACAACTGAAATTCATTCCGACTTCACTGCATACATATATGCAATACCGGATTATATTGTATGTACTTGAAATAACATTCGAAAAGAGGTGCCCACACTGACTGACCGATTAAAAGAGAATCCTCCTTGGTAACAATAACTTCATCCGTCAGGCACAGTTGGGTGTGTAAATTACACGATGTAATAAAGATTAGATTTCCAACTAATAACGTGACCCTGCTGAAAACTAACAGATTAATAATGAGCAAAATTAATAATTAATTAATAATCAGCAATGCGAGCGTCGGTAAATTTTTGACATTTTAAAATAGATGGTACTGCGAATGATGTTGTCTTCGTTTTTTACATGTTAGTTACGTTGTATGTAATTTAAACTGTTTTTACAGTGTCAACAGTGCCGTCAGATGAATGCTTTTTCGCATAATAATGTAAGATAGTATGTTGTGTATACTGAACAAAGGAGAGCTATAGCACGCTCATTTTCACGTTGTAAACAGTATCCTCAGTTTTTTAAGATAAGACATACGGATGGACATTTGGGCATAGTGCTGAAAACAGAAAGTCAGAATTTCTGCTTACAGTACTGTCTGCAAATTACATAAGCTTTTCTTCTGTCGGGTCAAGCAGATTTCGAGCTCTCAAAGTGTTTTGTTGTTTTTAATAAAATATGATTATTTAAATAAAATGATCATGTTTTATTTATGTTATTGTGCATTTTGCATAAATTGCATATCTTAATGAAGTTAGCTTAAATGGACGCGATCAATTTAAACCGAAAATGAGAGGCAATTGCTCGTTTTTTATATATGCTACTGGATGTAATTCCACGAGATGAATTCGCCATTAAGGGTTATTTCAAAAATTATATAACCAATTATATACTTAAATAAAAACAAATGTTTAATAATTAACTAAGTTTATTATTATTTAATTTATACAACTTATTTTGTTTCTCTATTTTGTTTTGACTGAATACAAAAATACAATATTTTTTATCAACAGAAATTTAAAGGAAAAAACCGAACTGAACTTAGTCACGATTTACATTATTTTTAGTTTTATGTGGTGTCACACCTGATTCTGATCTTTGAAATTAGAAAAAAGACGTAAAGCAGAATCCACATGTCAAGCAGAATGCATATAATTCACTACAAATAAACATTTGTGTTCTAATTTCATTGCTGTCAGAATTCTGACCAGCTTTTTCTAGCATAACTTCAGATATCCCTTCGAACATCAACTCCTTTGAATTAATAAAATTAGCTCCAGTGGCTCTATTCAGGTTTTCCCTGGGAATTGGAAATTGGGAAAAAAATTTCCCAATTCCCAACTATAATAATTCCCAATATTTTATTCCCCAATTCCCAAAAGTGTATTCTGGCGTGCTGGGAATTATTTCCCTTCTGTGAAACAAATAGTTTTAAATGTTCGCCACTAGAGTACCTTTTTAATGGTTTTTTCCATGGTGCGCTATGTTATTATATTTGAATATGATTTAAATATTGACGGATGAATAACAAATTTAAAAAAAAAATAGGTGTTTTCGCTTTTGAAAAACAAACATTTTTTAGTGTCGGAATTATTTTCTACATTCACTATTTATTATGATTATTAGTATTTATGAATGGGCTAATTTTTTTTATATTTTAGGGCAGATAATACCAAATTTAAAAAAATAGGTGTTTTTGCTTATAAGAAATAATAAAAAAAATTTAAATTTATACTCTAGTATTATGATTATGAGTATTTTACCATAAGAAATATGAATTCCCAACGATTTTAATAGGGAAAAATAAACGTCAAAACTGTTATAATTGGGAATTATTTTTTCCAAACGAAATATTTTTCCCAATAGCCAGAATACACTTTTGGAAAAAAAAATTCCCAACTGTTATAAAAACGTCAAAAATTCCCAATTCCCAATCCCCTGGGAAAACCAGAATAGGGCCACTGATTTGTATTACAACTTATGGCACGGATTAAATGGTTGAAAGGATGGTCATGCTATTTATCGAATACTGCATCGATTTGAACACGAAGATTTTTATACTGGGTCTGAATGGAAGTTGACCGAGGATTTAAGATACAGTATTGTAACTTTTTTTTCACAAATTACACGAATTTGACGAGTGGTTGTTCTTTTAATATGCATCTTAGCCTTCCACCATTCCCGTTTATTTCGTCAGTATATTCTTTTAGCGGCCCTTTTAGCAAGAACAGGTTGAGTTAACTTAATCAAACTAGTAAATAGATCGTATATATATATATATATATATATATATATATATATATATATATATATATATATATATATATATATATATATATATATATATATATATATATATATATATATATATATATATATATATATATATATATATATATATATATATATATATATATATATATATATATATATATATATATATATATATATATATATAAATGATACATATATATATATATATATATATATATATATATATATATATATATATATATATATATATATATATATATATATATATATAATATATACATTCTTAGTCTTACTTATTTGGCTTACGACACTTTTGTTTGCATAACAGTGTTTTTATGATCCGACTGAAGTCTGATTCATAAATGTTTGAACATCTTATTAATTTTTCTTCGTACCCTCGTAATTTTTTACTCTGCACTTAAACAATTATTTACATTATAGTGTACAAATATATGCTTGCAGACGATATGTGAGAAATATAAAGTATCGTTTACTCTCTGGAAAAAGAGATGATCAACTATACAAACTATTAAAATTGTTGTAAGTTTATATTGATGTCTCTTTCTATGTCTACATCTGTGATTTGCAAAGAGAGTTCAATGAAATTGAAAACAAAACGTAAAGACGAATAATTTCAAGATCAAAACATTTTCCAATACAACATTTTCTTTATAGTTTTTGGAGAAAAAAAATAACAAAAAAAACTACGAAACACAGCATATAAATACAGAATTTTGCTGTTCGCTAAAACTCAAGACACAAACTAAAATTTTATTAGTTTAGACTTGCACGGTACGACCGCAGGTTGAGATTTTCCCGCGGCTCTCTAACATTTGTTTTTATTATTGTTTATTATAATAAGATTATTGTGTGTTTTATAAAAAAATAATTATTTTATTAGACAATATTTTGTGTCATTATATAATATAAATAAAATAAGAAATAGTTAAAACATTTGAGAGTGAAAATTAAAAAGTGAATTAGTAATAAAATCGTTAATTTCTTTTAATCAATAAGTCGTTTCACAAAACACAATCAAAATGAGTAAGTGCGATTTATTTTAATCTTAATTTGATCAAGGTCGATCGTACAACTTCCGCCATCCTATGTATATAAATAAATTGTCAAGGTGCTCTTAAGGTTATATCTGTGATGTTTTTCTTCCAAGATATCAAAAATCATGTAGTCAATATCATTTCGCCACTGCCTTAATCATCCGTTTTTTAAATGTCATGATGATTTGTAAATTTCTTAATTCATCTTAGTTTCGATTGTCTTAAGGATTTAATAATTTATATAAAAAAACCATGGTGCTTGAAAGTTCAAGGATGACAGTGTTAAATACATGGATAATTTATTAAAACGCCAAACAAAAACTGTCTAACTGCTAATTCATTAATCTATTGAAAACGTTTGGCTCTCGTGTTACCAAGGTTGAGGCTTAATTGATTTGATATAATTAATTCTGAGAATATATCTATTCAGGTAATTTATGCGCTTAGTTTGCCAATGGTTTTTATCTGCGCGCATATCAAAAATTACTATGACTAATGAATACAATATAAAAAATATCTACAATTTCAAGATGATTTATCTTATCTTATATTTTTCTTTTAACTTTTTATACTTACGCTGAGTACGTTACGTCACAGTGACTTTTTAATAATATATCATTAAAGTTATGCCCAATTACATAAGTATAGTAACAATTTTTCAATAATTATTAAATGAAAGTAAATGTTGGTAAGGCGATGTCGTGTTGAAAAGGTTTCGTTTGTGTCGATTTAAAATTTAGTGATGTTGAAATTATTCACCTTGACTTAATTGAATAATATAATATATGGTATATAATATAATCGTAAGCCCACCGCTGGATGTAAAGGTGTAAAGACTAGCACTTATAACCTTCAATTGTATTTCGTTAAATAACGTCACGCGATTTAGTATACTGCTTTTTAATAAAAATCAACTTTTTCCGAAAAATCAACTTTTGAAGATCGCGATCGTAGATGTACATGCCTCACCGACTGTTTATAAAATACAGATTTATAAACTATGTCTTCAAAAATGCGATTCCACCTTCTCTAGAGCCAAGGATGAAAATCGTGCTATCAAGATTATTGATCAGATTTATCACAGATCTATGTACAATGTGTAAATTTCATATTCACAAGCGGAATAGATACATTAATGTTGTCCTTTTTTATCTCACTAATTTAATGGAATAAAATCATAACTAAAACACTTCAACGTACTAGATTGCATATGATCAGTTTTTAACTGTAAGATAAGACTAAGAAGACCTTAATTCGCTAATTGAATACGGTATGCCGATTAATGAAATATGTATCCTGACCGTGGTCATCTACCATCATTCGGATAATATGTAGATCAACAATTTTAATGATCAATGATCTTATGATATTTCAAAATTTGGTATTATTATTAATTTGGCAAGTTCTGGATCACGATAACCTAATTTTAAGGAGTAAGCCTATATTTAACATTTGTCAATGCTTACTAAAATGCTTCCGGCAGTTATATAACCGTGAAATACTTATTAATGTATACTGAATGCTGAATCATCTATCGAATAGTGTGGCTTAAGATTTGACCCTTTAAAGACTGATTTTATTGACTAAAACTCTGACTTAGGTCTTTATATAAACGATCTACTCTATATGTTGGTGCAAACACACTTGTTTGCGCACTGTTATACTGATTGATGTAGGATAAACAAACCACATAGTATGAGGCATTTAGTTACGATTTCTTTTGGACGATTCATACCCCAGCAATATACATAGTTGATGCAATTTTGTCTCTTTTGACCTATATATAGAAATCTTTGGTTTCTTATAATAATCTTTTGTTGAGTGTGTTAACACTTTTAAAGTTGTATGCAATTTTGTATACAATAAACCACAGAAGTAGTGTTTAAACTGTTTAACCTTCGCATTAATGTATAAAAACATAAACGATTAATACTTCTGGGTGAGAAGTCAAAAAATGTATAAAATACGAAACAGCATTTGTTTGGCCTGTTCAAGTTGAAACTGTTCAACTGTTGAAATTGTGCATTTGTTGGAACTGTTCAAGACCCTAAACTGTACAAATATCCCAAATTAACAATTCAAATTTAATTATTTCAAAATCGGAAAATGAAACTATAGCCAGCGTTCAGAAAATATATATTATAGACAACAGTAGTGTGACGACCGACAACCAGTAATTAATCACCAGTGTGTTGTGTTTTTCGATAATAAAAAACGTATTTTCTAATTTTTTTTGTAAATTTTCATTGCCGCACTATATAGTCGCGATTTCGCTTTATTATTGTTATTGTTATTATTTTCAAGTGAATTATTTACAACACACGATATAAATTTATTTCCGCTTTGATTGGCAGAAAAAAAATTTGACCGATCGAAACAAAATTCTTTGCGAATTTTTTTATAAAATCTGTGTGCGATTAAAATATTTTTGAAATGGTGGCCGATCCAAATTATGATTTGATTCCAGTAATGGGAAAAGTTATTTTTATACCAACAGGATGTGATCGTAAGTTGTGAGCGTCAAAAATTTGCACTTGTCATTCATACAATATATAAACTTATTCACCTTTGAATAATAGACTTAGACTCACATTGTGTCAGTATATTGGCTATAGTTGGACTTTGTATCTATGACGTAATTATTGTGTCATAAAATAAAACTTATAATTTTCTTATGTATACGAGCTATGTGTTATAAGTGTATGTCTGTTTCGTCTAAATTGTTATACCAATTTCGTCACATTATGTATATTTATATATAAAACTTTGTACCTTCGATCACAATGATAATCAATAATTTATTAATCTATATATTATTTATGTTTATATAGGGGTACCAACAATGTTGACGGAAATCGACGAATTGCCCGCAATTCAATTGGGCAGCTACACGCTACAATTGGAATTGGGGCCGCTCAGCGAATTTGGGCGTGAAGTCGCCGAGAAGGAACTTCGAGAAACTCCAGAAATCCAAGAAAAAGCTGTACGCGAATTAAAAGCAATGATGAAAGGTAACAGTTAATTATAGTTCAACTTGCATATACTCGCGGTTTTATTTATATATTTACTTTAATCATCAATATGCGATTTTTAATAATCCTTATCAATTACGATTACTATAATTACCACTTGAAACATACATGTATTATCTATATAGATATATCTATATACTGATAACTTGTATAACATGGTAGGGAATACCCAATACACGTTACATACTTATATAGTAGTAGTTATGTAGTTATAAATCGATGATACCACGAAATATACGTAAAAATTGCAAATAATTTCTTGTCACCCTTGAATGCGCGGTTTAACCTCCCGCTAATGACATACAAAATAATTTAAATTCTATTAAATGAATAATCATTTATTATGTCATTGGTAAGGAGAAAGAAAGAAAGATAAACACTCTAATTAATTAAAAGCAATTTGATGTTTAATTAAAATTAATTTAAAATCAATTAATTGAAAAGTTATTTTCCTGAGAACTTTTGTTTTCTTAATTAATTCTAATCACAATTTTGTTTTGCTTTGTACTTTTCCATAGAACAAGAACCTGACATAGTTTTACCAGAATTTGATGAATACTACATTCGATTCCTACGAAGGTGCAAATACTATCCAGAAAGTGCAAGAGATTTGGTAAGTTGATTAAAAATTTAAATCTTAAAACTATATCTGATTCATCGAACATTGCATCAACTTGAAATTGACCCAAATATTATCGATCGATGATTATCATAAAAGTATTGTAACAATTCGATTGTATTGTTATAATATAACAAAATCGAAAAACAACTTTTCTTCGCCAGCCAAGTGAGGTCAAAACTTTAATAATCGATGGAATTGGTAATTTTTTGATATGTGGATTAATAAGTGGGACTATATATACGTACAGCGATTCTACAATAAATAGTCTTATTACCATCGAAAGTCATTTATTTTCTTTATCTCATTTAAGAAATGAACAAGATTTAAATAGTTTTATTCTTGTTTTTAGTTAATTGTGAATTAAGCCTGTCTTCGAGGTCATACGTATTTATCAAAATATTGTTTCATTCCAGTTCGACTGATTTTCAACAACACAGTCTTTTACTAATAAATTTGAGTTATGAGGAAACAGTCCGTGTTTTGATCGGCTCATATTATCAGCCCTGCGAAGTGTCTTTAACCATCTAAAATATGGCATCATTTATATTCAAAGTTCAATAGCGGATCACAATAACGTAATCCTTATCCTATATATTCTCAACATAATGTAATCATTAGATCGATATTGGTTGAGTCGTACACTGGTTTGCTTTAACACAAGTCATAGATAGATGAATTAGCTATAACCAACTATATAGCGCTTTCGGTAAAATCTCATGTAACCGCCCAGATGGCGCAGTGGTTAAAGCTGTGGCAGTTGGAGTGGGAGCTACCGTGTTCGAATCCCGATAGGGGCAGGATTCAAAAGGAATTTTTCACCATGAGATTATGATCTGTGGGATGAATGAACACAACTATGACCCCCTGTTGGAGTGCATAACTCATGGGCCGAGCCATCTTCCATGCCAGCACTATAGGCTGGTATGGATGGAGCTATGCAATGTGCAGATGGTTAGGAAGATCGGACCTATAGCCGTACGTCCTCGAATTGGCTGTAATGGCGTAAAAGTAAGGACGTAAATAAGCGAACCGCGAACAAGTATAGGGAGTGCCTTGAGTAAATATATTATTCTAATATGGCATTACTAAAGTGTTTACCCTAAGGTTATTTCTTAACGAGCTTACCTTTTTCTGGCGATCTTGCAGATTAACCTCGGCAACTACTCTTGGGAATCAAGGCTCTCCCAGCTCTTTCGCGGTTCGCTTATATTCATCCTACTTTACGGTTTAATGGCCAAATCGGGGACGTACGGCTATAGGTTTGATTTTTGTAGAACATAGCTCCATGCCAGCCTATTATAGGACTGACATGGAAGATGGGTCGGCCCATGAGTTTTGCACTCCAATAGAGGGTCATAGATGTGTTCATTAATGCCACCGATCGTGTTAATCCACCCTGCCTCTATCGGGATTCGAACCCGGTACCTCCCGCTCCAACAGCCACAGCTTTAACCACTGAACCACCTGGGCGGTTCGTAATGTTTTGCTTAAACTAAAATTAAATTCTTACTTAGATTAACATTTAGAAATGCCTAGAATTTATTGAGTTTTAACGTTATTTTAAAACGCAGCATCTTCAAATGGCAGATCAAACTGGGTCCTATTTCAACAGCAAACTATTCTTTAATGTAAAAAAATGATTGAATTGTTTTCACACTTCTTATAAACATATTGAGAACAACAAGTGATTAAAGAAGCCTAATTAATTATTCTAGTGATTGGCTGATGAATTGGCTGAAGTCACTTATTGAGTCACTCATTAGTAACATAGGGTGCCCTTGCCTTAATTTCTACATTTGATTTAACAAACTCATACAGTCTATCGTGCGGAACATCGCCTAAATACTTTTAGCTAAGGGAACAAAAAACAATGGTTGGCCCAAGAACTGGTACGTAAGATAGGTGGTCAAGCAGTTCAAGACATTTTTCTGCAAATGTGACCGTTTTTATAAATTTCTGCCTTCAGCTTGTCTGATGCGTAGTATAGTCATTGAGTGGTTTCCCCTTTTGAATATAATGGATTGAGCAAAATGCATGACTGCCCATGACTGACCAGTCGCTAGAAAAATACCTTGAGTTTATTGTTTTGACTCTATTTTAAATTTTGGAATATAATGGTGTATCCAAGTTTCATCAACAGTAATTACTGCGCAAACGCTTCGATTTATTGTGCGTAAACTACAACAACAAAGATTTATAGAAATGTTGATTCAAACTTTTTTGGTCCAAAGTGAGTAAACGCGGTATCCAACGCGGGCAGCTTTTTTATTCTTATTCAGGGCATATAGCCACTCTTTAAATCCATAATTTTAATTGGTCGATTGTGTAGGTGAATTTAAACAATGTTATCGTGAATTTAAGCACTGTTGTTGGCTGCAGTTTTTAGACGACCCGAAATTTCATCGTCACTTAACCTGGTAAATTTAGCTACCCAAAACTTGATTATCGTAATTGATGATGGAGAAACCGTCTATACAACGTCCAACTCGTATTTGATTTTCGAAGGCGTATTACCTTTTAAAAATAACTATTTAACTATTAAACAACATCGATTCACTCAAATTGTTGTCAAACCTGCTCATTCAAAATGACAAAAAAATCAGTGAATACCTTTCAGCACTTGCGCAAACACACTCCTCCACTTATGTCGAAGAGTGGTGAAATCTTCGTGTTGAGGTCGATAATTATCGTGTTTAAGTATTTTGTATAGTAACAGAGTTGAAGGTGGAAACAACTTAAACTTTGAAGCTTAGCTATTTTGTGTGTATTTATAATATAAAGAAATCAGTTCGCGAAAAGTATAAAACTTTTTACTCTCAAATTATAAGCTTTATACTGGGATTGGTACTAAATTTGCAATATGTCTCAATGGCTAACATGATAAAGAGGATGGCCAAGATATCACCAACGCCATCTGAAACACTTAGACCTAAAGTACAAAATGTAACGGTGGTATACCATATGTCTCTGTTAGTCGTCTTTGATAAAAACTATAGATCAAAACGTTCTACGATCACTGCGTAAACAAACATAATCTGAAATCAAACTCACTGCAAGAGAGGCACTGCTCATTAGGCAATGGTTATCCACCATACCTACAAGTATACATATACTCACATACACCACTGGTATCAGATTTGTTTCTTTTTAAAATTTAAAATAAAATCAAAATAATTATAATTTGAAATATAAATTGATGACCTAGTCTAATAATATTTATGTTTACTCACTAATCCCACGTTTATATGCAATATTGTATCGCTGTAATCAAGTTATGTTAAATAATCATAAACTAATATCTCTCGTCTTTTGGTACTTCAGATAAAACGCTATTTTGAATTTAAAGTTCAACATGCTGATGTATACGATGATTTATTACCATCGAGCGAATCCAATATATTCAATCAAAATATTTTAACTGTAATGCCAAATCGGGATCAACTAGGCAGACGGATATTATTAATCGAACTTGGAAGTGAGTAATCGCGGCCATATTCGTACACTAATTAGATAAAAACTTATAATTATAATCGAATTACAGAAAACTGGAAACACAAAGAATGCAGCTTGAATGAAGTATTTAAAGGTAATGTACTCTTCTCCGAAGCTGCACTACTTGAACCAGAAACTCAAGTTCATGGCGTTGTTGTTATATTCGATATGAATGGATTGTCTCTTCAGCAAACAATGCAATTTACGCCACAATTTGCCAAACTTATTGTCGATTGGTTGCAAGATGCAGTTCCACTACGTGTTAAAGCCATACACATCATAAATCAACCGAAAATCTTTAACATCGTATTTAGTTTGTTCAAACGATTTTTACGTGAAAAACTAAAGAATCGTATTTATTTCCATGGTACGGATCGTGAATCGTTATTCAAACACATTTCATCGAAATGTTTGCCGCCTACATATGGCGGTAGCATAGATATTCCACGTGTCAATGGTGCAGAATGGTTGCAGCTCCTTGTAAAATGTGACGATGAATATAGGGCGGTAAACGAGCTAGGGTATCCTAAAGAAATGAGAAACAAAAAGAACAAGAAGAAGTAAATCAAACGTATATGTAATGTTATATAGATGTAAGACTTGATTTGATTTCGGAAAGGTTTAGTACTTTTTTAATTTCGGAGATGCGACATTCCAAGTTAAGATGCCAAATAATAATCATATGTAATTTATAATAAATAAGCAAGAATATATGATGAAATATTATAAATATAAATAAATATAGTAAATAGTTAACCAGGGAATATATTTTTAGATTCTAAGTATAATTATCCAACAATGACATTTAAAATACGAATTTTATATCATTTTTAATAATAAACTATTAAATAATTTTTATGTATGTTTGTAATAATAATTAATAAAAATATATGGAAAATTATAATTATTGAAGTTTGTACTTTGGAGAATGTTATACAGGCGAATGCAGCTCAAAGACGTAAAACAAGACATAATAAACTCATAAGTATTTTTGATTTATTTAACTAAAGTGTCAATAGGTCACTAGTAAAAATAATAAATAAATTACAAAGTTCTAATGTTAATATAATAGCTTTTAGTTGATTAATTATCTATTTCTTCTCGGTTTTATAACTTAACCATATTATTCATAATGTTGAATATAATTCCACAAGGATGAATATGATTATAGGATGACAGATGACTCTGGATTATAGGATGACAGATGACTCAGATGACTTTGGTAATGGTGGATATTTAAAGGCAAACACGTTTATCTAAATGCTAAAATTATTCAAGAGGCAAACAGAGGGAGTAAACCAATCTTTATAAATGCCATTAGGAAAGACGTCTTCGATCTTAACCTTTTATGGACATGCATATCAATTTTGATCTAAATGTGACATACCCTTAGAATGAAGAACCGCACTCAGTCATTCGATGAATTAGGCTTGTTTCCAATCAGCTGCTTAATAGTATCCACTTCAGTCAGCTCCCTGATGAAATCAGGACTGAAGACACTTAGAAAAGGTAAAAGAAGGAACTTTTCTATAGGGCAAAAGTGGAATGAATGTGAATATAGATTAGCCCTCATGGAATACAATCTCGATTAGAGATAGAGCCAGGCTCTAAACTGCACTCGCAAAGATCATTCTAATGTAATAGGCCTATTCCAGAAAACAGATGGAAGCTGTACTGAAAGCCGAAAGAGTCATTCATTAGGAAGGCAAAGATACTGTTTAGAGATCATATTTAGAAAACATAATAATCCAATTTCCAGAATTGGAGTAACCCAAGATCATAAACTATTTTTACTCTAGATCAACATCTAAAACAACACCAAAACCTATAACAAAGCCACAGACGCCATAAGCTGTAGGATAATAATTTGGGATTAAAACCAAAGATGATCTAACCATTATCAGATAGCTATATGCCTTCTTGATATGGTGGCCAAGAACTGAAGTGATAAAATTTAATCATAAACTATATTCAATAAAGTACTGCAGCTATAGAAGCTTAAGGATGGCGGTAAACACTGCACCTACATGCAATCTGAGGGGCAACTTAATTGTAAATTTGGTGGATCATCTACAAATATCTACGGGTGATCATGCTATTTGTAGATATACAGTTTTCCGACTGTAAACAAAAAATAAAAGCACACAAACCTTTTAATGTACTTTTTCCTGATAAGGATGAATGCAGTCGAGGAGGATCCTAATTCAAACAGGGGCCTACGATATGGTATACAAATGGATTAAAGATGGAAGGTGGGCAGGGTTAGTTGTCTTCGAAGAAGGCCTGACAATGTCCTGTAGATGAACACCACTATATTTCATTAATGGTCTCTCTCTTGCCGTTAGAGTCAAAGAGCTTCTAGCGGTCAGAATATCCTAATCAGCTTTTACAGGTCTTTTCTCACAGGCTAAATTGCCTTAAAATATCACTTTTAAAATCATCTAAGTTGGTGTGGGTGAATTAACTCAAGAAATGCAACATTGCACTCTTCTTTTTCATTCGTTGTCGAGTCTTCTCCTTCACAGTTAAACGGTAAACGGCTGGAAGATGTCACTTAGCTTTATTCCGATTTGGGTACAATATTTGAGTGGGAGGTAAAAATCAGGTCAAATTTAACGAGAAGAAAACACAAATACGCATATTCTCGCGTAAAAGAAGTCACAACGAATAACTTTTTGTGGTAAAAGGCCACGTTTTCGTGGGCTGTGACTCAATTCGTATGCTTGGTGTTCAGATTAGCAACAATTTAAAATGGAATGAACACATTATAGCATTGGCCAAATCAGTTTCACGTAAACTCGGGTTCCTCAAAAGATGTAGACGGTTTTTTAGATCGCATCAGGTTCTCCAGATATATAAAACCTTTATAAGACCGTGTATAGAATATTGCTGTCAAGTTTGGGGTGGAGCATATGGCACTGCTCTGCAGTTGCTGGATAGAGTTCAGCGGCGTGTCATCCGAATAATACGAAACCCCAGACTTACGAAAACTATAGACAATCTACAACACCGCAGAAATGTTGCAGAATTCTGCGTGTTCTATAGATTAATAAATGGTAAATGTTCTGCAGAATTAAAGGAGAAAATACCACCATTTGTTACGCCAGGACGGCTAACACAAGGAACAGTTAATACTCATAGGTTTACGGTGAAGCTGCCGAAACCTCGAACTGAAGATGCAAAGCGCGAGTTTATTTATCGAATAGCAAGTGGAATTCGTTGGCTGGTTTTTAGTTTCCGTTGAAATAGAAAATGCACAAGTTAAAGGCAGCTATCAACCTTAACTTGAAGGAACACGCGTTGGGTGCAAGAGTTCTGACAGTTACAAGGAGTTAGAACAGTCTAAAAGTTCGCCCTGCACCCAATTAAAACTAAACGTTAAAAAAAAACAATAAATAAAAGTCAGCCATGAATAAGATGATTCATATGTGGGTGTCAAGCCATACTAGAATTGAAGAAAATGAGACCGGTGATACAGCGAGTGGTCCAAAATTTTTCTTCGAAATGACTAAAAGACATCGCAAAGAGGTGGTACCTTCAAAACAGGAGACATTGGCGAAACTTTCCAGATCTTATTCAATATAAAAGATTAATTTCTCCTTTGGTCGAAAAAACCAATGAGCTTATTCAACTCAGTAAACCGGAGTTGCTACTCGCAAGGTTCCTCATTGGCCACATTGCCTTAACATGCAACGGTAAGAAATTGGGCAAAGCGAATTATAATTATTAAAATCAAGTCAGAAACATAACTTGTGTTTATGTAAAATTGCAACAGAGGGCACCACAATTGCAAATCCAAGATGTCATCTGTCAGTATTATCTGTCACTAGACTAAATTAAAATTTTCAGACGTATCTATCATTTAGTTCCGTTTTGACAGCCATTGAAAACAGACAACCCATTGTTTTTTGTCACCAAACATGGAAAAAACTGGATTTCATTTGTTAATTAAACATTATTTTTTGCGTGGAGAAACCATTACGCAAAGCAAAACATAGCTTGATAAATATATTGAGGAATCTGCACGATCGATTAAAATGATTCACAAGACGTTTACTGATTTTCGTTGTGGTAGTACAAGTACTACTGATGCCGAACGTTTGGACGCCCAAATGAATTCACCACACTAAAACAGGTTGATAAAATCAATGATACAGTATTGCAAGATCACACAGTGCAAGTACGCGAGATAGCTGAGAAAGTAGGCATCTCATCAGATGAACCTGTGCGCAATATGAACATTTGAATATGAAAAAGCTATCCCAACATGGTGCCACGTTTGCTTATACAATCGTTCAAAAACGTACACGTGTGACAACTTCAGAGGTCGATTTGGCGACGTTCAAGCGAAATATAAAGGAATTTTTGCGTTGTTTCATAACTGTGAATTAATCATGGATCTATCACTATACACCGGAGACCAAAGAACAGGAATGCACCCGGCATAATCCACATGGTAAGAACAGTCAACGACGAATATTACTGCAACTTATTGGACCATTCCAATGACGTTTTGAAAGAAAAACGGCCCCATTTGGCGAATTAAAATCTTTTCTTTCATTAAGACAATGTTGCCATGGCCAAAATTCATGTTTTATCTTCGAATTGCTTGCATATCAGCCTACAGATTTAGATTCTTGCGACTATTTTCTGTTTCCAAACTTCGTGAAATGGCTCGGTGGATCATCGATGGAACAAACTCCTATTGTAAAGGGTTGGAGAAATCGTATTATATGGAAGAGACCAAAAATTTAGAAAAACCTTGGACTAGGCGTATCGAGCTAACAGGCACGTTCAAAAATAATTTTCCTAATAATTTCAAAAATTTAAAGTTGACTTCATAGTTTCATTTCTTGCTTCCTTCCTTCCGTCCAAATTTTTTTTTTAGGAAATGAAAATAATACACAAGAAAAACATTTTCAACCAATGAAATTGCTTAAAAAAAATTTGGATGGAAAGAAGGAACGGAACCATGAAGTCGACTTAATTGTGTATTTTATTTATTTTCTATGACAGGTCGAAGCTCTTCCAACTTTTTCGCATTTTCTTTCATTCCATTTTTCCACGATAGCATATAGTACTGACATACAAAATGGGGTCGACCCATAAATTCTACACTCCAATAGGATTCTTAGATGTGAACATCTTTATCACCGTGAACATCTTTAATAATCAAATGATGAAATCTCACTTTTATATTCAGCATCGGTAATCCAATATCTTCCGTTCGAATTTGGGTCTATGAAATTCTATTAAATGTTACATGAATGTGAATTGATTAACATCCTTAAAAACAGCAAACTAATGTTATCAAAGAACATACAGTATCCCAAAAGTGATCAAGATTCTTATATGGCAACCTTAGTAAGGTGACGATAAATTTAAAATTACTATTGTATTTATCGAAAAATACTACAAACAATAATAAGACAACTTTCTTACAAAATAGTTAAATTTATATTTTATATATAAGTTATATGTACATGTATTCCAAAATCACTATTAAGGGACCACTATCCCGATTTGTGAGAGTAAACAAGTGAAGTGAATTGTGATTTGAAATAAAACCGTTTGTGATTGCTGATTTACCAAGCCCACGTAACCAAAAATTCTATATAATTTTAATATAAATAGTTTAACATCACAATGTTTAAATATAGATGTCTATATAAAAAACTGGTCGAAAATCGGCTTTATCTTTTTTCGACCAACACGTTTAAAATAAAAACAACAAACACCATGTGCTCATGCCGAAATGTCAAACCACCATTTCCCTCGGTGAAGCAAACAACGCGGAGAGGCTTAGTTTCTGTAAATTTATAATTGAAATTGTATATTTACTAGATATAGTAGTGTAAAAGTATATTAATTAAAGTTTATTGTTCACCAACATTTTAAAGAATCAAAATGGTATGTTATTATTATTAATTTAATCGATTTATAACGATTGTATTCTCATGTGGTTTTTTGTGTTACAGACTGAAGAAGTTAACCCAAAAGCCTATCCATTGGCGGATCCAATTTTAACTACCAAAATTATGAATTTATTGCAACAAGCATTGAATTACAAACAATTGCGAAAAGGGGCGAATGAAGCCACTAAAACATTGAATCGTGGTCTTTCCGAATTCATTGTAATGGCCGCTGATACAGAACCACTTGAAATTCTATTACATTTGCCATTACTGTGTGAAGATAAAAATGTACCTTACGTCTTTGTACGTTCCAAGCAAGCATTAGGACGAGCATGTGGAGTTTCTCGTCCAATTGTTGCTTGTTCTGTAACTGTAAACGAAGGATCTCAACTGAAATCCCAAATTACGACGATACAACAAGAAATTGAGAAGTTGTTGGTTTAATACCATGTATTAAACTATTATTTTTTTAATATTTTACTATATGCATATATTAGATTGTTTTTTGTATTTTTTGAAATATAAAATAAAAAAACTACGGTAATTTAAATTTTATTCTATAAAATCGGGACTCAAATGACTCATTATTTACCTAAATCTTGACTAGATAGTTTCAACAAGCGATATGTAAATTTATTCGAACGTGGGTATACCTCTGTCGTAGCGAAATATGTAACAATACAAGACGATTAATCTTGTCAAATCATTCACATTTAGCTTTTCACAAAAGTAATCGATATTTTTTTTCGGTTTTTGTTTTTCAATAATAAGTTTTAGTCACGTTTTATTATGAGTAAGCGAGTTTAAATTGTAGCTGTTTTAACGTTAAAATCGACAAAAAAAATTAAGTTGTAAGTAGTAGAGCAATATGAGTGATATAATTGACAAGGAAAAGGGTGATCTATGGGTTTTCGGTTACGGTTCTCTAGTGTGGAAGGCTGATTTTCCATTTGTTGAAAAACAAATTGGTTACATCAAAGGGTTTGTCAGAAGGTTCTTTCAGCATTCTATTGATCATCGTGGGACGAAAGATAATGTAAGTACACATTTAAGAAATAACATTCAACGTTTTATGTAGTCAAATCTACTTTGACAGTTTGATGTGTCACTTTGTAATATATTTTGGTGTCAATTGTTCTTTATTTGCATATGTTTATACCATTACGATATTGGACTATAGTAATTATGCAATGTTTAACTAGATCACGACTTTTAAATTACAACTACGGCTGAATAAAAATAAAATAGTCAATCTACAATTTGTATGTTTAATATATAACTTAGATCAAAATATGTGAATATATTTTCATAATTTAATTCATCTAATAAATTATTAATTATAATTAAGATAATTTCAAATCATTTGCTCTTTGGTGATTCGACGTGTGCCAACGATGGGTAGTTTAAACTTTTCTGAATTGAAAACGTAGTCCTAATTTTGCCCAAGCATCCAAATGATATAAAAATTTCAAATATAATAATCTGTCGACTTATGACAATTTTCGTCAACCAAATAAAAAATAAATTACTAAAAAATCAACACATCAAGTTGATTTTTTAGTAATTTATTTCTCAATAAGGATTTAATTTATATTTTAACTTGTAGAAAATTAAAAATAAAATTTCAAAATCACTAAATAACATATATGTATACTAAGATTCTGTCACATAATTATTTCAATAAATGGCAGTAATAGCAAAGATGAAATAGCGTACAACAGATTTACAATAAAATAAATTAACAAGAAATAATTGTAGAGACTTTTATTATAGTGGTGCCACTCATTTTATATATGCTTCTCGGACTAAAAATGTATTAACGAAAAATTGATGATTCAATTTTCGAGCTCGAAGAATTAAACGTCAAAACCCAGAAGGAAACAAACTGATTGGAGGAATACATAATGTTACATATAAACTAAATAATTACAATTTGTGATTTACCTATTTAACCACAAATTGTTTAATTAGACAAAAAACGTTTCAACTAAATTTAAATTTGATTTTCGAAAATTCGAATTTAAGAAACAGATGGAAAATTTTCTCTTTCTCTGTTGCACACTAAATATGAAATTGTTTTTGCTGTTATTAATTTTTTAAAGATTGACCTCCATAGTTGTTTACCTCGATGATCAAAATCGTTGTAGTGATTAAAATTCCTTTTTAGTGATTTGAATTATAAAATAATATATGTACATACATATAAAATAATTTTGATTATTTAAATGTTTAGAATATAAAACCATTTTGCAAAAAAACGCTTTTTATGTGCAATTTTTCTTCTGATCATGGACAAAGCAGAACAAAATTTGTTAAATCGCATTTGGTATTCATTTAATCGTGAACTTTCTTCGAAGAAATTTAAAACAAACTAACCCTTTTATTTTATCGATATTTTTGGGTTTTCTATTATTTTCCGCTAACGTTTTCATATAGTTTTTAAGTTAAATTTTTCTCGAATACCACAAAAAAATTTAATTTTGGCAGCGAAGATTGTTGAATGAATTTTTAGAAATAATTCTTTATATATACTTTTATTTTATTAGTTTATTTTGTTTTACTTAACC
The DNA here is from genome assembly GCA_963932295.1 of Tipula lateralis. Taxonomy (NCBI): domain Eukaryota; kingdom Metazoa; phylum Arthropoda; class Insecta; order Diptera; family Tipulidae; genus Tipula; species Tipula lateralis. The sequence continues at coordinate 98,990,079 of OZ010736.1, forward strand.
TACTGCTAGTATGTTATCCATTTAAAATATGTACAACGTTATCATATTATTTCGACTGACAAAATGGCGAGTGGTTACAGCTGGGGCGGGTAGTACCGGGTTCTCGAATTCCGATAGGGGTGGGATGCAAAAGGGATTTTCACCATCGATTACGATCGTTGGTGTGAATGAACACATCTATGACCTCCTGTTGGAGTGCAGCACTCATGGGCGAATCCATCTTCCATGTCAGTACTAGGCTGGCAAACAGCTATGTAATGTGCAGATGGTTCTACGTAAATCGGGCCTATAGCCGTACGTTCTCTATTTGGCTGTAATGGCGTAAAGTAGGACGTAAATAAGCTAACCGCGAAAGAGTTGGATGTGCCTTGAGCTTCAAAACAGATTGGAAGATAAAAAACAAACAAACATATTATTTCATGAATTGGCAAATTTTCGGTAGCCGAAGCATACAACTTTCATTCGTTTTTTAAGATTTCTATAAGTTGTCTTACTGACTCGCTTGTTAAAATACTTTTTGGCTATTTAAATTTTGTTGTGAATTTTCTCTATTGATTGTTTTAATAAATATTTAAAAAATATCAACAAGTTTTTAGTCTAAATTGAATCGATGTTTAATAAAATATCTACAAAATACATCTCAGACAAAGTAGAAGTACTTCTAAAACTGCTGTGGAAATAATGCAAAAGAAGTTCTTATTTTCTTGCGATAAGATCTTTAGCAGTAAAAATATTTTCATGATTGGATTTTCTGAAGAACTGTTTTTCTCTTTTGTTCTTAGTACAAAGTCGTTGTCTTTTCCTAATTTTCGATATTATACTTTGAATAATTTTTGCAAAATTCACTTATTACAAAATATATCCCCTCATAGAAAAATGATCACTTAAAATAAACGAACTATTACCGCCCAGGTGGCGCAGTAGTAAAAGCTGCGGCAGTTGGGGCGGGAGGTACCGGGTTCTTATAACTATATCTACAAAATATTTTACACATTCAAAAAGCCTAATTTGTAAAATATTTTGTAGATTTCTCAGGCGTTCTTTATTTTGTTCTTTGTTTATCATAGATTTCAGTTGTATTTTGAAGCCATCAACTAAGTGACCATCTTCGATTTCAATGTTGTTTACTAGTTAAGATGTGTTTTCCCTCAATGGGATGTTAATTTCAGATAAGATTGTAATAATATGTTCCTCTCTTTTTATTCTCTATAACTATTGCGTCATCTATTATAACACGAGAGGTGTTTTGGTAATAGTAGACCTCCAATAATGTTTTCTAATGTCAAAGTTTCTGAATATTTGAATCTGTCGTTTACAGCTTCTAGCAGTTGTATAATATCGACCTGTTTAATGATTGGTAGATTTGGTTCAACAAAAATCGATAATGTATATATAACCCAACTAAATTGTTTCAGAAGTGTCCGAATAATATTCTCACACAGTACCTTAGATATATACTTATTCGTATGATAAACCGGTTTAGATATATACTTATTCGTATGATCCAGAAAGAGGGTTGGTTCCGTTCTACCAAACAAAAATACTATGTTTGTCCCAATAGTTGATATAAGTATAATACACACAAATTTTAATTTCAAATTATTTTGTTTCTATTTTAAGCCTGGGCGTGTTGTAACTTTATTACCATCCGATGATCTTAATTCAAAAGTATGGGGCGTTGCATATCGAGTCGACGAGGCACATAAAGAAGAAGTGGTCGAACATCTGGATTATCGAGAAATTAATGGATATCAACGTGTTGCAGTGAAATTTTATCCTCAACAAGATGAAACTTATCAAGCCGATGAAAATCCTATTGATCTTATTGTATACGTCGCTACCGAAAATAATGAATCGTTTGCCGGTGATATAGATTTAAGTACGATGGCGGAGCAAATTTATCGATCGGAAGGTAAAAGTGGCAAGAATCGCGATTACGTATTTCAATTGGCTAATGCAATGCGAACTTTATATCCAGGTGTAAATGATGAACATTTATTTTTAATTGAGAGTAAATTAAAAGAGATCGAGGCTAAAGGAAATATTTAAATTACTTATTTATAATACCTATAAATAAATTTTATGTAAACTCATCTGTGCTGTTTTAATTACTTTTGCTATATCGAATCGAGTATTATAAAATAAATACAGATGTAATAATGCCGAAATGGATGATGGAAACCTACTATAACAACTTAAGTACATCTGAAATTGTTTACGATGTAAAGCTGTGCAATATTTTGCCTTTTTATTACTTTTATTTAGCGGTTTTTACAGGCCATTATTAGCTCGTAACGTGCCAACAATCTGACTGCATCGGTTTCGATCGCGAACCAGCGCTTCATATTGTTGTAAACAGTTATAAGATGCTAGATTGCTCTCTACGCCGTGGTGCCATCGTCACCGGACGCGAATTGCGCTCATTGTTGAGTTATTGTACTTTTAATACCTTAGCCTTCCACCACGTGCGCTTCTTCTGTCTACAAATTCGCTAAGTTCTCCTCCATTTTGGGTTATATTTCGTCGCTCAACAGTAAGACGACACCCCTCATCTAACCAATCATTGTTGGCCATAATTTTCACTATACTGCTCGGCAGCATTGACAACCGAGATTTTCAATACTTTTCAGACACTTCACTTCTTCACTTCTATTGCTGACAAGTTCTTGAAATTTTCGTTTCTTCATTTATTAGAGCTTCACAGAAGAAGCGTGTTTTTTTTACTCTTATAGTTTTATTTGGGTGCAGGGCGGACTTTTAGACTGTCCTAGCTCCATGTAACTGTCAGAGTTCCTGCACCCAACGCACGATCCTTCAAGTTAAGGTTGATAGCTGCCTTAAACTTGTGCATTTTATTCTTCAACGGAAACTGAAAACCAGCCAACGACTCCCACTTCTTAGATGTTCGATAAATAAATTCGCGCTTTGCATCTTCAGTTCGAAGTTTCGGCAGCTTCACCGTAAACCTATGCGCATTAACCATTATAAATGGTGGTATTTCATCTTTAGTTCTGCAGAACATTTACCATTTATTAATCTATAGAACGCGCAGAGTTCCGCAACATCTTTGCAGTGTTTTAGTCTGTCTAGATCTTTCGTAAGTCTGGGGTTTCGTATTCATCGGATGGCACGCCGCTGAAATTTATCCAGCAACTGGAGAGCAGTACCATACGCTCCACCCCAAACGTGACAGCTTCTATACACTAATAAAGGACAAATATTTTAAAATGAATTTTAGCTTCTAATGAGCTATTATTTGTTCCCAATGGTCATTTCAATAGTCGATCGTATTAAAAATTCTTTAACTGGAGCTTTAATCAATTATCTTTCAAACTTAACATTTAAAACAATGAAATATAATGGTAGAGACTTTTATTTTTGCAGTGCCCCTCATTTTATATGTCTCTCGCTCTTATAATGTATTTCCGGAAAATTAATAAATTTAACAGCGTCAGTTATAAGTATCTAACAGTTTTCTGAAATTACGAGCTTGAAGAATCTAACGTAAATAAAGTAAAAGTATCAAATAGTTTAGAAGAACATATAATTTTTATTATTATTTATACATAATTAATATATTTATTTATTCTGTTTTCATATATGAACTAACTAATTACAATTTGATTTATTTGATCGTTTCCCGAAACAACGTTTTAACAAAATTTAAAATATGATCTTAGAAAATTCGCGTTTCAAGAAAAGAAATAAAATTTTCTCTTTCTCTGTTACACACAAATCCTTTTTTTGCTGCCATCTATTTTTAAAGATGTCGTCTCCATAGTGTTCATAGACCGCAGTGATCACAACTAAGACCCTACAAACCATTAATATGCCCCTGTGCACATTGTAGGTGGTCAGTGCAACGAATGCTTTTACATCTTACTCTAGATTAATTCTAGATAGAACAGCAAATCGTTTGTTGTGAAGCACTTTTATTTGTTTCCATCGCAAAAAGAGAAAAAAGCTAATGAGATAACAATATATAAAGTTCATAAAAAATAAAGTGGTGTACAAAATATAACCACATAAAAAAAATTGTCTTCCACTTACATCTGTAGTGCCACATATTTAAAATACAAAATATCTAAACAAACTAAAGTTTTGGTTTTTTTAATTTCTTTGTTTTTTTTACATGAATTGCCATTTTAATCCAAATATTTTCAATTAAAGCTATTATTAAGAATGTTGGCATATGAATTATATTAATTATTGGTATATTCACTATTATTTTTTTATAACCATTAATTGTAGACCATGTCTACAATAATGATTTGTAGACATGGTCAAAAACTTGTCAAAAGATAGCAAGAATTTTCTTATTTTTGAATGAATTTGAATTTTCACACAACAAAACACTGCACTTAGTCATTTTAAATAAAATAAAGCACAAAATTTTGGATGTTTTTTTTAAAATATACTTTTAATTAATATTTTTAGCAAATTAAAAAAAAAGTAAAATAAGTTAAATATTCTATTAATGATCTCATCGTTGCTTCTCATCTAATTTAATACGTACGTCCTGTTTTCATGTTTGTATGCTTCACTTCGTATTAAGTTTTATTTGGTGTTCTATCTATAGTTAATCTTAGTTTATTCGAGGGAGCATGTTAATTTTTCAACGGCAACGGCAAGATGAATTCAAGATCGTGGCGTGATCAGAAACTCTCTTAACCACTATGAACAAGTGACATAGGTGGAAACTGATGTAAGTTGGTATTGCACAACTACCCTACAAACAAACCGTAGATGACTTTGAGAAACAAAATCTAGTACTACAAAATGTATTGATAATCGGTTTGTTTTCTCTTTTCAACGTGGTAAAATGTCAAAATAAAGTAGAAGGCAAAAAATATTTTTCCACATTTACTTCGTCCTTTTTAATAAATTAAAAAAATGTGTTTTATTTTAAATAAATCGAATTTAACCAATTTTTCATTCCATAAGTGACATGAAATATAATTTTATGTTATTATATCATTGTTAATATAAATAGTAAATTTAGTAAATTTTTGACATCAGAGCGACAGAAAAATTACAAAAAACAAAAACGAAAATTTGTGAAAATGAAATTAGTAAATAGGAACGTTGACAGAGCTGGGAATGGGTAAGTTCGGTTGGACTTGAAATAATATATAGTTTGTTTGTATGTAAATATATCGAATGCTCTCGCATATTTTAGCTCGGTTGTTTTGATCCCAGAAGAATCTGAGGATATGTGGCACGCATATAATCTCATATCAGAGGGGGATAACGTGCGCAGCACAACAATACGAAAAGTGCAAAATGAATCAGCAACCGGATCATCAACGAGCAGCCGTATCCGGACAACGTTAACAATAAATGTTGAAACAATAGACTTCGACACACAAGCGTGTGTTCTTCGTTTGAAGGGTCGAAATCGAGAAGAAAATCAGTATGTAAAAATGGGTGCATATCATACTCTCGATCTTGAATTAAATCGTAAATTTGAACTAACGAAACCAGAATGGGATTCTATAGCATTGGATCGTATCGATATGGCGTGTGATCCAACTCAAAATGCTGATGTAGCAGCTGTTATTATGCAAGATGGACTAGCTCATATCTGTTTGATCACCTCTAGTATGACATTAGTACGTAGTAAAATTGAAATATCTATTCCCCGAAAACGTAAAGGAAATGTATCACAGCACGAAAAAGGTTTAGGGAAATTTTACGAGTCTGTTATGCAAGGAATACTGCGTCATATAAATTTTGATGTTGTAAAATGCATTTTGCTTGCATCGCCTGGCTTTGTTAAGGACCAATTTTTTGAGTATATGTTTCAACAAGCTGTGAAGACTGATAATAAGGTGCTACTAGAAAATAAACGTAAATTTATGCTTATCCACTCTTCGTCAGGATTTAAACATTCTTTGAAAGGTAAATTTCTACAGTTCGATAATTTAAATTTTTTCTAACATACTTTTAAATTTTCAGAAGTGCTACAAGATCCTGCAGTCATAGCTAAAATGTCAGATACAAAGGCAGCCGGTGAAGTTAAGGCTTTGGAAAGTTTCTATTCTGTGTTGCAGAGCGAACCGGCAAAGGCTTTCTATGGCAAGAAACATGTCACAAAAGCAGCTGAAGCTCAAGCAGTAGAAATTTTATTGATATCGGACAATTTATTTAGGTAAGTGAACTTTTATATTGTATTTGAGACATTTACTTTATATATTATATATATTTACTTTATTGAATTGATTTTATTTTATTATAATAAGTGTAATTGTATTATAATCGCTTAGATCACATCATTTAATTAACTTATTAGCTAAGTATTTTAGCTTTGTCATCGAAAGAAAAGAACATATTAGTCGTTGATTTAGTAATAGATTACATCTAATGTGGCAATATGATATGGATTCTGATTTTGCACTGAGTTTATTATAAGGAAACCACCTTTTCAGAGACCGTATTAATATTAATTTTGCATTAGTCTACATATTCCAAATTATGACTTCAATCTATGCGTATTACTAATGTATTTTTGTCTTTAGATATATATATTTTGGAAAAATTGATTGAAATTATGCATGTGCTTCAAGAGGGCTTTGGTATGGTATGTTACCAAAAAAAAAATTTAGACCTTCTCTAGATATGAGACCTGAGAAATCTATACTACAACAAGACTAGAGATACTCGTTAAATATGGTATGGCAAAAAATCACTCCCTAGTTTCTGTTCTTAAGAAAAGCCTACAAATAAATCTTGATATTCTAAATTTAAAATTATTCAGTCATGACGCCCATATTGGATTGCAAACTTTAAGCTGATATAGAGCAATTCAAGCTATGTAGTGTGTCTATAGCCATATATAATGTTCTGGATTTGTAACAGCGTACGATAATATATGAATAGCAGACTATCAAAGAGGTACTTCGGATATATAACAGATAAAGTAAACAAATAATCATTTTGTTTAGTACCATTTGGAAAAAGTTACTTATTTTTATTATTGCTGCAATCTACAATTTCCACTCGAAAGTAAATTGTTATAAATCGTCTTTTATTAATTATTAAATGGTAGTGCTTTTTCAACTATTATTCTTAGGTTTCAAATAAGATGACCATTGCCGTTAACAAATCAAAAATCGGAATCATCTCCATTTCTAATCAGTAAAATCAAGGATTGACAAATGTTGTGCCGGTATCAAACTGATTTTTAATGCACCAATTACTAGGGATAATCTTCGGATTCGACGAATATCAGTTTTCAGTTATAAACCTATAGATGATTCCACACATCACTGTTCTACCCAACACTGTAATGTTTGCTCAATCATTTCGAATTTGTTTGAGGTTCAAAGCTATACGAACTCATTTTTCATATATGAAAATTTATTCATTTTCACCGTTTATGTAGTTTTACAATTGAATTGCTTTTTGTAATACATCGTTTCCTGTTTCTTTTTCATACAAATTGAAATGAAAATGTTAAATGTTGTAAAAAAAGGGTGTCCCGGGTTATCATAATCTGAAAAATTGTATGTTTATATTTTACCTACCAATAATATCGTATCATATACAATTATTGAAACATATTGTATTCCACCATATTCAATTTCAAGAAATCTAGTGGATTTATAATTCAGTCTTGCATGACCATATAATATAGAATTATTAATTACTCTATCATTAAATCATTTCCTGTTGTCAACTGACATTTAATTTACTTCCAGCAACGTGGATTCATTAATTGTAGAATGCCGATAGATATACTTTGTGTTCTTGTTTATCTTTAAATTTTCCAAAACATCACCAATGCACAAAAAAATAAATTATATATATGTTTATTTATTCTTGTAATAATAATATATTAAATATAATATAAGTGAATTAATTCTATTTATATTAATTATTAACTAACTGTTGAGATCTTCATGATTGCTGTGTATTAGGTTTTGATCTGTAAATATAGGTGAAAAATAGTTAGTCAGAATAATTCTAGTAAAATATATAATACTGCAGGTGAAATTTTAAGACGTAACGTAGCATGATGTCATTTGTGAAATACCCCATTTGTAGCCTTGAGATATTTTATTAAAAACAGTAAAATTGAATATTTTCTCAAAAACTATCCGTTGATATACAAGAAACATAAACGATGAGCGTTTTATGAAGTGTAATGGTTCCAAAATCTATTTTCTTGTATTTATATCGTAATATATTTTTGACGGATTTGGAATTAATTAGTGCACCGCGCAATATCATCCTACAGTTCTTTATACAATTTGATTGTAAATGATTGTTGTCTGTCGCTCTATAATTATTATTATATATGGAGCCAAAACTAAATTCAGATGAATTATCAAGAGGCGTTTTATTGATTAGTGTTGATTACCATACGTGAAACACAAAAAACAACAGAAATCATAAATGGAAAGTTGATATTCGGGAAAATATTAAGACAATATGCTAATAAAAATAATTATACATTCTGTGTTGGCTGATATAAGAATTATATTAGAATTCAGAATTATTTACCTTTTGTTTGTATTCTTGTTTTATTTTCCATGTGCTTTTTCTTTATTTCATTGTACATACATTTCATTTTCTTATTTAGGCCAGCATCCGTTATACAATCTTGTGTTAAAATTAAATTTTTTATTTCATGGCTATTTGATCGAACTATCAGCGTGTCTATCTCAACGGCATCCTGTCGCCTCGTATTTTGTTTTGTTTTAACAGTATTACTGCATCCACACTTTGTTTTATTATTGTTTAAAATTCTTGTACTTTGAGTATTTATTGCTGGTCGTTTCATCAAAAGCTTTTGTTTGTTGTTTAAAATATTAGGTAAACCATTCGAGTCTATATAATAATCGGGTAATCTTAACGATTCCATCTTATAAAAAAATCACTGTATTATAATAGTAACTCAGTAACACTTCCGTTTGTAGTAAAATTTGTATTTATTCTGTTTACAAGTTTTCTTTTAAAAACTGATTTGTCTAAAAATAAATAAAAAAAAGTTACAATTATGAAATCTGTAAACATACTTAAATAGAATAATAATAACAATATTGTAATGTAAATGTGCAGTTGGTGTTGAAAGAGCAATCTTCACTATTTTGATGAAAATGTTTTTTCTATATTTATCGAATCGTCGGCTCAGCAAATTAATTTTTCTTTTTCTTCAATGAATTAACATTTGAAAAAATTGTATTCCTAGTTGGTGTGTGGCAGGTGGCTAATTATTTTATGAAAATTATGTATAAATAAAGCGCATGTTGTGATTTGAACAAACACTAAGTCCACATTTCTGATAGTCTTTGTAGTTTAGTCAAATGAAGGTGATAATAATTTTCAATGGCATAAATTGTGTATGTGCCCCTTAATTGGAAACTTGGACGTGTCTTTTATTTGGATATTTTCAATGACTGTGTATATGGATAAAATGTTATGACTAATTTATCAATATCATGGATGCACAAAATTATTTTAAGTGGTTTTTCTTATATTAGAAATGTGTGAATTAGGACTTTCCATAAATGTTAATTAATAAAATAATACCAATTTTTATTTCAATGTCTGTTTGTTTATAGGATATATAGGATTTCATCATTTACCAAACTTGATTCTTTCTTTTCAATCTTTACGGTCGACGAACTTCCTAACTCTCAGTTTTCTACAGACAATATAAAATCCTCGAATGACAAGTGGTATTTTTAAGCCAAAAATGGATGGAGGTAGTTCAAGATAAGTTACAACTCTCATTATATAATATATAAGATATATTCTGAACCTTGCCACTTTATGCTACTAGAACATTTCTTCTCACACACTTGATTGAATTAGATTTATACCCTGACCTGTTTTATTTACGAAATATAACATCAACTCATCTAACGTAATGTAATGTACTTTATGTTGGTGTATTGGAAAAATGTGTCAACACTACAAATGATGTGAACATTTGCCTATTTGGTTAACATTTTTAAAAATCGTGTAAGGCTACCTTTTGACGGTTGCTATGCCAATCATTTCAAATCACTTTGTTATGGCTATTTTCCACATAAATTTTTACGAGTACACTGATTTTTATAGTAGCAACTTTGTATTTTTTGGTGTGACTCACGATACGACTTGGGTATTATTTTGTTCTAGCTGGTCATATTAGCCGCGTTTTATGATACTAACTGATCCGGATCAAATCACATTTTCCATGCAAACCAAAGACACATTTTGAGCTAAATGTGTCTTTGGTTTGCATGGAAAATGTGATTTGATCCGGATCACATAGTATCATGAAACGCGGCTAATATCGATTAGAGGTATACTAGATCATTGTAGATGTTTGTAACAACTTTTTGGAGTAGAAAATCGAAATTAAAGTTTGAATTAAAATCAAATGATTCGTATTTGGTTTTATTTGGTAGACCATAGTAAATATTCGACAAATGGTCGTTATTTGTAAAAAGGTAATAGGGGGGACACAATTATGGATAGGCAATCCAGGCAACGATCTCAATGAATGTAAATTTGACTCCTAAATTTGGAATTAGTATTAGGGCTAATCAAATGTGAAATTTTATAGTTAAAATCAAGTTAAATATGAATACGTACACCTTATTAAAATTCGACATCACTTTCTTTTTTTTTTTATCACACATGTTGACAACATAGAGTGGTGTCGATTGTTGATAGACTCGACACATATATGGAGTATAGTATATATAGATTGTTTTAGGGTTAGAACCTTATCAAGATAAAATTAGATCCGAATTATGAAATAAAGAAAACTATGCACGTCCACTTTTCACTTGCAGATTATCGTAAGCGCAGATAGTGAATGTAGGATTCTGTTGGGATGCAAAGTACCTCTATGTGCTACAGTTTTAAAGATTGCTCTATTTGTTTTAGTGTAAATGGTTTGTTTTGTCGGCGAATACATACACATCAATAGTTTCGTATGTATTATGAACTATATAATATGTTTCTTACTAATAGTAGTTCAATTTTAGACGACTACGAGATCAAATTATTACCTCGAATCATGATTTCGTATATTTAAACATTAAATGTTTATTTTTATACTGTATAGAGCTTTAATTGATTATTTTCTATTATAAAATAAACCATACTATATATGGGATTTCTCATCCAAATTAATGTGCCCAGGCCTACATATATTTATATAAATGTTCAATTATGTTATCAATCTGCTTAAGGTTAAACGTTGTTTGTTTATCAATATTAAACTTATCGTTGCAAAATTTGTGCAATGTATACAATTCTAATCAATGATCGTATACAATAATGATTTAAATAAACTTAAAGCAGTGGGGGAATAATTAAGACTGCGAGTGATAATTATTTGTATATAAGATAAAGAATAAAGGGACAAGATAGGTAAACGACCGATATATTATATGAATAAACTTGTTACAGTTGATTATTTTTACCACAATTTCGTTCTTAAATCCGTTAAAACCACTATAACTTAAACAACACTGTATTTTATTTAACCTAATTTACACAGACATATTTTATGAATAGCACCACGTAGTCGAAACTAAATGTATAACTTATTTTGTTATAAATTTACACAAAGCCAAAAAAAAAAAATAAAACTATTTAATGATAACAAACTTTCTATTTGCTTAGTGGGATCGCGATAATTTTATCACCACACACCATAATTTATAAAAAGTCTTACAATAAATATTACAAAAATTCACTGCTTTTCCATGAATTGAATTTTTGCGAATGCAGTACAATGAAATATTCAACCTGTTTTTCTGCGAATGCCGGTTAAAACAATTTCTGTTTTGTTGTATTGCATGTCCGATTAAAAGTATTGCAAAACCATTGATTCGCAAACAAATTATCACGTGTATTATTAACGGTTTGGCTTTTATTTACCTAGTATATAATACGCGACTGAATGTCGAGCTTATCACATACGCTGCACTAGTTTACTTATAGTAGACGTTATACAAATTTACATTAATTTATTTTTGCTGTTATTACTAGACCACCTTAACACACTTCTATTTTATGTTTATTTAATTTAGGTACTGAACAAAATTAAATTTATATTTGGATTTTTTTTTTGTATATTAGTTCTTCGTTCTCGTCTTATTACTATACGATTCGCTCTTTATTAAATTCTTATTCTGTTTGTAATTTTGATCGTGTGAATATACGATTATACATATAAACGTACTAAAAAAAAAAACTATTTCGAAATGAAACCTTCTTATATGAATGTTATCACAATACTAAAGTTACAGTGATCATCTAGTAAAAAAATTAAAGATTTGTGCCGTGTATTTTACCTACCAAGATGTTGTTATTTACATAAAAAATAAAATTTGTGGTGTAAACTAAAATACATACAAAACTGTATAAAAACTTCAAAATGCTTTCTATATTTAAACATACAGCAAAATAAATACAATAATAAAAAATGTAAGCTATAAAAGAATTTTTGAAACGGCGATGTATTAGTCTTTGTATTAAATGTAGTGGTTTTTTAAATGGTGGAATCACTACAAATGAACCGAAGTAATAAATTCTTCGATGCTCATAATTTTGGATGCACCTTAGTGATGATGAAATATTTGAAAGGTTATTTATTATTCTTAAATCGACATGATATTCATGCTACACATCACTGCAGTGCTTGACGCTGAGCTATTGGAAAGTTAGTGTCAGACGACCATCACAGTCTAGGTTTTGAATAGTATTTCAATAACTTAAGGTGGTTTAAACATTTTCCTTTAACGATTAAAAAATTCCTGGTATTTGCTTACATTCATGTTATTAAATGAGGTTGACATCTTTCCTGAAAACATAATGTCCAGTTTTATTAAATTATGCAATCTTCAATAATGAAACCAATCAAATACGACCAATTGGTATAATTATGTTAATTAGAAATTTTTAAATTGGAAATCTTGTTTCCGCATAAGTAATTTAAAATCTGTAGACATTGTTTTGATGACTTATATACTTATTTAAGACTTAATAGTGGATAAGCCGACATCTTAATGAATATATTCCTAAATAATAAAAACTTTATCTATTTATTTGTCAACAGTAATAAATCGATTAAACTCGTATCTATTTTTAAGTAGCATTAAACCATAATAGAATTGAACCTGGGTCCTAGACTATAAATTAATAATCTATGGCTTAAAGGTCATAAATGGCAATAATCGCATCTCAACTGAGACCTTACCTTCCATGTTAACGTATTGGTGCACGTTGTAGGTGGTCAACCCAACGAACAATGGCTGAAATCGGACTGCGGCGTGATGAAAAACTCTCTTATCCATAAAGCTACTACCGGCAACTTAAAAGTTGTAACTAGACTATAAAATGCTTAAGTTCGGATCACCTGTAATGTATGCAATAAAAATGTGGCAAATTGTGGACTCGCTTTCCAAGCCATGTGGCCTTGTAGCGATAAATGAAGAAGGTCCCAGCGTTTACGGTCAAAGAAATATAACACGCTGCCTCCTTAAGAAACAAGAAGGCTCTTTGTCCAGACAGAATTCCCATAGTATTAAAAGTTGTAGCTAGATCACATCCTGAAATATAATTAAACACTACTATGTACTTTTCCTAAACCAACGAATTGCCCTCATATATAAGCAAAAAGGTGTTTTTAATTTCCCATTTGCATATACAACCTCTTTGCATGCTGCATACCACAGAAAAACAACTTGGGCGTCTTCTTAAACCACGACGCGGCAGTTCAAGAGGCAGGAGATCTATCCGAAAAACATCATGGTTTTGGGAAAGACCGAAATGCCGTTCTACCATTGGTACGGTTCAAGAAGTAGTGAAAGCATTTTTTTGAGCTCAACAAGATAACCATTTCTTTCACAAAATAGAGTTACTTGTCGCGCTGGATGTTAAAATTCTTTTAACTCTGCTTAGTGATCGGATATGTTGTTGACGCTAACAAACACTTTCCATATTTCAAACTATCTTTTGCTTATAATGCACAATTATCTTCAGAATAGGATGCTCATGATCGATGCCATCGAAGGTAAATGCAGTAAAAAATCACAGTATCTATGCCCAATGATCTATGCTCGAACCTGATCTATGGAATGTGTCTTATGATGGTATAACGCGCTTCGAAATGCCAGATGATACTGCTCATTATGCAAACGATATCGTGGCTCTTTTAATCATCCGAGCACAAAGGAAACTCAACCAAATCATGAGGAGAACTATCTCTTGGTAAAATGATCATGGTTTGATCATGACTGCAGAAAAAACAGCTTGTCCTACCAACTAAGAGACAGATAGCGACCGACTTGCTGTTCCAGATGGGAACTTGATATTCGAACTGAACAATTCGTATATATGAGTGCGTCACGATGAAACAGTTCTAGCGAATTACAGATATTTGAAATATTTAATTATTAATTTTGTATTGTTGCGTGTCGATCATTGTAGTTTTGATAGAATAACGCATTCGCATTTGGTTGTGAACGCCAGAGAGATCACTATAGTTTTTAAATAATCTCTTAATTAACCGGTGTTGACTCGGTTGTAGCTTAATGGTTCGATTCTCGCCGTTTACCAAAAAGTAACATGCTACGGAACATGAAATGAAAAGCGATTGTGTGCAAAAAGCATTCGTTGGGCTGATAACCTACAATGTGGGCCGATACGTATAAATGGTTCGTAAGGTCTCAGTTGAGATGTCGTTAGGGCGGTATACGGCCTTTAAGCCATATACAAGTTAACACCATCAGTAATGTTGAATGAGCACAACGTGCTTAAGTAACACCAACGATAATGCGGATTCAGCACAACGTGACTACCGAGACACGCGAAGACCAAATATGCTGATTCTCCATAAATATATTACAAATTAATATATCTTTTCCAGACTATTAGAATAATAATTTCTCATATTACCTTTTGCAAACTAAGATAATTTTATTTTGATATAAAACCATGTAAATTTTAGTATAACTTCAGTTTTAGATTGGATTTTATTGAATAAAGTGTTTTTTTTAAACCGAATTCCATTCGAACTCATTAAGTGGCGCCGAAACGAACCATCGGGAATAATTCTAAGTGCATAAAATTGTAGCAAATTCTATACTGCAATTAGTGTAATAATAACAGCGAACGAATAATTCTAAGTGCATAAAATTGTAGCAAATTCTATACTACAATTAGCGAACGAATAATTCTAAGTGCATAAAATTGTAGCAAATTCTATACTACAATTAGTGTAATAATAACAGTGAACAGTGCAGTGATCGCAAACGTACCGCAGTAGGCCGTTTGTGAAAATAAAAACGAATAGCCAAAAAGGAAAAACTACGTTCCGTCCGACGCACGCCCGATTGGTATTGTCTTGTGCACAGTCCCGGAGTGCACCCTCTACATGAAGATTGAGATAATAATTTTCTTGTAAGTGAAAAATAAAATTTAATTACACAAATCTAGTGTAAAATAAAAATAAAAATTAAAATTAAAATTTAATTACACAAATCTAGTGTAAAATAAAAATAAAAATAATAATTAAAATTTCAATAATAAAATAATAATAATAACCAGGTTTTCGAAACCTTAATAAGAAATCTACTTGAAAAATACACAAATCTAGTGTAAAATAAAAATAAAAAACTAAAATTAAAATTAAAATTTAATTACACAAATCTAGTGTAAAATAAAAATAAAAATTAAAATTTCAATAATAAAATAATAATAATAACCAGGTTTTCGAAACCTTAATAAGAAGTCTACTTGAAAAATAAAATAATTTAAAAACCATGGCAGATTTAGAAATAATTAAAACTACATTAAAGGAAATCACTGGAGCATTAAATGCCCAGATTGAAATGACCAAGAAAATCGAAAGACGATTGGACAAGCTGGAAAATCCTGTGATTTTAACAACACCTACAGCACTAGTTACTCCGAAAAATGAGGAAGAATTAAAAGAAATAAGCCGGTTACCCGATTCCGTCAAAGAATTACAAACATTTGATGGAAATCCCACCCAATACTTATCATGGGTGCACGGAGTTGAAAATATACTACGAGACTACGAAATCCTACGAAACAAACCAATATACCGCGCAATACTTCAACACATTCGGCAGAAAATTCGTGGAAATGCCGACTCAGCGCTAATATCCTATAATATTTTCAATGAAGAATGGGCGGCAATAAAAAAATGTCTGTCGTTACATTACGCCGACAAACGCGACCTTCGCACATTGGAACATCAATTAAGTACGTTATCACAGAGAAATATGACAGTAGACGAATTTTACGCTAATGTAAACCACCAATTCTCCTTAATCGTCAACAAAATCAAGACGGAGGATTACACATTAGAAACAATTAACGTGTTAGTAGAAACATATCGGAATCGAGCACTGGACGTGTTCATCCGTGGAGTAAATGGAGAACTGGTCAAGATGCTGATCATTCAAAAGCCTGCTACGTTACCCGAGGCATACGCATCCTGCTTGGAAATTCAAAACCTGAATTTCAGGAACATGGCCATCCACAATAGAAGCATTAACAATGTTGTAACTGCTCCGATAAACCAAATTTCGTATACTCATGCACTACCCAAAAGTAACAATGCATTATCAATTCAAAGGAGAAACATGGCATACAACATTCAACACCAAAACTACAGTAGCCCTTTTGGTAACCAGAACTCGAACAACTTCCAACCACCAAGGCCAAGCTACCCTAAACCACCAACACCGATGGAAGTTGACCCATCAATACAAACACGGCAAGTGAATTATATCAACCGCCCCACTCCTCAGGATAATATGATGACAAAACGAGAACATTCTCATATCCACGAGCCCAGAAAACAACAAAGAATCAACCACCTAGAGACACAACTGGAGGAAGACCATTATAACCAATTAGCTTACGAAAACACCGAAAACGAGGTATCCAATGACGAGCTAGAAATTGAAGATAATTCAGAGGTAAATTTTATGATGGAAGCCTCTCTAGCGTACCATACCTAGAGTACCGGCTCAAAAACGGGAATACACTCAAGTTCCTCATCGATACAGGAGCCAATAAAAATTTCATAAAAACAGAATTGGCCGTTAATGCAAAACCAACCAAGAACCAATTCCAAATTAGATCAGCGGGAGGGGACATCAAAATCAGTAAAAAAATTAGTGGACCATTCTTTAAAAGCATTGACATCGACAATACCATCGATTTTTTTATTCTGCCAGGATTGAAATCATTTGATGGCATCATTGGAGATGACACATTAAAGGAACTAGGGGCACTTATCGATCGAAAACACAATGAATTGATCATTACACCCAACATACACATTCCATTAAAAGAAAAACCGTCGTGCCAAGTCAATAATATAGAAGTTCGGGATAGTCATCTTTCACCAGACACAAAAAAAATATTGCACACAGTCATCTCGAAATTCACAATGCTCTTTGGACCCGTTCATAATTTCGAAACCATCGATACCGAGGTACGCGCTGAAATCAAAACCACCAGTGAGGAGCCGATATACACCAAATCATATCCGTATCCATACAATATGAGGCAGGAAGTGGACAAGCAAATTGCTCAACTTCTCGCAGATGGGATTATACGACCTTCCAAAAGTCCCTATAATTCCCCGATTTGGATTGTGGAAAAGAAATTAGACGCTTCACAAATAAAGAAATATCGAATGGTAGTAGACTTCAAGAGGTTGAATTCGGTGACAATAGCAGATTCCTACCCCATTCCAGATATTTCAAATACAATAGCGAATCTAGGCAATTCCAAATTTTTCACAACTATTGATTTAACGTCAGGATTTCATCAAATCAAAATGAAGGAAGCCGATATTCCGAAGACTTCGTTTTCAACAATGAATGGGAAATTCGAATTTCTAAGGCTCCCGTTCGGATTAAAAAATGCACCCGCAATCTTTCAACGGATGATTGATAATGTCCTGAAAGAATTCATTGGAGAACTATGCTACGTGTACATAGATGACATTATTATCTTTGGAGGGAGAACAGCAGAAGAACATCTAGCCAACGTCGAGAAAGTTTTTTCGAAATTGCAGAAAGCCAATTTACGTGTAAATCTCGACAAAACAGAGTTTCTAAAGACAGAAACGGAATTTTTGGGTTATTTAGTAACAAACATGGGCATCAAGCCGGATAAAAGAAAAGTACAGGCCATTCGAAACATCAAGAAACCCGAGAACTTGAAAGATCTCAAATCTTTCCTGGGGCTTGCATCGTATTATAGGCGATTTATCCGAGATTTTGCACTTATAGCAAAGCCACTTACTAACTTAACGAGAGGAGAAAATGCGCAAATCAAAGCATCGCAATCCAAAAAAGTTAAGATTGAACTAAGCCAAAAAGAGTTAGAAGCATTCCGCAATATCAAAGAGCTCCTGTCCTCAACGGAGATACTGATTTTTCCAAATTTCGACAAGCCTTTTCTGCTAACTACTGACGCTTCTTCATCCGCCATCGGTGCTGTATTATCTCAAGGAGAGATCGGAAAAGACCGGCCAATTACATACATCTCCAGATCCTTGAATAAGACTGAAGAGAACTACGCAGCGAATGAAAAGGAGATGCTAGCCATAATATGGGCACTGGATAACCTTCGCAACTACTTATATGGGGCCCGCAAAATCAAAATATTGACAGACCATCAACCACTAACGTTTACGTTGAGCAATAGGAACAACAATGCCAAATTAAAAAGATGGAAAGCTCGATTAGAAGAATACAACTATGAGCTTATCTACAAACCGGGCCATACTAACAAAGTAGCGGACGCCCTGTCAAGACTAGAACTCGAAGCAAACACATTGTCTACCACTGGAACCATTCACAGTGCGGAAGAGGATTCTACCGACTTAGTGCGATACTGTGATGTACCCATCAATGTCTTCAGGAACCAGCTGATCTTCCAAAATGGTCAGGACATTTATGTTTATGAAGAGCCGCATCCCGCTTACCACAGACACTACATTAGTCGGCCAGAACTAAATAAAGAAATTTTAGGCAGGATTTTACGGGAACGATTGCATCCAACCATCATCAACGGAATCAAAATACCAGAAGAATATATTCAACTTCTGCAAGAAGTATTTAAAGAAAGTTTTTCTACCTTCAAAATACGCTTAACGCAGAGAATTGTTGAAGACATTCGGAATGAAGAAAATAAATTCTCCATCATAAAAGAGGAGCACAAGCGGGCACATAGGAACCACACGGAAAACAGAAAACAAATCTTGGAAAGTTATTATTTTCCAAGGATGGCCAGCTTGATCAAAAAATACACGCAAACATGCGAGGTATGCAACACAAATAAATACGATCGGCATCCTTATCGTGTTGCTCTTCAACAAACGCCAATTCCAACATATCCTGCAGAAATTCTTCATATGGATATAATGGAGATCAAAAACGAAAAATTTTTAACATGTGTCGACAAATTTTCAAAATTTGCAAAATTTTTTCGTATCAAGAACAAATCAATTTTGCACGTACGAGACAAAGTTATCAAAGCGATACACTACTTCACCGCACCTCGCATACTTGTGATGGATAACGAGAGAAGCTTTGTGAGTCCCGTCGTAACGGATTACTTAAAAACCTTAGGTATCCAAATCTACCTAACACCTTCACAACGAAGTGAGGTAAATGGGGCGATCGAGCGTGTCCATTCTACCGTACTGGAAATAGTTAGATGCCTCCAGAACGAATACAGAGAACTGTCTACAAAGGAACTCATCAACATTGCGGTGGACCGATACAACGATTCAATACACTCGGTTACCCAACGAAAACCAAACGACATCTTTTTTGGTAGAATTGAGAGAACCAACTATCAAAATCTGGTAGATTTCAAGACAAAAATTCACGAGGATCTGATTGAAAGACTACGCAAAAATCAAGACGCCACCATTACAAGGGAAAACAGTAAGAGAGTCGATCCAAAGGCCTATGAAATAGGCGATACCATCTATACGGCAGTGAAACAAATCCAACGAAAAGATAAACCGAAATTTCGACAAGAAACAGTGGCACAAGATAACAATGTCACTGTAACAACTACTTCTGGAAGGCGCATCCACAAAACCCATATCAAAAACCTACCACAATAATTACCCAACTCATCAACCTGGAATTCAACCTATCCAGTTAAATTTTTGATCCACGGGACGTGGATTTTTAAGAAGGGAGGAGTTAACACCATCAGTAATGTTGAATGAGCACAACGTGCTTAAGTAACACCAACGATAATGCGGATTCAGCACAACGTGACTACCGAGACACGCGAAGACCAAATATGCTGATTCTCCATAAATATATTACAAATTAATATATCTTTTCCAGACTATTAGAATAAGAATTTCTCATATTACCTTTTGCAAACTAAGATAATTTTATTTTGATATAAAACCATGTAAATTTTAGTATAACTTCAGTTTTAGATTGGATTTTATTGAATAAAGTGTTTTTTTTAAACCGAATTCCATTCGAACTCATTAAGTTACATATTATTATAGCGGTTTTCAAATGCAGTTCATGGTTTTTTGTTTCATTTTACTTTATAAGTAAGATGCACTTACTATGATTCGTAGTAATTTGAATAGAAACCATTGAAGAATGTTCAAATTTGGGTTATGAATCAATATATGTGTGTTAGTTTTAATCATGAATGCTTAAGTTTCATCCATATATGGGTACCTTTGTCGAGGTGAATACCTAAACATTTTATTACAGAGACATGTATCTCTAGGGATTGTAAACGTTACATGGTTAACTTCATTGACTTCATTAGCCAATTTTTATCCATATTCTGGTATCGTGTTATTATAATCCTGAAAGACTTCTATAGCTTTGTTGAGGTCTAACAATATGCCCTCATAGCTGTTTGTAGTAATACGTGCACTATCTATGTAGTTGCTCTACTGTTGAGTTTTCTGATCTAAATCCAAACTGGTTGTTCTTCTCTAGTAAAATGTGTCTTTTAAGATGCTTCATTACAGTTTTCAAATAATTTAAACTTTGTTGGTAGTAAACTTATAGGTCTGTAAGATGCAACATTTTCTGGTGGTTTGCCTTATTTGAAATTTTGTGAATTTAATTTATTTTCAGCGACAAATCTTAATAAAGGGTGTTTTTTTAAGAGGTTGCCGATTTTTTTTTTGAATAAAACACATATAAAATTATGAAATGACCAACATTTTTTTTTTATTTGGTAGATAATTTTTTGGCATTTAACATTTAAACACAATTTCTGGCATATGGCTACCACGACTATTTTTCACAAATGTCATTCTGGAGGTCCAATTTTCCAGCACTTTTTCAAGCATTTGAGGGCGTATGTCAGCAATGACACGTTGAATATTGGTTTCCAAAGCGTCAATCGATTGAGGTTTATCCACATAAACCAATGACTTCACGTATCCCCACAAAAAGTAATCGAGTGGCGTCAAATCGCACGAACGCAGAGGCCAATTCACCGGACCATTTCTCGAAATAATGTTGTCGTTGAAAGTTTCTTTCAATAAGTCGATTGTTTCACGTGCTGTATGGCAAGTGGCACCATCTTGTTGAAACCACATTTCATCCATATCTATATCTTCAAGATTTGACAACAAAAACTCATTTAACATGGTTCTGTATCGATTTCCATTCACGGTAACGCGTCGTCCTTCCTCATTTTTAAAGAAATATGGACCGATGATCCCACCAGCCCATAGACCGCACCAAACAGTACATTTATCAGGATGCATTGGTAATTCTTGAACGGCGTGTGGATTATCTTTGCTCCAAATGCGACAAGTTTGTTTGTTGACGTATCCATTTAACCAAAAATGCGCCTCATCACTGAAGAGAATTTTACGGTAAAAAAATGGATCTTCGTTCAATTGATTTAACGACCAATCACTGAATTCACGGCGCAAACGATGGTCGTGTGGCTTTAATTCTTGCACCAATTGAATTTTGTATGGCACCAAACCCAAATCTTTACGTAAAATTTTCCATAAAGTCGATGGACAAAGTCCAATTTGCTGAGTACGACGACGAATCGATAAATTGTCGTTTTCTTCGACACTGGCCTCAACGACAGCAATATTTTCTTCTGTACGAACTCTTCTCATTCTTGTCGGTGGCTTGGCATCCAAAAGAGTGAATGTAGACCGAAATTTGGTAATTACGTTCTTTATGGTGGTCTCTGACGGACGATTATGTGCACCATAAAATTCACGAAGTGCTCTATAAACATTTTTAATTGAACACTGATTTTGAAAATAAATTTCCACGATTTGAAAACGTTGTTCTGGAGTTAACCTATTCATAATGATTTGCCAAACAATACTGAGTAGAAATGCCACTTTGAGCTGTCATAAAATAAAACGACATCTATCGGAAAAACAAACCTCCTAAAAAAACACCCGTTAGATCCTAACGGATATGGTTCAAATATCTTTTCAAAATGATTGACAAACACTAACTTCATTATTTCTGGTCCAGAGGTTATTACGTTTTCGTAATGCCATTCGTGGGTCAAGAGGTAGCGATCTGACATCTTCTGGCTCTTTACAATATTATAAAAAGCTGGCTCTTGATCGAAACCAATTGGGTCAGATTATTGACACGATATGGGCCAACAAGACCATATGTAAATATTGTATAATTTAAAATTCCGACCATAAATTATTCTGACCACATTTAAAGTTTCACTGACTCAGGATTTTTTCCTTTATCTCTATTCTCAGAAGATTAGGCGTCTACGAACTCTATTTGAGGCTATTCTCTTTAGTTTCCCCTATCTTTTCCCAAGATGTTTTACGTCAGTTAGCACCGTTCTTTTCCAAGTCACTACTGGCCTTCCAATTTTTCTTACTTGTTCTTCTCAATGTCCACTTAATTTGTTTGTCGCAGTAATTCTTCATTTGTGATCTTATTCGGGCAGAAGCATTTTATCAAATCGCCTAAGGCATTTTTCACGAACACTTGGAGTCGTCTTGTGATTTTCTGCGTATGTTTTCACAGCCATACAGCAGTACTGATTTTACACTGGCGTTAAACATTCGTAATTATCTTCGTTTTTCTTGACAGGACGGATGCATTCCAGATCTTATGGAGCATGTTGAAAGTCTTTCTCGCTTTGTTGATGCGTTGGTTAATGTCTTCTTCTGTTCCGCCTGTTCTTGATACGGTACAGCCAAGGTATACAACATCTGTGTCTTGGTTGATGCGAAGTGGTGAACGTGTTCCGTCTCACGGCTTTTGCCATTCTTATGTTAATATTGAGCCCGATATCTTGTGTTATTTCTGATAACCTTAGCAGATTTTGCTGCATATCTGTGTATTTGTGTGTTAGCCGACATTTATCATCTGCGTAGTTGAGATCATTGAGTTTTTTAATTGAATCCCACTGAATTCCGTTTTGTGATGTGATGTCTAGCTTGCGCATGAAATTATCCAGTACTATGAGAAACAGTAGTGGAGATAGTATCCTTGTCTAACTCTTCGTGTATAATAGTATGTGCCACTCTGCTTTCCTTTGTGTTGAACTTTATTTCCAGCATTCCGGTACATTCCTCGGATGAGTTCGGTTATTTTCCCTAGGATTGCCTATTTTACAGAGTGCTTTCCAGATTGCGCTTCTATTGATGCAATCAAATGTGCGTTCGAAGTCCACGAATAGTAAGTATATCGGTGGACTGTGGATAATTCGAACTGTGTTGATGTATTCGTTTCTGTTATTATTTTTGATTTCGTATTAATGAATGATTGGTCCAATGAAACCTAGGCAGTTTCCATCTGGCTCGGATTCATTGAACCAATTATTCATCATAAGCGGTCACCAAAATTTGTCCTAACCTAAGCAATGCTTGCTTGATGTATTAGTAAAATGTTGTGCCCTCTTTGCTGCCTCTGCCATCCCCCAGACTCAGTATAACATGGAATAAATAAATTTGTTTTATCATCCGTTTACCTTTTGCGGACAAACTTAATTAATTTTTTTAAATATATGTTTATTGAAAGAAATTTATCCAGCATCAAGCAGTTTGAGTACGACAACATCGGCGATTTAGAATTGATCTATCTAGGATTTCCATAGTGTATATAAACTTATATTTCGTTTATTTTGTAAATAAGTCAAAACCTGTAACTATCAAACCCATAATTAAATGTCTGTAATTACACTGTACCGATACAAAATCAAATCCAACAATACATAAAATATCTTTTGGGTGAACTTTGGAAACCGCATGAATGTTTTCTGATAACTAGAACTATTTAATGTAACTAGTGATTCATTTAGGGATACTTTTTTCAATAGGATTTTTAAGACAGAACACGTGTGAGTTGTATCCAAAAGTTATGGTAGTTTTGTTCCATATTGCTTGACTTAAGACTAAGTCCGACACAGCGTCTACAAAAGCTTGAAGAAGATGAATTATTTTCGACCAACATTTTATTCAGCTATGAGGTCATCTGGCTTAATGACTACGTTAATAAGCAAAAAGATTTGGGCTGAAGAGCAACCCGGAATCATCGGTCCACATTATTTTTAAATTGCGGCCGGCTGGAAAGTAACTGAATGGCGATCGTTATCGTGCTATGATATTTGCTGCTTTAAACCAAAACTGTCGTGAAACCATGGCTTTATTGCGAGAACAATTCGGTAAACAGTTTATTTCTCACTTTGGACCAGTTTTTGGCTAACCTAAATTATCGATATCACACCACTTAAGATTTTTTCTTCTTTTTAGGACTTTGTCTAGTCCAAAGTCTACATGGATAAGCCGGTTACTTTTGACTAATTAGAATTACTATTGACTAATTAGAGCATTTTACTCGCGTCATTGGCCAATTTCCACTAGAAATCGTATGCTTCTTCGAAAATTGAAACTTTAGAATGGAGCATGTTAGCCGCAGCTACGGCAAACATTATAAAAAAAAAATATTCAAAAAATAAATGTAAAGAATGGTTCTCTTTTATATGATTGCTTGATAAAATTGAATTTCCTTTATTTTTACCTAAAAATGAATCACCTATTAGTTATATATATGAGAGTGAACTAAAGCACTAAAATAGTAGAAAGTGTTATGCATTGTTGTCATTTTTAACAAACGCACTACAAATGATTTGTGATTTCTGAAAAGTGAGGATGACTCATATATACAATTTGCAATAAAACGTAACAAAATTAGTTAAGATAACCAGATCAAAGAAATGTAAGATAGGAAGTTTTTACCACAAATATTAACAAGGTATATCGATACTACACAAAACGTAAGGTTTCGTAAATCAAAGTTCTGTCGCAAAAGGTAATCAAATCAGTTCGTAGTTATCAATGTATTAGTATCCTTCCGTAGTGTTACGGTTTCCAGATAAACAAAATACCTAATTTACCCCGTATAGATGTGCCAAGCCACGATGTTCTCTGAATGACCTGAATTATAAATATTTCTCATACACTTTAATTTGGAATTCCATTCATACAGGTTGTCATAAAAAGTTCGATATTGGAAAGTTATGGCATCATTTGATATTTCCTTCTCGAACCCCGTCTAAAATAACATTGCATTGTATTGTACCGTGAATATAAGTTACCCCATTGCCCATTATAATTATAAATTCGCGATAAGTATAACTGTGCTATTTATATATGTATATACAATTGATCGTGTATTGTATCTATTTAAATTCCATAAGCGTATTTGCTGAAGAATGTGATTACTAAACAACAACTAAAACATAACATTTATTTATATTAAAACTTTTTTTTTATTATTAAATATGTGGTCGCAAATAATAAGACTTTGACATTGACTCAAACATAAAGCATTCATTATTAACAATCGTTCGTTAATACATATTTATAATATAACTATCGAATTTGGAATGTATTCGAATATTCGAATTAAGTGTGATTTACTCATTTATTTGAATGCGTTACTTATTTATATGATCGAATGATGCACATATAGATCAATAATTTCAATTAGAGCTTTTCTCGAATATACTATTGACCTTGACTAGTTGCCAAAAACTTACCGGTATACACATTTTATTGCACACTTCGTTGTGTGAATCCACCGCGTATTGATCGTTGTGCTACCTCTAGAAAATTCCAATCAATTCATTGATTATTGATCAATATTGTGTAATGACAATACATATACGAGGAATGAATTGATATGCGTTGTCGCCATTCCAGTCAATATCATCGATTTGATCAGTATGAATAAATTTTGTTAAATGATCGCATACACATTTCGATTATTAATCATTTTGATTAGATCAGCATCGGGTGATGAATGGGTTCGCGCGTACAATAATCTTATATTAAATGATAATTACATATATATAATTATTATGTGTGATTAATTATTATTGTATATGCTTGTAATCGTGTTTATAAATACGTTATGTTATATCCGCCCTCACTCTTTATAGGTTTTATCAAGCTACATATGTATATTATACAAGAACCAGACTTTCCTTGATAAATATTCTAGTTTTTTATGTTGAAATTACGAGTAATCACAGTTGTGTTAGTCATTCAGTAGTTATTGGTAGAAGTGACAATTCAATTATATACATTATATAAATACTGTCAAATTATTGCTGATGACTTGTACACAGGTAAAACAGTAATTGTATCCATAAATACATAATTACATCATAATACTAAATCCTGATATAGCTTAGCGCATACTCTTAAAAGATGTAAAGTATGACGTGTATTCTATTAAGTGCATCACAGTTTTGCTAGATATTGGTCATTGATTTTGCAAAGGTATGCTCTGAGTAATTATATAGAGTTAGTATCAGATATTCGACATTTGCTGTAAGTACCTATAAATATTTCCGATAAACTGATCCGGAATGATGAAATAAACCGAAATTAAATGAAGCTAATGAGGATGCTGAATTTTGTGAATCAATAAAATATTTGACCACAAGCCGAAAATAGTCGGATAACACTTAATACTGAATGATCGGATAAGGCTATGATCATCGAATCTAAGAAAGTTTTCTGCTCCAGAATCTTTGGCTCAGTTATACAACCTTCGTAAATTTTTAAGTTCATCTATATGTATCATATGCTACCTAGGACTTGAAGTAAATGGTACAAGAAACACACTAGCAATGTCTTCCAAGAACCATGATGTTTAGATGCAAAACTATCGTATCCAGCACTCTTGCTTATATTCAAAACACGATAAACAGTCATGCACTCTATCTTCTGAAAAAAACAATTATTTAAATAAAATTTGAATAAGTTGCAAATAGAGGTGGGATGAGTTTAGATGCTATGCATGGTACTGGAAATGCCAACCACTTTTCTCTTGGTATTTATATGTGTGGGGCATATATGTGGTTATTCACATCATCGATTGTAATCAGATGGTGTAAATCCCTTCCCACTCTTATCCGAATATAAACCCGTACCTGCTGCTCCATAGACACAGTTTTAATCACTGGTACTTGTTGTGGCGATTTTCAAGACAAGTATTTTACTTCGCGAAGACGAGATTAACTTTTTCTCAACGGTACAGTTCTTTCGATGTCCTGGTCAGGATGAAGAAAATTCCTGACCAGTACTTGAGCGATATTGTGATAAACTAAACAGCAACAGCTGTTTTATCGTTAGTATAAAATAATCTATGGCTTAGAGGCCGTAAACGGCTCTTACCGCGTCCCAACTGAGACCTTACGAACCATTTTTAACGATTGGTGTACATTATAGGTGGTCAGCCCAACGAATGTTTTTACACACAAAAGCGTTTTTATGTCATCTGGTTGCATGTTAATTTTTTTGGTCAACGATGGGAACCGAACTCGAGACCGCGTCGCCATGAAAAACTCTCGTATTTGAAAATCTCAAGATATCGGTACCGAACCGATCAGAATCGTGACATATATATATACCGCATCGAAGTGTATACAGTTTTTACGCGAACAGTTGTAACATAATGGATAGAATTAGAGGCCATCAACTAGTTCGACATTGTGCTCTTTTTGAGACAGGTATGAAAACCGTACCTTTCTTTTCTGTTAAACACGTAGTTTTATGGCAAAATTTTAAAAGTTTTGTTAAGAAAATTGCATTTTGACGAAAGGTTTTGTTCCAATTTGTAAGCTGTTTCATAGTTTTTTTGCAAATTATGTATCTAATTTGTTTTTTCAATTCTCTTGAATCTTATAATGTGATGTAGTTCCAAAGTTGACTTTGAAAGCAAAGCAATATGTTGAACTTAAAGACGTGCATTTTTGAAAATTAAGATTATTACGGATTTGGTAAAAATCAGAATATAAAATGTTAAAAATTAATTAACCGTCCTATCTTACGCCGTTCTCAGGTAATTACTAGATGCTAAACGAGCCTCAAAAAATACCTGACCTGACGTATGTAGATGGTAGTCTTCAAATTGCTATAAATCAGAAAACTGCGCTCGCGATTGCTGTCGCATTTGCATATAATATTACAAAAACAGCATCGTGATTTGGTGTACATGTGCTCACTGATGTAAGCGTACCCCACGAAAAAGATTTATTACACAATAATTTGGATAATCTGATGGGCTGAGCACGATGTAAGATTGGTGATAGTTGAACCTTGACGGGTACGAGAGATGGCTTCTTACGTTCGAGAGAATATATGCGTGTGATATATGGCCGTACTGTACGTAAAACGAGATGGCACATGCTGAGTTCTGTTCAATCTATACAGAACAATCAAATCAAATAACGGCGAGTACGTTAGCCCAGTCACGTTATGCGACTGATTCGGAGCACGATGCAAGGATCTTTTAAGATAGGTCTCTTCGTTAGGTAAAAAAATCGTTACTATAGTTATAATCGTGACTATAGTTCCACGGAGTAGAGAGTGATACGGTATCTCATAATATTTACAACTTAATGTAATTATTTACAACTTATGAACAGCTCGTAAATGAGTCAGATTTTTGAGGTGTTATGGGTTTAAAATGGTTGTTAATATTCCCATTATTATTCCCATTTTTAAATTGCCACCGGTTATTTAACGAACGTATATAACAAAAAAATAATTATGAAATATCTTACAACTCTATAATGTGAATGTATGTATTAGTTTGGATAAATATATAGTAAATAAAGCTATCTAAACCAGAAAATTGGGATACTAAAACTATAAAATGGAAACTAGTTGGCAGAACACGCACCACAACTACAACTATGTATATAGTTGACACGATGTAGATAATTTATTTATTTATAGTTTAACGATGAAACGAAATTTATAAGAAAATGTAAGAAAGAAAATAAGATGGAAAATCAGTTTGGCTTGCGACACAACTGAAAACTTTTTCTCGAGTTTATATTTAACGAATCTAATTTTCTTATGAACTGATCATCAAGAATATTTTCAACTAATCAAAACTAACTCAAAAATATCTTTAATTTATTTCACAAGTCAACCTTCAAACTCAATCTTTCGTCCATAAAATGGCAGTCGTGGTTATTAAAAATAAAAAAATTCGTTTAAAATTTTGTACGATAACATTTGATTACGTCACATACAGTGAAGCACTAAAATGTAGTGAATGCGTGATTTAATCAACTAAAGGGTGATTTTTTAAGAGCTTGAGAACTTTTTTAAAAAAAAAAACGCATAAAATTTGCAAAATCTCATCGGTTCTTTATTTGAAACGTTAGATTGGTCCATGACATTTACTTTTTGAAGATAATTTCATTTAAATGTTGACCGTGGCTGCGTCTTAGGTGGTCCATTCGGAACTTTATATGATATGATCAATATAACTTTTTGTTGCCAAAAATGGAAGAACTGAACTTAGTTGACATGTGGTTTCAACAAGATGGCGCTACATGCCACACAGCTCGCGATTCTATGGCCATTTTGAGGGAAAACTTCGGAGAACAATTCATCTCAAGAAATGGCCCGGTAAGTTGGCCACCAAGATCATGCGATTTGACGCCTTTAGACTATTTTTTGTGGGGCTACGTCAAGTCTAAAGTCTACAGAAATAAGCCAGCAACTATTCCAGTTTTGGAAGACAACATTTCCGAAGAAATTCGGGCTATTCCGGCCGAAATGCTCGAAAAAGTTGCCCAAAATTGGACTTTCCGAATGGACCACCTAAGACGCAGCCACGGTCAACATTTAAATGAAATTATCTTCAAAAAGTAAATGTCATGGACCAATCTAACGTTTCAAATAAAGAACCGATGAGATTTTGCAAATTTTATGCGTTTTTTTTTAAAAAAAAGTTCTCAAGCTCTTAAAAAATCACCCGTTATATCGAACAGAGATTAAGTTATTGGCTTTCGACTATATATATTATAAAAGACTATAACACTTCACCATTACGATGGACATAAATATTCATTTTTATGATAATGAGAATAACACAAAAATTTAACAGTCTGGTTTACGTTCCATAACATTTAATTTAATGCCAAAAAACTTAAAAACTTTAATTTACTGGTTGATAACAAAAAATGGAAGTTGAATGTATTTGTTGACGTATGTGTAGTTTTGCAAACGTTTACATGTCGTGTAAAATGTGGCTTCATTGTTGACTCCTGGTAGATCTGCATTATATTTGCATTGGATGTCTGTGAGAGATTTGAAGAATATGATAAATGATGCTAGGGTGCTGTAATCATGACAGCTAATGATAATGATGGGAGTTGAACTTGAACTGACGTCATTGATTCGTTGTGTGATCGAAAAGATCAAAGCTATCTGATCAGGCATATGCGACCGGACTTGATGTATGTTGCATTTCGTTTTTCTATATATGTTGTGAGGCTATATTGCAACAGTTCTAGCGAATTACAGTATTTTTGAATCGAATTTTTTTTTCGATTATTTTGTTATTACTTCACTATTGTGGCGTGACTATTCGTCGTATTTGTCAACGCCACAGATTATATTTAGTTGAGTTAGTCGTTCTTTATATTCGAAGTCGCTTTTTGTTAAAAATGTTTAAATGTGATCAAAGAGTGAGTAAATATATAATGAGATTCCAAATGTCATAATGATAAACAATTTATTCGATTTTAGATTTTTAAAACTATGTCAAATCGTGTATTGTTTTTCAAAATATCATGGCATTCAGATTCTTACAAATTGAGTTAGGTTTCGCTGCTTGATTAGATATTTAAAAACAATTCGGGTTTGAACTTCCCAGGTTTGCTTAGCACGGTGAATTGTTTCAGTACAATGTCTTTAAAAATAAAGCGGCTTATTTGTTATAGAACACCATTAGGTCATTGTAGAATTATGGTGTTGAAATAGAAAGGTACTCTTTTGCCTACTCATATATATTTACACAGTTGTTCGATACAATCTTCTTTTTGGACATCTTCACGTAAACATGTAAAAAGATTTACTCGAAAAATGTAGTACAGATTGTGTTTATAACTTCAGTTTTATAATACTAAAAAAATCTTTTAAAGTAATTGTGAAAAATGTTTCAGTCTCAAATTTATAATCTCATCGCTCGATGCGAGAGTTTTTTCACCGAGCCATTTATATTTGGAGAATAAAGTTGTAAAATGTCAAATCTAAAGCTTAGATGAATCTCGTGTATCTTTATTCGACGATCATCTAATATCATTGTTTTAGTTGTAACTTCATTGGCCATTCTCGGGCCATTAGCAGCATTTGTTCTTGTACGACTTCAACACAACTTAGAGCGCTACTTGTAAACTTTTCAACGCCATGAAACAGAGTCGCATCAATTTTATTAATACAGTTTTCCATACGTAATTTGCACACACTATTTCGTTAAAATTATACTCCAATGTAACTTCCACTAGCACCATATAGACCTTGTATTTTAAAGGTCTAGAAAAACCAAGTTTGTAAAACAACTTTTATTTTCAATCGTATAATATCATTCTTATCTGTCAATGCCGTTTATCTGTTATTCAAACCGCAAAATTTAATTACAAGAACGCCCTTGTATACTACGGACATCGTGAAACCACTCGTTGATTCTACATATACCAGTTATCTCTGTTTATTTGAAGGATTTCTACAACCGGGTTCTCTTATAGATGCCACATTCCATTTGGTAATTTTATCGCATCTTCGGTTAACTTATGAGTGCATTCATTTTATTTCATTAGTTTCGACATCTATTTCTCATAAATTATCTTAGATATCGTTCGTATCTTACCATATGTTAAAACCGAATTTCTGCAGAATTATCTTCATAGGCAAAACCACATATTTTGTAAGATCTCAAATGATACGTTGTTAGGCCGTTTACTATAATCTGTGACTTATTATATTTTACTGTGGGGTTTCATTACAAAGGTGTATCGAACCTAGAGCTATACCAACACCATTATGAATTAGAAGCGGTCCTAGATATAAATAAAATTGATGTATGCCTCATTCCAGAAACCCACGTCACATACAATCCTGCATTAAGTTCAAAGGTTATAGAAACCGCCACACAATCTACTCTGAAAACTGAACTAAAGATTGAGAGGGAGCATCTTAATCATTATTAATGAATCATAGCCAATGAAATTTATTAATCATAATTTATAAAAACATTTCTCACAATAAAGAATCGAAATTTGCAACTGAACAAATACAAGCCAATCAAAAACTACAAACAGACAAACTAATAGTAGTATGCTTGTATAGTCTGCCAAAACATAGCGTGTTTTCATTAAGATCAGTATATTGAATTATCCAAATTTGTTGAAAAGTGATTTATTATAGTGATTTATAGGTAGATAATTTAATGCAAGGTATTTGGGTTGTAGATAAATAGCTATAGTAGGAAAAAAACAATGGATGTTGACCAGTGAGATCTAATCACTGTAGGCAAATTAACCTGAGAAGATTTCGAAATTGATCAACTTCATAACTAAAAATACATCATTTAATTATTATTAACTGTTATCGAAAACTTTATTCAAAAAGTTAATAACTTATTCCTAGTACAGTCTGTTCATGAGCTTTAGTAAACCTGGAAGAGAAAACATAACTCGACTTAATATTAATTTCATTCTATACGTCGTGTGGAAAAACACTCCTCAACTCAAAACGAAGGTGAAGGAAAATAATTACGCTTGATTCATACAAAATATGGCATCCATAAAAGAGAAATACACAAACTTAAATGATCTTATACATAAAGTATAAAGCAATATTATATTCTTAAATATCAAATGTATACTTCGCAGTTAAACAGGGTGTTGCTATTCTAAATTAAAGAAAATTAATGCTGGGTTCTTTAAGGAAGTGTACAGGTTCTTTTCTTATTGCACTATGATTTACAACTCTGGAGTAGTACGTACTAAACAAAACAATATACAGATATTTGTAAACACTTTCAAAACAAGGTATTTTGTGGCATAGTAGAGATATACTGTGTTATATTCACAATGATGATCTACATAACTGCTGAAAACTGAATAAAGCAATT
Organism: Tipula lateralis; assembly: GCA_963932295.1. Classification (NCBI taxonomy): domain Eukaryota; kingdom Metazoa; phylum Arthropoda; class Insecta; order Diptera; family Tipulidae; genus Tipula; species Tipula lateralis. The sequence continues at coordinate 99,023,543 of OZ010736.1, forward strand.
ACATATGAACAGAGTTGATTCGACACAAATATCGAAGTAATCCAGTTCTTGAACAATGACAACATATAGTCAGAAGTTTAAAAACAAAACTAGGAAAAAGTAACACCTTGTGAATTGGGAAAAACTCTATTCGAGTCGGATTTTTCCGTTAACCGATAAATTCGTGCTATTATGAAACTCAAAAGCAAAATCGAATCAGATTTTTCTGAACGCACAAGACAAAAATTTGGACTGCTATTTAGTTGACGCATTTTCTTTTCGGTTGATCGTATTTTAACGTTTCATAACATTAAGCAAGAAGTTTAAGAATTAATATTCTTCGGATCAAATCGAATTTTTCCATGTTGGCTGGATGTCTGTACTAATTGTTTGTATGAATAGTTTTCCCTGTGAGCGAGTTTGCTGTGTGTTGGATTGTAGTGGTCTGAATGTCGTGTAGTCGTGTTATCCCGAATATATGTGTAGCCTCTTGTGTTGGATGGAGAAATGAAAACATCTGTATGTGTTCAACGTGGGGTGAGATGATCTGTAAAGGAGGCATGGTTGGGGTGCTCCGGTTTGCTGTTAGGGAGTTACGGAGATACATGTAATAGAGCATAGCTTGTCTTGACCTGCAGTCACAGCTGTCTTATGCTGGGGCAAACTAGTAGGCTAAGATCTGTATAGTGTGAGCATATTATTTTCATTTATATAAATAATAATTTTATAATATGATTTCTTCATTGACATCCTTAAGATTGGAAGAAAGTTGCTTGAATAGTTATATCTAATAGATGTTAGAGATTGCTATTTACTTTATTCAATGATAGTATGTTATAAGAGAAATCTACTTTTTGTATATCATACATACCATAACATTGTGTGAATGTTAACATTGTGATTGAAAACATTGTGTGAATGTTTGTTTAGAAAGATAAAAACGGACATCCGACATAAGGATAGGATTCATGATGAAATGGTTAAAGCTAAACATAACTTACTCAATTATTTATTTATAATTAAATATCCAATTATTTATTTATGTATATAAACGTATTAACAATTTATTAGATCGTCATAATGTATGTATATGAAATACTGTGGGATCATCGCGATGCATATATTACATGCGTTTCGATTTAAAGTTGTATCGAAATGATTTATTTTATTAGCAAATTAAAGTTTTTTACTAATTATGTAGTTTGAAAATGGCTCTGCTTCGAACTATCGCCCTAGTCGTTTCTGTGACTAACATTCCGTTTCCTTATAATAACGTTCAGTCTTGAGATGCAGGCCTTGCGATATAATAAGTTTTCAGATATCTATTTGGTACTGTGTTGAACACATTCCAGAACCGTATTGGTTAGCTTATTCTTCTCTTTTGACATCATCATGCCATATAATAGAAATGAAATGCCTACAAGGCAATTTGTAAAGCTAATTCGTGATCTTGTTTATTATTGGATAAACCAACATGTACACGTGCATTTACATACATTGTGTACAACCGAGAATATTGTAGCTGTTGTTTACAAGATATCTAAGAATCAACATCAACTCGACATCATGCTCAAAAATTGAACATTTTACGCAGCCATGTGGTGAGAATTTTATACAAATCCTCGGTAAGAAGATGTACAAAGTTACCGTCCGAGTCCATACAATCGAAATGTTCTGAATAATTGGGTAACAGAATGGAGTACTGCAAAGCCAGCCGTGAAAATCATTTGAAGTAAATTGTGTTCCATACTTAATGGCAATGTATACACTCTTTCTAGTTCTCTAGTACTCTTTGTCACCGGTGATTTCTTTCGTTATCTGTCCGTTGTGTAAATGCAAGTTATCTTAACGACTTTCATATTATTGGTTTATTTTATACTTTACTCAGTTGTTTCTCGAGTAGGGAATCTGATTGGTACTACGCGAGTAATGCAAAGTAAGAATTTTAGATGTGTCAGTACTAAGAATGTGCCAATGGCAGTTAAGTTTCAGTATTTGTAGTACTCGTTCATAGTCGACTCAACGCATGTATAATAGCTATTCAAAATATTGTGTTAATCTTTAAATGTATTAACTTGGCGATTAACGTGGTACACACTTCAGCTTTGTTTAATTATTTATTGATACAAACCTCAAAAACACGAAAATAAAATATATTAACGATTGATCACAAATTTATGTAAATTAGTTTCGTTCTATCCAACTTTTATAATTCCATAATAAATGCGATGTTCTAATTTTGTCTTTCAAGTTTAGGAACGCATAACAACACACAAATCAAATTTATATTCTTAAGAAATAAAATTTAAGTTTCCGGTTATTGTTTCTTAATTGATATTGTTCTTATAAATTATCTCAAATATATATTTTTGTTTATGTTTTATTGTTTCAGATGTCAAGATGTGGCATTACGTAAGGAATATGTTAATTTAGTGGATACAGTACGAGATTCTGGAGGCGAAGTAAAACTATTTTCAAGTATGCATGTATCTGGAGAACGTAAGTAGAAACAATTGCTGTTTTGTGTTTATTTTGGTTATTTACCCATTCATGTCTCATCGCAATAATTATAAAAAAAAAAATGCGTATACTAGATTGAGTCAGTAAGTCTGTTTAAGTGATTCATGTGAGAACGTTTCTCAATATTTTGACCTTTGATTAATTTATGACGATTTGTATTTTTTTTTTGGTCACACTTTCGTCTTTTGTTTGATCAATGTACCGCTTAATGAATAACGAGGTGTAAACGACAAATTGATTGCAATCTACTGTTTGAAAGTCTATAAAGAAAATGAATGGATTAATTATATAGAAGAATTTCGAAATAGAAAGCTAAACTCATATGAAATCAGTTAATTATTATTTCATAAGACGTTTCGACAGATATATAACATCTATAATCTTAATGATATATTATTAATAATTATGATTGTTAAATTCGTTCATTCTTTTATTATTCACAGAACTAGCACAATTGACTGGCGTAGCTGCAATACTGCGTTTCCCAATGCCCGAACTTGAAGACAGCGAAGATGAAGAAGAGGATCCGGGCAATGAATCTGATTAATACATTTTCTTTTTGTATATTTTGAAAGGTAATAATTGTTAAATAAATTATAAGATAAAATAATAAGAAAATACAAGCAAACATAAATTGATGTTTATAAATAAATTAATTAAATTTAACAACATAAGAAATAAAAATGGTAAAGCTTTGTGATAAATACAGAAAGACTTTTATTTAAATTTTGTTACTGCTTAACTTTAATAATTTCCTAATAGCCCCGATAATCTTTTACTTGAATTCCGTTAAGAGAAAGTAAAAGCAGCGAATCAATTGATTAACAGAAAGATATTAAAAGGTCTAGTGACATAATGCGAATTAAGATGTTTGAAGATCCCAATTTGAGTATAGAAGAGTGAGATCTTGGTCCACATGGCTAGAAATATTAAAAGTGATATTTCAAGTTCCGGTACTAGTTTTTTTTTAAATTACGACTGAGCCTTGTACACATTTAGTAATTTCCATCAGTCGTTGTTATCACATAATTATCCGTAGTTTCGTCTAACACCTTCTTAGATTTTTCGCCACAGTAGGCCTACTGACCCTTCTGGTCGCGATAAGTCCAGTAGTTTGGTTCTTTGCAGTCTTCTTGTTGGAGTGGTAGTCAGCATACAACGTATGTCCAGATTTTCATGCTGGTGCAGACTTTGTAGATGTTTTGTTGATTGATAATTAATTTCATCCACGACAAGCTCGATCTCTAGATCTCGATGGAGGTTGTCGTTTCGAATGCACCACGGTGCATTAACGATGCGTAGCAGGATCTTATTTTGAACTGTTTGTATGATTTTGGTATTTGTCTTCTTGGCACAATCCCAGAGTTGGCTGCCATATGTCCATACAGGTTTGAGAATTGGTTTGTTTAACAGTAGTTTGTTGTTGATTGCTAGTTAAAATTGTCTCCGTAAGCGCCAGTTAATTTTTTTGAATTTTATGTTTAGTTTATCTCTTTTCTTTTTTATATGCTCCTTTTTGATCTAAGTTTAGCATGTAAAGTCACGCCGAGATATTAGCTGCTATCGAGTTTATCGTTATTGGTATGTGATTAACTTTAAGATTTGCAAAGTTCACTTGGATTGATTTTGCTTCATTTAATTTAATTCGCCATTTCTTTGTTCAATTACATTTCAGGTTAGTAGCCTTCTGTAATTTACTAGTGGAGTCATTAATGATATTTTCTGTTGCAAGTATTGCCGTGTCATCGGCGAAAGTGGCCAATGTTGCTTCAGTAATTGGTATATCGCTTGTATATAGGAGATAAAGGATTGGTCCAAGAACACTCCCTTGTGATACTCCTGCTGTTATTCTTTTTAATTGCGAGTATTCCTTATTATATCTTACTCGGAAGTGCCTTTCTGATATGTATGATTTTAAAGTTTTAAAAAATTGCTCGGAAGACTCGGTGAAGTTTGAATTCTAGCTTCTGGTGCCATACTTTGTCAAATGATTGCGCTACATCAAGGAATACGATTCAGCATATTTGTTTGTTTTAGTGATTTCTCGGTTACATCAGTAATTCGATGTACTTGTTCTATCGTAGAATGTTTTTCCCTAAATCCATACTGATGTGTGGTGATGCGATTCCTTTCTTCGATAGTTGGTTTTAATCTTTTAAGAAGAACCCTTTAAAATAGTTTCGATAATGTTGGTAGCAGAGAAATTGGCTTATATGAAATTTTATCATTCGGAGGTTTGTTTGGCTTAAGTATCATAATTGCTTCTGCAACTTTCCATTGTCTTAGTACATATCTTAGTCGAAATGTTGCATTACTTATATGCATTTACATGCATATCCTATTTATATATCGAAGTAATATTTTCCTCTTCTGTTTGTTTGGAGTAAGGCTGGAATGTTTCTTCAAGGTGCTTTGCAAACAAATCTGTATTTTGTTTAGCATTTCGAGCTCGATTTTCTTTATTTTTAATTAGAGGAACCTGAAGTTTGAGCCTTTTAAGGTTTTTAGTTGCTTTACATAATGAATAATCGGTATCTTCTTGCCCAGTTAAAGTGCTAAGGTATTTATTAAGTGTCTGATTTTTAATGTCTTTTAATAGGTATTTTAATTTGTAACACAAATACCTTCTTATTTTCCGGATTTCGATATTTTTGCCAATTCTTTCGTGCGTTTCTTTTATTTTTAAGAAGTTGTCTCACTTCTTCTAGATAGCTAACTTTGCGCGTCATTTCCTGACTATAATCTGGAGTACTTTCCCACGCAGCACTTTGAATATCATGGATGAGCTTATGTATGGCCTTCTATTTGGACTGGTCCCTCTATTGAGTTTTGCAGACTTATTCTTTCTGTTAACTTTAGTTTTTTAATTTCGCATTGCTCTCTTTCATAAGTGGCGGTTAGGAGTTGGTGACTTTGGTTCCGTGTTTTTTTTATGGGTTGTATATTTCTTATTGTATCTGGTTTACGTGATTTATCGCTCATTTTTTGTAGTTCTGCTGCAACTTTACATCCTCTGTAATTGGCTGGATGCTGGCCTTTACAATTGATACACTTCGGTGCTGTATTTCGGGGAGCTGTGCAGTCGTTTCCTGCATGTTTTCCTGCACATTTAACATACCTTGCTTCACGGTGACAGTATTTTTGTGTATGATTATAATCTTGGCAGTTTTTATATTGAGGTATAAGTCGAGTGACTTTTCTCAGTGTTTCTGTTTTAACTCTGAGGTTGAGGATAGTCTTAATATTATAAATATTTTCTATTTCTTCTTGGTTGTCGAAGGTTCAGATAGAGTGGCCGAATTCCTCAGAGTTCATTTCTTTGAGTAGTGCTCAAATGCCGACTCTTTCCTGTCTAGAAAGATTAGCATTTAAAATATCAGGCTTTTTGTGACCAAACCACAATAGATTTAAGTAGTGATGTATAACTCGTTATGATGTATAAATGAGAGAAATAGTATGGAAGAGAGTCTCTGATGTATAAATGAGAAAATTAGTATGGCTATGGAAGAGAGCCTGGAAATTCTTATGATACTGTGATCTATTAGAAGTGAGTCACATTTAAATAGGTACAATTTTGCGTTTGATTACGAAGCCGTAGAAAAAAATCTGGCAAAATCAGATCGTTAACACGATTTGGACCAACAATTGCTATTCTGTATAAACCTTAGATTTAGTTACCTTTCTGAAACACTTCAACTTTTAACTTGTCACTCCCTCATTTTTCTAGCTCATAGGAGATAGAAAGGTACACCATTTAATTCTACCATCAAAGTCGCAAAGTGTGAATATGTCATTGTAATTTTAATTCTTTGGTTTGTGGTATCTTCGGCTTGTGAGTTTATAGTGTTCCAGACGATGCTGTTTTGTACAAATAATAAAGCCGGTAAGTGAGTATAAGTCAAATTTTCTTTGTAATTATATGTGTAACTGCCGAGCAATTATATGCTAGTATTGGACTAGTTCCGTGCTCTCTGATTTTTTATTGGTAAGTGCTCAGCAATTCTACTACTCGTTTTTTACAGGTTGTTGTGAAAACTTCTATTATATGTTGGTGTTAAGTAAATCTATATCCATAAATATTTCGGTTGTAAATTTTTAAACTCACAAATATTTCTTGTCTAAGATGGCTCATCAATTGAAGTAGCGGCACTTACAGGTCGTTGCTGAAAAGTATCCTAAAAAAAATATTAAAAGGTGTTCAGGGTTAAAATCAATGGACTACAATGGACGAGCTTGCAAAAACGAAATTAAACTCTGGATTCTTTGATTAAATTAAAACAAATTATTTTGATTTTCTAAAAATAATTCTGTAATTTTTTTATTGATATATATATTTTATAAAAATGGTCTTGAAACTTAAAATAACAAAACAAAAATATGATCAAAGCCAAAAATTGTAAATCATAATCAATTTGAAGATTTTCAGGATTTTTCAAAAATTGTTGAGTATTTTTGGGAACAAATTAAATTAAATAAAAAACTTAATGTTATAAATAATTGTTGTTGCCTAATTATCGTCTTTTGACTTACAATAAATCTAAATTATTTTTATGTTGTTTTTTGTATAAAAATTTTAAGTTATGTTTTTTGTGTGTTTGATTAGAAAAAGTCGTTTCCTATAATTCTTACGTTCTTCTTACATTACAAAATAAAAATGTTAAACGCGTTTTAGACTACAAATACGATCAGGAATTCGTACGCAAACTTAGAGAGATGATCGTTTCACTAAATTCCTGATGCTAGTTTTTATTACAATAGTTATTGGATTATCTACAACTCTAAAAAAAATCATAAATAAATAAATAATTAAGACTTGTATGTTAATTTTGTTTTTAAATTGTTTTTACGTTACGCTCAGCCTTGTTTACTTGTTTTTTTTTTTAAATATAAAAATTACATTTATGTTTTATAAAAAAGAAACGATAATTTGCTTATTTAATTTAATATGCTACTACTAGCCGTCTTATATCGATATAGGTTTTATAATAAAAATGCTTTTTTAAACGCGCCCGGGTTTCATTCTAGTTATTTTGTGTTTATCGATCTCTTCCTACCGATAGAAAAAGTACGGTCATTGCGACTTCATGCTGATCAATTTTCTTTGACGGGCTCGCGTCTCCTGTCGTGTAACCGTATACTCAAACCATAATATATTTGGTATTAAGGTTGTGTCGCGTAGCAGTAGAAATTCTGATATTTTCCATGATACGACATAGGGAAATTTCGGTGCTAAAATCATGTGCGTGATGAAAAACCATATTGTTCCAACGCTTAAACCAACTAAGGCCCCGACAAAAACTTGTGACCAGCTGTGATATTGTAGGTATATTCTGCCATAACATACTAATGCCGCTAGTGTCCAACATCCCGTTATGACGAGTGTCTTTATTGCACGCTCAATCGGTGAATTATTATTTATGTGATGTAATCTATAATTAATCCGGAATAGACGTTGATTAGATAATGTAGTTCACAGAAAGATTTATGGAATTTACCTAATTAGTACGAATAAAAGCACGTATATTGCAAAAAAACATATAAATTGTGCGTGACTCGATGGCATGCCATATTCGGTGTATATTTGTGCTCTAAATACAGGCCGCGGTTCTTTGATTATATATTTTAATATCATATTTATACTTTCATTAATTAATGTACCCATAAAAAATGTTATCTAAAATAAGAATTAAAAATAAAATAAATTTTATTTTAGGTTATGTCGGACGAGTAGTCTCACGTCCTACACAATACGTATTACTTACTGTGTGTAAATCACGCCTAAATAATATTAATGCTAAAAATCCAGCACCTATCCCTAATGGTGATAAACTTATCCATGCTAATAATTTCCCAATATGATCACCTGAAAACGATAGTGGGGCAAAATTAATCCAATTTTTGGTGATATCGTCGATTGAAACCCAAAGTCCAATACATTATCTATAAAGCACTTTCATCGAATTTATACAAACCTTTTGGATATTCAACTAATGTAAGTGTTATTGGTTGCCATTCCGAATTATTGTATTTACTTAAATTTTCTAAATTTGTAATTGTGTCATCGCTACGCGACATTTTTATATCTATTTATTTTGTGTTGCGATGAAACTGACAGATAGAACATTCACAATAACAACAACAATTAAATTAACAAAACAAAATTTTTTTGACACGCAAACGATACTAGACTATTAAGACTGGTTTACAAGTTATTTTTGTAAAAATTTAACTTTATACTTAATTTGTTATAAATGAATGAAAGTGTTCTGTTATATTGTTAAAATACGATAAAATAAAATAAGATATAAAATGTTTTACTTCCCGATAAAAATATGAATTTGTTTTGAATTAAGAAATGTACACTTTCGTAAATTATGTTTAGTATGGCACTACACAGTGTACATTGCCATCTACAGAACGTAATAACTATTAAAACAATTTGATTATGAATTAGCGAGACATCTATGAGTAATTTTCTTCACTTCAAGAAAATTGTTAAAGCTATGCATAAATTATGATAAAGTGCGGACGCAAACATGTAAAAACAGACCGAACCCCGAGATATTTTCGAAGTCTACCAAGGTAATACCAAAAACTATAAATATACAAAGACTTCTCATAATAACATAAAAAAGTATACATTTTCAAATTGTTGCTTTACAGTGCAACTTCTAAAACGAAAAACTTTTAAAATGAGAAACAAAAGCATACAATTATTTTACTACTATAACAAAGTTAGGATTTCAGTCTCCTTTGATGCGATCGTACCCAAATTAAAATCGGTCGTACCCAAAATAATTTACTCGTTTTTTGTATGAAATGGAACGTCTTTGTATATTTATATAGTCTTTGGTAATACACTGTTTACAATCATATAGAGGTTTCCAAACTAGAGCTACACGTTAATCTATTTAGGAACAATCAGAAGATACGAACGCTAAAGATATTGGAGTGACATATTTTTATTTAGTTTGAGTTGATTCTTTGGCTAAGAATTTAGACTCGTAGAACTACCACGCCGGGAGTTGACAATGTCACCTAACTAGCCATTGGGCAAATCTGTACTTTCTCGTACTTTGCACATATTATACTTTTTAATTATATTATGATCAATCGTTTACATATTGTTAGTTTCAGCTTCTCGCTGGAAATAAAATCTGTGTTCTAATATATATGTTGGTAGAAGACATACGAGTTACCCATCTTCCATGTCAGTACTATAGGCTGGCATGGAGCTATGCAATGTGCAGATGGTTCTACGTAAATCGGACCTATAGCCGTACGTCCTCGATTTGGCTGTAATGGCGTAAGGTAGGACGTAAATAAGCGAACCGCGAAAGAGTTGGAAGTGCCTCGAGCCCCAAAACAGATAGTAGAGATAAAAACAAAGACATACGAGTTTTGTATCTTGTCATAAAATAGCCGAAATGTCGACTCTTTAAGAATTAACCGCTTTATTCAAACCACAAGTGCATCTTGAAGAGTTTTACTATCCGAAGCATCACAGTTAATTTTTATGTCTATATGTAGAAATAACTGACCGGTAGTTGGAGTGGAGGTACCGGGTTCGAATCACGATAGGGGCGGGATGCAAAAAGGATTTTTGCAGAACTCATGTGCCAACTCATCTTTCATGTCAGTACTATAGGCTGGCATGGAGCTATGCAATGTTTAGATAGTTCTACGTAAATCGGACCTATAGCCGTACGTCCTCGATTTGGCTGTAAATAAGCGAACAATTGGAGTACCTTGAGCTCCAAACCAGATTGGAAAGATAAAAAACAAACAAAGCTTGAATTTATGTACAGAGAACTGTTTACAAACTAAAGCATAGTCATCATTCTAATTGGTTAAAATGCGTTGCGTTCCCAGTATGACCGTGCTTCTTGGGATAGTGAAAAACTCATCAAACAGACTGACGCGCTTATGTATTTTCGCATACCATTGGAATCTACTGAAAGATTTTGTCTTTTCAGTTGAAATGTATTTCTGCCAAATTCATCAGTCATCTTTAATCAATTAAGCGAAGAAATTTACGAAACTGCAAGGAAATTTAAAAAACAAGTGATCGAAAGTTTGCCATCAGTAACAGCTCCTGTTGTTACATCGCTTACTGGAAATTGTCAATTAACTTTCATCTTCTTCGTAAGTCATTTTTGTATCGGCATATTATGGAAACCAAAACATTTTTCCATTCCTAAACCAATTCCACCGACAGAGTTCCCTTGTATTGCCGAAAGGTGGTACATAACAGTTTACTTCCCCATTCGTGCCGAATCAGTACAATTAATGTGATATAATAAGTGTAATCGTTAATCTTCGTTATACGTGGAATATGGATTTGCTCAACATTTACTGTTCATTTTCAACTCGTTAGTGGCATGGCCCTCTTTGATATTTTCTCCCAAACTATCATTATCCAGAGATTAGTATCACAAATCTCTGGATAATGTTAGTGATAATGATACTTTAATTTTCAACTCATTGATTATATGTATGTATCGTAACTGCTTGTCAGAAATCTAGAAATATCAGCTGATAGTACAAGATACAGTATTTGAAAAGAATCATTCGTAGCGCAAAAAATAACCAGTCCCAAGTATAACAAAATTCGACTTTTTCGTCAAATATCGAAGTAAAAACTTATATTTAGTTTCGACTTTTACATAGTTTTGCTTTCGACTTAGAATAATATTTCGTATGAAACGTGTCGCGATAAGTCGAATCTGACGAAACTCAACATAGTAAAACTGTGCTTATGTATGTGTGTTCAAATCTCAAAAATAAATTTGGCGGGAATATTTTTGTGCATGCATATGTGAAACGTCAAATTCAAATTGTAGCGGGTTAATTAAATAAAACTACAAATTTTAATGGTTTAGAAACAACAAAATAATTTTTATTAATTTTTAATTGTAATATAACTTAATATGCATTAAACATTTATTAAATAAAATAAATATTCATATAAACTTTAAATTTTTCGAATGTAAAACGTAATTTTAATAAATTATGTAGAAGATAGTTTGAATAATATTTTAAATTATTTTATCCGTAATAATGAATATTAGAAAGATCATATTAATTTATTTCCAAATCTGAAACAAAATATCCACTACACAGCAATTTTTCTTAGATGCCACCAATAAGGACGATCTTATTCCATTGTAATTATGATTACACTTATATTTATTTGAAATCACAAGACACAGAAATTGAAATGCACTATTTGATAAATCGCTTAAAACGGTTGAGTGATAAATGAAAACAAACTATGTATATATGAAACTTGTGTCTCCTCCCCATTTTTTACCAAAAAATAGGATAGATATTTAAGGTGTAATAAACTCGTTTTATCACTGTTTAACCAAAAAAATAAATTTTCGAACGAATATTTTTAACTTACAATTTCCACCCAGAAATTTTATTAAAGTTTATTTAATTTCTTAGAAATTCCAAATATATAAATAAACAGGCAAAATTTTAAACACGTCAAATAATACGCAGTTTTCTAAACACGACGCTGTATACATATACGCACCACTACTAAGGTGTTTATCTTTCGACTATTTTCGCATATTTCGAAGGGAAAAACGATAGCTCATTTTTGAGTTTAGCTAAACTCAAAAATGAGCTATCGTTTTTCCCTTCGAAATATGCGAAAATAGTCGAAAGATAAAAACCTTAGTAGTGGTGCGTATATGTATACAGCGTTGTGTTTAGAAACTGCGTATTATTTGACGTGTTTAAAATTTTGCTTGTTTATTTATATATTTTATTTATACTTTAATAAAATTTCTGGGTGGAAAGTGTAAGTTAAAAGTATTCGTTCGAAAATATGTATTTAATTTTTTTGGTAAAACAGTGATAAAACGAGTTTATTTTACCTTAAATATCTATCCTATTTTTTGGTAAAAATGGGGAGGAGACACAAGTGTCATATGAACATAGTTTGTTTTCATTCATCACTCAACCGTTCTAAGCGATTTATCAAATAGTGCATTTCAATTTCTGTGGTTTGGGATTTCAAATAAATATAAGTGTAATCATAATTAGAATGAAGAAAGATCTTCCTTATTAGTGGCATCTAAGAAAAATTACTGTGTTGTGGACATTTTGTTTCAGATTTGGAAATAAATTAATTTTGAGCTTTCTAATATTCATTATTACTGAAAAAATAATTTAAAATATTATTCAAACTATCTTCTTTATTAATTTTAAATCATATTTATATACATAATTTATTAAAATTACGTTTTACATTCGAAAAATTTAAAGTTTACATGAATATTCATTTTATTTTTTATTTAATAAATGTTTAATGCATATTAAGTTATATTACAATTACAAATTAATAAAAATTATTTTGTTGTTTCTAAACCATTAAAATTTGTAGTTTTATTTAATTAATCCGCTATAATTTGAATTTGACGTTTCACATATGCATGCACAAAAATATTCCCGCCAAATTTATTTTTGACATTTGAACACACATACATAAGCACAGTTTTACTATATTGAGTTTCGTCAGATTCGAGTTATCGCGACACGTTTCATACGAAATCTTATTCTAAGTCGAAAGAAAAACTATGTAAAAGTCGAAACTAAATATAAGTTTTTACTTCGATATTTGACGAAAAAGTCGAATTTTGTTATACTTGGGGTGACTGACAGATTATTTCTTCTCCAAGAGCGACAATTTTTTCCAAAATAATGTAAAATATTAATTTGTTCAAAAATAAACATTAACACGGCCGTTCTATTCGTCGATAACAGTTTCGCTAGATATCAATCGAATAAGGTCGAAACACCTTCAACTATTCGAAAGGAATTTCATAGAATAATTCTTTGTATAACGAGGATGTAAGGCCGTTAGTGACATAGTGACTAAGTCGCGAACTACGTTAGTTCACAGAACAGTCTCCTTGTGAATTAATATAGGGTTCTTAGAAGCATACTTACTCAAGCAGTGAAGGTTCTCTTTCGTGTAGGTTCAAATCAATCTTCCTTGTGGACCTGCAACAATACCCATTTTCACTCTGTGCAACAATGTTATCGGTGATACTAGCAACTACGCCTTTTCTTTACCATCGTTAGAATTATATTTCAAACTTCCTCCAGGCAAAAATTGGTAATATGAATCAGTTATGAATTCTTCAATTCGTTTTAGCAGGCTAAACTAACCGTCATAATGGAAACGATAGACTGGTTGAGGTATAATGCAATATCTACTATAAGGATTTCAACATTTGTAAGCATCTTCAGGCTGGAATTCAAATTTTATAACCATATTTCTTAGCAGGAAAAAACTCTGGGCTACTTTCACGTTGAAGCTTAAAATGCTCTCGTATGTATAATTGGAATACAGACCAGTTCATAATCTAGCTGATAAGTGTTCTAGGCTATTTAAATGTGGCGTGGAATATAAAATCGGACTATATAGTAGCCTCTTCGGGACCATTACACGTTACAATGAAACTTAGAGCATCAAAATATAGTCATAGTCAGCAGAAATGGTTCGAAAGGGGTAGGCCAGAATTCAACGTAATCCACCACTAAACATAATTGAATTAGCGAAAAATTTCAATTTGTCTGATCATCCGGTGCCTTTTAAAAAATGAACTACGCTTGAAAAAGTGCAACAGTTAACACTTGCACAAAAGGTAGTTCTATATATGGTATACTATCACAACATTGGTGCAGACGCACGAATATATATACATACATATATATATATATATATATATATATATATATATATATATATATATATATATATATATATATATATATATATATATATATATATATATTTATGTGTATATATATATATATATATATATATATATATATATATATATATATTTATATTTATATAATCAGCTTGCCACTGGTGGAGACACTAGTCTTCAACTTTAAACACTTCACTGGTTAAAACACGACTTGTCCTATACGGCGACCTAGCACTGCATACCAATCGGATGGATAGCACGATTTTCTATTTTGTTTACAAACAGTCAATTATTATGTTTACAGTATTGATATAGGAATATTCGTTACACCACCCCCGGCTTAATTCTGTTTTCAGAAACACCAAGCTGCCCTCCATAGTATAGATGGTGCTGACTTTTGTATAAGCAGTACTTTAATCTGCCTGTGATCCTTTCGAAATTCTGTAGATGACGTCGTTTGATAATTTTATATTTACCTTCTCCATCCATTGTAGCTTTGGTGACTTTCCTTTCGTCGTCTACCGTTCGCATTATATCATTGATGTTGTACCGCGCCTCTCTTTTGTCGCCTTGGGGTATAGTTGATATGGAGATCTTCCAAGTACTTCTAAGTCTATATCGCTAGGTATATGTAACTCCATTTCAAAAATTACATTGGCTGTCGTTTCTCCTATGGTATCGTGTTCTGTACTAAGATACTATATCCTAGTTTCGTTGATTAGAATCTACCACTTGCGCCAAATGTTAATCCATTGCATTAGGTTGAACTGGAATACAATATAAAAATATTGGATGGTCTCATACACCGTGTACTATACCACTCGGCCATTATAAGTCGTTTACTGTATGGATATCGGAGTATATCTTCCAGACCACGTTCGAATGATCAAAAGCTCAATAATTGTTAGCTGTATAAGACCGTTAGGATGAAAAGAAATTGAATGGCCTATAATTTTTGTGTATATCTATCTTGAACGATAGGCTTGACTTCTTCATTGTTCCAGTTATCTGAGGAGTATATAAAACTCAAGTTCACTTACATACAACTAATATTAAAATTTTATCTTTGTTTACAGGCCATTGTTGGTCCGTACCGTGTGAACAATCTGACTCAATCGGTTTCGATCACGAGTCATCTTTTCATATTGTTGTAAACAATAAGAAGATGCCAGATCGCTCTCTACGCCGTGGGCCGTCATTGCAGACAGCGATCTTTTCGACTATACCGAAAGTCAGCTCTTCCCTCAAAGATCGGTGTAACATTCGGTTCGGATCAGTACGAAAAACGTGGCTGAGTCAGCGTACTCACTGTCCTTTGATTTCATGCAAGGTATCAGGAATTCGCATTAAATTCCTGATTTCGTGATTGAACAGAACTCAATATGTGCCATCAACGTCATGTTTTGGGCCGAATGTTAGAGATAATCTTTCGTACTCATCCGTCAAGGTCCAACTCTCAAATCCATACATGATAATGGGTCTAAACAATACTCGGTACAATTTCAGCTAAATCGCATTTGCAAGATATTTTGATTTCAGCAGTGGACGTAGAGGATATAAAGCACGATTGCCAGTGATAAGGCGAAACTTGATATCTTCTCACATACTATTATCGTGAGTAATGAGAGATCCAAGATACTTGAATCTCATCACTCCATCAAACGTGTGGTTACCACTACTGAAATCAATTGCGTCTTGGTCACAAAAATCAGAGAACAGATATTTGGTTTTGGATTTATTGATTTTGAGACCAATGGAAGCTGAACAATGTTCATCTAGTGGATCAAGTATCTCTTTCACCCCGTTGCCATTTAATCTAATCACACAGATATCATCTTCATATGCAAAAAGTTGATTGATTTCAATTAATTCCAAAAGTTCTCGATACTTTACCCGATTGATTTAATCATATTATTAAATTACAAGTTGAAATTACTTATTTAATTCTTTTTATTTAGCAGAAAGAAGAAATTACAAAAAGACAAAAGATTTGTCCATTGAAAAATTGCACTTATAGCTTTTAATCCTTAACTATTTTATAACTGCATAATTTTAATTATTACACGTTGATCTGAAATTGGACCAAGATAATGAAGTAGGCAATCGAGGACGACAACAGCTGAAATACGTAATTCGAGTAACAGTCAATTAAATGAAACATTTTATTTTGCATAACTTACCATCAGCCATAAACTATGGCTCAGAGGTAACATACGAAACGGTGACATTATTACAGGGCTTTGTAATATTTGTAACGAAAACAATTTTATCTGTGAAATAAATAAATGTGTATTAGAATCTTTGTAACTCCAACGAGACAATGTGAAAAGTGTCTTACGCTCTCTTTGAGACGATCATCAATTCCACTGATGTTAATGTGATGTAAAATATTTGAAGTCTCAGCATACTTCAAAACAGAGAAGAAAACATATATTTGATTTCGAAATTTTGTAAGACGGATCAAACAGTAGTTAAAAAAATTGTATCAGTTAAATCTGACAGAATCTGAATGAAATCTAACTACCAAATGTTTTCTGAACGGATCTAGATTACACCATAATGGTTAGATTTGTTTTTGGTTTTAAGTAACGACCTGCTGCTACTGAAAGACATAATACTTATGATACAATTAAATCGCAGTAATAATTGGGCGCATGCCATGTCGACCTTTTCAAAAGTCAAGAATCTCGTGTTCTGATAAGGTCGTAAAACTACTTGGCAAATGACTACAAACAGTTATTCGTTTAAATACAAAAAATTCTTCTTTCGTTAAGTTTAGACTATAATAAAGAAATTATAGTCCTTTCTAAGCTAAACTCATCTACTTTCGAGTACAATGTATTCATGCAAAAGTTCATCTTAATAAAAACTAAATCTATTTTTTAAAGTTCTCAATTCATTGCAAAATTCACTGACCACTTCGAAACTGGCCAAGGACTGCCGCCGTTTTATTCTTCTTACGTGTTCTAACAATAGTGTAACAGTTATATGTGGGTACCAGTACTCTATAAAATTGAAGGCAATATAATCTTCGACTCTTTGACATTAGTGGGTTCTTTATTAAAATAGATTTGCCTGGACCAGCTTCTCCCTTGGAATTGAATAGTTTTAAAAATGCTATCAAACTTTTTGTTACCAATTACAAAATGTTTGGTGAAGTTCCTCTACTTGTCGGAGCATGAAGTTTTTTATAAGAGAACCTAATCTAAGCTTAACTGAATACGCTTTTAATATCTCGGTCAAATAAGGTTAAATATCTCCAAGATTATGATGACTATGTTCATTTTGCCTGTAGTTGTCCTACAGCTTTAAATGTTGGTCGATCTTAGGTAGTCAACTTCAGACTTCTTAAAGTAGGCTCGTTGGCCTTTATGTCTTGGTTTAAGCTCTTGCAGTTGGCCAGAGCAACAAAGTGAGTTTGAGAATTAAAATGGAATCCTCGGTTTGCACCATAGTTCCAGGTGGTATTAAGTTCGAGAGCTTTCGTGAGTCTAGGCCACCATTTATAGTGATCATAATCATAAACCATAGATTTCAATTTATGAATTTGGAAAGCTTATAAACCAGAACAACCTGGACTATATTTTACAGAACCATTGGAAATGTTGATGAAAAAATTATGGAATCTATTAAGAACCTATTTATTATACCAAATCATTCCATATTTAAAACGTTTAAAATGATAGCGCGGAATGCCAACAGACTGACACAACTTAAAATCTCAATCATGAGTCAAGTAGTGATCCAACCTTTAATTTATTGCAATGGCTTCGTGGTTTAAGTTCGATTTGTAAGTATCAACTTAACATGCGAAACTATTATAAATGGTATGTACTTCAGAGCAAGTAACATCCAAATTATCTGATTACTCAAACGTCTTTGGAAAATTTAGGATTTAAATTTGTTTATTCCATTCGGTAGAGGCACATATAAGATTGTTGGTTATTCAATGTATTCTCGAATATATTCGTGTAACAGGTTATCCACCGATCATCAATAGGAGCCTAAATTGGTATTCCCAATGGAAGGTAGGCGCAAGCACTATGGTATCATAACGAACCGACATAGGTCTAACTGTGTGAGAGCAGCCACCGGCTTAAGTTTGACCTAAAAACTGTAGAACTAATATAAATTTGGCGAGCTTGAGTTGTCCAAGACTTCATGTCTTGGCAGACTTCATTGTATCGGCCTTTAACCAAATTAGTAGGCAGTGACCATTATCTGGCCATTACAAAGTTACGATAGAAATTTTCAGTCAGGGAGGACAAGGGAACATACTACGCGATTGTCCTGTGAAGGTCAAATAAAAAGAAAAATCACAACGAAAATATTAAGATCTTGTCAGAATTTTAAGATTGTAATAACCAGTCTGATGCTAGTGATCGTGTTCACTGGGAAGAATTGAAAGCCTCGGTTGTATATTCCGTGGATAAGCTGAAATTGTAAGTACAGTGTTGATCAGATTCGTTGTCAATGTGAGAGTTGGATTTTTTAATCACGAGATCAGGCACTTAAAGCGTATTGCTGGTATCGTGCAAGAAATTAAGCGAGTACACTGGCTCGATCATGTTTTGCGTGTGGGTTCCGAGGGAATTGAGCGATCTTTGAAGGAAGGGCGTCAAGAACTGTCATCTTCGAATTGTTTACAACAATATGAATGAAACCGATGGAATAAGATTGTTGATACGGTACGGACGAACAATGGCCTATTAAAACCATAAAAAATTAAAAGAAAAACTTCAATTTGATAATGTGGAAAAGTGAAAGATCATACAATTTAATAGTGGTTTCCTCGCACCTTATTAAGAAAGATGTATGGTTTTTACAGGCTATTTTGGCACGGCCCGTAACGTGATGATAATCTGACACCATCGGTTTCTATTTCGAGCTCTTCATTATTGTTCTAAACAATTAGAAGATGCCAGATCGTTCTCTGCATCGTGAAGCCATCGCCTACTGAAAGTCGGCTCTGCCTTTAAAGATTGCTGTATCATTCGGTACGGATCACCACACAGAACGTGACTGAGCCAGCGTAGTCCTTTTATTTCATGCACGTTATTATGAATTCGAATTAAATAACGAACTCGGAATGTGTCATTAAAATTGCGTTTTGCGCAATATATCACACGCATAAGCCTTCTTATCTCAAATGTTAGAAGTCATTTTGAGGAATTTTGTTGACGACCGATACCATGTTATGTCTTGCACAACCCGAGCCCGCTCTTTGAAATCAACACATGATCAATTTGGCTTCGGGACTCTTTACGTGGATGAGTCCATGTTACCAAATGATTGTTTTTTTTTATGAGCGATCGCAAAGTACTAATTATCTAGGTTACTTTTAAAATGAGTATTTATCGTGGAGATTGGCTAATCTCATGTACATTCGATTATTGACTGCGTGGAAGTCCAACAAATCCTCTTTTGCCTGTGGTCCAATGAGGAATCCGATACCAAAATTTTCGAGGTAATCTCCATTGTGTAAGAATGTATAGCATTGTGACACATGGTCTCCATTAAGGCCATCAATTTTTTTGCAAAACCCCGAGTTCCAGTTTTTATAAATGTGATTAGGCCGTCAAAAGCCATGTTCCTTAGCATTATGGCCGGGTATTTGAGCGTTATATTGGCGGTCTCCAATTTTTTTAGATTTGTTGTAATTTTTACATTTAAATTTTTTACGGACTCGGGGCGTCAGCCCAGCGAGACAACCAGATATTCGCCTTCTACGACATACTCTGGTTACCCACAAGAGGCAATATATAATCTTTAAAAGCGAGGGAAAGCATTTATAGAAATAATTAATTCATACAAACCGTATTAATCAATTGTTGACAACTAAACATTAAAGAGGAAAGGCTTATAAGTTTCGACGTAATTATACTGATTGATCCCATCAATTGGAGAATATTGATTTCTTCAGTCGAATCGGTTTTCATCTTGATTATCATTATGTATATGTAGAATGGCTATACAGTAACAAATATTTATTAATAAAATATTCATAATTAAGATAATATTTAAAATTGTGTTACCCTAAATGCCAAGGTGCAAAATGAGTCGGCCAAAAATATTAAGACAGGTAGTGCCTTCAAATCCATCCACTCCTCCATCAATGCAATAAGCTTGGAATGGGATTGTGCGACTCGATCAATAAAATCACTCAGTTCACAATAGATTTGCCTGTTCACTTTATTCGTTATGGTCATTGCATTAAATTGGCGAATTTTAACGTCCAGCTCCAGATTAAAACACTTCAAGAATAATGTGTTTCGTCGATTACCGTAAAAGAATAGTGTGACGTTGGTATTGATGTAATAGAATGGATAATATGTATACATATAAAATAGGATGGTTTTGTTGGGCTGGCTGTACGCAATTGCAATCAATAAAAAGAGAAAGCTTATGAAGTCGTACAGAATTTTGATGAGCGTGATCCAACATTCGTTTCGAATCTTCCGATAAATTTCTACCTTATTGCGTTCGCTATTGACCAAAATCGTTAACAATTTAACACTTTTCATGTAGGTACGTTTATCTTTGTCGATTTTTTTAATTTTATAATAAATTATAATTATTGTCAAGATTAACGCCATTTTTTGATTTAGGCCAAATATTATATTGGCTATATTGTAGTTGGTGCTTTGCTTGTACAAGTAAAGCTCGTTTAAGCCGATAAGATTTAAGTTGCACACTGTAATAATCGATATGATCACGTTGATTAAAATTATCTTTTTGATTTTAATCGTTTTATACGACACAGTGGTATTCAGTGGGAGGGCGCCAGTCACCATGAAGTAGAAATCAAAAAACATGATGTAATATTTTAATATGCCCAGACCCAGCATTTTGATCAATTATACACTGTGATGGGTGATCAAAATATTTTAACTTCACGTTTAATAATTTAATACTAAAATAGTTGCATTAATGTATAATACTAAAATAGTTGCAATAACATGACGGTTTAATACCAACTTAATTTATACAAATCGATAGGTGTATAGAGTGACAACAGCATGACTAGATAAAATATTGTTGAAATAGTGTGTAATCATTCATCGGTATGCTACCATTGTAAGAACATATGTTCCTATATATCGCATGGATAATTGCAGGCTATTCAAAATTTCATTTTGAATAGCCTGTTATTTCGGCAGCTGTCAATTTTGAAGCTATCAGCTTTTGACATTTGGCTAGTAAAACTAAGCCATTAATAAAAATGGTACGATACACCCTTCAACAGCGCATTGACACTGTTAAAATTCACTTCAAAAATGGTGAAAATTCTGACGTCTCAGTTTGCTTTTTGACTGTCGTAAAGCACGTTCTCGGCCTGCAATAGTGAAACTGGTGGATATATTTGACCTTTGTGCGTCGCTCAGGAACAACTGAGAGTTTTGCTGCTGACGCCCGTTGTGTTCCTCGTCGATCTTTGGAATTTATGGTGCTTCGATTTAATTGATGGTTGTGGATGATTCGAGACAGTTAACCTGGATTCCACCTGTCCTTCTAAACGATGAACTCTTGAACTTAGAAAGTAACTTATGTTATCTACTGTTGAAAGGCGTGTTGATGGCACAGCATCGTTGCATTTATTTTGTGTGTCTATATCCAGCTTTGAAACCATAATGTACACGATCAGTTCATCCCAATGCTTTACTGGTCTGTTGAGTGATTCTAAGGAACGCAAGTGGGATATGAAAAGATCAAGCAATCCTAACAACTTCTTTGGATCAGGTTTATCGATTGGTTTACGTTGAAAAGTGGCTCGAACGTGTTGTTCACATATGAAGTGTGACTTGTCAAATCTGGTTTGGAGAATGTCTCGAGTAATCTTATAGTTATCGTCTGATAATTTAACTGCTGCGATGGCACTAGCAGCAACTCCTTGAAGTGATAATTTCAAATATTGGAATTTGGTTCTACTGCTAAGAAATGGGTTGTCGTGTATAAGCGCATTAAATGTACTAATGAATGAATTCCATTTAAGATGCCTGAAAAAGTTGGGAGATCAATCGTTGGTAACCTTGGGTTTATTGAGGGTGGAATTGTTTGCAGTTGTGGTTACTCCTCGCCGATCTGATGTTTGTGCTTTGTCTCATTTCTTCTAATCGTTGAATTCTTCTAACTGGTCAACATTATCGCATTGGCCAAATCAGCTTCACGTAAACTCGGAATCCTCAATAGATGCAAACGGCTTTTTTTAGATCGCATCCGGTTCTCCAGATATATAAAACCTTTATTAGACCTTGTATAAAATATTGCTGTCAGGTTTGGAGTGGAGCATATGGAAGTGCTCTCAAGTTGCTAGATATAGTTCAGCGGCGTGAAATCCGAATAAAACGTCACTCCAGACTTAGATCTATACAGCCCTCAGCACCGCAGAGATGTTGCAGAACTCTGCGTGTTCTATATAATAATCAATGGTAAATGTTCTGCGGAATTAAAGAAGAAAATACCACTATTTGTTACGCCAGGACGGGTATCACGAGAAATGGTTAATAGGTTTACGGTGAAGCTGCCGAAACCTCGAACTGAAGGTGCAAAGCGCGAATACACAAGGAACTGACAGTTACAAGGAGCTAGGACTGTCTAAAAGTCCGCCCTGCACCCAATTAAAGCTTAACTTTTGAAAAACATCTTCGATCTGTCTCAAATCTTTTCGCTATGAAAAATCTCGTGGACGTAACCACACGTATTCCTAGATTTCAAGAAGCTTATGATTCGATCAATCGAAAGAGTCTATAGTATGTACACTTGAATATCTGGATGCACCAAAAAATAGAAACGTCTGTGTAAAATGACAGTAGCACTCAAATGCAAATTCTCAAATGTAATTTGAGAACAGGTTTAAATATTGATAACAATATCGTTGGTTTCAATCAACGAGTCCAAAACCAAATATCAGATCTCTGGTACTGTGTTAGAGGCCATGACTCATTTCCACAAACGACATTACACCGGATTTTGCATAAAAACTTTGGTCTTAAGGCGTTTAAATTTCAGTTAACACAAGAACTCAAGCCGGTCGATCACCATAAACGTCTCTATCATCAACGTCTCAATGGGATGGCGATGTGATTGGACCTTACATTCTCTAAAATGACGTTGGTGCAACTGTTAC
This sequence comes from Tipula lateralis, assembly GCA_963932295.1. NCBI lineage: Eukaryota > Metazoa > Arthropoda > Insecta > Diptera > Tipulidae > Tipula > Tipula lateralis. Next base: position 99,046,901 of record OZ010736.1, read on the forward strand.
GGTGAAAATATGTTGCGGTACCGAGCTACGATTAATGATTTTTAATGCCCGGAAGATATTGATGTTGACGATGTTTTTTTCAGCAATAAAAAAAGGTACGAAATTACTTACGGGCGATCTTAATATAATTACGGAACGACTTAACGCTATGCTGGTTATATAGCTATACACTACATTGAATAGTCTATTATGGGTTGAAATCGGGAGAGTTTATTGTTCCTAGAACGGATGGCTAACCAAAGTGTTCATATACTATGGCTCTGTTTTGAGTCGTTTCATCGATGAAGATTTTGTTGGCATACATAGTAAGTGAAATTTGATCGTTCTTTCATGCCTTTATTCCTTACACGATATTAGGAGTTATTTAAGGATTTATTTCAAGATCACGTGATTGTATTATTAATGTCTCGTTTTAGAACAACACAGCCATACATGAGTCTTCTCTTGAATATTAGAAGCTATTTTTAGTACAGACATATTCGTACGTGACAAAGTTTCCTATAAATATGCTGGACAGTTTCAGTTTATAGACGTAGATGAGATAAATCCCTATCTGGTAATTGCTGCAATGCGGAATTTATATATACATATATCGTGTTAACCACTACTATTATCTATTGCTTGTTGGTTTGTTAAACTGAAGATCAGGTGTTTAGTTTTTGGGAGCATTAATTTTGAGATTAGCCGAAGCTGAATACTGTTCAAGTTGATCAAATATCACTGTCAAACATTTAATCCAATCACATATATCAAATCACATATCTGTATACAAGCAATACAAAAATTGTGGGACCAAGTTGTTGTCTTGCTTGATGATTTAAAACCTATCGAATACCGCGCCTCTCGTTGCCGAAAAATAGCATCAAACAAATTTTTATATTTCAGCACTACTACTAGCGTGCTTGTGTTTCAAGAGAATACATAAAACTAAATAGAGGAACGACCTATCTCCAAAGAATTTCGAGGGTCGAAAAATTTGAAAAATCTATGGATGCCTTAAGAGAAAGTGTTCCAACTGATCTATTTGATTTGAATATATATAGTTGATCCAATAATTATTACCGAGGAATGCACCACAACGGCTACATGCCAAATTTTCGAACAATCGTATTTTGATGGATGAAGTATACTTTTTTATTTAAATTGATATGCCAATAAACCGATCTACCGAATTCGGGGTTCAGAGAATGCGAGAGCATTGCATCAGCGGCAATAATACCCTTTTAGATTCATTGTTTGGTGTTGAATTATGGCTGATAGCGTTATCGATTCATTTCCAGCATCTAGAAACCGTCTCTGGGGCGATATACCAGAGCATGTGGGAAATTTTTTACGTTCGGTAATTCCTAATAATCATGTCATATGGTTCCAACAACTTGGAACTACAGCCCATACCGCGAGAGTATGATGAATGACGATTCAACGTGAATTTTTCGATTACGAAACAAGCTAATTTGCCAGACAATACGTTTTCTTTAATATCGATGTAACTGGGTATCCAGGGAAGTTTAACTTCATTCAGACATCCTAGTCGATTCAAGGGATTAACCGTCTTCAAAACAAGTTCCAATGAAACAGTATTGATGTCAATCGCCTTTAGCAGCCTGGTTGATCTTTGATATACATCACCTTTGAATAGAGTACTGCTTTCAGAATTAAAGCAGGTTTCGCCTAAAAGGATTTCACAGGTATGATCCGGCACCAGTTAGATTATCATATCGCTATCGGAGAGGTAAAATGGGCTGTTCTAGTCCCATTTGTATTTCCCGTTAATAATTAAACGAAATAATTTCCCGAAATCGTGCTTTGACACCATAGTGTCCGTGTGCATTTGGATAGTTATATGTCGGCCGACCTCCCGTCATATTTATCAGTTTTCAGAAGGGTAGTACGATTACACGACCAATATACCATCCAGTGCCAAGTCATTTGCGATGCTATCTTTAATTTTGTGGATGTATTCATTAGCGAGTTTTAAACTGCAGTCCAGTATTTAAGAAGAAAATATATAAACCACCAGTGTTATTGGACACCTCATGCAATGTGGAACCAATTACAATTATAACTTCGATTAAGGAGTAAAATATAAGCTGATATAAGATGAATTTAAATAAATAAAATCTTTAGTGCTATATTGTGGAATGTGAATTAGGATAGATGATAGTTCGCTGGACATCGATATTTCGACATTGCTGTGAAGAAATCAAACCGGAAACTTGGATTTGTAAACAACATTATGGTTCACGGGCTTTCTGGGATGGTGCCGAATTTTGTTGAAGCGTCTAATGATTTTTAATAAACTGTTTACATGCCTTAGGTAACAAAGCATCATTTAAACACATTGCCATAGATTAGTTGATTTACCTGTACTCCTTGTTAAATATAAACGTTTGCTGAGTTTCCTGTGGCAATTACCGCGGTCCAAACACGATCGTTTTGTTTCTTTACATATTACTGAGCCGTAAAAAATTTTCATCAGAAAATACCAAATTCTCAAACGTGCAGACACATTGAGTTTTTGCCAGTTGAATTATGATTTACTGTGGAGTGCATTGATTACCTTCACCTTTCGAAACATTTTTGCGATCTGTTCAAGCATCCAGCTTCATTATAACGTGTAATGGTGCGATGCACAAACATTTGGTTGACATGTAAATGTCGAAGCTCATTAACAATGGCTGGTTGTGGTTTTCCAACCAAATACATAGCAATATCACTGTTTTTAACTGTGACGTAAACTACCAGTGCTTCTGTAGGTTTGCAACCAACAATACAGACTTATGTTTGCCAAAAAAAAATGAGAGCGCTTTCATACAGCAGCGTGAAGTTGGTAAAACTTCGAGTGGCGACCCCTGTAATACTTGTAGGTTACTAATCAGCTCTTTGGATAGGCTTGCATCAACTGTTGAAGCTACCTATGTTTCAATTGAAGGATTTGGGCAAAAAGAATCAGATGACGAGAGCATTATTTTACCAGCCACATAGTGAAGCTTTATTTCAGATTTTGATTGTATCTTCCATGTTGGCTGTGCGATATTACGGGTGAGTATATTGTATGTTGGCTTGATCTATAGGAATGCATAATCGAATAATTCACAATTGAAAGCCTCCAGGTTACCGTCTTCGGTTTGTATTTCTGTAGGAGGATTTACTAATTTATTTGGATGAGATATAGAGTTGCATCAGTCTAACCAATTGAAATATGGTAAAATTTCTTTATAACTTGACATACAAGGGAGTGACAAAGTCGAATCTTAAATATTTTTTTTAAAAATCAAAAATACCAAATCATTTGTTTTATGAAATTTCTTTCAAAACATCAAACGAGGAAGCATCAAACGGAATTGCACCACGATCGCAGAAATTCACTGATTCTCTTCGGTTTTCGCTGTAAACTAAAGCAACTAAAAATAGATATTCCAGAAAGGGGCATCTTTCTCTAGAGAACGAGCTCCGAAAACGTTGTAAAAATCTTCCACTGATAACGTTTCTGTGGCTCTGGTGAATTCCAAAGTTGACGAAGGTCTACACAAGAAATTATTGCTGATAAATTGGCCTTGAATGCAATGGCTCCGCGAATATTAAATAATCATCTGGCGTATATGAAGTAACCTGGTCGATGGGTTCTACGAATTATAAAAGAGGCTTGAGTGTATTTTGCTAATTTTTTTTTCCTAGTCTAGCATCTTTAGTAAAGTGGTTAATGGTGAATCTTGGTTCTATAAGTACGATCAGGCAAACAACTTCAGTTCATGGGCCGACAGTGCAAACTGAGCAACAAATATTACCAACAAAAGTAATGATGTCAATTTACTTCACCCGTTAAAAAATTGTATCTGAAATGATATACCGAAAACTGCTGACCAAAAGTTTTGAAAAATTTGTTGGAAAACCGGATGAATGAGAATTTGCGGCGCTACTTTTTCATCATGACAACATGTTATTTTACATCGTGTTATTTCCAAAAATAAAATTTAGGGGTAAGGTCTCTAAAAGTAACGCGGAGATGCCATTCTAGCAAGATTTTGAAAACTGTTTCGAGAAGTAGATCTATAGGCTTAAGAAAAGCTTGGAAATCAATGGTGATTATATAGAGAAAATAGCCAGATGTTAGCCAGATGGCAATATTAATTATATGCGAAAGCTATAATTAATACTGCGAAAGTGTAGAGATCATTTTACTTTTGGCAATATAATCGGTTGTTAAACACAAAACGTAGCTTGAGCTAAGTATGAACCAACTTCAACTTAGTGGGAGATGAAATGAGAGAGAAAAAACTGATGAGCGTCCGGGATGTCGATTGAAAAATCTATAAAAGAAAATACCCACATGATACGCGAAGGACTTTTCTGCGATATTTGGGTTTTTTGTGACTAACGGGAGAATTTCTTAAGTTAAGTGGATGATAAAAATACGAATATATGAGTAGTAATGAGTACCAGTATTGTTAATGAGCTTCGACATTTACATGTGAAAAAAATGTTTGTGCATCGCACCATTACAAGTTATAATGAAACTGGTTGCATTAAAACACATCTCAAAAATGTTTCGAAAGGTGAAGGTTATAACTATAAAGGTGAAGCTGATATTTTTGAAGTGATGAAGAGACACAGATATATATATATATATATATATATATATATATATATATATATATATATATATATATATACTCGCGGACAAAATTAACGCATATTTTTTTGTTTGTAATAAAAAAAGTCTCGCTGGACAATTTCAGTGGAACTGGTATCAAATGATCCCAAATTTATAATTTTCTCAAAAGAGGCACAAATGTGGCGTTATGGAATTATAGCGGCTATTTTTCATTGCAAAATGTTAAAATGTGTCGACCTATTTTTTTTAAAAATTTTTAAAAGCGGTTCATAAACATTAAAACTAGCTTTATTACAATTTAATTTGATTAATTTAATAATCAGTATTTCCCCCCCATGCCCTTATTACAGCTTCCATCCTTCTGGGTATACTAAGTAGAATGCTTTGTATCATTTCTTGCGGAATGAGATTCCACTCTTCTTGCGCTGCAACTCTCAGCTCTGCTGTTGAATCTGGTGCAAGATTTCTAGCTCTAATACTTAAGCGGTATCGTGAGACCTTAGAGTATAAAAGAAAGCCCGGACAAGGACCTAAGAGTTACTTAGTGCGCGTTAAGTGAATATTACGTTCCACGGCTTCTTCCCCGCCACAAATCCAGTCGTTTAGAGTTTGCTGATACTCATGCAAATTGGGGAACTGATCAATGGGCCACCGTTCTCTTTTCAGATGAGACCAGAATCTAATTATGGAAACCAGATGGACGTAATCTTGTATACAGAAGAGTTGGGGAACGCTACGCACCGTGTAACAAGGTGCAAACTGTAAGCTTTGGTGGAGGTTCAATAATGTTTTGGGGTGGAATCAGTTGGGAGGGCCATTCGGAGCTGGTGGAAATTGGTTTGAGGATGAATGCAGACTGGTATGCTCGGAACATTCTTGGCGGTCACGTTTTACCATATGTGGGCGTGATAGTTTATGACAGTTTTGTGTTAATGCATGATAACGCTCCAGTCCACGTTGCTGTACGGTACGACAATATCTCCAAGATATTCGCATTCGTGCACTTAAGTGACCACCAATGAGTCCTGATCTTAATCCGATTGAACACGTGTGGGACATTCTAAAACGCCGTATTATAGCTAGAAATCCTGCACCAGATTCGACAGCAGAGCTGAGAGTTGCAGCGCAAGAAGAGTGGAATCTCATTCCGCAAGAAATGATACAAAGCATTCTACTTAGTATGCCCAGAAGGATAACTCATTATTAAATTAATCAAATTAAATTGTAATAAAGCTCGTTTTAATGTTTATGAACCGCTTTTCAAAATTTAAAAAAAAAATAGGTCGACACATTTTAACATTTTGCAATGAAAAATAGCCGCTATAATTCCATAACGCCACATTTGTGCCTCTTTTGAGAAAATTATAAATTTGGGATCATTTGATACCAGTTCCACTGAAATTGTCCAGTGGGGTTTTTTTTATTACAAAAAAAAATATGCGTTAATTTTGTCCGCGAATGTATACATATATATATATATATATATATATATATATATATATATATATATATATATATATATATATATATATATATATATATATATATATATATATATATATATATACATATATATATATATATATATATATATATATATATATATATATATATATATATATATATATATATATATATATGTATATATATGTTACGGTTAAAGCCCGAAATCGGCGAAGTGTAGCGAAATCCATTAATAGATTCTATATAATCCGTTCCTACATGCGGCACGCAATGCGACATGTTTGCTTATCCCGGCTCCTACGTCCCCCGAAGTTGAAATCTAAAGCCCCTCGGAGCCCGTGAGAGCTAGCGAAGCCGTTAGCCTTTACAATTCTAGGAAATCATTCTAGGGTCTACTACGAAATCATTCTAGGGTCTGCTACGAAATCATTTTTTAATAAAAATAATTAAAGAGTTAATGTGAATATAGTCTAAATTTGTAGGTAAACGTAGATTGAACATACATTTTTGTAAATTCGGACATTTACCGGTAAATTCGGACATTCGCCGCATTTCGGGCTTTAACCGTAACACACACATATATATATATATATATATATATATATATATATATATATATATATATATATATATATATATATATATATATATATACACATATATATTTATCATTCTGCTAGTGGAAAGAGAACTAACGGAACTGAAAACCTCATAACAAAGTAGCAGCGATACATACTTGGAATAGTTTCACAATCGAAGTGTTTGGATAGAATTTCCGGCCTATTATATGTGAGGCTTATGCTGGCGGATGGGAAGAGTGACTGCCGATTCAATTAGATTCTGGGTAATTTTGTCTTAAGACCTAGTTTAGCGTTCATTTGTGTGTTATTTTTTTTACACGTTAATTTTGGAAAAAGGGTTTACTTTGAGAACTCACGCTGGAGTGAGCTGCGGGTTAAGTCGGAAAGCGTGCATACACGGAGACAATTTTTCTGGTCAACTACGCGAACTTTTATTACTTTCCTTGCATTTGAAGGAACGCGAATTTGTGCTAAAAAAAAGGTAATAGTCAGATTCAACTAGAAGGTAAGACCTCATCATTTATTCAACATTTTCCGTCATTAACCTTCGCGAAACACCAACCAACTAAAATGTTGGTTTATAATTATTAATTGATTTATTAAATGTAATTGGTGTTGATAATTTGTCCAGCATGAAAATGCACAATTAGTAAATTGATTACCCGCAGATCGATTAAAATAATTTATTGTGCCGCAGTACGGTATTCTGAACGATTTGTTTAATCAGAATGTTGGACAAAATTAAAAAAATTTTAAAATTTTTTGACACTTACTTCTTGTTATGGGGTGTCATGCCACTAACCACTAGAGTAATGAATAATTCAGTGAAAGTAAGAAAAGTGGTTGCAATCAATGTTATCATGATAGTAATTTTTATCGTATCGGGTCTGGGGCTAATATTCATCAATTCGTCGCAATTCTACATTTTCAAACAACAAGCTAATTTCGGCATAGCGAATTCAATATTCGTGCTAAACCAAAGATTAATACTCATTCTAGTCATAATGATAATTTGCTATAGGATCCACAATATCATACTACCATTACGATTATATCGTAAAAACTTTCAGTTTTTGTTAATGTCGTTTACGTCCGAATGTACGGATTGGGCGACACAGTATAAAAAACTTCGGGATTTACTCGGCATAAATCTATTAAAAATTATTTATGATCTGTTGGTCTGTAGTTTTTTAGTAGTTACCAACTTTTATTCTCTACACAAAAACTATTCCACCCCACGAAAACTACTTTTAACAGGGTTTATAATCTTTCCCTCAGTGTTTTTGGTAGTGAACATCACATATTTTTTCTGTGGAAATCGGATGCACAATTATCATCTGACGAATTTGAACACTGTACTTGAATTAAAAATCATTTCGTTTAATAAAAAAATGGCAAATAAATGTCAAGCTCATCTTTGTTGTGATTTGAGTGATTTCATTGATCGAACAAGCGTGCTGCATCGCAAATTGATCCGAATGATACGTCAGTGGACGGTTTTAAATGCAGTGACTATTTTAGCATTCTATATGGATGCATTTTGTACATTAGCGTTTAGGGTTGGTATATACATTAGTATGTGGTCTAATTTTTTTGCATACTTATAACTAATACAAATTTCAGCCGTTCTATATTTATACACTGTCCATAAGGATGCAAGAAGGTTTTAAAGAAGAATATCTCATCAAACTAGGTATCTCAGTTTTGATATTTTCGGTCAAATTAGCTCACGTTACAATGATAACTACATCCGGTCAACATTTAATAAACACTGTAAGTATTGTAATTATTGTTTATTGATTGACGATCCTTAAGCCCAAGAATATCTGTAAGTTTGCAGAGACATCGAATATATTGGAACTCATTGATGTCAATTTGATCGATAAGCGTCTCAAAGAAAGTGTATGTACATATATGATTATGTAAACTGTAACATATTTAACAATCTTCTTTGCTCTTTCAGTTAAAACAGTTTTGGCTACAAATTCTACAAACACCTTTGACGTTATCACCTTTTGGTTTATTTGAATTAAATTACGAATTATTATTAACGGTTAGATGAACGTCTTGAGACATTTGAAATGTTTTTGAAACGATTTCTTTCTTGTTGCAGGTGGTATCAGCATCAGTTGCATACTTTATAATTCTGGTTCAATTTCAAATTGATATTTAACTATTTCGGTTGTAGATTTGGATAATACTTAATAAATATTGTCAGTATTCTTTTAAAGCTCATGTTAAGAAATTTACACTATTTACTGTTATTTTCATAAAACTTTAACATTTGAAAGTTTGTTTCTTATCACTCCAATCATTTTTATGACTCACGGCACTCCCAACTCTTTTGCTAAAATGAAGGTCGTACAGCTATAAATCCGATTTAAGTAGAACCATCTAGCTTTGTAATTGAATATTGAAGAACTGATATTGAAGTTGAGTCAGTTCATCAATTTTCCACTCTAACATCGAGCCATTCCCACCACCTCCTATCGAAATTGGAAAGCGGTAAATATCATCAGCTTTAACGGTTCGGTTGTCAACAACTGTAAAAGAGTTTGGAGACGCCTTTTCTACAAATAAATCGGTTTATAACTCGTTTTGTTGTCCTTCCGAAAAGGAAACAATAACAATAATTAGTTCTCTACAAAATAGTGATGGAGATGGAAATGATCATCAATCTTTAACTGTAACTATGGGTCACTATAAATGGTTTTTTATGTAATCCTCATTTTTAAGTTTTGGGTTCTTCATCGGTTACATTTATTCCAATTTAAATTGTCGCCAGTTCCTTCCTTAACGATCTAATTATCGTCGAGTGTTCTGTCTGAAGACATTTCCACTGAGATATGGCTGATAGTCGGATAGCCGTAATGGTCGCCATCTGCTTATCATAAATATCGACGGATAGAAGGTGAAATATAACCTCCAAGGGATGTGTTGATGTTGCCTTCTGCGTCCGCTTATAAGTATGCAGGCCGTTTCTTTACACCTTCTCGACCCCCTTTTTGTAAGTTACTTTATCAAGAGCTGGCCACCACACGCTTACCCCATACACTAGTACAGATCCTACTACAGAAGTGAATAGCCAGTGTACTAGCTCAGGCTTCAGGCCCCATCTCTTCGACGTTTCTGCACGAGGCTATATTAGCCTTGTTCATTATTTCCAAAATGTTGCTTTCCAACTTGTGTCTTATAAAATTTTTCAGGATTTGAGCTGCGGAGCTTCTTAAAATCATACAAACTAAAATAATATTTCAAGGCAGGCGTCCCACTGCTTTAGCAATCGAATTCGAAAGCCATCCCGTCGTACTTAGTTTTTTAATTTTGTGATTTTTAATACAAAATACGAATTCGCGAAATGCTCCAATGAGTTGTGTGGCGTTCACAAATACGACGAATAGCCACAATAGTGAATTATTAACAAAATAATCGAAAAAAGATTTCGAGTCAAATTCTGTAAAATTCGCTAGAACTGTTGCAGCATAGCCTCACAATATATATAGAAACAAAATGCAACATACATGAAGTCCGGCCGCATATGCCTGATGAGATGGATTTGATCTTTTCGATCACACAACGAGTCAATGATGTCATCAGATCGAAACCAGCCTAGCGCAACGAATATTACAGACCACATACAAGATGCCATACATGTCAAGACAAACGTCTTCGTCGGCTGGTTGATTCAGCGCCCTAGCTGTGTCAATCAATGCCACTCTGTGGAGTTCAAAGTTTAACTCCCACCATTCATCATTAGCTGTCACGATTACAGCTCCCAGCATCACAAATCACTCATCAACATTTGGTGACCCCGACGACCCTGTTTAGGGCATATCACGTCAATAACCTTCTCAATACACAACCTCCCAACATTTCCAAGTGCAACAATTTAGCACACAACACCCTCCTGCCAAAAATCCGGATTCTAAAATTACAGCAGCCTCCTTACCCAAAACATTAACAATCGCAGTCGAAGGGGGGAAATCACTTTCGGGAGGGTAATGTGGCGTTCACAAATACGACGAATAGTCACGCCACAATAGTGAAGTATAAAAACAAAAATAATCGAAAAAAGATTTCGAGTCAAATTCTGTAAATTCGCTAGAACTGTTGCAACATAGCCTCACAGTATATATAGAAACGAAATCCAACATACATCAAGTCCGGTCGCATATGCCTGATGAGATGGATTTGATCTTTTCGGTCACTCAACGAATCAATGACGTCATCAGATCGAAACCGGCCTAGCGAAACGAATATCAAAGACCACATACAAGATGCCATACATTTCAAGACAAACGTCTTCATCGGCTGGTTGATCCAGCGCCCTAGCTGTCAATCAATGCCAATCTGTGGAGTTCAAAGTTTAACTCCCGCCATTCACTATTAGCTGTCACGATTACAGCACCCTGCATCATTACCACACTTCAACAGGTCCAAGCCAGCTTATACTACTGACATGGAAGATGGGTCAGTGCATCAATTTTTTCACTAAAACAGGGAGTGATCCACACCACTGTTCATAATAAGAAGTAAAATCTCTTTGTATCTCGCTCCTATTTGGATTTGAAACCGGTACAACTTTAACGAGAGATATTTGGTTGGTTGCCAACAACTGTAAAACAGGTTGGAGAATAAAATCTCTGGTTGGAGAGAACTTTTTTTTCTAAATAATACAAGCAGCATTGAAAGACCCTTTAAATTTATCGAGCTTATTTAAAGAGTACACATTTTGATACATCCCATAAGAACTAATGTAAAATTGAAAAGATTTTAGGCTAGAAACGGGGTCCGAAATAAAAATGAAAATATTAAAATCACGCATAAATGCGTAAAACAAAATCTACATACCTGTTGTCCGGTTGGTTGGAGATACCTCGGTCCCTGTATCTAATCCCGTCCTTTCCTTACGCACTGACCTGTCCAAGAAACACACGGATACAAAATACTTATCGGCGAAGATAAGCATAAACACTCGTATCCGCAACATGCAAGCCACATACATATAACATGAAACATGAACAGGAACATGAATAGGATATAACATATATGTAGGTGCATTGGCCGTCCGCCAACAAACCCGACACGTATTACAATAAATATTCACTGAAAACAATAACCACAATGAACAGACAGACATTTATTCTTAATAACATAAACACAAATTTACGGTAAACAAAAACACAGATGACGAATTACAACACAAAACAGCACAATACTTTTTACATGACACTGATATACGTCAGATCAATGTCAAACATATTGCCACGTCGGTAACAGAATTATAATAAACCGTAGCTGAATATTGTGCTGAAATATAGATGGCGGAAAGAGCAGAAGAGAACTTACTACCCGATGGACAGTGCGATACGAAAAAGTGATATAAGGTGATGTTTGTGGTGGAAGGAGGCTTTTTTGGCTTGTGTTTGAGGTGAAAAGTGAATGTGGAAGATCGAACAAGGTGAAAGAAAAAGGAGAAAGAGATTGAATGAACTTAAATAGATGATAAAGATAAATAATCTAAGACGTTATAAAGATAAAATAAAGAAATCAAGAAAGTAAACTGGGTTTTAGTGGCAACAAAGAAAAAGAAATAAGAAGCACGTCATCCGAGTTGTCGACATAAAACAAGATAAAAGAGTGAAGGAGCACGCGCCAAGCCACGTGGATCAAATCGATTATCGAAAGGAACGCGAGCGATCGCTGTGCATTGTCGACATCGAGAGGTAGTTGTACACGTGGAAGAACAGGTTAGTGCCATTTTCCTTTTCCTCCTACCAAATCCTTTGTCTAACAAACTCCATATCTCAACAGCATAACCTCCCAATTGTTACACCCAGCCTGGAGGTCTCTGGCCAACCGAACTGGGCTGGCTACATTCGTGCGCGCAGACTGGCGCCCAAAATCAAAATAAATTTGTCTGCTAATTGGGAAGGTGGAGGAAGAGGACGCCCAAGATCAACTCACGTCGGTGTTGAAAGCTGATTTGTATAAGTTTCGAGAAATATAGTGTCTAAATATAAATAATTTGTTTAATTGCAAATGCGCACGTCACAGGCTCAAATTTCATCAATGAAAAATACTGAAAACAAAAACAATTTTCATATTATTTCTATCAAACATTTTAATATAATGTTTTTATTATTATATTTTTAAACATGTTTATGTATAATTTATCAATTATATATAAATACATATATGCATGTTTAGTAATATTACGCATTATAAAAATAAATACGTATTCTACAAATATATAAAATGGGATCAATGACATATGAACTATGAAAAAGAAACATATACTTCAAGTGCTGAATGAGAGATGGCACTTAATAACTTTACTAATTTTATCGTATTTATTGATAATTAAGAGCATGTTGTTAATGCTATAATAGAAAGTACACAATTAAAATACCGAAACATGTAAATGAAAGTGGATACTTGAAAAATTAATTGAATTTTTTTAATTTCAAACAATTCTTATTCTACATACACGATGGCATCATAAAAAGCGTTACGTTTATTAACAGTGTGAATTTTAACCAATTACATATAAGTATTTGAATTATATTTTTTAAATACATTTATTTAGATGCAAATTGCATTAAACAACAAAACGGTACTTTCGTTCACAAAAATTTATATTCAGAGGTTTCACTTTTGTTTGATTACAATAATTAGCGAAAAGTTCGTTAAAATTGAAATTATCATCATTAGTATATAGATGTTGCAACTCAGTTGGATATGGAGCATTTATGTATTGTTTTGTTCAAAAATTAATTTATTTTGATGTGTAAATTCTGTTTTAAGACATTGTCATGTGCACATTTAGCGGCTGTCCATAAACGACGTCCAATAATCTCGTAAATTTTTTACCTATCAATATTTATAATTTAATAATATATTTTCATACTAATAACTACTATACTGTTCAATTCAACCTTTAAAAATATTCGATCCTACAATCGTATTCAGTATAATGTAGAACTATTTCAATAAATAACATAAAATGCGAGGAAATAAAAAATTTACACAATAAGACCAGCGGCGACAGTGACTGAAATTCAGATTTTACGAAATTTTGTTCGATTGTTACAATTGCACAATTTTGCTCCAAATTTTGGACAGAAGATGAACGTCTCTTAAATTTAATAATTTTTCATCTATCCACTCAATAGCTAAAACATTGTCTTGATTTGCAATAATTGCCTTTAACTCTTTGTCGCTTCGCTGCCACTCTAACTGATCTAATTTTTTCACAGGCTCTGAAATTTCACTAATATGCGTCTATATGTAGTTTGTAAGAAGTGACTGACTCGGAAAATACGATTCACAATGATCACATACTCGATTTGGTACTAAGCAAAATATGGAATGACAATTTATATCACATTTCAATTGCTTATAAATGGGAATGACCTTAGAGTTTATTGCTAGTCGATTAAATAGAGGTAAATACTTGCAGTTTTTATAATTGTCACTTGGTAATGGCACTGTTCATTTTTTATGGGGACTGGGGCAGGTAAAAATCTATTCATAATAAATCTCGATTAGCACATTTTACTACCTGTAATAAATATTGGCTTGTTTGTACATGTCTTGCAAACCATAAGTGTGTGAAGTTATCCCAGGATTTCATCCCAGGAAAAAATAAAATGTTCATCAGGCAATACTATTTCTATCCCATCCCAGGATTTTTAAATCATCCCAGAAATTAGCGAAATTTGCGTAATTAGTGTAGTCGTATTCCTAAATATTCAATATTTACGATAATGAAATGAGGACAAGGTGTGTGTACATTAATAAACGCCTATGAAGAAAAGCAATCTTTTTTATTTAATTAAATTCGAATTTAAATTTATGGTTCCCAGGAACCTAGAGTGTCGTTCCCGATCTCTATTGATTTCGATACAGCATGATGCCCAGTACGTAACATAACATTGACAAGGCCAGCCGTATGTTAGGATTTTTGCTATTGGCCCAAATGTGTTTGGCCCAGTAAATTTTTAATTTCATATAATTCGAATTTAAATTTATGGTTCCCAGGAACCTAGAGTGTCGTTCCCGATCTCTATTGATTTCGATACAGCATGATGCCCAGTACCTAACATAACATTGACAAGGCCAGCCGTATGTTAGGATTTTTGCTATTGGCCCAAATGTGTTTGGCCCAGTAAATTTTTAATTTCATATAATTCGAATTTAAATTTATGGTTCCCAGGAACCTAGAGTGTCGTTCCCGATCTCTATTGATTTCGATACAGCATGATGCCCAGTACCTAACATGACATTGACAAGGCCAGCCGTATGTTAGGATTTTTGCTATTGGCCCAAATGTGTTTGGCCCAGTAAATTTTTAATTTCATATAATTCGAATTTAAATTTATGGTTCCCAGGAACCTAGAGTGTCGTTCCCGATCTCTATTGATTTCGATACAGCATGATGCCCAGTACCTAACATAACATTGACAAGGCCAGCCGTATGTTAGGATTTTTGCTATTGGCCCAAATGTGTTTGGCCCAGTAAATTTTTAATTTCATATAATTCGAATTTAAATTTATGGTTCCCAGGAACCTAGAGTGTCGTTCCCGATCTCTATTGATTTCGATACAGCATGATGCCCAGTACCTAACATAACATTGACAAGGCCAGCCGTATGTTAGGATTTTTGCTATTGGCCCAAATGTGTTTGGCCCAGTAAATTTTTAATTTCATATAATTCGAATTTAAATTTATGGTTCCCAGGAACCTAGAGTGTCGTTCCCGATCTCTATTGATTTCGATACAGCATGATGCCCAGTACCTAACATAACATTGACAAGGCCAGCCGTATGTTAGGATTTTTGCTATTGGCCCAAATGTGTTTGGCCCAGTAAATTTTTAATTTCATATAATTCGAATTTAAATTTATGGTTCCCAGGAACCTAGAGTGTCGTTCCCGATCTCTATTGATTTCGATACAGCATGATGCCCAGTACCTAACATAACATTGACAAGGCCAGCCGTATGTTAGGATTTTTGCTATTGGCCCAAATGTGTTTGGCCCAGTAAATTTTTAATTTCATATAATTCGAATTTAAATTTATGGTTCCCAGGAACCTAGAGTGTCGTTCCCGATCTCTATTGATTTCGATACAGCATGATGCCTAGTACGTAACATAACATTGACAAGGCCAGCCGTATGTTAGGATTTTTGCTATTGGCCCAAATGTGTTTGGCCCAGTAAATTTTTAATTTCATATAATTCGAATTTAAATTTATGGTTCCCAGGAACCTAGAGTGTCGTTCCCGATCTCTATTGATTTCGATACAGCATGATGCCCAGTACGTAACATAACATTGACAAGGCCAGCCGTATGTTAGGATTTTTGCTATTGGCCCAAATGTGTTTGGCCCAGTAAATTTTTAATTTCATATAATTCGAATTTAAATTTATGGTTCCCAGGAACCTAGAGTGTCGTTCCCGATCTCTATTGATTTCGATACAGCATGATGCCCAGTATCTAACATAACATTGACAAGGCCAGCCGTATGTTAGGATTTTTGCTATTGGCCCAAATGTGTTTGGCCCAGTATATTAAAATTAACTGAAGATTTCAATCCAATTTTATTATATCACATAGTGTTATATAACATATTGTTGTGGTTTGTAAACCTAACTATTGGTAGAATTATACATAAAATATTTTTAAAGTTAAATTCTATTGTCAATCAGTTTAGTTTGAATTACGAGTATAATAATAATATCTCATCAAAATGCCGTTCAAAAGGTTTTCTTTTAGGAAAAATGATTACGATTTGATTCAAACCGTGTTCATGGAAGTTGTCGACGATTTAGAAAACATCAATTATGAAAAACTATTAAACAGTAATCTTTTCGCTAAAATATGTTTAAAAATTTCCGGATTGTATAACACAAATGCCAACAGGTTGAAATGTGACAGAATATTTAAAAATAAGGATTTTCTAATTTCTCTGAAAGAAAAAGTTGAACGTTTTGAGCACAATAAACTTGTTTCGGGGGTCACTCAAGGGAGTGGGTATAATAACACACCCATAGAAATTTGCAACAAAAAAATCGAACTGGAGTATTCAGATAATGATGAGAATATATATTTTCAGACACCGAAACGTCATAACGTAGTTCGTAATGACTTATTAATTAATAAAAAGAAAACCAAAAATAACATTTGTTCCGAATCAAACGAAAACATTCTTATTCCTAATGACGTTTGGAGTACCGTAGTAGATCTACAAAAGAAAATATTTGTTAAAAAATTGTGTCCAAGTATAATAGCCAATATTTTTATACAAAAAACCGGCTGCTTAATAAATATTAAATCTATGGATTATGGAAAAAATTCCCTCAGCATTCGAGCTTATTGCGGACATAAAAATTGCACGACATACAAATTAAAAAATAATAACTTGGCAATTGGAAACTTTGTGGTTCATAGATCTAGCGGTATAATTTGCCACGAGTCCATAAAGACACGCCAAATAAGAAGATCTGAAAGAGATACACTAAAAAAGACACTTACATCACACAAAACAGCGGAACAAACATATGAAACTATGGTTAGAGATGAAAATGCGGAATTTGTGCGTACATTTAACACAACTGGTGTTAAGTCATTAACTTCAATTCGGAAAGTGCGGTCTGAATCATTACAGGAGAATGACAACAATCCAGATGACATTATTGATTTAATTGAAGAAGCAACGTATAACGATGACACTCTTCAACTATTGTCCATCAAGCCATTTTGTGTGATTACTCACACAGATATGCAACATACAATGCTGGATATTCTTTTGCAGGAGAAAACAAAGAATTTAATTGCATACGTTGATGCAACTGGAGGTTTAGTGAGGAATCCCTTGCCAACCCCTGCTTGCATTTTATACTATGCACTCGTTGTGCAAGTCAAAGTAGATGAAGGCGAACCAAATGATCCATTTCCCTTGAGCGATATGGTCAGTTCTCGACACAATATGGATACCATTAGCAGTTGGTTGTCATCGTATAGAAATGAAGTAGTAAACAGATTAAAGGCTTGGCCTCCATTTCGAAGCATTGTAACCGATTTTAGCTTTGCCCAAATTAATGCTATTTTAGTTGCATTTAATAGATTGGATATAGTTCAATATTTGGATATAATGCACAAATCAATTAATAATCCCGTAGTTAAACAAAATTTAGTTCTTATACATTTATGTGTTTCGCATCTAATGCATTGCATGACCGCTGATATAAATAAACATTTTTCAAAAAATATTAACACTAAACTCTTAAAAGAGATAGTCGCTGCACTATATTTAATCAAAAGTTATGAAGACTTGAAGGAAATTTGGCGTAATTTATGTATTATTTTGCAGCATAAACATCTCTCGCCGCTTGTGTACAAAGCATTAGAAGATATCGTGAATCTTTCTAAAACTTTTAAGGATAACACTGTTACCGAAAACTGTAGCCTGGAAAATGATATTTCTTATTCAAAAGAAGACGAACCGTGCCATCGGCATTTCAATGAAACTCTGTATCAGCAGAGTCGATTTTATGAAGACCTTATGAAAATTTCAGATTCTTGCTTGGAGGAATCTTCGATGGATGGTCCACTTAATATGTATTATAATCGAAATTTTGTAGTTATATTTTTAAAAAAGTATTTAACGCTTTTACCATTCTGGTCAAATATTTTCCATGAATCCACTTTGAGCAATGGTCCAATTGAAAATTATTTTGCCACCATTAAAAGACGAATGAGACAATCCAAGACGATTGGAAACCTACCAGCAAAGCCTCTCAGATTTTTTAAGGAACTAGCGATTAGAAATGAATATGTTTTAAAGAGGAAAGTTAACAATATTCCAAAGAAATTTAAAAGAAATAAAAGTCAAGCATCTCTAGAAGAAAAATCCAGTTTAGATGTAACTGAAAAAAATTTCAGTGGTATTTTGAAAGAAGAAGAAAATTGGAAAGGTCAAGTGCAAACTAAAGGAAGTAATTTTAATCTTAGTACGATTACTAAAATAAGGAATCTGGATCACGACAATAAAACGGGAACCCTAATTGAATGCCTTTCAGTTAAAAAAAGAAAAATTGATGATACACCAAAAACTTCTTTATGTGGTAAAAGAATTAAAATGTTTCGAAATCAAGAATCTGATCATCTTGCGTTTTTAAAAAACGGAACAATGAATAATGGAAATTATTATTATACATGTGCATTTGATTCATTTATCCAATGCATGCTTAATGTTGAGACACATAATTTGTTCAATAAAGATAACGTATTAACCGAACTGACTAGCGCTCTAAAATAAGAAATTTGTCACTGGCCCAAGCCAAAAGGTACGGATTATTGGCTAGATTATATGGATTAACGTGGAATTGTACAGCAAATATAACAAAAATCTCAACATATTTCTGCAAAGAATTAAATTATGGAAGCATTCAAACAAAGGCACAATGTAAAACGTGCCTTAAAACGGAAGGTGACGTGTATCAATATGTTCCAATTAACTTTGAGAAATTGGAACAAGTAAGTATCACCAAATTAGAGGAATGTCTGAAGGAACCCGACTTATTATATTGTCTCTGTGGAACAGAGAAAGTTATAAGTGAAATATATACGAACAACGTAACTTTTATTTATGTCGAAACAGCCAAAACTGAAGAATTTACTGTATCCAGCATACCAGTAAATTTAAATTACTTCGGTCAAGATTTAAAATTTAACAGTTTTGTTAGTTATCTCAAGTCATCCAAACATTACATAAGCTATTTATTTAGAAATGGCCATTGGGAGAAATATGATGACTTGATGGAACACGCAATTACCATTAAATTTCCACATACCTTAAGAGTATCTCCACATTTGCTGATATACACAAAATGTATCGAAAACATATCGCTAGAATAGTATTACATATTGTTTCAAATCATAACTTTATGATACATTTACGTTTACAGCGATGGTGATAGGCGAGGGGATTCACGTAAATCAAGCACCCCGATGGTGAGAGGCGAAGGGACTCACATTAATCAAGCACCCCGATGGTGAGAGGCGACAGGGCCCAATAAACACAAGCACCCTGATGGTGAGAGGCAAGGGGACTCACCTTAATCAAGCACCCCGATGGTGAGAGGCTCACCTTAATCAAGCACCCCGATGGTGCAAGTCGAGGGGACTCACATTAATCAAGCATCCAGTTGCTGAGAGGCGAGGGGACTCACATTAATCAAGCACCCAGATGGTGAGAGGCGAAGGGACTCACTTAAAACAAGCACCCTGATGGTGATAGGCGAGGGGATTCACGTAAATCAAGCACCCTGATGGTGAGAGGCGAAGGGACTCACATTAATCAAGCACCCCGATGGTGAGAGGCGAAAGGACTCAATAAACACAAGCACCCTGATGGTGAGAGGCAAGAGACTCACCTTAATCAAGCACCCCGATGTTGAGAGGCGAGGGGACTCACATTAATTAAGCATCCAGATGGTGAGAGGCGAGGGGACTCAATTAATCAAGCACCCGGATGGTGAGAGGCGAGGGGACTCACTTAAAACAAGCACCCTGATGGTGATAGGCGAGGGGATTCACGTAAATCAAGCACCCCGATGGTGAGATGCGAAGGGACTCACATTAATCAAGCACCCTGATGGTGAGAGGCGAAAGGACTCAATAAACACAAGCACCCTGATGGTGAGAGGCAAGGGAACTCACCTTAATCAAGCACCCCGATGTTGAGAGGCAAGGGGACTCACATTAATCAAGCATCCAGTTGGTGAGAGGCGAGGGGACTCAATTAATCAAGCATCCAGATGGTGAGAGGCGAGAGGACTCACTTAAAACAAGCACCCTGATGGTGATAGGCGAGGGGATTTACGTAAATCAAGCACCCAGATGGTGAGAGGCGAAGGGACTCCCATTTATCAAGCACCCCGATGGTGAGAGGCGAAGGGACCCAATAAACATAAGCACCCTGATGGAGAGAGGCAAGGGGGCTCACCTTAATCAAGAAACCCGATGTTGAGAGGCAAGGGGCTCACATTAATCAAGCATCCTGATGGTGAGAGGCGAGGAGACTCACATTAATCAAGCACCCTGATGGTGAGAGGCGAGGGAACTCACTTAAAACAAGCACCCTGATGGTGATAGGCGAGGGGATTCACGTAAATCAAGCACCCCGATGGTGAGAGGCGAAGGGACTCACATAAATCAAGCACCCTGATGGTGAGAGGCGAAAGGACTCAATAAACACAAGCACCCTGATGGTGAGAGGCAAGGGAACTCACCTTAATCAAGCACCCCGATGTTGAGAAGCGAGGGGACTCACATTAATCAAGCACCCTGATGGTGAGAGGCAAGGGGACTCACCTAAATCAAGCACCCCAGAGGGAACAAAATACTACTACGTCCATGTCGTTGTTCCTGGGTAACGCTGAATGTAGTTTATTGAAAGAAAAAATCAACAAAATCGTCGTCATAATGAAATCTTCTATTTTTATATATAACCCACTCACTTACCTAACTATCGGTAAATGCCATATCCCGAGAATATTTCCGTGATTTGGCTAGCGATGTTATGTTAGGTACTGGGCATCATGCTGTATCGAAATCAATAGAGATCGGGAACGACACTCTAGGTTCCTGGGAACCATAAATTTAAATTCGAATTATATGAAATTAAAAATTTACTGGGCCAAACACATTTGGGCCAATAGCAAAAATCCTAACATACGGCTGGCCTTGTCAATGTTATGTTAGATACTGGGCATCATGCTGTATCGAAATCAATAGAGATCGGGAACGACACTCTAGGTTCCTGGGAACCATAAATTTAAATTCGAATTATATGAAATTAAAAATTTACTGGGCCAAACACATTTGGGCCAATAGCAAAAATCCTAACATACGGCTGGCCTTGTCAATGTTATGTTAGGTACTGGGCATCATGCTGTATCGAAATCAATAGAGATCGGGAACGACACTCTAGGTTCCTGGGAACCATAAATTTAAATTCGAATTATATGAAATTAAAAATTACTGGGCCAAACACATTTGGGCCAATAGCAAAAATTCTAACATACGGCTGGCCTTGTCAATGTTATGTTAGGTACTGGGCATCATGCTGTATCGAAATCAATAGAGATCGGGAACGACACTCTAGGTTCCTGGGAACCATAAATTTAAATTCGAATTATATGAAATTAAAAATTTACTGGGCCAAACACATTTGGGCCAATAGCAAAAATCCTAACATACGGCTGGCCTTGTCAATGTTATGTTAGATACTGGGCATCATGCTGTATCGAAATCAATAGAGATCGGGAACAACACTCTAGGTTCCTGGGAACCATAAATTTAAATTCGAATTATATGAAATTAAAAATTTACTGGGCCAAACACATTTGGGCCAATAGCAAAAATCCTAACATACGGCTGGCCTTGTCAATGTTATGTTAGATACTGGGCATCATGCTGTATCGAAATCAATAGAGATCGGGAACGACACTCTAGGTTCCTGGGAACCATAAATTTAAATTCGAATTATATGAAATTAAAAATTTACTGGGCCAAACACATTTGGGCCAATAGCAAAAATCCTAACATACGGCTGGCCTTGTCAATGTTATGTTAGATACTGGGCATCATGCTGTATCGAAATCAATAGAGATCGGGAACAACACTCTAGGTTCCTGGGAACCATAAATTTAAATTCGAATTATATGAAATTAAAAATTTACTGGGCCAAACACATTTGGGCCAATAGCAAAAATCCTAACATACGGCTGGCCTTGTCAATGTTATGTTAGATACTGGGCATCATGCTGTATCGAAATCAATAGAGATCGGGAACGACACTCTAGGTTCCTGGGAACCATAAATTTAAATTCGAATTATATGAAATTAAAAATTTACTGGGCCAAACACATTTGGGCCAATAGCAAAAATCCTAACATACGGCTGGCCTTGTCAATGTTATGTTAGGTACTGGGCATCATGCTGTATCGAAATCAATAGAGATCGGGAACGACACTCTAGGTTCCTGGGAACCATAAATTTAAATTCGAATTATATGAAATTAAAAATTTACTGGGCCAAACACATTTGGGCCAATAGCAAAAATCCTAACATACGGCTGGCCTTGTCAATGTTATGTTAGATACTGGGCATCATGCTGTATCGAAATCAATAGAGATCGGGAACGACACTCTAGGTTCCTGGGAACCATAAATTTAAATTCGAATTATATGAAATTAAAAATTTACTGGGCCAAACACATTTGGGCCAATAGCAAAAATCCTAACATACGGCTGGCCTTGTCAATGTTATGTTAGGTACTGGGCATCATGCTGTATCGAAATCAATAGAGATCGGGAACGACACTCTAGGTTCCTGGGAACCATAAATTTAAATTCGAATTATATGAAATTAAAAATTTACTGGGCCAAACACATTTGGGCCAATAGCAAAAATCCTAACATACGGCTGGCCTTGTCAATGTTATGTTAGATACTGGGCATCATGCTGTATCGAAATCAATAGAGATCGGGAACGACACTCTAGGTTCCTGGGAACCATAAATTTAAATTCGAATTATATGAAATTAAAAATTTACTGGGCCAAACACATTTGGGCCAATAGCAAAAATCCTAACATACGGCTGGCCTTGTCAATGTTATGTTAGATACTGGGCATCATGCTGTATCGAAATCAATAGAGATCGGGAACAACACTCTAGGTTCCTGGGAACCATAAATTTAAATTCGAATTATATGAAATTAAAAATTTACTGGGCCAAACACATTTGGGCCAATAGCAAAAATCCTAACATACGGCTGGCCTTGTCAATGTTATGTTAGATACTGGGCATCATGCTGTATCGAAATCAATAGAGATCGGGAACGACACTCTAGGTTCCTGGGAACCATAAATTTAAATTCGAATTATATGAAATTAAAAATTTACTGGGCCAAACACATTTGGGCCAATAGCAAAAATCCTAACATACGGCTGGCCTTGTCAATGTTATGTTAGGTACTGGGCATCATGCTGTATCGAAATCAATAGAGATCGGGAACGACACTCTAGGTTCCTGGGAACCATAAATTTAAATTCGAATTATATGAAATTAAAAATTTACTGGGCCAAACACATTTGGGCCAATAGCAAAAATCCTAACATACGGCTGGCCTTGTCAATGTTATGTTAGATACTGGGCATCATGCTGTATCGAAATCAATAGAGATCGGGAACGACACTCTAGGTTCCTGGGAACCATAAATTTAAATTCGAATTATATGAAATTAAAAATTTACTGGGCCAAACACATTTGGGCCAATAGCAAAAATCCTAACATACGGCTGGCCTTGTCAATGTTATGTTAGATACTGGGCATCATGCTGTATCGAAATCAATAGAGATCGGGAACGACACTCTAGGTTCCTGGGAACCATAAATTTAAATTCGAATTATATGAAATTAAAAATTTACTGGGCCAAACACATTTGGGCCAATAGCAAAAATCCTAACATACGGCTGGCCTTGTCAATGTTATGTTAGATACTGGGCATCATGCTGTATCGAAATCAATAGAGATCGGGAACAACACTCTAGGTTCCTGGGAACCATAAATTTAAATTCGAATTATATGAAATTAAAAATTTACTGGGCCAAACACATTTGGGCCAATAGCAAAAATCCTAACATACGGCTGGCCTTGTCAATGTTATGTTAGATACTGGGCATCATGCTGTATCGAAATCAATAGAGATCGGGAACGACACTCTAGGTTCCTGGGAACCATAAATTTAAATTCGAATTATATGAAATTAAAAATTTACTGGGCCAAACACATTTGGGCCAATAGCAAAAATCCTAACATACGGCTGGCCTTGTCAATGTTATGTTAGGTACTGGGCATCATGCTGTATCGAAATCAATAGAGATCGGGAACGACACTCTAGGTTCCTGGGAACCATAAATTTAAATTCGAATTATATGAAATTAAAAATTTACTGGGCCAAACACATTTGGGCCAATAGCAAAAATCCTAACATACGGCTGGCCTTGTCAATGTTATGTTAGATACTGGGCATCATGCTGTATCGAAATCAATAGAGATCGGGAACGACACTCTAGGTTCCTGGGAACCATAAATTTAAATTCGAATTATATGAAATTAAAAATTTACTGGGCCAAACACATTTGGGCCAATAGCAAAAATCCTAACATACGGCTGGCCTTGTCAATGTTATGTTAGATACTGGGCATCATGCTGTATCGAAATCAATAGAGATCGGGAACGACACTCTAGGTTCCTGGGAACCATAAATTTAAATTCGAATTATATGAAATTAAAAATTTACTGGGCCAAACACATTTGGGCCAATAGCAAAAATCCTAACATACGGCTGGCCTTGTCAATGTTATGTTAGATACTGGGCATCATGCTGTATCGAAATCAATAGAGATCGGGAACGACACTCTAGGTTCCTGGGAACCATAAATTTAAATTCGAATTATATGAAATTAAAAATTTACTGGGCCAAACACATTTGGGCCAATAGCAAAAATCCTAACATACGGCTGGCCTTGTCAATGTTATGTTAGATACTGGGCATCATGCTGTATCGAAATCAATAGAGATCGGGAACAACACTCTAGGTTCCTGGGAACCATAAATTTAAATTCGAATTATATGAAATTAAAAATTTACTGGGCCAAACACATTTGGGCCAATAGCAAAAATCCTAACATACGGCTGGCCTTGTCAATGTTATGTTAGATACTGGGCATCATGCTGTATCGAAATCAATAGAGATCGGGAACGACACTCTAGGTTCCTGGGAACCATAAATTTAAATTCGAATTATATGAAATTAAAAATTTACTGGGCCAAACACATTTGGGCCAATAGCAAAAATCCTAACATACGGCTGGCCTTGTCAATGTTATGTTAGGTACTGGGCATCATGCTGTATCGAAATCAATAGAGATCGGGAACGACACTCTAGGTTCCTGGGAACCATGAATTTAAATTCGAATTTAATTAAATAAAAAAGATTGCTTTTCTTCATAGGCGTTTATTAATGTACACACACCTTGTCCTCATTTCATCATCGTAAATATTGAATATTTAGGAATACGACTACACTTATAACGCAAATTTTGCAAATTTCTGGGATGATTTAAAAATCCTGGGATGGGATAGAAATAGTATTGCCTGATGAACATTTTATTTTTTCCTGGGATGAAATCCTGGGATAACTTCACACACTTGCAAACCATTCGGTTTTTTCATCAATATCTTCGTTTTTCAATTCTGGTAAGTTGGAATCTATATAATTGGCAACAACAGGAAATCCATCTAAAACTAAAGCTGACCAAACTTTAACCGAACATACTCCAGCGTGTTCTTCTTTAAAATTGTTCTTCTCTTATTCTAGATCTATTGTTTGTCGCCGAGAGTCTATGTGTGATCCGAACTTGTCCTGGGGCAATATTAAGCCAGATAATTCCCGACTAAGAGGGGTCACAACAAATAAGGCATCTAAATTATATTTGCTGAAATGGTGAAAGCCCCTTTTAATGTAACTTAATTGTATCGTGGATTTTTATCCGGTCCTCCATCTACGCTAAAAATATAAATTGGTTTAATAGAATTTAGTTAAAGCTTCAAATCGTATTGCAACATATGTTGGCTCTGAAAATCCGAATTTTATCGGTTATGTAAATTTCTGCATAAATAGATGTAATGAGCTTATGCTGCCCAGCTACAACCCAATCATGATCGGAAAGTTGGACTCCAGATGTCTCAGCAATAGAGCTAGAAGAAGACGAGTGTTATCATCTTAAAAAATAAAACACATACTTCGTTTGGTCCCAAAAATGATGATAATTCTTCCAAATACCTAACGTTGGCAATGCAAAACTTTCCATCGATATGTTGATTATGAAGGTTGTTATGCTCCATCAGTTTAAGTGGAGCTGTCTTTATAAACTTCTTACCTTCACCCCTTCATCATACTACCGTCACATTTAGTCAAACAAAAATGTTGAATGGAAATTTAACATCAATATCAATTTGTGTTTCAACCCATTCGCCGAATTGGCGGCGCATGCGATGGTTGTTTAGCTTTAGTTCCTGCACAAGCTGAATTTTGAAAGCTTTTAAGCCTAGATTCTTGAGTAAAATCTTCCATAAAGTGGAAGGTTACAACCCCAGTTGCTAAAAACGGCGACGAATTGATTGATTTGGATTTTTTTCAATGCTTTCCTATACAGCAGATACAGCTTCTTCAGTTCGCACTGTTCGGCGTCTCACGGATTGAATCATTAAGAGTAAATGTGGTTTGAAAACGATCTATTGTTATTCGAATTAGCTGCTCTAAAGGATAGAACCATTATGTTGAGAATTTTTTTTAATTATTTGCAAGCGTTGCTCTAATTTTAGTCTATCCATAATGAAATGTCAAGCAAAATTAAACCAAACATAACTATCAGCTGTTAAATGGGTTGTCAAATTAGCAGTGTTGTCAACTTAAAGTTGTGAACCTCTGAAAAGCACCCTTTATTAAGAAAATGGCACACAATTCATTGTAAAATCTAAAAAATTTGCTCGTTGTCGATGTGTATACTTGTATAAAATTGATAATAAGAACAAAGATCTCTTGCACTTCGTTCTCGAACTCTAAATCACCCATTTTACATTCATGGCCACGAACAGTTCGACCGATGGAACGACATCGCCGGACCACTAGATGGAGATACTACTCAAATACAACGGATTATTATTTATACCAATTCAATGTTTTATGTTTCAATCTTACCGGGACAACCGCGACCATACTATTAGATTGTTTGTTATTGGGGTTCGGCTAGACGACGACGAACTAGCGAAGAACAGCCATTTTATCTGGTTGTGTTATGTTTTGTGGCAAAACCATTATTCCCCAACAATACTGAAATCTGACTGCCGTAACAATTGCACAAAACACATTTATAAACCTTAAAAAATCACCCGTCGAGTTATACCAGCTAATAATTGATAATAACATCACAGGCTTCATCCCACATTTTGAGAACTCCTAATAAAAGTGGTATCCGATATTACTATTCAATGTTTTCCGACGACACAACTGCACTTACGTTAACGACTTAATCGAGAAGATGAGTAATGTTTTCTCGTTATGATAAACCGGAAACTTTTATAACCTTACAACGCAACTCTCATTCAGTATTAGTGAAAACGCAAACTGTCATTCAGTATTAGTAAATTTATGTCGTGCTCGAGGAGGACGAATTTTAACGTCGTTTTATCACCGTATGTGATATCGAATGGGTCAACTGAACGATTTGTTGAAACACTAAAAAGGGCACTAAAATAGTTAATATGGAGGAAACAAACAAGTATATACTCATCTAGTTCTTTCATGAATCAATACAAACTAACCAACAAATTAAATCGTCACAGCATCTCGTAGTAATGAAGTTTCCACAATTCTATGTAACCATTAGATAATGCAGTTGCACAAATCATCAATCACATTCACAGATTTATATCATTTAAATATTTATCCACAGGTCAAAAGTGCTAACAATATTAATTATTATTTATAACAAAAACGTTTTATTATAATGAATAATTAATTATTGTATACTGGTATAACCTATAAAAACGACAGAAAAAAAACTGTACACTGTCTTAAATTTTGTAGTAATTGTGTTTAAGTGCAGAGGGATTTTCTTCTTTTGTATGACGTTACGACTTATTGATGTGTTTGTAAATAAAGCGTATAACATACAGCTTTTAACCTCAATTCCGATCATTGCGGCTTGTATATTTAAGAGCTTTGGCTATATGCACAGTAATGGTAAGTAACGTAATCTAAACTTTCGATGCAAATAACTGAAACTACCACTTTATAGTTCCAAAAAGTGTTTAAAAATTGTTTTTTTCTGAAGATGAGAGTAAAAATAATAATTAGGTTTCTCCAAAATAGTGGTTGAGATAGAAATAACCGTCGACTTATAATTGTGACTATCGGTCACTATTGTTGGTTTTTTATGTAATCTTAATTTTTTGTTTTGAAGATTACATACAAATTTTTTTTGGAACTACAGATACTTATCGACAGTATAACTTGAAATTAAGTATAGGCACAAATATTGATGTTTCTACACCTCTATCTCTATATGTTACAGAACATGTCCGATAAAAATACGTTTATGACTTTTGCGTTTTACTTAAGGAAAGTCAAACTGTCAAAATAGTTAGGTTAATCTTGTATTTGTTTTAAAAACAATTATTAGACGTGTTTGATCAGCCCAAAACTATTTCACCTATCCGAGGTAAATCTGACCTCAAACCCCAATAACTTATAATAACTACGAGGGAAATTGCTATCAAAACCACTAGTCAACATTTGAAGTGTTCACAAAGGCAGCATATTTTGTTTCGATAACATCATTTGACACTTAAAACAGACATACAATTCAAAATGGTAGCTATTGTTTTATTGAAAACAGATTTTACTGCCATCTTCGAACTCTACACTTAAACTTAATTTTCCGAAAACATAACGAACTCTACACTTAAACTTAATATTCCGAAACCAAATAATTAAAGTTATTTGGTCAAACCCAACCGAATAGTTTAAATTTAATAAAATATCGTCCGTGGACAAAATCTGACTAGGCGAAGGAACATCGAACAATAAACCACCCATAAAATAGGAGAATAATAATGCTACGGTGTAGGATTTCAGATGTCCTGTACTGGCGACTTCAAAACGTGAGCGAGCGGATTTTTAGTCATCGATAATCCAGCTTTTGACTCTGATTTACTCTTTTAATATTGAAGCTATTGAACTTCCAAGCTATTTAACTTCCAAATGTACTAGATTTCTTTAGAAATAATAAAACCAAACGTAATAAGAAGGCATACGATAAATAGGAGCGCAATATGGCAGATACTTTGTGAATGAAATTGATTGAATCATATACACAAAATGTATCGGGATGCTGGAAACTGAGTTCATTCTGAGTTCAGATAACACTCGAGGAGTAACTCGAGAGCGTACTCTCACCAATGCTATTCCTTACGATCAGGATAATGTGATGCGGAAATTCTCCTAATGGCATACAGTAGGAATTAGTAGGTAAGCTCAATGACCTAAACTATATGCAGATGACATATGCCTGCTCACATACAGACATTTAGATATGCAGTAGATAATACAACTATCAGATCTAGCTATTGAAGTCTCAAAATAAACATCAGAAACAACAAGACGTTGAGACTGAACACAAATATAACCAAATCGACGCACACGATTTACATGAATTTGTATACCTTGGCTATGTACAGTAGCTAAAACAGGTGGGACAAAGAAAAACATAAACAAAAGTATGCTAGACATACATATATTCAACATTTCACATAAAGCCTGGAATTATTATGCCCTGTCACGAACATTGAAATGCGTAGAAATGCCATACCAATGATATCCTTCGAATCCCAACAGTGAATGAATGACTTGAACTGCTGACAAACGATTGTTTTTAGTGTCTACATGACCTATGTGAATGAGTAATAAGTTGCAAGGGTCTGTCAATACTCCTGGTAAAAGGGTGGAAGAGAATATAAGTTATGGTGATAGTGTGGAAGTGGATATTCGGTTTGTCTATTTTTTTAACGGTTTTTACAGGCCATTGTTGGCGCGTACCGTGTCAACAATCTGACTCAATCGGTTTCGATCACGAGCCAGCTCTTCATACTGTTGCAAGCAACCAGAAGATGCTAGAACGGTATCTACGCCGTGGAGCCATCGTCACCGACAGCGACCTCTACGCCTACAAAAAGGCGGCTCTCCCTTCAAAGATCGCTTATCATTTGATTCAGCACGCAGAACGTGATCGAGCTCGTGGATTTGCTGTCCTTTGATTTCATGCAAGATATCAGGAATTTGCATTAAATTTCTGATCTCGTGCTTGAATAGTAACTCGGTATATGCCTTCATCGTTGCGTTTTGGGTCTTATATCAAACGCATGATCCTTCTTTCGAATGTTAGAAGCCATCTATCGTACTTATCCGTCAAGGTCCAACTCTCACATCCATATACATGACAACGGGTCTGATCCAAACTCTATACAATTTCAGCTTATTCACATGAGTAATGACAGATCGAAGATACTTGAATCTCATTTCTCCTTCAAACGAGCGGTTCCCACTACTGAATTCAATTGCGTCTTGCCTCGAAAACCAGAGATCAGTGATTTGGTTTTGGTCTCAATGGTTTTGAAACCAACGGACGCTGAATACTGTCCCAGTGGATCAAGTATCTCTTTCACTTCGTTGCTATTTAATCTAACCACACAGACATCATCTGCATATGCTTATTTGTTGGCATTTTTACATTTTTGGATTTTAAGGATGCGGGCCGTCAGCCCAGCGATCCAACTAGATTTAGTCGCCTCTTATACGACAAGCTCTGGATACTGTGGTGGTATTCAATGGGTCTCATGTTTCGTTTGTTGCCCCACCCACAGGGCTTAATACCGCTTTGTCTAATATACTGAAGTCTAAATTACTTACAAGTTTAGATATGTTCAACTAGAACAGTGGATATTTGCTGGAACAGGTACGCTTCATGTGCTAATCTAGTTCTACTAGAACAAGTCTCTATAGAAAATTTGGTAGGAACTTTTTGTGACATGGTGGGTCTAACGAGTTTTTTATTTATCTTAAATATATAAAATCTTCTGATATAACTTTCTTATGTATTGAAACTATTGGCAAGCTGTATAATAGCTTCGATCGATAGATAAAATAGGTATAGTTAGTTGATGAATTGTAATTTATTGATTTATTCTATTAAAGGTTGATTCGTCTTTATGTAGTTGCACAAAGTCCAGTAAATGTAGAATCACAACCAACATCATTTGCACACTGTGAGCATGGCTCACCTTCGGCATACAGCTCACGGGCAACTTGACGCTCCATATCATAGTCAAGTACACAGCTTAATCCACCCAGGAATAAATGGCTTTTATTTTTCATTGAGGCATAGCCATAATAACATCCCATTTTGGTTAAAAATGAAAGCTCTTTTAATGCGTCACTGGATGTTCTAAAATGGGTTAATATAATTTAGATTGGAGCACATAACAAATTCACTACGTATTCCACAACTTACTGATTATCAATATTGTTTTCGGTATTTTCCAATATGTCGCGCACTGCATCCTGACTGGTACGTGGATTTTCTTTGTGACGCAAAATATTTTGGTACACTGTTTTACCATTTTGCCGTTTATAACAAAATACGCCATCGTCACCAATCGACTGAACTTCCGCTAACGACTTAGCGAGTAATTCAAGCTCATCATCCCAAACCTATCATAATATTGATGATATTCATTATGTCTTAGTTTAAGCCGCCAATAAATTTTACTTACAGTTTTCTGTAAATTCGAGGCTTTCGGCAACTGTGTCTGTCCAAGCGCAATTTTATTACGTTCTCTGTTGACAGCATTGATCAATGCCAACTGTTCGTCAACGGTAAGCTTTTCGGTTGTCACATTGACTTGAGATTGAATTTTTTCCGGAATATGCTTCATTAATTTGGACTCCATGGTACCGCATGCAATATGAGTGACACCTTCGCACACATTGTCATTTAATGTGCAATAATCGAATGCAGTAACGTAACCAAATATCAGCACTAGCTCCAAAGCCAAGAGGGACATTTTGATTGAAAATTTCATTTTTGTTCGACTTAACGTGGTTCTTTTGAACTGAACAATCGGACTTATTAGATTCTACTAAATATACTGTGTACTAGAGTGTTTTTTTCTAACGTACGGAGGCGATATAAAAGTCAGGTTATGTAAACAATTTAGGTTGATAAATTTATGTGGTGGTTGATATATACTTGGTTTGGTATGACTGATTAGTAGATAGAATGTAAATAACAATATTTCTAATTGATCTCTGAACTCGTGTTATATATATAGTGTTTTTATGATTTATTCTAAAACATGATACAAACTGTTGAATTTTTAATAATAAATAATATTTTTATTTAGCAAATGAAATTTCTTATCTGAATAGGTACATACGGCACATGATGTAGCCATGTCGCAAAATGTACTTCCCTCACTCTTTCAAATATACCTGTGCTTGAATTGAATCAATAAACATCTGTTGGCTAAAATATTAAGACAGATAATTGATCTCATCACTCATTAAGTGGGTGTTACCTTCAGAGTACCACTAATACATAAATACGTTTAATAAACCGTTTTTTTGGTTTGTACAGGTCATCATTACCCTGTACCATGTCAACAATATGACTCCATCGGTTTCGGTCACGAGCCAGCTCTTAATATTGTTGTAAACAATTAGAAGATGCCAAATCGCTCTCTACATCGTCAACGACAGTGGGTCTCTATT
The DNA here is from genome assembly GCA_963932295.1 of Tipula lateralis. Lineage (NCBI taxonomy): Eukaryota > Metazoa > Arthropoda > Insecta > Diptera > Tipulidae > Tipula > Tipula lateralis. Next base: position 99,080,029 of record OZ010736.1, read on the forward strand.
TAAAGATCGTTATATCATTCAATACGCCAAACGTAACTGTGTCGGAGTACGCTGAACGATATCAGAAATTCGCATTAAATTCCTGATTTAAAAGAACTCGGTGTGAGCCATCAACGTCGCGTTGTGGGTTATACATCACACTCATTATTTTTCTCTCGAACGTAAAAAGCCATTTTTCGTACTCATCCGTCAAGGTTCAACTCTCACATCCATACATGATAACGGGTCAACACTGTACAATTTCAGCTCATTCGCAAATGCAAGATATTTTGATTTCAGGAGAGGATAAAAAGCTCGTATTGTATAAGTCGATCTGATTTCGTCCAGTTCTAGCATTAAAGTCACCAATCTGTCATCGTGCTCAGTTATACATAGACCACGAAATATATTGTAAAATGAATCTTTATCCTGGGGTTGGCTTAGATCAGTTGGCTAATATCATGTGCAAGCGAAGCTTACACATTCGATTAAGCTGGTAGTGAGTGGGCTCGGAGAATTCTATGTTTGTCAAGTTCTTGATATTTTCGCTGTATTTCTTCATTTATCAGAAATTCACAGGCGAATCGCATTGTATGTATATTGATCTGTTCTTCTTGATTTATACGAAAATTTCCATCATCCGAGTAGATGGCCATTGTTTATATACGATGTGACGATTTGGACAACTAAAGCCTTCTATTTTTCAATAAACAAATGATCAATTTGGACTCCATAATTTCCAGTGCAGGTTAAAAAGTGAAAAAGAAAATAAGTGAAAAAGTGAAAAACGTGCTTTCTTCAATGTTTCAAATGTGAAGCTGCGTGCTTCCAAAAACTTTATTTTGTTTTGAGCCGAACTAGAATTGATGAATGTTCTAAATTATTACAGGGCCCACAGTTAGAATTGCATCCTATGGAGTCCAAAACCAAATTTGGGAACAAATGGAGAATTTCCGAGAGCTGGAGCAGGTACGAGAGGACCGTGAAATAGAATTAACAAAACAAAATCTACAATATCTTCAAAAATACGCGAGGCAATTAGATACTGCCTAATCATTTAGAACAAATCATTTGATACAATCCCACCAAATCACCAATAAACTCACCAGAGACCGTTCTCGGAGTCATATATAAACTGCGTGATCACTGAAAGTGAGATTAAAGTATCAAAAATTGATTTGTCACTGAGAAAAAGGACCAAAAGTAGATGTTTGTCTTCAATGGACGATAGAAAAACCAACAATAAAGGAACGTTAAATGACAGGTTTCACCAATAATATCCGGTGCATATACTAAAATGCTGAATAGTTCATTTTAGAATCAGTGCACACAGCAAAGTCACTTGCACTACCATGCCAAAGCTTACCATTAGAATCTTTGCCGGACTACATTAAATAGTTACCTGTAGCAGAATACAGAAAAGTGAAACCTACCATTTTGATAGGTTCAAACGAGGCGTGGCTTACCGTACCAGTAGAAATACGCTAAAATGGCTTAGTACATGTCGCAGTGCATTTTAATCAGTTATCTATCAACTGCACATATTTATCGATGCAAGTCGTAATGCATATGCAGTCGTGGCTTATATTCACACAACAACACCAAAAGGAGTCACAACTGCACTAGTTCAAAAATATCAAAAATTCGCGTAGTCCCGAACAATAAGCTGATTTCTATACTACGACTAGAACTAATGGTAGCAGTATTAGGTGTTCGTTTAGGTTCATCAATTATCAAATCACATTCCACCAGTTTCGAGTCAAAGCGCTATTACACAGATTCGCAAATGGCCATTAACTGGTTTGTAGCATTTCGGATTACCGTTGGCTTAGAAAAATCAAAAGGAAACGAGTGACACTGCCTAGGTGGTAAAGAAAATGTTGCAGATCAAGTCACTAAATGTACCAGATAGTCACCGAATTATAAAAGTGACTCAAGATGGATTCAAGGTCAAACTTTTCGAAACTGTTCTTCGATGATCAAAAATTCGAATAGAAAACGTCAAACCCATCGAAAAATAATTATCATCGTGTTAAATCGTTATAACCACGAGTAACTATCAATCCTGACCATTGTTTAACCTGGAAAAAATTACTTGGAGGCAAAGTTAACGTAAATAGGGCATGTAATTTGTTTTTGTCATTAAAACCACGTTCCAACCCCATAAAGGGGCCAAAAACATACAAAGAGTTTTAAGATGCCACGATGTAGCTCATCAAATATACCAACAAGAGATAATAACAATTTTGAATACATTTTCCATGCGAACCAAAGACACATTTTGAGCCAAAATGAAATTTGGATCAAAATGTGTCTTTGGTTTGCATGGAAAATGTGATCTGATCTGAATCAGTTAGAGTCATGAAACGCGGCTAGAATCTTTCGCCTGTTCCCTATTCCCGGGGAATTACCAGAATAGGACCACTGGTGGGTGGGAGCGTTAATACTAAATCGATTTCAAAATGAAATGCTTCACTATTTGTTGATCGTAGCAACCATGAATATGAAAAGTGACAAAGGAACATGTCGTCTGCTATAAAACTAATAGTGAAACATTTTTTCTGAACATTACCAGAAGGTTTTATCTACTTAAAATTGGCTACCACAAACCAAATATCTAGAAAGTATTGATCTAACTATTAAGAACCTGGAATCGTTGGTCTGAGCATTTGATCATTCAAATGGGATTAGAATTTTGAATAATCAAATGTTCAAACCAAGCCGATTGTCAATGCCTTAGTGATCGCTTTAGGGCATTGGCCATTAACCGCCATCCTATATCACAAAATATAAGACAAAAGTATTTCTTATTTTCTATGGACTCCTCTGATAGGCTGAATTAATCCTCTGATGTAAGTTTCTGTTTGTGTTTTCAATATTTTCAAGCAATAAGACAATAAGCTAATAGATCTCAGATATGTGGGTTTGCAGTAAGTGGTGTAATGCTATCGAGGGAAGCAGTCTATAAAGAATTAATGTAACTCATACAATTTGACCTGATGGGACTAGTTGATCAAGAGCAATTTAGACGTTGTAAGCCAGGTGGTGGTATTCTATTTTACGCTTTATTTCGCTAAAAATGTATGATGTGTTTCTATAAACTCTGCCACGTACAGCATAGCGAAACAAATATAGTTCGGGTTCCTTTCATAGGCGTTCTTTGAGAATAATCGTACGTATATTCAGCGTTCCAGAGCACTGCGTTCTAGAAAAAGATTCTAGAAGGATAAGTGTGCAAGATAAAGACTTTAAAGGATCTGACAGAAGGAGACGAAACATAACTTTCTTTAATTCAATTCGGAATTATTAGACAGAAGGAATCTCTACTTCTGCAAATATACGATGGGAGGTTGCTCTGAGCTCTAAAACAGTTATGTCAACCATATTGATAAGCATCATAGGCTACTACAATTTAACTTAACGTTGTTAATGATTACGTTTATTATCTATGTGATTTTCTTCTTTCTTTTGTGTGACATTAATAATAATAAAACCAATTTACATGCGGTTGGCTTCAAAAATCTGACACCAACAATTTTGATTACCACGTATACTAATCCAAAAAACCTGGCCTGTCGTAAGATGCTGACTCTGACTTCTCGTTAAAGTTGTTTAAGATCATTAGAAGCTCTGCATTACAGACTTAAATATTTCAGAAAGTCGACACTCCTAATTAAAACCGATCGTTTGTGTGCTTAGACAACCGAGGTTTTCCGTAATTCTTAAACCGAGTTCACTCCATCAGATTGGTTAGCTCGCGAAATGATACTTTTGTTGTATTTCTTCATTTATCAGACATTCACAGGAGAATCGTATATCCCTCCATTATTTTTGAGTTATACGTAATTTCCATAGTCTAGGTAAATGACCACTGTTTTTACGATACGCTCTTACGTTTTGGACAAGCCAAGCCTGTTATTTTTTATTAACACATGTTGAATCTGGACTCCTAAAAACGTGCTCACATTATTGAAACCTTGAGTGATTGACAAGTTCATCAAATAGGTTTGATTTCTGTAAGCTCTAGCCATAAAGTCACTATTCAATTCACTATTCTAATGTCGTACTCCAGTTCATCAGATTATCCAAATTTGTTGTAAACTGGGACAGTATCTAAGAATTTAATGGCTTATTTATTACGTAAGCGGAGTTAATACATTCGCTTATCGAACTGATGAACTGCAGTACGAAATTAGAATTGAATACTGGCTTTATGGCCAGAGCTTCCAGAAATCAAACCGATTTAATGTATTTGTCAGTCACTCAAGGTATCAAAGTTGTGAAAACAGTTCCCACTATACTATTTTCACCACATGTCAAATTTTAAGGTTTTCGAAGGTTATTTCGATTATGCAGTATTGGGACACATGGTTTCTCTTTCAAGCCACCGAGATTCTTGTAGAGCAACAATTTTAAGTCGATACTTTTCATGCATTATAAGGCCGTCAAAAGGGGCTGGTTTACTGACTGCACGTTCTATGTACCGATCCTTAATTTTGTGTCCGGGTATTTATAATGAGCAGTTTGAATCCAACAATTTATTCGCCTCCTAGGAGTAGGAAATCGCCAATGGGCTTCATTTGTCATTTTGATCAAAACAATAAAACGATACTTAGGCTGGTTGCCTTGTCTAAGAGTTAGGACAATACCAATTTTACATTTATTTATTTAAAATGTTGATCTGAGTTACATTAATTGATTTAAATTTGAAATTGTACCAATATAATGAAGTAGGCTACCGATGACGATAGGATCTAGATAAATAAAGGAAAATATAAGATTCCTTCTCGTGCTTATCGATAAATTGGCACTTACCATAAACCAAAGTCCATAATTCATTGTGAACAATTGAAATGGCTTTAAGCATAAAGGATTTTGTAGGATCTGCAAAGAAAATAATTTTATCTGCAAGAGAAAAGAATGTTATATGCAAGACCCAAGATTCAAAATGTGATTAGTATACACTATCCTTAAGCGCTCCATCCATTCGATTCGGATTAATTTTGTGTAAAATATTGCCAGTTTCTGAAAACTGTACAGAAATAAATTAATCATTATTAATCGTGTCCATTACTTTATACTATTGATTTAACTGACGTTATCTAGTAAATGTTGACAGCTTGCCATCAGTAGCGTAGTATCAAACAATTTCGTTAAAATTATATAAAGCGATGAAATCAACATAATAAATTCAAATTCTTCTCTCGCGTTCATAAGCATCGTATAAATGTAGAATGGCTAAAACGATTCAATATAAGCATAAGGATAATATATATTAGCTAGTATACCTACCCTGAACGCTAGTGTGAAGAACGTGTCAATAAAAAATACAAGTATTGGAAACTCAATAAAATGCATCCTCTGTTGAATCGTTCGATTCAATTTGTGATGTAAATGGGCTGCGCGAACCGAAATATAGTGTAGCTCGTCACATTCCATACGATAACGTATGGTGGTAGTCGACGTGGTCGAATCGTTAAAATTGGTGATTTTCTCGTCCAGCACACGATTTAAATTGACCAAATAAAAATTGTACATTCGATTCTCGCATATGAACATCGTTATGATCGAGTTGATGTAGAAAAATGGAAAGTACGCGTAGAGTGGCAGAAAAATATTGTAGAGTAGTCCACGATTGTTTAGATTCGACGAAGAGATTCCGTGTAATACAAAACATAGCAAATGGCCAGTTAGGTCGTACAACACTTTCAACAAATTGGTTAGCAGCAAATTTTGAATTTTACGATAGTGTGCCCGCAAATTGGAACATTCAACTTTGAATGTGATCAACATGAAATTAATCGTTTTACGATACAATACCACGTGTTGGTCGATTTTTGTGATTTTCTCATATATCACAATAACAACGAGGAATAAAATTAATTTTTGATTGGTTATGAAGGCTTTATTGGCTATCCCGTATTTTGATTGCTGCTTGAAAATCGACAGATCTGAATAGTTTATTAATACGAGACTGCATACTGACGCAATTGACATGACCATCATTATAATATTGAAGATGGTTATTTTCTTGACTTTCACCGAACAATTGGATATGGTTGCGACTAACGGTTGAACGCCCATAAACAGAAAATATATGTCGAGTACCTTTATCGCGTATTTTAACTTATTCAACATTTTAGAATGAAGAATGATATCCAATTGACACTATATGGTATATAGTTTCTGTTTCAAATATTCATTAAACTTTACATTGACGATATACCTGTCATTTTTTAATTTAATACATAATTTATTCAATTATTTTAATTATTGTAATTGATAACACAGGGTGGCCTCGTATTACTAATTATAATGTTTTCTAAATAAACGGCCCTAACCGCTTCTAAACTGGGACCTTACGAATTATTTTAACGTATTGGTGCACATTGGAGGTGGTCAGCCTAACGAATGCTTTTGTGTCATCCGGTGCATGTTAACTTTTGGTCAACGGCGAGAATTGAACTCAAGACCGCGGCGTTATGAGAAACTCTAGAAAAACTATGTCTTACAAGTTTCATTGTCGGTTGACCTGTATGTAAAGTAGAGCCATCTTGACGCCACCACACCTTTGGTGTGTACTCGATAGTGGGGCTCACGAAATTCTCTAGCTTTTCTCGGTACCTTTCATCATTGTAAATGTATTTGCTGCCTACTTCAAAGTAATAAGGTCCGATAATCTTCTCCACATTCACATACATACTCTGTATGTGAATACAGAGTTTTGGGTCATCTTGTGGTGTAATTGATTACTTTAATCTCTTGGTAGAATACCTTTACCATAAAGTTACGAATAATCTAAGTTTGGGAATTGATTTCTGTAATTCAATAATCCAATTCGAGGACATATGGTTATGGACGGGTACATGTTTCGTAAATATTTCGCACTAAGACTCAAAGAACACCACCATAATATTCAGTGTTTGTCTTAAAACATTCGTTAAATAGATGTGTTGTTAAATAGATGTCAACAAAAGAAAACAACGCCAACATCGGATACCGCCAGAAATTGTGGCTTGAACTTGTGTTTTAGTCAAAATACTGGATTGCCAAAGTAAATACGTTGTATCTCAAGTCTATACATTACTATACAAAATTGTTGGAGGTAGATTTCTCATTTGGTCAATGCAAAAGTCTGTGTTGGACTTTTTTTATATATATTTTATACTATGCAATCTGTTTTGGGACTCAAAGCTCACCCAGCTCTTTCGCGGTTTGCTTATTTACGTCCTATTTTACGCCTTAATGGCCAAATCGAGGACATACGGCTATATGTCTGACCTTCGTATAACCACCTGCGCATAGCATAGCTCCATGCCAGCCTATAGTTCTAACATTGAATATGGGTCGGCCCATGAGTTCTGCACTCCAATAGGGGGTCATAGATGTATTCATTAACAACACTGATCGTAATCAGACGGTGAAAAATCCCTTTTGCATCCTGGCCCTATCGGGATTCGAACCCGGTTCCTCTCGCTCCAACTGCCACAGCGTTAACCACTGAGCCACTAGACTTCTTAGCAATTCACAATCGAATATGTAAGCTCCGGTTAGTCAACCAATTGTATGCGTACTTACGCCCACTGAAGTAAACCAGCTCCAATATAAATACGAGTTTACAATAATTTGGATAATATAATAGGCTATGCACGTTGTGCGATTCGTTATTGGTTACTCTATAGCTAAAGTTGATAGAAATCAGCTTAATGTAATAGCAAAAGTCCTGGTACTCCTGGTAACTCGAATTCTTTCTTCATTAAAACATCCACTGAAACAAATCAATTGACTGATCATCTCTAGAAGCCAATCTCAAGATTGAATCTGCGTCGAGGTCAGAATCTACCCTGGGTTCAGATTGTTATTGAAACTTTTCCTAAGAGGGCTTAATTGTAATGCGACCGGCTTTGAGTTTTATCACAAACCAAAATTATGGTATGCTTACAGCAAAATGGAGTTAATTCGGAGAGAGACAATATGCACGTCTACACCCACTCAGTAGACCACGCAACATTGGACAAAATGGAGCTGACCGACTATAAGTCGAGCGAGAGGCAACCGCTACTAGTTTCCTGGAGAATTAGAGAAAATGCCTCCAACTGAAGTTAAGCGCATAATAGCTAACTGTTTAAATAAGGGACTGAACTTCCTTATATATACACCATACAATGTGGTGCAATGGAGTAAAAAACAACCGAAGATATGAGCCAGAACTTTTATCCCAGTAATATAAAATTTATACTTATGGCAACCATAGCAAAAATATCGTGAATCTATCAAACTATCGTGATATAATGTATTGTGACGAATCACAGATGTCACCTGTGATAATTAAAAAGATTTATAAATTATAGCAGTAGGGGTTACCCTGTAACCAAATGTTTACACATACGAACAAAATAAAAATAAATAATGAAATAGGCGGAGCGAACAAAATACGACGAAAAGAAAATTCGCGAAGTGTAGAGATGCAAAATAATGGAATGTTCTACAAGTATTTGCGTCGTATAAATAGGTGTATACATTTGAGTTACAAAACAGTTCAATTTTGAATTTCGAAGTTATAATATCGGGAAGTGATAAGAAGTGAATGTGAAGTGTTTAAGTAATTGTTGTGTAAAACAAGTGAATGTGAAGTGTTTAAGTAATTGTTATGTAAAATATTATTTGTGAAATAATTGTGGAATTTATTGGGAAATAAATTTAGTGAAAACTTAATCTTTGCGTGTTTAATATTCACAATCCAGTGATCGAACCGGATTAATTATTAGAATAACCACTCGGCGAAATCGTAACAGTATATTAATTTTATGTTTCGGTAACATTTTATTAAAAAATAAAATATAAATTTGTTCAGCAAAATGTAGCATAATAATTATAACACATAACCCATAATTAATTTTAAATATGTTAAAAAAAAATCTGTTTTATTATTTTATAAAATACTTAAAAATTGAGAATATCAATGTTTAATTATTTTATAAAATAATATAAAAAATTAAATCAAAAATTTGTTCTTTTCTAAAAATTAAGGAAAACCCTCATTTGAGTCCAATGAGTTTATTTAATAAATCAACAACATACGAGTATTATTTGCACATCTATTTTTTGTCTTTAGGTAAATAGTTATAAAAATCTAGGGTTCGTTCAACTAAATCAACTATATATGTCTTTCGGTAAAAGTATCGGGTCTGATCTAATATGTTCTCGAATTGGCAAAACTAACATCTTCATTTCGTGTGAGTTCAATTCAAGGTTCTAAGCCTCCTATTTTACAGTGGCTTTCTTTGTGCTAGAGTTGGCTGGCCTTATTGATATCACAAGTATCTTGTTGGTATTCTTGTTGCCAAGAGGTGGCTGAATCAAGAATTCCTTCATCTCGATTACTGTTTACTCTTTTTGATTACTGTGCAACTCTAAGAGTCTTGCCTTAGTTTTTTCCACCTTTTTTGACTATCTCCTTTCTCTTTAATATCGACACCTAATTTCACATTTAATATCGCCACCTGATTTTACATTATCAATAGCAGATTGGCATACGATTGACCTTCCGTCTTAACTATAACCATCTCGTATCTGTTCTTCTTCTTCCATAATGGGCATAAACCATTATTTTCAATATAATCGTTCTCTAGCTTATTCTATAGTTTAGCAGTATTGTGTTAATGACATTTTTTTCAGTCCAGGGATTTTATGGACTGCCACACTCCTACCGGACAGCAGATTAAACATTTGTTCTTCTGATAAAACAGTACGGTAATGTTTTCCACAGTTTTGGCATGTTAAATATGCTTCCCATAAGATGTCGAAACAGAGGAAGATCATCTTATGGATACGAAGCTCGTTGCCTTTACCTCAAGTGAAGTACTTCATTTTCTTTGCTTCTTCAATGTACTGTTGTTTTAATATTTTGCCATCGCTCCGTTGATTTACATACCCAACAATTAATGATCTTAGGTCGTTTACTGGTCTTGATTAACCTTCCAGAAGAATCGTATCGGCGCTTGGTGCTAGTAAAACTTCTCTCGCTTAAAACCATTTGGGTGACCATTCAGCTAACAATGAATTCCTGGAATTGTTCCTGGTCTATCAGTTTAGGTAAATTTTGCTTGCTTGGTTAGACAACGTGGATATTTTAAAATTCTCCGTACTATGTAGTTGGACTGCAAAAAGCTATTCTGTCTCATTACTGTCACAATTTCCTTTATAACGCTCGGCGTCATCACCAAATACAACCTGCTATTTGTATTTTGAGGGCATTTAGACGGCTTTCAATTTCATACCTAATGCTGTCTGAGAAGCATCACCCTAATTTTGTTTATTTTGATTATTGGTTCCATTTTCTCTGCCACTAAATAGCACGATAAAAACGGCAACTTATTCTGCATGATAGGAAACACCTAATTAAGATTAGACAATAAGCATTCCTGTAGCCATTCAGCCTTCGGCGTATGCAGTGTCATATTTTAAGTGACTAAATGGGATTATCATATTTACTATGAATTCACACAACAGCCGTGACCTTGAGCACGTTCCATTATTAAAACTCACACGAAATGAAGATGTGAGTGTGCCAAATCGAGATCATATTCGATCAGACACATTGTTGGATAAATTTCCATGCATTTAAGCCTGCCAAAATCGAGCTTTGTTAAATTTTTAGATTAGCGTGATTGTTTTAACTTTTTATTACTAAAGAGAGCCCCTAAATAATTTAATGTGAATTTTGAAATAAAAGAATCTGTTGTTTCACGTTATTGGAACACGGCACATATTAAGAATTATTTGTTTTCTTTCTTTAATACTAGTCTGAGGAAGAGAAATTTTGCTATGCATATAAATTTTTATGAATAAATAATTATACTTCAAATAATTATACTGTCTGGAAATTACGATTCATATTAATTTTTTTTTGAGATGTTAGGCGATTATGATTAAATTTAAATCTTGGGATGATAGTAGCTATCACGATAGTATTTTTCTGGGCTGAATCATGGGATGATAGTTACTGTCGTGACAGTTTTGGTGTTGCCATTGCGTTTTCATGGGATAACATCTGGGCTAGCAATATACACAAGATATGAGTAATTGAGTACCTTCTTGAATACTTGTTTGCAAATAATTTAGGTTTGCTATTAGCCATCTCACAACTTATACAGGATGCACTCATTACTTCTATGGGAATGGTGTATCTAGGAAGAACTATCCGTAAATCCGTAAATAAAACTGTTACGGTACCATTTACGAGAAAGTTATTAACGTTTGTAGGCTCCTCGTTAAATAGCATTATGGTACATTTTTCCGGGGAAGTCAAATATAATTAATCTTTCATAAAACCTTGATTACAAACACTTAAGATCCAAAATAGGGCCACGAAGGTACTTTGGGCCTGTCAGAGACCATATAGGCTTACAACCTTTATTGGCCATTTCAAATAATTATTAGGTCTATGACTACACTCAGATAATATGATCGACCTGCTGACAACTCTAAGAGAGTTTCATGTGGACCTCTCCGTGTAATCGTACCAAATCGAAAATCACACGCGGCCAGGAATTTCCGAGAATGGAATTGCCTTTTTAAAGTACCTGGGCACATGAGCAACAATATTCTTAGTAGAAATAGATCTGTGTTCTATTGAGGACTTAAATAGGGCACTTAATAATACTAGGATCTATATTGTATCGGACTGCTAAGCCGCTTTTATTTAAATAATATTAAACCACTGAAAACCACTGAAAATGTGCTAGTGTTTTCATTAGACCGGAACCTTTCTGTGGAATCATTATAAGAAACACCCTGATGGTTAATATGATGATTTAAGCGTTTGGCGAAGATTTCATACTGGCAAAGAATTCCTGGGCTGCGGTAAGCAGAAATATTTATCTTAATCTCATTGAATCGAGTCAAAGATCATCTTGTACGTGGCATACCTTAGTTGGAGCTTTTAATCGGCTTCGTCATAGGTTCCTCTAAGAAATCATCTTTAAAATATATACCAGTATGCGACGGAATGAACGAAACAATATATACTGCACCAATGGCCAGCTATTTTCTAACAGCGGAACATCTAAAGAGCATAACTTTAAAAGAGAAAAGAGTGATGTAAGAACCGCCCAAAAATTATTTTTCGTTTAGTATTTGTTTTATTGGAAAACTTCAATATTAGAACGATCGATTAAAATGGAAACGAGAAAACGTAAAACAGCTGAAACTGCATCAGACGAAGTTCCACCATCAACGCAAACAGAAATTCAATATTTCGCATTCTCTTCTTTCGGCGTTAAACTAGAGCCACGAAAAATATTCAATGAATGCCCAATTGGATATGAAACGATTGCATTACGACAGACTACAAATTTTCAACTGTTTCTAAAGATTCTAGAAGGGACATTTTGCTATGGAAGACGAGTCTTGAGAAGGTCGACCAAAATCTGATAAAAACTGATAACGTTACTGTAGCCCTGGTGAATACCAAAGTTGACGAAGGTCTACACAAGAAATTATTGCTAATAATTGGCTTGAATGCCATGGCTGTATCGCGAATATTAAATTATCATCTGGCGTATACGAAGAAACCTGCTCGATTGGTTCCACGACTTATAAATGAGGCCCAGAAAGAGGCTTGACTGTATTTTACTAATTTTTTCCTAAATAAATTCAAAAATGGGCAGTTTATTTTAGCAACTTTAGTAAAATCTTTACTGGTGAGAAATGGTTCTTTGAGTACGATCCGTCAGTTTACTTCACCCGATCAAAAATTGTAGCTGGTACTTGCCTGTAAAAGGGTCATAACTACAAAATGGTCTACCCAAAACTGCTTACCAAAAACTATGACAACGCGCGTAGCTCACACTGTTTAAGTAACGAGTAACTTTATTGCAGTCTCTGATATCGACGAAATACTACCGGCAACATATTGCACCTTGTGATTTCTTTTCAAAAATTGAAACAAGTTGGATGGGAAAAGATACCCACGTTTGTGGACGTGATGGCGTTCTTCAAATAAACTACCAAAAATACGCATGACGACATATGCCGTTATTTTACGATTCCCTTGACAATCGGTCTATTACGGACAATCGGACTATTAAAAGCAGTCACATAGATTTGGGAAAAATTCGGCAATATAGGTGAACTGCGCATATTATCATATGGTTCAGTATCTTAGTTAGGGGAATTATTGTAGAATCACGTTGTCTAACCAATCAAGATTAGACAACGAGACAAGATAGTCGAGAGATAATGCATTAGATTGGATGGGTTTCTTGCCGACTGTAAATGGGTTCCAACGATTGCTGTTGTTATAGGTGCTGCGAAATGGGACACATAGCAAAGACTGTCTTGCTGTATCAGCTGTCAGAAGAGTGGGCATATGTTTTCGACAATTCGACCACAACTGCATGATGATGGTGTTCTCAGAATCTCCGTGCCTGAGATGGTGTTCTCAGAATCTCCTCAGACTCCAAGCTAGTGGGATATGCGGATAACCTGGCACTTATTGTATCGGCGGAATATGAATAACAACTTAAATAGCGAGTCGAGTCCGCGGTGGTAGGTAGTAATCTCCAAATGGAGCTGCACTAGGTTACAGTAAGCGCTGGAAAACATCGAGGCAGTTATAATGGCGGGTATAGTAGAATGCTTTTGTCAATGGAATTTAGCATACGAGGAATAAGAATAGTACCAACAACAAAAATTTAGTACGTGCAGTTTTGGCTGGACCATATGGACCGATAAAGCATATTAAGTACCGGCGGGTGTGGCTAGACCATATGGACCGATGAAGCATTCGAGAGCATATAAGATAAACGGTGGTAAACGCAGGCCACCTATTATTTTAATGGCTTAACACTGAGTCGCAGTACTAAGTGGGGTTCTCAACAAAGCCGCCAAACAAGAAATGTCGGATCAATGACAGGAAAACTTTCACCTAACGCAATTCCTATCCGGTCATGGCTGTTTTAAAAGCGGTTTCTTTAAAACGCACATTAAAGAGAGACCTTCTTGTTTCTACTGTAACGAACAAAATACACCTGAACACACTATTTTTCACTGTAAACGGTGAAAGCATGAGCATGCGGAAGTGTGCTGATTACTATTGAAAATATTATCCCTAAGATGCTGTCGGAGGAGCGGATTTGGAACACCATAAGTATCATGATAATGGCGATATTATGCCAAACAATGAACGATAAAAGCCAATAAGAAGATGGATACCCAACGTCTGAAGATGCAAATTTTGCGACCCCGGTCTTGTGGAGAAAATCTAGTGAGTTGATTTTTATGAGAAATAAAAAATCACCTTCACTAGATTTTCTCTACAATTAATTGAGTGAAAAATATAAAAAAAGGACACCAACATATAAAAAGACAGAGACAGATACATTATAAGCACCAATTGTTGGGAAACCCTAAAATATATATAAAGCAAAAGCTAACATTAGTATATAAATAATAACAATACTTGCAGTCACGATTCATATATGATACGATTTAAAGTTTACTAACCTCAATGGGCCTTCTGCATCAATTATTAACACAACCTATTAACTAATTATAAATATTTAAACACTATCAATATTTAATTGGAATCAAATAAGAAAACGTACCTATGGCTGCGATTGTCATTTCATTAGACTAATTAATGGTTTGTTTACATACAATTTGACAATATCTTTCATTCATAAACAATTCGATAAATTTCGATAGTTAAATACAAACCCGTTCGGTGACATCTATCTTATTATTGAACAATTTAATCGTTAGCAAAGTAATTTATGTACTAAACGTTAACTTCAGTCGAAATGATAAGCCCGCCGTTTTCTTGTTTGACTTAAGTAAAATTTCAAAACAGAATTATTATAAAACTAGAATCCAAGCCAAGAAGTGCCTAATTGTAAATCATTAAAACTTAAGTATTTAATAAAATAAAACGCAAGATAATTAAGCAATAAGTTGTTTGATTAAATAAAAATAATTTTCAAAGTATAGTGTTAGTGAATTTATTACAAATATCTGAAGTAATATTCCTACGAACATTTTGGTGCCGAAACCCGGGAGCTGCTGATTATTGAAGCTGTAATAAAACATAACATTACAATTTGCTGAATCATACCAGATAAGTATCGCCATTTTTTAATTTTACCTACATACTTTCTGGACTTTAAAATTTCGTTAAAATTTGTCTATACGGATTGGTATAGAAATTTAATAAAATTAACTAAGTGATAATAAGAACTACCAAAATCAATTGTATCTAATTAACTAAAAGTGAATCAAATTGGCAAAAAAAAGTTTCAAGTGTAAATTTAAGTGATTTGTAGTGAAATGGATCGATATATTCGCGCGCGTGATCGTTCAGTCAATCAAATAAAGGCCATAAACAGTTTTAGTAACACAATTGATGAAAAAACATCATTGGAAGCAATTCAAGCACGTGTTGAAAACTGTGAAAAACGGTATAAAGACTTTGGCGACTACGAACTCGAATTACTGGCGTTTGCGAATTATGAACCAATTACCGAAGAAGTGGACGAATTATATTTAAATGTGATTGCAAAACTAAGGGCTGAAATTAACGCTAGGTCACAGGAGCATAAATCCGAAGTTCAAGATTTAAACACTACGTTAGGTCAATTTATGGGTCAGCAACAAACTTTTTTACAAGGAATGTCGCAAAACCACAAGGTTCATTTACCGAAAATAAACATCGAACCATTCAATGGCGACTATAAATTATGGCCATCGTTCCACGATTTATTTTTGACATCAGTCCATGACAACAAAGGGCTCACTGCGGTACACAAACTACAAATTCTAAATGGATTATTGAAAGGAGATGCAGCAGCTTTGATACGTCACATTAAAGTTACCGAGCAAAACTATGATGAAGCTTGGAACAAATTAGTAACAAGGTATAATAAACCAAAATCAATTGTATCATCATTGATTCAATTATTTTTGGACCAAAAGGGTTGCATTCAAGCAAATCACAAGGAGCTTAGAAGACTATGCGACACGTCGGATGAAGTTATAAGAGGTCTTCGTGCATTAGGAGATTCAGCTGAGACACGAGATCCCTGGCTGGTGCACATATTATCAAATAAATTAGATCCAGACACCAGACAATTGTGGGCAAATCAGTCAGTTGATGATTCCTTTCCAACATTTGAAAAGTTTTTAACTTTTTTGGGAACTAGATGTGATGCATTAGAATCATGTGCTCCGACCACAAGGCCTGCAACTAAAAATATACGCGTCTTTAATACGGTTCAAAAACAACAGTGGAATTGTATTGCATGTAAGAAGGATCACTTGGTATATAAATGCCCGTTGTTTAAAAGTATGTCTGTAGAAAATCGTGCAAAAATAATTAACAGTACAAACAGTTGTACCAATTGCCTTCGTTCAGGACATTTAGAACCGCAATGTTTTTCTCGAGTATCGTGTTTAATATGCAACCGTCGTCATCATTCTCTTCTTCATAAAGGTACACACTCAACCAATATGCACATTACAGATGAACCTTTACATTCCAACCAATCAACCACCATAAATACAGCTTCAAACTCATCAGCACATAGTAATCATCTATCTAAAGATAATGAACCAATTCAACAATCAAATAATTTATTCACATCATCCTTGCACCAATTCAATACACCTCTTAATATACTGTTGCCTACAGCCTTGGTTCACATTCAAGCAATTAACGGTCAACACATACCAGCAAGAGCGTTACTCGATTCAGGATCACAATCTTCGTTTATCACTGAATCTTGTATTCAAAAACTAGGCTTACGTCGCAAGCATTCTAATGTCTCCATTTACGGCCTAGCATCAAGTTCCGCGAGTAAAACAAGAGGGAAAACAATACTTACCATAACATCACGTGTAACTCCACATTATACTATCACAATGACCGCACACATTATTGACAAAATATCAGCACATCTACCAGCTATGATGATAAATATTCCACAACAAAATAAAATATGGAAACTCGAGCTGGCAGATCCTGAATTTAATAAACCCAGTTCAGTGGATATTTTAATTGGAGCGGAATTCTTCATGGATATTCTGTCAGAGCACAAAATGACGATACCAGATCTACCAGTGTTGCACTCATCCATGTTTGGCTGGTTAATCGCTGGACATATAAATGATGATAGAAATGATAAAACAACAGTACAAAATTATCACATAAACACGGTTACCAACGAACAACTGCTGAATCAATTAAAGAAGTTCTGGCAAGTAGAAGAACCATTTTCAAATTATCAGCATATTAAACCTCATCCAGATGATCCTTGGGAAGAGTTATATAAAAATACAACGACTAGAGCACCTGATGGCAGATTTATCGTGCGACTACCATTCATTACACCACGTCCGAAGTTAGGCAACTCATTATTTAACGCACGATCCAGGATGCGTGGCATAGAGAAAAAATTTATGAAGTCTGAAAAATATCACGAAGAATATATACAGTTCATTGAGGAATACAGTCAACTGGGTCAAATGACACTTATTCCATGGACAAAAATCCCAAACGATGACAACTTCAAATATTTTATGCCTCACCATGCTGTCTTTAAAGAAAGTACAACCACAAAAATCCGTGTGGTATTTGATGCATCGTGTAAAACAACTACAGAAACATCATTAAATGATTGTCTACATATTGGCCACAAACTGCAACCAGATCTTACAACAACGTTACTGCAATTTCGAAAAAACATTATTGCTATTAACGCAGACATTGAAAAGATGTATAGGCAGATATTGGTGGATCCAGCTGATACGATGTTTCAACTAGTTTTGTGGCGTAAAGATCCTGAAGAAAGTTTAAACGTCTTCAAATGTAACACTGTCACATATGGAACATCATGTGCTCCATTTCTTGCTATTCGATCATTAGAAGAGATAGCGAAAACTTATGAATTAAAATATCCAGATGCAGCTCATGTTATTCGTAACAGTTTTTATATGGATGACCTACTCACTGGAAGTGCTACAGTAGAGGATGCTGTAAGACTCAAAATTCAATTGTGTGAAATACTAAGCAGTTGTGGATTTAAGCTTCGAAAGTGGAAATCAAATTCATCTGATTTCCTGAAATCTTTAGAAGCAGATGTTAAAGATATACCAAAGCTTATCGAAGATGATCAAAGCACTAAGACGCTTGGTATTATGTGGTACCCTCAACGTGATGTATTTTCATTCAAACTTAATATAATAACAAGTGACGTGATCTGGACAAAAAGGAAAATGCTTTCGGAAAGCTCAAAATTATATGATCCAGTAGGATGGGTATCTCCTATTATAATTACATTTAAAATATTATTACAGAAACTATGGCTTACCAAAACAGACTGGGACGATCAAGTACCAAACAATATTATTTGCATATGGAACAAAATTTATCAAGATTTGCCACATTTGCAATCAATTGAAATTCCGCGATGTGTATTTAATTCGGCTCAACCAAGTTCCATACAACTACACGCCTTTTGTGATGCGTCAGAATCAGCGTACGGTGCGGTAGTTTATATTAGAACCATTAATGAACTTGGCCATATCTCAGTGCGCCTAGTATGCTCAAAGGGTAAGGTAGCGCCAATTAAACAGTTAAGCTTACCAAGGCTAGAACTTTCCGGTGCCGTGTTACTAGCAGAATTGGTGAAGTATTGTAAAACTATATTCCAAATTGAAGATTCAAATATATACGCTTGGACTGACTCGATGATCGTATTGCACTGGCTATCAGATATCCCAGCCAGATGGAAAACATTCATTTCCAATAGAACAAGTCAAATTCTGGACAGTCTATCAAGAGAAAAATGGAATCATGTGGTATCGAAACAAAATCCGGCCGATCATATATCAAGAGGAGTGAATCCCAAATTAATTTCAAAATTAAACCAATGGTGGCAAGGACCTGGGGGTCTATTATGAAATAAATCCGAGTCGGATTTTTCCGTTAACGGATATTTCCGTGCTATTATGAAACTAAAAAGCAAAATCGAATCGGATTTTTTCCGAGTGCACAAAACAAAATCCGACTGCTAGTTAGCTGTCGTATTTTTTTCGATTAATCGTAATTTGACGTTTCTATATGAAAATAAACAAAAAATTATCGTAATTTTACGTAAATGTTAAAAAAGATAAATAATAATTATTAAATTGATAAAATAATTACTATAATATAATAATTACTTAATTGATATATTAATTTATATAGAAATCCGACAATACAAGTTTCATAATAGGGTAAATCCGTGTCGAATCGAATGTTTTCGTTAACGGAAAAATCCGACTCGGATTTATTTCATAATAGCCCCCCTGATTGGCTTCATGAATCCGAATCAAAGTGGCCAAAATCAATAATAACACAACCGTCACCTGAATTGAATTTCGAAACAAGGACAAAGGGATCAATAGCATTATTCGTAACAAGCGAGAATGCCATTGTTGATAAACTGATTATGAGCAATTCATCTTGGTTTAAGACAAAAAAGATAATGGGATATATTTTACGGTTTTGTAAATTACCAAAATCACAATGTCGAATGCCGAATACCAAAATATTATCGTATCAAGAATATAGAACCGCTGAACAATACATAGTACGAGCAGTACAATTGTCCAGCTTCAAGACAGTAATGGCAAAAATCAAGCGAAATCAATCATTGGAATCCAACAATGTGTTATCAACGCTAGACCCATTCATAGACTCTCAAGGAATCCTTCGGGTAGGAGGACGACTTAGCAATTCGCATCTTAGCTATGAGGTCAAACACCCAATAATTTTACCAAAGAATCATGCAGTGAATCAACTGATAATTCGAGAAATTCATATTATAAATTTACATGCTGGAAATGCATTAATGATGAATTTAATACGACAACAATATTGGATGATTGGTGCCAGATATAATATCAAACGCTATATAAAGTCTTGTGTAACCTGTATAAGATATCGAGGTGTTCATCGTAACCAAAAAATGGGTAATCTACCGGCAGAAAGATGTGCAAAAAATCGACCTTTTTTAAATACAGGAGTAGATTACTTGGGTCCAATATATATCAAAACATCACAAACCCGAAATGCTTCAGTAACAAAGGCATACGTCGCAGTCTTTGTTTGTCTGGCCATCAAAGCCGTCCACTTGGAAGTTGTTAGCAGTCTCAATACTGAATCCTTTCTTGCTGCTTTAAAAAGATTTGTGTCACGCCGAGGACTACCCAATCAGATCTGGTGTGACAATGGATCCAATTTCATTGGAGCTAATAATGAATTAAAAAAGCTTAAACGAGAAATCTTAAAACAGCAAACCAATGAGCTAATATCTAATTTTATCTTACAGAAAGGAATAGAATTTAAATTCAATCCAGCTTGTGCGCCACACTTTGGAGGTTTGTGGGAAGCGGCAGTAAAGTCGGTTAAGTTTCATTTTAGACGAGCAACAAACGACGCTAAACTCAATTTTGAAGAAGCCACAACTTTAATAACGCAAATTGAAGGCTTGTTAAATTCCAGACCTTTGTGTAGAATTGGCGATGATATTGATGACCATGTACTTACGCCAGGACATTTTCTAATTGGTGAACCATTGCATGCTGTGCCTGAGCCACTATTATCCAACATACCAATCAACAAATTATCCAGATGGCAGAATATCCAGCTACGTGTTCAGTCCTTTTGGAAGGCGTGGTCTTCCGATTACCTCAATACATTACAACAAAGAGGCAAATGGAAATCAAAACAATTTGCCGTAAATATAAACAGCGTAGTGTTGGTAAAGGACGACAACTTACCACCAAAGCAGTGGTTGCTTGGAAGGGTTATTGAAACACATCCAGGTAACGATGGAATTGTTCGAGTTGCGACGGTGAAAACAGCTACCAGCACGATCAAACGTCCTGTAACAAAATTAATAGTACTTCCAACCAATAAAACAAAAATTGATAACATTTAATGAAAACAAATCTGTAAGGTAACACTAAATCGTATTATATATCAGCAATTGTTGTAATGGCACTTAAGAACATATTTCGCATTATTTTCTTAACGCGGGGGAAAATGTTGGGAAACCCTAAAATATATATAAAACAAAAGCTAACATTAGTATATAAATAATAACAATACTTGCAGTCACGATTCATATATGATACGATTTAAAGTTTACTAACCTCAATGGGCCTTCTGCATCAATTATTAACACAACCTATTAACTAATTATAAATATTTAAACACTATCAATATTTAATTGGAATCAAATAAGAAAACGTACCTATGGCTGCGATTGTCATTTCATTAGACTAATTAATGGTTTGTTTACATACAATTTGACAATATCTTTCATTCATAAACAATTCGATAAATTTCGATAGTTAAATACAAACCCGTTCGGTGACATCTATCTTATTATTGAACAATTTAATCGTTAGCAAAGTAATTTATGTACTAAACGTTAACTTCAGTCGAAATGATAAGCCCGCCGTTTTCTTGTTTGACTTAAGTAAAATTTCAAAACAAAATTATTATAAAACTAGAATCCAAGCCAAGAAGTGCCTAATTGTAAATCATTAAAACTTAAGTATTTAATAAAATAAAACGCAAGATAATTAAGCAATAAGTTGTTTGATTAAATAAAAATAATTTTCAAAGTATAGTGTTAGTGAATTTATTACAATTATCTGAAGTAATATTCCTACGAACACCAATACATATTTAAATTTAATGGATTTCCAATGCGATTTACGTAGCCGCCATATTATCTTATTGGCGTTGTGTACATATACTATTCCAATAGGAATATTTTTGTTTAGAAATTTCTTCATGATAGTGAACTTGGCACCGACTTACCAACAATTGAGCTATACCAAGTTATAATTTGATAATTTTTCCGGTCCTAGAATCTTTCAAAATTTCATCAAAGGGATGATACCAATTCTATATTTCGATGCCATCATGATTACTGGATCACATATGTATCGATGAGATTTTGCGAAGGTTAAATAAATTTTCGCTTGCGCAAAAATAAGTGTAAGATTGGTTGTGTCTTCCGTTTTCTCAAATTTAAAATCAACGCTATTGGGCATCACACTAAGATCCGGACAGATTAGAGCAATAAGAGATAGCGCTGTACCAACAGTTAATAAATAACTTTCCTGAGTTTACTATAATTTTTGTAAGTCTTTACTTCCGCAGGAAGCGTACAATGGCAAAACCATTCGTTGTCTCAATGATGGATTGAAAATAAGAGCAAACGATGACAACGCATAAAAAGAAAGAGACAGATACATTATTTACACCAATGTATCTGTTGGTTGATGGAAATCGACATACGCTCAAAAATAAAGCGTAGTGAATGGGACCAGACTCAGCTTGCCTGCTGTGGAGAGAAATCTGCGGATAGCTTTGCCCGCTCTTGTAAGTACAATAGAGAAATTAATATTTACGCAAGAGTTTTGTAAGGCGACGTTTCTTGATATTGAAGGCACCTTTAACAATCTAAAGACGGAGACAATTCAGGAGGGATTGTCGTTCCTAGGGGTAGATTACCCTGTAAGTGGATTAATCAATCACATACTTGAGTGCAGAATGGTTAACTCGGAGCTGGGTGAATCCACCATCAGGAGGTGGGTGACTAAGGGAACCCGGTAAGGTGATGTCCTAGTTCTTTTCCGCTGGAACATAGCAATCAATGGGCTGCTGTTAGAGCTAGAGAGGATGGGGATCGGAGTGATTGATTAAGCAGATATGATGTATAGCGATTGCAGCCCCTGATAAATATTTAAGCACAGTGAAGAAGGTAATCCAAAATGCTCTCCTAATCATTACTAGTTGGGCCATCAGATGAGGACTGGCCATTAGCTCGTTCAAAACTGAACTGGTAGTATTTCTCACGAAATATAAAATCCCGGTAGTAAATCCACCTCTCTTAAATGGCAAGAGACTAGCTTTTACTGGCAAGGCAAGATTTCTAGGCGTAATCTTGGACAGTAAGTGAAGTTGGAAGCCTAACATTTTGGAAAGAGTAAACAAGGTATATAGCCATGCAGTCATGTATAAACACCATCAGAAAGAGTTGGGACCTAAACTCTGAGCTGGTACACTGGATATTTACTTCCGTGGTAAGACCTGTACTTATGTATGGAGTGAGCGTATGGTCTGTCATCTCTTGATAAAGTAACGAACAGAAAAGGAATTGAGAAGGTGCAAAGAACCGCCTGCATGCGTATAAGCGGGCGCTGACGATAATACTTTGAAGTGCCTTAGAGGTCGTTTCACCTTCTCCCTGTCGACATTTATCCCATCATTATGTTGAATGATGGTAAGCAAAAGGTGGGGATAGCAGCCACCCGTCTATCAGCCATATCTTAGTGGAACTGGCGATTCTACACTTCGTTACACCAACTTTATGGTTCGAGAAAAGGTTTCTTTTCAACATTCAGATAGTTAGGGTCCCCGGACGTCATAGAAAACTGCAGTGTTTAAAAAGGAGGCACTAGCCTCAGCGAATGAAAGGTGGACGAACACACTCTTATGTAGAGTAGCAAGGCAAGTCTGGCCAAAGCTGGACTTGAAACGCTCAAAGACACTATTCTCTTTACGAAGACGGAACTAAAAGCGACCGTGGAGAGATTCACAGGGCACACCCTACTTGCAGAACATGCGAGGAGGCGAGGCTTAGAAGTTAATGAATTTTGCAGAAGCTGTATGGACAAGGAGGAGGAAGAGATAGTAGTCCACCTCATATGCTTATGCCCGACTCTGGCACACAAAAGACATGAATATTTGGGTAAGTTCTTAATGGACTGCCTTTCTAATCTCGAAAACTGTAAGGTGCGAGATTTATCACGCTACGTAAGTAGCTCAAACTGGTTCTCAACGGATCGTCGCCGGTCTAAGTGTGCTGAAGCAGCCACTCAACCTTACCTTATCTATATACACCAACATATATTTAAATTAAATGGGATTCCAATACGATTTGCACGGCTGCCATATTATTTTATTGACATTGCATACATTTTTGTTAGAATCTTCACAGGCTCAAAACAGGATGAAAATTAAGATTTATTCATAATTGAATCAGAAAAGAATTGTTTTTTTGGTCAACTAAGCAAACTTTTGTTACTCCCCACGTAACTTGGATGCGGAGTGATAACTATAAAAAATGATACAACACAGCTATTTTACTGTACATGTAATATGTCACACAGAAGTATCCTTTAGAATCCTTTTATTTTATTTCTTCGTTTTTTTTCTTCTGCTGTTCGTTGCTAAGTCACATAATATGTCCATTTATTTTATAGTAAAATTTTGATTCTGTATACATTTTTAGTCAATGGTCTTGTGCTTTGCAGCCGAAATATAATATACTTGGAACAACTCGTGATAAGAGAAGAAATTCATTTTTTATTCAAAACATGTGTTCGTACCTACTTATGTGTTCCATCTAAAAAAACGAAAATAGTTCTGTAAATATTCAACTGGATAGATAGGTTTATCTTTTATGTCCGGTATATAATATGAACGCTACCTCCAACTCAACCTGATAACCAGTTATACTCTTACCCAAACAATAAAAGGATAGCTAATGGATAGGTCATTGTTATATTCACATTTTGTATTAAGTATTCACCCATAATCTTGAGCAACCTATAAAAGAGATGTATATACACTTATATAGACGAACACACACAGAAGAGCTGTATATAGCCACTTAAAAAAAAGTGAAATTGGTCATACAAGAGCACACGACGACAAAGGCAGGGTAAATGTATATATGTACATATGTATATACTCGTACATACAATGTAGAACTTAATTTTAGGGATGAATTTATATTCCTTACTTCATGCCCCATGTACAAACATTCTTTAGCATGGATTTTTTTTTTATGGATTTGCTAAATTGACTGTCTGGTATTTGTAATACTAAATAGTGGTGAAAAAAAAATGAAAACGATTGTGTTCTTCTTGTGTTAAACATATTGTGAATATATTTTATTGGCGTACACATATATGAGAGGATGATAACGACAAAGTATAAATGAAAGTCTTATCATTGTCATATTATACGATTGTATGCCTTTCTTTGTGTGACGAATATGTAATACGGCATTAAACGAAGAGTCTACATAAAGGCAGTTGAGTTTAGTGTTTCGAATATTTTTGATGAATTTGCATAAAAAAGTGTTAACTAGTTTTTTAGTAGTAGTCCATCTCCAACTTGAAACCTTTGAACTAATTAAAGATAAAATTTTATATTATTTGTAAGGGTGCCACATTTTTTTTATTATATTATATATTACGACTGAGTCTTGTAACCATTTAGTAATTTACATTGCATAATACGTATTTCATTAGTCGGAGTAATCACATGATTATCCCTAGTTTCGTCTAACTCCTCGTCAGATTTTTCGCCACAGTAGGTCTACAGACCTCCCGGTCGTGATAAGTCCAGCGGTTTGGTTCTTTGCAATCTTCTTGTTGGAGTGGTAGTCAGCATACAGCGTATGTTCAGATTTTCATACTGGTGCAGACGTTGTAGATGTTTTGTTGCATGATAATTAATTTCATCTACGACAAGCTCGTTCTTTAGATCTCGATGGAGGTTGTCGTTTCGAATGTACCACGGTGCATTAACGATGCATCGCAGGATCTTATTTTGAGCTGTTTGAATGATTTTAGATATTTGGCACAACCCCAGAGTTGGCTGCCATATGTCAAAACAGCTTTTAGAATTTGTTTGTATAACAGAAGTTTGTTGTGGATGACAGAAGTTTGTTTTTGAATTTTATGTTTAGTTTAGCTCTTTTCTTTTTTATGTGTTTTTTCCATCTAAGTTTAGCATCTAAAGTCATGCCGAGATATTTAGCAGTGTTTGCATGCGGTACTGTTATCGAGTTTATCATAATTGGTATGATTAGCTTTAAGATTTGTAAAGTTCACTTGGATTGATTTTGATTCATTTAATTTAATTTGCAACTATTGCCGTGTCATCGGCGTGAGTGGCAAATGTTGCTTAGTAATTGGTATATCTCTTGTATATAGGAGATAAAGGATTGGTCCAAGAACACTCCCTTATGGTACTCCTGCTGTTATTCTTTTTAATTTGAAGTATTCATTATCATATCTTACTCGGAAGTGCCTCTCTGATATGTATGATTTTAAAATTTTGAAAAAATTGCTCCGGAAGATCTTGGTGATGTTTGAATTCTAGCCCCTGGTACTATACTTTGTGAAATGCTTGCGCTTCATCAAGGAATACGGTTGAGCATATTTGTTTGTTTTCAAGTAATTCAATATACTTGTTCTATCGTAGAATGTTTTTCACTAAATTCAAACTGATGTGTGGGGATGAGATTCCTTTCTTCGATAATTGGGTTTAATCTTTTAAGAAAAACCTTTTCAAATAGTTTCGATAATGTTGGTAGCAGAGAAATTGGCCTATATGAATCTTTATCATTCGAAGGTTTGTTTGGTTTAAGTATCGTAATTACTTCTGCAACTTTCCATTGTCCTAGTACATACTTAGTCGAAATGTTGCATTACTTATATGCACTAGTTTCCTCAATGCTTTCTCTAGTAACGCTTTTAATATCTGACCCGTTCTAAGATCATACCCTGGAGCCTTATGCACATTCAGGTTATTCTTCATTTTCCAATTAATTAATTTCAATGTTACAGGTGTAATTTTTATGTCATCCTATTTATATATCGAAGTAATATTTTCCTCTTCTGTTTGTTTGGAGTAAGGCTGCTTTTTGTTCATCATTTTGAGCCCAATTTTCTTTATTTTTAATTAGAGGAATCTGAAGTTTGTGGCCTTTTAAGGTTTTTAGTTGCTTTCCATAATGAATAATCAGTACCTTTTTGCCCAGTTAGAGTGTTAAGGTATTTGTTAACTGACTGATTTTTAATGTCTTTTATTAGGTATTTTAATTTGTTACAGAAATGGTTAAATACCTTTTTATTTGCCGGATTTCGATATTTTTTCAATTTATTTCAGGCTTTTCTTTTATTTTTAAGAAGTTCTCTCACTTCTTCTGGATAGTTAAATTTGCGCGTCATTTCCTGACTATAATTTGGAGTACTTTCCCACGCAGCACTTTGGATATCATTAATGGGCTTATCTAGTTCGTCTTCTATAGACTTTCACTGTTCTCTATATGGACATAATTATCTGAAATCCCTCTTTTAATAAGGAAGTCTATAAAATCTGGAGTCTCGCTGATAACCATAGGCCAATAGGTTGGTGCACTGCCTAAGTGAAACTCGCTTTTTAGATGTTTGCCTGCTGAGAATAGTTCTTTTCCTTTAACAGTTATTAGCCGTGATCCCCAATAGGTATTTTTTGCGATATAATCACCTCCAATTAAAAAGACATTTCCTAGTGTTTTGAATAGATCAGTATAATCTATTTGTTTGAGATTGTATGTTGGAGGGCAATATATTGCTGAGATACTGCAGGTTTTTGTATTGTTTAATTGCATTTTGATTGTTGTGACTTGCATGGAAAACTTTTCAACTTTAAGTTCTTCGTTATGTTTTATATGATCTTTTATGAGGATAGCTGATCCACTTCTAGCTTTGTTCTCTGGATGTAATGCATGGTAGCAGTTATATCCTTTTATTTTACAGAAAGAAGTTTTGGTGAAGTGGGTTTCTGATATAAGACATATATCTATATTATGCATGTTTAAGAATATATCTAGTTCCTGAATGTGGTGCAATAGCCCATTTGCATTCCAGGTTACAATGCGTAATGTTTTATTCATTTCTTTTGTTTATAATTTGATTTTATATAATTTATATTGTCAATCACTCGATCAAGGGTTCCGTCTACTCTTTTATTGAAACTAGTTTATGATTTCATTTCTTCTAGTGTTTTCTGCAGACTCTTTTCCTACGTAATAAGTCTTTCGTTGATGTTCTCTATGCTTTTCAGTATATCCTGTAGAACGAACTCCACTTTAGACTGTTTCTGCTCTGTCTGCTGGACTATCTGTGTATAAGTAACGTTTTCGATTACTCGCTCTCTTTGCATGTTAGGAATTTGCGGTTTGATACACTTTGGTGCTGTATTTCGAGGAACAGTACAGTCCTTTCCTGCATGTTTTCCTGCACATTTAACACACCTTGCTTCACGGTGTCAGTACTTTTGCGTATGATTATAATCTTGGCAGTTTTTACATTGAGGTATTAGTCGAGTGACCTTTCTCGGTGTTTCTATTTTAACTCTGAGGTTCAGGATAGCCTTAGTATTATAAATATTCTCTATTTGTTCTTGGTTGTCGAAGGTTAGCATGGAAAGTGGAAGACCTCTTCTCACGATTACATCATTTCCCTCTCTGGTTTCTCGTCTCTCTTTTCTGATAGTGTTGACTGCATCGATTATTTTGAGGCCTTTGTTTTGTAGGTCCTCAATAATTTCATCTTTTGAACAAGTTGGATGGAGACCTCTTGCCATTACATTAATTGTTCGATTGTTTTTATCTTCGTATGTATACCACTGGTGACCATCAGAATTTAATTTGTTGTGTTTATTTTCCAAATGTTATTACTGAGTGATATTACTTTGTAGTCATTTCTTACTACTTCTTTGATCAGTTTCTGAATACTGCCGTGATTTGTTATCCCTAGAATGTTGATCGGGGGTGGAACCTGTTTTTTTTCTGAGACACGCACTTTTTGGGCAGTAATTGCATTGGCACTTTTGATGTGGGTTTGAATTGGCTCAATTTCTGGTGACGATTCAGCTTTTCTCTTGCTTAGGTTGGTTTCGTTTCTTGGTTGCTTATTTGCTCTCTTGGATTTCTGTAGTATCCCATTGGTTTATCTTTCAAGCTCGCCTTCATCAGTGTGATATTCGGCTTGATCTGAGGCGAGTACTTGGTTGCTCACTAATGTTGAGATACTACTTTTTTTTGGGTTACTTAAACCAAAGTAATTTTTACTGCAAGCTCCTTTCAATTTTATTTTTTTTGTTTTAATTTAGCTTTAATTGGGTGCAGGGCAGACTTTTAGATAATCCTACCTCCTTGTAAGTGTCAGAGCTCCTGCAACCAAAGCGCGGTCTTTCAAATAAAGGTTGATAGCTGCCTTAAACTTGTGCATTTTATACTCCAACGGAAACTGAAAACCGGATATCGAGTTCCACTTCCTGGATGTTCGATGAATGAATTCGCGCTTTGCACCTTCAGTTCGAGGTTTTGGCAACTTCACCGTAAACCTATGCGCATTGACCGTTCCTCGTGTTAGCTGTCCTGGCGTAACAGATGGTGGTATTTTCTCCTTTAACTCTGCAGAACATTTACCATTTATTAATCTATAGAACACGCAGAGCTCTGCAACATCTCTGTGGGGCAGTAGGCTGTCTAGATCTTTCGTAAGTCTGGAGTTTCGTATTATTCGGATGGCACGCTGTTGAACACTATCCAGCAACTGGAGAGCAATGCCATATGCTCCACCCCAAACTTAACAGCAATATTCTATACAAAGTCTAATAAAGGTTTTATCTATCTGGAGAACCTGATGCGATTTAAAAACCGTCTGCATCTATTGAGGAACCCGAGTTTACGTGAAGCTGATTTTGCCAATGCGTTTACCGTTTAACTCTGAAGGAGTAGGCTCGACCTCGAATAAAATAGAAGAGTTGCATCATTGGAAAAACTGTAGATAGGGTTAACAGTGCTATCTAACAAGATATTAATGTATAACAAAAGCAAAACTGATCCCTGAGGGACTCCGACATTTGGGAAGGGTGTCGTTGATGATCTCCCATTTAGTACAAGGTTGATCATTCGGTCTTTGAGAAAGCTTTTTATCCACTTGATGGTCATCGAATCCAAGCCGTACGCCAGAAGTTAACAAATGAGATTCTCACGCCAAACCTTGTCAAAAGCCTTGGATATATCCAAAATGATTGCAAAGGCTTCTCCGTGATGCTCAAGGGCGAGATTCCATTTGTTTACAACATATGTCAATAGATCGGTTGAGGGCGGCTTTTGCGGAAACCATATTATTTATCTGAAATTATTTTATTAAACTCATTAGGGACCGGTTGCACCATCGCACTCTTCCAGGCGTTCGGGTATTTACCTTGCTTATAAGAAAGAAGAAATTTTTTAGTTAATATTGGAGCCAAGTCACTGGCAAACTCCATCAATATTCGATCAGGAATTCCGTCAGGTCCAGTAGCCTTATTTATGTCCATTGCCTTCAGGTTCCTGAAGACAGTTTCCTCCGAGATGTTTGGTGGCGAAATTCTCCCAATTGAATGGTTACGTCCATTTTTTTATTTTTGTTTTGAGAGAATATTAGGTAAATGAATACCAGGTTTAACTTGATTGTCCCTGGATTATAGGCGAGCGTCTGCTTGCGCTAAGATTTATAGAAGCATTCCTTTTTATGTTCTATCCAGACATTTTTTGAATATAAGCAATACTCTTTATAGTGAGGTTGGAGGGAAGGTATAGTGGGAACTATACACACCACACAAATTGCAGCTTTTGAGACTACTATGAGTCTGCTGACGGTTGATTTTTGAATCATAAGGTGTGCACAAAAAAAAGCCGCTCGTCTACAAGACAAGGACAATCAAGTTACATCTTCTGGGCACTGTCAAATGTTGAAAGGAGGTCGCTGGTGCACAACTTACCACAAATAAGACCACAACAGCCCATCCTACCTCTCCGATGACGATATGATGATTTTGACTGATAGAGCAGTATGCTGTAATCTGGCAGTTGCCGGTTACAAAATCCTAAGGTGAAATTATCTCTCCCCTTGATAAGTACACTACTTCTGTAATTAATTTCTTTAATTTTGAGAGTAGTCTATTGAAAGCAGCCCCCGCTCCTCAAAAGGTTATTGACTCCAATACTGTTTCATTGAAACATGGTAATTGTTTTGATTTGACTAGATTGATCTGAATAAAGTTAGACTTAACTGGATACACAGTTATATGTGTGGTTATAAATTTTGTAGGACCTAAACATGCTGTAGGGTTGATGTGATAGATATCGAAAAACTTTTAAGAGAGATATCGAAAAGCGCTTAAGTGGTTGTATCAGAAGAGATGAAAAAACCTGATCTCTTGTGCGCGCCAAAAATCTTCTTTGGAATAATAAATCAGCAAAGATTCAACTCCTTTTTGAATTATGGTACTCTCTTTGAGGATCTTGCTGGGGGAGGAGAAGAACAAGCATTTCTTGTGCTCCTGTTCTTTATACTTTTCCATAGACTGAAACTCAAACATACATACTATTTGGTATAAAAAGCCAACATCTTCAGGAAGAATTCTAAATTTCAACTCTACACACCCTTTCCACATGAAAAAGAACATCGCAGAAACTTTTATAAAAAGAGTACAACATATCACCGATCCAGAATATAGAAAACAGAATATATCCAATATATATGATTACCTCACAAATAACAATTATCCAACTAAACTTGTCAAAAACCTAATACACAAAACTTTATATACATACAATAATAATAAAAAACGAAATATTGACAGTCAGAACAAAAATCAACAAATTATCTTTGGCACTATGTCATACATTCCTCTACTATCCGAATATGTTCACAAAACCTTTAAAGATAATGATCAAGATAAAAATAGCAACCTAGATCACCAATAAGAATAACTTAATTTTTTCAAAATTAAAAGACCCTATTGATATTGAGAAACACACAGATGTGGTTTATTCAATCCCGTGCGGCTCTTGCGATAAAATATATATTGGACAAACATCACAAATGCTAAAGAAACGCTTACAACAACATGACATTAGAAATAAAACAAACAAAACAGCACTAGCCCAACACTCAATAAACACAAACCACAGATTCAAATTTAAAAACTATACTGGATTCAGACCAACACACAAGCAGAAGAGAATTTCTTGAATCAGCTAACATATTTTTAAATGACTACAAAACTATCAATTTTAGAACGGACACACAGGACATTAACAGTAATTACAAACACTTACTAAACACATTCAAAATAGCTAAAAACAGAAAGTCATAATTTGAACTGGTAATCGTGAATATCCAAAAACAAAAACAATAAAAAATAAATTTTTTTTTTTTTTTTGTCAGTGACTTATCAAGCACCCGTATATACATATAAGTTTAGTTTTAATTGTATGTTTAATACATGAAAAATTACTTGTGATGATATCTATCATATAAAGATCATTTGATTATATCTACTGTCTGGTAGATGTCACCATAAGTTCTTTCTTTTTTTCTCCAAAATTGAATATATCTAATTATTAAGGTTAATTCCCAAATTAATTTGTATTCAAATCAAATGATTATAATATTTGTTATTTATATACCTAAAGTTTTTTTTTTTTTTTTTTTTGGCGGATTATTGCATGAAAAACATAGGCATAAACCATATACTGTATTTACAACCCGATATAGTTACCGTAGATAAAATAAAGTATTATTTTGTGAACGCTAACGAAGACAAATGTTCATTAATATGATAATTTTAATTAAAAATTATGTGTTTAATTATTTTAAATTAAAAGTAAGTGCTAATAATTGTATATATGTTCTTTTTGTAAAATATGTTCTCAAAATATTTATCAAAATTTTCTTAAAATTAATTAAATATCTAAAACATATTTTTTTTCTCCTTCCAATTAGTAATAAGGTTCAGTTCATGTATTTGAAAATGCCATTGAGGCGAAATATTATACATTAAAAATTAATTAAATAAATAAAAAAATATATATAAAAAATAAGGCTATAGTGTGCGTTTTTATAAAAAATAAGTAATAATAAAAGAAATTATTCGTTATGGTGATTTAAAATTGACTAGATATTCATTACCAAGAACCGCTTGTGAAAAACCAATTGTGAATACATGTACCCTACGAAGCATAAAAATATTCATATCATTGACATACCACAAACCTTACAAATTGATATGATGATATATATGATATAATATGATAGGACACTTTTCTATGAAACTATTTGAACATTCTATCCACCGGATGGTTCTGTAATAATAACTACAGTCTGTCCGTGTCATGGCCAATCCAAAACATCAAGAATCATTTCCGGCCCAGAAGGTTCTCAACAGCCAGATAACGAAATGTCTCACATTATAGAATTTTTTGATGGAACTATTTGAACGCAGCTTGATTGTGCCAATTTCATCCACCAGATGGTTTTGTTATATTTACTTAACGTTATATTTACTTGGCGGTTCTGTTATATTTACGGACCAATCCTTATCATGACCAATTCAAAACACCAAGAAGCATTTCCGGCCCAGAAGACTCTCAACAGCCAAGTACCGAAATAAGGTTGGTAATAAACTAGGCTCGATCCAATACATTTTCAAATATCTCTTTGGATTTATCGGTTTTGATCAATTCAAATTTAAGATACAATATCGATCCAATATCATTTTCAAAAATAATTTAAATGGTGATATGATATCGTTCCAATATAATTGTCAAATATATCTTTGGATTTATCGGTTTTTGATAAATTCCAATTACAGATACAATATCGATTTAATATAATTTTCAAATATCTTTTTGGATTTCATACAATACCTATAGTAAGCGATTCTTGGTTATAAATATCTACTGCGACTTGAAACGACTAAAAAGACCCTTTGCCGAATAGAATTATTTTGTATTAGTGCTAAATTTTTACTAGTGCTGCCATATTCGACTATCAGTGTTTTTCGGGAGAAATATTGAAATGTATGTAAATATTTTTATTGATTTTCATGCGTACAACAACTAATTCGTATAACATTTAACTATTAGTCTTTTAATGTAGCCTTAAAATGACCAATAAAAAATTTGGAGTTTGGAAATTATTCCTAAAAGAAAGAGAAAATACTGCAAAATGAATACCTTAAGTTAAGCCAATCATCTTCGAGCCATAATATCGATGTTAAGAAAAACGAAGAACCTCTAGAGAAAAGAGTAAAAATAACGGAAAAGGGAATCTATGGGAGAATTATTGGCCAAATGCGCGGCGTATGGAAGGTTTTCGATCCATGCTCGTTTCGATTTAATTGCTATAAGAGAATTTATTTCAAAACATGGCTATGAAATGCCATGGAATGAGAAATCGGAATTCAAAGAGAATTTTTAAGAATGACTCAATCTAGAAAGAGTTTTTCGATAACAATAGATAAATGAACTAGTTTAAATGGCAAAATATATTTAAATGTAACATTCATTCTCATGGAAATAACTATAATTTACATTTTATTGTCATCAGTCATTACTTGAACCAAAATTGGAAGAGTACGGTATAAAAAGCCACCATATTTTGGAATCAACACAAGATGGAGCCAGGCTATGAAGAAATGCGCTTAATTGAACAAAATATAAAAATTTAACATGCAATTCATTTGGCTGTTGTAGACACTTTTTGTAACAAATTACTATATTTCAGATTCTGAGAATACTGATGAGGAATTGGAAAATCTGATGAATTCTTTTCATCAGATTTTTCACTTCCTCTTCAGTATTCTCAGAATTCTTATTTCTTATAAAAGTATCAGATACATATAAAAATTCAAGTCATATTATACATAAATTAAGACATTTGTACACATAAACTAAAATAAATAAATTACAAAAATATGTTAGTAGTGTAGTATTGCACCTTTCAAAAAAATATACTAAAATCAGTTATTCTTCATCTGAAAGGAATCTGAGATTTTTAACGACACTTCGTCGGTTTCTTAGATTAATTCCCGGGTTTCTTCTGCGAATTCATCTACCTCATCTTTGTCAATAATTGAATTTAAAATGTCGATTTCATTTGGTTGGCAACAAATTGCAATGCCATCATCTGTAGTTACATATTGCTCAACTAATGGATTCAGAACAGCTAAAGAATGTTCTTGCTCAAATGCTGTGTCGTTCTCCGATGGATGAATTATGAATCCTGCTTTTCAGAAATAATTAACAACACAATCATCCGAAATTTGATTTCAGGACAAATTAACCCAAGAAATAGCATCTAATAAGTTAATTTTATTGGATAGGTCAGTCGAGGTTAACGCTTTCGTCAACACTTTCTCCAATAGATGGCTTCTGTAATAGCTTTCAAAAACTTTGTTAATGCCTTGATCAAGAAGCTGAATGATTGAAGTCATTCTTGGCGGTAGAAAGCGAAGCGCAACGTTAGTCAACCATTTTACATCAACGTGAGTTGGGCAGTTGTCGACAGTTAATAAAATTTTGCGTTTGCTATCGTCAATACAAGATTTTGTTTTTTGTATTATGAAAATGCGTTTTGCAAAAACGGACAGCCAACATATGGAGTAAATGTATCAAACAAAATTGTTTTGTCAGCAAGAAAATCTGTCCAACATACAAGTTAAGTAGGTTGTCCAAAATATAAAGGTAAATTCAATTTAAAAAAAATTTAAATCCATATGTTTTTGAAGGGACTTTAAGAAATGTCCAAGATATAGAAATGTCCAAGTTAAAGAGGTGTCCAACTTTGGGGGGTTTGACTGTATTAACAAAATACTTCAGAAATTTCGAGGGACTAGAGATTTTTCCGAAAATCTCCAGTGAGGCAACAGGTCGTTGTTGCAGGGATATGTTGAAAAAAAAGTTGGTAAAAAACTTAAACTTTTATTGGACTGTAAATCAAGATGAATCTCCCTTTATTTCTATGATGGAGAGGTTATTACAACTTAAAGATTGCATAAAAATGGCAAGATTGCATAAAAAGGGAAGAAATCAGATGTGAGGATTTATATAATGAACTTCAATGTTTTGGTAAATTTAATAGAAAAATTAAAGCCGACAGAACTGGCAGTAAAAGAACTGAGAAAAACTTTTCAACCTTACTCTCTGCGGAAGGAGTACATACATTTTTGTTTAATTAAATGAAACAAAACACTGCTGCTTTAGGTAAAAAAATGTATAATGCTTTGAAGATAACAATTGCCTAAAAACGAAATAAAACGCTAATAACATGTATTAGAACTTTTATGTATTAGAACTTTTATGAGTTTGAGTTTAACAACGACGTCGGCTCTAAAATTATTTGGTGATACTCCAATTGTTGAATTGTCTATTGAAAGAAGTATTGATAAAACTGAAGTTGAACCAATACCATCCGGATCGGCTACTTTAGCAGAATAATTACAACTATCAACTTCTGCCGTCTTGCATGGTTTTAACGAATGTGCCAACAATAGCAATTTTGAGACGGACTACCAAAATGAGATGGAAATATTTGATGTTGCGAAGAAAAAAGATATAAGGGTCATCCACTTATTCAACGCTCTGGTATCAATACAGACCACTTCAATAGTGAGAGAGTATTTTCGATTGCAGGTTATTTTTTTACTAGATTGCGTTTATCTATGAAATTTGAAATATTAATTTATTAAAAAGTAAGAATTATAAGTAAAGGTTTTCTGCTGTATTTTTTACTATGAATTCTTACATGTTACTTTTAAGGTTTTTTTCTGAAATAAAAAATTATTTAAAGCTCTGGTACATGAGTTTTCTTGTATATTTTCCTTGGTCTGCAATAAAATTAAGCAATTAAGCAAGTGGAAGGTTGAATTGTATATTTAAAGTCGTACTCATGGTGTCTTTGTTAATGAAGATAATTGGACTTCGATAAATTTGAAGCTGGATCTTCTCATGCAACTAGATTGATGAATCCTAGAATTAGTATAAATAATATAGCTCTCAGTTGTTTTCTCGTTGATCGCCAAAATAAAAGAGAACTATAATTTTTTTTATAAAATTGTCATCTCTGCTCAGGTGGCTCAGTGGTTAAGGCTGTGGCAGTTGGCGCAGAAGGTACCGGGTTCGAATCCCAATAGGGGCAGGATGCAAAAGGAATTTTGCACCATCTGATTACGATCGATGGTGTTAATGAACACATCTATGACTCCCTATTGGAGTGCAGAGCTCATGGGCCGACTAATCTTCCATGTCAGTACTATAGGCTGGCATGGAGCTATGCAATGTTCAGATGGTTCTAGGAAAATCGGACCTATAGCCGTACGTTCTCGATTTGGCCATTAAGGCGTAAAGTAGGACGTAAATAAGCGAACTGCGAAAGAGACGGGAGAGCCTTGAGCCCCAAAACAGATGGCATAGTATAAAAAAAATTAAATAAAAATGTCATCTATGTAATCATCTCTGTAAGGGAAATTTAATGATTGAACTTAGTAATTAAAGCTTAGGAAATTTAAAATTCGCGCATAATATGGATTAGTACTAATCGGTGTTAATCGCACTCCGTTTAAGTATTATTCTATTAAAAAAATGACAAAATGATTGACATTTTTGATTTATGTTTGAAATTTAGGAAATAGTGGAATGTTTACATAACGGGTTTTTCAATAAGAGCACCTCAAACTTTTTTTTTTGAAAAAAATACAATTGAATACATTGAATAAAATACAAACTGTTCGACTTTTGAACTAACTTTTTTTTTATTAACGAATTTGAACATATTTATTTAAGTATGAAACTCGATTTCTTTTGCATGACCACCGCGTGCACGTTTTACGAAGTCCAATCTTTGAACCTAATTTTCGACCACTCTTTCGCATAAATCGGCCGAAATTCCAGCAATTTCACGTTCAATATTGGCTCTGAGCTCTTGCAACCTCACCGGCTTATTGGCATAGACCAATGATTTCACATAACCCCAAAGAAAATAATCTAGAGGTGTCAAATCACACGAGCGCGGTGACCACTGGACGGGCCCATTTCGCGAAATAACACGCTCATCGAACTTAGGCTTCAATAACGCGATTGTATCGAGTGCTGTGTGGCGTGTGGCCCCATCTTGTTGAAACCACATGCGGTATCGATTTCCATTAACAGTAACGTGGCGATCGTTATCGTCGATGAAAAAATATGGCCCAATGACGCCGCCGGCATTTATCCGCACCAAACAGTGACTTTTTCGGGATAAAACGCAGTAACGCATATTTTGCTTGTTGACAAATCCTTTTAGCCAAAAGTGAGCCTCATCGCTGAAGATGATTTTTGGGGGAAAAAATGCATCATTTTCGATTTGATCTTGAGCCCAATTCACGAATCGACGTCGCTTCAAATGGTCAAATGGCTTTAGTTGTTGTGTCAGCTTGATCTTATACAAATGTAGGCCAAGATCTTTACGTAAAATTCGTCACAATGATGTCACAGAAAGGCCCAATTGTTGCGAACGTCGTGTGAGCGACACATTGGCGTCTTCTTGAACTGAAGCCCTGGCAGCTGCGATGTTTTCAACACTTCGAGCACTTCTTGCTCTCGAGGGCACCGGAACATTATGTAGCGAAAACGTCGACTCAAATTTTGCCACTATACGGTTGATTGTCGAACGGGATGGCTTGTTAAATGGGCCGTAAAATGGCCGTAATGCTCTTAAAGTAGCAGCAACAGAACGATTATTTTGATAAAAAATTTACACGATTTGCAATCGCTGTTGGCGTTCGTGTGTAGCGTTCCATAATGAAATGTATACTAATGAAGTTTCCAAAAGACAAAACAATAAAAAATATGGCGTCGATCGCCGTCCCTATCGGAAAAAAGTTGAAGCGCACCTGTTGAAACACCCACTACAAACAATCTGATTGGAATCTTAAAAGCTAAGTATTTTAAATTAATAATTATGTTAAAATTGAAATTAATTTCCTAAATTTTCAGGCAAATCATTGTGAAATTATTTATAAATATATATTGTGGTATGGTTGGAAGTTCAGTGAATCATGTTTATATTACGTTTAAATAGGTGTAGGATTAGTGATTGCTAACAGTTTAAATAATTTAAAACCAGATACAACCTCGTTTCTTTATTTTATAAAAAACTGAAACCCGGTTATTAAAATATCTGATGTTTTACATGCCCTAGTACACAACCTCGTGGTCAAGCAATACTTGAGTAACTCATGGAAATATTTGATTCATAAATCGATTCGTTATTTATTATACTGTATCTGATATTGCTCGATACACAGTAATCTTTTTATCTATTCCGTATATAAAATGCAAAAAAAAAATTGATAAAATCTAAAAAGCTTTTATCCAATTTTATTGACTTTTGAATCGTTTCGATTTGAAATCCATTTCGCAAACATAAGATGAAAAATCTCATTTCGAATATTAAATAAAACAAAATTATCATAACTTGTGCTCATGAACCAAAATAAAAATTCATTTTGAAAACGAAAATTATTAAAAATTAACCTCAACCTGGGACAATAATATAAATTTTCCCTCTATATACCTACATACATACCTTTTTCATATTTACACAATTTACCTGGTTATACGAATGCCGTAAAAAATGTGTGTAAAAAAAGAAAATCTATCCCACCAACTTAATGGTATTTTATTCATCCGGGGTCTTTTTTATTATTGCGAATTCCATTTTTGAACTATAAAATAAAATATGTTTCGAAATAAAATAAAAACGGGAACAAAATCGACAATATATGACCATAATCAACCATAACTTTTCTTGTATACCCGCATATCCAATTTACAATACACGACGAGTATGGCATACACATGCTCGTATATATGAAAATGAAGGTAAATACCTCAACCCCGTACAGCATCATATACACTGGAATAAACTTTCGTTCTACCCTCATCACACACAATTCATAGAAAAATGTATAAAATGGGTTGAAGTTCTACGACGCTATATACGATTTGTTCGAGATTTTGGTTCGACTACAACTACACACTCAAACATATAAAAGTTGTTTTTATGTTGGAGGTATACCTCAACTCCAATCTATCCAACTGAAGTCACTGATCTTTTCTATTTACATCGAGCTTTGTCCAAAAAGGTGCAACAAGCAATACGTTATGATCCGGAGAACAGTCGTATATACTTTCATTTTATACTCGTTGATTAATTGATTAAATGGATTTACGAGTACAATTGGGAAAAACATTGAAGCGAAAACAAATCGACGAAGTCTTGTTGATTAACGATGGAAAACCTTCAATCGAATAAGAAAGTTGGAATAATAGATTTTTTTCTGCACTTTATTGTTATACGAAGAAGGACTCATTAATTACAAATTTGTTTTTGTTATGTGTCTGAGCGTTTTGTTTAATTGAATGGAATAACATTTTACAATTATACGCTGGTGGATTACAAAAATTAAAATTATATATTTGTGACACTTAAGAATATATTCGGAGGGCTAACTTTGTGGAACTTTCTTTTCGACCTTATTCGATTGGTATGGTGAAATGAAGTTATGACCGAAGAATCGAAAGTAGCCGCGTTGTGCCCAATATTCAAGAAGGGTGATCGCATAAAATGCGAGAATTATCGCGGTATAGCTCTCCTTTGCACAGCATATAAGTTACTGTCATACATTATCTTGGGAAGAATTACTCCTCTAGCGGAGGAAATTGTCGGTGACTACCAAGGAGGATTTCGTCCAAATCGGTCAGTGACTGATCAAGTTTTCTCGCTGCGGATGATTCTTTCCAAGTATTATGAAACATCTCGCGATGTACATCAGGTATTCCTAGATTTCAAGCAAGCCTATGACTCGATCAATCGAGAGAGGCGTTTGAATATTAAGGAATACCAAAAAAATATGTACATCTGTGTAAAATGACAGTAACGCAGTCACAATGCTGTGTCAAAGTTGAGAACAGGTTATCGATAATTTTTGCAATCAATTCCTGTGTTCGACAAGGAGATGCGCTGTCCCCGATACTTTTTAATCTCATGTTGGAATACATCCTTCGTAAAAGTGAAACACCTCAGGACAACATCTTATTCCGACAATCCAATCAACTTCTTGCTTATGCAGATGATATCTGTGTGATTGGGTTAAATGGCAACGGAGTGAAAGAGATACTTGATCCACTGGAACAGTTTTCAGCTTCCGTTGGTCTCAAAATCAATGAGTCCAAAACCAAATATATGATCGCGGGTTTTAGAGACCAAGACGCAATTGATTTCAGTAGTGGTAACTACACGTTTGAAGAAGTTATGAGATTCAAGTATCTTGGATCTATCATCACTCACTATAATAGTGTGGGCGAAGATATCAAGGTCCACCTTGCCGCTGGCAATCGGGCTTTGTATCCTCTACGTCCACTGCTGAAATCAAAATATCTTGCAAATGCGGATAAGCTGAAACTGTACAGAGTATTGATCAGACCCGTTGTCATGTATGGATGTGAGAGTTGGACCTTGACGGATGAGTACGAAAGATGGCTTCTAATATTCGAGAGAAGAATCATGTGTGTGATATATGGCCAAAACGCGACGTCGATGGTTCCACGGCGTAGAAAGCGATCTGGCATCTTCAAATTGTCTACAACGGTTGGAAGAACTGGCTCGAGATCGAAACCGATGGAGTCAGATTGTTGACACGGTACGGGCCAATAATGGCCTGTCAAAACTTGCAAAAAAAATAAAAAGAATATATGGAAGGTCTTAGCGCACAACAAATTAATTTCTGTATTACTCGGTAATCTCGAACATGCCAACGCATATAAATTGATTGACATCAACAAAACGTAAAACATGTTCGATTTAAAGACAGCAACACATTTTTTCTTAGGCGTCAAACACAAATACTCTCCTCTCAGCGAGTGTTGATGACGGAGCATCGCCGCAATCGGACTCGGACACCGGCAATCGAACACCGGTTCTTTATCTACAATGTATGTTATGCTCATGCGGTGGGGTTCTGAATGCCCGCTTTCATGACACTCTCGCTTATCTGATTACTAGCGCGAAAGGTTTACAAATCCTTATTCGACCTTGAAAACAGAAGTGATCTAGGAGCTCGGTGAATCTGAGAAGTTCAAATTTAATAACTTGGTGCAATGCTTGATA
This sequence comes from Tipula lateralis, assembly GCA_963932295.1. Taxonomy (NCBI): domain Eukaryota; kingdom Metazoa; phylum Arthropoda; class Insecta; order Diptera; family Tipulidae; genus Tipula; species Tipula lateralis. The sequence continues at coordinate 99,121,897 of OZ010736.1, forward strand.
CTTGTCGACAGGAGACCGTCACAATTATTAAATAAAATGAAACTAAACACTAGCACCAGTTTGAATGAAACGAATCTCCGGAAATGAAGAGGTTGCCGCAGAAAGTTCAAATGGTCCTCACACTATTTGAGAATGACGTCTCTTTCTCAGTTTTGACGGAATGGGTCGTCAATGTACATGGAACGATGACCCAGGCACAGGTTAATGTTCTTGAGTATCTTAAGGTCTCAAGCGCAAAATTTCGAAATTCGTTTTATTAAAATAGATTCATCCGCTGCAAACAATTTTCCATGTTATTATCATCAACGTTTCGGAACTAAAGCAAAACTTTGTAAGGCCGGAAGTAAATCGTTTTCTCAAGTGGTAATAATGTCGTAAAAATTAATGTCATTCCCAAGTGGCGGATTGCAATGACTTATACAAATCAAATCGCCTTTTAATTTTCGAAATTTTTCTCTCGATCTTACCGGTTCGCTTATTAGAAATCTAAGGGTCGACCCATCATTCGGTTTATTTGCAGAAAACGGTTCCAACGGTGCACTTACGTCATCTTTCTGGGATCGAAAATTCCGCTCTGGACCTCGGGGTCTTCAACATTATTTCAAAATAACGTTACGCACAAATTAGAGACAAACGGACCTCCGATTGCATGTAAACTACAACGACTGGCACCTAAAAAACTCATCATCGCGAAGACAGAATCTAAAAACATGAAATTCAGGATCCTTGGTCCAGCCCATTTCATTTGGTGTTGATAAAGAATGGAGAGTGGAGATCTTGTGGAGATTTCAGAGTACTTAATCGGATTACGATTCCGAACAGGTATTCAATTCCACATATTCAAGATTTTACTAGATTAGAGTAGCTATCGAAGTGTTCGAGAATTGAATCTTGTAAGATGCTTCCGATACAGCGATCCGAGAAGAAGTTCAGCAGTTTATTTCGGATTCTTCGCAACCACTTGGTTTCTGTTCTGTAGGTCACAATGATAGACAAATAACAGCGCATTATGATCGTAAAATTTCCGCGGCTTACTCGAATGAAAACATTTTCGTTATACTTAAAGGTCGTATATTCACACTTTATTCCAATCATAAACCACTAGTCTACGATAACTAGGCTTAGATAACGTTGCCGCAAATACTCTTCCATACGTATTAACCAAATTGTGTTCCCGAAAGCATTGATTTTACAATCATCACAGATGCTCAGACCTATGATGAATTCCCACTTTTCACTTCGCTAAAATTGATTCATTATAATATTACAACTACTACGCCTATAGGCTTATCATACCTTGGCATCAAAGCTTCCATTAAACTTTTGACTCAGAATGATTATCAGTTTCTAATAATCAACGGTATTGCGTCACATTGACTGATAGATATACTCGCTGGCCTGAGGTGATTTCAGCACCTGTTAAACTTTCAGTTTCTGATAGACATCACAGTAGAAATCATAGACAACTAAAGTCTCATTTGCTGTTTATTATCATTGGATTGCTCGTTATGGTGAATTCATTGTTAGCAGACCAATGAATGTACTGGCTTATTACATGTTTTTGAACGACGGAGAACAACTAGTTTGAATCCAAAATGTAATGGCTTGATCGAGCAATGGCACCGCGTTCATAAATTTGCAATTATGTACTTTGTTCAAGCAGATTGGACCAATGTTCTTCCTTCAATCTTACTTGGACTACGAACAACTTACAGTGACGAATTAAAATCTCCGCCTACTGAACTTGTATTTGGACATACGACTATATGAGTATATCTGGAGTTTTATTCGATCGTACGAACGAACAAATTTTCATGTACAAATAGAGAAGACACTCAAAAATTTCCATAGACCGCCTTAAACCACGTTGCATGGACACTGAAGACACTCGACTTTGCCAATCAGACCACTTTTACAGAGTCCTGAACCAAAACTCTCTATTTCGGCTGACGTACCTAAATCGCCTAAGCTGGAGCTGAAAGTTCTCAAACTTGGTTTGCTTCCATCTTTGAACGATACCTGTTCCGATAAATAGGAGGTCGGGGTGCGTGTCCTGGATTCCCATCCGATTTTAATGAAGTATTTTAATGAAGTAACTTCCATCTTTTTGGGAGGGGAGTATTTGTGGTAGCTATTAAAATGTAAATTAAAATTATTTGCACCTTCAATAGTTAATTAGTAATATGAAAAAATATCTTAAGATATTTTTTCAATATTACTAATCAACAGGGCGGGGCAAAAGTCCCGCTACCATTTTGATTGCCCATAACTTTGTTTAAAGAAAAAATAAATAGGTTTGGTTTTCATAAAAAGTTTATTTGGTCTTTACATTTTGGTTTCGTTATGATTGGAAAATTATATCGGCTATTATCGGAAAGATTATAAATATCATATAAAGGGTAAGTTAAAATGTAACAAAAAAATGGTTACTGGAACTGGTGGCGGCCCAAATAAAACGTTAAAGTTTTCATCGTTAGAAGAACAAGTAATCCAACTACTTGATTTGAATGAAGAGGTGGGTGGATTTGGAGCCTCCACCTTTGGAATTCAAAACACAAATAATTCCGAAGGACCTAGTACAGCCCTTCGTTTGGGGCTGTACTAGGTCCCTCTTATTTGATTATTGAAGAATACAAGGAAGTGCATGAGAAGGAAAGAGTCGAAAATGAAAATCATAATGAAGTCGAATTAACCAATTCACCACTAACACTTGGAACACCCACCAAGAAAAAAAAACGGTCAAACATTCAACTAATAGAAAAACAAGTGAATGCTCAAAAGGATTTTCATAAAAAATCTTGCGAATTTTATGAAGAATCGATAAAAGTACAAAAAGATACTTTAAAATGTCTTAAAGATATAAGAAGGATTTAAGAAAAAAAATTAAATTTTTTAATCCAAAGGCATCAAGACGAGAGCCGAGATCTTTTAGAAAATCGAAAATTGTTGCAAAAAAAGCTGGAAATAAAGGCACAAATACTACAAATTGAGCCAGAGAAGAAAAATTTAGAATATTAATACGAGTACCTATACACACAATGTGATATTATATGTGTTGTGATATTTTAAGACTTTTTATTAAATTTTAAAAATGAATTATTTCTTATGAAAATGTGATATTATTAGTTTTATTAATAATAAATCTTTGAATTAAAATTACAAGATATCTTTTATTCTGTTCCTAATTATTTTTCCTTCTCTTAGGAGATTGTTCGGTGATGTGTTTGAATCGGCAACAACAACGCTTTCGTGATTCTCCTCTATAAGAAATAGAGCTTCGCCAAATCCACATTTTTGCTTATACATATATTGTGTAACATGCATGCTACATTGATAATTTGAGCTGCTTTTCTCGGTTGATAATTCAGTTGTCTTGCTCTCAACAAGCACCTAAATCGACTTTTAAGTACGCCAAAACAACGTTCGATGGTTACTCTACATTTGGAATGAATTTCATTAAATTTTGCCTCATTCGTTCCTTCCACGGCGTTTCGGTAAGGAGTCATCAACCATGGTTCCAGGGGAAATCCGGAATCACCTTATTTTATATAGTAAAATATATGTTATATACATATGTGCAACGAAACACATGAGATTGTATTTTTTATACCTAATACCCATGATGATCTATCGCCATTTCGATTTTTATCTTCTAAGAACGTTCTAACTGCGCTGATAGACCATATAAATGAATCATGTGAACGGCCGGCATGATTTGCGTCAACTGAAGTAATCAATAAATTTTGGTTGCATGTCTTCAAAGAAATTAATATTCGTTACATTCAATTAATTTTAGGTTAAAATTTGTACATAATATATTTTACAACTTACAGCCAAAACATTTATGCTATGGTTCCCTTTCCGATTGTAAAAATGATGTTCATTAAGAACAGGTCGTATAATATTTATGTGCATTCCGTCAATACATCCAATTATCCCCAATACACATTATTGTACAAAAGCCAGTTTTTGTACAATAATGTGTTTTACATTGCAATTTTTCCTCTTCTGTTTGATTAAAATTAATATATTTTGAACACAAAGATTCTAAAACAGCCAACACTTCAGCCAGGACAACGGATACTGTTGGCTGAGCCATTGCAATTAAATAGTGTTGCCCAACAGATTGCTGATATGGTCCATGAGCTATAAATCGAATTGTAGCAGCAAGCTTTAAAATCGGTGGAATACATCGACTATTTTTAGCCACTTTTAATTTTGGCATGATTTCATCCAATAAGATTTTAAATGACTCTTTAGATAGTCTAAAAAGCGTCCTAAATCTAAAAAAATAGTTTTGTATTTATGTGTAACTTTAGTTGAGTATTTAATGTAAAATTGTTTATATATGTACTTACGTTTTCTCACATAATTCCATGAGGTTTGACGTGTTTCGTAAAAGATTTCTTTTTAATGTTGAGGTTGTATCATCTTCTTCATCATCTTCACAATTTATAGTTAATTATAAAGCAACACAATCCATTTTAAATTAAATTGAAGCAATAAAATTCAAAACACTACGAATTGTTAATTGACGTTAAAAGAATTGATAGTTGTCGTTATGACATTTAAAAAAAATCCCAAAAAAAATTTCCCTGTGGGAAATACGATATGCGATGGTCGTATTTCATAATACAAACACAAGCGGCGGATCGCATCCGCAAAATCGCAAAAAAAGCGATATGCGAACGGTTTCATAATGGGGCTCCAGCAACATCTCAGGCTGGTTCTTTTCAATTTCGTGACGAATATTGTCTTTAAGATGTTGAATCGTTTGGGGCTTATTCACATAAACTTTTGATTTTAAACAACTTCATAAGAAAAAGTCTGGTGCTGTTGAATCCGGGGCTGGCCATTCTAAATCGCCATTTCGTGAAATTAGTTTTCGTGGAAAAACCTTATTCAATAATTGTATTGTTGAACGAGATGTGTATACTGTGGACGCATCTTGCTGAATACACATGTCCTCCAGTGCTTGGTCTTACATTTCAGGCACAAGAAAATTTCGAATCATGTCTTGGTACCGTTCGGCAGTAATAGTAACTTCAACACCTTGGTCATTTTGAAAAAATAAGGACTAATGATGTTTACCATAAATAGCACACCATTCAGTTGTTTTAAGTGGATGCAATGATGTACAAAGATCAATAAGTGCAACAGCTGAAGAAAAATAACCATTTGTAATATTTTCGATTTGATAATTGGGCTGTGTAACGCTTGGAAAAAATAAGCATTTGTACCAAAAAAAATAATTAATACACACGTTACCATGGAGAAAAATATGCATCTACAATGAATGATTGTTTGGTGTGGATTTTGTATGTTAAGATCTGAATTTACAGTTAATGCGAGGACACACACAACCTTTAGCTTCAACATGACAGTGCAACTTGCCACAAAGCAAATGAAACAATCAGTCTTTTTCTCACTAGCAATTGATTTTTGTAAGGAATTGTTAAGCATAAGTGTTACGCTAACCACCCGGAGACTATCCAAGACTTGAAAGGTCCAATAGAAGTTGCCATAGGTGAAATAGGAGCCTACAATCGAAAATGGTCTGAAAAAACTGATTTAACAGAATGGGGTACTGTGAAGCCGGCAACAAAAACAATGTCGTTAACTTGTGCATTTGGTCGCGATTATATTGTTGTGTGATATTCAATATCGTTGCCATATGTGTTGTTTTATTTATTGTGGCATTTCCCACCAGTTTCAGCTGGATCTTTTGTTGAGGGTAACAGTCGCAACTGAAACCAATGGATGATGAAGCTTGGTTGCTTCAATTTCTGTCAATAAAGTTTGCAGCATTTCAATTGTTAAGATGGTGTCGCCGATGACTCTTTTTAAATTATATTTCATTAACTTCACTGCAGCTTCTCATAACCCTCCAAAATGAGGCGCATTAAAAGTGCGGTTAATGTGCCACTGGATGGATCCCTTTGTTAGCGAATTATAAATTATTCCAGAATTTGATTTTAATAAAGAGAAAGGTTCACGCAATTGTTTATCAGCGCCTATGTAATTAGATCCACAATCACTAAAAACATCAGTACATAGACCTCATCTCGAAACAAATCACCTTAATGCCGCTAGAAATGTGTTTATTGTCAAATCAATGGTTACCTCAATATGAACTGCTCGAGTACTGGTGCACACAAACAAACAAATCTTTACTGCAAGTTTTTGGCGCCTACCTCGTCGATGAAATATTATACTAGAATAGATTCAGTAAAATCAGTGCCCACTTGTAGAAATGCTCTTATATGCTGAACTCTACATTTTGGTAATTTTCACTTTTCCTGGGATAATCGAATCGGTTTAACTTTAAAGCAGAGAATGCACTTACTACAAAGTTTGTCGGCATCTTCTAACTCTACCACTTTTAGAGGACTTTTCCACTTAAGTACATTTTTATGTACATTGTAAACAAAACGTTATACGGCAACGTGCTGTTTTTAATTCAGTTAAAATGGGATTTGGTTGGCTTTCTGCTAATAGAAACATATTGAATATGATGCGTGATGAATCGTGATTGGATCCATAATTGATTCTTTGTTCAGGTCAACTGAACTACGTCGTAACTATTTAGGGGTATTTCACAATAACTCATGTAGTAATATTTCAGCTGGCAGAATTCCTCGCGATTCACAATCAGCTGGATTATTCTTTGTGGAAACATGTCGCCAACTATCTGTTTTCACTATTTTTTAATACGTGGATTTCAATATGCGAACTAGGAGTACCTAGCCATCTCGGTGTTCTTACTTTTTCTAGGTTATACAGTTGCTGTCTGACATTTGACCATTGGTTTTATTGCTTGCGGTAATTCATTGCAACCATAATGTCTGAAATAATATGTTTATCTTTATATTTACCGGAGAAAGCTTTCCCGAAAATCTTACTGCATTCTGATAGTAGCTTTCTTTTAGTGAATATTGACCTTTCTAAGTCTTAACCGCGAAAGAGTAAAAGAGATTGCAAATATAGAAACAGACAGAAAGTATATCTCATCGTTAATCTCGTGTCGATATCTAAGAAAAGATTCTGTGTTAGTTTTTCATTTAAAAGTCTGCTATAGGCGGCATCAATCTATTGACGATAAAAACTTGATATTTTCGTGGTGTTTCTTCTTTTATCAGACCTTCACATCTCCAGTTTTGTTTGTAGTTTTGTATCAATTAAGGACCTATGTTATTAGACAAATCCGTCAAATTCAAGCAAAATACAACCGGAACTTAAGCATTCGATTATCAATTGCTTGGACGTCCAGAACTACCTTCATTACCACATTTGCAGGTTTACGTTTAGATGTTGAGGGTTACAAGTATCAACCAATCAAACATTTCAAGCACCATTTAAAGGCAGTTTTCAGAGTCCTTTATATTTCAACATCATCTCTTACATTCCTTTGCTCAAGGAGTACTAGTGATAAAACACGAGCTAAGTTTAATTTTGTATGTTTAATAATTTTATTTAATTTCGATTTGAAATTGTATTAATATTATGAAATATGTCACCGATGATGATAAGATCTAAAGAGATACAAAATGCTTAGTTGAATTTTTCAAAATTAATAGAATATATTTAAGTTTACCACAAACATAAGTCCATAGTCCAATGAAAACATGCCAAATGGCTTTAGAGTCAAGGGATCTTGTAATATCTGCACAGAAAATAGTTTTATCTGAAATTGAAAAAATGGTGAATCAAATTACTCAAGTCATGTGCTATAAGTCCCATACTGTATCTTTCAGTGGCCGATCTAACTTGTTAAAATCAATTTTATGTAAAATCTCGCCAGTCTCTACAAACTGTTTAGAACACATAATTACTACTTATAAACTATATATAAGGCCATTCATTTCGTTAACTAACATTTTTGATTAGATGCTGACAGCTGGACATGAGAAAAGCACAATCTATTAATTTCGAAAATATTATTTGTAAAGAGACACTCATTTTGAAGTAATCAAGTTCTTCTGTTGCATCGTCCTGCATTCTGGTATACATCGTGTATATGTAGAATGGCTAAAAAAAAAACGAAATTATTATTTATATATTTAACCGTGACCCCATACCCTAAACGCAAGTGTACAGAAGATATCCATCAAATAAACGACCAGTGGAAGCTCATTATAATCCATCCATTGTCGAATCGTTCGATTCAATTTACGGTGCAGACACGAAGCTCGTAAAACAATATCATTTAGTTCACTGTCGAAGATCATTGATTTATTGTAGTTCGTAATTGTTTGCTTTAGGACACGATTCATAGTGGTCAAATCGTAATTGAACGTTCGATTGCTGTAGAAGAACAGGCTGGTGTTTGTATTTATGTACCAAAACGGAAAGTACATATAAATTGGTAGCAAAATGTTATAAATTAAACCGCAATCACTTTTACATGGTGACAAAATCACGTAAGTTACAAAACAACTAAACAAACCCGTGAGATCAAACATAAATTTCAATAAATTGACTAAAACTAGGCGGCGATATTCTCGAGAGCGTGCTCGTAAATTTGTATCGAGTGTGATTGCGATGAATACGATTTTTTTATGAAATAATTTCACTTGTTGGTCGATTTTGATAATTTTTTGAACAATCACAATCAACACAAGGAATAAAATTAATTTTTGGTTAATTATAAACGCGGCGTTCGCTATCCCATATTGTGATTCGTGTTTAAAAATTCGCATATCCGAATAATTTAGTAAAACGAGGCTGGCCAACGAAGTGAGTGATAACGCCATCATTACAATGTTGACGATAGTCAGTTTCACGATTTGAGTCGAATCGTTGTTTATTGATGCGACAAGTGGCTGGACACCTGTTACAAGAAAATATATGTCAAGTAGTTTGACTAAATATTCTAGCTTGACAAACATTTTTCCAGCAGCTCAACTGTTTAACTGTATGGCATAATTATATATTTGACCATACAATGTGTGTGTCTTCAATTAATTAATTCAATATATTATAATTGATGACGATAATTTGTCCAGAATGAAAATGCAAAATTAGTTGATTAATTTCGTAAAGCCGATTAAAATAATTGATTGTGCCGAGTTACGTCATGCTGAACAATTTGTTTAATCAAAATGTTGGGCAAAGTTAAATATTTAATCAAAATTCTTGATATATACTTCCTGGTATGGGGAGTCCTGCCACTGACCTCTAGAGTTATAAATAATTCAGTGAAAATAACAAAAGTGGTCGCAATCAACGTAATCATGACAATAATTTTTATCGTAGCAGGACTGGGGCTTATATTCATCAATTCGTCGCAACTCTACATTTTCAAACATGCTAATTTCGGGATAGCTAATTTAATCTTCATGCTGAACCAATGAATAATATTTATTCTAGTCATAGTGATTATTTGCTATAGGACCAACAATATCGAAGTACCATTACGATTATATCATAAAAAATTTTAGTTTTTGTTAATGTTGTTTACGTTCGAATGTTCGGATTGGGCGGCACAGTACAAAAAAGTACGGAATCTAGTCGGCATAAATCTGTTTAAAATTATTTATGATCTATCCGCTGGTAGTTTTGCAGTAGTCGCCAACTTTTTCTCTATACATGAAAGCTATTCTACATGACAAAAACTTATTTCAGCAACAAATAACTTTCTCTCTCTCTCTCTTCCAAGAAGTAACTTTTGAGCCCCAGTATGAGTTTTTCGCAATAATAAAACATTCTCCCACGATACTAAAACTTCTATTTGTTTGTTTTGTTTTAATCTTTACAATTTTTTGGGGACTCAAGGAACTGCTTTTTCTTTCGCAGTTTTCTACGTCGTAGCTTACGCTATTATAGCCAAATCGTGAATTAAGGTAGAACCATCTGCATATTGTAGCTAGCTTATAGTACTGAGGAAGAAGATGGGTTGCTCCATGAAGTCTTCACTTCACAGTAAGTTATCATTTACATCACCGATCGTAATCAGGGGTGGAATATTGTACTATCACTTCCATTCGAATCGACTTTTAAAGTCGAATCGAAAAAGTGATAGATAGTATGTTATAAAATTTTCGACTACAAAGTGAACTTTGATGTGGCAACTTTTTTCGAAGAGAGAATTACAACAACAACTTAAATTTGACATTTAACTCTTTTATTAACAAAGCGTCAGTTCAAATTACAAACTATGTACAAGTGTTGTTAAAATACGAGTAAAATGAATATTGCTGTGGCTATAACTATAAGTGCAGTTGATAGTGAGTCTCCAGAGAAAAGAGATAATCTTAATTATACCATAGAAAGACGATTTTTGAGAGATCGGTATAATGTTATGGATTTGTCAAATGAAAAGTGAGTTAATTTTTCTTTCTAAAACTATAAAAGTGAGTTATATAAATATTGTAATGTTGATTTTAGATTTGTGGAATCATTTCGTATATCCAAGGATATTTTTAAATATCTTATTACGGAAATAAAACCTCGATTTAGTTCAGCAAATCGAATCATCAAAATTGCTCTAGAAACCAGGCTAGCGGCTGTGCTGAATTTTTATGCGACAGGGTCATACCAGCAAACTGTTGGTGATATTTTGTTCCATAATATGGACCAATCATATTTTTCCAGGACCTTAGATGATATTACGCAAGCTTTAGAGGCAACTATCTGTCGAAAATTCATAAAATTTCCTGATGCACGGGCAAAATCTTAATATAAACAGAGATTTTTTGAAGCAACCAGCCATCCCAGAGTGATCGGGTGTATTGACTGCACATATATATATTATCGCACCGCGCGAAAACGAACACATTTTTGTGGACCAACGGGGAAACCATTCGATGAATGTGCATATTGTATATTAAAAATTATTTTAATTATTTCCATACAATAGGTTTAACTGAGTGATTTATATATTTTTTCAGATATGTAACTATGACCTGTTAATACTTTCTAGTTGTGCTCGTTTACCGAGATCAACTCACGATTCTGCAATATGGCAGGTATCAAATGATCGGCGTAAACTGCAGGTGGCTTATGACAATGGGGAACGAAATGCATGGTTGATTGGCGATTCAGGGTATCCATTGGAACGTTTTTTAATGACCCCATATCGCAATCCAACCGAAAGGCAAACGACTTATAATATATTGCATGCTCAAACACGAAATCCAATTGAAAGGAGTATAGGAGTCTTAAAGAATACGTTTCGCTGTATCTTAGGAGAAAGAGTGCTCCGTTATGAAACTGTTAAAGTCGTCAAAATTGTTAACGTTTGTGCTGCACTGTATAACATGTGCTTAATAAATAAGTTACAAATGGTAGAGTTACCACGTCTTTCTGAAGAAAGTGCCTCTATCCGCGAGACCGAATTCGAATATGACGACTGCTAAATTGTTCGACTGCTAATCTGCTAAATTGTTTTTAAAATAAACACTATTTAAATTTTCTTAATAAGTTTTATTCTTTCTTCCTCTAAATAAAGTTTCCTCTCCGCTACTTTTAACCGCCTTTCCTCCACCATCAGTCTTTTATTATTTATCACGTTTGCTTCTTTTACTAAATTTATTATTTCAATATTAAATTCCTGTTGTTGTTTTGCCTGCGCTTCTTGTTTTTAACCTTGGGTCTTAAGTTCTTCGAACAATCGATTTGTTGCCGTCATTCGTCGTCTCTGGGTTCGATGGATTGTTTGGGTTGATGATGTACGCACGGTATCCAATATTGGTACTTTGAAACGTTGGCTTCAGTTGAACACAACGTTCCCAGGCTTGATTGAAATATAATATTTCCCTGTATATTCTGCCCATTGGGCTATTTAAAATAAGACCAAAGGTATATCACCACTCCGAAAATAATTTTCGACTAGAGTATAAATAGAGATGATGGAGATGTTTTTGACTCTCTTTTGTTTTTCTCGTTTTGACTTAATTTTGGGTAATAAGTTGAATTTTGTTTTTTCTATATTGAACTTTCATCAAATCTTAGACATTAACAAAAAAAAATAGAAAAATGTGCTAGTGTAAGCTTTGAAATTTTTGGATATTGTTTTAAAGAATCCCTGAAACAAACAAAAAAATATTTATTAAAATAGTAACGCGTGGGGATCGCGGTTTCAAATCCAGTTTCATGTAAATGGAGATCATACTTAAGTTTTTGTTTTCTGTGAAGTTCATTATGAAATTAATGAAAAACTGTTGTACCGAAAGTTTGGTTATTTGAAAAAAAAATTACTATATTTAAGACAAAACAAATATATGTATTAAAAATTAGGTTATGCACAAAATAAAAAGACATTTTACCAACTAAATATTGATTGCAATACAGGTAAAGCCATTTATAATTGTTTTAGTACTTACGCAGACATTTTTGCAAATAATATTATATTTATTTATGTAAATATTCCGTCTATTAATTTATTTATTGAATATTTTCCGTCTATTAATTTATATAATGTATATAGCTCGAACAACAATTTCATTTGAACTAAACTTAGTGATAGAAAAGTATCATTATCGCGAGTCGAATATGTTACAACATACCAATTTTCGACTTTCTGGTCGAATTTCGAAAATTCGAAATTCCAACATCCCACCCCAGAAGTTGAAAATTCTCTTTTTGCATCCTGTATTGGGATTTAAACAGCTTGACCTACTGTTTGATTTGGTCGCATCTAATAGGCACGTTTTTATTTTAAGCATGCTGCCACAGTCTGAGTATGATCTCTAAATATGATTAAAACCCTGACAGTTTTTGCATTGAACTATCAGGAATGACTTTCTATATTTTGTATTGAACGGTTATCCAGACTTTTAACCAAACCTTTGCCAAAAGTTAGCATATAAAGCGGTAGCCCATGTTTTGTTACAACACTGTTGTCTTTATCATGTACCGTTCTTTTTTTTTGTAAATGATGTTTACAGCATCCTGAATGTCGAATCCTTTATTCTTCAATTATATCCTTACTCGCGAATGTAAGGTGAAGGCCTCTATAGTCATAATATATTCCACTGAATTATCTTGGCGTTTAGCTTTATAGAGAATTTTCTATACATATATGAGTCTGGAACATTTACATACCAGTTACCGTTTGAAAGTGCTACTAGCTTACACTCTATATATGTAATTTAGGTCATCAAAGCTTTGACAGCCAGATAGGCTTTTTCAAACCCCAGCGAACTTCCAATTGGGACCAGAATCAAAATCTCTTTTAACATCAGTGCACTGTTCTATACTTACACATGTGGGAATGTCACCAACTGTACTGGAATACCATCAAATACCGACCGCCAATATATTCATTGAGGAGTTCACTAAGATTATATAGCGAATATAGAAAAATTGCTCACCTTGGAGAGTAACTTTGTCGAACAGTTTTTTTCACCTGATTCGATTGGCATGGCGAATGGAATTTTACCTGAATAGCGGAAGGTGATTGCGTTAGCCCCAATCTACAGGAAGGGTGATCGCACTTAAAATGCGAGAACTATCACGATATTGTCCTATGATCGTTCGATTAAGATCGTATATGATCGTTGATTAAGATCGTATGATCGTTCGATTAAGTTCTACGATGCGTGAAGGGATCACTGTTCACGACAATAGTTCCACGGGATACAGAGAGCATCTTCATGTTATTCACAATCGATGTGAGATTGTGAACACAGCACGGTTCAACTATGTCCTGTAAAAGCCATACATTTTTATTAATTGTCCAAAATGCAAATGGCTTCGTGAAGCGTTGGAAGAAGTCCTCAAAGTATGTGACGAAGATTATTTTGACAGACAAAATAATTTTATAGGATAATCGAAGCTTGCGTTACGTTAAAACATAAGCTTTTGACAAAAAAAAAATACAAAAATGACGTTTTTAGTATGTCTGGTTGTGTTCATTTCGATACTTCAAAATTATTTATTATGCGATGATGCATATGACATTTACGGAGCAACAAGGTATATTGACGAAGATTTAAAACTATGCAATACGGAAGAGCTGTTATGCGGCAATAAGCCCAATGATCACATTATGTGTGACACACTGGTAAATATATGTTGATCCGAAGCCAAATTTGTGTAGTAATCATTAAACTTTTTAGACAATGAATTGTACAACTTGCGATTTGTATTTGATGGATATGACCAATTCCTTTAAAATAGGATTGTTGGCATTCCACAATGCTGTACGTAACTATGTAGCGAGTCGTTTGTATGATGAAATATCAAATATGAATCGATTGTTTTGGGATGATGATTTACAAGAAATGGCAATACAATTTATTTTGCACTGCGACATAAATCAATCGGCCGATGAATGCAAGTATATAGCCGACACAAATCACACGGTAGGGCAGAATTATTATTTTTCTCCCGATTTTATTCCAAATACTAATAATATCGAGTTCAGTGCACTAAGCTCATGGTATCCACATCCGTTTTCGACCTACGATTATCCTCGCATCTGTAATAAAACAAAGTAAAGTTTTAACAATCATATATGTTGTAAATGAATACACAGTGAAATCCTTTTTAGATTTTCTGCCACCACACAATTACTATGGCCAGTTACTAAATATATTGGATGCGCAGGCGCCAGGTAATAAATACACACAATACAAAATGATAAATTTCTAATCCGTGTTCTTCCAATGTTATATGGATACAGTGTGAGGGGTGGATTTTTGTTAGTATGCTATTATGGGCCAAAGGGTAACGAAGGTTCCATACTTGATACATTTAAACGAGGGGAGATGTGTTCGAACTGCCCAAATGGGACTTATTGTTCAATGATGTATATAGCACTTTGTGAAGAACTGACTTTGAATAATAGTCATTTACTGATTACCTCCAGGCCTTATCTGATTGGTATTAAAGATATGAATCGAGGCCATCGAAATCCAATTTCACTTATGGTTGTTTTAATTATGAGTTCTATCTCGATGAATTTAATTCATTAATAAATTTGATTTATTTTATAAAGGTTATGTATTTCTTAGTCACATATGTAGAAGATCGTTACTAATCAGTCAAGCCCTATTGATGGACACCGTGCATGTTTCCAATCGTAAATATTTCACACGAAACATGGTATCCATATAATAACAGCACACGAACCAGAAAAATTCTTCACGATGGCCTGAATGAAACCATGTGCTCCATGTTGGCTTTCGAACCCTTAAATAATCTAATATATTCACTTGCGTTTGAGGTTGGCTAATACCTGTCTGTTGTATGTGGTTACAATATATACTTAATTAACGCAATATCCTTGTTCATGAATTATAATGATGCAATAAGGAGCACATCTACTCAAACTCTGAGGATTATTCTTCAACTCACTCCCCTATTTTGATATTCGAGGTAAATGAATTACATCGAGCATAATCATAACGCCTTAAGCTATTTCTCTGCGGACTTGTAATGACATTCATCTGTCCTATACGTTCCAGAAGTATTCATATCAACATCTAGTTGGGTAATAATCTGTCACTATCGTACATATGTGAGAAAAAATATGACTGCCTAAAAAATATTTAGTTGAACATGCATCTGTTGTTACTGATAAATTTCACGTGCAGAAGTTTCTTGCAAAAAAAGGAAATCAATAAATGTCAGCTGGTATCGCTTCGGCGACACCTTATAACTGTAGTCATGAGATTGTAATGAGGCAATGCCTCATAAGCAAACATGCAGACAAACTTCGACACTTTTACATAATTACTGTTAAGGCTTGATTCAACGGAGAATAGTAATTGAAAGGAAGAATTATGTGCTATGTCCTACAAACCAAGTCGTGTCTATGTCGGTACTTCAGAACACCTTCCCTCAACGCAAAAGTGTGACCAAAAATGAATAAAAGATGGGATACTTTGCTTCATGATCCCAAAGATATAACATATCATATCGGTCTTCAGCCAAATATGTATGTATATACCGTTGGGTGTGAAGTTTTACCCGTAGAATAGTTGTGTTATGCCCAATCTAGCTCAAAATGCAAAGGCTATCGCGGAATAGGTCTTCTTTACCCCGAATATACTAGTTACCGTCCGTCATTATGATGCGTGTGATATATGGCACAAAACGCGAGGTTAGCACGTACAGAGTTTTTTTGAAATACGAGATCAGAATTTGAGGATAAAATTAAAGGACAAAATGAAAATGCTACCAGCAACCGTAGCACATCAGCTTTGAAATCTAGTACCTTCATGCCAGTGTCTTCAGATTTTTTAGAAATCACTATGAAAATCTCAACCCATTTTGAGTGTAAATAACGAAATTTGATTAATAAAGGAATCTTCAAAATCGATATAGTTCTATTTAGTCGTTTTCGATTTTATGAGAAACTTCAGATTGCATTTCATGAACGGAAGACAACATCTAACTTTACACTTGATATCAGAATCTATACTTGGAAAAAATTATTTATGTTGCCCAAACTCGATGCTAAACGATAGCTAATTATGCAGCCGCATTCAAAGGACATCCATCGTCTCAACATCTGGTCTACCATGATCTGTGGTGATGCTGAACTGACACCTATTCACAAACTCATAAAAATATTTTATTCCGGAAAGGATAACAATGACTTCACGATCAACTTGAGCATAATTTTGCTCAACCCATCATTGAGACAGTGACAAGGTAGGGCTCCATCAATCGGCAGGAAAATAAAATGAAAGAAAAAACGTTAAAACGGGATAGTCGCATGAGAAAAAGTCTCCGCGGTTTTTGGTAAATTTTTGAATACAAATTGTCTTTATGGAAAATAAATTTTATTCAAGTACACATTGACTATTATTATCTATGATCTATTGGCAATTCTTGGATAGCTTCATAATTCCATCAGTGCTGAACTTCTCTGGTTTATCGTTGAAAATCCAAATGGTTTTAAGCGGCGCTTTGGTAACTTTTTACTATCAAGAGAATTTTGCAGAGACCGACAAAAATTATCAATTTGTTCCGAGTCATCAAAGATGTGTGTGCCCACGCAGCTCCGTTTCTGTTAGCCAATTCGGGTCGCCCTTTCGGGATTGCTTCGTTCAAACGGTTGAATTGTGCACGGTACAGGACTGAATTAATGGGTCGGCTACGTTGCAGCTGTTCATTAATAGACAATTCCCTTCCAATCCCACCAAACACTTAATACAACCTTATTACCATTAAACCAGGCTTTGAAGTCGTGTGTGGAGTTTCACCAGCCTTTGACCATAACCGCTTAATGATTCACTTTAAAAATGGTTCGATTTCGTTGCGTTTCAGCAGCATTTAACTGATGTCACTTCGATTCATCAAATTTTTTTTGCTCTTATTTTGCAATACGAATTCATATTAAAAAAGTTTCATATTAAATAAGACAAAATTAAAACGCTTGGTTGTTAATAAATAATTTGATAAAATGATTATCAAAAAAGAATTTTGTCGTACTTTGACTGTACCAATACTGGGATTTTGTGAAATATGTGTGATATAAAATAAAATAATCCTTATTTTATTGACAAATTAATATCATTGTATGTTTAAGGGCCTTAGTTAGAAGTGTATACAAATTGCTTGTTGTGTTTGTGGTATTGCATCCCGACCGAGCAAGGATTAACACCGAACAGATGCGCGTATTTCGTAAAAATCATGACCTGAAATGTCGAATAATCTTTATAACGATAGGCCTCCAATACGAAACTATGAGTTTGAAAAAAATATGGGGTGATTTTAAGTTTTATCTGGAACAAGTTGTTGGACTATAAATCAACAGAATCCACTAGAAAAATCAAAGATTTGATTATTTTAACTGCAACTTGCAATTGGATGCTTCAAATTGTGAAGGTAATTATAAAGATTTAATTGAGGATCTGCTCGTCATTAAATAATGATCCAGAACAACAAATTACTATTCATAGTTCCACGTATACATTTTAGAGCAGCTTAAAGTCTGATTTCCATTATGAAAAAAATACTGACAAAATAGTCAAAGTAGGATAAACATATAGTTTTTCTTAAAGTGCGAGAGAATTAAAAATATAAAAAATTTATTCAGTACTGAACACTGAGGTATAACTATGGAGACGACATGCATAATAATTTACTACGCTCTTGGAAGATTTAACATATACAAACCTAATTATTATGGGTGACTTTAACATAGATTTTCTAAAACCTAGCTCACTTCTGGATAAACTTTTGCTTTCCCTATCAGAATATGGGTTGGATTATATTTCTGAACCAACCAGAATTACAGAAAACACAGCTTCCTGTATTGACAACGTTCTGTGTAGATTCGATCAAAGATACTTAAACAAGTTTTCCATAGAGTATTGGATCTAAAAATATCAGATCATTGTTTAATTGAAACCAAATTATCAGACGTACAGTTTAAAAACAAATCAACTTCTAAAAGCCAAACTAAAGTAATTATTGATTATAATAAATTACAGGAATTACTTTTGTATGAGAGTTGGGTTGATGTTTATCATTTGCAAGATGCTTCTAAGCCATTTGATAATTTTATTGATATTTTTAATGGTCATTTAGTTCAATGAACTAACACAAAATCTTTTGGTAAACAGTCAATTAAGATAAAGCCGTGGATGACTGATAATTTATTGCGACTGGTGCGTAAAAGAAATAAAATCTGTCTGCTTGCCAAAAAGCATGTTAATAATAATAGACTATATCAATATAGCCGAACCTTATGAGATACTGTGAATATAGAAATCGAAAAAAACAAAAATAAATTTTATTCAACAAAATTTATCAACAATGGGAATAATGCTCGCAAGAACTGGAGAACGGTCGATGAAATTGTAATGGGACGTTCAGATTCAGCTGAAATAAAAGAAATTACAAATCAAACTGGCCAATTAATTTCAAAGTCAGGACAAATATCCAATGAGTTCAACGATTTTTTCACTCATGTTGAAGACTCAACCATCACAACTGTTTCTATGAGTTCAGTTGATACAAATCATATCTCTCAGAATTATAATTCGGTCAATAGTTTAGTTTTATCGGAGAATTTGTCTACAGAACTGCTCTACATAATTCGTTCTCTAAAAAACAAATGTTCTCCAGTTTTGGATGGTATTTCGAATACTGTTGTAAAATAATGGCGTTCTTTCTAGTAGATGTCCTAGCTTTTATTTTGAATCTAAGCTTGGAAACTGGAGTGTTTCCTCTATCATTAAAGAGAGCTATAGTTGTTCCAATATTTAAAAAGGGTGACAAAACATATCTTAATAATTACCGCCCAATACTACTTTCTGTTTTGTCTAAGTTGTTTGAAAAAGCGATTAAGTGTAGGATTGTTTCCTTTTTAAGTAAAATAGATTTGTTGTCGCCTCTACAATATGGGTTTAGAAAAAATAGAAATACAGAACAAGCATTATTGGAATTTTTGGATCAGATAACTTGTCATATTGATAAAGGTCTCAAAGTATCAGCTCTGTTTGTCGATCTAACCAAAGAATATCTATAATAAGAAGTGAATACATGTACAAAAAGTTGGTAAATCTACTTTTTTATAACTCCACGAATTTGCGAAAAAACACATAGCGGACGATTTTATAATCAAAAATACCCCGAGAAACGAACCAATCATCATTTTCATGATAAAATAAATACGCTATCTATTTTAAGTGTATAAACTATTTTTGTTCGAGATCACGTGATTTCAAATTATTTTTGTTAATTTGATTCGGTATAATATTGCAAGTTACGTATATAAAATGCGGCGGAGGTATAGGAAAGAATATTTTAATTTTGTAGTTTTTAGTTTTGATTTGATATTTTGAGTGATCTGTTAGGATAGCAAATTATCATAATTATGTATATGAAGAACGACGAGAGTAAAAAGACGATGAAAACGAGTTTTGCATTGTCTCGTCAAATGGTTTTTAAATTTTAAATGGACAACATCTATAAAGAATATTACATCTCCACACAAATATGAAAAATGGAACATAATTTATGTTATATTAAATCGAATTTTGTTATGAATTATGTGTATATAACATACATAATTATGATGTTTTGTCTATTTAGACAGAGTTAGTTACCACACATCATGATGATAAATAAAAAACATCCTTCTGATGATGAAATGAAATTTTCGCGTATCATTGTTATCTTTGGGGTCGTCTATAAATTACGTATCGCAGTTAGGGTTGGAAAGGATTAATCGAAATGTTACTAAATAGTATGGCAGCTGACGATGGTTATAGAGTTGGTGAAACGGTTTCATAAATTTAACTACACTTAACGTAACTTTTTTTGTTATTTTTATTTACTGAAAGATATTGCCATTGCCAATAAATAGCAGTAGCTTTATGAAGCTTATGTTACCAAAGAAAGTGGGAATAATAAGGATAATGAGTGTAAACAGTGCTTATCATCCCATAATAAGGGGAATTGACAAATATTCTTTGTTCACAGACATGGTAAAGAATTATAAGTTCGATCGGTGACAATGTATGCATCCCGAATCGTTTGATACAGCACAACTCTCGCTCGATTTCCAATACTCGGGTAATCCTACTCGCTCGAGTTGAGTTAAATAATTTCTCAGTAATTATTTAAAATTTATCTGACGGATTGATCAATGGTCTTATATGTAATATGTTAAAACATAAACCCCTTACTGATGTGGTGATGTTGGTAGCCCATCACACATAATAAATCAATTAAAATAAATATTATCTGGATGCTTCTTGAAATCAGCAATTAATTTTTGATTCTTCCTATTTTCTATATTTCAAACCCTGATTTGCACTAAAATTCAGTAGGAGCTTCCAATTTACGGATAAAGCTTAAGTATGAAGTTTCATCCAGATTAGTGATTTCGTCAAAGCTGTAGAGACCGAATTCTTAATGATAAAATCAAATAACTAAGATTTTGTTTTCGAATATGCGAATTTTCATTCTTTTGTTTGGAATGAAAGAAAAATATAACTAAATTTAAATTTTTATTATCAAGAGGAAAAGCGACATGGAAATATATTTCAGTAAAATTACGAATTTTATATTAATAAAATTACTACACTTTCATAAGGCATAAAAACCTCTTTAAAAAAGTTATGTAAGTGTTTACAAAAAAATTCATTTATAATAAATAAGACTTATAAAAATAATATTAAAATTCATTATATAACAGTAAATAAATAATACGTCAAAAGTAAATTCGTCTCAGGAACATTTCTTACCTATCACAAGACATATTTAAATATCACAGCAGTCCAGGAATTCAGTTTTCGTGATAAAGATGGCGATGTGTACATGAAATAGAATACAAAAAAGGTTTTGATTAATTCTTACATTACTAAAGATTTTTTGGTATATCCAAATATATAATTTTATAGAATAATTCACTCTTCTAAAACATTTATTCTTTTAAAATCCTCAGTCTTCGGTTTTGTTGGTGAATTTGGTTTCTTTGATTTGAAGTCGACCGCCGTTTTTTTTTCATTCCCATTTTTAAATTTCTCTAATTGCCAGACACAATTTTTTCTTAGTAAAACTAAAATTAAAAATTTTAGTGCACTTTGTCTATGCTCGTTACATGCTCCTGTGTACCAAGACACATATTTTGGATCTGCATTGGTTGCATCTATGCATTTATTAAATATGCTTTGTAAAATAAATTTACTGTGCATATTACTAGTAAAATATTTTGCAAAAATTGTAACGTGAATTACGGTAATATCTAGAAAAAAAATCAGTCGGATTTTTTAAATATATCTCCCCCAAAGAATTGAAATAATTTCTGCATTTTATTAGATATTCTGATGGTAAACATAAATTTTCATCTTGCTTGACCATGTATTTCAAACAATTTTCGCAATTAGACCGTTTTGTTATTTTAAAAATTATAATATATATCCCAAAAAATACCGCAAGGATGATAAATCTATTTCAAACGAATTATTAATAAAAAATTCAACGAATGCTATTTCATTAAAATCAGTTTCTCCAAATTCGTCTAAGTCAATATCCAGTGTCGTATTCCCATGAATGGATTCAGTCTCGTTTCTAGAAATATCGTCTTCTCTTAGGTTACGGCTTGAGTTATCAATCGTATCTGGTTCTAAAATAAAAGAACAATTATCTGGCTCATAATTCAACGTTGTGGCATTAAAAATTAGTTTACTGGAAATAATTTTGGCAACAATAAAATTAAAATCGTAAACTGATGGATTCACATTGTTGCCACCTTTCGATCGAATTTGTGAAAATAAATTTTCTACTGCATCAGTTTGTAGCTTAGATGTTAGTATGTATGTTAAATCTGGATCATCTTCACACATTGCTTTGGTCAGTTGTAAAATAGCCATAATAGTTTGAGCAAGACCAGCTAAACAGAAAATTTTGTTCTTACTTTATACCTTTAAATTTTCTAAATACATTATTTCATTTAAAATAATATGTGCGTCGTTATCACGCACTAGAGACAATTCAGGGTTTGCTTTGTTTGCGCAATATTGGCTTTTACTATTTAAAGCGTCAAATAGTTTATCGAATTTTTCTAGAAAAGCGGCTGTAGCAGAAGCATGTTTTATGGCACTTTCAATTTTAAATTTTTTTAAATGTTCAAATGTCTTTATTTCATTTGCGCAGCTACGGCTTAGAATTTGAGTTGCCAGTTTCACTCGCATTTTTTTCGAATTGATTGGCAGTCTATTTGATATAATTCCTTTATTACCTTCCACGTGACCAAACCTTCCGGCGTAATTACATCATACGCTAAAATAATATTCCGTATCGATTTAAATAAATGTGGTACGTCATACATGGCAAATATTTTTTGATCTTTGACAGTAAAATATGGATCAGATTTTGTTACTCCAAGTAATTTGTATGCATTTCTGTTGTTGGTGACTTGATCACATGCCACCCCTGTAATATTAATGCCTAGTTTACTGACAACTTTTATATTCTTTAAAATAGCTCTTTTAATTTTGTTCCACATACCGGACCTTCTGTTGCCACATAACTTACAACAAATTTGTCTGTATTAAATAAACCTCTCGACATAAACAAACAAATATACTTGGCAATGGTTGGTTCTTTTTCTCCATTCTCAAGGTCAACTAGCCCGATAATTTAATCTATAACCCGGTTGTATTTCAGATCTGTTGGATTTTTTATTTCGTCGAATAAAAGTATATGTTGTTTTTCTCTAGTTGTCATATTCTGAACTTTTATCCCGATTTGCACTAATAATGTATCGTTGAAGTCTGGTTGCAACTGGCTCAAAATATTCAAATTGCTAATTGACCGTACAGTGGGTAGTTGAAAATTTAATGTGTCTCTCAAGTATTGGTATGTAGCATGTGACCGAAATTCGATACTTTGAGCCAATCGTCTTTGATAGGTTGAATATTTTGAATTTTTCTACCGTTTTTCTAATAATTTTGCAAAATTCCTTCGTATGGTTATTAACATGTACGAGATCGTCAATATGTTCGGCAATACATTTACGCTTTAAGTTTTTGTATTTGTTTTTAATTTGAACTCGTAATTGGTTTTTTAAATTAAAATCTCTAGCCTTATTTTTCAATTTTATATTATTAATTTCCAATAATTTACACTTTTCCCGTAAGTGAGTGTTTGCCTTCCATAATATATAACGTTTTTTTCGTTTCTAATGTAATTGTCACAATCAATTCTCATTACACTAGAAATTGGAGTACTATTTATTTTAATTTGTTCTAGTTTCCTTTTCCCGGGAGCGGGAAGATACGTTTTTAAAAATTTATTTTTGTCAAGATCACATATTTTATTACAAGGATTCTTACCTGTATTATCTATTCCGTAACTGGTTTCAACCACTGGTTTCTTGTTTTTATTAATATACACTTTATGAACTGGGCTTTTCGGGTAACTCGATTATTTAACAGTAATGTGGGAAATGCACCTTTTTTCAAATTCTTGCTGGTTAACAAATTTCTCTCGAAATGTACCTCACAAATAAATTTCTTTTTATTTTCATCAAAATCTGCATCGTTTAAAATGCATTGCTGAATCCACCGCATGAAGTATGGTTTATTTTTTGCAGGAAAAGCAAACTCTGCAGTTTTTGTCAGTCCGCTTACTCCGACTGCAAATAAGGCACTATCCACCAAAACTTAAATTTTGTGACATCATTGCGTTTTAATGTTGTTTATAGAATACTAATTTCATCGGCAAAATTTGCTTTAACGTTAAACTTGCATCAAAATTATTAAAACTTAAACTTTAGTTGTACTTTTATTCATAAGATATTTTATCTTTTTAAATTGATCGCGAGTTTTAGAATTAGCGACCGAATCTTATCACCACATGAATTTGACTACCAAACACATTATCCAAAAATTATCTTCCTAATTTTATTTTTCAAAACATGTTTGTCCCATTCCAATTGCCAACTCGAATAAAACTGTATTTCAAATTAAATTCTATTCTAGTCAGTGTTGTGAAACATACTTTAATCGGATACATAAACAAAGTGGGATAGTAAACATAAAATTTCTGCAACGACCTGTCGTAACACATCCTATTGTAAAAATAACCTTAAATGCCTGTTGGAAGGCGATATGGCCAGAACGCATTAAAAGTAAAAATTCAGCTGTGACATCAAATATGAATGTCAAAAACAAAACAAAATTTACGAAAAATAGAAAAATCAAAATATTGTTGTTGTTTTTACATTAGTACCAGAGCCATCTTTATTAGAGCCGTAATAATATGACGTATTTTTGGTTGAGCTTTTTTTAGTGGAGGTACATTTTTCATTTTCCCATAAGAATCAATGTAAAAATCACATTTTTCGAAATAATTTTTATCAATAAAAAATTATATATTTGATTTCTGTTTTTACAGTGTTAAGTACATAAAATGTTGAAGTTAATCATATCTGAAAATCAGTTACCTAAATATCTTAATAATTTAATAAAACATAAATTAAAATTCAATATGAATTTACAATATTGAATGCACAGTAAAATATGTATATGTGTATGTGATGTTGATTTTAAAGTTAAAGAAGATTTCAATAAGAGCAGTTCATTTTTTTAATCTAACCGCACACGTTTACTTTTATTTTGCAGCAAAATGTCCGTAGCTGTATTGAAATATATTTAGACATAAGAAATTATGTTTTTGCACATAAATAAAATTTAATAACTACAATAAACAATAATTTAAATTATATAATAAAAAAATGATTTTACGCCTTTAGTGTTACCTACTAAAAACGAAACTAAAAAATAAAAAAAAAAATTTTATGTCGATCTAAAAGAAAAATAGGGTGTTCCATACGAACAGCACATTTTATTTTTATCTGACTGTATAATTTTCTTTTAATTTCGAATCAAAATAACCGTAACTTCTTTGAAATACATTTATATTCTAGAAATTATAAAAATAAAACATAATTATTGTTAAAAAAATAATTTTAATTATAAAATAATAAATTGATGGAATGTTTATAGGTGTACCCTATACTATAAAAAACAAACCAGAAACACGACATGGCGGAAAAGCTTTACAAGAGACATCTGACATTCATAATAAAATTAATTTATTTGTTTCACATATCATAATAATTATTAATTATAATTATTATATTCAATTTAGATAAAAGTAAATCTATTTAAATTTAATTTATTCAGGGTAAAATGTTAAGTTTTAGTACTTTCGTTTTAGTACTTACGATCTTTCAATAGATGTCAGCTGGGCGTAATTTTTTTATCCAAAAAGTCGTTAGATTTAAAAAAAATTTCTAATGGATTTGGTTTTACCAATTCAAGTTAACAAGTTAACGGTTAAATTTTATATGTAAGTATATATACATACATATATACATACATATATACTCGTATATATCTTTATAAAATCAAATTTTCCTCCAACTCGAAAAAAATGCTAACCTTAAAATTCTTACATATATAAGTTTCTTGACAAAACACACAATTTTATCAGCAAATACTCGATTTCATACGGATTTTAGAATATGTTAAAGTATTTTATCCTGTAAAATGTAATAACATTTATGATAAAATTTGATACAATATAATTCTACTGTACGATTCTAGTTTTAATTTCTGTAGAATTATAGTGGGATTCTAGTAGTTTGACCGTTTTTAGATAAACGTTTAAGTAAATTAGTATATATTTTAAATCTAAATTAAATTTATTTATTTATTTTACATTAGTTTGGATTAATTTCGAAATTTTGAATTTTGATAATCAAAAAGTTTTTTGTCAAAAACAAAGTAGCTTTTTAGTAGTAGTTTTAATTTTTCCAGAGATGACTCTGTTGTCATTGATCGTACTCGATCGATATTTCATATTGCTCATGCGTATAAATGAGAATATTTTTTTTTCATATGATACGAGTATGTATGTATTTGTGCGTATGCATATTAAAAGTTCTAATGCGATATTTGAATTTAATGATTTATTTATTTAATTATTTATATTATATTCAATTGATTTTATTCAAAAATATTTAAATGATATATTATATAAATAGTTTTTATATGATTTCAACATTAAAGTGTTTATTTTGTCATACTTTTCATTGAAATATTTCATTTTAAAAAAATGTTTACTTTCCATATATTTTGTATGGGAATTTACGTTTTTTCCTCTATTTAACTTCCTCTAATTTAAGCTCAATTTTTAATATTTCGGCTCTGTAAAATTTAGATGGTTCTGTTAGTACACGAGAACCAATTTCATTATTTGTTGTTGTTGTTTTTAGTTTTTTTTGTGCCACAGTTTTCGGTTTACATACAATATTTTACCGAATCAAATTAACAAAAAAAAAATTTGAGATCACGTGATCTCGAACAAAAATAGTTTTTACACTTAAAATAGATAGCTTATTTATTGTATCATGAAAATGATGATTGGTTCGTTTCTCGGGGTATTTTTGATTATAAAATCGTCCGCTATGTGTTTTTTCGCAAATTCGTGGAGTTATAAAAAAAGTAGATTTACCAACTTTTTGGTACGTGTATTCACTTCTTATTATAGATATTCTTTGATCTAACTAAAGCCTTTGAAAGAGTGCAACACAATATCCTTCTCAAGAAGCTATATTGCTGTGGTTTCAGAGGTACAACGTATAAATGGTTACAATCGTATTTAACTGGACGAGTCCAAATAGTACGAATAAATTGGCATCTAAGTGATGAGTTACCTAATAACGTAGGGGTTCCACAAGGTTCTGTATTAGGGCCTTTACTATTTTTAATTTATGTAAATGGAATATTTCATCAATCCTTTCATGGGTATCCTACTGCGTTTGCCGACGATTTTTCATTTACATACGCTAGTAGCAGCAGACAGGAAAATCTCAATATCATAGAGCATGATCTAAATAGTTTATCAGTATGGTTGAAGGTTCATAACTTTGTTTTGAGCCAGAACACTAAGCCACTGCATTTTCGAGAAACCCTTTCAATGTATCTACAGGTAACGTATCATACTTTTGAATGTAGTAGAAATATATACATTGCACTGATAGTTGCTTTATAGTTAATTCAGTCAATGAATTTCGATACTTGGGTGTCCTACTTGACAGGGACTTAAATTGGAAATCGCATATCCAAGGACTTAGAAATATATTACTATTGGTCTCTAGAAAGTTATATGTACTACGTCTATATTGTCCACAAAATTTACTGAGGATCATATACTTTGCCTTAGCTGACTCAATTATGCAATATGGTCTATCATGTTGGGGTAGTGCATGTAAATCTATATAACATCCTATATACGTAAGGCAAAAACAATTATTAAGAATTATATGCTTCAAACCATCATACTCACCTTCGTGGCCTATATTTGAAAGTCTAACTATACTACCGCTACGACATATTTACGTTTTCACAGTTTTAAGAATATTATTTGTTAAAAGTGGAAATAATTTTGTGACTCACACATGTCATAACCTACGGACAAATCAACTATACAAAAAGCAAATCCCAAAGTTTAACCTCGATCTGCGTAAAAAGTTTTTTACTATCGCTTCATCAATAATTTATAATAATTTACCATTAGCCATAAGAAAGTGCAGAAGAATCCAAAAAGATTACGTCTGGGTAACAGAAAAGAAATTCATTCTTTTCCTTGCCTTCAATTTTGAATTTTCGGTAGTAAAATATTTGAATAATAAAAAACAATTGTTGATTTGACTTGACTCAATTGATTTGATTTTTTCATACATTGTTGCAAACATTTTCAAATAAGTTTTAAATATAATTCCCATATCTATTTTACTTTAAACCTTATAATTATTTCAAATATAAAAATGTGGCAAAATTTTAAAGATTCGATAAAACGAAAAAGTATTATATTTCTAAGTGTGTAGTGCCAAGTTGTTCCACCAAGTTGAAGACTAAAGATTTTAAAGTAACATTATTTTCGTAAATACAAAATTATAAAAGATTACCTACATTTTTGAAATATTTAGATTTCCAAAAGATGAAGATTTAAAAAAAAATGTTGTGAAAATTTAGGTATAACCGACCATTGGATGATATTGAAATATGATAGATTACGCGTATGTGCATTAAATTTTCCGCCACAGTTTTTGAACTGGGCTGGAAACAGATATATTTTGGCTTCTAAAGATGCTGTGCCAAACATAATTACTGAAAACGTAAATAAAATTTATTTATAAAGTTATTATATTAAATAATAAATTAAAACATTAATAGTTACAGCAAACCGATGCTAATCCACCAATAGCGACGAGAACCTTTCCCTCTACATCTTTTGTCCGGAAATTTGGTTAGAAGAGTGTACTAACTCACCAACTACATCAATCAGTTTTGATCCCGGAATTGAAACTGAAATTCACTACTTCATATCTGAGTAGCACAGTCAAGTGACTTATATTTGATTGATCATAAAATTGAGCTTACAACAGCTTGCCAAGCACCGAAGGATCTGCTCCGCTAGTTCCTGAACGGCCGTCAACAGCAATCTGAATTTGTAGTACGAGCTCATACACGTCCCAAACCTCTGAGTATGTTCCTGAAACTAAAATGTTTAAAATTACAAAATCGTGTATTGGAAAAAAATAAACCAATTTATAATTTAAAAAGGCAGTTAAATCGGAATGTCAAAAAACCATATCATTAACCGATATATTAGTATTACTTGTGTTTAAGAGATATCTTCGAATTCTACGAGATAGTGAAGAACTGAAGATACCTATGATCTGAGAAGGAATGGTTGTCAGATACTAGAAGAAGTTAAACACAACCGTTCTTGTCTATTTGCGTCACGTTCTAGGACGACTCTTGCGCATCCATTGACGCACTTCCAGAAATGACAGAAGGAATGCATTACTTTGTAGCCTTGCGACCTATGTCTCTTCAGCAGTATGTTAATAAAACTTGAGCGAGAGAGCAGCGGTTTATTATTTTTGATGTGCGTTGATCCAATATCAATTCCAAAATAAAAATTACCAACAAATAATCGATCCTTAAGTTTTATTCTAATATAGAGTTACTCGTATCTTAATATGCGATTCGTTTGAATTTCGCTATTCGAATGACTACAATTTTTTCAATACTTTTTGCCCGCCAATCTGGTGGCTTAGATATCAAGAGATATAATTTGTTTTTTATTAAATTGTACTAACATCTATGAATGAATGGATTTACTAATCATAAAATTTAGTACTAATAGATCGATGGATGCAACCAGAACTGTCAACCTTATCAGATAATTAGTTTGTTTTGTTTACATAATAATGGTTTACAGTGATTAAATTGACATGGATCGACTAGTTCAGAGAAGTATGAGGATATACAATACATAAATGATTTTGGTTTTGTTACAGGTTGGTCAGGGGAAATAAGTGTTATCCAACATACCCCCGCACCTTAATAAATTGTATTTCTTAAGAGTTAACTTGACTAGTTTGTTTACTGGACGACGAAAGTCGGTGGTTGATGTTTTTACGGTTACTACCCGTACAATACCATCTGAACCTGGGTGAACTGCTGTGATTCTTCCGCATAGCCATTGATTAGGATATAAATTATCTTCTCTAATGAGAACTATGTCATCCACTGCAAATTGAGGTTGTGTTGACTTCCATTTACACCTTTGTTGCAGCGTTGTTAGGTAATCATAATGCCATCGTTTCCAAAACCCTTGCAGCCGTTGCTGTAAATTTTGCCATCTCGAGAGTTTACCCTCTCGGATATGTTCTAGATCTGGTTCTGGAATCATAATCAACGACTCTCCGACTAAAAAATGACCTGGAGTTAATACTTCTAGACTCGTGGGATCATCAGTAAGTCTGCACAGTGGTCTTGAATTTAATAGTGCTTCGATTTGAATTATTAACGTAGTCATTTCCTCGAACGTCAAGTTGATGTTGGTGACCCGCTTCAAGTGATATTTAAAAGATTTTACAGACACTTCCCATAACCCGCCAAAATGTGGAGGATTAAAATGAAAGGTAATTTTCTCCTGTAATACAAAATCATAAATTAGTGAATTGTGTATTTGATTTTTTATGTTGCAGCTCTCTATTAGCACCGATAAAATTCGAGCCATTGTCGCACTAAATTTGCTCTGGAATGCCTCGTCACGCAATGAAACGTTTTAAACCAGCTAGAAACGAGTCAGTGTCCAGACTGCTTACAACCTCTAAATGAACTGCTTTTACAGCTAAACATACGAAGACTGCAACATAAAATATACACTACAACCTTGCGAATTGTTAACCACGATGAAATTTTTGATAACAAACTCGCGATAACATCTACTGCTGGTGCATCTTCTGTTAGCACGTTAACATATTTGGTCGTTAAAATAGTTGCTCCTAGGTTTGTCCGTGGCCATTGAGATTCAAGTGCATTCAACCAAGAAGGACCATGCCACCAGAGTGATAGGTTCACTAGTGTACGTCGGCTATTTTCTCTCGATATAGGATCAGCTTGGTTGTCCTTAGATCTAATGTGATTCCATTTGTTTCTGGGAATTGTCTTTAAAATTGTTGCTGTTCGGTTACCTATAAAGCTTTTCCAACGTCGAGGGACATCTGATAACCAGTGAAGCACAATCATCGAATCTGTCCATGCATAAATCTTTATGTCTTCAATCGATAATGCTTTTATACAGAATTGTAATGATTTGCATAGCAGAACTGCTCCACATAGTTCAAGCCGCGGTAAAGAAATTTGTTTGATTGGTGAGACTTTGCTTTTAGAGTACATAATGTTGGTAGTCACTTCGCGAATTTCATTAACAGCTCGTAAATATATTACACTGCCATAGGCAGCCTCAGGCGCATCACAAAAGGCATGTAACTGTAGTTGTTTTGGTGTAGTGAAAGTTTTCAAACGCCTCGGAATGTGGATCGATTCTAACTGCGATAAAGTTTCATGAATGATTTTCCATGAGTTAACGATAGATGTGGGTAGACAAGCATCTCAATCAGATTTACATAACCATATCTTTTGCAGCAGTATTTTAAATAGCATTGTCGTTGGTGCTAACCATCCTAACGGGTCATATATTTTGCTGGATGTTGAGAGTATCTTCCGCTTCGTCCATGTGACTGGTTCTCTATTTTGAGTTACTTTGAAGGAAAATGTGTCTGTGTCCGGGTTCCAAATTATTCCCAACGTCTTAAGTGTTGTGTCTTTTTCGATCAGTTTTGAAATGGACTCCACTTAGTGATGGAAATGAATTTAAAAACTTCGTTGAGTTTGATTTCCATTTCATTAAACTAAAACCGCTGTTGCCCAATATCTCTGTGAGCTGCTGTTTAAGTAGCACTGCTTCAGCTACGGTGTCACATCCAGTAAATAAGTCATCAATATAAAAATCATTGTTTATAACTCGCGAAGCTTCAGGATAAACAGCATTGTAATCATCAGTTGATTTTTTTAGAGATCTTACCGCGAGATATGGTGCACATGATGTGCCGTATGTGACTGTGTTTAGCTTATAGACACTAGGTCATTCATTCGGGCTATCTCGCCATAATATTAATTGGTAAAGTTAGTATCTTCGGAGTTTACCCAAATTTGCCGGTACGTTTTTTCGATGTCCGCGACAAGAGCAACGTCGTGTTTGCGGAAATTCAACAGAATTGATGATAGATCGGTTCGTATATTAGGGCCAACTTGCAAGATGTCGTTTAATGATATTTGTGATAAAGTTTTACATGGCGCATCGAATAGGATTCGCAATCTAGTGGTACTGCTACTGGCCTTGACAACGACGTGATGTGGTAAGAAATACCATTTGTCATCTGTGGATGAAACCTCATTTAGTGTTAATCGGGTCATGTGCCCGACAGAACGATATTCATGTATGAATGATTTGTGAGCTTCGAAGAATTCTGGTATCTTCGAGAACTTCTTTTCCATTGCTAGAAGACGATGATGAGCGGCTCGAACGACCTGCCTAAAGGAGGGCGTGGATTCTTGAACGGCAACTTGACTATAAATCGCCCGTCCGTATGTTTAGTTGTTGTTTTGTTGTAGTATTCTTCACAGCTATCGCTTGATACAGTTGAATTGTATCGTGGTTCGATCTCTTCTACCTCCCAGAATTTTGTTAACAGTTGCTGAAGATCATCATTTATTATTTTGATGACAGAATCGGTGGAGCAATGTACATTTATCACCGATGGCTCAGAACTGTTACAATTACCTGCTATTAACCATCTAAGTTTTGACGATTGTAGGACTGGATATCCATCAACCCTGCGTTGTTCATGTGTTAACACCTCGAAGAATACATCTGCGCCAAGGAGAATGTCTATGTTATTGGGTTTATAAAAGTGTGGATCCGCCAACTCAACTTCTTCGATTCTGCTTTATAAGCGCACTGGTTTGGTTGGTAACAACCTGGTGATATTACTTATAATATGAGCCGTGACGTTTCGCTGGTAGTTTTGGTTTATTCGTGAGTGAATGATCAAATTGATTTTTCCTTTGGGTTGTCCTGCCGATGTAGACGCTAAACCGTAAATTGAAATAGAAGCTTGTGTTCGTTTCAGGTTTAGCATTTGTGCACACGATTCAGTCACAAAGGATGATTGTGAGCCTGAATCCAGTAGTGCTCGAAATGACAGGAGCTTGCCGGTATGTGATTTTACGTACACGATTGCAGTTGGTAGTACGGTGGTTGGTGTGGTGAGGAAACGTATGTAATACTGTGTTGGATTGACAAATTTCACTGGCAAGTTGTTGTGATGACGTAGCAGGTGAATGTTCATTTGATGAGGTAACTTCTTGAGGTGATGTCGCAATTGGGGTTTCACTATACAATATATGATGGCTTGTCGAAGATTGATTGCCATTTAACTTTTGTACCATTTAAATTGTGAGTGGTGAAGAAGTGATTGATGTCACTTGTTGCAAATGAGACACGAAGTCTTCGAAAAACATTTTTCACTCATGTGACCTTGCTTCAAAGAATTGTGGCATAAACTCAGGTTCGTTGTTTGTTTCCATCTGGCTTCTACGCTCTGGTTTTTGAACACAAGACATCGGTACAGGAAATGTGATTGACTGCAGAGAACACACTTTAGTTGAGTATTATTTGAAACTACGAATGATTTTATGGTTACTTTTGGTTTTATAATTTTATTCATTGCGCCGCAGATCTCGAGCGCATCACACCTTTTGTTTAGAAAGTTGAGAAGCTCGTCGAAAGTCGGAAAATTTATTTATAACCACATAGATTATCCATGGATCTCGAATTATCTCGAAAATGCCGCAACTTCCTTGCATTAACTTGAACACATCCGTTTTGCTGAAAGAACGTGGTTATAAGGGATGTTACAATAGGATTTTTTTTTATTGTATCTATTGGAAAGTTTTTTCCCATGCTTCTCCGTAGTTCAGTTCCGTTACTGGGATGTGCCGTATTAGCGAAGCTGCTTCACCGGACAACAGCCCTTTCAAGATTTGAAATTTTTGTACGCCGCTAATGTTGTGGTTGTCGTGGACGGTAGTCGTGAATAGATCATGAAACAAGGACCAAGCTTTGTAGTCGCCCGAGAATGGTTCTATGTTAACTTTAGGTAACCGCACGTGTTGCGAAACATTCACTCCTTCATAAAATGTTTTTTGCTGATTGGTGAAATGCTCAAGTGTAGTGTTTAAATCAGGTGTTATATTGAATTGTTTGTGACTACGGTTGACCTTGCTTAGTAATGCATGCGTTTGATGGAGGTTATCTACGACATCAGTTATTGGTTGATACGTTATTCCATCAAATAATTTTATTTCAATTTCATTAAAATCCATATACTTGGCTTCTAACGATTCAAGCCGCTTGGTTATTTCATCGAGATCAGTTGTCTTCGTTATCATCTCTGTAAACTCACGTTATTAAATTTAGTTCTTAAATCGGTAATTTTAAGTGAAAATCACTCGCGTGTTTCTCGCGCAATATAAAACTTACCTTAATATGATTAATGTATTAAATGATAAAGTTTTACTTATCGGATTGTAGCAGCGGGATAGTAGCAGTGGGATAGTCTCCCAGGTTTCGGCACCAAAAACTGTTAATAAAGCTTGGGCGAGAGAGCAGCGGTTGATTATTATCGATGTGCGATGCGTTGATCCAATACCAATTCCAAAATAAAAATTACCAACAAATGATCGATCCTTAAGTTTTATTCTAAAATAGAGTTACTCGTATCTTAATATGCGATTCGCTTGAATTTCGCTATTCGAATGAATTTACAATTTTTTCACTACTTTTTGCCCGCCAATCTGGTGGCTTGAATATCAAGAGATATAATTGGTTTTTTATTAAATTGTACTAACATCTATTTATTTATTTATTTATATATTGCTTATAATTTTGATTAAGAAGGAAAAGCGCATATGGAAGCAACTTGTAAAAAATTATTACTTCCATTAGGCATAAAAACCTCTTAACTTTTTTATTACAAAAGGTCAACACCATGCACGCACATCCCATTTTGAGTACAAGCTCATTTACAATGGAATGAGCAGCAGGGATCAGACTATATATTTAAAAAAATCTTAACAATTAACTTAAACTAATTATATTGTCATTCAGACACGCCATTCAAAAAACCTCAATTTAAACGTATCGGCAGATCTCAAACTCCTAATACTGTATGGAACAGAATTCCATAGAGAAATACCTCTAACAAAAAAAGATGAATTTAAAGACCTAGAAAAATTTCTCGCAGGCAGCAATCTAAGATTGGCGTAATGCGACCTGCTAAATAATTTTTTGAATAAATAATTTGGTTCTTTAGCTTTTAGTAGCTTCCTAATAAAACCGGAAACCCGAAACTCATAAAAACTAGTTAAACTAGAACCAAGAACAAGCCTAGTATAGGGTGATATATGGTCAAATTTCATAATTCCGAAAATAAAACGAGTGCACGCATTAAAACATTTTTTTAGAACAGATATATTTTCCTGCAACATACCAAATAAGACAACATCACCATTGAGAAAATGAGGAAGGAGATAGGACATGAACATTCTCTTTTTAAACTGACTATCGGTAAACCCTACCACTTTATGCAAACAACTAAGTAAACCAAATACCTTTCTACTTACTTTTATTAAATGATCACCCCATGTAAGAGTTTTGTTAAAAACTATCTCCAAATTCCTAACAGTAGTTGAAAACGGAATGACTGACCCATTAAGATTAATACAAGGAAACGAAAACGTATCTAACGATTTTTTGTAAATAACAATAGATTGCGATTTACTAGGATTTAAGACCAGTCTATTGGAAATAGATCAATTATATACTCTATCTAAATCCCCGTTAACCAGAGAAATATTACTAACAATAGAATGCTGATCTCACTTACTATTTCTATAAATTTGGACATCATCAGCAACAATGTGAAACGAACAATGGTGAAATGAGGATTCTATGTCATTAATGTAGAAAATAATAAAGGATCAAGTACCGAACCTTGAGGAACACCTGAAGTAACTGGAAGAAAATTAGAATAACAACTACCAAAAAAAACTGTCGGTGAACGATCTGATAACTAATCTGGCAGCTGAAAGGGAAAATTTAAATTGTACAGCGGTAAGCTTGTTATAGAGAATGTTGTGATTCAAAGAATCAAAGGCCTTTGAAAAATCTAATAAAGTAAGAGAAGTCAGTTTCCTGTTTTCCATACTACGCCGAATATCATCGTTGATATTCAATAATGCAGTATTCGTGCCATGATACTTTCTAAACCCAAATTGAAAGACATTAAGTGAACTATTATCAATTATATGGGACTGAATTTGGTTTTTCACTACAATCTCAAAGGCTTTGGAAATGGAACTTAAAATACTGACAGGTCTAAATTGGGATAACTCAACAGGATTGCTAATTTTTGGAATTGGAATTATTTTACTGAGTTTCCATTGCTCAGGAAACGAAGAAGAGGTTAAGATAAAATTAAAAGTGTGTAATAAATATTTTGAGACTACAGGAAAAATTCGTTTCATCAATTTTAAACTAACCCTATCAAGACCAGACGATTCCGATTTTACTTTCCAAACAACAGACTGTAACTCATCAAAGCAAATATTAGAAAATGAAAAAGAGTTAGAACACTCTTCAGATTTAAGATCAACAACAGAACTAACCAAAGTTGGATTCAAGCTAATAAAATAAGAATTGATATCCCCAGCTTTAAAATCTAAAATACCATTATTCCTGCAGCTGCTTAGACCTAGATTTCGAACATTACGCCTAAAAACTTGGAAGGAAGAGATGGATCTAATTTATCCTGGAAAAAAGTACTTTTGGCTGCCCTAATTAATCTTACTACCCTATTGCGAGCTTGTTTGTAGACTAAAAATATCTTACTATCTCCTAATCTTTTCCATAAGCGAAATTTATCTACCCTAAATCTGATTGCATCCATAATTTCTCCAGACATCCATGGAGGAGATTTAGGTTTAATTACCACTGATCTAAGAGGAACGCAACTATCGAAAACTGAATTAATAAATCCAGTAAAAAGCTGGATTTGACTAGTAGAGGAATCAAGAGAAAAAATGTTATCCCAAGGAATAGAGCTACAAACTAATGCTAAATGAAAATCATCTATAATAGAAAAATCCCTACAACTAAACCTTTTAGGCTCCGGGCGAGAGTAACAATTAGTAGAGAATACTAATAGGTCATGATGAGATCCTAAACCGAGAGATAATTGATTGAAAAAAGAAATAGAGTTATCGGTGAACGATAAAACATGGTCAATTAGAGAAGATTCGATACCGTTAGTGGTTGGACAAAAATAAGTTGGCTCACCAGTATTATGTACTGATACATTAAGACTGTGCAAAATATTCAAATACATTCGAGAGAACATACTATCCTGTAGTAAATCAAAATTGAAGTCACCTGAGATGAATATTTTATCATACTGGTAGGTGAGATAGCTTAATAAAATTTCAATATCTAGTAGGGAGTTTTTAATTTGTGTATAACACCTCTTGCTTGTTATAGGTGGGTTGTACACAGTCCCAAATAAATATCTACGTTTATTAACAAAAATACAAACAAATACGGATTCTAGATCGGAAACCAACATTCGAGAAATAGAAGGAGGTGTATTTACAGGTTTATACGACAGGTGTTTACCTATAAACATACACAGACCACCATAGCCAAGTGGGGAAACTACTCTATCTTTCCTAACTAGATTAAATCCCTCAATTTCCAGAGCTGAGTCTGAGACATTGGGGGACAAAAAAGTTTCGGAAAAGCAAAGAATGTCAACTGGTGAACCACAGAAAAGGTGGCGTATTTCGTCAATATTGGGTAACAAACTTTGGACATTCAAGCTACCTACATTAAGAGATTGAGACCTACCGGCCAACATAGACCGCAACACGACACGGGGAATCGACATGTTTAATAACATGGCGTGAAACAAAAATGACAATACTTACAATTTATAATGTATAGTTTTGATTTCGGGCCAAAAACCTGAAATGAAATAAGTAACAATGAAAAAAAGGAAGCAATCCAATGAAATAAAGGAATGAATGGATTAACTAATCATAAAATTTAGTACTAATAGATCGATGGATTAATGTTAATAATTTGCAACCAGAACTGTCAACCTTATCAGATAATTAGTTTGTTTTGTTTACATAATAATGGTTTACAGTGATAAAATTGAAATGGATCGACTAGTTCAGAGAAGTATGAGGATATACAATACATAAATGATTTTGGTTTTGTTATAGGTTGGTCAGGGGAAATATATTGTTTGTTGTGTTATCTAACACAGTAGGTGCCGGACTTTTAAGATTACTGGACACTATTTATGCCAGATATAATGTACTCCTTTAATTTTTTCGCCTGGGAGCCCACCACCGAAATATAGTGGACTTACTGCTCGGGTGGACTAATGAGGTTAAACAATAAGGAGGTGCTCCATTGCGCTTCAGACTATGGAATAAATAAATATTTATGAAATAATATATGAAATATTTCAATTCCACCTGCACCAATGCGTAAGATAGTTGGATTGACATTAATAAAAACATTAAACGATTGGATGTTGCTAGTTTACCTGGAATACTCATCGCTCGCATATACAAAAAATGCGAACAGTATTTCAGATTTGATACTAATTGCGATTTATGGAAACCTGGCGCCATTCTATTTGGCAACAAATCTCACATATTACTACTTCGGTATGAGCATGATGAATTTTTATTTGGCCAATCTAAATAGTATGCTCAGCGCCAAAATACAACAGTTTAATTCCGTGAAACACTCGAAACGAAATCCATACGATGAATGTTGTCAATTAAGTGATTTTATCGATCGGATTGCAGTTTGGCATCGTCAACTTATCAATTTAAATAAGGAGTGGGTTGATTTGAATGGACTAACAATTTTGGTGTCGTTGGCCGATGCGTTTGTAACATTGGCATGCAAGGTAAATTAGGCGGGAAATATAAGAGTAAATTTACTAACCGATGCCATATTTATTGCAGCCCTTTTATTTGTACACAACCATTGTGCGAAAACAAATTGGACCGAATGCTGAACAATTATACAATGTTACATTGTTTAATTCAATTATAGTATTCACTTCAAAACTATTCCAATGTGTTTGGCTGTTATCAGGATGTCAGGAATTTATTTACACGGTACGACAGGCACTCCATATATAGTTATGTTAAATCATTGTTAAACATAATTATATATATGTTTTTTAGTTTCGAGAGACCGGGAATATTATACACGAGGTCGATGTAAAAGGAGTGGATATACGTCTCAAAAATAGTGTAAGTTGACTTGTTGATCGAACTTGAATTGAAAATTGTATAATTTTGTACTGCATTTTGAACAGGTTAAATCCTTTTCGGCACAACTGTTACAAGATCCAATCAAGATATCACCTTATGGATTATTCTCGATGGACTATACGCTACTCCTTATGGTAAGTTTACCTTCATATTAATTTTGGTTAATTATAGAACTTGGTTATTGTTGCAGATAATTTCATCATCAACATCATACTTCATCATATTGGTACAGTTTCAAATCGCAGTCTAGTAAATAATTTATATAAAGCATAACTTTCATTAATTAAAGGTGAAATTGTAGATGATAAACTTCAGATTTGTGTTTTTCTATCTCAAAACGTTTTCCATAGCTCTATTGTTTTCTGAGGCATTCTCACTTCAAAATATGGTTTGGTCGTTATATTTGGTATTGGCCATTTCTAGCTAACACTTTTGTTTTTTGGAAAGTCGAAGCAAGTATGGTTTGACATTTTTTGTAGATAAAAAAGGCGTGAGGAAGCGAATAAATTCACCGAGTTGAAAATTTTGAGAAAGATTATTATTGTATCTTAGCCGTGTGAGCCGTCTTGGAATGGAATTTTCTTCTTTCAAGCGACTCATTACTGTCCATTTACTAACAGCTATACATCTCAAACTTATCTAAGCTCGTGCTGAACATCGACGCCATTGAGATTGTTATTTCACATTGAAGTTAGAACGATAAATCGCTCCAAACCTTCCTGAAACCTTCTTTATACTCTTGAGACAGCAGATTGGCTAATATTTTTCTGGTTAGCGAATTCTTATTGATTACGTTTTTCTTCTAATAAAGTATCCATAATTTTTAAGAAACAACGAATGTAACTTGTTGAGATTTGTTTAACTATTTGTTTAGGCCAAAGTCTGATAAGTGACTGTTGGCAAATATCGGTCAACGTGGTATTATACAGGAAATTGCAGCACGCCTATTGTTTTCACTGAAATTTGAACAGTACTGTAAACATTTGAATGTCAATTCTAAGCTGCCAGAACGTTATCTTACGAAAATCGTTAGTGTACGTTCCGATCAAAGAATTCGTTGCTATTTTAGCAAAGGGAAATTTTTTTGTGGAGTGGTATTAATAAATTATTCTGCTGTTTATTTGTACTTTTGACAAAACATCAAAAACGCCAGTGGTTTATTTTGTGGGCCAAAATTGTTTGGTAATTTTAAAAGTGTTTTTGTGAATGGAGGATAGTTATACTGAAGACAAAGAAATATGTATTGCTGCTCTTGCAATCGTCATAAGCAGCATGGCCTCAAGAAGACTTAATAAGAAGAAAAGGAGAAATCCAAAATGGTAGGTTCGGCCGATATTTACAGAAGAATCCAACAACAACTGGGAGCACAATTTGGTAGCCGAAATCACGAATCCTTTTTAATTATACGCGTATGTCAACAACTTCCTTCGACAGGCTCCTCAAACTAGTTGGTTTATTGATTTCCAAAAAGATACAAATTTCCGGACATCCATAAATCCGGCTACGAGATTGGCACTTACACTTAGGTTCATATTATAGTAATTTCTGTTTCTTTGTAATATGCTAATCTATACATATATTTGAATGCTTTTAGGTATTTGGCCAGTGGTAGCAGCCAAAAATCATTTTCATTTGCATTTCGAGTGGACAACATTAAACATAATTAGTGAAACACTAATAGCGACAACCAGTGTTTCTGTAATATACTTTTGCCTCTCCCTGCCCCACAAGAGCTGTGTTTTAATATTCGCGCTATCCAGAGCTTGCTACCCGGTGCTATTTTATGAACGACGATAAAAGCAAAAAAATCCGAGAGTAAGGATTAATCTTTACTCACGGATTTGTTTTGTCGTCGATTATATGAACGACGATATATTATAAAAATTCAAAAATTATCACAGGTTTTAGTGTAGTTCTATAGCAGTTTTATGTATGGTGGTAATACTTTTTTTTGACGTTTAACTTATATTTCGAACTTTATAATAAAAATTCGGTGTAGTCGCGTATACATTCAAAACATAACATTTTAAATATTACAATATTCACTTGACATTTTAAATTGTGTTGACTGTTTAAATTTTTTGATTGTTAATTTTAAATTGATCGATTGTTAATTGTTAATTTTAAATTGTGTTGATTGTTAAATTTAAAATATTATATTAAAATAAAAGTTTGTGATACGTTAACATAAAGTGATTTACCATATTAAAGTCTAGAGATTTGAAATGGTTAGGACTAACAAAGTTCTTTAAATATATTCTAATTTCAAAATAATATTATTGGTTTATTTTAAGATGGAATTAGAGACATCAACATCGTCAGATTCAGAATTATATATGGAAGCGCGAGATTTAAATTTGCTAATGGCCCAATGGGCACCCGTCGTCCAAAAATTTATAAAAATTATAATAACCCCATAGATTATTTTTCGGATGACGAGTTTAGAAGCAGGTATAGATTCAGCAAATTGCCTTTTTTTATATTGTCGATTTAATAAAACGGGATTTATGCCATTCGGATATGCGAGGTCTTCCGCTTTGTGTCGAAGATCAGTTACTAATAACCTTGAGATACTTTGCCACAAATAGCTATCAAAATGTTATTGGTGATTTAGCATGAGTTGCAACATCCACAA
Organism: Tipula lateralis; assembly: GCA_963932295.1. Taxonomy (NCBI): domain Eukaryota; kingdom Metazoa; phylum Arthropoda; class Insecta; order Diptera; family Tipulidae; genus Tipula; species Tipula lateralis. The sequence continues at coordinate 99,163,789 of OZ010736.1, forward strand.
TTTGCACTACAGTAATAAAAGTAAATCGGGTTATTGCTTCAAAATTTCATGAATTTGTGAAAATGCCAAGTATCGGAGAACAACAGACCACAGCGAGGAAGTTTATTCGAATGACCGGAATTCCAAGAATATTGGGTTTGATAGACGGAACCCATATTCCAATAGTATCACCCGGAGGAGCCAACGCTGAACTATTTAGAAATAGGAAAGGGTGGTTTTCAATCACCTGTCAGCTGGTTAGCGATGCAGATTTCAAAATTATAGATTTATTTACCCGGTATTTATAAGCAAATATTAGAAATGCGCAGACAATATTATTATTTTTTGAATTAAAGATGGCATGGGTCTGCACATGATCAAATCATTTTTAATTTTTCTTTGTTAAAAATTAAATTAGAGAACGGAGATTTTAGCAACAAATTTTTGCTTGGGGATAGTGGATATGACAAAAAAACTATCTCCTGGTTTGCCGATCGGAAGCAGGATTTTTATCAACGAAAGTTTAAGCAGTAGCAAGCGGAAGTTGTTTTACGATGCTAAGACCTTGAAAATACAGCTTAAATTTAAATATGTTTGGATCCGCAATGGAAATATCTTTATGAGGAAAAGTGAAGGATTAGAATTATTAAAAGTAATTGTTCAAATGATCTTAAAAAGATTACAGATAAGTACAATATAAATTTATCTAAAATTTCATCTTAAATGTGTCTCAATTTATCAATATATCTTTTCAATATCTTAATAATAATTTAGATTTATCTTTTAGTTTGCCAAATAACGTTAATGTAAGTGAAAACAAACTAGTATGGATCATTCATCAAAATATTCGAAGTCTTAGGACTAACAGTTTATGTTTATTTTCTCAGTTGTCATCTTTTAATACAAAACCGCATATTATTTTTTTGACTGAAGTATGGATTGATAGTACAGAAACTAATTTTTACAATTTAGATGAATATAGTTTATTTGATTGCTGTAACAACGACTATAGATCTGGCGGTGTATTAGCATATGTTGAAAATGGGATTCAGTTTTCATTCTCTAGTACTCACCTTCAGTCTTCTGACCTACTTCGGGTGAATTTTACAATCGGTGAAATATTTTTTTCCGCATTCTAGTCCTGTTGAAATTTTTATTCTTGAATTTGAAAATTACCTTAAACAAATAAATTCAAAAAATTTGATTCTTATTGGAGACATGAATATAAATATTCTAAATATAGATTACCTAGATTCGCAAGAATGCAAATATTTTTCAATGATGTCTTTCTTAGGACTTGAGTCATTAATCAATGAACCTACTAGAATCACATCCGATAGTATGACATGTATTGATCATATCTTTACTAGAAGCAAAATTGGCCATACCATCAATTATAAAGCTGAAACACTTAGTTTTGAGTTATCTGATCATTGTATGACCTCGATAAAATTTAATTTAAATTGGGAACCTCTACCTTAAATACCTAGACAAAAAACTTTTATTAACTTTCAAGAATTAGACCGGTGTTTACAAACAGAATCGTGGAAGAATGTTTTTAATGAAAACGATCCTTCTAAATCTATTGATATCTTTTTATCAACGTTATCTAACCATGTAGGAAACTGCACAACCTCATCTATGGTAATCAATAATTCAAACTATACTAAACCATGGATAAATAATGTTCTATTAGGTAAAATTCGCCGTAAAAATGCTTTATCTAAAATTTGTAAGAGACATCTGAATAACACTAAACTGAGAACTAAAGTAAAAATTCTTTCGAGACAAATTAAATCAGATTGTGAAACTAGTAGAAAGCATTATTATATTCAAAAATTTGAGGCGGTAAGTTTTGACCAAAAAAAGCAATGGAATTTACTTAACAACTTACTAGGAAAGCTTCGTAAATCTAACAAAATTAACTATTATAGATTTTTGGTGACAATAATACTGTTCTTACTGAAAGCATTGAGATTGCTAATCAATTTAATCATTACTTCGCAAATATAGGTAAAGTTTTGATAACATCCATAAGCTCCAATAGTCGTACCAATCACTTAGACAATGATCATTATATTGATTCGAATTTTTTCTTTTTTCCTACTGATATTTATGAAGTATGTGCTATTATATCTTATCTCAAAAATAAGGTTTCTTTAGGCAGTGATGGTATAAGTTCGCTTGTGATAAAGAAATTTGGTTACATTTTATGTTTTCCACTAGTCCACATTTTTAATAATAGTTTTATTCACGGACAATTTCCGGCAACACTTAAAAAAGCTACAGTAATACCCTTGTTTAAAGGTGGTGATGCCAATTTAGTTTGTAACTATCGACCTATATCACTTATCAGTTCTTTCCAAAATTTTAGAAAAATGGTTCAAGGTTCTATGTTAGGGCCGCTACTATTCCTCATTTATAGTAATTCGATTCTTGAACTTAATCTCTATGCCGATAAAGAAGCGTTTGCAGACGACCTGGCACTGATGTATAGGGCTAATGTTAGTTTGAATTAATCTACGAAAATAACCGACGATCTAAAGATTTTACGGGCTTGGTTTGATCAACAATTTATGATTGTGAGCGATAAATCTAAAATAATTGAATTCAAAATAACAAATAATGTACTTGACAGAAATTGCAATTTTATATTTCTGTCATGCAACAAGGTGTGAAAATAATTCTAATATTAAATTAACAGATAAAAATTGTTCCAGCAAATGTGTAAAAATTGACTATGTTGATTTCTTCAAATATTTAGGAATAACTTTACACAAGAACTTAAATTTTAAATTGCATATAAACATCTTACAAAGGCATTTATTTCTTATTAATGCCTGCATGTATCCCAAAAGTTTATTTTACGAAATATATATAATGTATCATGATATATGTCAAGTAAACCTTTATTTAGAAAAGCGAATATGCTAACAATAAGGAATTTATATATTTTCAATGAACCACATTATTTTTTATTCGAAGTGGAAATCGTCATTTTAAAGAATCATTATATCCGTTAAGGAATAAATATTGTGTGATTCCGGCTTCGAAGAAAGAATTGTACAGACGATTTTATGTATACACTGCTCCCATGTTATTTAATCAGTTACCAAGTAATATAAAACATTTAAATAATATCAATCCGTTCTTAAAGTCATTGTTCACTGGTATTCGGTAACGTTTCCTTATCAAATATATCCAAATTATTACTTTGGTTTTCATTGCATTCATTTCCACTTTTTTCGTCAAGATATACGTCTTCCAAAACATCGTCCTAAAATGTTAACAAATATTTAAACAATAATGGTTAGTTTTTGAATATCTTCCTACTTCAAATAATGCATCTGATGACTCTATATTCTTCAAAGGACGAACTGAGGATTCCACAAATGTATAAAGCGGATTATTCTCTGATAATTTTGGTTAATATGGGCTACCATTAGTTTTAAACCTTTCCGCATTTTCTTCGGCAACGGTTTTTCGTAAATCTCCTCATTTGTTTTTAAATGTATTCCTCAATTGCATTTCAGTTCAGATTTGATGCATTTAAGGAATTGTATTCCGTTTTTTTGTTATCACTACATTTTTATAATTCTCGACGATATCAAATAAACTTTGTAGTTCACTCACACTCATTTTTCGTTTTTTTGATTCCATTTTCAATATTATGTAATTAATAAACTAATTTAATTTATTAAATTACGATCTTTAAATTACAACTTTTTTTATCCTCTGATTTATGCGCAAAAAACAGCAAATAAAACTGAAAGTAGAAAATAAAGGCTGATTTCCATTATGAAAAAAATTTGATAAGTATTTTTAACTGAAAAAACCAAAGCGAGAAAAAAATTAAAAATGCAATTAGAGTGACTGAGATCGTTTTTTTCCTTTTTACTTTTTTTTATAGTGGATATATTTTGACAGATGACAACATAACCAATAAATTTCAAATTTTTTCTTTGTTTTTAAAAAAATGACAAAATACACTTTAAATCTACAACAATAAATTTAAAAAAAATAAACTTAACATAATAATTCATTATTTCAATTATTTTCACAATGAATTAAGATGAATGGCACAAAACGAAATATAATATTAAAATTATTAATTGATCATAAAAAATCATACATCTTAATTTTTCCTATAAAATATTTCTCCAGTACTGAATAAAAATACTTCTCTTCATATATTTTGTCAGTACTGTACATATAATTATTATCTCAGTAACCATAAAAATTTACTCAGTACTGAATAAATTACTCAGTACTGAATAAATTTTTTGTACTGGAAATATTTTTTATTTCACTCGCACTTTAAGAAAAATTATTTTTTTTATCCCGCCTTGACTATTTTGTCAGTATTTTTTCATAATGGAAATCAGACTTAATCGTCAGATTGATTTTGTCATTTATCGTTGTTAACGATTAATCCGGGGATTTTTCTTTTACACGCGTTCATAAAATCGGGCCTTAATGCAATGAAATTTTTCGTTTTCAGGGATGAACATTAAAAAACCTATATTTTTCGTAAATTTCACATCAATTAATAGCTGCTCCTGATAGCGGCTCCGGATAGTGCTCTATAAAAATAGGTAGAGCTAAATATTTATTTTTACAAATTTTGATATCTAATTGAATAAAATATTATAGTTTACTGTTAAATGAATTGTATTTACTTATAAATAGCGCATTAAATTGGATTTTAAATAGAGAAAAATTCTTGCTTAGCATTGCTATCCGGAGTCACTATCCAGAGCAAATATTAAAACACGGCCAAGATTGGTTATCCATTGCAGAGGGATTTAAACAGCGCTGGAACCTCCAAATTGCATTGGTGCAATCGATGGGAAGCAATTCCGGTATTATATTTACATAGGTACATTCAGTATTCCAGTTTTTTTAAATTTTGAATTAAATTGCAGGCAGCACCTGATTATGGTTCTGAATATTATAATTATAAGCAAATTTTTTCAATTATATTGTTAGCCTTTTGTGACTATCGTTACCGATTCGTTTTCATGGATGTGGGATCGCAAGATCGTCAAAGCAACGGAGGAGTCTTTAATGATTCTGAAATTGGCTATTTAGCCAGGGGATGACGCATTTGGATTAAAGACGTACTTGCTAACCCTATTTTCCTGAGCTATGAGAAAAGTATCTTTAATTACAGACAAACGAGGGCTAGAAAAGTAATTGAAAACGCATTTGGCATATTAGCTGCCCGCTGGAGGATACTGCGAACTAGACATTCACAGATACTGTGGACAAAATCATTTTGTTAGCGGAGAAAAAAATATGCTACACCATAAAAAAAAACTGTCCAAATTCTCTAGTAGACCAAGATAATCTGGAAAGTGAAGAATTTCGGCCTGGTGTTTGGAGGAAAGCCGGAGGGTTGCTTTCAATATCAAAACAAGGTAGCTACAATGCGTCTTTTGCTGTCACCGAACGTGCGCAATAAGCTCACCGAGCATTTTATGACCGATGGTCAGTACCATGGCAATGGGGTTTTGTCTGAACCTATTTCATTTATAAACAATCGGAGGTTTCTACATTAATTATAAATAAAATATTACAGAAATTAATTTTACTTCGTTTTATTTTTAACAACTTCATTCATGTATGCCATGAAGTACAACTGAGCTTCATATTGTTGCTGTTCATTCAGCCCTCTTAAAAATATGGCAACTTGTTCACCAAAATGATATTCCATATCTTTGACCACACCTATAGGTCTATTACCCACCTTATCAACAAGTTTATTTAGTGGGGCCAAAAAATCAGGTGATGGAGATGTAGAATTCGAACTGGTGGTTCTAACCCGTTTAATTGGCAGCTGTTTTCTTCAGATATTGAAGCCGCGTCATAATCAAACATACTAAAATGCATATAACATGGTTGCTATTTTCGTTGGTTTTTGAATATGTGTGTATAAAAAATTTGTGTTTGAACACAATTTTTTAATATGTATGTAAACTATCCAGATGAGCTGCTTTGTTAAAATAGCAACGAATTCTTTGATCGGAACGTACACTTAACGCCACTTTGAGATTCGAATTGATTTAGTTGCTCCAAAGTGTATAGTAGAAGATGAAACTATTTGAATCTGTTATCCACGAAAATGTTAGATTCCAAAACTAAGGAAATGAGAATATTTTTAAAAAATTCGTAGTCTTTATATTATCAGTGGAAAAAGTCGCAACCCAGCGACACCTAGTGCCGAATATTTTGGATATTACTATATGGGATCTATAAAGGTGTGATCGTAATTCTGATACAACAACTAAGAGATTATGATGATTTATAGCTGAGCACCACAAAGCCATCAACATTTGAGCAGATTTACCACCTTAACACATATAGTGACTCAGTTACAATTTAAACCTAACTAACACTAATCGAAGAGGTTATTTCATCAAAGCATTTATTGCAAATGATTCCAAGCTCAAACTTGGTTTTTGGGTATTACAAACTATACGCTTCCGTCCGTTTATAACGAAAATTTCAGAAGAAGTCCAACAATACAAATACAACTTTAAACATATAAACTATATGGGTCTAGTCGCTGTCAGATCTTAGAGAAAACTTATGGTCTTAACTGTTGAGATGAAATCTAAATGTAAATGATATGAACGAATATTTCGACAAATTTTATGAAATGATACTTCAAGACTTATATTAAAAGATTAAATCTGGTCTAGGAACTGACAAGCTCTCCCTTTTGCAGATTAGTATTCCAATTTTAAACGTACAAATCATATCTGGCCGGATTAAAAAAAAATGGAAGAACATTCTTAACAGTTTCAGAAATACTATAGGGCATATGTTTGGTATATGTACATACGTTCTCCAAACTGTTTGACCACGGCTGTGTTTCCCGATATATGAAAATTCTCAATCTTTAAATCGGATGAATTAGTTGACGTCACATGTTAGGGGAACTTTCACTTTTATTATAAATTTCAAAATTATTTGGACATTGTAGACAATAATTTTCAATCAACATTGATATGCCAGTTTTACGTTGATCAACATCGATAATAGATAAGACAGAAAAACATCACCGAGCAGACGTATAGCTTATAAAGATTTTAGTAAGGCAATTGATCCCTGTCATAATAAATGCCAAGTTATACCGTATTACCTTATGAGAAATGCCATTGTTACCGCATACGGAATAAGTGGAAAAGACGTTGAATTTGGTTTGTTTAAACCGTCACTGTTTAACAGACACATTGACAACAGTATTGGTAAACCAAACTCAATGTTTGGCTTCGTCAAACACCAACCCTAATATTAAATGACGTTTCGGCCATTTTTAACATGTCATTTTGTATTTCATTGTTTTCAGTAATGTTTACAATTTCAACATGGTGAGATATACGCAAGAACAACGTTTACAAATAATTCAGTTTTATTATCAAAATAATCACTCTCCAATTGCAACTTTTCGTGCGCTTGAGTGGTGCGGTAAATAAACAAAACTGTCGATTTTGGTGCGAAGAAAATCCACAAATTATTCATGAAAAACCATTACATTCACCTAAATTGACAGTTTGGTGTGGTTTTTGGTCTGGTGGAATCATCGGTCCTTATTTTTTTCGAAATGAAGCTGGTAACACCGTTACTAGACCGACCATAACCAAAAACTTTATAGCCGAAATTGGAAGAAGTTGATATTGAAAACATATGGTTCCAACAAGAAGTTTGGAGATTCGATCATTTCAAGAAATTGTGATATTGAATGGCCTCCAAGAAGTTGTGAACACCATTAGATTATTTCTTATGCGGTTATTTGAAGTCATTGGTCTGTAGCAATAATCCAAAATATTTTCAAACTTGGCAAATAAATATTGAACGTGCTTTTTATGGCATTTATTGGAATTAATTGGATTTAGTGGAAAAGTGCTCGAAAATTGGGTTAATCGTATTCGTTCCTGCAGAAGAAGTCCTGGAGGCCATTTGAATGACGTTTTATTCAGAACGTAATTGTATCGATTGTACTTCATATTAAATAAAAAACATTTCAATTTCTTAACAATTAGTACGTTTTTTTAAAGAAATCGTATCACTCTTATTGGAAAACCCGATACCCGATAACGTAAAATATCTCGAAGCCAAACTATGTGTTGATTCTCCTGTGACGGTCTATTAAATAAAGAAACGCAACGAAAATATCAATATTTGGTCAGCAATAACATATGTATATTTTCGGGAAGTATATTGAGATGGAAATTTATTTTCATAAATATGTAAAACATCGCGGATGATTTTGAATAGTATTTTGTGGCTTGTTCCTGTATGTTGTAATTAGCTAGGCCGAATACGATCTGATGATGACGTCATTGAATGACCATTTGATCGTAAATAACAAATCCATCGCATCAGGTATATACTACTAGACTGAATGTAGAGTGCGTGATTCGTATATGTAGCGGTTCAAGCATGTCGGGACAGTGTTAGCGAATTACAAGATACCATACTCGAAATCTCGGATTATAACTGTGCAAATTAATTTACTAGGTTAAACTGAACACCACAAATATTTGTTATGAAACTATTTTTTCAGATTTAGCTGTATTGATTTGGTCCCTATTGTACCGAATTACTTTGTGACGGTTGACTGCATTAAACAGTTATTTGCAGTTGGTTAATACATTTTTTATAAGACGTCTGTTAGAATTTTTTTACTAAGATTCTAAGTATTCCTCTTCATATATGTTTTCAGGGTTTGATAATATTGTTTGGGAAGGTTCTATAATATCTGTGATTCTATGTACTTATATTCTCTGATATATATACTGTCGAGTGGTTTAATTCTGAAACCAAATTGGTAATTTATATCTCTGCAAATCAGCATATCGGCTACATTCTCTTCAACAACAATTTTTTTAACAATACCTTCGATGTGTTTGGTAGTATGGATATCGAACTGAAGGACTTTTTATCGTTAGGAGACGGTTTCGTATCGCAATTATCGAAGTTTTATTCATGCTAAGATTTTGAATTTTCATTTTACCTCAGATAGAGATTTAGGTTGTATACTTAGTTCATTACATCGTTTCACTAGATTAACATTTTCATCAACAGTTTGACTACACTACAGGTGTCATCAAAATTCGACTGTTTGTTTACTGCTTCGGGTTTAGATATGGTCCAGTAACTCAGGGAGCCACTAGATTGAAAGTAGAACTCTAATTTTTTTCAAGCAATGAACAATTTTCTCTCTTTCAAGAAATAACTTTTGAGACCCAGTATGAGTTTTTCGCAATAATAAAATATTCTCCCATGATACTTAAACTTCCATTTGTTTGTTTTGTTTTAATCCTTACAATTTTTTGGGGACTCAAGGAACTGCTTCCTCTTTCGCGGTTTGCTACGTCCTAACTTACGCCATTATAGCCAAATCGTGAATTTTGAGTAGAACCATCTGCATTTTGTAGCTAGCCTATAGTACTGAGGAAGAAGGTGGGTTGCCCTATGAAGTCTTCACTTCACAGTAAGTTATCAGTTACATCACCGATCGTAATCAGATGTTGAAAATTCTCTTTTTACATCCTGCCATTGTCTCTATCGGGATTTAAACAGCTTGACCCACTGTTTGATTTATAATATGCACATTTTTATTTTAAGCATGCTGCCACAGTCTGAGTATGATCTCTAAATATGATTAAAACCCTGACAATTCTTGCATTAAACTATAAGCAATGACTTTCTATATTTGGTATTGAACGGTTATCCAGATTTTTATCTAAACCTTTGCCAAACGTTAGCATGTAAAGCGGTAGCCCATGCTTTGTTTCAACACTGTTGTTTTTATCATGTACCGTTCTTTTTTTTGTAAATGATGTTTACAGCATCTTGAATGTCGAATACTTTATTCTTCAATTATATCCTTACTCTCGAATGTAAGGTGAAGGCCTCTACAGCCATAATATATTCCACTGAATTATCTTTGCGTTTAGCTTTAAATAAAAATTTCTATACATATATGAGTCTGGAACATTTACATACCAGTCGCCCTTACAAAGTGCTACTAGCTTACAGTCCTTTTCTGTAATTTAGGTCATCAAAGCTTTGACAGCCAGATACTGATTTTTCTCTTTATAACATCTTGTTACCATTATGAAACCGGATACTTATTACAATTGGGACCAGAATTAAAATCTCTTTTAACATCAGTGCACTCATCTATACTTACACATATGTGAGTGTCACCAACTGTACTTGTTCATTGAGGATTATTCATCGATGAAAATATATTCATTGAGGAATTCACTACAATCATACAGGGATTAAAGTAAAATTGTTCACCTCGAATTGATTGCATTAATCGAAGGGGTACTCGGAGGGGTGATTTTGTAGAACGGTTTTTTCGACCTAATTTGATTGGTATGGTGAATGGAATTTTACCTATATAGCGGAAGGTGTTTGTGTTAGCCCCAATCTACAGAAAGGGAGATCTCGCTTAAAATGCAAGAACTATCACGATATTGTCCTATGATCGTTCGATTAAGATCGTATGATCGTTCGATTAAGATCGTATATGATCGTTCGATTAAGATCGTATGATCGTTCGATTGAGTTCTACGATGCGTGAAGGGATCACTGTCCATGACAATAATTCCACGGGATACAGAGAGCATCTTCATGTTATTCACAATAATTTGAAGAGCTGTCTCACAATCGATGTGAGATTGTGGACACGGCACGGTTCAACTATGTCCTGTAAAAGCCATACATTTTTATTAATTGTCCAAAATGCAAATGGCTTCGTGAAGCGTTGGAAGAAGTCCTCAAAGTATGTGACGAAGATTATTTTGTCTAGACAAAATAATATAGGACAATCGAAGCTTGCGTTACGTTAAAACATAAGCTTTTGACAACAAAATACAAAAGTGACGTTTTTAGTACATCTGGTTGTGTTCGTTTCGATGCTTCAAAATTATTTATTATGCGATGATGCTTATGACATTTACGGAGCAACAAGGTATATTGACGAAGATTTAAAACTATGCAATACGGAAGAGCTTTTATGCGGCAATAAGCCCAATGATCATATTATGTGTGACACACTGGTAAATATATGTTGATCCGAAGCCAAATTTGTGTGGTAATCATTAAACTTTTTAGACAATGAATTGTACAACTTGCGATTTGTATTTGATGGATATGACCAATTCCTTTAAAATGGGACTGTTGGCATTCCACAATGCTGTACGTAACTATGTAGCGAGTCGTTTGTATGATGAAATATCAAATATGAATCGATTGTTTTGGGATGATGATTTACAAGAAATGGCAATACAATTTATTTTGCACTGCGACATAAATCAATCGGCCGATGAATGCAAGTATATAGCCGACAGAAATCACACGGTAGGGCAAAATTATTATTTTTCTCCCGATTTTTTTCCAAATACTAATAATATCGAGTTCAGTGCACTAAGCTCATTGTATCCACATTCGTTTTCGACCTACGATTATCCTCGCATCTGTAATAAAACAAAGTAAAGTTTTGACAATCACATACGTTGTAAATGAATACATAGTGAAATCCTTTTTAGATTTTCTGCCACCACACAATTACTATGGCCAGTTACTAAATATATTGGATGCGCAGGCGCCAGGTAATCAATATACACATAATACAAAATGATAAATTTCTAATCCGTGTTCTTCCAATGTTATATGGATACAGTGTGAGGGGTGGATTTTTGTTAGTATGCTATTATGGGCCAAAGGGAAACGAAGGTTCCATACTTGATACATTTAAACGAGGGGAGATGTGTTCGAACTGCCCAAATGGGACTTATTGTTCAACGATGTATAAAGCGCTTTGTGAAGAACTGACTTTGAATAATAGTCATTTACTGATTACATCCAGGCCTTATCTGATTGGTATTAAAGATATGAATCGAGGCAATCGAAATCCAAATTCACTTATGGTTGCTTTAATTATTTGTTCTATCTCGATGAATTTAATTAATTAATAAATTTGATTTATTTTATAAAGGTTATGTATTTCTTAGTCACATATGTAGAAGATCGTTACTAACCAGTCAAGCCCTATTGGTGGAAACCGTGCATGTTTTCAACCGTAAATATTTGACACGAAACATGGTATCCATATAATATCAGTACCTGAAACAGAAAAATTCTTCACGATGGCCTGAATGGAAACCATATATTCCATACTGGCTTTCGAACGCGTCGATAATCTAATATATTCACATGCGTTTGAAGTTGGCTAATACCTGTCTGTTGTATGTGGTCACAATATATACTCAATTAACGCAATATCCTTGTTCATGAATTATAATGATGCAATTAGGAGCACATCTACTCAAACTCTGAGAATTATTCTTCAACTCACTCCCCTATTCAACTCATTCCACATCGAGCATAATCATAACGCTTTAAGCTGCAGACTTGTAATGACATGTAGTATTCATCTGTGCTATACATTCCAAAAATATTCATACCAACATCTAGTAGGGTAATAATCTGTCACTATCGTACATATGTGAGAAAAAATATGACTACCCTTCAAAGTTGAATTATGGTTTAAAAATGGATGATCCTTCCAGGTTTCTCCGTAAAGCATTGAAGGTTTCCCCGACCTATGCAGCGTTCTTTAAGCCGAAATAATTGCGATAAATGTCGTTAAGATCTGGTTGAAATATAATTTGAAATTTGTGACGATATTCAGTCAAGCTTCCATTGAAAGGTTTCATTTATACTTTCCTACGTTGCAGCTAGTCTAAAATTGTCTCGAATTTAACGTGATGACAAATTCGTTGAACATTCATCTGTTGTTACTGATGAATTGCACGTGCAGAAGTTTCTTGCAAAGAAAGGAAATCAATAAATGACAGCTTGTATCGCTTTGGCGACACCTTATAACTGTGGTCATGAGATTGTAATGAGGCAATGCCTCATAAGCAAACATGCAGACAAACTTCGACACTTTTACATAATTACTGTTAGGGCTTGATTCAATGGAGAATAGTAATTGAAAGGGAGAATTATCTGCTATGTCCTACAAACCAAGTCGTGTCTATGTCGGTACTTCAGAACACCCTCCCTCAACGCAAAATTGTGACTAAAAATGTTGAAAGGATGGTATACTTTGCTTCATGATCCCAAAGATGTAACATATCATATCGGTCTTCAGCCAAATATGTATGTATATACCGTTGGGTGTGAAGTTTTACACGTAGAATAGTTGTGTTATGCCCAATCTAGCTCAAAAGCTATCGCGGAATAGGTCTTCTTTGCCCAGCATATACTAGTTAGCGTCCGTCATTATAATGCGTGTGATATATGGCCCAAAACGTGAGGTTTATGACAGGTTCAGAGTCCTTTTGAAATACGGGATCAGAATTTGAGCATAAAATTAAAGGACAGAATGGAAATGCTACCAGCAACCGTAGCCCATCGGCTTTGAAATCTAATACCTTCATACCCAGTGCCTTCAGACCGCCCAGGTGGCTCAGTGGTTAACGCTGTAGCAGTTGGAGCGGGAGGTACCGGGTTCGAATCCCGGTAGGGGCAGGATGCAAAAGGGAATTTTCACCATCTGATTACGATCGATGGTGTTAATGAACACATCTATGATCTCCTGTTGGAGTGCAGAACTTATGGGCCGACCCATCTTCCATGTCAGTACTATAGGCTGGCATGGAGCTATGCAATGCGCAGATGATTCTACGAAAATCGGACCTATAGCCGTACGTCCTCGATTTGGCCGTTGAGGCGTAAAGTAGGACGTAGGGATGGGAGAGCCTTGAGCCCCAAAAAAGATAGCATAGTATAAAAAAATAAAAAAAATAAAAAAACCCATTTTGAGTGTAAATAACGAAATTTGACTTATAAAGGAATCTTCAAAAACGATATAGTTCTATTTAGTCGTTTTCGATTTCATGAGAAACTTCAGATTGCATTTCATGAACGGAAGACAATATCTAACTTTACACTTGATATCAGAATCTATATTTGGAAAAAATTATTTTTGCTACCCATACTCGATGCTAAACGATAGCTCGATCCATCGTCTCAACATCTGGTCTAACATGATCTGTGGTGATGCTGAACTGAAACCTATTAAACCTATTCACAAACTCATAAAATTATACAATTCCGGAAAGGATAACAATGACTTCACGATCAACTTGAGCATAATTTTGCTCAGTCCATTACTGAGACAATGACAAAGTCATCAATCGGCAGGAAAATAAAAGAAGGAAAGAACAAACGTTAAAACGGAAAAGTCGCGTGATAAAGTCTCCGCGGTTTTTTGATATATTTTTGTCACAAATTGTCTTTATGGAAAATAAATTTTATTCAAGTACACGTTGACCATTATTATCTATGATCTATTGCCAATTCTTAAGTAGCTTCATAATTCCATCAGTTCTAAACTTCTGGTCGCCGTTTCGAGATTGCTTCGTTCAAACGGTCGAATAGTGCACGGTACGGGACTAAATTAATGGATCCGCTACGTTGCAGCTGTTCATATAGACAATTCCCTTCCAATCCCACCAAACACTCAATACAACCTTATTACCATCAATCCAGGCTTTGAAGTCGTGTGTGGAAGTTCACCGGCCTTTGACCATGACCGCTTAGTGATTCACTTTAAAAATGGGTTGATTTCGTTGCGTTAATTCATATGGCAATGCATTTATTAAAATTATTCAGTCATTTTCAAAATAATCAATATCATTTTTTACACAAGCATGGAATTAAAAAACATTCTTTACCAAAAATGGTAGCTAATGTCACCTTTTAAGCACATGTATATTTGAGACCATCGGATGTGTGTTGCTCGATATATGTAGGTATCAACACCATCTAGTGACTAAACCCGCAAAGACTTTTTATATGACCCAATATTTTGTACCTAACATCATGTTGATTGTACGTTGTGTGTTTAAACGGTCTTTTACATTTTTCTCTTTGTTTTCCATTAACACGCCTTAGTCAAATATACTATTTTCTTTGGTTTTTATTTTTTTTTTTAGATCTGAGTACTGTATATGTATGAGTATTTGTCCTAAGTTGCATAAGTGTGTATGTTAGATGGAGTGGCTTGTTTGCTCAGGTTGGTTGGATGTGTCTGTACAGAATTGTTTGTGTTAATGGTCTCCGCTGTGAGTGAGTAAGTTGTTGGTTCGTTATACTGAGTTTGAGGTGCTAATGAATGGAGAACCTCTGTGAGTTCAACGTCAGAGATTTTCATCTCACCTCACTCGTTACCGTGATGTGTATCTTCACCCGAGTTTATCAAATTATCAGTGAAAGTTTATCTGAAAGGGTTTGTGCAATTAGTGCACTCGAAATTGTGTATGCGATTAAGAATTTAAAAAACAAATCATCCAAGGGGTATGATGAAGTTGACAGTTTTACTATCAAAAACTGCTCCTGGTTTTTGGTAGACGTTCTGAAATACCTTTTCAACTGGGATCCGTTCACAACTGCATATTTTAAAATGACATTGTTTATAACGGCATATTCCAAAACGGCAAAAGGTTCAAAACGACATTTTTTAAAACGGCATTTTTCAAAACTGCATAAGGTACAAAACATTTTTTAAAACGGCATTTTTCAAAATTACATAAGGTACAAAACGGCATATGGTTCAAAATGACATTTTTTAAAACGGCATTTTTCAAAACAGCATAAGGTACAAAACGACATAAGGTTCAAAATGACATTTTTTAAAACAGCATTTTTCAAAACTGCATAAGGTACAAAACGGCATATGGGTCAAAATGTCATCTTTGTCGATTTAGCCATTTTGTTGACATGTTGCGGGCCAACAATGATCTGAAAAATAATGATATACAAAAAATCTCCAGATTTTCAAGAAATGGCGAAACTATTGTTTACTACTTTGCCGAGTTACACAAAAATCCCTCAAATAATTGTCAAATAATGTTTATGACAACCGGATAATAACAAATGAAGTGCGACCAAAGAGAAGTCAATGTGACTCGAGCGAGAGAAAATAACTATCGGACAAGAAAAGTTAATAGTTGAACAATCGAGATCGTTGACAAAACAAGAGAATATAAGAACCCGACAGGAGAACATGTGACAAAGAGAAATTACGAGGACTTGTCGTTACGTGAAACACAATAAATGACACCGTCAAATTGCAAATGGAAAACAAATTAGAAGAGTACTAATCACGAGGTTCTAGAAAATGAATCAGCAATTTGAGTTGGCAGATCAATGATTTATGAAACTCGAAAAATAAGTTATAGACCTAAAAACAAACAGCAACGCTCAAAATACTAGGTCAATAAGCTCAATCACATTTAAACCACCAACGATAGACGAAGCAATACCATTTAAATTCTTTCAACTCTATTTTGAAATGGCGGCTACAATAAACGGTTGATGTAAGATGATTAGTAGTGACAAAAAAAAGGTTACGGAAAAATAATGTTGGCATTCGAACGCAAATTCTGAGGTTAATATGGATCACACAAGAGACTTAAATTCTATATGGAAATTCTATATTCTATCACTACAGCATGGCGAGTAAATATATACAGAGTGGATCAAGACTGACGCTTTAATCGATGGGGTGCGAGATCCAAATACAAGGTGTGCATTAGTGTTGTCTATGAAATCAACGTTTGCAGAAACTGTCACATAGGCACTAACTAATTAGATTACAAATAACATCATAAGGCAAATAACATCAAAAAAATACAATTCCAGAAGACAGATCAGAAGCCCATCAATCAAGAGATGATGCGATTTGTTCTTGATAACGATTTAACCGCGAAAGATATCCATATTTTGTTTCAGGATTTATACGATCGCTGTATTTATATAAAATTCAACACAGAACAAAAATATTTTTAGAAGAGGCAAATGTTTTAATGTTTACATACATAAGCGGCAAAACGACAGAAGTAACAGTTAAAGGTGCAAGTGGAATAATTCGTTACGTAAGCATGTTCAATTTACCACCGGAAATTGAGGACAAGACGTTAAGTGAGGCAATACTTCGTTTTGACAAAATATTGTCAGTACGTCGAGAAAGATTTGGCGCCAATTCATTACTACCAGTGTTTTCGGGTGTAAGAGGTATATACATAGAAATAGAACGATAGATACCGCAATTCATTTATATATATATATATATATATATATATATATATATATATATATATATATATATATATATATATATATATATATATACAGAACATCAAAACAAGAATTTTTTAGGATGGCATGAAAGAGCGGTGTTTCAAATGCAAAGAAGCTTCACACAAAAAACAAAACTGCCCTCAAATTAACAGTGAAATTAACGAGTTGCAACAACAAGTAGTAGAAACATCACAAAATAAAGAAACGAGAGCATCAACACATTCAGATTATATTCAAGACAAAGTCACAAACGAGCAAAACAAAATACAAACAATGAACAGTAATGAACGCATAAAATACAGCGACATTGCTAAAATCACGAATATGCAACAGGAAGTAGAAAACAGACGCGGTACGTCATAATGGGCAGTGCCCATCTTTAACATTTACTAGACTACCGTCAACAACAAATAAATCAAATAAACTATCGTTTATTCTACTTTTTACGAATTTTTGAATACGAAAACGAATAATTTCTATTACGAATTCGAGTGCTACGAGACGATGAAAAATTTCCCTTAGTTTGCAATACGAATTCGTACATCGTGACCGAATATATACTCGTGAACCAAATAAAGATAATTAAATTAAAATATGTTAGTTATATATTATTCTAAATAAAATTATAGTATTAATTTTTTTTATGAAACGGTTAATAATAATCTATGGCCCTTACCGCGTATCAATTGAGACCTAACGAACCAGAGGTTCTATTTCTGTATACGATACGAATCTCCATTCGATACGAAAATTCAATCCGTTGCGAAAATTAAATGGTATTTCTGTATACGAACGTACAATAGTTTTTAATTTTTGCAGTGTAGCGATAGGGAAATCTATTTTTTGAAATTTCCTTTAAAATTACAGAGTGCGATAGGGAAATCTATTTTTTGAAATTTCCTTTAAAATAACGGAGTGTCCCTCTAAAGAAAAAAGCGAATTCACGAATTACGGTGCGCTTATGAACTACAAACGAAACATTTTGTTACTATATTCACCTATACATTCTTAAATTTTATACGAATAAAATACGCGTCATTAAATTGTTCATTTCGAGAGATTGTAGTTATTCTTAAAAAATAATTGTGTTAAAAAAAAATATTTTACAAAAATATTTTTGGAATTAGTTTAAATAGTGTTTAACGTATTTATAAGGTAATTATATTAAGTTTACATTTTGTATGTAATACATTTTTACAGATGGAGAAAAGACGGTATTACGAAGTAAAACGAGAGATAAACAATATCTGTGCTGAACCTGCCTGGGAACATCGAAATTATGTACATACTTTTAACTGTACACCCAGTGATGATAGTTGGATGATAGTTTTTTAAATTCCGATGAAGTTGAGTTTCCTGATATCGGTGATTTATTAAGAGAGTTAACACAATGGCTGGTTGAATATAATATTTCCGTGAAATGTGGTAATGCGCTATTAAAAATTCTACAAAATTATAATTTAAACCTTCCTCTGGACGTTCGGACATTAAAGAGGGGCGATAGAAATTCTTGTGCTATAATTAATATCGAAAACGGAGAATACACCCACATTGGTTTGAAAAATGCTGTAGAAATGTTTTTGAAAAATATTGAATATAATAAATTAGAAGTAATTATGGATATTGGAATAGATCAGCCATACCTCTAACAGCCAGCTTTGGAAAATCCTTGGAAATATTCCTCCTTTCAAGAAGGTTTTCGTGATTGGGGTATACCACGGCAATAAAAAATCATCATGGGCTATGTCTTTCTAACACCATTTTTAAATGAGATTAAGTGCTTATATAGCACCGGAATTCAATATAATGATACAAATCTAAAGTTTTCTTTAAGATCGTTTATTTGTGATGCCCCAGCTCGAGCATATATACTAGGTATTTATTATCAATGAGTTTATATTTTCATAGTAAGTTAATAATTATCAATTTAATGTTTTATTGGTAAAAACGCATTCTGGATACTACAGTTGTACAAAATGTACTATTAAAGCAGTTTATTTGTGTCACAAAGTATGTTTCCCAGGGACTGAAAACATACTTAGAACTGATCGAGATTTTAAGGTAAAACTACAGAAAGAACACCATATTAAAGACAGTTTACTGGAGACATTAAATATTGGATGTGTCACAAATTTTCCGGTTTATTATATGCATTGCACATTACTAGGTGTAACAAGACAACTGCTTAGTTTATTCATTAAAATTAAACTGTTTATATCACTTCTTTTTATTTAAAAAAAAATCTATGGCTGAGAGGCCGTAAACGACCCTTACCGCGTCTCAACTGAGACCTTACGAACCAATTTTAACGATTGGTGCACATTGTTGGTGGTCAGCCCAACGAATGTTTTTACACACAAACGCCTTTTTATGTCATCCGGTTGCGTGTTAATTTTTGGTCAACGGCGGGAATCGAATTCGAGACCGCGGCGTGATGAGAAACTCTCTTAACCATTAAGCTACAACCGGCTGTTAATAGTTTTATGTTAAATAAGACAAAATACGCTTAGATAAAACGCTATAAGATAAAACGCTTTGTTGTTAATAAATAATTGATAAAATGATCATTATCAACATGATTTTATCGTATTTTGACTATACTAATACTGAGATTTTATGAAATATATGTGTTATAAAATAAAATAATCCTTAATTTATTGACAAATTAATATCATTGTTTGCCTTAGGGCCTTAGTTAGAAGTGTATGCAAATTGCTGTTGGTATTTGTGGTATTGCATCCCGACCGAGCAAGGGATTTAACACCGAACAGATGCGCGAATTTCGTAAAAATCATGATCGGAAATGTCGAATAATCTAAATAGCGATAGGCCTCCAAAACGAAACTATGAAGTTTGGAAAAAATATGGAGTGATTGTAAGTTTCATCTGGAATTTGTTGGGCCATCAAGCAACAGAATCCACTAGAAAAATTACGGATTTGATTATTTTAACTGCAACTTGCAGTGGATGCTTCAAATTGTGAAGGTAATTATAATGACTTAATTGAGGGTCTATCCGCATTAAATAATGATCCTCAAATTGTAGTTACCAATTACTAGTTCCACATATAAATTTTAGAGCAGCTTAAGTCTTAATAAGGTCATAACAGATTCGAATAAATGAATCGTTTGGTTCGATTGAAGGAGAAACCATTGAAGAAGGAAATGAAATCAGGAAAATGAAATAGAATTGGTGCTACAGAAAAAAGAATTGAACTGAAATGATGTGATAAAAATTAACAATTATTTTGTGATATGTGAAAATTACAGTATTACTATCACTTTATTATATTAAATGAAATAAAAATTACATATAAACTATTGAAATTATTATAAACTGCAGGAATTCGCTCTAATTAGAAGCGTTAATTTCTAACTCTTGACGTATACTACTATCTGTATCTTCTTCAAAATGAACTTTAAACCAACAGCATATATTGTGAAGAGAACATGTGTGATCTGCGATGCTGACAGACGGTAGTAGTTAACGGACTCCTAAATTACAATTAAATCGATCTATTTTCAATCCGATTTAGTGATGTTCGAATCGATTCTGATCGAATCTTTTTAACCTGGGGGTCTATTATGAAATATTCGACGCGCGTATTATTTCGACGATGTCGACCAATTCGACAACGTCGAAAATAGCTATTATGAATTATTCGACAACGTCGAAAATATAAATCTCACAAAAAAATTTAATTAGGGAATATTATAAATATATGTACATTTAGTTTAGATTATAAATATATCTAAACTAAAGTAATATTTATTAATTAAATTGCACTTTATTTTACTATTGAACATTCACATTCGTCACCTTAATAGCTGTCGTATACTATTCGTTTTTATCTAAACAAATACGCGTCGTATCTTTTCGTTTTTTCATAATAGCATGCATTCGACGACGTCGAGAAAAAAACGCGCGTCGAATATTTCATAATAGCATGCATTCGACGATGTCGAGAATAAAACGCGCGTCGAATATTTCATAATAGACCCCCTGATCATTTAATAGTTCGAAACATCAATTCGTTTTAAAAAGAATCAAATGAATCGATTCGTTCATTTCTGTAAAACTATCATATCGCAATTGTTTTTTTACTTTATTTTTCGAATGAGTTCTGTTAAATGTTCTTTTACTATAATATTACTTATAAATTATGTTCTAAATACTCATATTATCTTCCAAATTTTCTAGAACTATGTTAAATATTACTTAAATTTATAGCATTATTTGCATGATTCAAGACTAGTAATATTTATTGTAAGAATATTATTCTACATAATTCCAGTATACATTTTGCTTATCTTATCCTTTATTAATAAAATTGTTTAAAAATCTTAAAATAAAAAACCAAATTAGTTAAGTATTAATTAAAATTCAATCTTTATTAAAAAATATATTTTGAAAATAGACAACTAAATTTATTTAATAAAATATACATTTATTTTAATGTTTAAGTTTTCAGATTGGTCTGAAAAATTACAAATCATGGTAAATGTACATGGTTAACAACTGGGCAATTTTGTTTTTCCGTATATTATTTTGGCTAGCTGCTTTTTTCATTGATTGTAGTTAATTCCGAGTGTTAGATGGAAAGTGAGAGTAGATCGAAAATCACCCAGAGTGTTCACAAGCGACATGATCTAAGTTTCCATAAAAAGCTTTCCAGAAAGATGGCAAAAAATTGCTACCGTTATCGGAAGCAGCTGGTCTATAAAAGTTACTTTATTCATTCACTTTATTTCAGAGTGTTAGATGGAAAGTGAGAGTAGATCGAAAATCATCCAGAGTGTTCACAAGCGACATGATCTAAGTTTCCATAAAAAACTTTCCAGAAAGATGGCAAAAAATTGCTGCTGGTCTATAAAAGTTACTTTATTCATTCAAGGCCTTTAAGAGTCATCCTATAAAAGCCACCATTCTAATAATATGATAGTGTTTCTTTAAGTTTTCAGATTGATCTGTTGAATGACGTCGGCGAACTGCTTTATTTAAATCCAGTTGAATATATTTTAATATCTCATGGTTCCTAACAAATAAATCAATAAATATAGAAATTAATGAAGTTAATCTCTCCGGTTAATAGACGATAAATGCAATTTATCTAAGTTGTGAGAATTACCATTTTAGTTGAGGTGCAATATTGCGATGAGTGAAATTATCCCTTTTTCATTTGGGCTACTTTATTTATTTTCAAGTACTGAAGTTTGAACGTAATCTCATCTTTCTACCCTCGTTCGATTTCACCAGTTAAATCTCTGCTTCTGAAATATTGTGGATAAGCACATAATTATATACATATATGAAACAAATAAAAATGGCATGCAAGTCATTGATCATCACAAACACTGTATAAAACAATTTTATATTATATTTATGTGAGAAAGGAATCCATATTTTGCAAATGTGATTTTCAATTAGTGTGTTATTATTCATATAAATCTTAATACTGAATTTGGAACACAATCGATAAAAAATAGTTTAAATAAATGTTCACCTTGGTCATATTTGAATTTATGTGCTCAAGTGGACTCTCTTAAAAATATTCCTGAAATTCGTTGTTTTATGACTGAATTTCAAAAAACTGAAGAAATATTCTCTTTCCTATGTATTACATAAAATAACAACTTATTATTGATAAAAAATTATGTAATTTATTTGTTCACCAAAATGATTTTCTGACGAAATTTTTTTTTCATATTTGTCTTTGAAATGTATAGACATTTATTTGAAATAATCCCAATATCAATAAAATATGGAAAAACGGTCACAAAAATTTTATTTAGCATTATATTTTAAATATAAGTTATATTCTTAACTATAACTGAGTCAAGAAAATAAGAATCTTTATTAGAACCCGTGATAATTAAGGTTCCAAAGCTTATAAATAAATTTCGTATTAAAACTGACACTATAACTTCACTTATTTTCTGGATTTCGTGTATTAAACAGTCAAACTAGCTTCGTATGTCATATCTAAGACAATTATGCATAGTTTAAGCGAAATTTGTGTAGACTAAGCAAATTAAACTTGAACTAAGCAGTTTCTTCATTTAATAAGAAGTATTTACACATTTCCAACTTACACAAAAATACTGTTCAAAATATAATATATTATTGTAGTCGTCAAATACTCATAAAAATTATCCATTTCAATGAGTAAACTTTTCTTGATTTATGTAAATTGACCTTTTCTTGAATGATGACACAATTTACTTATTTTATATCGTATTTGCACAAGTCAATAATAAGTTCCGGGGACCGAACTTTGCTCGAAAAAAGAAAGAAAGTAATCATAACTATTCCAAGTATTTGTAACGTCATTCATATTAAAAATTTGTTTTTCCTAAACGAATTTTCCCAAAGTCGTGATCTATCTAGATCTATCCGTTGTTGAGAAAAAATTTACAGATAAATAAATAAATATACATACAATTATTGTTCGTTTATGCCTTAATAGTAGAAACACATGAGCAGAACGCTGTACAGAATTCCAACTGGATTACCGACATTCATAAATGATTCGTATATGAATGTCGGTAATCCAAATTAGAATGGTGTACAGCGTTCTGCTCATCTGTTTCTACCATTAATTTTAACAAGTTTGTAGCAAAAGCATCGCACGTCGTCATAGCTACGCGACACCATCAAAAAATAAAAAGAAATCAAAATTAAAAAATTCAATTTAATTCAATAACGAAAAGTGGTTACTTTGATCGAAAAAATATATTCAAAGTATTTGTGACGTCATTCATATGAAAAATGTTTTTCCAAAATTAAGGCCATAAACGAATTTTCCCAAAGTCGTGACCTATCTAGATGGTTTTTTCACAACGGAAAATGGTAGTATGCCAATTTTCAGAAAAAATAATAGTGCCGTTTTCGAGAAAAAATAAACAAATATATATACATACAATTATTGCTCGTTTAAAATATTAAAATATGTACGTTTAAATTAAGCAAAACATGCTAGGATTATGATTTACTAGAACTAAGAAAATCGTTTACTTGTTTGATGTAAATTATTTTTTTCCGTGATACTCTTATTTCTAATCTGAAAGGGAGCTAAATATAAAGCATAATTTTCTCAAATTTATTACAACATAAAGAGAAAATCACTTTTTAACTCGTTTTGTCTATTCGTCTCGCTTTTTTTTCAATCGAACCGATTCTTTTGAACGAACTGATCTTTTAATACGAAATGATTCTTTTAAACGAGTTGATTTCGTAAAAAAATTATTATGAAATTTTGTAGTATGATTCTGTTTCAATGGTGATGATTGATTTAAGTTTTATAGAAATAATTTTGATTTTTATTGATAATTTTGATTTGATTTTGATGTGTATTTATTTTTTCAAATAGATTTATTTTATAAATAAAACTATTTTTAAGATATTTTTATGTACATACATATATTTGTTATTATTTTTAGCTAGACAATGGATGACAAATATTTTTTATAATAATTTTGTTGATTAAAAATCCCGTTTAAAAAAGAATCAATTGATCAAAAAGATCAGATTAAAAGTGTCAGGTAAATACCAAAAAAGAATCAATCGATCTTGATCTTAAAAAGTATCTAAGATCTTGATCTGAAAAAGCCCATCACTCATCCGAAATCTAAAAAATCTTTCAAAAATATACATATACATACATACATATTATTCCCTCTTCTTTTTGCATTTCATATTTTGATTTTGTCCTATAAACTCTCATTGGGCAAATCGTAAAGTGTTATATATTCGAGTATTAAGTCTTATTTCCATTATGAAAAAACCAAAGCGAGAAAAAAATTAAAAATGCCATTAGAGTGACAGAGATCGTTTTTTATTTTTTTTTATAGTGGATATATTTTGACAGTTGCGTGTAACATAACCAATAAATTTCCAATTTCTTTTTGTTTTTGAAAAACATGACAAAATACACTTTAAATCTACAACAATAAATTAAAAAAAATAAACTTAACATAATTATTCATTATTTCAATTATTTTCACAACGAATTAAGATGAATGACACAAAACGAAATGTTAAAATTATGAATTGACCATAAAAAATCATCCATTTTTATTTTTTCCTATAAAATATTACTCCAGTACTGAATAAAAATACTTCTCTTTATATGTTTTGTCAGTACTGCTATAATTATTTTCTCAGTAACCATAAAAACTTACTCAGTACTGAGTAAATTTTTTAAACTGGAAATATTTTTTACTTCACTCGCACTCTAAGAAAAATTATATTTTTTATAATAATTTGCTTAGTAACCATAAAAATTTATTCAGTACTGAATAAATGTTTTATATTGGAATTTTTATTTCTCTCGCAGTTTAAGAAAAATTATATGTTAACCCTGCTTTGACTATTTTGTCAGTATATTTTTCATAATGGAAATCAGGCTTTAATAGGCATTATTTCTCATTCGACTTTACTTTCATATTTAAAAAAAACTACCATGGTAATATAATCTCTTTATTTGGTCTTATACAAGAAAAGTGGGCAAATTACAAAAATCACTTGCTAGCGTAATTTTCCTTCTCCCTTTTGACATAGGAACTAATTTTGAGGTGAGATGAAATGAAAAAAATTGTTTTTGATTTTTTTTGTTGGCTATTTAAAACAATACAAGATTCTTTCAACTAACGTGATTTTATATATTCAATAAATAGTTAGCATTTACTTATTATTGGATAGATTTTAAACATGAAATCGGTTAAATGGAGGCATTCTATATGTTACTCAAGTAAAATTAACAGTTATTATACAAATAAATGATATTGAGGATTTTTTAAAGTAGTATTTTTCTTGTTAATGCCCTGTCTAGACTGTTTTATTGTAAATTCAAAGATTTTTAATTAATTTGATTTATACTTGTGTAGTTAAAAGTTAAAATCAAATTTTCATATAAAAACTTTAATATTTTGTTAGTTTTGTATATGAAATTTTCCTGTAATATTTCATAGTAAATCGTTTGCTTCATACAATAATATGTCAATTCGGTCGATTCTATCATCAGAAATTTAGCAAATTTAAGTTTTGAAGAAAAATTAAAAATATGGGTCCCGACCGTCCCATTGTAATCATTGTCAACAATAGCTCAAAATCATCGAATCGGAAGTTCAACAATAAATGGTATTTAAAAAAACTTGGCTTACTGCCCGTTTAGAATCAAAAAGCTTGTATTGTTTCCCATGCTTGCTATTCGGTTGCGATAGTGTAGGGTCGCGGCAATGATATACAGATATGAAATACCTTTCTGCAGCTTTGTCAAGCTGCTAACTCATCAGCGGAGCATATTGATAATAATATTGCTTTAAAATGTTTCGGAAAAGTTAATATTGTGCGACAGTTAGACACGGCGTATAAAAGAGAAATGATTAAACAAAACAAATTTGTAGAAGGTAAGCGGTATGTTCTAGGAAAAATTTTGGAAGCAGTTAAAATTTGTGGCAGTACGTGGCCATAATAAAAAAAAGTGATTCAGATCGACCGGGAGTGCTCAGAATCATATTCGAATTATTTTGCAAAAATGATCGTATTTTAAAAGCATATTATGCAACTAATCCAATTTTTAAGGGAACTTCCAACCGTATTCAAAATGATTTGCTCAAATGTATCAATGCCGTATACACTGACTTCGTTTATGCAGAAATTAAAGATGCTATTTACATCTCCATTCAAGCTGATGAAACGACTGATATCTGAAACAAAAGTCAATTTGTAATCATATTTCGATACGTCCCTAAGGATCGTATTAAAACAGGAGAAGTTTTCGAAAGATTTATTTCTTTTGTAGAAATACAAGATCGTTCAGTGAATGTATTGGCTTACAATTTAGAGCAAGTGCTTCGAAAATATTATATTATCAGTGATAAACTTATTGCTCAAACTTACGACAATGCTGCAGTTATGAGTGGAAAAAGGTGGAGTACAAACCATATTAAAACAGGATTTTCCTTATGCATATTTTGTCCACTGTTATACTCATCAGTTAAATTTAGTCCTTCAGGCCGTGTGCGCCAAACAAATACCAGAACTGCGTATTTTTTTGCCAATTTATCTGGGAGCCATCATTTTTTTCTGTATCTCCTCAAACAATGGATAAATTATTGGAAATCTGCGACAAAAGGTTACCACGACTAAGTAACACGAGACGGAAATTTCAGAGCCGTACAATTACGTCATACGTGGTGTTTGAAAAAGTGGAAGAGTGAATAGAATGCATTGCAGTCATTGAGGATGACTCAACTTCGGATGTAAAAACGATTCGCGAAGCGAGTGGTTTTATTTTATTACTAAATGATGTGAAGTTCATTACGTATTTAATTTTTTTCTCGTGTTATGCCTCAAGTTGAAATTTTATATAACATCCTGCAAAAACGAACGAGTGATAGGATTTGTGTTCATGACGCCATCAAACAATTTACTGATTTTATTTCCAGAATAAAAGAACAACTTTCCTTACCAGCTCCTAAATACAATAGTCAAATTATATCCATTTTTGGATAAAGAACGCTTGAAAACTGAACTACAAGCAGTGTATCGACAAACAATGATTTTCTAGTCTGTCAAAACTATTAGAAAGCTAGTTAAAACAATTTATGATAACAATTTAGAAAAAATATTTGAAAAAGTTATTCGCCTTTCGATGATTATAATAATCACACCGATTACAACCGCAGAATGAAAACGATGTTTTTCAACGTTAAAACGTGTAAAATCTTATTTAAGAATTACAATGACCGAAGAAAGATTGAAGGATTTAGCAGTATTGTCAATTGAAAGAAGCCTAGTAAAGCAAATTGACAATTTTAATGGCAAAATAATTGACAAATTTGCAACAATGAAAGAGCGATGTGCAGCGATTTTATATATAAAATAATCAAATAAATAAAAGATTTTTTCGAAAGCCACGGACCGCTACTGAACACAACCAGCAACAGTAACTTTATTACAACTACTCGTACACTACCGAGCAGAATAAACAACAACAAATGAACCAACTAATACGGTTATTAACGGGTATAACGAACGAATGACAAATAAAATAAAAAGTCATGGTTAACACGTGCTTGGGTAATCAACGGGTCAATAACAATCAACATAAAACAACACACAGCACAAACATTTTCTACAAGATGCAACATTCAACATTATAACCAACGGAAATAACGCCGATGAGAGACAACAAATAACAACTAGAAACAACAAGCGACATCAAACCACAGTAAGGGCCTACACCAAGTTAGGCTTGATTAAAATTGAACGGATATTCCCGATTTACATCTTTTGCCCGGGATGTAATATTTTTAATGTGTAAATGAGTGATAGAATTGTTGTCCAAATAAATACTCAAAGTTTAAATGCCAAAAAAGATATGTTGGTTAATTATCTGGCCAAGAACAAAATGAATGTAGTGCTTATTAGTGAAACCTGGGAGCGTGTGAACAAGACGTTGAATGTAAGAGGGTATAAATTTCTTTCCAAACTAAGAAACGCTCCAACAAATACCCCTCCGAAGTTTGAAATTATAAAGGCAATTGGTGCATCGACCACTAATTTGGAAAGGAATTTATTACTAGTAACTGTGTATGTAACCCAAGCACGTGAAAAAACTGTTTGAATAGGTGAGAGGTAAAAGTGACTTGTTGGAAGTGATATTAATGCTCATGCTAGAATGTAGGGTTGTGTTAATAATTATGTACGTACCAGTTGGCTGACCTAATTCAAGACTACGATTTGGTGCTCATGAATGATGGAAGGCCAACTAGGATGGCGAATGTAGGCGGTGCGGCCAGTGCACTAGATCTGTCCTTGACATCTATTGAGCTGGCCGGCCGAGTCACTTGAAATGTCGAAGAAGAGAATTTGGGTGGATATCATTTCATGATAAAAATAATCATAAATGATAATAGAATGTTAGAATTGAATTGAATAGTAGGAGATGGCTGAAAGAAATGAATGAGATTCTTGGAGAACATGAAATTAGTCAATGCCAGTTAGATAGTGAGATAGAACGATTAAATAACGACTGTTTTAAAATCGTGGATCTGAAGGATATAAATGTGCATGGATGGTGGTATAATGAAGTTCAATTCTGGTATGAAAGGAAACGAACAGCCTTACGTGAATTTAAAAGGAATATTAGTAGTGTAAATAAGATTGTGTATGGTAAAATGAATAGAAAGTTGAAGAAGGCTATTCGCAAAGCCAAAAGGAAAAGCTAGCGGGAATATATGACCCAAATGACACATACCTCAACAACTAAGGACGTATGTAGTTTCTTTATTTGAGTGAATGGTTAATATGTGAGTAATGTGGTGAGTGAGAACCGCGAAAAAGGTGAAGAATTTCTTAGAATGATACTAAATGTGGAAAATGATTTGAATGAGCTAAATGAAGATGAAAGAATTGTTAAAAATAAAGATTAGATGGCAAATTTGAATTGGCGGAGTCCCTACGAGTGTTAAACAACTCTAAATCTACAACTCCCGGAACGAATTGTGCTAGCTACAAAGTGGTTCAGATATTGAGTGAATCAGCAAATAACATTATCTACTTGAGATACTAAATAAAGTGTGGATGAGTTCAAAAATACCAGATAAATGGAAAGAAAACAGAGTGGTGCCCGAATATGGCAACAAATTATCGCGGATGCTGTTTAATGTTTTTATAAAATTGTTAAATCGAATGATGAAAGAACGAATCGAATGGTTAAGAATGAAAATAATTTGTTGCCTGAATGTGTGGAAAAGTTTGTATGGGAAGTAAAAAAGGACAACATGAAAGTAGTTGCGGTATTTTTGGACATGCATAGGGCTTATGATTATGTGGTGCCGTGGAAATTGCAACAAATTCTTTCGAAGTTTGGATTTTCACGGAAAGTATGTATGTGGATAAAAGGTTTCATGAGTGAAAGAAAAAATATTCTGAATGGAAGCGGATATGGGTTGGAAGAGGTGGCGAATATTGGTCTTCCCAAAGGAAGTAAGATATCGCCAACTCTATTCAACCTATATACGAGTGAGATACACCGCATCAATGCTGAAAACCAAATAGTTCTGGAATTTGTAGATGCTTTTGTGCTAATAGGAAATGGAAGAAGTATTGATGCGGCAGCTCAAAAAGCACAAAAAGGGGTGGATGAATTAATGGGTAAAATGTAAAACTTAACTTAAGGGTAAATGCTAGTAAGTGTGCTTATATGTGTTTTAGAACGAATGATGTAAATGTAAATATTAAGATAGACAATAGTAGAATTGGACATGTGAACTTTGGTCTGAAATGGGTGTATGACCTCTTGATTACAAGAAAGAGTGTATCATAGTGAAAGGGACCGTGAGAATTATTACAAGAATGAAGATGGTAGTAAGACTTCAAAGTAGGGCGGTGTACAAACCAACATATAGATCCAGTATTGCACTTAAACATATGGATATGTTTTAAGTATAGGTAATGCCGGTCCGCATCACGCTCCTAATAACCTTACTGTGTGCATGAATATGGAGGAATTCAATAAGGAAATGAATGAAGTCATCGCTAAAATTATGTTTGAGAAAATCGGTCAACAGTATACAGCAGCACGAAATGATTTATATATATGCTAATGTGAATGATAATGGAGTAGGTGTGGGTGTATTTATGTCAAGAATGAATGTGGAGAAATTTTTCAAAGTGGATAATACCATCTGTATGTAAGAAGGGTACAATGAATGAATTGGTTCCGAAGGATGTAAGAGATGTTCTTTGAATGATTCAGATGAATCCGTGGAGAAAATGGGAGTGGGAATATGACGATAAATGTTTTATAATGAGTCAAAGAGATGTTCGAATGTTAAGAACAATCGAGAGAATCAGACTAAACCATGGAAATTGAAAAGAATGCTTGTGGAAACGTCGATTAAGTGAGGACAAGAATTGTGTTTGTGTGTAATGGTGAAGGATATTGAACATTTGATATATGTCTGCCCGAAATACAATCGTTTCAGGTCATGCTTCAGAATCCTCCACAATGCAAATAATCTAACCAGAGTAATGAGTGAGGGTGGTTTGGCTTATAAAGAAATGTATTAATTTGTGGAAATGAGTAATATAATAATTTTAAGATCAACAGCAAGATGTTAAAATAAATATAAAAAAAAATAAATAAAAATTGGAAAGCAACGGGTTGCGCAATAGGAAAACTGCGAGTAGTTGCGAGTCCACTTAAGTCCGATTATTCTGCAGTATCAAACCGGTGATGGGGCATTAACATGTGCCAACTGGTGGAGATAGGACCTACGCCCGTACATAACGCTCTAGAACGTAATGTATGATAATGTGCTTAGATTTTCTTCATTAAATGAAGTACTAGTGAGTCGCTTTGCCGATAATATCTCTGTAGTAGTAACCACGAAATAGGGATAGGATTGTAGAAATTTGTAACAGAACGAGTTAGCAGAATTTGTAACAGAAGCATTCCTAATACTAACAGGAAAACTTGGGAGAACATAACGCTAGAGGTTTGTGTTCAAAACATAGTCACCGAACCGACTGTTAGGCACCTAGAGGAAATGATTGATGTTATATAAGACTAATCTTACTAGCAGAGTGAGCTAATACGAAATACGAGAGGAGTTCGACAAAGCAGACGACTTTTGCTAGCTAACGTAGTAACATATATCCAGATGTATGGCGTCCTAATTTTGGCCAATGCAGTGTAACAGAAGAATGTAAAAATTGAAATCTGTTCAAAGATTAAGTGCATTAAGAGTATGGAACAAAAACAGATTGGTAGAATGGAAAGCTGCAAGATCGTGACAGAATGGCAGAAACGATTGGATGAGTCGACCGAAAGCCGATATAATATTCGCCTGATCTCATTGATCGAGACATGGCTTAACATATAATATGGCCAGGTGGCTTACTATTTAACCCCGTTCCTACCGAGCCATGGATGCTTTAGAGCATAAATTTTCAAGTATGAAGTATCACCCGACTGCCCTTTGTACACGGAAACAGTAGAAACCATGGATCAAGTTTTTATTTAATGTCTTTAAGCTATGAGAATCTGGTTCAAGCCTAGTGACAACCTACAACTCACTCGCATGATTACCTTTTGCCCACATGTAAAGTCTATCGAAGATTCTTCACTTTACAACAAAAAATACCTAAGGATTGTAGGTTGTAGGTAACAAAAGTCCAGATAGGCTCGCGAAAAGAGATTATACGCTTGACAAATTAAATGAAAATGAGTTTATAAAACGTAGCAGACAGAGATGTACTTCGTATTTTTCGAGTGAATCTGTAATGGTAAGAGTCAGGTGAAAATCGAAAGTACATTGAGTCCTTCAAAGCCGATATAACTTGGTTTGGTGCGCGTTAAATATTGTTCAAAATATAGGCATCCCCGTTAGTCTGAAGCAAATCGCTTACCGATGGTTTCATTGCAATGGGTAAAACGATCACTGTGGTCGACAAAGCATCAAAACACGTAACTTTTATCAATTAGGCTGATAAATAATAAATTCTATTGCAAATAACCGGTATACCCATTTGGACATCATAAATTATGAGACTATGATTCAATCGATTATGAATTAAGATGTTTATTGCATGTCATTATCAATTAAATATTTATAATCACCAATCATGTTAAGTACACACAGTACACGTAGTACATGTATTCAACAGTGCAACGCGACTATTTACCACGTAAACATGTTTTTCAATCGAATTCGGATAATAAATATCTTCTACTTGTATTTTCTAATCATCGGCGTTCTACCACTATTCGCAACCATTTCATCTCGATCATTTAGATTGCAAAAATTAATTTCGATCAATCTCTGCATGGCATTGGTTATGATTGTATTGGTGTATGGATTCTTTGCCACAAATTTAGACAATTTAGTGTATTTGGAGAAGTCGAAACGATGGTTCATCGCCGATACAATATTTGTAGTAAATCAAAAAGTAATTTTTGTATTCTCGATTATGATTATGTTAAAGAAATTGCAAGATAACGACTATCACCTAAAATTGTATGATCAAAATTTCAAATTCTTAACAAATTTGCTAAAACTCAAATGTGAGACGAAGTTAAATTGCAGTGGTGATTTATTGATTAGTGTAACAAAAAGCCTCTTTGACTTAACGAGCTTCCTCATTACTCATTATTTGAACTCATATTATATGCGAGTTCCAAGTAATCGCTTCGATCATCTCTTATGTGCGGTTTATATAAATCTGCCATTTTTTTATGTTGCTTCGGCCATTACATACTTCTATTGTGGAGTGAAAATGTTACATTTTTATTGGGTTACGCTAAATCGTCTGCTGCTAGAGCATGTAGAAAAATTTAACTGTCGCCAACTATTGCGCAGTAATGGATCGTTATTTCAACATAACTGTTGTGAGCTGAGTGATGTAATCGATGAGATCGCTTATATGCATCGTAAAATGGTTAGCATGACAAGAAAATGGGTGGTGATTAATTCTTTACCTACTATTATATTTTTAACCGATTCGTTTGCTACATTGGCGCTCAGAGTGAGTATATAATACACTGACGTATGCTAAAGCGTGGCTCTTTACCGATCATATGTGGTTGTTTTTCAGCCGTTCTATATTTATACAATGTTAAACGATACATTTGAGCATTTTGGATATAAATTAAGTGCTTCAATCTTTATATTTTTGTCGAAATTAATCGAAACGGCGTGGATACTATCAAGTTGTCAGCAACTCATCAATTCGGTAATCTTGGTCCTATTATAATTATATTTTTGTTATCTTATTTCGAAAATGTGTATAGTTTCAGGAGACTGGCAGTATTCTACATAAAATCGATATCAATGGGATCGATATACGGCTGAAGAATAGTATAAAATCTTTTTCGATCCAAATGATCCAGGATCGATTGTGTTTATCATCCTATGGGTTGCTTCAGCTGGACTATGAGTTATTACTAATGGTCCGTTAATATTTCATACTCATCATAATTGCGAAAAAACGAATTATTTGTGTTATATTTTCAGATTTTATCAGCATCTACGGCATACTTTATAATATTGGTACAATTTTTGAATGATATGTAGTCGATAAGATATGATCTTTGTCTGCCTTACTTAATAAATATGTTTAATATGTTACTTGTGCAAGCTGTGTTTTATTCGATAGTGATCTGGATTATCATATAGAGCTTTTCTTTTATCTCACCATCTCGTGAGTGCAGATCTACTTTTCCAGCTCTTAAAGCTAGCTAGCAGCCAGCAAGCTGTTGCTGGCTGCTAGCCAGCTTTAAGTGCTGGAAGAGTAGGCCAATATACGAATGTGAAAAACAGTGAAAAAGACCCCAACCATAGAATCAATTTGGTTTACAGTTGGGTTGACACTTCATTTTGAACTAGATCTTATGTGCAGAGATATTACACAATAAACCGTTATTTGAAGCCTTCGCATCTTGATGATTTAATATATTACGAGGTCAACTTCTAAACTAAGACAATCCTCAAAGACTACATTGTGGTAATAAGAGAGGAGGTACCGATTTGAAACCCGTTTGGGCAGGATGCAAAAGAGATTTTCACCATCTGATTACGATCGGTGGTGTGAATTATTTTTTTTTTTTTGTTTGTTTAAGAAATCTATATTTCTGTATAATATGACAACTAATCTCGGTGATCATCTAGTAAATGTTTTGTATTTTTAAGCAGTGTAGCATCTAATGGGATGAGAAAAATCGGATCATCCCATTTCGTCCAGTCCTTTGATTTCAGTAGTTCAGGGAACCACTAATTCTAAAGGCTTTGTTCTTTTTAGGCGCTTTGATCCATTGGTGTGATCCAGTAGGTTCTGCAGCTCCTCGTTGTCATGTTGCTGCAGTCGCAGTACATAACTCTTTGCAAACTTAATTATTTCATCACTGACGTATTCCATGTTAAGGTCTCGATGGAGGTTGTCATTTCTAATATACCATGGAGCACCCACAATGCTACGTAGTACTTTGTTTTGAAATGTTTGTGTGATCTTAACTGTAGTTTTCTTTGCACAGCCCCCTAAGTTGAATGCCGCATGTCCAGATAGGTTTAAGGATTTGTTTAAATAACAGTAGTTGGTTTTCCGATGTCAGCTCGGAGTTTCTTCCAATAAGCCACTGCATTTTTCTTAATTTAAAATTCAATTCTTGTCTTTTCTTTTTAACATTCGCTTTCCACCTATAAGCTTAGTGTCTAGTGTCATGCCAAGGTATTTCGCATTGTCTGAGTAAGGAATTTGTTGAAAATTCAGTCTAATCGGGATGTATTCCACTTTCTTGTTGGTGAAGTTGAAGTGTGTTGATTTTGATTCGTTTAGCATTATTCTTCAAGATTTTTCGATTTAGTTTCCGTGTTGACTCGAAAATACTAATAATTGCATTATGGTCATAATTGCAGTGTCATCAGCAAAAGTCCCTATTCTGGCTTCTGCTATATTTGGTAAATCATTTGTATACAGAAGGTATAACACAGGGCCAAGCACACTACCTTGTGGGACTCCTGCCAATATTTTCTTTAGTTTTGAGTACTCTTGTTCTTGTCTCACTCGAAAATAATGGTCATTTATGTATGACTTAAGCAATTCAAAATGTTGCTTTGGTAGATCTCGTTGAAGCTTAAATTCCAGACCATGGTGCCAAACCTTATCAAATGCTTGGGCTACGTCTAGGAATACTGCTGAACATACCTTCTTCTCTTCCAACGCCTCTTCAATCGTATCAGTGATTCTATGTACCTGTTCTATTGTTGAGTGGCCTTCTCGAAACCCAAATTGACGTGTTGGTATAAGTTTTCTAGTCTCTATAATTGGCTTAAGTCTCTTCAGAAACAATCTTTCGAAAATTTTTGATGTGGTTGTTAATAAAGAGATTGGCCTGTATGATGTCATTTTACGGTTTATTAGGCTTAGGAATCATTATTATTTCTGCTACTTTCCACTGTCTCGGAACATAACTTTGTCTAAAGATAGCATTAATTATGTGCTGTAGCTTCCGTAGTGCTTTGATTATTTTTGTTGTTATCAGGTCGTAACCAGGAGCCTTTTTATCTTTAAGATTTTTACTTCTTGTTTGATTTCTCTCACAGTGACTGGTAGGAGAAGTACCTCGTCTATTTTGTTGACCGGTGTTAAATATTTATTCTCTACCAGCCCAGTTGGTGGTTTGAAGGTAATTTCTAGGTGTTCGGCAAACAAAATTTTTGTTTATCGCTGCGAGCCCAGGTTCCATCAACTTTTTTTATGGGTGGCACTTTAGGTCTTTTCAGACTTTTAGTGGTCTTGCACAACAAATAGTCCGTGTCAGATTTACCTGTAAGGTTACTTAAAAAGCAAGCTACTGACTCATTCTTGATCTCTTTTATAAGCGAGTTTGAGTTTGTTGCACAGATTATTTAGGATTGTTTTATCTTCAGAAGCTCTAGTTCTCTGCCTAGTCTTGCGAGCTCGTCTTTTTTCGTTAACCAAGTCTCTCACTTCAACTGGGTAGCTTATACTTTTCTGTATTATATCATGCTGGATGGGAGTACTTTCCCATGCCGCTTTCTGTATATTTTCAATGAGATTTTCCAGCTCTTCTTCTATCATATGATTGTTCGAGATCGGCACCTGTAGATTGACGCTTTCTTCGACTAGCTGGCGAAAGTATTCCCAGTTTGTTTTGTTATTTGTTAGTCTTGGAGGGCTTGCTTTCCTTAATGCCGTGGAACTTATTGTCATTAAAACTGCAGAGTGATCTGATGATAGTCCTTCTTCATTTTCAACTACTAAGTAATTTTCAGAGATACCTCTTGATATATAGAAGTCTAGAAGACCAGGAATTTTATTTACGTCCGTAGGCCAGTACGTTGGCTTTCTACTGGAGTGGAACTCACATTTTAATATTCTGCCTGCTTCAAATAGCTCTCTTCCTTTGGGAGTAGTTC
This sequence comes from Tipula lateralis, assembly GCA_963932295.1. Taxonomy (NCBI): domain Eukaryota; kingdom Metazoa; phylum Arthropoda; class Insecta; order Diptera; family Tipulidae; genus Tipula; species Tipula lateralis. Next base: position 99,200,889 of record OZ010736.1, read on the forward strand.
GATTTAATCCCCAAAATATATTTTTTGCATTAAAATCGCCTCCAATAATGAAATTTTTACCAAGCGATTTAAAAAGTATGATGTAGTCTTCCTTTTTTGGGTTATATCTGGGTGGACAGTAGATTGCTGATATAGTGTAGCTCTTGTAGTTTTTGGTTTCAATAGAAACAGTTGCTACTTGCATAGCTTCTTCCTCTTTTTTAAGTTCTTCTTGATGTTTAATATTTTCCTTGATGAAGATTGGTGTGAATGAACACATCTATTCGTCCTCGATTAGGCAATGTAACGGCGCAAAAGAGGACGTAAATAAGTGAACCGCGAAGAGTAGGGATTACCTTGAGAACAAAAACTGATTGCAAATATAGACTACCTGTGAAATCAAATTAAACCATATCTTTAAAAGAGGAAGCTGGGAATTAATTAATCTTATTTGAGTACAAAGTGAGTGATTATTTGAGTGATTTCAACCCATTTACCAACGAGCGACTAACCGGTCTCGAGAAATGCGAGGAGCTAAGCGGTCTGGGAATTTGAATCAGTGCGAGAAAAATATTGTGGTCTCATGAGCAAAACTTTAAGGAGTAATTTGAGGTAACCACCAGAATATGTCTAAGGAAACACATTATCGTGAATCTACAATATAATGGATAAAGTCCATCAATTTGTGTTGATTGGCAATATTCAATAAAAGTATTGTCAGATGCTTGCTGTTTAAATAAAATAAAATATTTTTCGCGAAGCAGTTAAGAGCAGTCCATATGCAAAATGAACAACAAATGACAAAGAACGACACAAAAAGTGTGACCCAGTTGAGTTATAGCCAATAGCCTTAAAAAAGCAGAACATCTAGACTCAATCAACCATTTTGAGAGTGGGTTTAGTAAAATACAAATTTATTCTATCATATGACTGTGCAATCGATCGACCTGCGCACAAATTCATATAATCACATAAAAGATTAAAGTTACTTTAATTTTGCGTTGCGAGTCTGTGGGCGAATACCCTAGGCGCGAAGCGAACGCTGTCCAATGTGAATGTGCAGGTTCCTTGCATCTGAAGTATGTTTCAGATCCCTTACAATTGATAAATCGACTATTACAGACATACTCGTAGCAGCAGAAACGTGTGAAGCCATTTGGGTAGTGCTCCAGCCATTACATATACCGAAACCAACGGAAAGACATTTCAAAAATATATAGCTGACGGTATCTGGAATATTGATGATAAACACATTCGTGTTCGATGTCCTATGCAGTCGGGAACTATGTTCTATCGTTATTTTCAATTGTTCTTCAAGAAGTGGTAGATGCTGGATACACATTTTTAATTATAGACCTTGAAAGATACGGAAAACAAAGCTATGGTGGGACATTTAACTGGACGCAACTAAATAAAATGATGAATTAACACTTCCATCTGTTACAATTTAGCCGTGTATAAATTCAAATAACTATCCAGTTCAATCACTGGATTGTGATTATACGAAATTTATAATTTTCACACATAAAATTCAAAACTAAACTGTTTTGTAACTAAAATGTCTACTTCTACATATTTATACGACGTAAATCCGTGTAGAATTTTCCATTACTGTTTACACGTCTACATTTCGCGAAGTTTCCATTATTCTTTATTCGTCGTATTTTTTTCACTCCGCCTATTAAGTTCGTTCTTAATTTTTATTTTATTCATGTCTGTAAACATTTGGTTACAGGGTGACCCTTAAACTTCTGCAATAATTGCATACTTAGTTTTAATTATCGCAGGTGCCACTGTGGTTCGTCACACACCTGATGCTTCTTTACTGCAACATCTATCAAAATGTCACACGTTTTTATTGGGGACTAAGCATATCCACTTGAAAGACTTCTCAGGCCGTATCCTGGAAGGAACTGCAGTTCAGAAAATTAAAATTTTAAAGCATTTCTTTCTCGAGCAAGAAAATGTGTTGAATGTGCATTTTGAATAATTAATTCTAAAAGCAGAATTTTATAGAATCCCATCGAATCTCCCAAAGTATTTTTCACAAAACGATAATACACAAAGTTGTTGAGCAACGCAATATAGCCCACAATGAAGCGCAGACTCGGTTTACAATTGCAAGGAAAAACAAGGCAGTTCTTGCTAGGAGGACAGCTAAACGCATTTGTAGACAGAAGAAGCGCGAATGGTGGAAGGCCAAGGTCTTAAGAGTACAACAACTCAGCAATGAGCACAACTCGCGTGGTTTCTTTAAAGGAATCACCGAATTACACCATACCTTAAGATCTCGGTCAACTGCCATTCGGGACCAGGATGGAAACCTCTGTGTTAACGTCGATGCGGTACTCGATACATGGCGTGAACATTTTTCTGATCTACTTAATGTTCCACATGTATCACAAGCTGTATTTGAATACTCTCAAATACAGACCGCGGAGATGTTCATTGAGGATCCATCCTATGAGGAATTCACAATGGCCATGCAGAGATTAAAGAAAAATCGTTCACCAGGGGTTGATTGCATTAATTCAGAGCTCTTGATATTCGGAGGGCTAACTTTGTGGAACTGTCTTTTCGACCTTGTTCGATTGGTATGGCGAAATGAAGTTATGCCTGATGAATGGAAAGTGGCCGCGTTATGCCCAATATTCAAAAAGGGTGATCGCATGAAATGCGAGAACTATCGCGGTATAGCTCTCCTTTGCACAGCATACAAGTTACTGTCATACATTATCTTGGGAAGAATTACTCCTCTAGCGGAGGAAATTGTCGGTGACTACCAAGGAGGATTCCGTCCAAATCGGTCAGTCACTGATCAAGTTTTTTCGCTACGGATGATTCTTTCCAAGTACTACGAAACATCTCGCGATGTACACCAGGTATTCCTAGATTTCAAGCAAGCCTATGACTCGATCAATCGAGAGAGGCTATGGTATGCGCTTGAATATTTAGGAATACCAAAAAAATATGTACATCTCTGTAAAATGACAGTAACGCAGTCACAATGCTGTGTTAAAGTTGAGAACAGGCTATCGAGAACTTTTGCAATCAATTCCGGTGTTCGACAAGGAGATGCGCTGTCCCCAATACTTTTTAATCTCATGTTGGAATACATCCTTCGTAAAAGTGAAACACCTCAGGACAATATCTTATTCCGACAATCCAATCAACTTCTTGCTTATGCAGATGATATCTGTGTGATTGGATTAAATGGCAACGGAGTGAAAGAGATACTTGATCCACTGGAACAGTGTTCAGCTTCCGTTGGTCTCAAAATCAACGAGTCAAAAACCAAATATCTAATCTCGGGTTTTAGAGACCAAGACGCAATTGATTTCAGTAGTGGAAACCACACGTTTGAAGGAGTGATGAGATTCAAGTATCTTGGATCTCTCATCACTCACGATAATAGTGTGGGAGAGGATATCAAGGTCCGCCTTGCCGCTGGCAATCGGGCTTTGTATCCTCTACGTCCACTGCTGAAATCAAAATATCTTGCAAATACGGATAAGCTGAAACTGTATACAGAGTGTTGATCAGACCCGTTGTCATGTATGGATGTGAGAGTTGGACCTTGACGGATGAGTACGAAAGATGGCTTCTAACATTCGAGAGAAGAATCATGCGTGTGATATATGGTCCAAAACGCGACGTCGATGGCACTTACCGAGTTCTTTTCAATCACGAGATCAGGAATTTAATGCAAATTCCTGATATCGTGCATGAAATCAAAGGACAGCGAATACGCTGGCTCGGTCACGTCCTGCGTGCTGATCCGAACCGAATGATACAGCGATCTTTAAAGGGAGAACCGCCTTTCGGTAGACGAAGAGGTCGCTGTCGGCGACGATGGCTCCACGGCGTAGAGAACGATCTGGCATCTTCCAACTGCTTGCAACAGTATGAAGATCTGGCTCGTGATCGAAACCGTTGGAGTCAGATTGTTGACACGGTACGGGCCAATAATGGCCTGTAAAAACCGCAAAAAAAAAAAAAAAAAAAAAAAAAAAAATACACAAAGAAGGTTCAGAAATTCTTTAAAAAAAAACAGAAGCATTTATAACAGGACGACTCAACATGTCACGTTTTATGTTTACTCGCTTTGCATCTCGAATTCACTCGCACCTCGCACCACTTTAACTATACGGACAGTTCTTTTAAAATATATGTGTGTGTAGTTTCTCGAATCGCTTCTCGCCTCTCATCGTTTGTCGCACCCACACTGCAGCCTTAGTAGTGTATTGTCGCATCAGCATTGAAGTGCGGAAAAGACGAAAGTATGACTTCGATTAGAGTTAAAAGGTTTTTTTTTATACTAATCGATTAGATGTAACAGTATGCAGCTCGATACATTTGAACACTAACGTATAAACGATACTATATGCAAAGTCTGAAAAATTGTACTTCATTGGCTCATTTTGAAAATAGACTACCGTTATGGTAAATCGCTTTAAATTGAAATACATAAATGCCTGACAATCAGGACTTTGCAACTTCCTTAATATGTATTATAGAATTATGGGAGTTCCGCAGCGCTTTTCGCAGCCTTTTGATACTTATAATCGCATCAATTATCAAAGCAAAAGCGTAGTTCAAGATATTATTAGACAGATGTAACAGTTTATATAATTCTAAGTTTCTTGCATTGCCTATTCAGTTGTGACAAAACTTTAATGTAAATAGGGCCCAATTTTACCTCGAGACTATCTCATTAAATTTTACATTATTTACGAAGCATATTTTGGACCTCCAATTTATCCAAAAAGAACAATTTTGACCTTCAAGAGGGTGTTGGTATGGTAACAAAAGAAATAATCGAGAGGTGTTCAATCATATGACGCCACGGTCTTTCCTTCACAAATTTTTCAATAGTGAACGAACAGAGTCCCAATTCTTACGACAAACGACGAATCGATAAACTTGTGTCCATTCTCTTTTTATTTATTGCATCATTTATAGAGAGCATGTAATACGAATAAACTACTCTCCCAAAGGAAAGATGACGGAATTTGAGGATTATGGAAGACTGAGACTACGCCTTTGAATCAAATTTATTTGTGTGTATTGTACACTATACATTCTTTCTTCTTCACCCTATTTATTTCCACTCCTCTTTTTGGGCCAAATTTAAAGTGACCCTACTCATAGTGAAAATTGGTTAAGTCAAAGTGGGTTTACTCTTTTGGCAAACTTTTTCAGAAAATATCAGGGTTTTCTAATCAAACCAGAATTAAAATTGTACTCCTAATAGACCTAAATAGGAGTTACTCTGAACACAATTCAACTCCTTCTCAGGATGAAGATTCGGCACAGCTTTCAATAGCAGTTATACAATAGAGCCTTGAGTTGCGTCGGTTCGGCTAGCGTTGTAACTTGCGGCTCGAAAAAAACTCGAATTTATTTATTAAAAGTAAAACCAAAGAGAATAAATATAAAGAGGAACATCTTATATGAACCTCGGTTACATATAAACTAAAAATATTACTGAGTTTTTTTTTGTGATGGCGAAGGAAATAGGATAAACATATAATTTTTATTTCGTTTCCTCATTCGAACAACAACAAAAAAAAATTTGACTATTTCAAAACTTCGCTTACTATTTCATATTATAATTCGATTGTAAAATGGAATAGATATATTTTCAAATATTAATCTAATCTATTTAACAATTGCATTATAACATAAAATAGTAAGCGATGTTTTGAAATAGTCAAATGTTTTTTTTGCTGATGTATGAAGAGAAAACGAAATACAAAATATATGTTTATCCTATTTTGTTTGCCATCACCAAAAGACTCCGAAATATTTTGACATTTTCAGTTTATATGCAACCGCGGTTCATATAATATGTGCCTCTTTATATTTATTCTCTTTGGTTAAACATCGAAAGTTTCACTTTTCGATAGTATCGATCAAATAACAAAAACCTATCAATAATATCGATACTTTCGATAGTTCTAAAAATTGTATGAAGACAGTTTAATAAAACATATCATTATGTATGTTATTTCATTTTTAATATTTTTGAAAGATAGATTAAATTTATTCGTTAAAATAAGAAGAATTTTGTTTGGTAAAGAGAAATTGATTTAACTTTTTCTCTTTCAACCTATTTCGACGTTCAGTAATGTTTTGGCCAGCCTTTGAAAAAAGCCTCTCTAAAGGCATAGCTGTTGCTGAAATTTATTTCTGCAACTTCTTTTAGTCTAGTTTTCGATCTCTTCAAGAATTCAGGACACTCATTTTTATTAGAACTGGTTTTTCTAAATATTGCTTGATGTCTATAATCGAGTCACTTAACCGCGATGCTAACACATCCAAGAAACCCAATAAGTCACATTCTTAACGTTGATTTCCATTTGGCGTTGATGGTGCTGCAGTATTCACATCAATTGCCAATTTTGGAAAGCACTGTTTTGGGTTGCTGGTTAAATGGGCCCCATAAGCATTCTGCAACCACTGCTCTGCTCGTTTTCTTCGTCACTAGATAAAAAACCTCTTTTTTTGAATCGAGAGTTGAAATTAGTTGCGAGCATTGTTGGGGTTCTGCTTTCGTATGGTTTAAGCCTAGTGTCAATATATTCTTTAAAACCTTACATTATCAATTGTGCTTCATCTGTGTTAAAGCCTTTTTCTACATCTACTAGCCTAGTTTTGATGCCGCGAACTAATGATAAGATCAATGATAATGTAACTTAATTTTCTCGATTAATTTTGTAGCTAATTCAAAAGGCTCCAGAATCTGAATTATTTTCTGAATTATTGAATATTGCTATAGTCGTCTATGAAACAGATGACGATGAATTGACATATGAAACGAGTTTTATACGCAAACAAATTGTTAAAACTAAACGTCAAAATTAAAAAGGAAAGCAGAATCCTCGCCTGAGGTGGAACAATCAATACAAGGCGTAAGAAAACCACCAATAAACCAATCTGGCCAGCCATGCAAGGACTTAGTTAATCTACAGAAGAATGTACAACTCCAAACCGCTAGCACATCTAACGTGTCTCAACAAAGAAAAGCAGAGTTAAATGAACCAATGAAGAAAGAGATACCACCTCCACCCATTAATATTCTTAATGTTAGTGAGTACGAAACAATTAAACAAATAGTACAAATAGTTCCAAACGATAAATATAAGGTCACTGCACTGAATAATACTGTTTGGAAAGTGAATGCAGTTGATTCAGAAACCTACAGAATGTTAGCAAATGCATTTAGTGCTCAAAACATCGAATGGTTCACGTATGAAAACAAAGCAGAGCAACAAATCAAAGTTATGGCCAGAAGACTGCATCATACATGCCCAACTGATGAAATAATTGAGGAACTTAGTCAGAAAGGATTCAAAATCATAAATGCTGTGAACATTTTGAAGAAAAAGGTAACTTAAAACTCAAACGATGAAAGAGTAACAACCAAAATCGGCCTACCCCTATTCATGATAACATTTAACAACACCGAGAGCATTGATAAGATATATGGAATCAAAGCAATCCTGAACATGAAAGTCAAAATTGAGACATTAAAAAAGAACAGCAGTAGAATTCCACAATGCCACATCAGTCAGGCACATAACCATACTCGAAAATACTGCAATAGGGAGCCTAGATGTGTAAAGTGCGCTGGGAAACATCCATCAAAAGAATGCAACAAAAGTAGAAGCGAACCAGCGAAATGTATACACTGTGGGAATCACCACCCAGCAAATGACAGAGACTGTGAAGTTGCCAAACAGCTGCAAAGAATGAGAAATAGTAAAAGAAATCCAACAGAAAACAGCAGAACTCTTAGTTCTCAACCTAGGACGCCATCCTATCCAAACCAAATCCCTCTTAATAGCGCGAAAGTAAGAGAAGACACGACATATGCCCAAATGGCTATAGCCAAAAGGAAAATTTCAAGAAAGCACCCAGTCAGGAAAATCATGTCCTTCAAGAAGTACTGCAGAAGATAACCACTATAAATTCTCATCTGGCGACGCAAGCTCAACGACTAGAATCTATGAGTGAGCTACTAAAACAACAAGAAAAAAGACTAAGAACACTGGAAAATACATCAATAAACCAAAATAAAAAAAATAACAGATGCGACAGGTAAAACTAGAGAAATCATTGATAACCTTCATTCTAATCCATTCAAAATAAACAAGAAAAAATAATGACACACTATTTAAGAATTGCTACCTGCAATGCAAATGGTCTTGCGCAACGCATTTCAGAATTAGACGTATTTTTAAACACAAAAAACATTGATATATGCTAATCTCAGAAAGTTGCTCTACTAGAATCTCGTATTTCAAAATTCGTGGATATCAGTGCTATCAAGCTCTTCACCCAGCAGAAAGAGCTAGAGGCGGAACAGCAATCTTCATCAAGGAAAATATTAAACATCAAGAAGAACTTAAAATAGAGGAAGAAGCTATGCAAGTAACAACTGTTTCTATTGAAACCAAAAACAACAAGAGCTACACTATATCAGCAATCTACTGTCCACCCAGATATAACCCAAAAAAGGAAGACTACATCAAACTTTTTAAATCCCTTGGTAAAAATTTCTTTATTGGTGGCGATTTTAATGCAAAAAATATATTTTGGGGATCAAATCGAACTACTCCCAAAGGAAGAGAGCTATTTGAAGCAAGCAGAATATTAAAATGTGAGTTGCAGTCCAGTAGAAAGCCAACCTACTGGCCTACGGACGTAAATAAAATTCCTGATCGTCTAGACTTCTATATATCAAGAAGTATCTCCGAAAATTACTTAGTAGTTGAAAATGAAGAAAGACTATCATCGGATCCCTCTGCAGTCTTAATGACAATAAGTTCCACGGCAATGAGGAAAGCAAGCCCTCCAAGACTAACAAAAAACAAAACAAACTGGGAATATTTTCGCCAGCTATAGTCGAAGAAAGCGTCAATCTATAGGTGCCGATCTCGAACGATTATATGATAGAAGAAGAGCTGGAAAATCTCATTGAAAGTATACAGAAAGCGGCATGGGAAAATACCCCCATCCAGCATGGTATATTACAGAAAAGTATAAGCTACCCAGTTGAAGTGAGAGACTTGGTTAACGAAAACAGACGAGCCTGCAAGACTTGGCAGAGAACTAGAGCTCCTGAAGATAAAACAATCCTAAATAATCTGTGCAACAAACTCAAACTGCTTATAAAAGAGATCAAGAATGAGTCAGTAGCTTGCTTTCTAAGTAACCTTACAGGTAAATCTGAAACGGACTATCCGTTGTGCAAGACCACTAAAAGTCTGAAAAGACCTAAAGTGCCACCCATAAAAAAAGTTGATGGAACCTGGGCTCGCAGCGATAAACAAAAATTTTGTTTGCCGAACACCTAGAAATTTCCTTCAAACCACCAACTGGGCAGGTAGAGAATGAATATTTAACACCGGTCAACAAAATAGACGAGGTACTTCTCCTACCAGTCACTGTGAAAGAAATCAAACAAGAAGTAAAAAATTTTAAAGATAAAAAGGCTCCTGGTTACGACCTGATAACAGCAAAAATAATCAAAGCACTACCAGAAAAAGCACTACGGAAGCTACAGCACATGCTGTCTTTAGACAAAGTTATGTTCCGAGACAGTGGAAGTAATAATAAATAAGTAGCAGAAGTAATAATGATTGCTAAGCCTAATAAAAAGTAAAATGACATCATACAGGCCAATCTCTTTATTAACAATCACATCAAAAATTTTCGAAAGATTGTTTCTGAAGAGACTTAAGCCAATTATTGAGACTAGGAAACTTATACCACCACATCAGTTTGGGTTTCGAGAAGGCCACTCAACAATAGAACAGGTACATAGAATCACTGATACGATTGAAGAGGCGTTGGAAGAGAAGAAGGTATGTTCAGTAGTATTCCTAGACGAAGCCCAAGCATTTGATAAGGTTTGGCACCATGGTCTGGAATTTAAGCTTCAACGAGATCTTCCAAAACAATATTTTGAATTGCTTAAGTCATACATAACTGACCGTTATTTTCGAGTGAGACAAGAACAAGAGTACTCAAAACTAAAGAAAATATTGGCAGGAGTCCCACAAGGTAGTGTGCTTGGCCCTGTGTTATACCTTCTGTATACAAATGATTTACCAAATATAGCAGAAGCCAGAATAGGGACTTTTGCTGATGACACTGCAATTATGACCACTGATATTAGTATTTTCGAGTCAACACGGAAACTAAATCGAAAAATCTTGAAGAATAATGCTAAACGAATCAAAATCAACACACGTCAACTTCACCAACAAGAAAGTGGAATACATCCCGATTAGACTGAATTCTCAACAAATTCCTTACTCTGACAATGCGAAATACCTTGGCATGACACTAGACACTAAGCTTATAGGTGGAAAGCGCATGTTAAAAAGAAAAGACAAGAATTGAATTTTAAATTAAGAAAAATGCAGTGGCTTATTGGAAGAAACTCCGAGCTGACATAGGAATACCAACTACTGTTATTTAAACAAATCCTTAAACCTATCTGGACAAAAGGCATTCAACTTTGGGGTTGTGCAAAGAAAACTACAGTTAAGATCATACAAACATTTCAAAACAAAGTACTACGTAGGATTGTGGGTGCTCCATGGTATATTAGAAATGACAACCTCTATCGAGACCTTAACATGGAATACATCAGTGATGAAATATTTAAGTTTGCAAGGAGTCATGTACTGCGACTGCAGCAACATGACAACGAGGAGCTGCGGAACCTACTGGATCACACCAATGGACCAAAGCGCCTAAAAAGAACAAAGCCTTTAGAATTAATGGTTCCCTGAACTACTGAAATCAAAGGACTGGACGAAATGGGATGAACCGATTTTTCTCATTCCATAAGAAGCTACACAGCTTAAAAATACAAAACATTTACTAGATAATCACTGAGATTAGTTGTAATATTATACAGAAATACAGATTTCTTAAACAAAAAAAAATCGTTGATTCCAGGTGGACTCCGTTCACATACATTCAAAGCAATTGCTAGTTCTGTTTTAACAGTGTAAATCCGTTTTCTGTTTTAACAGTGTAAATCCTCCGTATGATGAGGAATCTGGTATCTGGTAAAGAAACATTTTATTTAGGTTACGAGTTGCGTTGTTTTGAGTTGCGTCGCATTTTCCTGGAACGCATTAGCGACGCGACTCGAGGCTCTAGTGTAGTTCTATTGTTTGCATACTACATGCTTAATAAGTCGTTATACAAACATCAGCCCTTAAACGCCAAAGGTTCGGAATCAGTCTTGATTCTAAATATGCCTTTGAATTGAATTTAAGCTTTAACTTAAAGCCACGGGTGACCTTCTGTCCTTTCGACCAACTTTAAGAGCTATTTAACTTTTGCACTTCCGATAACTGGGTAGAGTTGTCTATATCAATGACTTAGGGCAGCCCATTGTAAAGTGTTTTTGTTCAGCTGATCCATTCAGTTCGTCCATCTCTATAATATTCATGATATGAATATCCCACGAGTAGTGAACAAAATATTATCGATCTATGAGGGGTCCCAAGCTCACGGTTATAACGCGTGTCTCCCGATAGTTTAAAAAATGCTGATTCCATTAATCACAATTCACTTCAATAATTAATTAGATTAAATGAGTTTATAGTAAAAAATAATAATTAATTATAGGCATTTCCCACTATTTGTGTCATTCGTTAGTTACAAACGTTACGTTAGTTTACTTTCGGTCAACCACAACACCACTCCAATACATACAATGTATCGTTACTGTTTTATTACAAAATTCATTAAATTTTATTTATATATAAACGGTTTTCTACCGATAAACATTATCAAATCTAATCGAAATAAGATCAGTATCGAGTACCCGCATATCATTTACAGTTTGTTCCTAGTTGTGTTATGTACTGCCATGGCCGTACTATTTAAATACTGTATACAGTATATCGTCCTCGTCGATTTCAATGAATTTCGCATCACCGAGGTATCGCTCACCGGTTTTATCCATATAGCGCATAGTGTCTACGAGACGTTTGGTGCAATAGTGCTTCTTATTATGGTCAATTTTGTTCAACGTCATCGAATTTTGGTTGCGGTGCAAAAGATTTACCTTAATTTGAGCTCGACCTCTAGCTTTACAAAGCGTAATGGTGGCTTTCGACCTATTCTCAATAGTTTATTTCTAAAACTATTGTTCGACGGTGCTTTTTGGATGTCACTAATATTTTTCACCACAGTCAATTTATACTCGTCACCGATGACAAATTTATCTAACAATAAATTGGTCAATTTTGAATACGAGAATATTCCAACGATACTTAAACTTGTGTTGGCGATTTTATATTTGCACGGAAATAATGTTCTTGTTACCGGTTCGACACTGTGTTACGGAGGTATGGTGCTATTCAAATGGTGTTTTGAAATATTAAATTGCGTTTTGCGTGAAAAAATTATCGCATTCAATTCGGAACGAAAATATTTGATTGGACATCAAAATGGATTTACGCAACGATGCTGTGAGTTGAGCGATGCGATTGATAGATTGGCCGAAATTCGATCGATGCTGTTAAAATATACACGCGAGTGGCTGGATTTGTTTCAAAATTCGATACTGATGTATATGTTTGATATATTCAAGGAAGTTTCGGTAATTGTAAGTACATAGTTTGCTCTATGATAGTTCAAAAATTTTGAAAACCACCCATCAACTCTCTATGGTGTGTCCGAATAGCTAGAATTTAAATCGCGATAAAATACAATTTGTAAATTATTTAATTGAATTATTCATAAATTAGTTTGTGGTACGAGAAACCTAGCTGACCTAGTTTCGGGCGGTATAAATACAAAATAATTAACTCCATCGTCATGTGAGTCGCCGCTATGTTATAGCATATATATGTCGTAAATTTTATTACTAAACTGCAACAAAGCGCACTATAAATTAGGGAAGTTTTCATTAAAAATTTTATTATTTTAATTTATTTAATTGAAGCAATTACATTGCAATCACAACATTTTATTTAGAATTTTATTTTCAAAATATTAAATTTAGAGCACAGACTAACGATGTTAATTTATTTGAATTATGTAAATTTATTGAAATATGTAACAACATTATGACGACTATCATCGAAATCGATGAATTCTCATCTCATATAATGTAATGTAATTATTTTTGAAAATCCCAATTGTTTACAAATTAAATTAATAATATTGATTTTATAAAAGGTTTTCGACTTTATCAATGAGGGTTGAATAGAATTTATCCTCTGTCTGGTGAGTGTAGGGTTTCTGTTTCTATACTACTTTGTAAACTCAACATTTTTGCTCGAGTCCCAAGGTGATGAAGTCGTAGATATAGCTGCCGAATAACACATCACATTTTGCCCTAATGTATTGAATGGAATATCTAAATGTTTGCAATTGGAAATCATTTCAGTTTGAATTGTAACAGCGATAAATGAAAATCGGGAAAAAGTGATAAAAAGTGAAATAGTAAAATTAACAGTGAAATAAAAGTACTGTAATAGTGAACTGTGGTGATTATTAATAAAAGTTATGTGAAAAACAAGCAAGTAGTTTTTATTATTCACAATCCTGTGATCGAAACGTGAATTGGTTTGAATCCCTACAGGGGGAAAATGTAACAATTGGTGACAGCGGCGGGGTTGTGAATAAGGAGACATGAAGTTACTGGAGTTAAAAGTGTCAGTGCTGAACGCACGGGGTTTTCGTACAGTGGGTAGCAAAGCAAAATTACAAGAGAGGGTTCAACAAGCTTTGCTGGAACAGAACATCGATCAAGACCAGTACGAATTTAATACTGAAGTACCTAATGCGGAAGATCCAATGGAAGGGCAAACAAATGCCGGAGCAACCATTGCCACAGCAACAATAAATAAACCTACCCCAGCACCTACAAATTTCGATATGGGACAGTTAATGGTGGCGATGCATCAAATGATGACTGGCTTCTTGTGAAGAACAAGAGAATATTCAACGATATTTTATATCCGAAGTGAGTGAAAAGTTTTGCGAAATGTCCATGTCTTTAAATGAGAAAGTGGATACAGTTTAATGTGAAATGAACGAAAAGTTTGAAGCGACTGATGAAAGGATTTTGAAACTTGAAAAGGAGATGATAGACATTAAAAATAATGGCGGTGCCACTCAAATCCTGAAACCAGCCAACGGAATTAAATTAAAGCCGTCGACATTCGACGGAACAACGTCGTTCAACATTTTTAAATTATAATTTGAAACGGCAACATTAAGAAATAATTGGTGCAAGGAAGACCAGGTCGCAGCTCTCATAGTTGCGTTAGATGGCAGTGCAAAAGATATGTTGCAGATTGTCCCAGAATCCGAACGCGGTTACTATGATAGAATCATGCTGGCCTTAGAACTAAAATATGGTGCTGATCACAAACGAGTGCTATACAGAATAGAGCTCAAAGGTCGTTCTCAAAGAATCGGAGAAACACTTTAAGAGTTTACAGCGGACATAGAGCGATTGGTGCATGTTACACACTTTAATATGGCGTCTGAATACACAAAAAGAATTAAAATTGATGCGTTTACTGGTCGTATTCGTGGTGTAGAAACAAGACGAGCGGTAGTGCTAGCATCAAAAACAACATGTACAGAAACCATCACTTGTGTCTTAACAAACGAAACTTCCTATAACATAATCAAACCAGCAGTATAAATGCGACGAGACGAATTAGCACCAGTGAACTATAGCTGGAGAAATAATGAGAAACGACCAGTAAAAGAAATATCGACGAGGTTTCGCGATAGTCAAAATAGCATTAGATGTTGGGCTTGCGATAAGCTAGGTCATATATCGCGAGATTGTTAGGAAACTAGACGGAAGCGAGCAAGAACACCGTCGCTTATGTACCGAAGGTCCAATGGTGAACACAGTAGATTCGGAAGAGAACGCTAGACCTGCAAGATCGCAAGCGTTAAACGAGAGATGCTCGGGACGGCCATGGCTCATCGATTTCAAACATTGTGGTCGAGTGGAGAATAAAGAACATGTCGTTGATGTAACACTAATGCAAGTGTTACCATTCGATGAGTGGACTAACGAAGAAATCAGAAAGGAGCAATCAGAAGATCCCGTTTTATCAATCATATTAAAGTTCGTGGAAGACCAGTACAGACCATTATGGAACGAGATTGCTGACAAGAGTCATATAGTTAAGGCATATTGGGCTCAATATGATGTCTGTTAATTGAAGATGTTTCTTTAAAATGGGTTTGGGAAAGTTCCAATGGTATAAATTAACAATCATTAGTGGTGGTACCAATGATCTGAATTCCAGAAATTTTAAGGGAGTGTTACGGAGGAACAAGTGGTGGCCATCTTGGCATCAAGACTGTTTCAAAAATCCGCGAAAGATTTTACTGAGCAGACAATCGCTTGCGGAATGGTGTCAAAAATGTGACCGGTACATGGCAGTTAAAGGTCCTGCAAAACAAAGCCATGGAAAAATGCAGCAGTATAACAGCGGAGCACCATTTGAGCGGATCGCTATGGATATTAAAGATTCATTTCCTACCAGTGAAAGCGGAAACAAGTATGTTTAGTGATGATGGATTATTTCAGTAAATGGCCTGAAACCTATCCAAAACCGAACTAAGAAACATCAATAATCGCTAACGTCGTGGTAAATAATTGGATAAGTCGATATGGACTACCTATGGAACTGCATTCAGATCAAGTCCGCAATTTCATTCCAGGCCGCATGGTATTCCAGGAAATGTGTCAATTATTGAGGATCAATAAAACTAGAACAACACCTTTCCATCATCAGTCAGACGGCATGGTTGAACGGTTTAATGCTACGTTAGAAGAAATTCTAAAGGGTAGAAACCAGCGTAATTGGGACAAAAATATATCACTGTTCCTAATGGCATATCGGTCAGCAACACATGATACAACGGGAATAACACCAGCTGGGAAGGACCACACAAGGTGATTACGAAAATCAATGATGTAATCTACGGAATTCAGAAGGGCCTCCGAGGAAAACAAAGATTGTACAAAGATTGTACATTTGGAAAGGTTGGCTCTCTATAGAGGAGGATAATTGGATCCTGTTCGGGACAAACAGGATTGGGGTGAGGTTCGTGAATCACAGTATACAGGCGAATTAATAAACAAACGGAAACTGCTACTATGACCCAGAAGCGGGGAAAATGAGTATGAATACGCGAACAGAAAGCGTAGAGTTTCAGTTTGAATTGGGACAAAGATAAATTAAAATCGGGAAAAAGTGATAAAAAGTGAAGTAGTAAAAGTAACAGTGAAATAAAAGTACTGTAATAGTGAATTGTGGTGATTATTAATAAAAGTTATAGTGAAAAACAAACAAGTGGTTATTATTATTCACAATCCAGTGATCGAACAGAGAATTGGTTTGAATCCCTGCTAGGGGAAAACGTAACAGTATGTAACCATTTTGTCTTCCACTTTGCCCAATGGTTTGTTGTCCACAATGTTATACCAAAAGCTCCTTAGGTCAACAAAAGAGCTATGTTTACAGTGATTTTTCTTGCAATCCTAGAAACGAGACTGTTGAAAGCTGTCACTGTGAACTTACTATCTTGATAAGCAGACTGTTTCTTAAGGAGTTTATCTAGCAACTTCACCGTCTCTTTAAGAGAAAAGAAGTAAGTCTAATTGGTAATCTTTGGGTTCGGTATTATGACGTCATGACCAATCATCAATCAACGATACAATCACCTTTTGCCACTTACAAGGGCTACTAGATAAGCAAGAATCTCGTTATTACATTGTTGCGGTAAAATAGGAAAACTACTATCTCCAGCAGGAGATACTATCTCCTGTATCCTACTATGTAATACAAGGTTTACCTCATAAATTAGGTGTGTATAGAATCAATTAATATTCTATCGTCCTTTTGAAAGAGGCTTATTCGATTTGATTAATACTTTCAGAGTACGCTTTGAAGAGTGGCTGCTGTGGACAGTGCATTGATTTTTTGATCGTCTTAATTCAAGATGTCTTCCGTTAGAGATCTCTATACTCACACCAAACCCTGGTGCATTAGATGCTAATGAAAAGTGCTCTCGCTTCTTAAGTACTTCCAGTTATTTAAATATTTGTTGCAATCAGACATTTAGGGATGCTCAGTTTTAAATTAGTATCACTGTAACCTTATAGTGTATGAGGTGCATTCGCTCCACATTCAATATTAAAGCCTAATTTGTTCTCCTTAATCCAGTAGACACTAAACCTTTTAACTTCCAACGAAGTACTATATCCTAGTCTCCCAGGATGTAAGCATTGACCATTACTGACTCACACTTTTACCTCAAATCTACTATGACAGGACTAATCCCTAAAGAAAAAAATTGAACTGGAAAAAACTTATCATCTTTTAGTTTACCAATATAGTCGAGCATTTTATTTTGCCTCGAAAGCCCTATAAAGTAATACACTGTATGTTCGTTTGGTGTTCCGATAAGTTTATTTTGGAATTTAGTTTTGGTGGGTCCGATAGGTGGCGTGGAAGCTGGAATATTTGCGAAAAACTAAATGTATTATTTGATTTACATATCGTGTCCATATTTTGAATAAGCGTAAAAAACATTCTTCCGAAACCTATTTAACTCCTCATTGTTATTGTTACGTTTTTTTACAAATTTTAATTTAATTATACCACTGAATTAGGAATATAAAACTTAAAATTATAATTATTCAACTTAATTTAATTTCCAAACTGAGCTGTATAGCTCAAATGTCTACACTTATGTATACATCATCAATCCTTGTAGAAATTATCATAACCCGGCTTCATTTCGCGAATTTGTCGTGTTTGTCTTCACTCCGTTCAATGAGATCGTTATTTTATTCTTTATTCAATTTTGTAAACATTTGGTGAGCCTTTATCGTCTGGCAAAATTTTCACAATTGATTTAATTCCAACAGTGATTCATTACAGTACCTTCCATCCAAACGTGTCTGTCCCAAATAGGATCCAAACCTGTTCCTCTATAGAACGCCAGTCGCTCTAGATGACAACTCTTTGAAATCTATAAATTATATTCGAGTAGTTTATTCTCATTATAATCTTAAACGGTCCCTTCCAAATCTTTTGATGAATGGAAGTTGCTATATGGCTCCACAACTTGGGTGAAAGGGAGAATACGCTATATAATTTATAGATTTCAAAGAGGTGTCTTCTATAGCAACTGGCGTTGTATTATGCTCCGCAGACCCGTTTGCCATGACGAACAATGGAATATTTTGATTCCATTTCCTTTGATTTTATCCACTGTTCTAGACAGTTGACAAGTTTGACAGTTGGAAATGATAATTTTCATAATAGGTTGACATGTTCTTTTCTTAAATTTAATGATCACTAATAAAACTGGATCCTCACGTGGTAGTTTGTAGATAATCCTTAGTCTACTCATTAGTCTATTTATAAGCCTACACCGATAATGTTAAACGACATGCACCCCATCAACAGTGCTATTTTTTTTGGGATTCTTAAATTGTAATAGCCACGGGAAAATGCCATGATCCACCCTCAATAGAAATCCTTGGCCATAGAGATATGTTCCGAAATATGCAACACTTTGGCCATCAATTCTATTCTAGTTGATGGCCATCATTGATTTCTTGTGGCAACACTCCTATCAAGCCATATTTGCTTGCGTCCGTATCCAAAGGTGGTGGAACCTGCGAAGTTTAAATAAATTTTAGAATTATGGCAGAACATGAAGTCACCGTATAGCCAAATGTTTACAAAATTGAATATAGAATAAAATAACGAACTGAACTGGTCCAACCATGATATTATCTTTTTATAGAAGTTCGTTTACGGTTCTGGACCATGGGAATAAAATAGGCCATCTCATAGGCTATTCATAATCTTCTTTGGAACCAGCAAATACCTCTGTTCTTGAACTATATAAATGTACTTTGATGGTCTTACTGGATGGTCTCACTGGACATTGTACAATACTTACAAATACTAGTGTTAAGTTCTACCTAAGAATCCTGTTAGGCTCTGTATTTAGCTTCTGCAAAAAGTAGGTTTCTCATGGTTTTACAAAACTATTTTCCGAAAACTGAAGGAATTAATTGCTGAGGATCGTTTAATGTCGTAGCTAACTGAGAACCTGATACAAATGCTTGATTGCTCGATTTATTAACTTAAATAGAGGAACAAGTATCTGACCTAATAATATGTTCATAATATATCGGATCGGCTGACATCAGTAAATAACCTAATGTCTATTTTTTCCATTTTGAAGCACCCATTATTACTTGGTACTAGTATTAAACTCCATCTTTCGCGCCGCGGTTATACCTGTTCATTTCGAGTATAAGGTACCAGGATAGAATCCTAACATGTGCAGAGTAATTAAGAAAATCAGTGTTGAATTATAAACCCAACTATGACCATCTTATGGCACGCAGAAAATATGAAATGTTCATCGTCCAGCTACTTTACAGTTTTGTATGGAGCTATATAATCCCAAAATGGATACTATTGTAGGTAGGAAAGGATGTCTTTATTTACTTCATAAGTTCGAATAGTTTCGTTTCGAATATCAATCACTGCTAAAAAAGTTTTCTTTTTTTTGATACATGCACCACTGATAGTTGATATTGTCTCATTTAAAACGTCATTTTTGTATTATCCAGCTATTGAGTTAAATGTGACACTGAATATTTATAGTGCTATCGGTGGTTAAGTGGCCAAATTAACGGCTAATTTTAATAATATAAAAGTTAAATCTAATTTAAGCTCATCTTTATAATTTTTATTTCAGCCTTTCTCCTTATACCTCGAATCAGTAGCAGCATTTCGAATTGTTGGTGAAATTGGATTCAATAAACTAGTTTACAACTTAATTGAATTGTTGTTTACAATATTGGAGGTTATTTGGTTTCTATCAATCTGCCAAAAACTAAAAGAAACGGCACATAGAACGCCAAAAATACTACACGAGATTCATATTGAACGAGCCGATTCGAGGCTTAAGCGGAGCGTTAGTTACAACACTAGAATATTTGAGTATTATGTCTAATTATGTTCATTACAGGTAAATTTATTTTCAATTCAAATGCTGCAGAGTCCCATTGACTTGAACGTATACCATTTATTTTCATTGGACTACAATTTACTCCTCAATGTAAGTATTCGTATTTTTTATTTTATCAAGTTGACATATTTAGTTATCGGGATGAAGCTGGTGAAACTGAGTGGGTTCCTACAAAAATTACGTAATTTGTAGTTTTCTATGAAACATGGTTATTGTGTCTTGCGCTCTTTTGTTGTAACTATTTAAATAGTTTGATCCATAACAACTGTCATAGTTTTGGATGACCAAATTTGTTTACGTTCTTATTAACGTCATCTATCCTCTAGTGTGCTATTTAAACCGTTTCCACTTCTCATAATGGATGTCTGCTGAAATTAATGCGCCACAAATTCCCCAAGTAGCCTTTTGTAAGTTTATTTGGAGTTCAATTTCGAGTGCTTTTAGTCTTACGGTGGTAGAACTACTTTCAGGTAGGATAATATTACGATTCGAAAGAACTTATTTCAGGTAGGATAATGTTTCAATCCGAAAGGCAAACATAGAATATGCTAATAACTCAGTAGATCAATAATAAAGGAAGCTAAACAGTATAATGTTTTGTTTACATATGTCATATTATATTGAGAGTTTGAGCTTTCAAGTCTCTTTACCGCACTCCAGGTGTTATTTCGGTGGCATTTTTGATTCACATTGGCTTTATTAATGCAAATTTGTTTGAGCCAATAGTACTTCGTATTGTATTAATGTAATTGTTGTGATTTAGTGACTGTGATGTAGTGTTATTGTCAATTAATGCTGTTATTTCTTAAGCTATCTGGTCGAGCTTGTATGTGAAACTTGTTGGAAGAGGTGACACAGACCAAATTTTAAATTGTTACCCCCTACAGGCCGTTGTTTGAAATTTAACTGTATCCGTGGCTCATTTCAAACCCTTGCAATTATAAGAATTTTACAGGTTGAACTGTTTACCTAACGAAAACTCCCTGTAGTAATCATTACCATAACACTTCAACTTAGTCCAAAAAAGTCAGTTTAAGCGTTTGGTGTGACGATACGAGATCAGTAAGTGTATAAGAAAGCAGTCTGAACACCAATTTAATTACTATTATAACTTTAAATATTAGGAATTAAATAAAGGCTTTCTGATAACGAAATGGCGCTGTGGTTCAAGCTGATGCAATTGGAGCGAGAGGTACCGGGTTCGAAATCCGATAGGGATAGGATGTAAAGAGATTTTTCACCATCTGATTACGACCGGTGGTGTGAATGGACACACATATGACGCCCTGTTGGAGTGCAGAATTCGTGAGCCAACCTATCTTTCATGGCTGGCATGGAGCTAGGTAGCTTTGAAATGTGCAGATGGTTTTACGTAAATCATTTCTCTCTCAAGATGTAAATACCAAGTTAATTTGATCTCTTTAGAGGTAAATTCCAAGTTTGTGTCATGGATATAATTCATCTACTATTTGTACTTCTATTAGTATTTCGTTGAAGCATGTAAACTACTTTTTAGAAGTCATTAAGTCTGAAAGAGAAGGCAGAAAATAAGTATTGTTGACTCGGTCTCTCTCTCTCTCTGTCTTTTTCGTTCATGGTACCAAAATAGCTAGTAGCTTCATTTTGAGTAGCCTACTATTTGGACAGCTGTAAATTTTGAAGCTGTACTTTTTTTACATTTGACAAGTAAAAACTACGCCATAACTAAAAATGGTACGATACACCCTTCAACGCATTGTTTTATTTAAATTCACTTCAAAAATGGTGAAAATTTGGCACATTTCGCTTTTTGGTCGCCGTGAAGCATCTTCTCGGCCAGCAATAGTAAAGCTGTTGGGACAAGTTAGTGATGTGAAGAATCAAAACCGTGTTTGTCGTTCAGAGAATATTGCTGATGTAGCCCGTATTGTTAAAGAAAACCCAGGTTCGTTGATTTCTGGTCGATCTTTGAAAGTTCAGTTAATACAAGAACTCAAGCTGGTTGACCACTAATAACGTCGTATCTTCGCTGAATGGTTCCTTCAAATGCATCAAAAGGCCTGCTTTCACCTCGGAAACTACGTTAATATGCAGAATTGTCGCATTTGAAGCTCAGAAAATCCAAGAATAATTATTGAAAAGCCTCTTTATTCTCAACGTGCCAGTGTTTGGTGCGATTTTTTACTATAATAACTGTTACGGTAAATAGATTGCAACAAGGCGCTATTTGCCACACGAGCAACGAAACTATCGTAATTTTTCAACAAAAGTTACCTGGCCGTGTTATTTCTCGCAAAGGTGATCATAATTGGTCATCGAGATCTTGTGATTTAGGTCTACGTGAAAGATAAGGTATATGCCAATTGCCAATGCTCCTCAATCAATTCAAGAACTTAAAGATGGAATTCGTAAAGTTATCGAAGACACACCCATAAATGTGCGAATTGGTCATGAAATATTTCATGAAAAGGATATTATATTGCAAGCGTTGCCTTGGCGGCCAATTGGCTGATGTCATTTTAAATGTTAGTGGCATACTTTCATCTTAACAATGAAATAATCATTCATTGATTTCTCTTATAAAACACTCGTTTTTTTAAATATTAAAACGGAACCACTTATTGGAATACCCTTTATCTGCTTCTACTTGCACATTAGAGTATATACTCACCGAGATTTGTCTACATGAGTTTGTATTTTTTGAATTCTGCAATAGGATGCCATGAATAGGTCTATTTGTATCACTGGTGATTATATAATTTAATGAGAGTGGTTTCCTCATGAATTTTTTGTGCATGATAAATACTCTTAAGACATTAAAAAATCGATCGATATTTTGTGCATTAATTAATATTATTATCAACTATAACTTACATCCTTTTTTTTAAATAGATGTTTGCAACAACAACCGGATATTTCATCATACTAATCCAATTTCAATTGTCCTCATAGTACTGAAAATAATTACTTCATTTCCGTTTAAATAACATTTTTTAAGTACATCAAAAACTCAAAATGTCCACAATAAACTGCAGATGGTCTACATATGAGTGGAAAAAGCAATATCATACCACAAATGAAATAAAACGCTAATGGAAACTATACGCTAAAAGGAATTATACGTTACTATGTACATATATGGCTGGACAGTTCGAAGAAACTGAAAAATATAGTATATAAGCTGGTGAACAGCATCCTTACATCTTTTAGTTAATAAATTTTCATTAAAAGCACATAAAAATAATATTAAAGTTCAACTTAACAACATAATTATTTACAATTATATGTTTATGTCTTGAGATACACAGTAGTACATAATCGAAGCATCTTTGCGGATACAATAAAAAACAAGCAATGGAAACTCAAGAAAATGGATTGTAATTGTTTGCGTTTCGTATCATTTTCTGAAAAAAAAATAAAATTGTTTAGCAAATTTTAATTAAATTTTGGTTTGACACTTGCTGTATATTGACGATTGGATCCGATTTTGTGGTGTAAGAAGCAATGATGGTCAAATACATCTTGTTTTGAAAAGTAGTGGCGCTGAACTAATTCCAACCGTCAATAGTAGCATTGTTACCTTGCACAGTGTTTACTTAATTGAATGGAACCTAGAAACAAATAGTTGAGATGAAGAATAAAAAGATTTTACGAATGAACCTCAAAACATACTTGTTCTAGAATTTTTTGAGATTCACTTCACACTGAACGAAATTTACACTCAATTTAAAGGCGAAAAGTTTATATGAAGATTAGGCTGGGATATTAATGAGTAATGTAAACGGATAACTAACTTTGAATCAAAATTTGAAAAGTTTGAGCTAACTCGAGCCAGGGCCCTTATTTGGATACTCGATATTTTGAATTCGATAACGTACAAAATAAAAACAAACAGCAAAGCAATCACATATAATCATAAAACGTCTAAAATATCACATATTTGGCATTCGATTTAGAGCGTTACCTGTTCGATCGTGATTGAATTTATGTCGTCCTTAGATTTTTAACGAACCAAACAAATATATATAGTTAAATATATAGTTATATATATATATATATATATATATATATATATATATATATATATATATATATATATATATATATATATATATAATAAATAAATCAGGTAATTTTAGCCTATCCTCCTACTCCCTGCGTTCTCATGGTGATTGGTTAGTCTACGAGTAACAGAATGAGCTCTAGGGTACGACTGGAGGTGAACTTATATTAAATGTAACTAACCGATTCAGTTCACTCCAGCTAGGTGGCATTGCATATGCCGATGTCTGCGTGGCTAAGCAAATGGTAAGTCTTTGGTTTAATCACTACGAATTAGACGACTTTCGGGTTTTACTACATATCTTTTCTATGATAATACAGAGATTTGTCCTACGTGATCGTATTTCTCGGAAATATATACAACAGATATAGGTGAGGGCAAAGTTGAGATGTTCAAGAGATCAAATAGGCCAAGAACCTTGCTCATACACCATACCTCGCTCCATTGGATCTTCAAGTGGGGTGAAAATAAACGGCGGTTTCAAGCAGCGAAAATGGAACAAACGGAGCTTGGAAGAGTGATAATCAGATTTAAAAAAAAACCTCAGGTTTAAGTGCGCTGATTAAGTCTAACCCGACTACAAAACATCAAATCAAACTCAGTGCCAAGAGTGCGGATGGCGGTTTACAAATTAACCAACTATAAGTAGGTAGTAGGTGAGTAGCGGGGTCAGGGGAAGTGAGAAAAAAAGACGCCACAGAGCTCAGTAGTAGTGCGGAAACAGAACCCCTCTATACAAACCCACAACAATACAGAGCTGGCCTTAAAGGTGTCATCCACACAAACATTACAGAATGAAAACTGTCTACATGCACTTCAGATACATAGCAATTCGGCAATAATTTGCGAAAACTGATAGAGCACGTTCCAGAACTTCAGTGTTTGCTGAGTGACTAATGCTTTAAAACGCGAGAAGTGGCATTGATACAAAGCCCCGATACGACTCAAGTTATTTTATACACTTTAATATTTTAGAACAACCTAACCCTGCAGCGATTTGACAAGTTAGTATCATTTATGAAAACACATTCCGAATAAGCAAAAGGGTGCAATACGAGTAACGTCATAACGCCTCTGTAGCGAAATCGGTAATCAACTCAATAGCTCTCATTAACTTAAGATGGTTGGAAGAAAGTGTGGACCGATTTCAAATATAATGTTAAATAAAAAGTAAAAAAATAAATAAAACATGGCAGATACCAATGGCGGACCATCAACACATACATTTTCAAATAATAAGGCAACTAGACCGAACTAAAACATAAAAACAGATATACAATTTTTAAATGTCAAAATTCAGCAATATAATTAAAATGAGAGTATGGCAGGTATGACCGTTAGCACACAATTTCCCATTTCATTATTAGGCAGTGAGTTTTATTGTCGATCGTATAACCAAATACCAATTGATATTCGAATCGAATTGATGATTCGAATCGAATAGCCCCAATATAGACTTGCTGGATTCATCAGCTTAAAATCCGGGTAAGCATCACCAACTAAGGACAAATAAGTTCAATGCTATAAAGTTGTTGAAAACGGTTTAAGCCACCATTGAATAAAATCTCTAAAAATATTCCACGGTTTATATTGACGAAGTAGAAATCATACTGTATTTGACGATTGGACTAAAAATTGCTGTATTAATCCTAATACTAAGGAAAGTATTGCCAAAATAAAAACCTGTAATTTTGAAATATTCAGGCCCGAGTATTTTGGAATAAGCTTACACCGAAAATGAACAGGTTTATACTCGAAATTTCAAAGGGTTGGAAATTAAAGACATCGAAGAAATAATTTATGACCTCAAAGAAATCTCGAATGATGGTTTTACTGAGCTACCAGAAATAGGATATGTTTGAATGTCCAGGAAGAAGATGTTATAGGTAATTGCAGAGTAATAATTGCCAAATTAAAAAAAAACAAGAAGTCTATGCTCGTTTATAGAGCTATTGACATTTTTGACAAGGCTAAATTTCTTAATAAAGTAAAGATATTTTGATTTAACCCACTTCTAATTAAACTATATTAGATCAATATTTTGGTGCCAATACGAGTAATAATAATTTTTTTGAACTGAGAAGAACACATCTTCACAATAGAAGCCTCGATATCAAACTCGAGCCCCACATAGTGGAGATCAAACATAATACAGAAAACCGAGAAACAAAATTCTCATGAGGTAAGTATTTTAATAAATTTACCATATATCATTAAATACGGCCGCTAACTATACTGGTATTCATATTAGTCTAATGTAGGCAATACCATCTATTGATTTATAAATAGTTGAAAGTGAGGATAATAGAGTGGAGCAAAATAAAAAAATACTGACTGGGTGGCAAAATTCATATTTAATCGTAAGAACAAGAAAGCCATAAACGTTATTCAAAATATCTTACAATGGACATTAGAGCAAGTAAATACGCTTGATTGTCTATATGTTCCAGATAATGCATATTCGCGTGAACTGCTGAAACAGGTCCTATTTCAAATAGTGTTTAAGCCTTTATCATGATCAAGGGTCTAAACTGTCATATATCGGCAGGTATAAAGAAGACGATGATATGGCCACTATATTCCTATGCTGTACTTTAGATTTTAAAGGTATGTAAAGAATGAAGCTTTCGTCGTATTGGCAATTTATGTAATGTTAAGCCTTGTCTAGTATATGTATAGGCACAAAGCCATAAACAATTGTTTATAAATTAATCGAATCTTGATCGAACAAAATGGAAGAGTTTACATCTGATACTACCAAATCTGAAATAAATGCGTACTATATAAACTGACTCATTTAGATTTGAGTATTTCGACATCAGTCATTATTGAGTTCTTAGGTTATTAGAAGTGAAACCCTTCTTAAAATATTTACATGGGGATGAAGCAAACTTCGGGTTATACTAGTAATAATTACGTGAAGCAAATTAAGCGATCGTCGTCAAATTAAGTGAAAAATCGAAATTGCCCTCTGATCAAGTATCATAGCTCGTCAATTCCACAAACTCGGTATTTCTGACTGCAACTCTATACACACTGAAGAACAGGTGGCTTAAACAAATTCAAGCAGTTGGCCGAGATATTCTCAAGCAGCCAAATAGTTCAGCGTGCTCTTAAAATTATTGGTTGAGGTTATCTTGGCGAAGATTTATCATAAATAATAGCGATTGCATCTATAATATTGTATCATTGTATTTATGGGACAGTCCAATATTCAAATACAATTTTTAATAATTGCATTTCTGAAACTTTAAGATACCTGGCAATATCTGTTAAGTGTATTTATTATAAATTTGAAATTGAACCAGTATAATGAAGTAATCAACTGATGCTGACACCAACTGCAATAAGAGAGAAACTGTGTCAAAGACTTCATCTTAAAAGGCATTCAACTTACCGTCAATAATAATTCGTAATTTAATTCAAATAAACCAAAAGGTGATAATGTCAAAGGTGTTTGTAGAATTTGTAGCCAAAACTGTTTAATCTGAAAAAGCAATGAAGATTGCTAAATATGTTACGATGTACATAATCATACATACACTTTCTTTGAGATGCTTGTCAATCAAGTTGACATCAACGAGCTTCAATATATTCGAAGTATCTGCAAACTAACATATACTCTTGAGAATGAGAATTTTCAATCGACACTACAATTGCAATACTTACAGTGTTTATTTGATGTTGACAGGTGGACGTTATCATTGAAAGGTGAGATAATTTGATAAAAAATATCAGAACTGAGATACCTAGTTTAATGAGATCTTCGTCGTTGAAACCTTCCTGCTTTCTTATGTACATTGTATAGATAAAGAAGGGCTGAAATTTTTATCAGTAAGTATGCAAAATAATTAGGACTGTATACTGTTTTACTAACCCTAAACGCTAATGTACAAAAAGCATCCAA
The DNA here is from genome assembly GCA_963932295.1 of Tipula lateralis. Taxonomy (NCBI): domain Eukaryota; kingdom Metazoa; phylum Arthropoda; class Insecta; order Diptera; family Tipulidae; genus Tipula; species Tipula lateralis. The sequence goes on from OZ010736.1 coordinate 99,228,899, forward strand.
ATAGAATGCTAAAATAACCACAGCATTTAAAACCGTCCATTGACGTATCATCCGGATCAATTTGCGATGCAAAATGGATATTCGATCAATACAATCACTCAATTCACAGCAAAGATGAGCTTTCGGTTTATTCGTCATTTTTTTATTAAATAAAATAATTTTTAATTCAAGTACAGCGTTCAAATTCGTCAGATGATAACTGTGCATCCGATTTCCACAGAAAAAGTATGAAATGTTTACGGCTACAAATAGCATTGGAAAATTTATAAGACCTGTCGAAATGAGCTTTTGTGATGTAGAATAGCTTTCATGTAGAGAGAAAAAGTTGGCGACTACTATACAAAACTACCAGCGGACAGATCATAAATAATTTTTAACAGATTTATGCTGATTAAATTCCGTCCTTTTTTGTACTGTGCCGCCCAATCCGAACATTCGAACGTAAATGACATTATCAAAAACTGAAAATTTTTACGATATAATCGTAATGGTACTTCGATATTGTGGGTCCTATAATAAATAATCATTATGACTAGAATAAATATTGTTCGTTGGTTTAGCATGAAGACTAAATGAGCTATGCCGAAATTAGCATGTTGCTTGAAAATGTAGAGTTGCGACGAATTGGTAACTATATAAGTCCCAGTCCTAATACGATAAAAATTACTGTCATGATGACGTTGATTGCGACCACTTTTGTTATTTTCACTGAATTATTGATAACTCTAGTGGTCAGTGGCAGGACTCCCCATACCAAGAAGTATATATCAAGAAATTTGATTAAATATTTAACTTTGCCCAACATTTTGATTAAACAAATTGTTCAGAATGACGCAACTCGACACACTCAATTATTTTAATTGGCCTGACGCAATTAATCAACTAATTTTGCATTTTCATTCTGGACAAATTATCGTCATCAATAATATATTGAATTAATTAATTGAAGACACACACATTGTATGGTCAAATATATAATTATGCCATACAGTTAAACAGTTGAGCTGCTGGAAAAATGTTTGTCAAGCTAGAATATTTAGTCAAACTACTTGATATATATTTTCTTGTAACAGGTGTCCAGCCACTTGTCGCATCAATAAGCAAGTATTCGACTCAAATCGTGAAACTGCCTGTTGTCAACATTGTAATGATGGCGATATCAATCACTTCGTTGGCTAGCCTCGTTTTACTTAAGTATTCGGATATGCGAATTTTTAAACACGAATCACAATATGGGATAGCGAACGCCGCGTTTATAATTAACCAAAAATTAATTTTATTCCTTGTGTTGATTGTGATTGTTCAAAAAATTATCAAAATCGATCGACACGTAAAATTATTTCATAAAAAAATCATATTCATGCCGATCAAATTCGGCACAAATTTATGGTGTCGAGAATATCGCCATCTAATTTTTGTCAATTTATTGAAAATTTTGTTTGACCTAATCGGTTTGTGTTGTTGTTTTGTAACTCACGCGATTTTGTCGTCGTGTAACCGTGATTGCGGTTTAATTTATAACGTTTTGCTACCAATTTATATGTACTTTCCGTTTTGGTACATAAATACAAGCACCAGCCTGTTCTTCTGCTGTAATCGAGCGTTCAATTTCTATTTGACCACTTTGAATCGTGTCCTCAAGCAAACAATTACGAACTACAATAAATCAACGATCTTCGATAACGAACTAAATGATATTGTTTTACGAGCTTCGTATCTGCACCGTAAATTGAATCGAACGATTCGACAATGGATGGATTATAATGAGCTTCCACTGGTCGTTTATTTAATGGACACCTTCTGTACACTTGCGTTTAGGGTATGGGGCCACGGTTAAATATATAAATAATAATTTCGAATTTTTTTTCAGCCATTCTACATATACACGATGTATACCAGAATGCAGGACGATGCACCAGAGGAACTTGATTACTTCAAAATGGGTGTCTCTTTTCAAATAATATTTTCGAGATTAATAGGTTGCGCTTTTCTCATGTCCAGCTGTCAGCATCTAATCAAAAATGTTAGTTAACGAAATTAATGGTCTTATATATAGTTTATTAGTACTAATTATGTGTTCTAAACAGTTTGTAGAGACTGGCAAGATTTTACATAAAATTGATTTTAACAAGTTAGATCGGCCACTTAAAGATAGAGTATGGGACTTGTATAGCACATGACCTGTATAATTTGATTCACCATTTCTTCAATTTCAGATAAAATTATTTTCTATGCAGATATTACAAGATCCCTTGACTCTTAAACCATTTGGCATGTTTTCATTGGATTATGGACTTGTGTTTGTGGTAAACTAAAATATTTTTTCTACTAACTTTCAAAAATTTAATTAATACTTTTTCTTTAGATCTTATCGTCATCGGTTACTTATTTCATAATATTAGTACAGTTTCAAATCGAAATTAAATAAATTAATTTAATATAAAAAATTAAACCGAATTCATGTTTTATTATAAGTACTCCTTGAGCAAGGGAATATAAGTGATGATGTTGAAACTTGAAGGACTCCGAAAACTGCATTTAAATGGTCCTTGAAATGTTAGATTGGTTTATATGTTTAATCCTCAACATCTAAACGTAAATTTAAAAATATGGTAATGAAGGCAGCGTTGGACCGGTTGAATCTTGATGAGGCAATAAAACCAATGGTCAAATATCAGACAGCAACTGTATTACCTAGAAGTAAGAATACCAAGATGGCTAGGTACTCCTAGTTCGCATATTTAAATCCACGTATTAAAAAAATTGTGAAAAGAGATAGTTGGTGACATGTTTCCACAAAGCATAATCCAGCTGATTGTGAATCGCGCGGAATTCTGCCAGCTGAAATATTACTACATGAGTTATTGTGAAATGCTCCTAAATAGTTACGACACAGTTCAGGCAGTTAGATCAACTATGGATCCAATCAAAAAGAACGCATAACATTCAATATGTCTCTATTAGCAGAGAGCCCAAACCAAAACACATTTTAACTGAATTAATAACAACTATTGTACAACGTTTTGTTTACAATGAACATAAAAATGTACCAAAGTGGAAAGGTCCTCTAAAAATGGTAGAGTTAGAAGATGCAGACAAACTTTGTTGTAAGACCGTACAAACTTATTTCATGATAGAAGACATTATAGCCATTAAACAAAACAAGTCAATGAGAACGTCTTTTAAAACTTTAAATCCGTTAATTGATGGTATGGCCTGATGCAAGTTGGAGGGTGAATTCAAAATGCTAATTTGTTACATGATTCATACCGTTATCCAAATTCGCACAATTACTAATTTTTCATCATACGGGTACACAGTTCTTATTAGTCACGTCGAGACAGATGTTTTTGGTAATACCTGCGAAACAAGAAATACGCAGAGTAATCAGGAAGTGCATCCTCTGCTTTAGAGTTAAACCGATTCCATTATCCCAGGAGAAGGGAAAATCACGAAAATGTAGAGTTCAGCATATAAAAGCATTTCTACAAGTGAGCACTGATTTTGCTGGCTCTTTTCAAGTATTTCATCGACGAGGTAGGGGCCAAAAACCAGTAAAGACATACATTTGTTTGTTTGTGAGCACCAGTACTCAGACAGTTTATATTGGGATAACCACCGATCTGACGTAAAACACTTTTCGATTTGAAAAGATTTGTTTGTTTCGAATGAGATTTGTTTCGAGACGAGGAATATGTACTGATGTTTTTAGCGATTGTGGATCTAATTACATAGGCGCTGATAAACAATTACGTGAAATTCTCTTTATATTAAAATCAAACTCTGAAATAATTTATAATTCGCTGTCAAAGGAATTCATCCAGTGGCACTTTAATTCATCAAATACGCCTCATTTTGGAGGGTTATGGGAAGCTGCAGTGAAGTCAATGAAATATCATTTAAAAAGAGTAATCGGCGATACCATCTTTGAATCACAATTGAAGAGTTGCAAACTTTACTGACAGAAATTGAAGCAACCAAACCTCATCATCCATTGGTTTCAGTTCCGCAAAAGAATATTACTCTCGACAAAAGATACAGCTGAAACAAGTAGGAAATGCTACAATAAATAAAACGACTCATATGGCAACGATAGCATATTTGAGTCTTTTTGATGTTCATAAACAAATATAATAAATAAATAATAATGTATGACTTTGAGGCTGTTGAGACTCCACACTATCGACCGACTAACTATATAAATTACACTGACACCTATGTTAATATGATCGAATTTCACCAAACCTGTTATTATAGATTTTAGGTCGGTAACATATAAAAAATTATAATCTTTAATGGGTATCAAAATCTTCTTTATATTTACGAATTCAAATAATTGTCATCCTTTTTATTATTAACCACAGCAGAATGAAGACCTAATTAATAAAGCAATTATTAAACAAACATAAACTCGTGTATTAAATTAAAGTGTGAACGATTGTTAAGTCGCTCATTACAAAAATGTATGTGAAGTTGGCCCAAAAATCAACCCGAAAAAATTCTATGGTAACACTAAAAATTAAATTTCTATCATATTATAGTGTCAGCCCAAAAAAAATTGTATCACAACAGAAAAAAATTACAGTCAAATACTCTGAACCAAAATTAAGAAAAGTACACATTGTATGTATTGATTTTAAAATAATTTTTTGATAGTTCTGGTCTTAATCATCACCAGTGCAAAGTATTGGACGATTCCAATGGGGATCTCATAGCCACAATAGCCCATATATAGTAATTCGAAAAATATTCACTTCATTTCAATGTAAGTGAACATTTTAAGTTTTGATCATCGGTCTCGCTCCTAAAACTTTTATCATACACTGTTATCAGAGTATAACAGTGCTGATGCTTTATTACCTACAGACATAGTCCAAATACGTGATCATCACGGTATCTGGCAAACTTGTCGTGCGGTATTGGACTCCGCTTCAACCAGGTCATATGTAAGCGAAAGATGTGCTACGCGCCTAAAAATTAACCGAGAAAACGCTAGATTCAATATAAGCACGCTAAACGATGGAAGAGCTTCATTTTGCCACATGCCTCTCTAGACCGCGAAAGTAAGCGTATATAGATAAACTGCCACTTGCCGATCCAGATTGCCATTTGCCGGACACTATAGAACTTTTGAAAATTAGGATGGATTGTAGAAGGAATATGTCAATCAAGATTCGTATTTAATCAGCCCACAACTTTTCTCTCAGCCACTGAAGAGACAAGCATCGACCTATCGTTACGTAAATTCTGGGAGATGGAGGAGCTACCAACAGTTAATAATTACACCGATGAAGAAAAACGTGGTATCAGCCATTTTGACGAACAATTTATAATTGAAAGTTCAGGTAAATTCACTGTACCACTACCATTTCATACCAACAGATCCAAGTTGGCAGATTCACTGACTCAAGCCTTCAAACGATTCAACTCATTGGAACAAAAGCTGGCAAAGTTTCCTGATTTGCAAACAGTTTACAGCAATTTCCTGACTCAATATGAATTACTGGGACATATGGAGCTGATACCACCAGGATATGACGACGCACCAACCGACCAAAAGTATTATTTGCCTCACCATCCTATTACTACAGAAGCGAGTACGTCCACGAAACTGCGCGTTGTGTATGACGCATCGGCCAAATCTACATCTGGAGCATCTCTAAATGATATGCTGATGGTGGGACTAACAATACAACACCATCACAGAAGTGAGGTCTCTCTTACAAATTGGTGGATACAACCTTCGCAAATGGGTAACAAACAACGTAAAACTCTTGGAGAACGTACCAGAAAGAGACCGAGAAATAACGATACGAGAGATAACTGAGGGAAGCAAGCTAATCTCAGTATTATTAGTTAAATTTGACCCACAAGTAGATTGTTTTCCATTTAAAGTGTCACTTCCAACTATAACAACATTCACGAAAATAATTATGCTTTCAGAGGTATCCACGATCTTTGATCCAATCGGATGGCTATCAGCAGTGACGATTTGGAATAAAAATAATATTTCATGGTCTGTGGATGCAAAAACTGGACTGGGATAACGAACTACCTATCGATGTCGAAAACCAATGGATGGCATTTAGGAGCAAACTTGAATCCGTAGAACAGCTTTTAAAGAACCAAGATGGCTAAACACTTCGGAAAAAATTCATCTATGTGGATATTCAGACGCACCCAATACTGCCAAAACCAAAGTTGCGCCCATAAAGTATGTCAGTATTACTCGGCTGGAACTATACGCGGCTCTACTTCTCACAAGAAAGCTCACATTAGTCATAAAATCATCGAGTGTTGCAACGCCACCAAAGGTGTCCTTGTGGTCCGACTCCACTACGTCTTAGCCTGGTTGGTTAACCCTCCCAGAAAGGGTAATGTATTTGTTATTAATCGAGCTACTGGATACTGGATACTACGAACGTTCATCAATGTTCATTTGTACCTTCGAAGAATAATCCGGTGGATTGTGCCTCCCGTGGAGTTTTGCCTGATGAACTATGTAAACATAATACATGGTGGCAGGGACCAGACTGGCTACGTTGTGAACCGTATCAACCTCCAGATACGCCTCCCCAGATAACAAAAGGGGAACCACACGAAACAGTAACTCTGTTATCTAGAGAAGCATCAACAGAAACAAAGGACAACCAACCTACTTTCATCTCAAAGATCGTTATCAAATTTTCCAAAATTATAAAAGCAGTTCGAGTTTTCGAAACTATTGCTCTAGAGTGATTGGGCCCTTAACAAAAGCGGACGCGTTAATGATACATTAAGTACAATGTTGAAAGATGCAGAGCTTTCAAGCTTCTCCGACGAAATTACCAATTTGCGCAAAAACAAGCCTTTTCAAAAACATTTCCTTTCTATCACCTTATTTAGATAGTGACGGAATAATGCGGGTTGGGGGTCGTTTAGAAAACGCAAAAAAACAACACGACTTGAAACATCCGATTATCATCTCAGGCAGTCACCCACTGGCAAAGGGTATTGTCAGAGATTCGCATATTCAGTATATGCATGCAGGGCCAACACTTCTGTTATCAATCATTAGGCAGAAATACACTATCCTACGATGCAAGAGTTTGGTGCGAAGTGTAGTTCACAACTGCATCAAATATTTCCGACAAAGAAAAATTACCCAAGAGCAACTAATGGGGCAGTTACCCCTACCCAGAGTCAACCTTATAACAGTGTTCCTGCAAACAAGCGTCGACTATGCTAACATCTCAAACATAATCGATTATCACGATATGGCGGATGACACAACAACTCTTTCAGCACTTTGCAAAGAGATGACAAACTGAGTATCTCACTTGTTTGAACCGGTTGTCAAAGTGGCGATTGAAATACAGCAACATAAAAGAAGGCGATTTAGTTATCTTGAAGGATGATAACATCCACCAGGGCAATAGGCAATTGGTCGCATTGTTAAAACTCATGCTTGGAAAGATTCTATCGTTCGTGTGGTTACACTCAAACCAACATTCGGGCTATTCAAGCGACCAATCACAAAAATTTGTATGCTTCCAGCGATTGACTCTCCTAATTCGTCAACGGGGCGATATGTTGAGACTCCACACCATCGACAGACTAACTATATATAAATTATACTGACGTCTGTGTTTCAACAAACCTGTTATTATAGACTTTAGGTCGGTAACATATTATATAAAAAATGATAATCTGTAATGGTAATCAAAATCTTCTTTATTTTTACGAATTCAAATAATTGTCATCCCTTTTATTACTAACCACAGCAGAGTGAAGACCTAATTAATAAAGCAATTATTAAGCAAACATAAACTCGTGTATTAAATTAAAGTGTGAACGATTGTTAAGGCGCTCATTACAAAATAAAGGCAACTTACTTTTAAACCAGTAACTTGGATATACGAAAAGTCCAGACACAATATAGAGGCCGTAAACGGCCCTTACCGCGACTCAACTAAGACTTTACGAACCAGGTCAGCCCAAGGAATGTTTTTAGACACAATTGCTTTTGATGTCATCTGGTGCATGTTAATTTTTGGTAAACGGCGAGACCGTGGCGTGTTGAGAAACTCTCTCAACCATTCTGTGTGTTTACACTTGATATCAAGAAATCGATTTCTGTGATATCCAGAAATCAACTATCGTTTACACTACGCATCATGATATCGATATCAAAATAATTGTGTCTGTGTGTGTAAGTATTTTATTTTTATTTATTTCTCTTCAAAATTCATAACCAAAGTAAACCATAAAATAACAAAACAATAATGTGTCCTTGAAATTATATTTTGTTTGTATTTGTGTGTGATATCAAAGAATCACAAAAAGTTGTCGTCGAAAAAAGAAATCATGCCAAAACCGGTTTCGTAGGTAAAAGGGGAGAGGAACGAAAAAACATCGATATCATGATATCAAGTGTAAACACGCGGATTAAGCTACAATCGGTGACATATTTATAAACTTCATTGAATATTCCACTTTGGGATTTATGAATTGTCATGGCACACACTGATGCTAAAGCAAAATGATTTCGTTTTGCGTTTATTGTTTTGTTTTTATTCATGGCAATGGTAGATCGTTCGCTTCGACCGATCACACTTTACGTAGCGCTTTCTTTACGCATTCTCCAGCTTACTCTCCAAGTCAAGCGTGCGTAGAGAAGTTTTACTTTTAGAAGCCTTCATAGTAGTAGAAATAAAATGTTAGCACTAAGTGAAATTTCCGAAAGATTTATAGAGTTTACACAGAACCGTTTGGAGTCAAAATAAGAGCAGGCAGTTAAAACTATGAAAGATGATCTACGTGGAATTAGTAGTATTACTGGAACGGATTGTGCCACTTCTTTTAATTGTTTGGCATTGCAAATGTTCAACGATCCATATTTATATGTAATTGATCAAAACACAATTAATTGTAATAAATGGGTACATATAAGTTAATGAACTGGGTTTTAGAAACCAACAATGGTGGTATCAATGTTACAGTTACGATGTCGTTTGCGTTTCTTGCCATCTCTTCTTTGTATTCAAGGTATTTTGTGTCGTTACGCAATTAAAATAATGATTATTTGATCTAAAGCATATAGTTATGTGTATCGATGTGTGCATGTACATACATAAAAATGTTTAAGGTTGTAGGTTCTTGGATATATGTAGTTTATGATCCAAAAATCAGAAATTATGTCGTAGAATTTTATTGCAAAATCGATAACAATGAAATCACATTAGACATTCGACAAGCACAGGACAAGAACCAAAATTCTAAGAATATAATCTGTGTGTCATTCATGTTATGTTTAATCATCCATGACATACAGAATTAAACATATATCGATACAAAAAAAAGGATGTATCCTACACAACATAAATGATAATAGGATTCATGTATATGAATAAACATGTTCCTTGTTCATGTATGTATGTATGTATGTATGTACATATATGCATTAATGATGAATGCTAAAAATCATTACATTAATATTTTATAAGAAGATTAGTCTCATTTTCTTCTTCGTTGTACATACTTTGTATGTAACTATATACATACGACATATATATGTGTGTATATGATATGTTTGGGGCGATGGAGGTACGAGCGCTACAATATTAAAATAATTTATGTCTTATATGTTATGTATACATATGTAAAGCATATAAGGGACGGGTATTGAATGGTAAATACATCGAATAAGGAATTTTAGAAAATTAACATGTTAAAAAATTCAAAGTCATTACGTTAATGATTATTATTAATACGTCATAATTCATCAAGCATGATGTTTGAAAATTAGAAATTAGAATGTAAATTAGTAAATTGTTTGCTTAATGTCGATATTTGTTAAAAGCTCTGTGGTTTAACGCGTGCATATTTTGTAAAAATTTCACACAAGTAAGATAGCCATTGCAAGTTACCATCACCATAATAACATAGGTTATCGTAGGTACCGACTTTTGGTTAGGCTGAAAATACATACAGGTGCGTTTGACGATCTTTATTTGGACTCCAAGACGTTTTATTAAAATTATATATTGAAACTATATTCTTTCAGACTAACCAACCATTTACATCACCATTTACTCACATACCAACGAGCTCGTAGGGTTTAGTTTTTTTAGTCTCCTAACCAAATGTTCATTATCCAGTAGCCAAGAGGCTTCCGCATTGACAAACATGGAACACGATTAGCCTTGATTCATGCTTCGTTACGAATCTTTTTATTTCATGTTTTATATCCGGAATACTCAAATCACGATGCAAATCACTGTTTCGAATTTATTGACTATACTCCGAATTGGCTTATTCTGGAGTTAGTAGTTTTATTACAACCACAACGCTGAATGCCATTTAGCCAGATTGGCAATAGAACCGGATTGTAAATCAGTATTTTGATGCATTAGATTAATTTTGACCATCTTCTAATTAGCAAGTACCACTGCCTACATTTAAGATCAAGTTTTTTTCTTTTCTTCTTCCTGTGCTCTTTCCATTTAAGCTAAACATGCAGTGTCATATCCAAGTATTTTGCAGAGTTCTCGTACGGCACCATCACATAGTTTAAGTGGATTGGGGGAGGATTAATCAGTGGTTTGTTCGTAAAGTTGACATGGGCAAATTTTAATTCATTGTTTGAATTTTTCATCGCTAGGTTCACTGGCAAATTGCATCACTTGCCAATTGAAGTTTTTTCATCACCTCTCGCACAGTCTGCCCTGTGGCTAGTAAAGCAGTATATTTAGCAAACGTTGCTATGCTAACGTGGTCGGACTGTAGTGTATCACTTATATATAATAGTCATAGGACTAGGCCCAGAATGCTGTCTTGTTGGATTCCTGCCTTTTCCTCTCTCAGTCCAGAATACTCATCCTCCTGTATTATTCTTAAAAGCGTTTCAAATAAATACGATCTAAGTATTAGGATTATAGAAGATTGTTACTAGTCTGATGAAGTGCACTCAGTTTTGTGAAAGTATTTCAAATTTCGATATGGGAAAACTAAATCCAAAACTGGTGGCCTTTCTGCAGATGAGCTAACTATAACCCTTACACTCGGTTAATAATCGGAAAACTAAAACTGATATGGTTCAAGGAACCCATATAGTCCTAGGAACTCAAGTCTGTTTCGGTCAATGGAGTAACAGCGGTATAGAATTGGCATGGTAAGACATGACCAATGCTTTGTATAGGAATGACAAAGTGGAAACTACAAAGCAAAACAAAATCATTAATAGCACTAAGATAAGAGAGGAGAAAATAATGATACACCGCATCTATATACCACATCTATAGACCACATGCTCTCCATGCCACGCCACCTTATTGACGTAAATTTTCCTCCTGTCATCCTCCCAAGGGAACTCAATTTTACCAAACTGCTAACATACCATGGAATAGACAGAATAAAGACAGGATAGGAAGAACGGAAGAGTAGAAAACATCGGTATAAAATACTGATAGAAGATAGAACCATGCAATTTCAAAAAAAGGAAGAAACCCAATTTAAGAAAAGGAAAAAAAACAGATTTAACAAAACCAATTAATTAATATAAATTAGGTAAATTATAATAACACTTAAGATTTAATCCTGGCTTCTATTATTAATTATTAATATAAGGTTGCTGGCTGCCTCGATATCTTTGATATATATAATGTTGTAGTATTTGTCAAAGTCAGAACCAGCAGTTTTTCACTCATAGGTGACGTCATAGAATTGCCAGTTGATCAAAAAGAAAAGATCAACTCTATATCATGAATCATCAACTTGTTGGTTCTATGGTGGGACATCTTTGGTAGCAAAAAACAATAGATAATGGTCGAATGGTTATAGTACGTGGCATATTTATGATTTAAGTTTTGGGAAAGATGTTATGTCTTTGACGTCTTAAGGCGCAATAAAAGTCGCTTGACTGTTGTAAGCAGAATAGACTCGAGAATCCATTCGATATAATAAAACAAGTCTTTTTTGGTCAGTGAAGTACGTACCAGAGGCTAAGATATGGAATTGATAATCATTAGCATAGAATAATTATCTTGTTGCCTTGGTTGTGGAGCTGATTTGCTGGAAGCGTTTGCATGAAGCAACTGTAGCAATGTATAAAATACCGGGTGTTTCTTTTGAACTTGGACGATCAAATATCTCGAAAAATAGCCACTCTACGGAAAAAATGTCCATAATCAAAATTTAATAATACCGCGGGGGAAATACATTATAGTGCAAAAAAATAGTCACCCACCCCTCGCTTTGTAGGTGGGGCCGGATCACCGTTCCATGGTTTATAAAAGACGATTCGTCAGAGAACATTACGCAACAAAAAAAATGGGGTTTTGTTGTATTTGTTCACGTGCCCATTGACAAATGTTACCCGATTTTGGAAATCAGTGTCATAAACCAGAACCATTTCAATTTTCTCTGCCACAGTTAAACGCTCCATTTTAAAGTATTTAATCGTTTACTTTGCAATTACGAAAAACATGAAGATAAGAAATAACAAATACGCAAAATGTGATTTACAAAACTGGATAAATTGTTTTGATGACGAATTTTATTTCAAACGTATTGCAGAATCGAATGCGTGTGTTTTAAGAAGAAGAAATTGAAATTATTGAATTTCGACGATTCCAACGCCATCTATCATAAACCGAACAAAATATTTCATTCAAATCATACGTGTTTTTAGGCGTAGAATCTGTATCTGCAATAAAAGGTATTACTTCCTATTTTAGTTTAAAAGTTACCCCCGCCCCACCTACAAAGCGGGGGGTGGGGGACTGTTCTTTTTTGCACTAATGTATTTCTTTGGACATTTTTTTCCGTAGAGTGGCTATTTATCGAGATATTTGATCGTCTAAGTTTAAAAGAAACACCCGGCATATAAAAAAATATACGGACACCACTACCAGCATTGGTTTGAATTACAATAATAACAGTAATAATTGTTACTTATAAGTACATGGGCTTTATTAACTTATGCTCTGCTGATAATGCTGTTCCAGTGATTATCAAATTAAGCGTTTTCGGCAGTACTTTACACATATGCAACTCGGAGTCGTAGTGTTTCCCACTTTATACTGTATATAAAATATAGCGAGTTTCAGAAATTTGTAATTTTATTCGATTTATAATTGATTGGCTAAAAATCAACTTATTAGGTTTCATTCAATGCAAGAATTTCCCGATTATATTCTAATATTTTTCGAGAAAAAATACAATCTTGTCGGTACTTCTGGCGAGATCCAAAAACAATAGTAGTACTTAAAATGTTCACTTTTTTGTTTTTATGAATACATGACTTCGCCACCCATGTATTTATTGTAGTCGATTTCTTAAATCACTAAACAATATAACCAACTTGTTCTAGACCTACTGCTGTTGACAACATTACCACTGATTTTTGTCCCGGCATTTAATGGCTACCATTTCATCGGTATTAAAATACCGGAAGCGTATAGACTACTCAATTTTCGAAGAACTACGCAAAAGAGGTAGTAAAATGTTGATAAAAAAACCAGAAAGAACCTACAGGCTATCTCAAACCCAATATCACTAGAGGGATAGGAAGTACCATGGTAGATCTCGTAATCTATAATCATTCCTCCAGAAACTGCGAAGTAATTTAAACCGACTGGATGCGGTTACCCTTTTACATATTGTTGTAAAGAACAACGGTCAATAAACGGGATCGTTTGTTCATCGGTCGAATACAGGCCTACATTTGAAGGCTGACGTTAAAAGTTCGATACGGAACCAATTTCTCAAACACCATTGCAATCTAGCGTATGGTACATCCCCATTAGCAGATGGGCCGCATACAATTGTTTAATCTGAAAAGTGCATACATAAGAGTTGTATAGCCGTTGAGGGACAACATATTTATTAAAATATGATATCGAAGAACGTGGTAGTTTATCACCCTTAGTTTCTTCTTCAGCGATGGGAACTCCAGCAAAGTTCGAAAATTCCCAATGCTTCGTCTTTCTGTCACAGCATCAGATTTAGATTGACTTGATCTTCAAATTCAGATCAGATATATCGTCCTCATCGCTTAAATCTTCCAATTCTGAATTTTTGAAATGTGGAAAATGGTTGTTTGGTCTTCTGTACAGCTCAAATCAAATTCTATAAAGTATACGATAAATAATTATTTGAATCTTTTTTTCCCGTTATTTCAGGGTATTTTTCCCGTTCCGACCCATTGTGACATCCTTTGCCATATGTAAATTCACAGTCCCGAAATTTGTTTGTTCTTCTAACGAAGTCAAAGTGTAACGTGCCACACACACTATAGCGGTAGCTTTGGTAGACAAAAGTAAAGAAACACAAATTGGGCGCCAGTCTACCGGCACGTAATGTCCTATGTTGCTTAGCTCTATGAGCAGGTTGACTCGGAAGGGGGGATTACTTGGTATGGAATTAAAAGCTACCACTAGGACGACCAATACAATGTAACGAGCCTGAGATGCCAATTTACGAGGGGGAGGCAAATGAGAATTTATAAATCATAGCATGACTCATTGAGGCAATAAACGAGAAACCGAAAAACCAAACCAAAAATCGTAACAATACACAATAATTTTTTGATTTCAATATTCAATTTTAATCAAATATAAATATATTTACAATTATGTCAATTCTATTGAAAAGTTAGGCCAGTTAATCACGCCAAAAACTTTTCTTTATTTTTATTTTTTTTTGTCTCTCCTCGTCTCCGGCCTCACCTTGAATGATTGCATCTTCTTTTTGCCATCTTCACGTCATCAAAATTTCCCATCTACGTGGTGGAATTCCCTTACAGTGCTACCATCTGTGTTTGATTTTATTTTTTCAACGTGACTCCATCTCGGGTTAAATAGTTTTTTTCAGTGAGTTCATGCAACAAAGTAAATAAAATTAAGTTTGCGATCTTGACAACATAGAAAAACTACAGAACAACAGTGAGTCGTACTGGGACGGTTAACAATTAAAGTGGAGTAGGAATGTAAACTAAATGGATGGAATTAAAATAATATTGAGTATAAGACTCAACACTCGTTACTTATATTAGTCCATCCCAGAGGTAGCCTCCTTCCCATCTGCCGAATTGAGTGTTTGTGTGTTGCTTTGTGCCACTACCGTGTGGAATGCTACAAAAGATATCTGGTATCGTCAGTTGATCCTCAAATAGAAATCGTGTTCAAAAGCAGTGCAGTCTATGGGAAAAGTTATAGGAACACAAAGATCCCGAAAGGTCGTCTATCATAGTTTAAGAAGCAGTGGGATATTTGCTGATTTATTAAACCTAGGATGATAATGGATGAGTGACAAGAGATAAGGTTATCCCATCTCTTCTGGTGCAGATCGCCAATGTGACAGTCGATATCTCTTTTTAGAGGTAAGGACGTCACTACTAAAGCAGCTAGCCAATATTCACTAGGGTGCAAAAACATCGCGCATTGCTCACTTTTCCAAAAGAGTTCAATAATATAAAAAAATATTTTTTAATTTTTTAAATGCAGATTTAAACTTTGTTTCAATATCTATCCAGTGGTACTTTATTGTACTGGTACCATGGCAACAAAGTAATTTTCTGTCAAATGCATAGATCAGGCTTTCATATTTAATCCTAAAAATAATTCAACAAGATCAATACAAAAGCATGCCATGATATATCTCGCTCAGAATTGTGATCATATGCATATCGACGCTTAGTCTGAACAGTGCTCTACTACGTCTTTAACGGGAGCAAATAAATGGATATTACCCCATTATTTATGCGGGGCAGCATATAAATGAAGTGGCTCTTCAATTAAATTGGAGCCGATTTTTCGTTCGTCGAGTGTGGCAGATGTATCAGGAAACTGGGGGCTTCATGCTACAGCACAGCGTAATGACTGCTGTATTGTAAAAACTTCGTTGCGAAATCATCGTATGCAGTTCAACTAAGACAACGGCTCCAAGAAGTTCGTGAAGTCAAAGTCGGTTGGTGGACAATTAGACCAATATGCAAACGGGATGAAATTGATAGTAGCCCACCGAAAAGCCCGTCGTGACTTCGTTCGGAAGCATTTGAGTTGGATAGAAGAAGAACGGAGAAGAGTTCTGTTTTTTAACGAATGCAGGATGTGTTTATATGGCCCCGGTGGATGCAGAAGAGTATACAGAAGACATGAAGAGCGATATGCACAATGTTGCATTGAAGAACGTGTCTCGTATGGCGGTGGATCGTGGATGTTCTGAGGAAGCATATCACTAGAGGCGATGACAGATCTAGTATTCATCATTCGAGCCAATACAGGCTGTCGATCAAGAGGAATAACTTCTCATTGTCATTTCTAATATACCATGAAGCACCCACAATGCTACGTAGTTCTTTGTTTTCAAATGTTTGTGTGATCTTAACTGTTTTTCTTTGCACAGCCCCAAAGTTGAATGCCATATGCCCAGATAGGTTTAAGGATTTGATTATATAACAGTAGTTGGTTTTCCGATGTCCCTCATAGTTTCATCCAATAAGCCACTGCATTTTTCATTGAATTGAGCTTAGTGTCTAGGGTCATGCCAAGGTATTTCGCATTGTCGGAGTACGGAATTTTTTGGGGTGTTCAGTCTAATCGGAATGTATTCTACTTTCTTGCTTGTGAAGTTAATATGTGTTGGTCTTGATTCGTTCAGCATTATTCTCCAAGTTTTTGGCCAAGTGTTCACTGTATTAATAGCATTTTGTAGTTTCCGTGTTGACTCGACAATGTCAGTGGTTATAATTGCAGTGTCATCAGCAAAAGTCCTTATTCTGACTTCTAATAAATTTGGTAAATCATTTGTATACAGAAGCTATAACACAGGCCCAAGCACACTACTACTTCCTGCCAATATTTTCTTTAGTTTTGAGTACACCTCTTTTTGTCTCACCCGAAAGTAACGGTCATTTATGTATGACTTAAACAATTCAAAATATTGTTTTGTCATTTATCGTTTATAAGGTTAAGGAAATCATTATTATTTCCGCTACTTTCCACTGTCTCGGAACATAACTTTGTCTAGATCCAGCATTGATTATGTGCTGTAGTTTCCGTAGTGCTTTGATTATTTTCGCTGTTTCAGTTCGTACCGAGGAGCTTTTTAATCTTTAAGATTTTTTACTTCTTGTTTAATTTCTTTCACAGCGACTATCTCGTCTATTTTGGTTACCGGTGTTAAATATTTATTTTCTGTCTGCCTAGTTGGCGGTTTGGAGGTATAATTTCTGTGTGTTCGGCAAACAGATTATCACTTGCAGTTAAGGTCTTTTCAGAGCATTAGTGGCCTTCCACTACGAATAGGCTGTGTCAGGTTTACCTTTCCGGTTAATAAGAAATTTAGCTACCGACTCATTCTTAATCTCTTTATAAGCAGTTTAAGTTTGTTGCACAAATTGTTTAGAATTGTTTTTTCTTCTGGGGCTCTAGTTCTCTGCCAAGTCTTGCAAGCTCGTCTTTTTTCGTAAACCAAGTCTCTTACTTCAACTGCGTAGCTTATAAAATAAAATAATTAAAGAAGGCGGAAATAATTCCAGAACTCAATGCCACTAGCGGCCCACGGTTCAACCCACATACACATACAGATTAAAAACACCCAATCGTGATTGATGAATTGTCATCACCACGGGAATCGAACCCAAGACCCCCGAATGACAGAGCAAGTACGCTACCCTCTCTGCCACGAGAGCGACGCGTAGATTATACATTTCTGTAATATACCTTGCTGGATGGGGGTATTTTCCCATGCCGCTTTTTGTATACTTTCAATGAGATTTTCCAGCTCTTCTTCGATCATATGGTAAAGTGGTAAAATTGGATACGAACCGGGGAGAGTCATAACATTATACTCCCATAAGCCTATGAAGTATGTAAATCATTATTTTTATTTATTATTACGAACTTCACAAACCTATCCCATTCATATTTCTTTTGCGTCGACCAATATATTTTTTTTTCGATGGCTGGTCGATGTATAAATAATTAAAAGATAATAATCGGCAATTAATTGATTTGTCATTGTTTTGTTGATAAATAGAAGGAAAGCATTCAATTTATTACCTTCATTATCGGTGCCATAAATATAAGTACCAACCTGTAATTTGTATTTATCGTTCGAACTTATGTTAAGACGAAAGGTAATCAATTAATTTTTAAACAACATTTAAACCGAACTCACTCTATATCGGTCTACAGTTGATTTATTATCGTTTGTATACAAGAGTGTTACTGGTGAATTTGTTGAATCCAAATTTAGTTTTTTATTGATTTTCAGTCTACCAAATTATGTCCATTTATACACATTTGAGCGCACATTAAATTGTCAAAATTTGAATTGTGGATGAAAAACCACTTAAACTGTTTTACCAACTAATTGATTTAACTCATTATTTTTATGTAATAATATCAAACTAAAAGTTTTTGAAACATAAAATTATTTTTTTGGGGTTTATTGTTTTGTTTAAAAATAGATAAAAGCTCCCGAAACAAAAGCTTTTAGTGTCTATTGTTATGTGCTCGTGAATATAACAATAATAACATGCTCTACATAAATAAAAACAAACTGGTGATGAGACCTTCAAGAAGCAGGTACCGCACCAACAACAAAATTGTTAAAATCATATTCAAAGAGTTCTTAAGAACAAAATACTTGTCTTGTGTTTAAGTGTTACGACATTCGGGAGTGATTTTCATTCGTTGTTGTTTTAAAATTAATTTCAAAAAATTTTTCGAGCGTATGTTCAAAAATTCAAATGCAGATGAAAATGAGTACAACAAAAACGTATTGGCAACGAGATGAAGTTTCTCAACTTGGATACTTGAGACTGAGAGTTAAACACAGAATTAGAGATTTTAAGTGGATGTAATACTATATGTAATTTTCCACATTTAGCTCTGTGGGTGGGGCATCTATAAGAAATATAAAATCAAACAGCAATGAACTTCCGCCAAGTACCCGTATATGAGATTAGGGATTCACACGTGGAATGTTCAGTCACTTAGAGAACCTGGCGCGTCGAACCTGACATCTCGGATATCTTGGACTGGGATTTTTCTAAACACGTTGTTAGATTGGTTATTGGCTCTGTTGGGCCTGTAAATTACACGATGTTATTAACACGGTTGTTTACATCTAAAACGTGTAATTTACATACGGTTATTTTTTCCTTTATGTAAAAAACGTAATTTTATTCTATATGTAAAAACGTAAAAATTTTTTTATATAAAATAAAATTGCGCCATCTCTTATTAAATCTAATTGTAACTAAAGCATTCTGTTAAAAAATCTTCTTACTAATTTACGAATAGAACTTATGAAATAATTAACTGTGTACGGTTTTTTCGACTACATACTGAATGCCACAATAATTTGTGATTTAGATTAAAGTTAAAGGTTAATTTCATTAAAAATCATCTCAACTGGCTTTGGTGAAGCTGAAAAAAAGTTGGCTACAACGGAAATTTTCGTACAAGTCAGGGAGGACAGAGGAATATAAAAATTAGCTTCTTCTGTGAATGTCTGATATATGAAGAAACTCATTGAAAATATCAAGATCTTGTCAATACTAGTCTGGTGAAGTAAAAACTTTCTGATAAGTATTAAAAACTTCAGTTGTCGATTTAAACTTAAAAATGATTGGTTGGATGAGGACTGTCGGCTTGCTGTTGAGCCACAATATATAGCTTATAAAGAAGCGCAAACTCGGTAAACAATCGCAAGGAGAAATTAAGCAAATTATGGAAATTCATTTTAAATTTCCTTGTGTGTGACATTCCAATTTTTTAATAAAATAAAATATTACTAAAATATTTTTGTTTTTATTTAAAATATTTCTTATCGAGGAATTAATTGCGTCATTTTTTTTATTTATATATTATTATTTCGGCAACGATCTTGCCATCATCAGTATATATTATTCACTCAATATTATGAGTGAATAATATATACTGATCATGGCAAAATCGTTGCCGAAATAATTATATAAATGTAAATAAAAAATATTTACGCAATTAATTTCACGATAAGGAATATTTTAAATAAAAACAAAAATATTTTAATAATATTATATTTTATTGATATTAAGCAGTTTTTGCTAGGAGGGCAGCTCAACTATTTTGTAGACGGAAGAAGCGCGAATGGTGCAAGGCTAAAGTCTTAGGAGTACAACAACTCAGAAATGGCCGCAATTTGCGTGTTTTCTTTAAAGGAATTACACCATACGTAAAGATCTCGGTCAACTGTCAATCGGGACCAGGATGGAAACTTTGACTTAACGTCGATGCGGTATTCGATACATGATGTCCTACTTAATGTTCCACATGTATATCACAAACTGTGTTTGAATACCCTCAAATATACAGACCTCAGAGATGATCATTGAGTATCCATCCTATGAGGAATTCACCATGGCCATACAGAGATTAAAGAAAAATCATTCATCTCGAGTTGATTGCATTAATTCAGACCTCTTGATATTCGGAGGGTTAACTTTGTGGAACTGTCTTTTCAACCTTAGTTGATTGGTATTTTAAATTAAGTTATGCCTGAAAAATATTGCCCGCATATTTGGCAGTAAGATATTTTAAATTGGCACTGAAAGGGCGAACTTTTTAATTTATGTATAGAAGGTTTCCAGCAGAAATTGTAGAAAGCGTCAGCTTTGTCTTAGACGGCGTCATTATCATATCATATCAATTCTAACGAGCAGTTTACATTTTTTGCGTTGTGAGGCAAAATGCAAAGATTAACACCAGCACAAACTGAGCGTTCAACGAACTGAAAAGGCGATTATGTACACCACCATTGCTTTCGTATCCGGGTCCAAATAAAAATTTTATTCTGGATACGGATACAAGTAATTATTGCTTGGGAGGAGTGTTGTTACAATATTCAAAGATCTTATCGAAGCCAGAACGGAACTACTGTGTGACAAGAAGAGAATGGTTGGCCATAGTGAAATATGTGGAACATTTCCGGTAATACCGCCATGACCAATCATTTCTGTTTAGAATGGATCATGGCGCCTTGACATGGCTAGTTCAATTTAAAAATCCAGAAGTACAAGTAGCACGGAGGATTGAGCGATTGGGGAGTTTTGTCAACGAAATTCATCATCGGGACATCATTGCGAACGGGTAGAAAACACTGAAAACATCGTCGACATCAGACTCACGAAAGTGTTGCCAGCTGATGAATGGACTAAGGGTGTTATCTATAAAGAGCAACGCGAGGATTCAGATTTGGCAGTCATTCTTAAATTCGTTGAGAAAGAATGTCGTCCCACATGGAGCGATATTGCGGATAAAGGCCCAACTATTAAGGTTTACTCGGCCCAATGGGATAATTTAACCATGGAAGACGGATGTCTAAAGCGAACATGGGAGAGCTCCGATGGCACGACAAAGCAATTGTTGGTAGTAGTACCGAGGATCAGTATAGCAGAAATATTGGAGGAATGCCACCTAGGGATCAACAAAACGTTAGTCAAGGTACGTGAAAGGATCTACTGGACAGGATGTAAACAGGTAGTGGATGAATGGTGTCAAAAGTGTGACCAATGTATGGCAGTGAAAGGACCTGCAAAGAGCCGTGGAGCGATGCAACAATATAATGTTCGAGCACCAGTTGAAAGGATTGCCATAGATGTTGCAGGATCATTTCCAACCAGCGAAAGTGCCTACAAATATGTATTGGTAGTTATGGACTACTTCAGTAAATGGCCAGAGGTATACCCCATTCCTAATCAGGAGACAATCACAATCGCCAATGCAGTGGTATACAATTGGATAAGCCGATATAGGGTACCGTAAGGGTTAACATCGTATAAATAGTTGTAGAAATTTAAGTTACAAATCAGTTCAGTTTGGAATTTTAAAGTGTTAATATCGGAAAGTGATAACAAGTGAAAGTGAAGTGTTTAAATAATTGTTGTGGAAAATTAGTGTAATAATAATTATTTGTGAAATATTTGTGAACTTTATTGTGGAATGAATTTACTGTAAAAATTAAAGTTTACGCGTTTTATACATGTAAAAACACATGTAAATTACTTAGTGTAATTTACACGCACAACAGTGGCAACGTAGATAGAAATGAAATGCCTACAAGACAATTTTTGTGAAGTGTGTTCATGAAACTGGATTGTTATAGGATAAACCAACATGTGCACCTGCATTTACATCGTGTACCGAAGAGAAAATTACAGCTATGGTTCAGACTGTGTCTGAGCATCCATCAACATCAACTTCCTATCGTGCCCAAGAGTTAAATATTTCATGTATTTAGGGGATGAGAATTTTACATTTATAGATCGGTATGAAGGTGTAAAAAATTTAGTTAGTGCATGAGCTACAGGAAAATGATCATTCGCAGGGCCTTCTGCTCGGTAATTGGGCTGTGAAACGCTTGGAGCTTATTTGCCCAAAGATAATGTTTTCTAACAAAGCTGATTTCATGAGGAGCCGTTTTGATTTCATGAGGAGCCGTTGTGTTACTTTAATCATCCAGAGACTATCCAAAACTTGAAAGATCAACTCGACGTTGATGAAATAGTAGCCCTTACTCATTCGTCTTTGAATTTTCAGTCAAATGGAATTGCAGACGTTAGTTGGGCCACCATCTACAATCAATCACCGTAGATAATGATTTCGAGGATAATTTGTTTGTTATATATTTAACTTTGTTAATATAATATCGTGGACTAATTCAGGAAATTATTCATTAAAATCCAGAAGGAAAACGAACAACTTAATTCTTAACAATCTCTCCTTTGACTTGTTATAAAAGAATAACTAACGGTTTTTGTTATACTTTACTCTCAAATTGACTGCGGCAAATTACCATAAACTTTGAATAATAATAAAAAATTATCAAGAACAACAACAGCAAGAAGAAGAAGACGGAAAACCTCCAGTACAGAAAGAAAATATTCTTTAGTTTTTTAATACAAGTATTTCATGACAAGATAAATGAGTTTATAAACTTTAAACGAACTTAAAAAAAAGTTTTCGTGCTTTCGTTATATTCAAATTAAGCACAACTACATAACTATACATCTTAACAGATCAAATTAAGTTTTGTGGGTATATACTCGTATATATACGATGGGGACTTAAGCTATACATTTAATGAACCGCGCGAGTTTAGTAGTATAACGTATGTGTGTGTGTGTGATCAACGACGAAAAAGGTCTAAAATCTAATTTTGTTGAATGTACGATAAACATACATACATATGTCTACATCTAGGTACTACCTACTACTCGTATTGGTATATATGGAAAATTATTTTAGCCTAATGAAAAAATAAAAAACCAACAACACTTTCAGCCAACACAGAGAATCCATTCTATATAATTCAAAAAAATACATTCTCAATATATTAAGGATTTTCTTAAGGTTCGATCCAAATCCATTCACAAAACTACATACAAAAAAAAGCACAAAAAAATTTTTTGGGATAACATCTCATTGGGATTTTCTTTTAAATTTTCTCGGAAAATCATGTTTCATTTTACGATTATTCTCGTATATGAACGTCTTCCTCCTCCTTCTCCTCTCAT
This sequence comes from Tipula lateralis, assembly GCA_963932295.1. Taxonomy (NCBI): domain Eukaryota; kingdom Metazoa; phylum Arthropoda; class Insecta; order Diptera; family Tipulidae; genus Tipula; species Tipula lateralis. The sequence continues at coordinate 99,252,444 of OZ010736.1, forward strand.
ATTCACGTTTGAATTCGATAAATTTAGATATCGGAATGAATTTAAATTGTATATAAATTTTGTTCTATACATGAGAATGTGTGTGTTCTATGTACTTACTGCATGTGTATGTATAGACATACGCAAACGCGAGGACGAGTTTTTGAAAGATTTCTTTCTTATAGACATTTTGGTGAATAAAAAAGCAGATATACATACTCGTACATACAAATCCAATTCGATATCCAATTCAATCAAAAAATACGAAAATGCTGCAGTCAATTTTTGATGGTTTTAATCAAAATCTAACTCGTATATCGAGGTAAATGTATGCCCGTAAATTTGTTATTCGTATACATACATGATGTTTGGACATCGTTCGAAATGTGTTCACGGACCCAAAATATTTTCTATTCATCCTGTGTATTTATTGGCTATTTGGAATATTTTGGCGATTCAACGTTATCTCTAAATTTGGTATCAAAGCGAGTCCATTAAATCAAAAAGTTCATGACTCAGTCAGGCGAGGATACTCTTGCACGGAACCTTTGGGAAGAGGCCCATTGATCAGCTCCATTTATATGTTATTTACTGAAGTAGCACTATGGTATCCTTAATCCATTAAATCAACTGGCTGCAATATTTTAATCAACTGCAATCTTTTACTGCATGTGAAGTGTCCAACATGGTATGAAGTTCATCGGTTACGTGTTGATAAAAACGTTGTCCATGAATAACTGCTATTAGGTCACTAAGGAGGTCATCATTCCTAATGTAACACGTAGCGTTAACTATACCTGCACCACATCTAATGTGATATTCTTTCCAAAATGAGAGAAAAGAGCACTTTTTTTTATCAAAGAATACGAAAAAAAAATTGCCCTTCTTGGGTAAAATAAAATACAAATTATTATGCTACACAAACACAAATTTCATAGTATAGTCTTTTAAAATATATAGATTTATTTTATTATAATCCTTTATTATTATTGCTATTAACTTTTTATTTAATTTTGATAATTTCACACATTTACGACAAAATATAGTTCACAAATGAAATTAAAAATGGCATTTTGTTTTTATTGTTTTGACATATAAAAATGTAAATGTAAATCTGCGAAAAAATCTCGATTTTTCAAAAGTGCTCGAGATCATTTTTTCTGCTGTCAGAGCACTCTTTTTTTACCAAAGAATATCGCATAACAAGAAACTAGAGTAAACCTTTTTCCTCTCTTATGTATACGCAACGATATAATATGTAAGTTTATGAATCTGCTCTATAGTTGAGTGTTTCATTCTGAAACCAAACTGATAATCTGGGATAAGGTTTTTTTCAATCTTTTGAGCAACAGCCTCAAATAATTTCGCTAGTGTTGGTAAAAGTGAAACTGGCCGGTAACATTTTCTATCATTCGGTGGCTGCCCGATTTCTAAATCATTATTACTTCTGCTACTTTTTACAAATCGTAACGTAAACTTTCTTTACTTTTATGTTCTTAATTTCAGCTTTATGTTCTTTCAATGTTACAGGCCTGATACCTTCGAAGTCAGATGTTCTGGATAGGGTTTCCGTAACAACCAGATAAATCTTGTCTTTTGCACTTTTAGTATTTTTCCCATTGTTTGTTTTGATTGGAGAGTTCTGGTCGTTTTAATCGTTTTATTAATGTCCAGAGGGAATAGTTGGTATCTTTAGGTGGACCAGAGAACAAAAATATATTCCAATTATTTCATTTTTCACTGCTCTTATGAGTACCTCAATTTTGATGGACAATTTGTTTAAGGTGGTAATATTTAAAAAAAATAGTAGACTAGGCGTGCGCCGCAACACACGTAGTCTAACATTATTTCGGGCATTTTCCTGCACTAGCGCTCTTACTTCTATTGGGTAAATAACGGAGGTTTAACGGATCAAGGAGCCTGGTTAGTTCCTTTTCTATTTGATTTTCACTTTTGATTGGCACTTAATGTTATATTCGTCATCGCTGAAGAGTTCCATGCGATGGAGATGACTTTTAAAATCGCCACAGCCAGTGCGCTTAGCAACTAGTGTAGCATTACAGAGTGGACTCGGCCGAGCAAACTCAGTCACCACGCAGAATCGATTGGTGACATCCGATGTTGTTATCCGCATTCTAAATCTTCATCTTGGTTTGCAAACCAGGAGCAAAAAGTACGAAGAAAACGAGTGAGGTGACGATGCAGAAAATTGGGAGAATAATTTGGACCGAATTTGGTGACGAAACAAATGAATAAAACGAAAAAAAAGACTACGGGTAAGTGTTGGATGACGGTGGTAAATACATATAACCGCATCCAGAAGCACGTCAATAGATGTAGTTTTAATCAAGATCCATGTTAATGTAATATACACAATACATATTTATAATTGTATATTTATGGTGTTGTTTTTTTTTGTTTTCTGGTTCGATGTTGAAATTTCGCTTATGTTTTCCCGCTTTTCTATTTTCCTTTTACTACTATCCGACTCTACACTTTCCCTCTTTCCGCCGTCGGATTGATTACCTACGAGTTGCGAGGTGGTTTTTCTTGTGGTATCAGCAGGTACCCCGCCCAAACCGTGACACAGCAGAGCACGTTACAATAGTAACTTATAAGTTGCCCTTTTTCATGGAGAGAGCTTACTTGGTTAGATTGGAGTTGAACTCGCTGATATAGTACTTCATCTTATGTTAAGTGGGAGAAGGTTAGATGGCGTAGTCACACAGTAAAAAATATCGCGGTGTGAATAAACTTTAATCCGAAAAAATACTTTACAATCTATCCAATTGCGTGAAATTAACTCCGCAAAGAAGGGTACAATATTTAAAACATGATTAAACAATATGCATTTTACACAGATTGGTGTAAAAATAAAAGTTCTTAGAAGCAGTTAAGAAAATTTTTATGAAAAATGTATAAAAGGGTTCTTCCCACAATTAATTCGATTATATCGGAGATAATATACGCACCGTTTGGAGTTTTCTTTGACGAAGTTATAGTTCGGCTAACTTATTCTTGTCTAAAATATTTTTTTTTGTGCAAATCATTATATGAAAATCGTAAGTTTCCTTCAACTATTCACTCCGGCTAGACCAAATAAATGTTAGTGCGATGTTGTTAGTTATTTACTGGGAAAATAAAAGTGAAAATTATAGTGAAAATAATAATAATATAAAAACATTTTTAAAAACAATAAGATTTCGATTCTTAATGGAATAGAAGGACAAAAATTATTTAATATAATTTATAATGGCCAACAGAAATATGTTGTGTCCCCAAATTCGTTAATTGTGGATATTTTGCGAGAAGGTGAGTTATTCTTACTTTTTAATTATTTATTATATGTGGGGTAAAAATATTTTATCCATTAGAATTGTGTGATTTCGTGAATTAACGTACTGTGTATTGTCTTTAAGGACAGTTAAGTGTAGATTTAATTCATTTAAAATAGAATTCAATTTTAATATTTCATCGGTTACTAACTTTGCTGTATAGCAATTTCATAATCGGCATGTAGCTATTTATGCTGATCCACTTACCTATAATAGATTATCTTATCGTCTTGAGCATCACAGGTTTTCAATATTTCGGTGGAAAATTATGACCTATTTACGGAAAGTAACATTGAACTAAATCAAATGGTTTTTGATATATATTTGAAGGACATGCAATTATCTACGATCGACCTCTCTTTGAAAAGATTATGCAACGTAATGGTAATCTGACATTATGGTGTTTTTATTAAATATTTATATACTAATTTAAATTAAATAATTATAGAAAAACTTAGAGATGTTTCAACACAAACTGATGAGTACTTAACATTTTTACTAATTATGAAGCCACTGCAGTTTTTAAACAGGACTGTTTTATTGGTTTATTACCAAAAAAGTTAAAGCTTCAAAAAGAAGTACTAAAAGAGGTATAAATATAGAAAATCATTGATTTTAATTTGGGTGTATTATCAGAACCACCTAATCAAATGAGAAATCTTATTTTACTGTTGATTTAACTTTAAACGTTTTTCCGGATTATTTGATATAAAACATATAAAGAACGATTTGGCTTCACTTCTTTGAATGACCAATCCACATATTGAACAAAAGTAAAATTAATTGATTATGTTAGTTGATTAATAATTGATTATGTTTCCATTGATAAATCAAACTTAACTTAAAAAAGTGATTTTCTAAAAGTAAATTTTCCTCATTTATAATTCTGTTATACATACATATGTATACTATATTATTCCACTTAAAAATATTGGCAGCTCTGATACTAAAATCAATTCTAAATTTAAATTTTAGAAAAAATGGGGCTTGTATTATTCGAATATTTAGTAACGTGTTATTTATTTATCTAGTATTTTATGTTTTCTTAAATCTTAAGGAACTAGAATGTTTTCTCAAAGGTAATTTCGAAGATCAACATATAATCACAAATTATAACAACACGTTAATATTAGACAAAAAACACCGTGTACAACTCGTTAGTATCTAGGGTCTCGAGTTGCGTCGGTTCAACTTGCGTCATTTCAACTTGCGTCGCAAAACAATTTAATACCTTAATTTCGACTTGCATCACATTTTCGACGCAACTCGCAAGTAAATTTTTTTTTTATTCTTACAAAATATTTTTTACGAAAAAATAAATTGAAAAAGTTGTTTTATGTTTTTCATCTCTTTTTTCATGTAGAAAATTCGGGTATTCCCCTGTAGTGGTATAGAGAGAATAGTTTTGATGATTTGCTTTCATAATTTGAGTTACTTTTGAATAAAGAAGTTCATATATGGATACACATATATTATACTGTGTAGTTTGCTATACATAATTTGTTAAGTTTTTTGTGTAATTTTGTGGTATATGGTATGTAAATCTGTACATATAAAAATATTTGTTTCGTTATATTTACGTAATTTATTGTGCGTTATTTTTATATGTACTTAGGTTAAGTGTTGTACATATTCGCAGTAATGAACCGTAAAAAAACGGCAACGACTATTTTGGAAAAATCTGCCAGTAAACATAAAAAAGTTATATCGTTAGAAGTAAAACTAGATATTTTAAGGCGTTTTAAAAATGGGGAAAGAAAGGCATCTATTTCTAAGGCCTTAAACTTAGCTCCTTCAACGGTACGAAGTATTTGCAATCGAGATGCATTAAAAATTAAAACATTATCTGAGGTAACATCAGAGGCGCAATTAAAACGCACTGTAGTTAGCCGGAGTCCTCTATTAGTGAAAACAGAATCTCTGCTTTCAATTTGGATTGAGCAACAGACCCAAAAAAATATGCCACTCAGCAAAATGATAATTCAAGCTAAGGCTAAACATATTTTAAATGACCTACAAGAAAACGTGCCATTAAATAGTGAAGCCTTAAATGAACAATTTAATGCTAGTGACGGTTGGTTTGCACGTTTTAAATCTCGGGCGAATTTACATAATGTTCAACTAAAAGGGGAAGCGGCAAGTGCAGATCATACAGCTGCAAAAGAATTTAAAACTGTACTCAAGGCTGTCATCGAAGAAGGTGGTTATTGCTCCAAACAGGTATTTAACTTTGATAAAACAGGTTTGTTTTGGAAACGTCTTCCAAAACGAACGTACATATCTAAAGATGAATCTGCTGCACCCGGTTTCAAAGCAGGTAAAGATAGATTGACGTTACTTTTGGGGGGCAACGCTAATGGTGATTTTAAACTAAAACCATTATTAGTGTACCATTCTGAAACGCCAAGGGCTTTGAAAGGCATTGATAAAAAAGTGCTTCCTGTGTATTGGCGAGCCAATAAAAAAGCATGGGTCACTGGAGTTTTGTTTACCGATTGGGTTAAAAATTGCGCTATACCAGCATTCAGGAAATACTGCGTTGATCAAAATTTAAATTTTAAAATATTGGCATTGCTCGACAATGCACCAGGACACCCAGCCTACATAGATGACATCAGCGAAAATGTTAAATTTTTATTTATGCCTCCAAATACCACTTCCCTCATTCAACCAATGGATCAGGGTGTAATTTCAAACTTCAAATCGTATTATTTAAGAAGAACATTTACTCAGTTATTAAATGCTACCGATGTTAATGATGGAACGACAATGATAAAATTTTGGAAGGAATATACCATCTTCAAAGCTATTAAAAATATTGTTTATTCATGGTCAGAAGTGAAATCAACTTGTATGAATGGTGTCTGGCGCAAAATTTGGCCGGGTGTAAAGTCTTCATTATTAGTTGACGAAGTTCCTCTAGTTCGTAACCAAATTATAAGTTTAGCGCAAGAAGCTAATTTTGAGGGTATGGATGAAGCTGGATTTGATGAAGCTATTCAATATGAAGATTTGAGTATTCAAACCGACGAATTAATGGAATTAGCCGATAATAGCATAGAAAATATTGATAATGTTTAAGAAAATCGTGAAATCAAAAAATTATCTAAAAAAGGCCTTGCCAAAGCAATTAGTTTGATATCTGATGGACTGGATATTTTCTTAAATGAAGACCCCGACGAAGAACGAAGTACAAGAGTTGCACACGAAGTCAGAACAAGCATCAGCTGTTATAATAAAATATACATTGAAAATAAGAAAGCTGAGACACAGAGTACTCTGGATAATTTCTTTCAAAGGATTCCAAAAGAAAGGCAACAATCACCCGATATTGAGTGTTTTGATTTAGAATCCGTCTAAACCTGTATAATTAAATATTTGTATATGTACATTAATATCTACATACATAAATTAGTATGTGATCAAACAATAATTTTGTATTAAATTTGGCTGTTTATACGTTAATCTTATGTTAATATTATGTACAAATGTTGAATTATCAATGAATTTTATATCATGTTTTTAATTATTTTTTGTTTGCGTAAACGAACGTTGTAATAATACCTAATAAATTTAATTTTAATTTATATTTTGGTATTTTTTAATGTAATTCCGTTTTCTGGATGTTGATTAAAGCAACTGTACTAAAATTTTTGTAAAAATGAAAAATAAAATTCGAGTTGCGTCATTTCAAGTTGCGTCGCATTTTTCTGGAACGCATTACCGACGCAACTCGAGACTCTAGTGTATTGTAAACCATTTGGTAGAAATAAATGGCTCTTATATCAGCGGAAAACAAAATCTTATGGGCCCAAGCAACAGCGTTGCTTTTCGCTAAACTGTGTGAAGATCAAAATTCAGACCGATTTGTAAGTATACGGCGTAACAGAGTTTATTATCATGCACTGGTTTTATCACGTAACCGTATCTTATATTTAATTTTGTTTATAATATATTAAATTTGGTTTATAATAACTATAAAATTAAATTTTGTTTAAATAATTATCCCGATTTTGGAATACTCAAGGATTGGTATTCTTTATATTTTGGTCCAATTAATTTAATTTGCAAAATAGCTTTTATTTTTTTTACGTTATTTATTTGATTAGGTCGATCAGGATTTCAATCTACGATTTAAAAATGTTTCATTTTGCATCGATCAATGGAAACAATAAAAAATATATAATAAAACTGCCGAAATCCAAAAACATTCAAATTTACGATTACTGTACCGAAGAAGATGATAGTAAGTTTACTTTTAAATTATTTATAGATTATTGAAAAAATTTAGCACCATACTAAACCACCCTTTTAATAATGTTTTACTTTTTTTTTTGTATTTCGAGAAATTCCAGAAACAGCTATAATTTTATTAACCAAATTCTGCAGAACATATGGTAAAAAAAATAATCCTTCTATTTACAAATTTTCTATTTTTTAAAAGGTAATAATTAATTAATTTTGACAAACTTTGACAGCCGAAACTGAAAAAATATTTTTTTATTTAGACAGGTTCTTTTATCCAGCATACCTTCCCGCATCTCATTTTTCGGTGACCACCTCGGAAAATTCTAAAACCAGCCAGCATCAAAATCGATAGAAAAGAGATTCCTTGAGGGCCGATTTACGCAGCATTGAAAAATGTATGTCTCTTTTCAAATGCTACTTTGTTTTTAATTGCAAATATCCTGATGATATGCAAAGTTTATATTTAAGTTTAGAAAAAAAGAATTGTTTTCAAAAGTTCCTGCCCCAAAAGAAATCGCCATAGGTAAGAACCGATAAAATATGAAATAAAGACCAGAATATTTATGATCAACGTCCTGTGACCAATACATTTTCTTATGTATCGATTGTTTTCGACAATGCTGAACTTTCTATCAAAAAATGAACATTTTACTAGAAAAATATAAGAAAGTGACCCCATTGTCAGCCATGCTTTTCATTACTCGCAAGGTAATTATTTTAAACAAAACAACTTATTTTCATCGGGTCCTGGTTTCCATTTACAATTATACTGCGATGAATTTGAAGTAGTTAATTCGTTAGGCAGAAAGACGGGTGTTCACAAAATCTTAGCATTTTATTTAACCGTCTTAAATCTGGGATATCATATAATAATAGTTTGTTAAAAAAATATTCATTTAATTGCACTTTGTCATTACACTTTGGCAGACGTAAAAGAATATGGGTATAAAACGTTTCTGGACCCCATTATTAGTGATATTAAAATTCTGGAAACAAAAGGCATTAATGTAGAGTATAAATGGTCACTTGTAAATATTAAGGGTAAAATTTTCTCTTTAAGTCACGACAACCTATCGGCGAATGTTTTATATGCATTACAGCAATCAATTAAATCTAACTATTTTTTTCAATTTTGCAGAACACACACAAAAGAATGAAGAACAAGGAATGATTATAATCTGTATGTCCCCAGCCAAGAATTTGGGCTACAGAAGCTGTGTGCTCTAACTGGACTGGAATATTTTAATACTTTCGAATCAAACAGTGTTGCCATAACGCACGATATCTTGGAGGGCGTTGGACAATACGAACTTAAATTATTTCTTTTATATTTAATAAAACAACGAAGACTTAAATAAAAGAACAAAGAAATTTTAATTATAGAATTAAATCTGAAAATTTTGGATATTTTAATCGTTCGAACATTCATTCGTTAATAAATTTAGAGAGCAACACGAGAAATTTGAAACAAACGGCATCACAGTTTTGGTGTTTACTTAGATATTTTCCGAATTCTTTGGCAAATTTAATGTAATTTTGCTTCTCATTAAAATAATGAATATAATATTTTCAATTGAATTATATGAATCAACTAAAAACCTCCAAAGGATAATTCTAGAACATCATACTGAATTTATTTGAACATCATACTGAATTACAAATTTCCCGGTTGGAACGTCATTCCAAAGAATCACTTAATTTTACATTACTATTATATTATTCAAAATGTGGCCGCATTAATTAATATGTGGACTATGCGATACGAGGGTAAGCATGCAAAATTTAAAGCTATTGCCAGAGCAAGTCGTAGTTTTAAAAATATTACTCAACTTTTAGCTTCGAAACATCAACAAATAAATTTTGACAATAGTAAATTTAATATTAAGTTAGATTACATTTGACATTTTGAATATAAATTTGGAAAATATTAATACTACTAAGTTAAATTTTAGTAATGTCGATGAAGTTCAAATTCTTAAAGAAATTAAGTATCGATATGTGTATATAAAAACAAATTTATTATTTGTATTATCAAAAGAGATCTAAAGAATTCGGGTCTATCAATTTTTGGTTTATACAACACATGATTAAAAATACGGGTGAAATATATATGTTTTACCGTTTACTTCAAACAATTTGCTTTAATTATAATCTAAATGCATATGAAACTAAATTGAAAAATGAAATAAATACATTAAAATTATATGATTTATAATTGAGGTCTTCATTTTAATTTACATTTCATCCAAAACATTCAAATAAATTTTTTGTTTCGAAATTTGATATGCTTTAATTAAATTATATAAAAACTATTTAAAAATAAATTTAAAAAAAAATGAATTTATTTAAACACTCCAAAACGTTCGTTTTATTCTATCCATTTCAATGATTTTTTTAAATCCGAATATAAATTTCTTATATTATTCTGTAAAATATTTGTTTTATCCATAATTTGTAAATATATTTGTCTAAACATATTAACAAAGATATTCTATTTTATTCGTGAGTTTTTTTATTCGTTGGATTGAATAGATGATTACCTTTTTTTTATCTCTTTTTATCGGTTCGCTTATTTACGTCCTAACTTTTACGCCATTACAGCCAATTCGAGGACGTACGACTATAGCAAAGAGAATAAATAAAAAGAGGAACATCTAATATCAACCTCGGTTGCATATAAACTAAAAATATTACTAAGTTATTTGGTGATGGTAAATGTTAAAGAACTAAAATAATTAATTATTCAAATTTTTTGTCAACACAATGTTCGATTGGGCTTTTATTATTAAGTGCGTGTTTCAAACTAAAATTATAAAATTAATATACCTTCTAAGCCATAGATTATTTATTGGTAAAAATTCAAAAATCTCAAAGGTTCATAAACTACAATACCTTAAAGGTCTTTTAAGAGGTGAAGCTGCTGCTTTAGTGCGTCATATCACAATAACAGAGACAAATTATGATTAGGCTTGGCAGATTATAAGTAACAATTGATAATTTATTCGATTTCTTAAACAAACAAAGCGAAACACTCGAAAGCTGCCAACCATCGAGACATATAATCAATCCACAAACGACACATACTAATTTAAAGATGATGTATGCAGACACACAGTCTATCAGTTGTTTAAAATGTAGCGGGAATCATTTCTTTAGGAATTGTGAGCAGTTTCTGCTACTTTCCATAGATGATAGGAGAAGCTTTATAGCTGAAAAAGGGTTGTGTTTTATACGCATTTTTCCAAACCATCAGCCACAAAATTGTCGTTCCAAGTTTAGATGTAGTATATGCAGATCGAAACATCATACAACGTTACATCAAGAAACATGTAAAATATCATCCAATACAGTTGTTCAACAAGAAGTTATCGTGTATCAATCAAATCATAAAAATTCAAACGCTGAAATTATTAATATCTTTCATGCTGTTACTATCAAATGTTTGATGACTGTTACCTACGGCAATAATCAGGGTATTGGATGCACAAAACAATTATCAAAGATGTCGAGTTTTATTAGATTCTGGAGCACAGGCATATTTTATTTTCGAATCATGTGCTCAACGACTTGCATTACCACGTAAACACGCAAAGGTAATTGTTGAAGGTGTTACTCCTGGTACTACATCAACAAGAGGTCTATTGTCAATCAAAGCGAGGTCGTTACATTCTTCATCGGAATCCATTCATATCGACGTGCTTATATAATAAAAACTTGCCAATTGTATGTATACCTACATGTGAAGTCAACTTTTCGAATTTGCAGAAAATCAAAACGCTACCATTAGCAGATCCGAAATTTTATGAAACAGGGATGATAGACATGATTATAGGAGCAGATCGTTTCTTCAATGTGTTACGAGAAGGCAGAATCGATAATCTTGAAAATAATTTAGTCGCACAAAATTCAATGTTTGGATGGATTTTATCGGGTGAAGTGACTAATGTTGGTAGAAAAGCCAGTCAACCAAGTTTTAATTTTCATATTGGTTTAAACTGTTGAAGTGTGATAATTGATGCTGGGTGCTGTAATCGTGACAGCTAATGATGAATGGCGGGAGTTAAACTTTGAACTCCACAGAGTGGCATTGATTGACAGCTAGGGCGCTGGATCAACCAGCCGATGAAGACGTTTGTCTTGAAGTGTATGGCATCTTGTATGTTGTCTGTAATATTCGTTTCGCTAGGCCGGTTTCGATCTGATGACGTCATTGACTCGTTGTGTGATCGAAAAGATCAAATCCATCTCATCAGGCATATGCGACCGGACTTGATGTATGTTGCATTTCGTTTCTATGTATAGTATACTGTGAAGGCTATGTTGCAACAGTTCTAGCGAATTTACAGAATTTGACTCGAAATCTTTTTTCGTTCATTTGTGTTTACACTTCACTATTGTGGCGTGACTATTCGTCGTATTTGTGAACGCCACATTACCCCCCCGAAAGTGATTTCCCCCTTCGACTGCGATTGTTAATGTATTGGGTACAAGCTGCAGTAATTTTAGAATCCGGATTTTTTGGCAGGAGGGTGTTGTGTGCTAAATTGTTGCACTTGGAAATGTTGGGAGGTCGTGTATTGAGAAGGTTATTGACGTGCTATGCCCTAAACAGGTTCGTCGGGGTCACCAAATGTTGAAGTGTGTTGAAGTGATGCTTGGTGCTGTAATCGTGACAGCTAATGATAAATGGCGGGAGTTAAACTTTCGACTCCACAGAGTGGCATTGATTGACAGCTAGGGCGCTGGATCAACCAGCCGATGAAGACGTTTGTCTTGAAGTGTATGGCATCTTGTATGTTGTCTGTAATATTCGTTTCGCTAGGTCGATTTCGATCTGATGACGTCATTGACTCGTTGTGTGATCGAAAAGATCAAATCCATCTCATCAGGCATATGCGACCGGACTTGATGTATGTTGCATTTCGTTTCTATGTATAGTATACTGTGAAGGCTATGTTGCAACAGTTCTAGCGAATTTACAGAATTTGACTCGAAATCTTTTTTCGTTCATTTGTGTTTATACTTCACTATTGTGGCGTGACTATTCGTCGTATTTGTGAACGCCACAAAACATCGACGAAACTCTGAAGCGATTTTGGGAAATAGAAGGACCTCCTACATGTAATTCATTCTCACCAGAAACCCAATGCGAAGATCACTTCAGATCCAATCTTCAGCGATATCATACTGGTAAATATGTAGTCAAGATACCTTTCAAAAAATCTCCTAACGTATTAGGTAATTCCGTGAATATTGCTAGAAAGAGATTTTATAATTTAGAGCAAAAATTATACCGCGATGCTGCACTAAAAATGGAATACAACAAAGTAGTTAATGAATACGTTGCTTTAGGACATTTGCGAGAAGTAGAAAGCTTCCAAGAAAGTCAAAACTATTACTTACCACATCATGTTGTCATAAAAAATGAAAGGACTACAACCAAGTTACGAGTTGTATTTGATGGATCCAGCAAAACCAGTAATGATTATTTAATCAACGACTTACTAATGGTAGGTCCAACCATTCAACCAACCTTATGGACTAAATTAATGAATTTCCGATACAGCAAAATTGCATTAACGGCAGATATCGAAAAAATGTATCGGCAAGTAATGGTATCTGAAGAAAATCAAGATATTCAACGCATAGTATGGCGAGATAATATAGAAAGTCCGTTTAAACATTATAAATTAACCACTGTGACATTTGGGATGGCCAGTTCAGCTTTTTTAGCTATCCGATCGCTTCAGCAGGCTGCTTATGACTTCCAATCAGAACATCCTATCATTGCGAACGAAATTCTACGCAAATTTTATATAGATGATTATATATCGGGTGCGGATACAATAGAAGATGCAAAATATCTGAAAAAATACTTAACTGATATTTTATCATTAAGAGGATTCAATTTGCGTAAATGGAAATCAAATGCTACGGAATTATTAGATTAAGCTACAGAAAAAGAAAAATCGCTGGTTCATTTTGAAGAAGAAAACTCCGCCTCAAAAATTTTAGGATTACAATGGGATTCGAAATTGATATATTATCTTTCAAAGTAATTCTACCCAAAGAAGGAACTCCTAGTTCCTCGCTAGTGAACGAGCTTATGCAGCAGTAGTATATGGGCGTTTTGTAGATGATAGTGGAGAACTGCGAGTACATCTCATTACCTCAAAAACGAAGGTAGCACCTTTGCGACAAGTATCACTTCCCAGATTAGAACTAGGTGGTGCTCATCTGCTAGCCAAATTGATACACGAGGTAAGAAAAACATTCTTCGAAGATGCACCTATATTTTGTTGGACAGATTCAACTATAGTCCTAGCTTGGTTATCTGACCATCCTACAAAATAGAAAACTTTTGTAGCTAACCGTGTGTCTGAAAAACAGAAACTGTTACCAAGAAATAATTGGAGCCATATCAAATCAGATAATAATCCAGCTGACTATGCTTCTAGAGGAATCTTGCCTTTAAAATTGTTAGTACTTCAAACATGGTGACATGGACCATATTGGTTAATACTTTCAAAAAATCAGTGGCCAGTGAATAAGAGTAAAGTATTTCACGATGACACAATCAGTGAAATGAGAAAACAGTCATCTTTTATACCACTTCTAACTATTGAATGTCAAAATGAAGAAACTAACATTTTTCAAAAAATATTTAAAGCGATTTATTCATTCAGTAAAGCAATACGAGTATTAAGCTTTATTTCCCGATTCGTGGATAGTATTAGAAAGCCAAAGGAAAATCGACTACACACAGGGATCAATATGGAAGAAATGAATAAAGCCACTCTAAAACTTTTAAAATGGGTACAACACAGTGAGTATTCAACCGAAATAAGGATACTTCAAAAACACGAAATATTATCTTTACACGATAAACTATCAAAACTAACATCGTTTCTGGATAAAGATGGTTTATTGCGTGTTGGTGGCAGACTTGAAAACTCATTGAATTCTTATGAATATAAACACCCAATCATTCTTCCAAAGCCTCATGTCTTAAGTAAAATGATCATTTGTAAATGTAAAATGTAAATGGTAGAAGTACTACCATAAAAAATATCTGCATCCCGGATCCTCCCATACATCCCATCTCATCCGATTGAATAATGAACGGCAGAGGAATTGTGAGAGATGTGGGCAGAAAATGTATCCAATGCTTTGTATCCAATCAAGCAAGAAAGGTCGTGGAGCAAATATGATAGAAGGATATATAGCAGTCTTTGTTTGCATGGTGACTAAGGCAGTACATATTGAAGCTATCTCAGAATTAACCATAGATGCCTTTATTGCGGCTTTTCAGCGATTTTCTGCGAGAAGAAATATACCAACTAACATCTACGCTGACAATGGCACAAATTTCATCGGCGCAAGTCGCCAATTAAAAGAGGTATACAAATTCAATGCCTGCAAAGCTAACGATAATATTATTTCAGAATTTTGCACTTTCAATCAAATCAATTGGCATCATATACCTCCATCAGCGCCACATTTTGGTGGATTGTGGGAATCCACTGTGAAGTCGGTTAAAACCCATCTCAACCGAGTTACTGGAAATTGTCATTCAAATTAAGGTATTTTAAATTCAAGACCATTATGTCCAGCATCAGAAGACGATGATTCTTTCGAGGCATTAACACCAGCTCAGTTTTTGACGGAATCAATGTTAGAAGCAGTTCCGGAAGTTGAACTAGATGATAAAATGACATCAAGACTGTCAAGATGGCAACAAGTGCAGCTGAGGACTCAAAGTTTCTGGAAACGATTTCATAAGGATTATTTAAATAACCTACAACAAAGGACCAAATGGAAAGCTGCTGAAGATAATATCGAAATTGGAGATTTAGTCCTAGTCAAAGAAGATAACTTACCTTCATGCAAGTGGGAGATGGGTAGAATTGTAGCAGTTTATCCAGATTCAACAGGATTAATACGAGTAGTATCAGCTAAAAAGAAAATCAACATTTTTAAACGTTCCATAACCAAAATCTGTAAATTACCTCTAGAATAGTTCTGTTGACGTAATAACAACTTCTGAAATATAAGTCAACGGCCTGGAGTATGTTAAAGAACTAAAATAATTAATTATTCAAATTTTTTATCAACAAAATGTTCGATTGAGCTTTTATTATTAAGTGCGTATTTCAAACTAAAATTATAAAATTTCCCTAGTTTCCTCGGTAGGCGAATCGCTACTTTCAATTAAAAAAAGGAAAATAATTACTTGTGAAGCAAAAACTTAATGTTTTGCTCATTCTTAGAAGCATTGCGAACAAGTGAACATTATTAAAAATTAACCGAAGAAAAAATAAAGGAATAATAGCGAATTTTAAATGGTGTTGTTATTTAGCGATTTTCCACCACATATAAGTTGATTCTTTTTAATAAAATATTTACATACATTGCTGTATAATAAAAATTGTGAATTTTAATACAAAAATAAAATTTATTTAAAATTTTAATTGTGAGAATAAAACAGGAAACGAAATAGGATAAACATACACCTATGTTTATGAGAAACATATTCTTATAAACATAGGTGATTCCTATTTCGAACGACAGCAAAAAAAAATTTGACTATTTCAAAACTTCGCTTACTATTTCATATTAAAATTCGATTGTAAAATGGAATAGATATATTTTCAAATAATAATCTATTCCATTTTACAATTGAATTATAATATGAAATAGTAAGCGATGTTTTGAAATAGCCAAATGTTTTTTTTTGCTGATGTTCGAAAGATAAAACGAAATAAAAAATATATGTTTATCCTGATTCGTTTGCCATTACCAAATAACTCAAAAATATTTTATTTAGTTTATATGCAACCGCAGTTCATATAAGATGTTCCTCTTTATATTTATTCTCTTTGGCTATAGGTCAGATTTTCCTAACCATCTGCACATTGCTTAGCTCCATGCCAGCCTATAGTGTTGGCATGGAAGATGGGTCGGCACATGAGTTCTGCACTCCAACAGGGGGTCATAGTTGTGTTCATTCACACCACAGATCGTAAATCTCATGGGAAAAATTCCATTTGCATCCTGCCCCTATCGGGATTTGAGCCCGGTACATCCCGCTCCAACTGCTTTCGTGTAAGTGGTATAAAAATGGCTGCCATATATTTTGAAAACCCCACGACACTGCTGATACCTAGTCGACGCACATTGACCGCCCGAAAATCTTTGTGTTAGCGATTCTGCTAACGTTATAAGCGGTCAACTATGGTTATCGCTTGTTCGTTACAACGGCAATATTTAGAGAAATATTTTTCTAACATACTTGTATATCACAGTGATTATCTAAGTAAGGATTAAAGTAAATGTACTCCATTAATGTATTTTATGTTATACATATAAATGAAATATGTTACCTGAATTTATTATTTACAGACGCCCTTTTTGTTGAATGTCGCCAAAATAATGTCCAATCAATTAAAGTTTGATGGAATTTCAGAGCTTAGGTTAGGTTAGGTTGAGTGGCTGCTACAGCACACTTAGATCGGCGACGGTCCGTTGTGATACCACAGGATATTCCTCCCCGTTTACCCCTATGAGAACCAGTTTGAGCTGCTTACGCAGCGTAATAAGTCTCGCACATTACAGTTTTCGAAATCAGAAAGGCAGTCCATTAAAAACTTACCCAAATATTCATGTCTCCTGCTCGTCCCTACAGCTTCTGCAAGTCATTTATTTCCAGACCCAGCCTTCTCGCATGTTCTCCAAGAAGGCAGTGTCCTGTGAGTATCCCCACAATCGTTTTAAGTTCACGTCTTCGTTGGGAGATAAGTGCCTTTGAGCGTTTCAAGTTTAGCTTTGGCCAGACTATTTTTCGCTGAGGCTTCCGCCTCTTTTTTAAGCACAGTCTTGAGTGCGTTAATGGGTCTCCCCAACTTTGCCCTTAAATTTTCAGAGCTTAAGGAATTTATAAAATAATAAGCTAAAACTTAAAATAAGAGCATGTTTTAATAATTAACAATTATATTGCTTCTATTTCAAATATTTTCTTTTCGGTTCCATAGTAATTTTTGATGCTGTGTTTGTCACTCGTTTCATTTTTTGTCATGCCTTACAATTTTAAGTTAGACACAGATTCGTTTTGTTTTTTCTGTTACCTTTATAAAAATTTTCACAATTTTCACTTTTAGTATTATAAACATAATCGATCAAATATCAAATCTAATCAAACAATTATTTACATACAATTTTATTCCACCAAAGCTAGCATATCTTATTCAATCAAAGCTAGAACTGTAATTACATTTTATTATTTGCGTTAAAGAGTTAATTTTAGCAACGTTTTAATTCCTTACAAATATAAATGGATTATTCTAGAAAATTAGGTACATACTCGTATGTGAATTCCATTAGCATTTTGATAATTGATTTTCAAATGAAGTCTAAACTGAGCTTGCTCAAATTTTAGGCGTTGTGTACTTGAACTGTAATTTCCAATGTAACAAAAGTAATTTAATTGGCTTGTTGAAGAAAAAATATTTATTACAGTAAGAGTATGTTTTCTGCTTTATCAAATCAATCGAGATGAACAGGCATCAATATTTTGTGTTATATCACATCAGAAATTCCAGATTTAACTTTGACAGTTTGAATGCTGACAGTTCCTTATAACGTGTAAAATGCGTCTCATAATAATTTCTTACCATCACCTTAGCAATGGTTTTTGTTATTTAAAATGTTTAAGTGAATTTTTTATAATAATATTTACTGGTTCAATATTTGTCTATAATAAAACTTGTTACCAAATATATCAAAAACGTTGATAAATCAGTGGATAAAAAGAAATTTCCATTATTTTATGTGGCCGTTATAATCACCATACACTCGCGGACAAAATTAACGCATATTTTTTTTTGTAATAAAAAAAATTCCCGCTGGACAATTTCAGTGGAACTGGTATCAAATGATCCCAAATTTATAATTTTCTCAAAAAAGGCACAAATTTCATTGCAAAATGTTAAAATGTGTCGAACTATTTTTTTTAAAATTTTTAAAAGCGGTTTATAAACATTAAAACTAGCTTTATTACAATTTAATTTGATTAATTTAATAATGAGTAGTTCCCCTTGTGCCCTTATTGCAGTTTCCATCCATCTTGGCATACTTAGTAGAATGCTTTGTATCATTTCTTGCTGAATGAGATTCCACTCTTCTTGCGCTGCAACTCTCAGCTCTGCTGTCGAGTCTGGTGCAGAATTTCTAGCTCTAATACGGCGTTTTAGAATGTCCCACACGTGTTCAATCGGACTAAGATCAGGACTCATTGGTGGTCACTTAAGTGCCCGAATGCCAATATCTTGGAGATATTGTCGTACCGTTGCAGCAACGTAGACTGGAGCGTTATCATGCATTAACACAAAACTGTCATAAACTATGAAGCCCACATATGGCAAAACGTGATCGCCAAGAATGCTCCGAGCATATAAGTCTGCATTCATCCTCAAACCAATCTTAACCAGCTCCGTACGGCCCTCCCAACTGATTCCACCCCAAACCATTATTGAACCGCCACCAAAGCTTACAGTTAGAACCATGTTACACGGTGTGTAGCGTTCTCCAACTCTTCTGTATACAAGATTACGTCCATCTGGTTTCCATAATTGGATTCTGGTCTCATCTGAAAAGAGAACAGTGGCCCATTGATCAGTTCTACACTAATATTCACTTGACGCGCACTAAGTAACTCATTTATGAGTTGAGTAGAAGTTCGCTTCCGATCTCGTAACGAATTCATTTTTAAAAATTTCAGGTTACGAAAAAGGCGGAAGTATAATAATTCAATGACATTAGTTAATTTTACGAAGAAGCTATAAATAAGTACGAAAATTTGGATCCTCATCAACTAACGATATACGGGAAGACAACTATGAGTATACTACCATTACTTTGATAGACAGTTATAGATCCGTAGACAAAGTATTGACTACTGTTATACTCATCTTAAAATATTAGGATAATTTCAAATAGTTCATATAAATGAAACGAAACAGTTGAACTCGCAGATTTTGAGAAAAAGGTCACGATAATTTTAAGATAATATCAAGCTCTAAGATCCCATGTATCATATACAAACCACTCATTAATATTTATCAGTACAGAAGGGAAATCCTCCGATAATCCTATTTGCAACCAAAATAAAAGATGAGACAAATTTTCTTACTGAAGCATCGAGAATAGTCAAGGTCACTCGTGGTATAAATAAATTCCACCATTTTTATTGTTCCTGAAAATGAAAAGCCAAATGGGTAAGAAAATAGTACATGAGGTGTTTCAGAGTTGTAAACTCTGAAGGTTTAAGTTGAATTTTACAAAATGACGGATTCAGTCTTATACAACGTATCAACGTTGATGAGGAATGCAATCAGGTGCTTTTTACAGAATAACTTAAACCACCCAAACGTATTAAGTTGTGTAGCTTTTTGGACTAGAAACAGACACCACTTTTGAACTATGTAATTATTGACAGATACTGAAATGAGAAACAGGTAATAAATGATTCATCTCTTTGATGTTTTATTCGCTTTGATAATATTATTGATTATTATTGTTATACCCAGAGGACTTTAATCTTTGATTTTTCAAATACATTTCTCTATTAAAACACATGAGGGTTTAAGGCATTAATTACACCTAATGGTGTCCTTAACACTCAGTTTTAACAAATAAATATGAGTGTTCAACAAAGATCTCAGCATCCCACGTTGTCCAGCCCGTTTTTAACCTTCAATCTCTAATTTGATTATTATCCCGTGTGTACCAATTATTTAAAAGAATCACCTTCATAGATAAATGATGTCACATTGCCAACTTGGTTCTAACAACGAACAGATGACACAAAAATAGGGACTCAATCTGAGAGTATTGAGTCCTTTTGTTGACTGTGTTACTCACTCATATATTACCTTGGTTAAAAAGTTCCTGAAATAAATGTCTCCGCGCTCTCATCTGATTCCAGTTTTTTTTGTTAAATTGGTACATCTGTTGATATTTCCTCTAATTCTTAGCGTCATAGTTTGACATTTGGGTAAAAGTTACGTAATCAAGAGAACATCTATCTCCGTGTGTGTTGGTTATTAACAATTTTAGAAATGGATTACAATTTGCAACAACGAACTTGTATTAAATTTTACGTAAAAAAACGGATTTAATGGTGCGAGAACGTTGGAAATGTTGGAACGTTGGATAAGTGTTACAGCAACGATTCTCTAAGGAAACCGGTCGTCTACCAGTGGTACGAGCGATTTAAAAGACGTCTTGAGTTAATTGAAGATGATGAACGCAGTGGCAGACCAGCGACATCGAAAGCCGACGAAAACATTTATAAATTAAAAGAAATGTTGGTCAATAACCGCAAACCATCGGAGAGATAGTGAACGATTTAAACATTGCCTATGGATGCGTCCAAGACATTTGGGTTAATGATTTGGGTTTCCGTCGTGTATCAGAGAAGTTTGCGTGAAGCAATTCGCCGAAAGAGACCAGAATTGTGGGCAGAAAACTCGTGGATTTTGCACCATAGTAACAGACCGTAGCACAGTGCCATCATTATTCGTAATTTATTGGCGGAAAATGCAACAAATACCATCCATCAGCCACCGAATTCACCTGATTTGGCTGCTGTGGCTTCTATCTGTTTAATCGAGTTTAAAACCAATTACGGGGAACGTATTTCATCAGCCGAAAGGAAATAATGGAAAAATCGCAGGAAGCACTGATGGACATACCGAAAACCGAATATAAAAAAAGGTTTCGAGGATTGGATCAAGCGCTGGTATAAGTGTGTTGTAGTCGCTGGGGACTTCTTTGAAGGAGACAATATAGCTTTAGATTAATAAACTTGTATTTTTAATTTTCTAAATAAACTCCGGGAACATTTTGATCTAGGTGGATTTCTAAGGGGAAATCCATATCGACTATATTATCCCACCACATATTTCAAAGAAAATTTGCAAAAGGTTTTGGTATAGAAAGGACTGGGCTTTCATTTTTAAATCGAAGAGTTGCAAAATTTTCGAATGTGGAGTTTTATGTACATAATTATATTTTAGGCTCTGTATAAAGCAGAGATAAATTGTCTCGTGATATAATAAGACCACATGCGTCAACGGAACGTTACCAATTTTGTGCTTGTCATATGTATAACTATGACTCTGCAATATGCCTTTACTTTTAGTGAATGCATGCAATACGAGTTCAAGAGTCTTTCAAATGTTCCTAGCAGCTTGAGTGTTAATCCAACCTGCTGATAAAGTAAATTACCTAGGTAGCAAACTAAGTTAGAAACTTAACATAATGAAAACAGTAAAGAAGGCTACTATATGACCACCTGTTGTACATTATTTATCTGACCCGTTCTATTGAATACAATCATTGTCTGGTAGCCAGCACTAGACATCATAGAAAATCTTAAGAAGTTTGTGACTGGCATATACTCCTGAGAAGATAGGTTATTTTTTTTATTATTAAAGTTGGTTGAAACGCTATAAGCTTCCGCACTCAATGCCACAAGAGGCCCATGGTGCAAACCTAGAATTTCATCAAAGCGCACAGACGCGTTCTGCAACCTTAGCAAACTTAAGCAGTTTGAACCAGGGCAGAGAAGACAGTAGATTTACTGGAATATGCCTGCAGCAAAACACAAGCGATCTCATGCGGTCGAAGCTGGACAACTACTGATGAAGTGTAAACTATCATCAACATTTTCCAGACATTCGTCGCATACGGAATCACTGGCCAGTCCCATGCGATGAAGGTGACTTTTGAAACAGCCATGGCCAGTAAGTATAAAAACTAAAATTCTCAAGTTGTCCTTTATCAATGAAAGAACGTAATTTGTCAGGTTAGAGTTAATCCCTCTGACAAAGTATTTCGCCTTACGACAAGTAGCGGTGAATAGGTTAAGTGAATTCAATCACAAAACCCTATGATATTAGGGTTTCTTTAGGGATGGTTCAAAAATCGATGGTTGGGTCGGATGTGATACATTGAAGTTAAAATTATTTCTTCGTCTCCATTACTAGTGCAGTGTCTTTGAAGCTGAGCTTATTGGAATAATAAAAGCTGTGAACTAGTTGGGTTTCTATCAGTTAAATGTGTCGGAGCGCTTCAGTGTGGTTGGTACTGAAAAGACTCCTTTACAAGCACGATGAGATTGATATGCCACTCGCCTCATGTAAAATCTTGTTTCATGGAGTTAGGAAGCTAAGTGATCTGTGAAGGATAGCAACTCGTGTGTATAATACCTATAGTCAAATCTGATCAAAACCAAAAGATACTATGGCCCATACATAACAGTGGTAAAAACATTTAAAAGCATTCTTAGAGCCAAGAAATTACATAGTATATAATTTGTAATTTTTTGTCGCTTGACATCACCTCTTCAACTTAAGCATATTTAATGATTTTTCTGATGGGATATAACATGCTTAAACAGCTTCAACACGTCTCATTTATGGATTGGGAGAGTAATGTTGATCTTTCGGTAATGTTCTTCATGTTTTTATTAATGTCGTTTATATGCCATAAGAAGTACTCAAATTTTTACTTCCTGGTTCTCACCTTAACTATGCTCCTTCTGAAGGATTTCTATTCCATTAGAATGAATCATTGAGAGTATACATTTTGAAGCATGATTCTTTTCACTAGTCTGTATGCTTAGTATTGATTTCCTTAATGTTTCCAGAG
This sequence comes from Tipula lateralis, assembly GCA_963932295.1. Lineage (NCBI taxonomy): Eukaryota > Metazoa > Arthropoda > Insecta > Diptera > Tipulidae > Tipula > Tipula lateralis. Next base: position 99,275,717 of record OZ010736.1, read on the forward strand.
CTCCATTCCACGGTAATTTTTTTGCTATAGGTGCTTTTCGTTTTATTGTGCACCTATAGACTACTCTTCGGCAGGGCAACTGTTTTTATGACTTCTAAATCAAACTATAGCCACTCTCGAAGTACTACTATAGTCCATTAATTTCCTCATCTTTTCTGGGAACTGTCTAATTAGGTTGTCATATACCCATAGCTCATATATAAGGGTCATGTCTATATGTTGACAGGTAACCATCCCAGTATGAGATACGGATTCCCTTTTAGCGCTATTTGGGTTAATTGTAGACACATTGAATTGTGATTCAGTATAGAAGTTGGGCTCTTTATTGATCCAATATCGTCATCAATTTCTCTTGAACAGGCCCAGACTTCTCGGAGATAGCGGCTTGTCACGCATTAATGTTTAATAATTCTCATAAGAGGTATTTTTTCTTCTAAAACCGAAGTACTCCGTAGGAAAATTGCTAGAAATTCTTTCTCATAACGGGCCTTTTGGCCTTTTCATCTGACAAAACACCAATTAAATTAGCTCTATGGCTCCCTTTTTAGGCCAAGGTAGGCGGATGTAAAATCTTATCTTGAAAATATTGATTCATAGCTCACGGCTGTCTGGAAATGTATGCAACTTGGGCACTCACATGTCCAAATTTCATCTACTTTACTGTCTAGCCTCTGCCAGATTATAATTTTTTCCAGAATGCTGTGCAAGAGAAGTGTTTGTTTGTAGTTTTCTGTCTCCGAGCACTTCTAACTCGTTTGCAGTTCCCTTTAATGTTCTTCTTTACACCCACATAAAATCATAGACGTATTTGCGTAGACCATTAGCACATTACATTGCTCCTGCCATTATATTACTGACACCAATCATAATCGGACGATGAAAATAAGCAGCAGTTTTAACTTTGTGATTTCCATCCATCTCTGACTCCACAAAGTCTTTTGTTCGACGAGATGTGTAGTAAAGATTTTCAAGCCATTGATTTTGAATACCGTCTCCGTTGTTCATTTTAGGCTGCAAACCGTCAGGAGAAGATTCTTAATGAGCCCCTAGGTTCTTGATCTGACATCATTTCTACTGTTGTTTTTGTTAGTAATATTCTCACGAATATATAGGAAGTACGAGTTCGACTGTACAGATTGCACTGAACTTGTTTGGTAAAAAATGAATGCTTCTACAGGTTATGAAGAAGAAGTTGAAGGTTTCCCAATATCATAACCCACTAGTTCATGAAATATTATGAAACCATAAATCGGTTGTTGAAGTAGGAGTGATGGGTCTGGGACAATAGAAACATTTTATTATTAAACAGCACAAACCAAGGATATATTTTTTAAATACGACATTTAAGAAATTCAAATACATGCGTTACGCTCGGCACTGAACCGTAACGAGTACTTTCATATTCCGTACAATAAAATTAGAATTGATAATTGACAAGCGAACATACACGTAATCGGGCTTTTCTGTATTGATTACCAAAATAAATTTTCGACTATACACAAAAAATTGTCTGTTCAACTCTGACATTAAATTTAATTAATTAATGTTAACATGTTAACACCATTGGTTTGAATTATTAATTCGTTTGTCTATATATAGAGGGTGATGTTGTATTGATATCGACAAGCAAGTATAACAAATTGAGCTTCGCACACATCAATTATGAGCGTTTTTGGTAATAACTTTAAACCGTACATAATCAACACTGCTCTACACTTGTTTTATATTTCAAGTGTTCTGCTCGGCTTGGTTCCATTTTTGTACAATTTTAAAAAGCTCAAAGTTCGCACCAATAAATCGATTGTGGTGATCATCAAAATCGTATGGCTCGCGATTATAGTGGTTTTTTATCCGATGCTGTTGAAAGATTTTGCCGAAAAAAATATGGCGACCATAAAGCCGAGCCTACTCTACGAAATTATCAACGAGTTTGGTTCGCTGATATTTTTGAAATTCATTATTATTTTAACGTTTCTGTACCGTGACAGTATCGTGTTGTTTATCAATACGATTCTGAAATTTCATAAAATTTATTTGGTTCAAATTAACTACTATAAGGTGCAGAAGAGGTTCGTGGCGCGCAGTTTACTCGTTAATGTGACGTTACTTGTGTTTTTTGTTTTTAACTATGTGTATCCTGTGATCAATGCGGAGCATCCTAGCCTACTGTTGTACTGGTACAAGATAATATTACCGATTCAGGTGAGAATGTTAAAAAATAAATTGATGTCTAGTTTGAATATAACGATTCTATATATGCACAGGTGATGCGTCTTACCACAGCTTGGATATACGGTGCCGTATTGATAATGAATTTTTATTATGAAAATCTTAATCGGATGCTCGATCGTGAAATCAAGAAAATTAATCGAGTTTTCTACAAACAAAATTTAAAAGTTGTGGCCAAATACCAAATGTGCTGCGACCTTAGTGATTATCTAGATAAATTGTGCTTGTTTCATGGCGATCTAGCCGATATGGCCGACATGCTTAACAAACTATTTAATTTCCCAACTATATTCATATTTGGGATTGCAATCTTTACGATTATATCGAGGGTAAGTGTATAATAGTTAAAAATTTCACCTATCACCAGTGGCAAGCAAAATATACAGTGACAATGTTTTAGTCTATTGTCGCACATATTAGGCGAGTCAATAAACGTATCATATATAACTGTTTTCGATAGCTGAGGAAATTACCGATTAAGAAAAGAGAGCAGATTAACCCCTTTCATACGACAATCCAATAAAAAACATTCGGTACCAAACGACTTTAAAAGAAAACTTTATTAATAATGTGTTCGAACCATAAATTTCCAACAAACTGATACACACATACACATACAACTATTTTATAGTTCCAATATGTACATATATCTATATGTGCACGTATGGGAAGAAAATTTTATTAAAATTTTAAATATCTCGATAAATTTTTGCAATAATTTCGATGAACATAAATTTCAGTTAAACGATAAATAAGTTTTTTTATAAACTCCATCGCAAAGGATGATAAATCGATAACTGCTCGGCGAAGATTATATTCCAATAGTTTTCCATTCCACCTGCACATGCAAAATACTACTATCTCATTTTATTCTAAATTTATTCATTCTTTATTATATACAGTGGAGCTGAAAAGTATTCGTATACAAAAACCATTTTGCTCGGAAAATATTCTGATTGACCAAATAGCAAAGAAGTTATTAAATGTAGTTCGGAATCAAGAGGAATCTGTAGAACTTTTTGGCCAGCCCTAACGGACGAAGTTTCAGGAATGATATATTTTAAGTCCTGTGGGTAGGGCCATCCATGTTTCTTAAATATTACGAACGAAACATGAGACTCATAGAATACCACCACAGTATTCAGAGCGTGTGGTAGAAGACGACTCAATCTTGTTGAATCGTTGGACTGTCGACCCGCATCCGTAAAAAACAACTAATGTTAAAAATATCAACAAGCCAAAAAAACGGATACCGTCAAAATAATAATTACTCCCCGCTTAAGTATCTGGACACGAGATTAAGGATCGACACGTGCATCGGTGGAACGTGCAGCCATTAAACAAACCTAGTGCGTTTGACGGCCTTATCACATGTTTAAAATAGTATCGGCTGGAACACGTAGCGCTCCAAGAAACTCGATAACCTAAAAGTGGAGAACATGTGTCCCAAGGCTATATATTGCTGCAGAGTGGAGATGCCCTTTGGAAATCTTGAAGTTGGATTTCTGGATTACTGGTAAGAAAGGCTGTTTTGGACTTCCAAGCAGTCAATAATTACATGTGTAAGCTTCGCTTGAACTTTAAATTTGCGCAAAATTAAACAGCTCATTCCCAAATGGCATCTAATGCAATCTAATCAATCAGAATTACTTGGACGATGTATGTCTCCTAACGCATAAATACTCGGACATGCAGCAGAAAGCCTAGAAGCTTATAGATCTGGCACAAAAGTTGGTTTCAAAATTAACATTAATAAGACAAAGACTTTGAGACTGAATATAAACATTAGTACTTCAGTTACCATAATCATATCAAACATGTAACCATCGTAGATTTTGATAGGTTCATATACCATGGTTGTCTTGTAGCATACTGATAATAGCCGGAACCGAAGAGAATATCAACCCACGCGTCAACAAAAAATAATACAAAATGCTTCATAAGATTTGGTCCACCCTGTCCCAAAATACAAAGCTACGAAAAAACAGTGCTTTAGCACGGTTGTGAAACATGGAAACACACGCAGATGATAACTATAAGACTTCAGGTAATTGTGAATAAATGCCTCAGGCGGTTAATCAAACAGATGATGTACAACTGCAGCAGACTAGATGTATCGAGATAAAGCTCGAAATTAAGAAGCAAAACTAGAGATGGATAGGACACACACTAAAGAAAATGCCTAGTGACAAAACAATAATATCATCAGAGTGGAACCCGAAAGAGGAATGTGGGAAGGGCAGCAATGACCTGGACAAGAACGGTGCTAACCAAGGCGAAGAAACTCGGCAAATCATGGGGAGGGAGACTATAATAATAGCGTCAAATAGAGTTAGATGGTCCAGTCTAGTTGACACCGTATCCTCCTAAAATCGGAGATAGAGAAAAAAATAAACAGATGTAGTATAGTTACATAAGCCTTTATAATTTTTAAAATGTTGCTCAATGTGTTGTTATTTCGTGAAGCGCTAAATTTTTAGTAATACTGAACGGTCATCTGTCAAAATGTCTTGTGGTTCGTTGCCAATATTTTACTCTACAGATGGAGCAAATTTCAAATCTTGTGTGCTTTTTAGGGCGCTTTGGAAGAAAACACTGTTTCCATGTCTTACACGAAGGAACTTGGAATTTTAAATGTGGTCTATTCTAAACTGTTGGGGTAATTGAGTTTTAGAGCAATATGATTGTATATCTAGCGACAAAAGACTAAGAGGATTTAATAAGCTTTGGTTAATTCTTAATCAACTTGAACAACTTTGTATTGGATGGTATGGCGTTACACAAACTTGGTAGAGAATCTTCCCTCGGACTTTGATTTATTATGATATAGACGTGACCTGATGCATGCCATGAGATAAAATTTCATATCCAAGGGCAGGATAAACGATCGTACATGATTTAGCGATTCCATTGTAAAAAGTTTTTTTTTCCAATGTTAGCTCAGGTAAGGGGTGGTGCTGAACCTGGGTTCTGAAAATTTGGCAGTCCAAATCAAAATTAAGTTACTGACGTGTTATGATCTAACGAGGGCTATTATGATTATTATTTGTAAAAAAAAATTATTTGTACAAATAATTTTGATGCTCACTGTACGAAATTTTATGTTATTATTAAGTAAAAGAACGATTTAAATTTTGTATTCCCTAGTCGTCTAAATTATGTATAGCAAAAATGATAACTCTGTCATGTTGATTATAAACTATTTTATCAAATTTTCATAAAATGGTAATGTGAAATGGTAAATGCATGCAAGAATATAGTGGCAATGATTATACTTTCGAAAAACTTATCAAATGTCTTTGAGTACTTTAAATTATATATACTGTACCGAATATTCCTGTTAACCACTGAGGTATAAATCCATAAGCGTCAGTGGGTCAAATGGTTGTAATGGTCAGTGTATGTAGTAATGCTCAAAAGTGAATCTGGTTCGAACTCCATCGGATAGTCTGAAAAATTGTCTGTTGGTGTTTCGATTGGGAGAGCGAGTTTTGTGTGCGAGAGAAGTTATATCTTTAAAACCACAAGCTTTCAGCTTGGGATGGATACTAACGACATGAAAAAAGTGATAACAATATTCAACGAGTGAGTATCGAAACGAGTTGTTAACTACTACAATGACGCATCGAAATATTTCGAAGTGTACACTGAAATTAATGCACCACTAAAAAAATAATCTATGGTTTAGAGGCCGTAAACAGCCCTTACGCGTATCAACTGAGACCTAATGAACCAGTTTTTTAACGATTGGTGCACATTGTAGGTGGTCAGCCCAACGAACGTTTTTACACACAAACGCATTTTATGTCATCCGGTTGCATGATGATTTTTGGTCATCGGCGGGAATCGAACTAGAGACCGCGGCGTAATGAGAAACTTTCTTAATGACTATTGTAGGCAGAATGGAAGGACCGAATTGTAAATTCGGTAATATCATTCGATTTGTATGAAAGTAGTGCTTAATCGTTGCATCACACATTTCTTGTTTTAACCAGTCAAATATTAGATCGATTAAAGTGAAGTGAAGATAACTGACTTAGCCCCTACCATTGGCAAGTGGAAAATAATTCGTGCAGAACAAATAAAGTTCTAGCTTTGACTTAACTCTGATTGTTTGGATTTTGACCTGCGTCTAAATTGTAAATAATCCGGATACTAATTAGGAGAGAGATGTAATAATATCTTAATCTTATGGAAGTGCATGCTCATTATTTATTATTATTATATTAAAATTGGCTGTAGCCATAGAAAGGTCCAACATTCAATCCCACACTAGGAACCTGGTGTAAACCGAATTTTATCCTAATCAGCAAATGCACTGCGCTAAAAGACATAGTTTAGAAAACATGGATCGAACAACATTGAAGGTTGCACAACTCTTGACAAAATTACTCGTAAACTCAACATCTCATCGACTTCTTGGAGAAATTTATCACACAAGGAATATCGAACAAGTTTCATTATTTGTAAATGCCTTTTGAAACCACCGTAAGAATACTGATTATATTCCCAGCTGATCACCGGTCAATTACAGAGAGTATTTCGTTAACCTTAGATTAGATTCACTAGAGCAGTACTCCGTGTCCTGACAAAACAATAGAAGAAGTACCCCATACTGGTTCCAACGATTCGAGTTATGCTGGTTCCAATCGGGAAAACTTGTTTTTTGCTAAATAGCAGTCCTCCGTTAAGTTTCCGTTGATGCCACAGGTTGCAATAGCACACTTGACAATCTATATACTGTATAACTTTTTTACTTATGGGTAGGCAAGTTTATAAGCATGAATCGCATAATTAGTATCAACTCTGCCTGAAACACCATACAGTACAAACCTTATATTCCAGATGATCTTAATTCATATGCCAGGCAGTAAATTATAAATCACGAACGATGATTGAAGGCCGTTACTATAAAAAACCTGCCACTCTGGAAAAAAAATTTCTGAACATCCCATGATCTTTCGATGGATAGTTTGTCATTTCTGGCATAAATGAATTGAAGTAGGTAAATATGGTTCCATACCCCAAAGTTAAGCCAAATGTGTCCCATCTCCCTATGCACTTTAGTCTTAGAGCCGTGGAACATGTTATTCCTAGAATAAAAGACTAGATCGAATACATGAGACGATGTTTGGTCACCAACACGTTTACTGCAGATCACAGTGATGGTATAAAGAGAAGGTACTGTCAAAAGCTCTTGCAATACCCATGAATTTGCCCTAATTCTTGAAAATAGTGGAGTTGGCCAGTTAAACTCTTCATGGAAAACTCCACTATTTTCAATGTTTTTGAGTAGGCAGACAAATTAGGAAACGTCTGATAAATCTGCCTACAATTTTGTCAGAATCTTGTAAGAAAGGTTGAAGAAAGATTAGTAGAACAAAAAGCGTTGGATCAAAATAATCTGACTTTTCGTGGTTTTTGGAATGAAAACAGATCTAGTCTTATTTTAAGATTGTGGAATAGTATCAAAACATGCTTGGAATAGTTTGAGTAAGTGATGCCCTATGAGAGGAAACCGACACTGTAATTCAGCAAGAAAAAAAGTCAGAATCTCTTTTTTTATATGGGTTTCTTCAAAAGTATAGTAAACGGACAATACACGCAGATGAAAAATCATGAATCTCTTGCATTTTTATCATCAATTCCGATTGCAACATCATTTCCTAGATAAAGATTTTACAACTTACACCTCAAAAACATGATAAAACAAAAGCTCACATAAAGAAACATCTTTGGGTGGAACAGTCTATAATTATCAAGCAATCTAATTCCTCTATAGTGGTTTAAATTTCTTTGGAAATTTTACTACAGGATTAACGCTTTCTATACCACATCGAGTTTACTCCTATTGAATGATCAGGTTACTTAAAATTGTACTAATATTTTCTGCATTCCAAGGAGGCTACACAACCAAACATAATTATTTTTGTTTTGTTTTTCATTTATTTTCAGTTCTTCTTTTTGTACATCTCGGCCGCACGCAGTATTGTGTATAAGGTCCAAACAAACAGCGCCCAACTGATGACCGATTGTCTATGGATCTATATGTATTCCGTGGAAATTTATGTACTTGCTTCCATTTGTAATACAATAAAAAAGGAAGCCCGTCGAACAGGACAAATACTACATCAGTTGAATATGGACGAGGTTGATAATAGATTGAAGAATAGCGTAAGTTTAAGACTTATTGGGTAATATTGTATGAGTTTATCTAACATTTGTGTATTTTTAGATTGAATGCTTCTCGCTTCAAATGCTTCAACGACGTATTGAATTCACCGTATGCGGACTATTTGTACTGGATCATACTGTTTTGTACTCTGTAAGAAACATACTTGTATTTTTATTACACCTGTTAGGCATCCGATATCCAATTCTCCGATTTTATGAGTTATTAAGAAAATCTCGAAATAAAAACAAGGTCCTGTTTATTATATTTGATATTGACGACAGTACCGTGACTATCCCATATTTTTACCAAAAATAGGAGAGTCAATAAACAACCATTTGGGTGGAATCTCCGATTTTTCTACTGGGACGTTCTTCCTTGGGTAATTCCATATCTCATCGTAGATAATGGTACTAGCACTGTAGATCAAACTGTCAGTAGATAACGTCTTATAAAACAATTATTTTATTGAATTAAGCCACTTAATATTTAGATTAATTTTTCAAATATTAAAACAATGCTTTCACTTAACTCAAAGTATATAAAGAACTTATGTCTCACTTAACCTCATTAGATAGACTTTTTCTCGACTAAAGGTAGAATCTAATGCCAGCTGTTATTTTAATGACCAACCAAAAGGTTAAAGAAGTAGTGGTATCTGCAGGAAACACATTCACTGAGTACTGGATATTTTATTTCACATTTTCCTGGATACCTAAGCAAAGCAGACAAGTGTGAATACAGGTTTGACACCGTGAGTACACGACAACTGTGAGTACAGGTTTGAGATTTTGTTAAAAACTATTATAAGGAACAAGAAATCCTTCTTTGGTGACCATATTATATTGTGAATCTTACAGAACTTTTACATAGATGGAGCTTAAGTACAATTAATGGTATGTTACCCGATTGATTGACTGCTATATGCTACAGTAAAAGTTCAAGCTTAATCACATCACATATGGTATTGAATTGTCAAGACTTTTCAATAATTTAATAATTTGTTTTAAGAAATAAACGAAGAGGAGAGTAAAATATTTTTGATAGTGACGCACAAACATCACAAGCGAAAACCTGTAGTTTGGATCAATTTGGATAGAATCCCCTTTCGAATATCATGAGCTCTGAAGTAATGCAAACAACTTAAAGCCCTTTTCTTTAGTTTCTTGGCATTCGTGGGTTCTTCAGGTGATTTAACATCTTTACCGTATAAATTTTAAGATAATCACTTATAATTGGTGATAACATGGTTTAAAGTACAAATATTGCTCTTAAGACATGAACTATCGCTTCACGCGTTTTACTTTAACAAATTCGTTTAACTGTCCTTATCGCAAGATTTAAAGACTATTTTCGTCCCTGAAATGCTAAACGACACTTCTGATCAACCCAATCATTTTTGAGATTAGTTTTCACCACACTGAAGGTTTGCTGAATGATCGATACTCGAAAATTTCTTAGTACTTCCCAAACAGAAATCATTTCATCAGATAATTTGCAAACGGTTGATAAATGTCTAAAACGCTATGCGATCTTAATGACTGCAGATTCAACTTAGTATTCTTAATCTGAGGTTAGGTCCCCACAGTTCAAACCCACATACACTTACAGATTAAAAACACCAATTCGTGATTGATGTTTTATCACCAACCCAGGAATCGAACCCGAGATCCCCAAATGACAGAGCAAGCACGCTACTTTCTCTGCCAAGAGAGCGATGAAGATTAGTTTTGTTTTAGTTGATATTTTTTACAAATTTAAATATTTAAGGATGCGAATAAGTCCAGCGATAAAATTAGGTTTAATCGCTAAATTCAGGGTTATCTAGCATAACTCTATGCGTAAATTTTAAGAAACACGCCTGCTTTCAGCCATATCTAATGTTTTATAGCTAGGCAGATCGGGCCAACGGTCAATTTGTAAAAATCTAATGGCGTATTATCTAATGCCCAAACTTGATCAAAATTATAAATATCAAATTTTTGAATATTTTCTCATGATTTGAGTAAATTCAGCGTTTTGTGATATGATGTGGTATTAACGATGAGGCAACTAAAATAATTAACTAATATTCATTAGCTGTGGTCCTGGTTTTGAGAGCTGCAACATCTAACGGACCCTGTATAGTTTGATATAAAGGACATCCAGTGATGTTCTTCGGAGTAAGGACGAATAAAATTGGTAATTGTGCATTTGGTATTGACTGCGTGCGTCCAAATCTCTCTTTCTATCAGGAAACAACTTTATATATTTATCCTCAGATGATAATTAGATATCCCTCTCCTTGTTATATAATATAGGTTAAAGTTGCTAGATAACGTTCATTATGCTGACTCAATAAGCTTAATATAATGTCCTCCGATTGACTAGAAGTTGGTCGCCAAATATGAAACAGGTCTATTCAGGACAGTTGTTCGGAGTGGTGAAGAACAATTATTGAATGAGTGGAGACATTTCTGAAACTGATTTTGAAAATAAAATTCAATGATTTATTCTTGTTGTACAACGTTTCTCGGCATAGAGATTTATCGTACTCTAACTTGCGTTAACAATATGTTTTGTATAACCTTACTAATTTCAAGCGTACCTAAAAACTTTTAAAAACAGATAGTGTGTTTTACAGACCATTGTTTACCAGTACCGTGTCAACAATCTGACTCCATCGGTTTCGACCATTAACCAACCGTTTATCATGTTGTATGAAATTTGAAGACACCCTGTCGCTCCCTACGCTACAAAAGGCGGCTTGCCATTTAAAACTTGCTGTACCATTCGTTTTGGATCTGCACAAAGAACAGGACCAAGCCAGCGTACTCACTGTATCTTGATTTCATGTATGATATCAGGAATTCTCAATAAATTACTAAACTTTTTATATTAAGAACTCGATATGTGCCATCAACGTTGATTTTTAGGTCATATCACACTCATAATTCTTCTCTCGAATGTACAAAGACATCTTTCGTACTCATCCCTCAAAGTTCAACTCTCACATTCATACACCAACACTCTGTATACAATTTCAGCTTATCCACATGTGCAAGATGTTCCTATTTCAGAAGTGTACGTGATTGTCAGCTGCAAGGTGGAACTTGATATCCTTTTCCATACTTTCATCGTGAGTATTGAGAGATCCAAGATTCTTAAATTTCATCACTTTGACCCTAAAACCAGAAATCAGATATTTGGTTTTCGACTCGTTGATTTTTAGAGCGATAACCCTTTGTAAAGATTAGGCATAACACATCGACTTTTCATTCTTTGGGTTAAGCTTCATTTCGCCATACCAATCGAATAAGATCAACAAGACAGATCGAAAAAGTTACCCCTCCGAATATCAAGAACTCTGAAACAATGCAATCAAATCTAGGGAACGATTTTTCTTTAATCTCTGCCTGACTATGGTGAATTCCTCATAGGGTGGATCATCACTGATCGAGTACCGAATCGACGGTAACGCAAAGGTTTCTATCTTAGTCCCGAATGGCAGTTATGGTGCAACACAGTGCCTCTTTTAAAGAATTCTCGCGAATTGCGCTCATTACCGCTTTATTGTACTCTTAGCTACACCGCAAGACGATATTCCTAGTCAAAGCAATCAGTTTTCGGCTTAGTTTTTGCTATACCGAGAGTTGTTTGGGTGGCATCAATAACCGAAGTTTTCAATACCTCTCAGATACTTGTTCATTTTATAAGCGTGGTAAGTGGCAAGATTTTGACATTTTCATTGCGTTTCTTCATTTTGCTACAAACCTCTGTCCTCCCTGATTTCTACGCAATGTCCCGAGCCTAAACTCGATGCTATTTTGTGGTTTCTGACATCCTATAAATAACTCATACTCCTAAGATAATTGGGTTGGTGGATGAAGGGTGTGATGATAAGCCTTTTTGAGGCACTGAATATCATTTTCGTTATTTTTCAGATAATTGCTGCTGGAACAGGATATTTAATTATTTTAATTCAATTCGAATTAGCCGACAATCAGATCGATGCAGTAAAGTGATAATTTTAATTATTAATTGGTTCTGAATAATTTTTTTGTATTGTTATACACACACACAAACAGATACATAATTATTATAATTATATATATTTATTGAATTATTATTTAAAAAATTTAATGATTTGAAATAAAATATGTTACATCTGATAAGATTTGAATGCAGAGCATGTGTTTGTTGTGTATTGCCTTTCAACGATAATTTATATCCTTTTATGCCGGTGTTGTAGCCGTCGTTCTGCTGTTGTTGAATCCATATATGAACCGACCAAAGCGATAATGGTAATGGAAGTGGCTTCAAATCTATATTTATATATTATGTATGTATATGTATGGTATGTTGTACTCGAGTACATAATTTATCCATTTACGGTAACATAATGTATGTCTGTACCCGGGTAGATGTGTACCTGTGTGAATATAAAACATAATATGTTTTGTGTATACATGGCGAAAATGCATGACGAAAATTCAACTTTACATATTCTGTTTTGCATTAACTCTGGCGTAACCAACATTATGTAAGTATGTGTCCTGTTACACTTACACACACATACATATATATATATATATATTTACATAAGCATTGTATATGGTATAAACATTCCTACAATCCTACATGTAAAAGCGATAAACAACGAAATTTTGATGTTGAAACGTGGATAACAAAGGAATCCCTTAAAGGTTTTGGATAAATGAAATGGGAATTATTTCTTCTCGAATTTTCATTGTTAAAATATTTAAGTCACACACAGATACCCGAATGTACATATAATACATTATTTAGAAAAGACAGGAAGAATAGGAACTGGAAGTCGAGTTTAACAACAACAAGGATACATTTATATCGGCTAAGTGTTTTATTATTCAAAATTTTTTTATTTCATATGATGTATGTGCTCTTCCGTGTATCATGTGTATGAAGATGGAGTGTTGGGAAAATAAACGTTTAAATAGTTGCCCACGAATAATGTAGGTCACTCGAATTTGCATATGTAGGCTCAGTGGTGTGTTGCGTTTTCTATAGGTTAAAATCGAATTCGATACAATTTTGGATCACGGATAGCAGTAACTAATGGGTGATCCAATAAAAGCTTCCCGTACGTCCTCGATTTGACCATTAAGGAGTAAAGTAGGACGTGAATAAGCTAACCACGGAAGAGCTGGGAGAGTCTTGAGCCCCAAAACAGATTGCATAGTAATAAAACGCATTAAAATCAATTTAAATTTACCCCCGTCAAACAACGGCGTCAGATCACAAGATCTTGCAGCCCAATTTATGGGTCCCTTTGTTGATACGATGTTTCTAATTCTCATTAAAATTTTCTTTCACTAAATCGATGGTTTGACCAGCTGTGTGGCACGTTGCAGCATCCTGTTGAAACCAATAGTTTCAATCTCCTCTGGCTGTTCATCGGCCCAAATACGACTATATTGTTTGTTGGCGTTTCCATTCAGCCAGAAATCAGCTTCATTTACTGAACAGAATTGGGAGTTGTGCCAACGCCCATAAACCAAATCGATGACGCAAACGAAGATCAACCGGCTTCAATTCTTGAACAAACTGTAGTTTCTATGCCATAAAACCAAGAACACGAAATAATGTGCGATATGAGAGATCCAGAGCTTGAGAACGATGACAAATTTATTGATTGCGGTCTAGACGTACACTTTCAGCCACAGCAGCACTATTTCCATTAGATCGACTTGTGTTACTTGGTGTAAAATATTATTATCTGGCAGTAACACTCGTCCATTTATAAAACCCGTTTGTGAAATAAACAATGCTTAAATCGAACGCAATTACCGAGTTGATGAAACGGGGTCTGAAATAAAAATGGAAATATTAATCAAACATAAATGGTAAAATAAAAGCTACATATCTGTTTTCCGGTTGATCAGGGATACCTCGGTCAATCCCGTCCATTCCTTAGACACTTACCTGTCAAAGATGAACGAAACATGACAAGTCACATACATGTAGCATTTAACATAGAGGATCAAACGAACATATGGGTTGGCCGGCCGGACACACATTGCATATGAGACGTTTTAGAACAAACATTCACAGAAAACAATAATCACAATGAACGAACAATTATTACGAACCGATTACATAAACACAAATTCATTGTAAACAACAACACAAATGACAAATCAGCACACAACACCACAAAATAGCACAAAACACAAAAATGACAGTGACACTGCTATACGTCAGACCAATGTCAAATATACCTCCAAGTTGGTTGCATGTTGATAATCAACCGTAGCTGAATTTTGTGCTAGAATGTAGATGGCGGAAGGGACGCAAAGATGATAACTTATTGCCCGATGTACAGTGCGATACGAGAAAGTTATATAAGGTGATGCGTGTGGAGGGAAGAGGGCTTTTTTTTGTTGTTGTCAGAAATACGACCAAAACAATTGGATCGAAAATAAGAAAAGAACAAGTAACAAATGAAATAAAAAAAGTTACAAATATATAAAGTAAGTGAACAGTGCAAATAAATAAAAAGAGAAACGAGAACCAGTGGAGAGGCAACAGTGCCAATAAATAAAAGGGAAACGAGTACCAGTATTGAACAACGTTGTCAGGGGATCTTGATAAAATGAAGTACCACTACATTTTTACATATACATTTATCAACGTATCATAACTGAAATTGTCAACGGGTTAGGTTAAACAGCATCTCAAACTACTTTTTGAGGATTTAGTGTAAATTTAAAAGCCTCTGTCAATTATTGGTTCATGCTCTATTATTCTTTAACTATACCAAGTCAATTTTGATGGGATCAAACCTGTACAGCAGAAAAAGCTTATGGAATGAATACTGTCTCACACATCCACTGTAGATAGTTAACTATTGTATACCATTCATTCTCAAGCTAGCTTAATGGTTATTGAAACATTATTCCGATTCATGAGTAACTGCAATTTCTTAATAAAACGACCAGAACAACGCAAATATGCTTTCAGGTCTTCTCTGCTTTTGGCTAAATCAAAAACGCGCTTGTCGGTGTAATCGTGTTAGTATATATCACAAGAAGATTTGGTGTAAATCATTGCGGTTGACGATTCATAATTAGCAGTTATTTTGCTGTATTTCAACAAAGGTGCAATATATGTATGTTTGAATCTTTAACAGAGAACGTTTAGAAGTATATACATAAAACAAATGCGATTTTTATTAAACGTGGACAGTTTACTGATTTTATCAATTCTATGCAACACTCACAAGAGAATTCAGGAGAAGTGAGGCAATCAAAATAACGTGATCGCAGACAATTGTGAATAACGCGATTTTGCAATTACAATGCAAATTAGCAATCGATCACACTTGATTTAGTTAGATAGGATTCATATGTTCAAAAAATAGTTTGGCTTGTCACGCGGTGAGTGTTCAACTTTTATCTTGGTATATAGTCTTAATAGAATAGTTCGGCACATGTAAACATTACAGGTATATAAAATCTGAGCCTGGTCGATTCGATCTACCATTCGGTAAATTTTGCTAAATTTATTTTTTGTTGTGAAGTTCTGGTTTGTTTTTTGTTCTGGTTTGTTGCTCTAACACTTGTCTTTAACGACGCCCTACAAAAAATAATCCCATGGTGTTAAATCGCAGCTTCTTGCCAGCCAATTGACATTACCATTTTGGCTAATTAAACGACGATCAAACGCTTGACGCACTAAATTGATTGTGGCAGCAGGTGTGTTGCAAGTTGCACCATCCTGTTGAAACCAAACATCGTTCTCATCAATACCATGAAGAGCGGGTGCAAAAAAATCGGTTATCATGGTGCGATAAGTGTCTCCATTGACCGTAATGTTTGCGCCGTCCTCATTTTCAAATAAATATGGGCCAATGATGTCTCCGCTCCACAAGCCGTACCAAACAGTCACTCGTGGTGGGTACATTGGCTTCTGTAAGACCACGTGAGACCAAATATCGCGGCCATTTTGCTTATTAACGTACCCAAGATGAAACTGAGCTTCATCCGAAAAGATGATTTTTTTTGCAAAATTGACATCATCGTGCAGTTCCTCGTTGTCCTATCAAGCGAAGTGAAAACCTAGCCGATGGTTATGTGGCCTCAACTCTGGAACCAATTGAATTTTGCAAGGCGTCATACCGAAACCTTTTCGCAAAATTCGACGAAAACTGGTGCTTGACGACTTGATGTTGATGGATTCTCACGCACACTCTCAGCCACAACTTCGATATTTTCGGGTGTACGCACTGTATGAGCACGCACATGTCTTGGCGTATCAACGATGAAACTTGTTTCACGAACTATAAACATGCGTATACCGGGCACTGTTGGTCTTTCTCTGCGACCAAAATTTTGCACGACATTTTCATACAATTGTCTTTGTTTTGGAAATAAATTTCCAATAAATTCCAAAGTTGCTCAAGCTTAAATTATTCATTTCGTTCTGAGAAGATAATATACTAGATTTTGTGACAGAATATAATGACATAAGTATTGCCAGATTCGAAATAACCGGTGGTTCAAATTTAAACCGATAGATGGCCCACCCATTGTGTATGGAGACTAAAACCATTATATGTATGGGCGAGCACTATTACCATTATCGCTTTAGTTGGAGCTCTGTTACATCCCGAAGGATGTTAACTGTTTTCAATGACTAGAAAATTAAATCGAAAGCCAGAATCTAGGTTTAATTTTTTACGCCTCTTGTCATTAGAAGCATCTCATCAACCGAGTGAATATGATGTTTCAACTGCATCATCTATACTAGAGTTTCAATTAATGATATTTTAATGATTTGCATGACTCTAGAGGAAACGGTATATTAACGATTGTATTGTGATTCTGTTCGTACAAGATACCCGACATCACTTCAAAGAATTCACTGACGCAGGTTACCCACCAAGATAGTGAAACAAAACGAACTGAAAACTGTGACAAATCAAACGATTTTGCACCGATTTTAACACCAGCTGCATCAATAAACACAAAATTATAACAGTTAACTCATCCATAAATATCAGTGGTTAGAAGGAGATTTAAGAGTGATGTATGGACTGAGGTGAATAACATGAATGTTAAATAACTTAACTAAAAAAAAAATACCTAATATATGATCAAAGGATTTCAGCTCAACAAAAAATAGCGTTCGAACTGCGCGGGAGAGTACTGAATGTGATATCAGTCAGATAATGAACGAAGGAATTATCTGACCAATATTTGCGGTTTATGTTATGAAACCCTGGATTATGGTTCATTTCAACGATCGTCTTTGAATGGATGGCATCCGTGACATTAAAACATGTATATGGCTAACCGAGTGTCAGCAATGCACATATGTAGCTCTACTTCAAGCAATTTGTAGGCATGTCAAAGGAAAACCAAAAATATAATGACATGATCAACAAAACATTACGATTCAAAGACCCTAAATGATTTCATTGAATTAAGCGGCTTTGTTGACCAATCAACTATAATACAAACAATAGATGAGACCGCCCAGGTGGCGTAGTGGTTAAAGCTGCGGCAGTTGGAGCGGGAGGTACCGGGTTCGAATCCCGATAGGGGCAGGATGCAAAAGGATTTTTTCACCATGAGATTACGATTTGTGGTGTGAATGAACACAATTATGACCCCCTGTTGAAGTGCAGAACTCATGGGCCGACCCATCAATGTGCTATGCAATGTGCAGATGGTTAGGAAAATCAGACCTATAGCCGTACGTCCTCGAATTGACTGTAATGGCGTAAAAGTAAGGACGTAAATAAGTGAACCGCAAACAAGTATAGGGAGTGCCTGAAACCCTAAAACAGATTAGAAAGAAAAAAAAACAATAGACGAAATTCTTGAATTTTGTAGTTGGATAATGTTGCATTTAATCATTAGCACGCTCCATGTCTCCTGCACGTTACGTGTAAGTGGTCAACTGGAGACACCTTAACTGCAGTTAAAATATAAATTATTGTTACCAAAAACTATCCCTAACTTACCGACGCAATATTAATATATACGAGTCTGCTCAAGTTGTATCGAAATCCGGGGCCACGTCTATTGTTAGCTTGATCACAAACCAAACTACACGATATAAGGCGTCCGCAAAAAGTATCACAAGCTTTCCCTCAAATGTATAATATGTTTCCGGAATTTATTCTTGTTTTCATCTTAACAAAAGATCAAGTTACCTCAAGCACGAATCACATACCAACTCGTCTATTTTCATAAGTCAAAATTGATTTGTAGGGCGATATTGGTAGCTATGAAAAATGGCAGAGGTACGAGATTAATTGGGACATTAACTGTTTTATTTATGTGGTTTATTTATGGTCATAAGAGCTGTCACAGTACAAAAGCCAGGTTACATTCTAATCGCATCGAACACCAATTAATATCTCCAATTGATTTTGGAAAATCACTGATACGATACAGTTCACTGATACAGTTTTGTGACTACGGATGATTCATTTTAAGTGAAAACCATAAAACATAGTCTCCGTAATGTACAGCAGGAATTCAGATAAGTCAAAATAAGAGAGCATATCACCGATGTGAAGTTTATACTATTTTTGTGCTAAACCAACAAAAACAACTTTTTATTTATATGTATGTGTGTAAAAAAAACATTTAGGCGAAATTCATATTGCGAAAAAATATTTATTATTAACAATAAAAAAATCTTATTTTCATATATTTAAATATATTTTAAAAGAAACCAGAATAACATTAACGAATTTTTATCCAAGTAATTAAAAACTATTTAAAACTAAAACTTATAAGAGTGATGGAATAACGAACAAAAATTTAGATTTAATTTATATACGTAATAAATGTATCAATTTAATATTCTAATTAATAATAAATAAATTTCTAGGCTCATCTAGTTCCTTGATACTGGTAAGATATAGGTCTAATTATGATTCTCAGGAATTTTCAGAAAGTTATCATTGGGATTACGTACCGTACTAGTGACGGAAGTATATAGTGGCTACCAATTTCATATGAAACTTGAACATGTCGAACTTTGATGTAATACCAAATAGATCTAGTTCCTTGATATATATATATATATATATATATATATATATATATATATATATATATATATATATATATATATATATATATATATATATATATATATAAATATACATATATATATATATATATATATATATATATATATATATATATATATATATATATATATATATATATATATATATATATATATATTTATATATATATATATTACGGTTAAAGCCCGAAATGCAGCGAATGTCAGAATTTACCGGTAAATGTCCGAATTTACCAATCCCTTTGGTAAATGTAAGTTCAATCTACGTTTACCTGCAAATTTAGACTATATTCACATTTACTCTTTAATTTTTTGTATTAATAAATGATTTCGTAGTAGACCCTAGAATGATTTCGTAGTAGACCCTAGAATGATTTCCTAGAATTGTAAAAGCTAACGGCTTCGGTAAGTCTCACGGGCTCCGAGGGGCTTTAAATTTCAACTTTGAGGGACGTAGGAGCCTGGATAAGCAAACATGTCGCACTGCGTGCCGCACGTTGGAACGGATTATATAGAATTTATTAATGGATTTCGGTACACTTCGGTTCACATTTTGATAAATTCGGACATTTACCGGTAAATTCGGACATTCGCCGATTTCGGGCTTTAACCGTAACATATATATATATATATATATATATATATATATATATATATATATATATATATATATATATATATATATAACCGTAACATATATATATATATATATATATATATATATATATATATATATATATATATATAACCGTAACATATATATATATATATATATATATATATATATATATATATATATATATATATATATATATATAACGGCCTAGAAATCTATTTGGTATTACATCAAAGTTCGACATGTTCAAGTTTCATATTAAATTGGTAGCCACTTTATACTTCCGTCACTAGTACGGTACCTAATCCCAATGATAACTTTCTGAAAATGCCTGAGAATCATGATTAGACCTATATCTTACTACAGTATCAAGGAACATGGCCTCGAAATTTATTTTTGTTTTTTAGCATTTTAGAAGCATTTTTACTTTTCGGTCAATCCCTTTTAGAAGTTAAACTTACCAATATTTGTTAATTTTTCTGCTTGCATGTAAACATGGATAAATTTTGTAATGTTATTTTGTTTCTTTGAAATAATCCATATGCTTACGATGGAAAGTTACATTATTTTATTTTTAATGAAACTAGATTTCCGCCTAAATGATTATTTTTCACACATACTACTAAATAAAAGTCCAGTTTTGGTGGGTTAGCACATAAATAGTATGAACTTCACATACGTTTATAGACGTGTGAAGTTTTTGCTAATTTTCTCCTAAATTTTTGTTTTTGTTGTTTTAGGATGAACTTAGTATAAACTTCACATGCATAGCATATCAGTATGTGCTGGAATATCTAGAAAGACCTATACATATTCGAACATCACTGTAGAATCGAAGAAATATATAGGTTTCAAACTGACAAAGTGCTCGCAGTTTACAATCTATAGTTTCAGTTCAATTTGAAAATTTTTAAATTTGAAAATTCGTTTTATGATGCACTACCTGCACGCGATTTTTGTAAGGACAAAGAGAATTCTTACAGATACATAAAAGTACGTGACGCTCCAATTTAAGAAAACGATCCTTAGCATTCTGGAACAAAAACACAGCTCTAGAGTTTATGCTTGTTATTAGATCTCTCCTAGAGGCAAAACAATATTAATGATGCCCACGATTGAAAGGGTTTTCCAATAAGAGATTTCATTTCGATATTTAAAATGGTCACCACAGCTACGATAACTTCTCATATTCCATCTTTAAGATCTTGAATTGATTGTACATTGTCGTAGACCTTATCTTTCACGTGCCTCCAAAAAATATTTGAAGGACTTAAATCACAAGATCTAGGTGGTCAATTGTGATCACCTCTTCGAGAAATAACCCGGTCAGAAAACTATTCTTGCAAAATTGTGATTGTTTCGTTGCTTGTGTGGCACCTAGCACGTCTTGCTGAAAATAAACATCGTCCACATCAATAAATTCCAATTCTATTATTAAGAGAATTTTCACGAATTACTACCGGTCATCTCTTTCAAGAAATGAGTTTATAAATTAGGTATAGATAATAAAACTGCTATGATACGACCACAATTTTACAACGACGATATTTGAACGTTGAAAATGATCTGCAAGAGAGGATTTAGTTCTAAAATCGCATAAAAGCATATTTACATATAGACAATAGTACGACCACTATCTACTGTACTATTAACATAAGCATAACGCATACGATGCAGTGATGCGATTGGCCCGTGTTAACGAATGCGTAAAAAATATTTTCTTTTATTGTAAGTAATCATATATATAAGAAATACTGTTGGCATATTGAAATAAAATTACATTTTAATTACGTTGCTGTAACCAGCCAGCCATATGTCTGTCTGACAGATTAAAAGAGCTATAGATTATGATCTTTTCAACAAACAAATATAAAAAAACAAAGTGAAAATATCTAATACGAACGAGTGTATAGCTGTATACAACATTTAGCTTTTGCAAGCTAATTGACTTCATCTTAGAAACGTAAAAGTCAATCAATTTTATTTAATTACATAAATTGATGAGATGTGCTCATACACGGACGGCTTCGTCTTTCTTTTATATATACTTTCATCACTCCGCCAAGATACTAGTCGATGGATATATTGCATTTCGGTGCAATACGCTTTCTGGTCCAACATCGTAAATTCGACTTTCAGTTATACCATATATAACCAAACGAAATCGTCTTATCTCAAATATTAGATTTAAATTAATTAAATCTCAAACACACATGTATTGTTTATTCGTTAATTATTTACTTTCATTTTAATTGAAATAATCGTAATAATAAAACATTTTTGTTTCCTTCTTCCCATTCCACAGCACACATCAATCCGGCTTATAAAAATGATAAGCGGAACCATTTTCATTTCTGGTTTTGTGTATACACATCACACACACACATGCACATATGTATGTACTCGAAATCTTTCGGCATATGTCAAATCTCTTGTCAACACATATATAGAGTTTCGACATACGTGTACTGTGTATGTACCTAAGTGTGTGTAGGTTAGATCAATCCCATCAATAAAAATTGAACTTCAATACATTTCGCTTTTAATCGACTTCAACCCGTTCGTCTCTCGTCTACCTACATATTTGATTTTTTTTTTTTGATTATGATCGTTTCGTAACATGTATAGTTTGAAACAAGCTCAACGATCGCTCACATATGATGTAACACTATTACAGTTATTATTTTTAAAATACATAAGATGCTGCGAATGATTGTTGTTGTATCGCGACTATATATACATTTTTTGTTCTTCTTACGTTGTATGTATGTAGTTTCTATTTAAATGGTAATAAATTATGTTTTCTAGGTTTTGGTTTCATTTCGGCGCGCTCTAGTGTCACTGAACTTAACATCCAATCGTTATGTCCAATACTTGATTTTGGTACATTTGACTTATATAGCTCGAAGAAAGTGAAGCTTAATGTGTTGTGTATTTGAAGTTTTGGTCACAAAGAATTTGCTATACAATTTATGAAGCACTAGAGTTTTGATGTTTGGTGACCTTTTTATACTCTCATTGAATGGGAAGATGCTCGTCACGATGCAAATTATCAGTTCACCAACGATTTTAATTACAATTTGGCTCGTGTCTCTGACACTAAATGAGAAATCCATCGAAAGGAACAGTGCGGGAGAGGTGTTTGTATAGCATTAGCACCAATCTCACGCTAGTGTATCAGTCTTCAGTGATCATTTCTGTAGAAAGTTTATTTATTGAGATAAATTCCGTTGTACAGATTTATTATTTACTCCCAGGGTATTGAAATATAGAGACAGACACTATATCTGTAGACAAATTGGGATGACTTTTCAGTGACTCAAAAATATGCATGAAACCCATACATTCCAGAACGTATTTTGGGGTCACCTTCGTTTACTAGAAACCTGTGGTGAAAATCGATAGCAATCGGCGTGTAAAATAAGATCTTGTTAAAAAATGGACAAATAATGATCACCTACTCAATCTTTCAAAGTGAGTATGGGTTTTAGTACTATTCTTAATTCTTGGGGCAGGAGCGAAGTTTTTTCAGTTCAAAATGCTGGTAGATGTGACCAAACGCACTGTTGTCAGAATTTTTGACAGATTTTATATTTTTTCATGAAATTTTCGATGACCGCACTTTTGCCGCTATATGTCTTCGATAACTTCGAGAAATTCTACCTTAAGAGTCTTGAAACGATTAACGTAGCTGAGGTGAAAATGAGCTGAAGATGATTTTTCAAAATCCGGATCATCGCCAAATCTATGTAATGTCGTTTATAGAATCTAATCCCAAAGATCGACTAGGAATCGACAAACCTGGTTTTTCTTCAACACCACGGGCTACAGCAGTAATATTCGGAGTTGGTTTGTAGTGACGCACACGGTTTCGATTCTTCACATCACTAATTTGTCCCAACAGCACAAATTTTTTACCATTTTCACCATTCCTGGCTGAAAGGGTGATTTACGACGGCCAAAAGTGCTTTAGTTTTGACAACTGTGACAAAATTTTCGCCATTTTTGTAGGAATTTTTACAGTTATTGAAGGCACTGTTGACCGCGTAAATAACACGATGTTATTTACACGGTTTTTTACTTGTATTAAACGTGTAATTTACATAAGGCTATTATGACGAATGATAGTGACGCCTGGTAATTAAAAAGAAGTAAAAATTATAGCAGTAGTTTAGGGATTACACTGTAACCAAATGTTTACACATACGAACAAAATAAAAATATATAACGAAATAGGCGGAGCGAACGAAATACGACGCAACGAAACTTCGCGAAGTGTAGAGATTCAAAATAATGGAATATTCTACAAGGATTTACGTCGGATAAAGATATGTAGATATTTGAGTTACAAATGAGTTCAATTTGGAATTTTAAAGTGATCAGGAAGTGATAGAAAGTGAAAGTGAAATGTTTAAATAATTGAAGTGCTAATTATTGTGTAAAATAAGTGTAATTATAATTATTTGTGAATTAATTGTTGAATTTTTGTGCGAAATAAATTTATTGTAAAATAAAAGTTTGCAAGTTTAATTTTCAAAGTTCAGTGATCAAACCGGATAAATAATTTGAATAAACACTAGGCTAAATCGTAACAATATTTAAAACACTGACGCGCCATCTCTTATTAAATCTAATTGTAACTAAAACACCATCTGTTAAAAAATCATCTTACTATTTTACGAATTAATTTGTGAAATAATTAACTGTAGAGTTGTTTTCGACTGTATAGTGAATTTCACAATAGTTTTTGATTTAGAATAAAATTATAGACAGGTTAGTTTCATTAAAAATCATTTTAACTGGCTCGGGTGTGGGTGAAAAAATTTCTTTTAAGGTTTGCAAATACCCATTCATTATCGCTAATTAATAATGAGCAAAACGAACGTTGGTAAATTTTTGACATTTTAAAATAGATGGCACTGCGATTGATGTTGTTTTTGTATATACATGTTATTTATGCTGTATTTTACATAAAAAAATTTTAAAAAACGTTTTTTACATCTAAAATCCCAACAGTGAACAAAAACTACGCCTTCATGTTTTAATTGTCAAATTTAAAAAAAAAACAGTTTCAAAATTGACATTTACTAAAAAGCAGGTTACTCAAAATTATCATACCTCTTATTTGAAAACCCTTTATATAGTGCTTGCAAAAATTTACGAAGCAGTAGAGTTTTGATGTTTGGTAGCCTTGTTATACTAATCATTCGACTCGGATGACTGTTTAGTGACCCAGAACTATACAATCAACACTAACGTTCAAGATATCGAAGAACTTGTCCAAAAATGACAATTGTATTTACGAACTTATTGCTTTGAAACTGTGAATTGACCAACAGACGAGGTTTTTTCGGAAGAAATCCAGCATGATTTTTCACTGATTAAAGATTCTTTGGGTTGGTTTAATTCCGAAAGCTGGTTTATTTGATTATACACAAGAATACGTAACTTAATCGCCTGTTTTAAACTTTCTTGAATATTTTATTCAATTCATTACTCAGTAATATGCAGTATGCTTACAGGGCTGGGTTAAAAAGATTTTCTTGTTGGTTTATTTAAGATGTTGGAGGATTTGATATAGAACTTCTTTGAATACTATTATTACCGCTTGTACTAGATTTGGTATTACCGTCACGATAATCAAGTGAATCGAATCTATGAACAAATCTAGAATTGTTGTAGTTGAGCTTAATGACTTTTCCGTCTCAGTTAAAGTGGCTATAGAGGCAGTCATAAGGATGGAGTGCTCTCACTTTTATTGATGAACTACTTGTTAATTTGCAAAAATTTGTATTTGTCTCTCAGAGCTATATAGATGATCCGATTTTAACAGCGTAGGGAGACACTTACAAAATTTTGTCCGAACTTGCACAAAATGGTTTATTCATAGTATAGGTATCGTGACAATGGTTTACATGTTAATCTGTCTAATATTGACTAAGTCGTCTTTACCATGTAAGATTCATTTTCGATTGAGAAGAGAATAATGGCTCTCAAACTGAATTGAGTGCTAGGTCTCGATATTTGGCATCTTATGTGCGACAAATAGTTTTAAATCGTATGGTAACTTGGGAAATATACATATATCCACTGCATTGCAGGGAGATATTATTGCTTTTACACATTGATAAATGGAAGCTTTAAATTTGCTAAGCAACCCTTTATCCAATTCTAATTTGCTTAAGGAATGTACATACTTTATACGTCTTCCTGGTTCTAACAGTAGAGTGACGGTGTTGTGGTGCCGGCTAATTGAAATATTGTGAGTACATAGCTGGTTGACGGTTAAAATGCATCGCCTGTGAACCAATGACTTACACCTTACTGTCTCTTGGTTTTAATGTCTTAAAACTAAAGTGGACTAATGCCGTAAAGGCTTTACTGTAAAGCAAAACTCTTTGTTTGTAAACCAACCAAAGGTCAACTATAGTTGGCTTTATCTTAAACACAGAATGAGAATTCTCGTTGGACTTATGATTATAGTCATGGTCTCTACATTGATTGGAGCTAGTTTTCAATTAGGTATAATTGTTGTTCGTCAAATGACGATGACATACACGAAATTTGCAACAGGCTGGGTTTTGATAGAGCTTGGTTACAAAGTTTTTATTTCAACATCTGTGGACTCTGATCAACTTCTTGCACAAGTCGCAGTGAGTGCGGAAACTCTTATGGGTCCAACCAATTTTAAATAATAATCATAAATACCCTCAACTTGCTCTATTGCTTATTACTGGCAAATCTTCGGCCTCATTAGATTAAAACACGCTCTTTTGCAGATCTTTGATAATATCCGTCGCAATACTGACAATAGTAAAGCAATATTTTTGTCATCCTACGATATTCTCCAAGGCGTTTGACAAACTGCTCTGTTCATAAATTCATAAATTTTATATTTCCGCTCCAGCCACCCTATCTAATCGTATCTAACTGATCGGCGCGTAAATTTAGATACCACATTATTTCAATTCAAGTTAATTCGTTCTGGGCTCAATTTCGGTACCTTTCCTTTTCACAGCGGCGATGTTCCAAAATTTACTTGAGGCTGATCTTGCCTATATTCACTCTTCTATCTATGAAGTCAAAGATGTTCTAATGACAGTACGCGCACGGTCTGTTTCAAATTGACTAATCGCTAATGCAGTAAAATCCTCTTATTTAGTGTCAACCCTCAAATGGTATTGTTATAGATGGTAAATACAAGATTTGATGTTCCTCATTCGTTCAGAAGAAAATTACGTTAGTATTATTAAGCAGGTTTACTAGGTTAATACTGTCAGAAGGTCCAATATCCACATGGTATTCTCTTAATAATTAATTTTCAGTAACTTTATACAAAGAGTAATCGGTCCCCTCGATTGTCGAGATATCTCTTAAATATTTTTATTTATCGTTTAATACGAACTTTATTTATTGTTTAATACGTATTTTAGAGTCAGTGACTTTAATTCAGTTTTGACTTATTATTGACGGATGTAGCTTTACTGACTTCTCAAAAAAATTTATAATATCATTAATGTGTGAGCAATCTGCAGATCAGTAGGTTGATCGCACAATAAGAACCAAGTTATGTTTCTCTATAGCTTTATAAAGTTATCTTTATATCTATAGCAAGAAACTTATTTTCCAACTGGATGAAATAATCATTGAACTGGGATTTTTCTTGCCGAAAGGAACAATTATTAGTGTTTGGAGTATCGAAGAGATGGCCTCTGGTTGGATTCAAAACTGTTTCTTATTTGATCACTTCATTTGATCAATATTTGGTTTAACAATTATTATTAAGGCATCGATGACCGCCCAGGCAGAGGATACAACGCTGCGGCGTCGAGAGGGAGGTACCGGGTTCGAATCCCGATATGGGCAGGATTCGAAAAGACATTCTCACCATCGATTGTTTGCATGGTACGATCGGTGGTGCGAATGAACTCATCTGAGACCAAGTTGAGGTTAGAATCCGCGTGCAGTCCCATCTTCCATGTCAGTACTATAGGCTGACATGGACCCGGAACGTAAAGTAATAGAGTGGGAAGTCACAATGGGCCAATATAGCCTGAGTGACAGATAACACTACAACAAAAAAAATGCATCGATGGCATGCTTTGTAGAATTGATTAGACTGACACAAAACCACATTTGCTTAAAGTGGCGAAACCTTAGAGTTATCTATACAATATAACAACAACAAGCTTTTGTATTGTTTGAGGGAGATCTCATAGTAAAGTGTTTTCCAATAACAGGTTTCATTTTGATAGTTAAAAAATCGAGTATATTTTAAGAGAAACGAATGTTTGTTTGTTTCATTGTAAAGAGGAAGGTATGCTATTAACATTTGAAAACGATATCAGACAAATGACCGCCACGACTACGCTTGCAGCATCATATTCTTCTCATGCAATTTTCCATGACTATTTCGCACATTTGAGGCTGCATGTCCTCGATAATCGCACGAATTTCATCTTTAAGCTCGCTAGTGCAATTTATGAACCGTTACAGTAGCACTAGTCTAATTTTCGAAAGACTGAGGTTCAATCACACCGCCAGGCCAAAATGCGCATGTGTGACGTGCGCGTTTACAAATAAAACAAATTATTTCAATTAAGACACTATATTTCTACAATCGATCACACAACTGTATTTCAGACGTCGACGGTAAGTTGATTGGGCCGTCCTCTCCTTATGCTCTTCTTCCTCCTCCCCAACTTGCAGACAAATTGATTTGTATTTGGGTGACAGCCCGCGTGCGCACGAATGTGACTAGCTATTTTGGTTGGTAAGAGACGAACAAACACCGCGATTGCTCGCGTTCCACTTGCTAATAAGGTCTAGATTCACGTGGCATCCTGACGGGTTCGGAAGAGGTCTTGGTCAATCTTCAACAACAAGATTGACTGGTGGTAATTAGACCTGAGTAAATTAACAAGACTGGACAAACAAAATAATTTAATTATCGAACCTAATGGGAAATTAAATTTTAGATTAAATTGACCATTGTTAATAAGTATTACAAAAATTATTCTAAAATAGTTATTTAACTGCGATGGTTAAAGCTGAGAGAACTACACTGACGTCTACACTAAAAGCGGAAACAGTTGAGCTTCTCAAATTAATATGTAACAAGGGAATAGAAAATTTGAATTGGATTAATTATATAATTGATAACTTCAAAGTAGAAATTCAACTCTTTGCATCAAACAGCTTAAGGCCGGAAACAATATTAAATTGAACAAAATGAAGTTACAACGGTTGATTATGACTAAAAAAGAATTAAAGAGAATAACCGAAAAATTAATTGACCTTACCGTGTCCAGTTATTTATTCGAACAAGCACATGCCTGGAAATAAAATTAACTGAACAATAGGAAGGTAATGAAAACACCAAATGTGGAAAAAAAATCTATATAACGGATTAATAATACAAAAAAATTTATATAACGGAGGAAATTGGGAAAGATATACTAGCCATGCCTTGGGCGCCACTGTAGCGCAATGGGAACTTACGTTCGCATCATGCTAACAGATTTGATTGTGTAGAGACCTCTAAGCGGTGGTTGTAGCTCCGGCTAGAGCTCAGGGTTGGGAGTGGGGTTGTAGAGGCTTGCACAATCCTTGAATACACCGCAAGAAATAATAGGAAAGAGAGAAACAACGAATTCCCGACGCGCCAGACTAACTTACCTTGGACTCATCATCCTCCCATTGGTTCCTACTCCAAAGTCATTCCGCAAAAGTTACCGTTGAGCAAAATTAACCAAAACATCGAATTAAGTTTAACCATAGTATAAAATAAAGTATATTTCATTAACAAATACTATTCATATAAAGTTGATAATGACGAAATCTTACTGATATTTAATTCATACGAAATAATTTCATCTAACCAAAATTGCCTTAAATATTGAAAAGATTTACATAGAAACTTAGTAACTAACAATCATAATGCATACTTAATAAGTCCGGACGTTAATTTATTTACTAATCGAAAGGGAAAAAAATTATAATTTAACTGACTGAACAATAATATTTTAAAAATATCTAGAATAATTCAAAGGTAATCAGTTAAATCATGAGTCTTTTCACAATATGTATGAATTAATTTTAAATATAGTTTCTTATATAACAATATTATAAAAATTGATATTATTATTGACTTCGATTCATTTAAAGATCAGATATAATTAAACAAATAAAGGCAACCCATAAATTATATATAATTATAAATAAAAAAAAAATACTTAAATATGACTCCGTCCCTCTGTGGGTAATTGGAAACACATCATCCGTGGACCAGGTGTAAAATGTACGTAAATCTCGGCATTTCAACAGCATACACCTTGTTCGTAGAATTAGTATTTTTTATATCGAACAGCAGCCAAATACGTAGATTACATAGATACAGCCGATTACATAAGTTTGCAATTATAAACGGAATTATCTATGAAACTGTTGTTGTTGGGAAGATGCTGTGCGTTATGAGATGTTATTTTATCTCAAATGTACAGTACCCCTTCACATAACGTTTTTTTTTATTCTTCGTAAATGTTTTATTTTCTTATTTTTTTCACTTAAGGCTAACTAGGTATAATGTTTATATTAGACTATATTTTCACTTTAAGCTTTATGTAATTTTGGTTAGGTTCATTAAATTAACTGATTATTTTTTTCAGTTTTAGAACTAAGAAAACATACGTTTAGCACGTGCACAGAAAAAAAAAGAAATTTGGTTTTCATTCGATACCATTAACTTAAATCACATGTTAAGATAACTCGCTTAACAACAAGTAATTCTCGACTGACTATACTGTCGGTTTTTTTTCTTTTTCCACCTCCCAACTTCGCAAAAATCACCAATAAGCATATTTTTGTTCGAATATTCATTTTTTCTATTCATTTGCCTCGGTCAATACTAAAGAATATCGAAGAACTTTCGCTACGGACAGCGCAGGGAACGATGACGACCGCGAGCATCGTTACATGGCACGAACCACCTTCACCTTGTGTGCTGTTTCCTTCTGTTTAGACCCGCTGATAACGTGGTCCACCACTAGAAAACAAAAGTTTTTTCTTTATTTGGCCTCTTCTATAAATTTATTTTATCACTTAATTAATTTATTTTTAGGTAATTTTAATATTTTCTGACACACTTGTCCCACCTTCCGCTTAGACTCGACACAAAAAAGCCTCTTTTCCAACGCACGCATCACCTTATAAAGTTTCCTGTATCACACTGTACATCGGGCAATCAGTTATCTTCTTCGTGCTCCTTCCGCCATCTACATTCCAGCACGAAATTCGGCTATGGTTGATTAACAAGATGTTACCACCTTGGAGGTATATTTGACATTGGTTTGACGTATATCAGTGTCACTGTCATATGACAAGTGTTGTGCTATTTTGTGGTGTTGTGTGGTGGTTTACAATATTTCCATTTTTATTTCAGACCACGTTTCATATAACAGTGATTCGTTGAGGGTGAAGAGACTTTTCAACAATCATTCTTGGATTTACTGAGTCCCAAATCCGAGGTGAAAATTATTTTTAATGGGGTAATTTTTATTTGTAAAATGTCAAATGATGACAGCTTAAAATGGATAGCTGCCCAAATAGCAGACTGTTCAAAATGAAATCTCTTTTTGGAAAACCCTTTAAACCCATTGTTTTTTTTTGCATGAATACATTAAATAATGTAATGATGTTATGTCTTCGAAAAATAAAAATCGTTCAGAGTTCGTCTAAAAAAGAGATGGAAACTGTGGGAGTTATTGTCTAGACTAGTGGTAGAAATAAATCGACAGCTTATCTAGATGACAAAGCTCATTTGTACTAGGCTGTATCATTGAATGGAATATTTATATATGAATTTAAGATTTAAACATGTTACGTGAGTTGAAAAGCAAGACGCATTAAGAAATATCTTGAACCTTAATAACCAAATCAATTATGAAAAACCAAGAACGTAGTTATCTCTAGATGATATATTATTTGTAATGAAGAGGATACTCAATGCCCTTTATTTGAGCCACAGTATACTGGTTTTTACCATCATCTCAGGCAAAAATAAGTGAAAATGGCAAAAAACCGCTTTTATATATTCACAATGAACGTGTCACTGGTTGATGCGGTTATGCTAGCGGTGTGATTGGTCCTAAGTTTTCCGAAAATGAGGCTGGTGAATTTGTTATGGATTGCGCTACCGAACTATGATTTATGTTTTTTTGTGGCCGGAATTGGATGATATTTTTGTGTACGACGTTTTTTTCAGCAAGACGCCGCTAAGTGCCACACAAGCAATCAGCGAAACAATCGCAATTTTACAAGAAAAGTTTTCTGATCGTGTTATTTCTCGAAGGTAATCACAATTGGTCATCGATCTTGTGATTTAACACCAATGCTCCACGATCGATTCAAGACTTTAAAGATGGATCTCGTGTAATTATCGAGGACACAAGCCGCAAATGTGCGATTTGGTCATGTCGTGCCGCAACCGTAGCAATGAAATATACATTCATTGATTTCATTTAAAAAATACTCGTTTTTTAAAATATCAAAATGAAACCTCTTATTGGAAAACCCTTCATGTGTATTGTAATCATACATATTGGTTTGGATAATATACCCAGAAACAACTTAAAATAAATGATAATACTTTCAAAATTATCTTGATATAATCATGACATATATCTGTTTATAATAATACTATATACACGCACATAGCCGTTGGGGTGATTTTCCAACAAAAGTATAAAAAACATATTTTACATAAAAAACATCAATCCAATTCCAAACGACTATTTTTTGATTCCAAATTGTTGCTGTGTTCGTATATACATATATATGTATATGCCGAGAACAGACAGTCTTCCATTATGCATAAATCTGGCATAACAATGAAAAACCAGCAACAAAAAATAAGAAGAAAAATGTTTATATTTTCATTTAATTTTCATAATGATTCAATTTGAATAACTTTTCTTGTTAAATATATTCATGAAATTCATGACGACAAACCATAAAACAAGATAAACAAACAAAAAGAAAACTGAGCCAATCACATACAGTCACAGTCTTTGTACAGTTTTTCCTCTTCTCCTACTTGCCGTGCCTCGCGCATAGCCACAATCTCTGCGTGTATTTCGTATCGATTCAAAACTATTTGTGACGCATACACTCTTCAAATCTCACATTACAATCTATATGTTGAATCATAATCAATTTTATGTTTTTATGTAATTACATATACGCGACGTACGACAAATACTGTCACATTCGAAAGCGAAACTACTTTGGTGAATAAATAACGCGTGACGTATTATCCAATCGCAACACAGACCGTTTACGGTATTCGCGATACGATTGTAATCGATTTCGCGTGAAACCAAAACAATGTCTGGTTTTCTGCAAGATCATGCCCTTGATTTTGGTTAGTTAGATTGGTGACATTGTTCAAAGTGTAAGAAAAAGTTAATCGAATTAAATGGTTGAATGGGCAAACAATAAAGACATAAGACAAGTATTTTGCATCGTAAAAGAAAGGAGCCACACAAAAGCAATAAATCATCTGTGGTACACACATTTTTTTTGTTTTGTTAGAGTTGAGAAAACGCTTGAGTTGATAATGTTGTAATTTGTTTGGTTTTCTTTGTACCGATTATATGAATCGGTGTGAAGTGTTAGCACAA
The DNA here is from genome assembly GCA_963932295.1 of Tipula lateralis. Lineage (NCBI taxonomy): Eukaryota > Metazoa > Arthropoda > Insecta > Diptera > Tipulidae > Tipula > Tipula lateralis. The sequence goes on from OZ010736.1 coordinate 99,309,483, forward strand.
AATTTATGGGGCATAAACAATGTTACACTGTCACCGTTGCCAGCTAATTCAATGTACGATTATATCTGTATGTTCGTCGCTCCATTTTGCCATGTAGAACGATACCTATTGTAATCAAGTGATCAAGTCTCATAAGGTTTATATAATATAGTTTTCAGTGTAAAGCTATCGGTATAGAATACTATCAGTTGACCAACAGTTGTTACGGTAGACAATTTGAGATCATGTTTCATGAGACAACGGAGTGTCGTTTCACGATTTGATGTCTTCGTGAACGGTACCATCGATTTGATGAAGATTTCTCCATTATCGCCTACGCCCACGATGTACATCTATTAGTGTTGACTCAACGTTTCTCGTATTCAATTCTTTTACTAGTTGTGATCCATTCATATCATACTGCAACACCAGTAATTTTCACATGACTGCGCAATGGTTAAAACAGGAAATGTCGTGCATTGGTAAAACTCCACTAAATAAGTTTCTTTTGATACACATCCAGTTCGCTGTTTGCGTTGTTCGTAATTTTCATTCGGAACATGCTATTATTCAGGGAACAATGTTTAGTGATAATGCTCGGCAAGATCCTTAAGGTGCATCTATCATAATACAAGAAGGACTGGGATCTTTGTCGTTATCTCTCTTAAGATGATAACACTCCTAAGGCGGACTCAGGCCCCACAAAAAAGTAAGCTGCACCCACACAAGCCAATTTATCAGCCAATACGTTTTCTTTGATACTCATATGGTATCCAGTGAAGTCGAACTTCGTTCAGACTGTCTAATCGATTTAAGGCAGTCACTGTCTTCAAAACAAGTTTCTATGAAACAGTATTGGAGTCAATGAGTTTTAGAGCAACTTGGGGAATAAGGAAGACGGCAAAAGCGAGTGCTGCACTCAGCATTGCAGTAATTTCCGTCAGAAAGAAAGTAGCGTACCTACCAGGGGGATAGATAATTTGACCTTAGAATTAAGCATACATAAAACCCGGCGCCAGCCAGATTACAGCATACTGATCCGTCAGTTACGATCATTATACTGCCATAGGAAAGGTAGGATCAGCTGTTGTAGTTCTATTTGTATTTTTCGATAATAATTATTCAAAAACGTGCTTCAAAACCATAGTGCCCGAGGAAATGTAGTCAGTTATGAGCCCGTTCACCACTACCCACACTTTGTGGCCCAAAGATCAAGCGTAAGCAGATCTACAGCAATCTCAAGAGCACCAGTGGGGGTGGTTCTAAAGTTACCAAGAGTGCCTATGCTAAATCGCCATCTTTAGGAGTTTAAGTTGTAAAACGAGGTTGGGTTCTTTAGTGGTGGCGTGTTTAAATCTACATCATAAACCCAATAAAGCTCATAACAACCTTGAATTTTTAATTGCTTTCATTTCTGGAAAAAGTATTTTCCTTCTTAAATATAATTTGGCGGACTTAACTGTACATTCTTAGATTACACAAATCTATTCTATCTTTTCGTGTGTTTGTATATCTATCTTTTCGTGTGTTGTACTAAGTACCTAGACCTATCGAATGTACTCTCGATATAGAGATGAAGAAATGCTGGACATTGAGGAAACTTTCTTTGTTTTGCCATCAAACGTAGCAATTTTGTTTGATTTACTTAGAATATCTGAAGCTTCGATAGGTAAACAGAAAACGATCCATCCTTTCTCCTGATGAGTAAAATGATTTTGTTCTGGATTTTCTGTTATAAACTCTCCGATTCATAAGCTCTTCCTTTGAGTAAACCGACAATATTTCTTAATTGATGATATATATGTCCCTGCACCAACTTAGCCAAGATCATTACTGATAAGACGACCATTGTCTCTGTAGTTTTCATTTATTCAGTGCACAGGCAAAAACGTCCCGCTACCATTTTAATTGCGTGCCATCTTGTTATGTGACGTTTAGCTCATTTTCGATTTAACCATTGTGTTGTGAAGACATCCCAATTTTATAATGTATAAATATACGCCAAAAGAACGAGCAAAAAAATAGTGCCAGTATGTATTGAAAATATTCGTTACATTATTGCCACATAGCGGAAATTGCGTCTAAAATATCCTAATCGTCCAGTGCCTCACAAAACCACAATTTATCGTTTACATGCGAATTTTCGACAGTACGATACAGCAGATATACCTCGTTCTGGAAGAGAACGGACTTCTAGTAACGCAGAAAATGTGGCTCTGTGGAAAATGTGGTTCCAGAGTCTCTGGAAATATCAATTCGGAGACGTGGTTTCCAGTTTCACATTTCCAGGCGAGTTTTGACAACTGATTTAAAATGTTCCCATAAAATATTCAATTAGTCCAAAAACTTCTACCGAGTGATCCTGATCAACGAGTTGGGTACAGTAATGCAATCCTTAGGCTGTTTGGTGAAATTGAACATTTTTCGTCTAAATTGATAATGAACGATGAAACCCATTTTCATCCAGGTCACGTCAATGAACAGAACAGTCGGTTTTGGGGAACACAGAATTAATTCATCAAACATCATTGCATCCATTTAAAACAACTGCATTCATGCTGGAAACATCATTGATCCCTATATTTTTTAAATGACCACTTGTTGAAGTTATTGTTACTGCCGAACGGTACCAAGATATGCTTCTAAATTTTCCTGTGCCTGAAATAGAAGAGCAGAGTTGATGTATAGTTTTTTATACATCAATCCCAATAATTTTATTTAACGAAACAGAGTGATTCCCAATCCGAACAGCTAACTTACCAACAGATATTACAACCTTTCATTGACATATGACCCCAACCTTGTCTCCTGCCTTTTTTAAACACCTGCCGCTTTTAGCTGCAACAAATGTTAACAATTGTATATTCTCTCGCTTGTACATTTGGTGGAGCTTAAAGTTGGCTTCATTCAGCATTATATAATCTTTTTAATATCGAGCGCAAAGTATCCAACTACAGTTCTTCATACTGTTGTAAAAAATTAAAAGATACTAGACCGTTCTCTACGCTGCCGTGAAGCCATCGTCACCGACAGCAACCACTCGCTGTCATGCCTGATACCAGGACCATGCATTACATTCCTGATCTCGTGATTGAAAAGAACTTGATATGTGTCTTCAACGTCGAGTGTTTTGTCAAATGTTAGAAGCTATCTCGCATTCATCCGTCGAGGTCTAATTAATGACAACGAGTATGATTGACATTCTGTACAATTTCAGCTTATCCGTATTTGCAAATTATTTTGATTTCAGAAGTGAACGTAGAGGATATAAAAGACGATTGCCAGTGGCAAGTTGGACCTTGATATCTTCTATCACACTGTTATCGTAAAATATGAGAAATCCGAGATACTTGGATGTCATTCAACTTGAATTTGTTAAGTTTAAGAACAAAGGAAGCTGCATACTATTGAAGTGGAGGAAGTATCTGTTTTATTATTTTTTTTTATTACCTAATCTCTAATCTGTTTAAGGTTTCAAGGCACTCCCTTCTTGTTTGCGGTTGGCTTATTTACGTCCTTGTTTTTACGCCATTACAGCCAATTCGAGGATGTACGGCTATAGGTCCGATTTTCCTAACCATCTGCACATTACATAGCTCCATGCCAGCCAATAGTGCCGACATGGGTCCATGAGTTCTGCACTACAACAGGGGGTCATAGTAGTGGGTCATTTGCATCCTGCCACTATCGGTAATTAAACCCGGTACCTCCCGCTCCATCTGCCGCAGCTTTAACCACTGAGCCACCTGGGCGGTTAGAAGTATCTCTTTCACTGCATTCCCGCTTAAACCAATGACACAGATATGTCAAAAAGTGATTATATTATCGGAATAAAACGATGTCTTGAGGTGTTTTACGGAAGATGTATTCCAAAATGAGATTAAAAAGTATCGGGAACAGCGCATTTATAGTGTCCTTGTCGAACACTTTAAATAAATGTAAAAGTTATGAAGTTTGGGCATTTGGACAAGTCGACTAAGGTGGAAAAGATAGTTTGTTAAAAAGACAAAAAAATCATAAGCTCAGAGTTCTCTCTGAAGATCGAGTCGGTACCCGATGCATGGCGTGAACATTTTTCTAATCTACTTAATGATTTACTCATCATTCATCAATATTAAAAAAAATATTATATCCTAGTGAATGATGGTAAAATGTGGTACTCTTTTAAGGAAACCACTCGCAATGTACTCTTATCTGTTATTGTACTCTTCTTGATTCACGCTTCTTCTGTCTATAAATTTGCTTAGCTATCCTCTTAGTAAGAACAGAATATGTTGTTACTCAGCAGCAAAATAACAGTCCTCCTTATAAAATTGCTATTTACTGATAATATTTTGATACTTTCATTGGGTTTCTTCATTTATCAGACGTACGACCTCACGTCTTGGACAATACGTACAGTAGGAGAAACTGTAACGAAACGTACTTCAACGCAACAGTATAAACTAAGTTGTACTAATTGTTAAATTTTTTGGTATAAACATAGATAATGGTGAATTGACAATTTCCCTTTTGATCAGATAGATGGAGAAGAGATAGGGTGGAGAATTTTTGGATAGAGACTCAGTGGTGAGGGATGGGATGGCGTTCATATAGCCGCGTAATGATAGATGTGATTTTACTTTTGCACACTATTTGTTTTGTTAGATTTTTTTTTGTAAAATGGCCGTACTAGCTATACGTAACTTAACCCTCCCTCACCACTGAGTCTCTATCCAAAAATACAGTGTGCCGTATAGCGAAGTATCGACCCAAGGCCATCAGTTACAAATGGCGCCGAAACAGGGACTCGAAGGGTCGTCAGTAGATACAGTAAAGTCAGCACATGGTTAGATAATACATATTACCGTTAATGAAAATTTGGTCGCTCTAACAAAGCATCCACATGGCTTCTCCATGCAACTAAACAGTAATTATTTTTACCGCTTAAGTGTTACTTGCGGGAAATTACGTGTTTGATTACAATTGTTTTTTTTTCTATACTTATTAATTTAAATTCTACTCCATTTTACTTTTATTAAATATTATAGTAACCGAAAACAACAATTAAAAACCAAAAACCATGATTGATAGTTAACACGGCAGAATCGTAATAGATGTTCTGAGAGTCAGTTCCCTTACGATTGTGCATGATTAATTTCTCATGAGTTAGCATATGATTTTATTTTATTTTTTTCCTTTCAAATAAATTTGAGTTTATGAATTCAGTCCGGTCGTGTGAATGTTTTTGTGATGGATGGTTTAGTTAATCGTCATTCGATAGATGGCATGGAGAGTCCATGTTCCTCGTTTGACATAATTTAAATTACTCATTAAAAAATTCACGTAAATAATTATGTTATTTCAAATATTTCTTTGGAGTAGATTCTGTAGTTACATTTGTCTACTATTTTATTTTATTATACGTAAGGTCACATCAAACAAGTTACTATAAAATTGGAAAAAAAAATTTTTTAAATGCTGAGAGTAAGTAAATATAAATATTATAGTAACTTTAATAATTAATTACCTACGTAGTATGGCGTCATCCCATTTAAATATAGAAACAAAATCTATTAGTGAATTATACTTTAAACTTTTTCGAAATTAAAGAAATTATTATTAAAATTATTTATTTGAATTATAGAAAAAAAAGGAAAAAAATAATAATAATAATTATTATTATTTTTATATTAAATTATTAAATTATTACTATATATATATTCGTAAATTATTAAATTAATTAAATTTGTTTTCCTCTTAATTATTTGATTAGATTAGTATTTAAAGTGAATAAACTCAAAACATTTTTTTATTTTGAGATTATCGATTTTTCATTGGAGTTGTCAATTCATCTACTGATCTATATATTTTTTGTTCATATTAGAAATTATTAGCCTAGTGGTTAATTACCTTTTTTTTGCTTATTATAATTTAAACCTTTATATCTTGGTGTAACGAATAATTTATCAATCGAATATGGACTTCCCTCTATTTTACGACTCACTAGCAGCAGACGAATTGCTGGTAGAATATCAGGTTCGCGGTTTAACTCAAGGACAAGCAGGAATAGCAAAAAAATTTCATGAGTTATTACGAAATGAGTCATTAGATCCGAAGTGTAAGCCTCAAAAGTGTCATCTTACTGATAACCCTGACGAAGAATTAAACTTAATCAGTGATAAGATCGAAGAACTAGAAAACTTAATCGACACCACTGAAAATAGTTCAATCCGTGAAAAAAAGAAAGTAATGGTTAAGATAGTTCATTGGACTGAAAGGATAGAACGATTAATTAATTCATTTAAAGATTTACCCGAAATAGCTAGCAATTTACAAAATATGCTTCGGCGATTAGCCAGATCGACAAGTAGAGACATAAAAAAATGTGAGATTGAATCTAATTATCCGGGAAATGTTGATTTGTCAAATCCTATCGCATCAGCCAAAAGCAATTCTGACCAAACTAGAAATACTGTTACTAGTCAAGAACAACTTGCCAAAACATTAGTAGAACTAGAACAGAATTTGGAAGATAAATTTTCAAAAAAATTAGATGATCTCTCAGCTAGTTTCATTCAGAAGTTAAAAGCTGAATCTGCTAAACCGAGACAAACTAATTTTCGTAATTGGAATTCGCGAAATAGTGGTGCTCAAAGACAGCAAGCTAGAGATTCATCACTAACTGGATCGGACAGTTCTTCATCATCTCGTTTTTTAACCAGTAGTAGATCTCGTCCGCAGGCTTCTTACCGTAACCAAGATCCTTGGTATCGAAGGGGAAATCACCCATCTAAATGGAAAATTTCATTTTCTGGTAGATGCGATAGTAAAAATAATGACGATAACGTTCATGATTTTCTAATGAAACTCGAAGAACACGCCAGTCAGGATCAAATACCTTATCAAGAATTAGTTAATTTAACAAGAAACTTCGTCACGGGAAAGGCCGAGAAATTTTACTACGTGTTTATTCGCAAAAATCGTGCTGCTACTTGGAATCAACTTCGAAAAGCGTTATTGGATAGGTTTAGTAGTTTGGAAAGTGAACGGGCAATGCGTCGATATATTAGGCATCGTAATCAACATCCAAAGGAAAACTTCAATGATTTCATTTTAGATATTGAAACTATTAATGCACGATTGCAAAAACCTCTGAGGGGAGAAGAACTACTTGATGTAACGTTGGAAAATATGAATCCGGCGTTGCGTAATGCAACTTGTAATTTCAAATTTCGTTCCCTTGAGGAGTTGCGTCAAGTTTGTGACAATTACGAGCGGTTGTGGTCCACTTCTGGGTATGATCCGCGCCGTCTTATCGATTCCCGACCAAAACGCAGCCCGATAATTGTTGAACAAATATCTAAGCCCGTTGCAAATACCCGATTTTCTAATTCATCACCTGGCGCAGTAAACCATCGTCAGGAAAATCTTACCAATGATTCGGAAAGTGAAGAAAGTCCTGCTATAGAGCAATCTGTGGATGCATTACATCCCAAAATGTTTCTGGTTTGCTGGAACTGCAAGGATCTTGGACATCGATATGGGGATTGTCCGATGGATCTGACTCACCAGTTCTGTGCGAAATGTGGTTTGGCTGGCTTTTCTCCTAATAACTGCACTAGATGTTTGCAGAAGCCCGAGGGAAATGGACGACCGAACGTGCCACAACGGGGGGAACCACGTTCGGACAGGAATCAAAACCCCAATTATGTGTCAAACAAGAAGCTGGCAAACTACCAATCTGGCCCTCCACGACCTCCTCTTTAGACAAATTATTTAATAATAAATCAATTAACACCCGACTCGATCGTATCATAAAATACTGGAAAAAACGAAAGCAATTTTATCGCGCCTGTATGGTTTCTACTATATCTGAGTACCAGGAAAGTGATCCCAGACCATATGCTAAAATAACGTTAAACGGAAAATCTTGTTTGGGTTTATTAGACAGTGGAGCTACTATCAGTATCTTGGGAAATAACTCTGAGGAGTTTTTAAAATCAATGAATTTAAAAGCGAAGCCGTTTAGGTCATTTGTTCAAACAGCTGATGGTTCTTCCAACGAAATACTAGGATATGTGACATTACCAGTATCATTTTTAAGTAAAACAGAAAAAATAAGATTCTGTGTAGTGCCTTCGCTTAAATCCCAAATATACCTTGGTATTGATTTCTGGCGAAAGTTTAATATTGCACCAGATATAGTTAGTGAGATAAACCTTAATCCTGATAGCTCTCAAAATCAGCATATACTTGACCCGCAGCAGCAACATAGATTGGAAATTATTATCAATTCTTTTCCTTCATGTACCGCGAAGGGGCTCGGCAGAACTTCTTTAGTGGAGCATCACATCGATGTTGGTGATTCGGGTCCAATAAAACAACGTCATTATCCTGTCTCTCCAATCAAACAACAACTAATTTACAAAGAAATTGATAGAATGATTGAATTGGGCGTGATTGAGGAGAGTTCCAGTCCTTGGAGTTCACCAGTTGTTCTGGTAAATAAATCTAACGGGAAGCATAGACTATGCCTTGATTCGAGAAAAATCAATTTAATTACCAAAAAAGATGCATATCCACTCCCCATAATTCATGGTCTTTTAGGGAGAATGCAAGACACCAACTTTATATCTAGTCTAGACCTTAAGGATGCCTTTTGGCAAATTCCCCTTTCGCAGCAATCAAAAGAGATAACTGCTTTCACCGTTCCAGGCCGTCCTCTCTATCAGTTTTGCGTTATGCCGTTTGGATTGTGCAATGCACCACAAACGATGTGCAGACTGATGGATCGAGTTATACCACATCAGCTTCGAGAAAATATCTTTGTATATCTTGATGATCTACTCATAGTCTCAGCTAGGTTTGACGAGCACCTAGAACTACTCAAAACTGTAGCGGAATTGATGATAAAGGCCGGACTAACCCTTAACATTGAGAAAAGTCACTTTTTGCTTAAGGAAACGAAATACCTGGGATACATCATTGGAGAACGTGGGTTGAGAACTGATCCTGCTAAAGTGGAAGCGATTAAGAATTTCCCTGTACCGACCTCTGTGAAACAAACGCGACGGTTGTTAGGTATGGCGGGCTGGTATCGTCGGTTTATACCAAACTTTGCTGACGTTACTGCTCCCATTACCAATTTACTACGTAAAGGCGTTAAATTCCAGTGGAATGACGAAGCGAATCACGCATTTGAGAAACTTAAAGAACTACTTAGCAGTGCTCCGCTATTACACAACCCAAATTTCACACAGCCGTTCTTTATTCGATGCGATGCTAGTATCCAGGGTATAGGAAGTGTACTTTTTCAATTGGACGTCGATGATAATGAGAACCCTATAGCGTTTATATCACAAAAGCTAAATGCAGCGCAACGGAATTACACAATTACTGAGCTAGAATGTCTGGCTGCTGTTATTAGTGTAAAGCAATTCCGAGCGTATATAGAGGGTTATAGGTTTACCATTATCACCGACCATGCCAGCCTTAAGTGGTTAATGTCACAAAAAGACTTAAGTGGTCGACTAGCAAGGTGGAGCCTAAAATTACAGGCTTTTGATTTCACGATAGTCCATCAGAAAGGTAAGGACAACGTTGTCGCAGATACACTATCCAGGATTTATTGCGACACTATTTCTGAAGTAAACTCGGACCTCAAATTACACAACCTGGATTTATTTAGTGAAGATAGTTTGTGCGACGATTCATACCAGGAACTAAGGTCTAAGATCGTTACCTCTGCGGGAAAATACCCGAACATGCATGTCCAGGACAACAAAATCCTGATCCGGATTGAACCGAAACGAGATGCTTCTTTTACAGATATACCTGCATGGAAACTATGGGTTCCTTCAACTCATAGTAAGTTACTCATAATAAAGGAACACAATAGTACCGATGGAGCCCACGGTGGAATAAAAAAAGACCTTAGAACGTCTTCGTAGACTTTACTATTGGCCTAAAATGGCCTCTGAAGTTCACGATTACATAATTAATTGTGAAGTTTGTAAGAAGTCCAAAGCATCTAATTTTTGTAATAAACCTCCACTGGGTAAACTTCTAGTTTCGGACCGACCGTGGCAAAAAATTTATATAGATTTATTGGGGCCTTATCCTCGTTCGGCTGCCGGTAAGACACATATACTAATTATCTTAGATCATTTAACAAAGTTTATATATCTTAAAACACTCGTTAAAGCAACGGCCGGTAACATTGTCAATTGTCTCAAAAATGAGGTATTTTCATTATTTAGCGTTCCACAGTTCATCCACAGCGACAATGGGGTGCAATTCGTCGGCAAAGAATTTCAAGCGCTAGTAAAGGAATATGGTATCTCACATATAAGAACTGCATATTACTCACCTCAGAGTAATGCATCTGAGAGGGTGAATAGATCCATAGTAGCTGCGATTAGAGCCTATATTCAAGAAAATCATTCGGCATGGGATAAACATCTTCCTCAAATTACTGGTGCACTACGGAACTCAACTCATGAATCAACGGGATATTCACCGCATTTTCTTATGTATGGATACCATAAGATGTTACATGGCAACGACTATAAAATATTAGCTGAATTGAACCTTATGACTGAAAATAATCTTGATTGGGCTGAGATTTCGGACAGGCTGAGCGTAGTTCATGGGCAAGTGCGAAAAAATTTAATGGCAGCTTATTCTAAATATTCGAACAGGTATAATCTGCGAACTCGCGAAAGGTTACTGGACATAGGACAGACTGTTTATGTTAGACAGCATCCGAGTAGCGACGCAACAAAAAAGTTTGTCGGAAAATTTGCTTTTCCTTTCATCAAAGCAAAAGTGAAGGAAAAACGAGGAACTGTGAACTATGTTTTGGTAGATGAGCATAATAAGTTATTAGGCACCTATCATTTGATGGATATAAAGGTTTAATAGTTAAAGCATTTGGGTTTTTTTGTTTCATTTGATTCTAGGTCAACTGTACGTTTTTCTTTCTCAGTTTCAAACCTGCTACTGTAAGAAGTAACATTTTTGAATCTGCCCTGTAACGAAACGTACTTCAACGCAACAGTATAAACTAAGTTGTACTAATTGTTAAATTTTTTGGTATAAACATAGATAATGGTGAATTGACAATTTCCCTTTTGATCAGATAGATGGAGAAGAGATAGGGTGGAGAATTTTAACCGGGCGACGATGACTATAAATAATGAAAAGTACAGAAAAAGAGACAGATTAGATTTGGAAGGCACATTAGATTTTGTACGAGAGATCGAGAGTACACCGTGAAATAAACTAAATGATTCATAAAATAAAATAGAAATATTGTAAAGTAATAATAAAATTAAAATTAATAAGTTGTGATGAATAAATAAAATTAAAAGAAAAACAACGCTTTACTAAATGTAATAAAACTAAATAAAATGATCGGAATGGTGCATATAATTTCGATTAATAAGCAATAAAGCATGTGTATGTAGAAACTTAAGTTAAGTGAAAATTGTAAAGCATGAATTATAATTAATAAATAAGCAATATTATGTATATTAAGCATTATTTGTTTGCGTTCATTATTGGTGTCTCAGTTCATGATACGACTATAAGTGTACTAGTCTATGGTATTTAGACGTAAACTTTCCACCCAAAAACCAAGTGAGAACAGTGATAGTGCATAAAAAAAAATAACGGTGGACATGCAAAGTAATGGGTATAATCTTATTATAAAATACCTTACCGTATGTAAAAACTTATCGTAAATAATAGAAACATTCATACATTTAACCACTACCACACATAATATTAAATCTAAGATCATAATTACAAAAATATATAAAAAACTGGCGGCGAGTAAATACTATGGAATCAATATACACAGGATCCCGTTCATCGTGTTCAATAGACCAGAAGAAAACATCCACTAAGGCCATGGGAAAGCAATACCAACAAAATGTCGGTGACGTAATTATTCTTTTATTTTGATTTTATTTTTAATTATAACAACATAGATACATATACATATATATTCTAAATTTTGTTCCCTTTAACTGAATCAAACAAGAACAATACACTAACACTAGCATAAGCAATATTTTTTTTTTTCCTTTAAACCTTTTTTTGTTGTGAATGAATTATTTGGTGGATTCACGTAGTAGTGCGTTACATTCATAATTGAAATTTTTTTAATCTTTCTCGTACAGCACGGCACGAGAGTGTTGTGTGAGGTTCGACGCGTGGATTTAATGGTTGGCTCTTCTTTCTTTTCTTTTTAATGTACTACCTCTTAAGATAATGCCTTAAATTATCAAGAACGATGGGATGGCGTTCATATATAGCCGCGTAATGATAGATGTGATTTTACTTTTGCACACTATTTGTTTTGTTAGATTTTTTTTTTTTTGTAAAATGGCCGTACTAGCTATACGTAACTTAACCCTCCCTCACCACTGAGTCTCTATCCAAAAATACAGTGTGCCGTATAGCGAAGTATCGACCCAAGGCCATCAGTTACAAAACTTTCCTTTAAAAATACCACGCCGGCTGTTAATTAAATCGGCAACTTCATCTATCGGAAATCGCTACCATTAAGCAGAGAGGTTTAACTTAATGCTAAGTACCAAGATTTATTATTAACTTAAAAATATTATTTTTATTAATATTATTAGATTACTAGGTAATTTAAGAAGATTGAAAAAATAATAATAAAAAACCAAGAAATAAAACATTTACCGTTTTATACCGAAACTTTTAATACTTAAGAATTAACTCTCTCCTCGTTTATTAGAAAATTATTGGAAATCTAGTTTCGTTTGATTCAGCGGTATGGTTCTAAATTTAATTATGGCTTAAGCCTATCGAAATCAGAAAAAAGAGTGTTCATGCAGGGCTTCATAGGCGGACTTATATAAGCTCAGCTATGACTCAGTGGATAGGGTGGCTTAATTATGAAGTTGTCATGAACCTTGCGTTGCCTTCAAATGGGAATTGGGATAAGAGGAACGGAAAAAAGGGAAAATACTACCTGTACGGATAATCATACTTACCCTCAACGACTCACTCACACCATCACAGCTACATCCTCAGCTTACTGTAATTACTCCATTCGGAAAATTAAAAATTTGTGCAACCGAGAAAATACAATCGAAAACGGAATAGAAAACATAAGGAACTGCACCAAGAGTTTATGAATAATTCTTGTATTTCATGAAGAAAAATTTAGAGAAACAAAACTATAAAAGCAATAAAAATAAAGGTAGGGTAGTAATATAAAAAAAAATAATTAAAGAATAATGGAACAAACAATTTCCAACAAAAGCCATTTATCGCAATATCGACAAATCCACTACACTTTATTTAAAAAAAATTGGTTTTTGTTAAAATTTATTTGTTAAGGATTTAAATATAAGAAAAAAAAATTATTACACTAAGGGTGTTTTCCAAACACCGACTTATTTGCTTATATCGACTTATTAAAATAAGTCTGCTATCGAGGTGGCTTATTTTCTATCTCTTTCTTTCAGCAGAATACTTATTTGATCATGTAAATTTATTTGCTCATGTAAACACGATTGTCAACTCGCATTAATAATAAATGTCAAATAAACAAACAAACTTGAATTAAATTTATTTATGAATTTGTATAAATTGTAATATACAATTTTCTATGGTTAATTTCAAACATTTGTTCTGGATATGAAAAGAAAACAGTACAACATTGTATTTAATTAAAAAATAATTTGTAAAATTTGTTTTGATTAGTACTTGTCAAAATAAGTCACCAAAATCAATTGGAACAGCTTGACTGACTTATTCAACATGGCGTCAAATAAGTCAATAAGTTTGAAATAAGTCGGTGATTGGAAAACACCCTAAGAACTAAACTAAACTATATTATTTGTAATTGGTTTAGTTATTCTTGATTTACTTTGTTTCAATAACCAACCTTGATTTGGTTTTAATTGTCTTCGTTTTTACATTGATCAATGTATTAACTAATTTGGTAGGACACTGCACATGCACAAAATAGTTTGTGTATCACGAATTTTTCGTTTCACTGTAACATCACATAGAAAGAAAACCATGAATGAATATATTTTTTTCTTCTTTCTTTTAAGTTTTTTTTTCACTTACGAGTTTCTCGTTACTATGAAAATTAGTACAGTGCTGCTTTCATAATTTAAACTAACAATGTCTAATTTTAGTTTATTATCTGTTTTATTTTTAGTTTCTAGAATAGTCTAAAACATTGCCTAACTTAATTAACAACACATACAGTTTTTTCTTTATGTACACTGTTACACTATAAACGTCATGTGGTTTTTAATCCCTTATACATATTTTTGAAACACACTCACAATTTAGGTAATCGAAATTCCAACATGGCCAACACATTTCAATAAGGCCATGCGAATAATAATTATGGAACTTATATTATTTTGAATTATTCTTATTCTTATTTATATTTATTATTGAGTTTTATATTATTAAGGGGTATTTCTAATGATGGGTTATAGTTTTATTATAATCTAGGTACTAGGGTTATTTGAGGTAATATTATATAGTTTGTAAGAGATAGTTATATCATTATATTATAATTTAGATACTAGTATTATTAATATAATTAAATTTATAATATTTTTATTACTCAACCTAGGACGCCATATTATCCAAACCAAATCCCTCTTAATAGCGCAAAAGTAAGAGAAGGCACGACATATGCCCAAATGGCTGGCCGAAAGGAAAATGTCAAGAAAGCACCCAGTCAGGAAAATCATGTCCTGCAAGAAATACTGCAGAAGTTAACCACTTTAAATTCTCATCTGGCGACGCAAGCTCAACGACTAGAATCTATGAGTGAGCTACTAAAACAACAAGAAAAAAGACTAGGAACACTGGAAAATACTGGAACACTGGAAATCATTGACTACCTTAATTCTAATCCATTCAAATTAAACAAGAAAAATTAATGACACACTATTTAAGAATTGCTACCTGGAATGCAAATGGTCTTGCGCAACGCATTTCAGAATAAGAAGTATTTTTAAACACAAAAAACATTGATATATGCTAAACTCAGAAAGTTGCTCTACTAGAATCTCGTATTTCAAAATTCGCGGATACCAATGCTTTCAAGCTCTTCATCCAGCAGAAAGAGCTAGAGGCGGAACAGCAATCTTCATCAAGGAAAATATTAAACATCAAGAAGAACTTAAAATAGAGGAAGAAGCTATGCAAGTAGCAACTGTTTCTATTGAAACCAAAAACTACAAGAGCTTCACTATATCAGCAATCTACTGTCCACCCAGATATAACCAAAAACAGGAAGACTACATCAAACTTTTTAAATCACTTGGTAAAAATTTCATTATTGGAGGCGATTTTAATGCAAAAAATATATTTTGGGGATCAAATCGAACTACTCCCAAAGGAAGAGAGCTATTTGAAGCAGGCAGAATATTAAAATGTGAGTTCCACTCCAGTAGATAGCCAACCTACTGGCCTACGGACGTTAATAAAATTCCTGATCTTCTAGACTTCTATATATTAAGAGGTATCTCCGAAAATTACTTAGTAGTTGACAATGAAGAAGGACTATCATCGGATCACTCTCCAGTAATTAATGACAATAAGTTCCACGGCAATAAGGAAAGCAGGCCCTCCAAGACTAACAAATAACAAAACAAACTGGTAATACTTTCACCAGCTAGTCGAAGAAGGCGTCAATCTACAGGTGCCGATCACGAACGATTATTTGATAGAAGAAGAGCTGGAAAATCTCATTGAAAGTATACAGAAAGCGGCATGGGAAAGTACCCCCATCCAGCATGGTATATTACAGAAAAGTATAAGCTACCCAGTTGAAGTGAGAGACTTGGTTAGAGCTCCTGAAGATAAAGCAATCCTAAATAATCTGTGCAACAAACTCAAACTCGCTTATTTAAAAGATCAAGAATGAGTCAGTAGCTTGCTTTCTAAGTAACCTGACAGGTAAATCTGACACGGACTATTTGTTGTGGAAGGCCACTAAAAGTCTGAAAAGACCTAAACTGCAAGTGCCACCCATAAAAAAAGCTGATGGAACTTGAGCTCGCAGCGATAAACAAAAAGCTGATCTGTTTGCCGAACACCTAGAAATTACCTTCAAACCACCAACTGGGCAGGTAGAGAATGAATATTTAACACCGGTCAACAAAATAGACGAGGTACTTCTCCTACCAGTCACTGTGAAAGAAATCAAACAAGAAGTAAAAAATCTTAAAGATAAAAAGGCTCCTGGTTACGACCTGATAACAGCAAAAATAATCACAGCACTACCAGAAGTCTAGTAGTCACAGTCTTTAGACAAAGTTATGTTACGAGACAGTGGAAAGTAGCAGAAATAATAATGATTGCTAAGCCTAATAAACCGTTAAATGACAAAACATCATACAGGCCAATCTCTTTATTAACAACCACATCAAAAATTTTCGAAAGATTGTTTCTAAAGAGACTTAAGCCAATTGTAGAGACTAGGAAACTTATACCACCACATCAGTTTGGGTTTCGAGAAGGCCACTCAACAATAGAACAGGTTCATAGAATCACTGATACAATTGAAGATGCGTTTGAAGAGAAGAAGGTATGTTCAGCAGTATTCCTAGACGTAGCCCAAGCATTTGATAAGGTTTGGCACCATGGTCTGGAATTTAAGCTTCAACGAGATCTACCAAAACAACATTTTGAATTGCTTAAGTCATACATAAATGACCATTATTTTCGAGTGAGACAAGAGGAAGAGTACTCAAAACTAAAGAAAATATTGGGAAGAGTCCCACAAGGTAGTGTGCTTGGCCCTGTGTTATACCTTCTGTTTACAAATGATTTACCAAATATAGCAGAAGCTAGAATAGGGACTTTTGCTGATGACACTGCAAATATGACCACTGATATTAGTATTTTCGAGTCAACACGGAAACTACAAAATGCTGTTAATACAGGAAACACTTGGACAAAAACTTGGAGAATAATGCTAAACGAAATAAATTCAACACACATCAACTTCACCAACAACAAAGTGGAATACATCCCGATTAGACTGAATTTTCAACAAATTCCTTACTCAGACAATCCGAAATACCTTGGCATGATACTAGACACTAAGCTTAGGTGGAAAGCACATGTTAAAAAGAAACGACCAGAATTTAATTTTAAATTCAGTAAAATGCAGTGGCTTATTGGAAGAAACTCTGAGCTGACATCGGAAAACCAACTACTGTTATTTAAACAAATCCTTAAGCCTATCTGGACATACGGCATTCAACTTTGGGGCTGTGCAAAGAAAACTACAGTTAAGATCATACAAACATTTCAAAATAATGTACTACGTAGCATTGTAAATGCTCCATGATATATTAGAAATGACAACCTCCATCGAGACCTTAACATGGAATACGTCAGTGATGAAATAATTAAGCTTGCAAGGAGTCATGTACTGCGACTGCAGCAACATGACAACGAGGAGCTGCGGAACCTACTGGATCACACCAATGGACCAAAGCGCCTAAAAAAGAACAAAGCCTTTAAAATGAGTGGTTCCCTGAACAACTGAAATCAAAAGACTGGACGAAATGGGATGAACCGATTTTTCTCATCCCATAAGATGTTACACTGCTTAAAAATACAAAACATTTACTAGATAATCACTGAGATTAGTTGTAATATTATACAGAAATATAGATTTCTTAAACAAAAAAAAAACAAAAAAAAATTTTTTTATTTATATTTAATTTAAAAAACCAAACTTATTTAATATTTTAAAGATCATTTCTCTATCTTTTTCATAGATTTTTCAAAACTCGACACCCCCGCGTGCTTACCAAAATCTCTTTCTTTTTCAAAAAAATAACCCGTTCAGCACTTTATGTTTTTTCTCCGTTTTCTTTTTAATAACCAGAAAAGAGACAAAACAAATTCTAATTCATTTTATTAACTTATAATTACGGAATTTTCATTTCTATCCAGTTTGCTATTGTACAATTTAATCAACTGATTTTCTCAAAGTCAGGGATGATCACCTAGCGTGTCATCCTGACTTTGCAGATGTAGTGAGATGAGGTGTGGTAGTTTCCTTTCATACGGTCTATGCAACCTTCGTTCCGTTACAGTGGTGCGCTACGGAACGAAGACCTTCGTTCCGTTACAGTGGCGCCCAGATGGTTTCCTTTACATACTTTCCTATGTATGAAGACCTTCGTTCCGTTACAGTGGCGCCCAAGCTGGTTCCGTTTACTTTATTATCCCTTTATATGATTTTCATAAAAAAAATAATAATAATCTATGGCTTAGAGGCCGTAAACGACCCGTACCGCGTCTCAACTGAGACCTTACGAACCAATTTTACGATTGGTGCACATTGTAGGTGGTCAACCCAACGAATGTTTTTACACACAAACGCATTTTATGTCATCCGGTGGCATTTTAATTTTTGGTCAGCAGCGAGAATCGAACTCGAGACCGCGGCGAGGTGAGAAACTCTCTTAACCATTATGCTACGACCGGCGACCGATGATTTTCATAAACCTTTGTAAATTTTTAAAGTTTTTTTATAGCTTGCTCATTCATTTTGACACAAATAACGCTTGAGTGTGCTAGATATGAAACTTATTTTTGTTTTGTGGAGTAACATTCAATGGAGTAACTATTGGAGTAACGGTTTCTCATTATTTAATTGAGTCATTTTTAATGAGAACTTCATTTTATTAATCTTTTCACTTACGAATAAATTCGAAAGTGAAAAGGTTAATAAAATGTTGCTGAGATAGTTTATCGCTTCCGGTTCGTACCGTGAACTGCCGATAGTATTCCCAGCTTCCACCACTGACGATTATGTTTCGAGTTAGTAGCTTCAATATGTTCGTCGAATTTTTGAATTTTTGGCTTATGTTTCTGTTCTGTAGTTAATCTCATGTGCGAACTCTAAGATTTCCTTTCAGAAGATGACCTTCCCAGGTTTTACGATTTGTTGGATTACAAATATTTCTTGGACAACAATGGTTAATCCACTTCAATTTTATTAATCCTTTAAGATCACCATCTAGACTATAGAAAATCTTACTATATAGCAATCGATTTTTCTTATTTGACCATTCAATTATAGTCTCTACTGTAATCTTAAATTATAGTTAAAGCATTGCAAACCATTCGTTACCTGAACAAAATACAATATTTAAGATTAAATTAAGTTCACCATCTGAAAAATAAAGCTCAAACGAAAAAGCTTTGCATCACTGTAATTAAAATCGTATCATATGGATTGTCTACGTTGCATAAAAACATTAAAGCACCGATAAGCTTTGCTTTATCGTCTATATAAAATAATATTTTTCTGCAAAAATGTTGCTAATTATGCTGCATCTGTACAAAGAATTGTTTCAATTCTTCGAATGCATGATACAGAACCAAACATACATATACATAATTATATGCATATTTTAAATAGATTTTTTATTTTTTAAAACATAAAAGTATCAGAATATAAGCATTGGGTTTTATGTTGTTGTTGCTATTATTTTGCATTTTAATCTCATAAAGATAGAGATACGAATAAGAAAAGCAACAACGAAGCTTTGGTAATTGAATTTATTTTTTTATGCTCCATACAAACTATTTTTTTTATTTGTGTGTGTGTACACAAGTTTTGCTTGCTGTAACACAATGTACCAAATAGACTCACGATTTATAGTAATTTAATTCAAAACAGCTAACAACACAAGATTTTCCTTTTGTTCGACTTGTTCTGCTGCCTTAGTTCAATGGAATGAATGAAAATATGTAAATTGCACAACTTTAAATACTTTGGTAAGGGTGTGCGCCCGTTTGTCCATATGCACATCTAGGAGTATGCTGGACTTTGGGTCAGACGTTGAATTTTCGTGTAAACGCACCAAGTTGATTCACCTGAGTAGTGAAGCTAAGTAGAAGCTCATTAGTTACGCATCGTCGAATGTTCAATCTTTGCGGTTGGCTGTATTGGAATGCATTTCACAAATCGGTGTACGATAACAAAGAAAACTATAAAACAAAAGAATATCGAAGAAAATATTATTAAGTTAACGAATAATAATGAAATGACATAAACACTAATATTTCTTCTAATGGTTTTTGTGTTGGGAAATTGGATTGGATTTGTTGTCTCCCCATAATTGGATCGGTTAATATAACAATGATTATGCAAATTTATAGTTCCCACGATGTTTTTGTGTTGTTTGGTCGCTGCAGTTTTTGCAAACATATGCGATAGCAACTATATGCCGATGGGTTATTGGCCCTGTAGCGTGAGAGGTTGTTAATATAAGAAATATACTCTCAATATTATCGTGTGTTGTGTAACACACGAATACAACATATAACAAAATCAATTCACTTTCTTTCTTCACATAAAGAAGTAAAAAAACTGTTATGTTTCGATAAACATATATAAAGTATATAATCAACACTGTATAACAGTTGGTAGTATAAGAAATCTGTCTGACATGGCGTATGAATATATCGATATAAGTAATAAAAATTAAATTCAAGGTCAATCCTAAAGACATTCATGAAAGTAAGATTATCTTTGTTTGAAATAATTATATCATTATGATGCGTAACGTATTCAGACAAACGGTAAATGTAATCTTTAGGATTGCTAATCGTGTAGATAAATCACTTTTTAGACTTTTAAGTCGATCAACGTTTGCATAGAAATTTCGGCCATATAACCAGAATTCTTCCCAATGTGAAATCATTAATCCGACCCTGTGGGTGGGGGAATATTTCGTAAATATTTCGAACGAAACATAAGATCCATAGAATACCACCACAGTGCCTATAGAGCTTGTCGTAGGAGACGACTAGAACGGGTTGGATTGCTGGGTTGACGACCCGCATCCGTAAAAAAAATCTTATCGAATCTTATTGTGAGATCTTATCGGTCGTCAAAAAAAATCGTAGGCAGTGACCATTATCTAGTTACTGCAAAGCTACGATGGAAATGTTCGTGCAAGTCAGGGAGGATAGGGGAATAAACAACGCGATGCTCCTGTGCAGGTCGGATTAATGAAGAAATGCAATATTATGAAGTGAACAGTGTCTGGGAAAATTTCGGTTGTCGATACCACCAAGTACACTTCCAATAGTTAACAGTTAGCATCAAATTGCTTGGTTTGATGAAGAGTGTCGCCTTGCTGTCAAAATATAGTGCATAATAAAGCGCTAACTAGATTTACAATCGCAGGGAGAGCAGCTAAACACATATGTAGACAAACGAAGCGTGAATGGTGGAATACTTAGGTCGTAAGAGTACAACAACTCAGCAATGAGCACAATCCGCGTGGTTTCTTTAAAATAATCACTGAATTACACCATACCTTAAGATCTCGGTCAAACATCTCGCGATGTAAACCAGGTATTCCTAGACTTCATGCAAGCCAATCAATCAGGAGTCTATGGTATGCGCTTGAATATTTTTGTAGGAGTACCGAAAGAATACGTGCATCTGTGTAAAATGACTCCATAACCAAATATTTTTCTCTGGTTTTAGAGATCAAGACGTAAATTATTTCAGTAGTTGCTCAAACAAGTCTTTAACTACGTAGGTCATCTATAGTAATTGAGTAGTGGTAAGGATACATTTTTTACAAACCAATAAGGGTCGAGAGATACACTTTAAGCACAGATCAGCAATAGCATGATATGAACTAGTCACAAGTCTGATTGATAACAAAAACGACCTATTATAGGTCGAAGTGCATACTGTAAAATTTACTTATTCTAGAAGTTCCAGTATTAATTGGATTTTATTTTTGTCTAGATGGGCTGAACAACCATTTTAATAAGCCAATCGATTCAGTTTAAGACTTATACATTTGGTTTGTTAGCGTTTAGGTTGTAATGTGAAACTTGTTGTCTAAAATGGTCTGAAATAGTAAAAGATTCGTCCCAAGATACTTTATTGTTGATGCGGCCTGGATCAATGGAAACGGAATGGTGGACTTAATGATAGCTCATTACCTTGAAGCTACACTTAACTTAAATATTTTCTAGCGAAAACTGGCAGACTATTATGAAATAATCCAATATCGTATGTTTTTCGATATCGAAAAATCCGATCCGCCGCAAATTTACCTATTATATGAAATGGTTAAGTCGAATTTGCCCAAAGTAAACATGAAGTTAGGAACAATGTGTATTGTTATTCATTTAAAATTGCTAAATTTGATTTTGTTGTTGTGTTTTAGTTGACTAATAGCTTGTCAAATGAAATCTTTTAATGGAATCGTGCTTACTAAACTGTGGACCATATAAATTCGAAACACAAAATGAGATTCGTCTACTAAATAGCTATCGGATTGAAACTCGACGCTTATTGACAACATAGATTGAATAGTCAATTTGGATGAGTACTACAAATACCACGATCAAACCAATTTACCTCTCCAGAAAATAAACAATAAATTATTATAAATAAGTAAAATCAACATAACAAAACTGATAGATTCAAACAGGACTACAATAGTAGTTTATTTACAAATTTAGGAAACTATATATAGAAGACTAACTAATTGTTCTTTTATAGGAAATTTATGGTACTCCTATGAAGGAAAAAAGCAATATAGAGCAATAAAAGTCATAACAAAGAAGTTGTAATCATCCTGTCCAAAAAAAAGTAAAGGACGACTCACTTTCAAAATACATCAACTCACTCAAATATTCAAACCAACGAATAAGACCCATTGGTCGATCTTACGTTAGAAAAAGAGGTATACATGACTAAAATCATGAACAAATATACTTAACATAACGGAAGTGATTGAAGCGCCAAAGAAATCAAGAGCTACCTCACAATGCATTAGGAAGCCGTTATATTGATATTCCCAAAACTACAACTATAAAATTACCACTCCAAATACTGTAAATTGAATATATCAGGAAACTTTATACATCGATGCTTTAGAGTCTAAATGCAGAGTATACCTCTAAGCATTCACTTCCCAAAAATTTATAAAACTGATTTAAATACCATAATATACCATATGTAATTGAGAATAATCCTGGACATCGAAAAAATTGACCTTTTTCTAGATCTACGAAAGATCTAGATAATGAAAAGATCAGATAATAACGAAAAAATAGCAGTGTTCAGGATCCTTCCACATCACCTTTCGGAGGTAATTAGCAAATAAAACGCTATTTAAACTAAAAAAAAATCACGAGATTTTGATTTTGACCTGAAACCGCTGTCCATAAAGGTGTTAAAACACTGACTCGCTTTTTTGATTATGGAAATTTACCTTTTAGGACCATAGAAATGAGATTATGATATTCTATCGAAAGAGACATGATAAAAATTTCTGTAACCTATTTTCATATTTAACAGGATCAAGCACACACAGAGTGATCAAAGCTGATGTTCAAGGTGAATCGATGCTATATCTATTGTTCACGGGTGAAAATTCGCTAGCTCATGGACAGCAACCGGTATTTTTGTCCAAGACATCGCTGTCATTGAAGTGGAAACAATCTATAGAAGAAACAATCGTTACTTTCACAGTGTGATGAACACATTAAACCGAACAGATTCAAACGAATATAGCGAGTTACATTAAGTTAAATCAAATTCGTTAGTGTTCAGACCAGCTTCGAGCAGTTCAAACGTTATCAATATTTCATATAGTAGATGGTTACGTTGGCAATACTAGCTTGATCACAACTAAGACGAAGATAACTCCAGTTAAACCTATTTCAGTTCTACAATTGTAATTAAATGCTGCTATCCTAATTATTATTAGTTAAGTCCAGAAATCTTTCATTTTATCTAACTGTCCAAACATTTAACTGTATACTGAGTCAACCCTCACACTATAGATTAGCTGTTGAAATCACCCAATGTTTGTAAAACTTACATTTCAAATCGAAACTAATTTACTCAAGTCGTAACCAGATGTATCATGTGTCTTCGGAGGAACCCCGACCGATTGTGCAGCTTGAAGAATGTTACCACTGGAGGTAATATAAAATATAAGTTTTGGATTACTGGTCTTGATTTCCTCTTTAACCTCTTGGACCCTCAATTGGTAGTCTGTAATTTGAAGAATATACCAGAGTTTCATGTATATCACACCATCTTACACTGATGTGCGAGAATAATCGAAAAAAACTATTAGAGAGATTAGAGCTTAATCAACTCGTTAAGAATAATTGAAATACGCGGAGCTGAGACGTTTGCTTTTCGAAGCAAATGAAACCAATTAAATGAATTACTGTTGCCATAAAAATCTTCTTTATTTAATTTTTCCCCATTTTTGGATGGCCATGGATTGTTACGAGTTGAAGAACGTGTCAAACATGCAAATATTTCCATTTGCCATGCAAAACCTGATAATTCTACCGTCCAACCTTACGGTCGTTGAAAGTCATAAGATGCATACTAAGAATTAACATGCTGGATCCAAACGTATATGATAAAATCTAATCGTTACCGTGGAGTTAATCCCAAGAAGGCATAAGCTTCTCTTAAAATATTCTGTAATAATGGCACCAATCTTGTCCGAGCAAATAAGGATTTTCGTTTATCTTATTCCCAGTATTTGGTTTATTTTATCCGAGCAACATACTAGATTGGCGTGCAGATTGGGGAATCTAACTTATGAAGACTTCGCTATCTTATTAAATAAATATAAGCTTTTTGAAATCATCGGCCTCTTGGAGATCATTATGATGATGATTACAATTTCCATACACTTGATCAATTTTTCGGCTAACCAATCACCATGTTGCCAGAATCGAATTTTGTACATATCAAGATTTGTCATTTCGGTCGATGGCTGTTGTCCCAGTCTATAATATAGGATAACGTATATTATGAAGTGAACATTTTTTATTTGGGAGCAGCACACATTTAGGCCTACAATATAATGCACAGAAAATCTTGATATATGTTATACGGATAGAGTGGTTATGGCAAAGAAATTGGAATTGATTGCGGTTAGTCTTATTACTTACAAAGATGATATAAGTGCTAAAACCATGTAGTGGGTACATCACCTCTATATCTAAGCTTGTTTCAAACAATTTCAAGACAAACCTATTGAACAACAATTCGTCACTCATAATGACACATTACTAGTAATTGGTTAAAAAATAATAAAGAAATGAGTGATTGATCTAATGGTGCAAAATGTAGCTTCCGTTGAGATATTAGTACTCATTAGATCATTTTTCTATCAACCTCTAGTCTCTCAAATTTTCATCGTATTCAACAAGTTATCCGATACATGACTTAAATATGTGACCAATTGCATTAAACTGGTTTTATAACAAGTAATTTTGGCGAGTTAGCTTTCCACACATGACATCACTTAAGTATCAGTAAATTTGAATTTGTCATCAGTTACTTGAAGATCAGTTTTCTATCATAGATGTTAAATCAGAACTATATAGAATGATTATAAAATTCCAAAGTATAGACTCAATTCTCTTTCAACCTTATCTTGATTGGAGGAAGCTTTTCAACAAGATTGGTTTCACCACTGTTTTCACCTAACCATATAACAACTGAAGAATATATCAACTGAAGTTGAGGCACGAGGGAAGAGAAAATAATCATCTAGCTCACCTTTCACATTTATTAAGAGTTAGTTGGGCTCTTGGAAACGTCGCAAAATAAAGAATGATTATTAATAGTGTCACTCATATATCTAATGGCCTCAAACTATGAGTAGAATTATGAGTACAGCCATTTACCTACAGGATCGAAAAAATTATTCAAGTACTAGTTGGAACAGCTAAATATGGAGGAGGACTGGAAGTTACAAAACAGCCATCCAGCTTAATCGTCTCAATAGTATTAGATGTTTTTGCAACCTCTAATCTCGTTTATGTGGTTTGCAGTTGATCCTTCACAAATTGAGTCAGGAAGAATAAAACTTTAACCGTGTTCTGTATTCAGCAAGAAAAAACGATTCTGTCAACAAAGTATGATATATTCTCGAGAGATCACTTCTTTAACTCTCACTGTCACTGCTTCCTTTCCTTATGACTATTTGGCGACTATCCGAGTACTTGACTGGAGTTTGTGAACGAACTGGAGTTTATAACTTATGGTATTGAGAATTCCCCATGCTATCACGTGTTGTAGGCCAATTTCCTGTTTGAACTTAAAAACGATAACGTTTTATTTTGAGGATAAGAACTTGGGGATTATGATATTCACCTCACTAGTACTTAACTGGTTTGTTATTTGAAACTGTACTGCCGAAATTAAATAGGCAAATACGCCATGTGTCTACAACTCTTATATGTGCTATTAATAAAAGTGTTGCATGGCCATAAAGTTCAAACTCAAATTTTAACACTGTAGTGCCTTTTTATGTTAGGCATATTTTAACAATGTGGTTCCGATCGGATGTTCCAAAGTGAACCGCCACTATAGACAATTTCCAATGTGACACGTCTGTCTTGCCACTTAACAGAATGTTCCACCACTATTTACCGTTTCAAATCAACGATTCACTTTAGATGGTCCCATTTCAGAAGATTGGTTTATTTTTTTATTTTTGATTTAATAGGATGTTTAGCCTATATAGCCTTAATGCGTCTAATTTGCGTTAATCTCATAATCAACAGAATATCTAACCTTAGCTAGTTGAATAGTCTATTTATGACGGCTGGAATATTATTTAATCTTTATTTGTTACTTTTCCCATGGCGTCCCAAAACATTTGATAACCACTTGACACGACTAAGGGTTTCGCCTGTTCGGGATACGTCACTTCTTAACCACAATTAACTCGTAGTTGAAAACTATCCTTGTTCTTTCTTTTGAATTGTCTAGTTTTATCGCTTTGTCGTCGCCCGTATTCCGTTTATGTGATTGTGGAAGCTAATTTAAATCCGAATATTTACAGTTCAGAGTATTTTCCGTCAGACTATATTGTATACAGGTGTGACCGCTCGGCACTTAACTGTTCATTCATCTATTGTATAAGTGAGGTAGTTGACGGTGATCCAACAATAGAACTTGTATGTGTTAAGTTGAATATCTTCAAGAAAGTTATTTAGATCATTGGCCTTTACATTCCACCGAGGTCGCCATCTGAAGTTTATACGACATATACTAACTGTTTGTATAATACAATTTCTCAACTTAACTTAGATGACAACGTGCTGATTGCTGGCGATTTTAACTTGCCAATGGTTGAATGGTTGGTAGATGACGACTTAAACTGCCTCATTCCGTACAATGTAAAGTATCTATTTATGATAAAGATGGCCTCGGTTCCGTACATCATCAACGATATCAACCATAAGTCTATGGAAATCAATTTAAACGTGTCAGAGTATTTGGTTTCTAATTTTAATAATAACAATTGTAATTATATTAAATTTTATGATTTTAGGCGTGCTGATAATGATGGTTTGATTTCTTATTTCAAATCGGTCGAGTGGGATTTGTGTTTTTCGTTGGTGGATATTGGCCACTACGCGCAACTATTCTATAATTAACCTTCGAAATTATCAAAAAAAAACTGTATCGTACATGGAAGTTATCCAAGAACGCTGACGACAGATTATCATTTTTGGATTTATCGAAACAGTTTGACGATTTGCATTATATTGCTTATTAGAATTTCATTATTAAGTCTCAAATTAGTATGACTTCAAACCCTAGATCGTTTTGGAAGTTTGTTGACTACAGAAGGAAAACTTACAGGTTTCCATCAACTATGTGGTTCAATAATGTTACTAGAAGTAATTCTGAGGGCATTGCTAACCTATTTGCTACATTTTTTCAAAATATATACAGTCGGACAGATATTGATAAGGACAAGTATGAGGGTACGGATGCAACTACCAACTCTTGCTTATGCACACCTCACATATCTCCTGAGGATATCGTTGAACACCTTCGTTTTTTTAAGGATGGGTGTGGCCCAGTGGTATTTCCTCATACTTTCTTAAACGGTTAAGCAATGAAATGGCTCTGCCTTTGTCAATTTTGTTTAACGGTACACTTTCGAAGGGTGTTTTTTCGGTTATCTGGAAATCGTCTCATATTGTACCAATCTTTAAATCTGGTAACATTAGCGATATTTCTAATTATAGAGGTATTTCGTTATTGGCAGCGATTCCAAAATTGTTTGAGTATTGTGTGTGAAAAACATATATTCGGGCTAAAATCGTGTATTGGAGATGAGCAACATGGTTTCTTCCGTGGGCGTTCTACTGTGTCAATTTAGTGGAATTCACGAAACGTGTCACGGAGGTTATAGAGAATAATGCTCAACTTGATGTCATTTACACCGACTTCAGTAAGGCGTTTATGCACATTCTGGAATACCTTAGGGTTCACATCTTGGTCCACTTATGTTCATACTATTTGTAAATGATATCATAAAATGATTAAAAATCTCCCGATGTTTAATATATGCTGACGACTTAAAACTATTCTCTGCTATTCGAGATATATTTGATGCAGTTAATTTGCAAATGGATATAGACGCGGTAAATGTTAGGTGTAAGACTAATTTTTTTTTTTACATTTGAATGTAGCCAAGTGCAGAATGGTGTCGTTAATCGTCATTTTGACAGGATTTGTGCCAAAGCCAACTCTATGTTGGGATTCCTGAAACGTAGTATGAAAGAGTTTAATGATCCTAGAGTTTTTGTCTGCTTATATCAATCACTTGTACGCTCACAGCTCGAATATGCATCATGTGTATGGTCTCCACGTTACAATGACCACATAGGTAGAATTGAATCAATACAAAAATCTTTTATCATTTTCTATGCATATAAAACTGGTGGGTTTCACCGTCACCATATGTAGAAAGATGTAAATCTTTGCAAATAGAGCCACTTGAGGTACGTCGCCAGCACGCTGGAGTTATTTTTATTTCCGATTGCTAATGAACCTAAAGTTGTATGCTCCTATTAAAAATCTTCGTACCTACTCACACTATTGAAAATTGATTTTCATAGAACCAATTATGGGAGCGACGAGTCTTTGAATTTCATGTCAAAGTTGTATAACGAACTTTGTTTGCTTTGCGACTTCAATAAGACGAATTTAAAAATCAGACGAGCATTGAAAAATAATTATTTTAGTTGAATAATTTAGTTGTCTATTTTATATAATTTTAACTTTTCTGCTGTAGGTACATATATTATAGTGATAATTGTATTATTGGTTATTTTTGTTGTTGGTCTCTTTATAAAAATTGTACTGGAGCTTATTGTTCCTAATTGGTTTTTTCCAAAAAAAAACATTACAAAAAAAAATTAAGCCCAAAGTCAAACATCAGAATTAAGTTTATTTCATACTAACCATCTTAGTATTGGAGAAATTGAGTGCTTTCCATTACACAAAATCAATTGGGAAAGGTCAGTGCCCATCGATTAAATAACTTAATTATTCAATATAAAAAAGCTTATCATTTGAACAAAATAACAACAACAACAATAACCACAAGTCGAAAACTATTACACAGAATTAATTTGTGGGTTAACATCGTATCACGATTACCACGGTTTATTAATCGCACAATTTAATCGTTTTTAAACAATTTTCTTTAATTAATAATGAAAAATTTCACTCTCATCCGTTAATTTCCCAACACTCTGTCGTGTATAGACAAAGACCTCTGATGACGGTTTAATTTCGTACATTGTCCGCCTGCCACCACGATTATCTAATTAAATCATAAATCATTTCGACCGTACGGAAAAGTAATATACGGGCGCGCATAACTATTGGACCGAAACCAATGTCATTCAAGATGTTGCTTAAATAAAAGATTTTTGTGTTGTGTCTTGTACAACATATACTCGTGTATATATGTATATGGATGTTATGTTATTACAGTTTTTTTGCTGTTGTTGTTGGTAATTTCTTGTATCTAATGTCCGGATTATAAAGCAAAAAAAAAACCGAGTGAAACAAATTAGAAAATATTATAAGAAAACTACATACATAAGACGTTTAATATAATGATAGTTGTGCGCACATATAATGTGGAGTGAGAGTGCATGTTATTGAGAGGAGAGGGGGGAGGGAGGGAGGTATGGAGGAAAAAATATGAAAATTAGTTTGTTTACTATTATTTTACAAATACACGAAAAGAAAAAGTTTATAGTGGGGAACGGTTTTTGTGAGCATTCGATGTGAGGTATATAAAATGACGATCTTCCATGGAATAATCATCAGTAAAGTGTTTGAGTTTCAAACATTCAAAATTCATAAAACTCAATAGTTTTTAATTTTTTATTATTTTGGATATTTTAAATTAGTTAACATGAAATTACTGGTAAGTGATTTGAGTGGTGCACATAGTGTGGTTAAGTGATTTGAAAATAACATATGGATTTTATATAATAATATAGGGACTAGCTTGTTTGCTAGCAGTGGTGTTACTTGCATCTGCTGAGGATGAGAAGAAAAAACCAGCTGCAGAAACAAAAGTCGAAGCTGAGGACACAAAATCGGCGGCTAGCGAAGCTGTTGAAGATAAAAAACAAGATAAACGTGGATTAGCAGGATTTGGTAGTGGCTTTGGAAGTTATAGCGGTGGTGGTGGCCATGATTTTGGTGGACAAGATTTTGGTGGCCACGATTTTGGCGGCGGCCATCATTCTGTGCACGAAGAGAAAACATTGACCATTGTTAAAAAAGTTCCAGTGCCATATCCAGTTGAAAAACAGATACCATATCCAGTCGAAAAGAAAGTTCATTACCCAGTTAAAGTTCATGTACCCAAACCATATCCAGTTATTAAGAACGTACCCTATCAAGTGAAGGAAATCGTCAAGGTACCAGTTCATATACCACAACCGTATCCAGTTGAAAAACAAGTACCATATCCAGTACATGTACATGTCGATCGTCCAGTACCAGTAAAGGTATACGTACCACAACCCTATCCAGTAACCAAACATATACATGTACCGGTTAAAGTACATGTTCCAGCACCATATCCAGTTGAAAAGAAAGTTCCAGTACCTTTCAAAGTTCCAGTTCATGTTCCCCAACCCTACCCAGTCGAAAAGATTGTCCACTACGAAGTCAAAGTACCTGTCGATCGTCCAGTACCAGTCCATGTTGACAAACCAGTACCATATACTGTTATAAAGAAGGTACCATACCCGGTCGAAAAGAAAGTTCCATATCCAGTACATGTACCATACGATCGTCCAGTTCCAGTACATGTCGACAAACCAGTACCATATGAAGTTAAAGTACATGTACCACAACCCTATCCAGTCGAAAAAGAAGTCCCATATCCAGTCGAAAAAGAAATTCCATACCCCGTCAAAGTACCAGTTGAACGACCATATCCAGTACATATCGAAAAACATGTACCCGTCGAAGTAAACAAACATGTACCATACAAAGTTCCTGTCGCCGTTCCAGTACATTATGGTGGTGGTGACGATCAAGGTTCATACTCATCGGGCGGTGGACATTCAGGCGAATCATCATACTCAGGCGGTGGTGGTGGTGGCGGTGGGGGATACTCATCGGGCGGTGGTCACTCATCGGAGGGCGGTCAAGAAGAACATGGCTCATATGGTCACGGTTCTTATTAACTATTTTAAAAAAAACTAACATTTATATATAGAGCCAAAATGACTTGAGACGGAAAACAACACGAAAACAAAAAAATACGTTCCAGACCCTTATCTTTATATACGATATACGCCAAAAGTATTATGTCTCATCCTTGTTACAAATTCATTATCATTCATCCTATGTATTATATAAATAATCGGCTGGGATTTAGTTTTTGTTTTACACTGATATCGTTGCCGTCTTGAAATAATTTTAAATGTAAATAGTTTGTTATGATATAATATGCTGTGCTTTGTATTATTTTTTAGAGAAAACCAAAAAAAAAACTCAATCAATCAATCGAATGAAAATTAAAAATAAAAACTTTTTTTATATATACAACAACATATGTTTTCTTAAAACTAGATTCTGCCAATATTGCACCACAAACTTGTTAAAATCACAAATTTACTTTCACTGATCTCCGGTCGTAATACTGGTGTGCATAATAAAAGCGAAACAAAACAACACTCATCTCAGCCCCGATTTCACCAGTTCGATTGTGTGTTGTGCTTGCAAAGATTACGTAAATTTTTTTTGTTGTGTTGGAAAGCGAAATTGAAATGCTCCTTTTACAAACTGCTACGTAAATACTCGCATACAGTAAATAATTATATATAGTTTTTCATGTAACCAAACTGGTTACAGTAAAAAAAAAAATTAGTTATAGGAAGTAGTTAAAATCTTCCATTTACATAACATGGCTTTCGTGTTATACACGAATTTCAACAAAATATTTCATGCAACATAAACCACTCACTGTACATACATACATATATCGTTGGTTGCAGGTGAACAAGTTTTATGTTAGTTTTCACTTTTTTAATTTTCCTCTCTCCAAAAACGATATCTACTTGTTGGTTTTCTGCAATTATTTTTTAATTTTTTTTTAATTTAATTAGAATGGCGGTAAAGTGTAACGGAAATTAATTTATATATAGTGAAACGCGATTAAATCATAAAACTATTTATTGGGGCAATACATAAATTAATCGCATTTTTGAATTATGCAACAAATTAAGATGTATATAAGTATGTAAAACGAAATTAAGATTTCATCTTTATAGAAAGTTTAAATTTTATGATGAATATTGCAAAACTATATTTAAAACTAGAGCAGTTGTGAAATTTAACCTTGACTGTGAATTGCATTGAATTACCTTGGCAGTGAAATTACGAGAGGCCCACTTCATATATGTATGCCATTTATGTCAATGGGGCTATATGTCTCGTTTCTTTTGAAGACAATGGAGAAGCTGTTCAATCGATACATTACGAGTGAGTTTTTCTCCAAGAATCCACTCTATAAGAACCAGTTTGCTTACAAACTTTCTCATCTCTAGGATAGAAAAGGAAATTGTTCTCTCTGTCTTTATTGACATTGAGAAGGCTTTTGATAACATTTCTCATGACTCTATTGGTAGAGCAGTAGTAAAACAGAGTGACGCGTACTGTGGCAAAATAGATATGTTCCATACTTAGGTCGAGGAACATCACAGCGAATTTGGGAGGTGAGTCATCACATGAAAATTGAAGAGGCACCCTCAAACAGGCGGTTTAATTTCTCTAATATAGTCTCTGGTGTTTGACGACTTTCTATTTTGACTAAGCATCCCCAGGTTTGATATGCTGCGTTTGCGGATAACCTGGATATAATTATTAATAGTTATTTCGATGAAACCCTATCAGATCTTATGTAAAAAACAATCGACAAAGTGAGGCAACGATGCATAGGTCCCCCGAGTTGAAACTATAAATTTTTTCCAAAAATATATCTAGGAGTAATCACATATCACAAGCTGACAGAATCAACACATCACAAAGGGCTTAAAAAACTTTATGGACCTGTCAACAACTTTAGTCGTATTTGGTCACCTGTGTCTACCTGGTAGATTGACCAAAGCCTAATGTTCGACTGCAACTATGGAGGACCTTTAGAGGCTTGAATGCATTGAGGAAAAATGGAATATGCTGACTCATTTAAAACTTCTAATGAAATTTTAAAACCTCTTGCCAATACAAATGCGACCAAAACAAAATTACATAAACCTTTTCTCTGATCGAGATGAGAACCCTTATTCGAACAGGAGTTTAACAATTAGGTTTCGGATGTATTGAAGACGGGATAGAGAAAGATGTTTTGGACACGATCTGGCCATGTGCAAGTCCCTGATGCAGGCCTCCATAATTTATGCAAATGCATGCAATAACTTCTGCGCAAAAGGTCGAAGGTGTAAATAGTGCAACGGTTTTATTCTGTCGGACAGCCAAGCAACAGAAACTCAGAAAAAACACTTGCGAGTCAAACCAGGTTTAGACTGTTATTTTTAATGATTGTGTAGCTCTTAGGATAGTATATTTATCCTTAATATGATTGTCCTTGTACAACAAACACACAGCACTACTAATAATAATGATGGGAAGGAATTAGGAAGAATGGAGGTTCATACTTTTGATATTAAGTTTAAATCTCTGTAAATTATACGCCAAAGGAAAAGCTTCACAATTCAGCTCATTCCACATTTGCGCACTCCGAACAAAAAACAAGTTCTGGAACCTATTGCTCCTGTCGAATTTAATTTCCAGATTATATCTGTGTAAAGGTCTTTTTAAGTTGCGCGTGGGTCTTGATAAACCAGGCATTTGTTCGTAAGGTGCCAATGAGCAATGACCATTTAAGTATTTGTAGAACACACATCAAGCTCCCACATTCCGCTTGTGGAAAAGAGTATCGAGATTAGAAGATAAATTTACATCCGCGATCATTCTAGATGCTCGGCCTTGGACTCGATCGAGTGCAGCCAGATGTGTTTTTGGTGCTCCAGCCCAAATGTGAGAATTATACTCTAGTCTTGGTCTTATATAGGTCCTGTAAATTGAAAGTGTTTCAGATGGTGTAAAATAAAACTTACATTGTCGTAGAAGTCCAAGACATCTAGCTACACTAATCTATGCTTTGTTTATTTGTTCATTCCACGACATTTTCTTTGTTAAAGTCAAGCCGAGAATCGAAAATGAGTCAGATGTAGCCAAACTGGATTCGCCAATCAGAAAAAATGGCCAATAGCCATCATTTCGGCCAGAAAAAACGCAGAATTGAAATTTGTTGGGATTGAATTCAACCCTGTTGGCTTCACCTCATTCCAGAATTGTAATGAGAACATCGTTTCGCGATGAAGAAGAAGGTAAGCAGTATGAGGAGGAGAGTGAGCTGTCATCAGTATAAGAATATATTGGATTGAGCGTTGATGATAGAAGATCATCGATGAAAATTATAAAAAGAGTTGGATGGATCCTTGAGGGAAACCAGTGTTTAAAGAATGTGAAATGGAAGTCGTGCCATCCACCACCACTTGAATTTTACGACAGAAAAGAAAATTCTCAACCGATAGAATTAAAGAACCGTGAAGACCAACTGCCCTCAGTTTGCACAGTAAACCCTTGTGTCACAAGCGATCAAATGTTTTCGAAATATCAAGCGCAATGACTTGTGATTTACTAGTTTGATGGATATACCTGTTCCATATTTCAGTGATGACGTTAATTAAGTCTCCGGATGAGCGTTCTCAGTGAAAACCATACCGACGGTTTCAAATTCGGTGGTGATCCTCCAAATAATTCATCAGTTGAAAATTGATTATCGTCTCAAGTACTTGGGAAAACACCGAGACAATAGCGATAGGACGATAATTCGAAGGGTTCGACTTGCTGTCCTTTTCGGCACGGGATGTTCGTTAGTAATTTTCCAAATGGAAGGAAAAATGCCAGAAGACATAGATCGGTGGAACAAACATGAAAGTGGCTTTGACAAGGATTTACAACAATATTTGAGTTAAACTGGAGGAATACCATCTGGACCGGCAAGAACTTTGGCGACAAGTCTAGGTTGAAATCTGATGCGGCACATCGACGAGGTGACTTGCGAGATAATAGGTGGTGTTGAATTAGATTGAGCTAAGTTAGAGTTAGCAGCAAATTTTCGAGCGAAGAGATAAGCCTTTTCATGGACAGTGTAAAAAATACTGTCTCCATCTTTGAGAGGCGGTATAGACGATTTCCTACTTTCCAAAAACTTTTCCTCGACTTTACGAGCAAATGACCAAAACGTTCGATTACTGTTCTAAAATCTGCCGCAACTCTGCTCTAACTTTCTTGTCGTATTCTAGTTTAGCTTTGGATATCGTTCGTGCTGCTAGGTTTCTAGCCACCTTGAATTTCGATAGATGTTCAGCGGACGGGTTTTGGAGATACTTGCGATGGCAGTTTTCTTTAAGGGCGGTTGCTTTCCTACAGTCGTGATTGTGCCAAGGATTGTTAAACTTTTATGGCTTAGAGGCACTGGAAGGAATGAACTGTTCCATTCCTGTGAGAATGACAGTAGACACCAGAATGGCTGCCCGTTCAATCTTACCGAAGGGAAAGCAAGGACGCCATTCGAACTTTTGAAAGAACTTGTTCATTCTTAACCAGTCAGCAGTTTTAAAGTGCCACAATCGCCGTTTTGATTGAACCCTCTCTTGACAAGTCCACGACGTTGAAAATTCCGCTGTAATAAGCCGATGGTCATAACTCCCCAAAGGAGAACCGAGATATATATTCTATTTCTTCGCATGAGATGTTAAAAATAGATCCAAGAGATGATTTAGTTCGTTGACCCGATCTGGAATTCTAGTAGTTTGATGCACAAGCTGTGTAAGATGGTTTAAAGCTGCAAAAATTTCGGCCGCCTTACCAGCCGGTGTAACGGATTTCGAATATGGAAGCCAACTGTCATTGTGGACGTAGAAATCACCAGCCACAACGATTTCAGCATTTGGTGACTTGTGAAGGATGTGCTCAATGGAATCTGACAGAATATCAAATCCATAATGAGCTGCGCTGTTTGAAATATTTGGGCTTCGATAAAGGCCACACAGGAAGAGAGTGTGTTTCGATATATGGATTTCAACCCAAATAAAGTTGAAATCAATATTCGCACTTTGGCTATGAGTTTAAACTTAGTATAGCAACTGGCAATAAGATAAGTCTTCTGTGGGGACTGAGGTTCGCTAGAATTAAGGGAAATGATACCACTGATGATTTGACTCAGAAGGATATTATAGCTACGATAGAACATAGCTTCCAGGTTCTAGCACTCAGTAAACCTGAGTTAAGGCTATTTGTCAGTAGAATATGCGGACCATGTCATGTGCCATTGCGCAACTATTGTCCGCGTTCAACTGTGTCACACCAATTGCGACTTATTGGGGACAAACCAATAAGTCCCAATGGATGTATGTCAACATCAGTGAGGAATATTGTCGGTTTCATTAAAAGCCTGAGAATAGACTGGAGGGCATCGTATGGGGGAACATAGCAGAAAAATCTTAAGGATGGCGATGTTTTGCGGCTCAACTCCCATTTGTCTTCGCCTATTATAAGAAAATAATAATAATACTCGCTTAATTTTCTTAAATAAATATTTTGCGAACAAACGATGGATAGGTTGAGTAAGTAAATTCAAAAGTTGTTTTCGACCTTCGAAGTCGTCTGACTGAAATCTGTGTTTATCAGGAAACGACGATCTTGACATCCTTATGATCCCAAAGAACATTTACAATTCTTATAATTGTTATAACATTACTTTAACATAACTTTGATGCAATGGGAATTGACGATCAAGTTGTCACAGCTGGTGAATGGCTGGTGACCGCGGGCTGCGATTGAATTTATTCTATAGTAGAGTGGTTTGGGTTTTTCATTCCAGTTGTTTCATGTTATTTTTGTGATTGAAGGGTATAACTTACAAATGGTGCTCCCAACTTGGTAAATGGATCTAAATTTTCAAGGTTTGAGACTATACATGATGGAGATAGGAATGTGGATACGTTGCGTAAAGTTAGTTTTGTTGGTGTTCAGATGAAGTGGAGCTCACAGTTCCAACATGATCTCGTAAGTTGTGTTGAGACTGATCTGAAGTCTAATTATCAAGGTTTGGTGAACGAATTGGATCAGCTTGATTTGTTTGAGTGGGGAGATGAATGTATCAGCCTTTTTTTGTGCAGTGGTGAGTGAGAAAAATATTTTTCACTGTGGCGTTCTGAGCAACTCCAACAAATACAATTAAATAGTCTCACGCCACATTTCGAGTTTAATTCTTGTAATTCACTAGTACTGTTGCGTCACGACTGAACGTATATACGAATCATATAGCATATGCCTGATGAGATGGATTTGATCTTTTCGATCACATAGTCATCCAATGACGTCATCATAAGATCGAAACCGGCATTAGTGGATAACAAGATACAAGCCGCAACTAGGATTACATTACACATTCAAATTAAGTAGTAAGCTCCTTTTAATTGATTGTGGCGTGAGCTAAATTTGCGATTTATTTGAGTTGCTCCTGAACGCCACATTACTCCTCCAAAAGAAAATTATCCCTCTGTTTGATTACGTTGATCACGTCGGGGTCACCAACGAAGTGTGTAGCTTACTGTAAATTTGAATGTGTTTTGTAAATCCGTGTTGTGTTTGCCTTGTATCTTGTAATCCACTAAAGCCTGTTTCGATCTGATGATGACGTCATTGAATGACTATGCGATCTAATGATGACGTCATTGGATGACTATATGAGTTTACTTACTTTTTTTTATCTCTACTAACCTCACGCCACCACAGTCAAATCGAGGAAGTACGGGTATATGTCCGATTTACGTGGAACCATCTGCACATTGCATCTGCACCATCTTTGATTACCAGTATCAAAATTATTGCTTAAATTATTCATTCTCAGTTTGCTTTATTGTGCTTCTGTTATTATTCAAATAAATCGTCAAGTCAATTAACATCCCAATTCGTTTCGCGGCTTGTTAATTTAGGCAAGTTTGGTTTCACAAAACGTCATGATAACAGATGTGTTATTTAACCATATTTCTTCACTATTTACTAATACTACCTAGTCTTCAGATAGTCCGTATTAGTAACCTAATATGTTGGTTTGGGTGCATGCCCTTCTACAAACCTATCCTTACTGTAACGATTCCTTAGTCACGATCCTCAGTATGTATTGTTAGTATTATAAAGCCTCCTCTTAAGGTCTTTTATTATATCCTGTTAGTTGCGATGAAGGCATAAATTTGATAGGTTGGTAGTTTTTGCGTTCATACCTTTTCTACTATTAGTATTCTCAGTTAAAGCCTCATATATAGCTGACGCTCAATGTGTTGAAAAACCCGGTGTGTTGGTTTTCCATGTATTATTCTTTCTGCATTCTTTATCAATAATCAATTTCATAAGGTTGTTCATTTATCCAATTGATGATAACATTGATTGGTGACGGTGCCTTATCCTTTGATTTGGCTCACTGAGCCTATTGTTGACTTGCTTTAAGATCAATTCATTTTGCGGAATTGTTTGCTAAAAATTTTATCATCTTCTCACCAATTTTATGATTTATCTGTTTATCTTTTCTAATTCTCGGGCTGACATCCGAAATGGCAAGAGATTACTACAACTGTCAATTTTAAGAATGATTGAAATAAAATGTCAAATTATTTTTCGTTTTTATCTCTTTATTATGCATAGACCATAGATTATTTGCATATACCATTATCATGTACAAAGAACATGGATCAGCCTAACAGGGGGTCGAACACGTGTTCATCCTCATTATTGAGCAATATAAAATCGTTTTTGTATGCAGCGTATAAACATTCATTTATTATGAACCACCCAGCAGAAGAACAAAATTAAATGTAAATTTTTTTTAAATTGTAAACTCAGTTTATATAATGTAATCTGGTCAGTAGGAAAATTACCTTTACTGCTATCTAGTGGTGGTCACTTATTTATATTTAAGTTTATTTTTTTGTTTTGTAAAAATTTTGGAAAATAATAATTTTTTTGTTCTTGTTTATCGAGACTCCGAGTTGTGAACAACTAAATAAAATAAAATATTCGAAACATTTTTTATTTGTTTGGATTTGTGAGCAACCCAATTAAGATAAAGAATATCAAACATATATTGGGATAGGTACCGACGTTTCACTTGAACTACCGCAATTTTAACTACTGTGCTATTTGGTCAGCAACATTTATATTTTTGAGCTTCATGCACCGGCAAAATATACCGTGGTTCAATTTAAATGTATGTACGTTAATAATAATAGAAGAAGAAAAAATTGATTTTTACTGGATTTTTACGTTGAACTATACAAAATGCATTCAGGCCTAGAACCTATGCCCGTACCCAATAAGGATGACAACAGCTTATAAGGTAGAAGGGTCAATGTGGAAAGACACAGAATATAACATGGTAATCATTTTGAGCAGGTTATAAGCTAATTCATATAAGAGAATGGGGTAAGAAGTCCGATGTATCAATTTAACATGTTAAAAGGCCATATATTTCAAATCACGGTACTTTTAAATACCAAGAGAAGAGTTTGTAATAAAACCGATCGAGCTACTTTTGGTTTGAAGACATTCGATAATTATTCTGATTCCATGGTAACCAGCGGTCCAACTGGGATTCAAAGCCCAATTACTTTGGGCTTTGAATCCTATAGTTGAACCCCACTTTTTTGGATTAATTGATTTTCAGATAAATTAAATCGAATGTTGTTGCTGTGTATCTCTTTCGATCTCTTTGATTTAGTTCCCTCTCAATTCAATTTCACAAAAATTACTAAAATTTGATATTTCCTTGAGGGGATTGGTTTTAAGAATGTCCTCCAACAATAAAGCTCCAAGTGCAAAAACCAATCACCTCATTACAGAATGTTAGAACTAATTGAGTGGTATCTCGTCAGTTTGAGATTTAATATTTTCAGTTATCTATGGAAACGAGTTGTAAGTCCAGTAATACAGTCAAGATTAGTTATCTTCTACGACAAACAGTAGTTAAATCGGTGAAATTGGAATATGGTTATTGAATTCACTACTTAATCAAACATTTGCAAGGCATCAATTATGTATAAACATTTTTAGTTGCCCCAACCATATTGAGATTTTGTAGATTAATTACAAAATTGAGTAACATTTTAGGATAAGAACTTTTCTAAAAGTTGAAAATTTTTTAAATTTCTGATAAATTTAATTAACCCTCTGAAACATTCGTTTCGACATTCTAGTCACCAACAGCTGTTATTATATGTATGGGAAGCTACACTGTAATGATCACTTCCGATAAATCAAAACAATTCAGTGCCGATGAAAAAAAATATGTGCATTGATCGAGAATCACAGGTGCATTTGGAATTTACAAGAGAAATTGCATAAAAATGCACATGCCATTGCAAGTTCGTGGAAAGACATAGCTGCAAATATGAGCAAATCACGTACATATAAGTGTATTACTGATGCTTTGCTATTTGAACCTTTAAATAATTCTTTTTGTATTTTTTAAAAATTTAATTTTAGTTGAAGAATGTAAAATAATGTAGAAACCGCTAAAGGATAGTTTGCGATACCACAAGGCAAGAGCCAAACACCCTAAATCGGGTTCACCTGCTGAAGTAGACGACGAGAATGAAGTTGCCGTAGATGAGAAAGTCGATTGGGAATTCAACGAAATTATCCGTTTATATATCGGCGTCATCCGAAAACAAGAGACGGTAAAAACTTAAATATTCCTATTAACTGCCAAAATTTAATAACTGTCTTTCTATTTAGAACATTTTCTACAAGTACGCGGAAGGACGATACCGAGAACACGAACCTCTCGAACTACTCATATGTAAGTTTAATTTTTTATGTGTTTGTAAGTTTATATACATTTTTATAATTATTAATCCCAATATTATTCATTCGAAATAGATTAGCCGAAAGACCCCAAAAAATGCAGCCTTGTAAGGCAGACAATTTAAGTCATTCTATAAAAGAATTGATCGCCGAGAAAAATAATAGGGTATCTACTTCAGGAACCACCCAGTACAAACAAAAGTACGAATCAATTTTAAATACCTTAGACAGACTGTTACAGAAGCTGCCGGAAGAAGAGGTAGATGACCTTAGCGTAAAATTCCAACATGATGTTTTAAATAAAATAAAACAACTTAACAATTAAATTTTAATTTTTTATTTTTTAATCTTTGATGTTCGCTGCCATTCAAGTGATCCTTCTTTAGAATTCACATAGTCTTAAACAACATCTCGTTCGGCTTCCCGATATTATTCGGTCTTCCAGCATTCATTATAAATGTACTAGAGAACATCGAATCATTTGTAATTTCTTTACGCCATACCCCTTGGACAAGCTTCCCATTCTCGTTATAATCGGCGTAATTGGCTGGCACGTAGCTTCTTAGACTATTTTTCATCATGAAGTTGTGGAGGTAACAACATGCAGCTACTATTGTTTGTGCTTTATCGGGTGCACAAAATAATTGCCTTTAAACAAAGCCATTTTGCACATAAGATGCCAAAAGCATTCTCAATTACGTGGTGAGCTATACTGAGCCGATTATTAAAAATGAGTTCTTCGTCCACTTTACAGTCCTCTGGAAAAGGCATATCTTCCCTTAAAAGCGCTTTTCCAAACTTAGATGCACTAAACACGCCTGCATCTCCTTCACTGTCATGTGCTACCACATCAAAGTAAATAAAGCGGTAGTTAGCATCTGCCACAGCCATTAAAACTATGCTATGAAATTGCGTAAAAAAAAATCCCAATAAATATTTTTTTCGAATTACCTTTATATAACAAGCCACTATCGTTACCTTATGATTACAAAATAAACTGCCAGCATTTACGGGGCATTTCAATGCGACATGTTTCCCGTCAATCGCACCGAGGCAGTTTGGAAAATTCTATTTTGCATTTTTTTGATAAAATTTTTTTGAAAGACTTTTTTGATAAGTCTGCTACCTCATTTTTCAGTGCAGTGCAAATTGCAGTTCACACATCGGTCAAAATTGTACCAAAATGTTGTTTATTGATTAGGTAAACTGATGCAATATGCCGTTGAATTGATCCGGAAGCAAAATATCTGAGAACAATAAATTTATTAAATGTAGACAAAATACACAATAGATGCTTCTTATAAATAGTATGCATTTGCGAACTTACTGCAACACAATAGCAAGCTTTTCTTTACTCGAGATTTCATCTTTGGGGTGTAACCGAACTTTTGGTAGCAATAGTAGTTCCACCATATCAAAGAGTTTATCGGCAAACCTCATATGAAAATTTTCATAAAATAGAGCATTGTTTTCTCTCATAATATTGAACTATGCAAAGTAAAAGCAAAAATTTATAATTATTTGTACTATAAAAACAAACTGAGTTATTTACGTACATGAGCATTAAAGCGTCCGCATCTTCGCCTATTCTTCAAATATTGATTCTGTCTTCTACTATTAACACATCCCTCCAAAATCAACACGACAACAGAGGCGGCTCCAATTATTAAATTTTCCTCGTCGATTGAATCCATTATACGAGTTTTGAAATATATTTAATAGAAGATATAACAAACACACAAAAGTATAAACTCAAAATTACAAATTCAAAATGTCAGATAAATTGTCAAAATTTATCTCTACACAAATATTTGAGCAGCGAATTTATCTGTTCTTTTGTTTAGATTTTTTTAGCATTTATCTTAGCTCGAGCAGCCTACCGAGCTTAAGCAGTACTCTCATTAGAGAAAAAACTATAGTTATCTCAATGCACCAAAGATGGCACGCATAAACTCTACAAATTTGTTTCATGCGAAATAATGAGTTTTTTCCCGTGAAATTTGAAAATTTGAACAGTTTGAACATTTGAATTCTCCAAAAAAAATCATTTCTATTTCACGTGAAAATAAACAAATTTTTGGAGACCGCGGTAAAATTTCATTTCACTTGGAACTGAGTACTAGTCTTTACACCCAAGTCCAATTCTTACATCCACACAAAATAACTAACGACTTCCCTATCAAGTGCTTCACGAGTATGTCCAAATTTCATAATTGAAAGATTATTTTTGCCTCTTTAAAGATTTTTTACTTTGCATTTTATTTATAAAATGCAATAATACTTAATCTATGTAAGTTACCTAGTTGGATCCAGAAGTCCCTTTGTTTAGTCGTTTATATCTTGGCCTATTTAATAGTTCCCCGGCTAATTAGTTGGGATGAGAATCTAGTTTGAATTGGTAAGTTTTGCTGTACCGATGAATTGCAACGGATACAGTTTTAATGAGTTAATCTCGACATAGGTTCGCACCACGGTGTGTTTACCATTGTTCGAAGTATTTGTGTCTGCATTCTGCTACAGTTTTATTATGTTAGAAGTACACACGGAGTCCTACAGCTGAATACCATATGTCTAAATGGGCCTAATTAGCACATTTCTAGCCAGACAGGTGAATTAAGCGGACAGGTGAGCTAACAGAGTGTGAATGTAATGTGCGCAGATTTATGCTCGTTGACCGTAATTCTCCATTTTATTAGTTCTGTAGAATTTTTGGTGCTCTATTGGTAGGTCTGCTGTATAGATCCAGTACGACATTGGCCCCAGTACACTGCCTTGAAGTTTTACAAAAGGCACTGTACTGGGGCCAGTGTGGTACTGGAGAGTGGGTAATAAGCTGATTGGGCAATATGAGTTAACTTTTGTTTCATATTTTCCAGGTTTCGGAATCATTATAATAATTACAGTGATCCAGAGTTTTGGATAGTGACCTGTTTTTAATTATAGCGTTGAAAATATAAATTATTTGTCCGGTAGATTTTTTTTTTTCAGCATTTTTCCACTTAACAGATCATGTCCGGGTTAACCTTTTTTTATATCGTTGCTGTCTTTGATCGTTTGTTTGACATTGCACCAATTGTATTTGAGTGGCTTACTTTTAGACGTGTCTACAAAATTCATTAAAATTTCTTGACTGCCAACTTCCTCGTTAGGTTTAAACACTTCACTAAGGTGTTAAGCAAATATATTTGCATTCTCTGCATCACTTTTTGTCCAGCTTCCGCCAGGGAACCGTATTGTAGAAAATGAGAGTGTTGGTCGTTTAAGCTTACGTGTAGCTTTCCATAACGAGAAATCCGTTGCTTCAATAGCTCTGAGCCCCTTGAGGTAATGTTAAAGCTTTTGTCATTATATTTGTTCAATAGTTCTTAAAATCAGCAGAGTTAATCAGTGTAGCGTTTATTGGCGTAGGATCTTAACAGCTTGTTGTAGAGTACTAGTTAGTTGTTGTGAGCTACACTTCAATTTCATATTTTGTCTTTAAAATAATATTTAAAGAACAGTTCCAGGT
The DNA here is from genome assembly GCA_963932295.1 of Tipula lateralis. Classification (NCBI taxonomy): domain Eukaryota; kingdom Metazoa; phylum Arthropoda; class Insecta; order Diptera; family Tipulidae; genus Tipula; species Tipula lateralis. The sequence continues at coordinate 99,354,287 of OZ010736.1, forward strand.
TATTGGAGACTTAAATAGAGTCCAAATCGTTAGTAATCTAGATGGCGCTAGTTTTAGAACTTGCATGTTAAGAGTTATTTATACTGATCAGACGACAATTCGTAGCACTTTTCGGCCTTTATTTATGTTCCGGGTATACCCTTTGTTACATAAAAGTCTAGTAAATCGGGATTTTAACGCTTGACAGTTGGTCAGCAGGGTGGGTGGCCAGTAGATATGTAATTTACTTTTCACTTTGTTTACATTGCTAAAGTTGTTTTCCTAACGATATGATGCATTTTCCTTATCACTCATCTAGACAGATGCAAGTTGCTTGGATATGTTCTTGATAATGTTTTTGATAATGATAGCAGTTCCACCATGTGAACTTCCGTTGTAGGATGCTTAGTATCGTAGATGGTGTATCCGAAGATCTTGAAAATATTCAGTTTCGGGAATTAGCATATTATCGATATTGTTTTCAATAAGAAAGTTTTTTACTTCTAGTTTATGTCGCGCTAACTAACTAGATGCTAACTAACTGGAGGAGAGTATTCATGTTTTGAAGCATACGACTCATTTTAGTCCCCATCATCTGCATAAATTTGTTCATTGATTCATTCAGAGAACTGATCATGTTATAAATTCCATTGTCATCGTTTGTGTTTGCACTGAAAGAGTTGCCTTTGACAGCATCTGCGTATGATACTTTAGGATTTATGGTAGGTGTACCAGACATTTTCAACTACGCGACTGCAGCCACTTTAACACCAATTTATCCGTTCTATCATACTTTCAAGTTAAATTGCGTTACAATCATACTAACCTTAACGAATTGGGTAAGCACTTGCTCAGATTTTACTATTGGTAGGCTTGAGACAGTAATCGTTTACGTAAATCCCAATAGTAGTCTATTTGTGACACACTCATTTTCCTTTGACTACTGTACAACCGATATTGTATAACTGTATAGTTATTAATTAAATTAATCATCAATTAGTTGTGCTAAGTATTGCTCATAGTTTTCATGTTAACTATGCTTAACGACCCAAATCAACAATCTCCACATAATTTGCAATGACAATAAATATGTACAAAACAATTTCATAAAGTTCCATCGTCGTTTCGTTCACTTGAATTCATATTACATTTATGCTTAATTTTTAATTAAAAAATTTTGATTAGAAAAAATTTAATTAAGCACAAAGCAAGTAATTATAATTTTATTGTGTTTTATTGCTCGAACATTTAAGTCAGTGGGTCTAAATACATAAGGCAATCGCACTCGTAATGTTCAGTCCAATTATTTCAGAAACAACATTATTTTTTACCACATGATGAAATCGACTATATACTCGTATATGGTATATGCAGCAGTCGAACAATGGATCGCATACATTGGATTTAACTAATAATGAAACGATTTCAAGATAAGATCATTAAATTAATTTTTTTTTTCGATTTCCAAAGCTATAAGTTTTTGGCTTTCAAACGATTTTTATTAGATTTAATGATTTGCGCTTTTGGTCGAAAGAATTTTAAATGCAGATTCTTTCATAATTTTTGAGATGTGATCTCGATAATATTGTATGTGTGTATTTTGCACATACATACATATATGTATGCATGTGTAGACTATCCTATGTAGGTTAAGTTTATTATTGTATACGCGGTGTTGTATTGTGTATATTGGAAAGCATGTAATTATGACAATTATGCAAGAAATTGGTATTGCGCGATCATCTGTTGAGATTGAATTGAATATACATAAATAATGGTTATGATCATATTATGTATAATAAATGTATATTGAAACAATTAATAATGAAAGAAAGCAAAATTGAATACATAAATTTACGGGTTCGTTTGGTAAAAGGTGACATTATGATCGAAATTTGAGACTTCAAGAAAGTTTGTTATATATAGTTTTGGATTAGACATTGAATCAGAATGTTTTGTAATACTCTTGTATCGATTACGTCGATTTCTTAAGCACAACTACAAAATCTGAATCTATAAATAAAAGCTCAATGCTTGACTGATCGGTTATCCTGCCCACGACACCCAAAATAATTAACGTGTGTAGTAAAATCTTATAAAACTTTTAAAAATGGATTTTTATTTTTTCTACGGCTTTTACAGGTCATTGTTGGCCCGTAACGAGTCAACAATTTGAGTCTATCGGTTTGGATCACGAGCCAGCTCCACATACTGATGCAAGCAATTAAAAGATGCCAGATCACTCTCTATGCTGTGAAATCATTGTTGCCTCATTGCGATCTCTTCGCTTACCGAAAGGTGGTTCTTTCTTTAAGGATCATATCATTTGGTCTGGATCAGCAACCAGAACGTGACCGAGCCAACTCTCACACCCATACATGACAACGGGTCTGTTTTCTAAAGTGGACGAAGATGATATGAAGCCCGATTGCCAGCGGCAAGCCGAACCTTGATATCCTCGCCCACACTATTACCGTGAGTAATGAGAGATCCAAGATATTTGAATCTCATTGCTCATTCAAGCGTGTTGTTACCACTACTGAAATCAATTGCATCTTGGTCTCTTAAACCAGAGATAAGATATTTGATTTTGGACACGTTGATTTTAAGAGCACAGGAAGCTTATCATTGTCCAATCAAGTATCCACATGCCGATCCTCAATCTCGTGCCCATGTACTTAAGCAAAGTACATGAGCAAAAACCGTTGTTGTTTTTTATGATTGAAAGTCGTTAGCCCAGCGATCCAACCAGATTTAGTCGCCTGCTACGACACGTACTGGATACTGAGGTGGTATTCTATGGGCCATAGGTTTCAATCAAAATATTTACTGAAAGCTTTTCTTGCTCTGCGGGACACATATGCATGTTATGTTAGTATAGTTTGCACGAATCATGGTTTACGAATGGAACACCACAATTAAAGAAAATCATTTTAGTGGCGACATGAACATTTCATCGACCAACAAAAGACATTTTATGAAGGTATCAATATGACGCACTACGTGAGACTACCAAAAATCAATATGGAGCATTTCTTTGGCGACTATAAATGCTGGGTTTCATTCCATGATATATTCAAGACAACGGTGCACGACAACAACCAAATAATAAAGTGCACAAAAATTTAGAAATTTAAATTTAAACTCTAGATTGTACATAGTATATGAACAAAACCTATGTCGCAATTGTTTAAACAAGGGTCATACTGTAAAATGATTCTCCAAGGCTGGTTGTCTTATGTGTAATAAGCGTCATCTCACTTTGCTCCATCAAGAAGAGCAAGAAACTGATATGGATCATCTCTCAAGGATCATCAAGCCATCCTATTGCTGTTAGACAACAATTCGATATCCAACAATATTGATGTTAGCAAACAATCCACTATTGAACCAGCAAAAATCCAGAAAAGCCAAACACAACAAGTTTTATACACACACTATTCTTCGACAACCACGGTACTACCAACAGCCATTATTAACATCAAATCCCGTACAAGTGGGCTCCAGCCATTTAGGCTCAGGTTCACAAACATCATTTGTAACTGAATATTGCCCTCAACGCCTAAATCTAATGCGAAATCATTCTTCCATTATTGTATACGGCTTAGCTTTATTCGTGCATCGGCAGTTTATTCACGCACATAGACAAACATTTGAAACTCTGGGTTACGGCTCATACATTGGTAAACTATCCAATCTATCATCAACAAAGACAGAAACGATACTTCAATAAACTGACGAATTGGAGTTAGCTGATCTTCAAGTCTACGAGCAAACTAGAATTGACGTTCTTTGAGCTGATGTTTTCTTTGAAATCTTAAATACAGAAAGGCGAATCATTGATGATTTTCCACTACAATAATAATAATCGAAATTTGGGTGGTTAATTGCAGGCAAACTCAATTATCAAATGATTTAAACATGAACATCACCATGAATCCTCTCATTTCTACATTAAAAAAGGATGACATATTAAACATAAGAAATTTTGAAAAGAAGAGGAACTTAAAATCATTCCTCAGCCAGTAAAACCTAAAAAAGAAAGTTTACAGGATCACCCACAAGTTTGGATCAGAAGAGGCAACCCTCAGCGACAAGAAACTTTTATTCTCCCGTGGTATGGGTCACAATGGTTAATGGAACCGGAAAAAATTGGCTAAAATCACAACCGGCGACAGTTAAAAGGTCATTCACTGACTTGACCGTCCGTAGAGCATGCAGAGCGTAGAGAACGGACTGGCGTTTTTACATTTTTTATAAGCAATGTTCAAGAGCTGGTGTGAGCCGAGAAGAAAACTAAATGGAAAAGCCCTACCTCCACAGGATCGTTATAAAACTGACATACAGTTTAAGTATAACTTTAATATGCTGTAATGCAATATTTTAAAATGTCATATGGACTCGTAATCAAATACTTATCCATAGTTTCTCAACTGATTAAGATTTTACACTTAATATATTTTTTGAATCTATCTACTGTCTTAATATGTGGTTTTGGTCCAGCTCTAATATTTCTTATAACATACAGTTCATTTTCAGTTGGGTTATGTCCTGGATATGAGAGATGTCTTGTTTGTTTTTGTCTAGAAAAGCGTTCCAATTCGTTCCTAGCTTACTTTTAAGGTCCTACTTTACGGAAAAGCCAAATCGATGATGTACAATGTTAGGCCCAATTTGCTAGACAATCCGCACCACTTCATGGTTCCATTACAGCTTTTAGTACTAGTATGAGACGGTTGCACAACCCCTAAAATATGCACTTCGCGGAGGGTTGAAGGTATGTTTATAAATATCGCCGATTGTAATCGAATGCTGCAAAATTTTTGGCGATTACGACCGCAACTTTAACCACTGCATCATTTGTGAGTTTTATCTTATTAAAGATCTGAATTCATCCCCTTCCCCCACATTAAAAATATCAGTCTTTCATTTTATTATTATTTTATTATGGTTCTGCAATGAGATCAAGCAATTTATATGAAGCTGGCCAATCAGGTATTCGTAATTAAATACATTTAATATTAAAGAGAGTCCAGTCACCAAATGATCAGCTCTGCACGATTGGTATACCTCAACTCATCCTGGAAGATATTTAAAATAAATTTAATATTTTTTTGAGATCTATTTATGTTTAATATGAATTGCACTTACAGTTTGAATTGTTTTTAAATGTCCTGCTACTGCCTCCATCGTTAGTGATAATAGGTCAAGCTGGGTCAATTGTTTTATGAGTACCAACCGCTACCATATATGTATTATATGCATACTTTCTGCAATAGGTGGAAGAGTCGCTACCAACATAGATCTGCTACAAAACTTTCAAATTACACTTTACCAGTTTACCATTCCTTGGTTCATCCATATTGTTACTGATGTCATATACTTGTGTCATGATCACAACGATCTTGTTCGTAAGCCCTAAAAGCGTATACCTGATACCCTGTATTCAAAACTTCTTCATTAATTTATATGGAGATACAATATTTTCTAACTTCGATTTCATCACGACTCATCATCTCACTTCCGTTGTATAGAGGCTTCGTGTTTATTTATTTGTTAGCTTTATATAATAAAACGTAATGAACGAGGAACAACACAATTGTTACCTTCGATTCGAGGAGAGAAACAGTGCAGTTTTCTTCTAGATCGATTATGGCACAAAATTCTCAGCCAGAATTTCCTAGCTCGCACAACAATCAAATGTATTCAGAAAATTATTGTCCGCCATTCATCATAACATCGAATGCATCCGATAATGTTTTTTGGGAACTATACTACGAGGGCGGAGTGAGATGTCTGGTCAACTTGCAAAAGGGACTACCACAATCGCAAATCCCAGGTGCCATTCCTCACTGTATAGTGGTGGATCCATGGTTTCAGTAACCGGAGGCCAAAGAACAGTCTTAACAGTGAATTTCTGCTGGTGAATCTGCGCTGAAGAAGACTAAGGCGGTTTTATCGGCCAACAAGGTCATGGCCACAGATTTTGATATAATCAACATTGATTACCTTCAAACGATGAATATTACTGAAACTTATTGGACCGTTTCAACGCCGTTTTGAAAGAACAACGACTGCATTTGGTGAAAATAACAGTTCTCGTCCATGAAGACAATGCACGGGTACACACGTGTGTAGCTTCCATGGCCAAAATCCATGAGTTACGCTTCGAATTGCTTCGAGATCCACCATATTCTCCAGATTTGCCCTCTGCGACTTTTTCCTAATGAGGAGATCATCGATTCGACAAACACCTATTTTGAAGGGTAATGGAAATATACTATTCGGAAGATATCAAAAATCAGAAAATCTTTAGACTAAGTGTATAATAAAATTCTCCGCTGGCGTGGTCGTCACGTTGAAAAATAATTCTTTGTCTTATTTTTTTCAGGCTTCTCACTGCGCTTTCGTATAACGATTGATCAGGCATTTCTCATAATTTATTTGTTTATTCTTTAATTTCGTCGATCATTAGCCAATGTCAAGACAATTCGGTTTCAACATAAACTAAATGAAATTCGTGAATCGAGTATAACATGGATTCATCCGCTAAACGGTAAAGATAACGTGATCGCGGATGGATTTCCTTCATGGAATAACTTCAATCGAATAGTAAACCTAAGTAAGCCAACCTTCCTTATATCTCTCGCCTGGAATGGAAATTAGAGACCAACAGAACTGTATGGGTAAACAAAAGTGTATAATATATAGTGGTTATTCGTAATTTTAAAAAAATAATCAACAATCCAGTTTAAGGAAGAAACAGGGATTGAAATATGTTCTTCAACCAATTTAATGTGATTGAAAAAGTTTGGCCCTAGCTCGGCTGCTGGGCTCAATTCAAGGTTATTTTATAGCCAATTGACGAAAATCTAGTGCTGCATCAAAATTATTTTCAACCAGAACAAGCGTGCTTTGTAAAATACATGTAGCAACAGCTTACATGTACAAAACTATCAAGTAGATTTCATTATGCCCTAACTAAAAATGTTGTATATGAACTACAATCATGTTTCAAGTCCCTTCAACACGGAACTGCATCTGGTCGAAAACAACATCTATTGGGAAACATACACGCGTATGTCTTCAAAAAAACTAACGAAATTTCATGCAAGTTGTATAGTGTATCTAGAACAATGTGGTGCTCTCTATAAGAGAAAAATTGCAAAGTTTACAATCACAAGTAAAAGTAAAGCATTTCTTGTTAGTAGGGCAGCTTACAAGTAAATAGATAGTTCGAGAACAGTGTAGTTTAAATACAAAGATATCTTTAACGGTGAAGGAACTAACGGGCTGTACTATACCTTAATAGCTCGATCAAATGCTGTTTGGCAGTTGGCCAGTAACCGTTGCCTTATAGTTCCTCAAGGTTTTTACTGCCACAATCAGAGTTTTACTTTTACTTACAAGCGTAGTTGCTATCGATGACCAGAAATATCTTAAACTTGACATGTCCTAAACTTGACACTTAAACTTGACATCAACTCTTATAAAACAGTGATAGTGCCATTCACAAAGAGAACGGACCTGTTCGCAGACATTGCCATCGTTTCGAATGAGAGGACTGTTTAACGTTTCAAATAGATTAAATCTCAAAGAGCGGTTCTAGATCAAAAACAGACTAAGAATCAAGCTATCATCAATATCTAGAACAATGCAACAGGCGCCTATTAAACGTGTCTAAAGCTTTATGGTACTACTTGAGAACTGAAACCAAAAAAGATCTAATGATAATATTTAACCATAATCAGACCCATGTTCTTCCATAATCGGACCTTATGCCTCCTTGGTATGGTGGCCAAGAAGTCATTATAGTACGACGAATAGCTTGCATTTCTATAAATTAATCAATTCAAACATGTACATAACTGCAGCAGATGCCCTGTTAGGTTTGCCCTTCTTTACCAATATATCAAAACGATTTTCAACGAACATGGAAATTGAAAACAGACAATTTCTGATACTATTTCAAGACCACTACTCAGCAAAGATGTATCTTGCAGATATGGAAGGTAGAACAAGGAAATAAGTTCTTGGTCATGCGTTGGCCATACCCAAGTTTCTGGTGATGAACGCCACTGAACTGCAAACAGAAATGCATGCGAAAGAACTCTGCGAGCTATGACTCCCTGTCTGAGTGTAGAACTGATGGGCCGACCCATCTCCCATGCCAGCACTACAGGCTGGCATGGAGCTTTGCAATGTGCAGATGGTTAGGAAAATCGGACTTAGCCGTACGTCCTCGAATTGGCTGTAATGGCGTAAAAGTAAGGACGTAAATAAACGAACCGCGAACAAGTAGGGAGTGCCTTGAACCCTAAAACAGATAAAAGGTAAAAAAAGAGTGGGCTTACCCAAACCCTAAATATGACCAAATTATTTATCGACGTAAAACCTCACTGCGGATTCATAAAAGGACGTCGCAGAGTGGCAGAGGAGCATTAGATGTCGTCTAAAGAGACCGTATATAAACACAATGTTTCAATTCTAAAGCAATCCAAAAGAATATTGTCTCCATTGATCGATAGATTTAAATAGCATCCATAGCTTTCGGTCACTTTGCCTCATGATGTCACTTTTAAAATTGGGGCCGAATTTGTCTGAATGTTTGCATTTCGAAAGTGGCTTATGCGGAACATATTATGTGGCATTGCACAGTTAGTGTCTTTTATTAACGATATGGCACAATATAGAATCACCTTCTTAGGAATGAGTTGCAACTCCTTTAGTGACAAACACTTTGTTTTAGACGCACCAGGGCACTATATACCAAAAAATATTCGGGGTTCGATCCAAATTATTGTGAGTTGTCTCAAATTTGACACCAACTTCCGTTTTTAAAGTGTGGTTTATTAAAGAATGACTAATATGCTGGCCAAACGTGAAAACAGAACCACGTATCTTTGTGTTGTTGCTTGTGTTTGTTTCTCTAAACTTTTCTAAGCACGTGAAGTTTCCGTTTACGGTCCAGTCTTAGCACCGAAGCTAAATGAATTGTATGGCTTTAAGTCCGATTTGCATAAACCTGCCCAAAGAGTTTTGTTGTTATCATTTTCTGGGAATGTTTGATGACATGTAACCAAATCAATCCTTTTGCAACATGTACTAAAAGTAGTTTATTAACTTTTATGTCATTATTGGACCTCCAATTGACTTAAAACAAATTTGCGATTTCTTATAAAAACTGTTTAGATTCACAACACCACATCTTCAATTTACTTATTATGAAGTTCCACCCACCAACACCTTTTCTCTTCTACATACAAATCGATCACTGTAAATAATCTATTTCACTTTCAAAATACAATTATTTTCACATATTTACGAGATCATTAAATTTAATTACACACCACACCATATGCCAACCAAACTCATTAATCATTTTGCACTATGCACATGAGCACACACTACGATACACGTTATAAATGACATCACACGAATATTCAATCAAATCAAAAACTATTACATAGTGCAGACACCTCTCGTCTCGTTACCTTTCGTTCCTCACACAAAATTATTACATTCATCTTTCATCCACTTAACGATACACAACATTAAGAATTACGAATATTTACTTTCATTTTCATAAACGAATTGTTACGAGTACGATCATGCACAACTTAAAGCTACATTGTCTGACCAATTATTTGTTCTTACCTGACGATATTATCCAACTAACCATTACGCATACACACAAAACTTACCGTATATAGGGAATATTGGCGACCACATGATATTTTGAGCCGGCATCAAAATCCAGCTCAGACCGCAGCACCGGTGGTTTAATGCCACCATATCGTTCGCGTAACAGCCACCAATGACAGTTATACTCTTCGCGAGAAATTCGGCCGCTTAATATATCCCACCGCCATGTCTCGAGCGCAAGGGCAAACGGTAAAAATACAACCTTGTCCATGGCGAGCGCAAACAGGAAATTGATATCGTGCGCCGTGTCGTCGACCGATTTTTGTACCAGGCCTAATTTTTGTAGATGGTGTGGTGTGGCCACCGATAGTCCAATTGCGTCACCGATCGCCTCATGAAAACCTGCGGTTGGTCGTTTATAAATAAATCGTGCAAATATAGTTTTGTTTAAATTATTTTTATATAAATTATAAGTGAAAGTCTAATTTATTACTCTTGTTATAGTAAAAATCGCAAAAAAAGAAATGTTTATTTGTTATAGATTCGAAATGTTTACCTGGATTTGCGCCGTCTCGAAAAACTTTCGGTAAATCACGATAATTAAGAAAATAGTGTATATGCGACAGCTCGTGGTGGGCTGTGATCAAGTCCTTGTGCGTAATGTGTGTACACATTTTGATACGATAGTCTTGCCCGTTACAAAAATCCCAGGCAGATGGTTGGCACAACGTGACCCGATCGATCGGTTCTTCTAGCACCGAATCGAGCCAAAAATCAGGTGGCAATGCTGACATATTCATTGATATATAAAATTCTTCGGCCAATTGAAAAATAACGAGCGGTGTATAACTTTGAGCTACCATAGCGGGTGTGACCTCAAGAAATTTCCGACCCGGATACGGGATCGTTATATCCAAAATATTAGCCCAACTTTGGCCATACATATTTCCCAAGACGTGATCGGGTATTGGTGCATCGCGACGAATTTTATCCGGTCCATAAAATTCACGTAATTTTCTTCGTACATACGTGTGCAGCTGCTCGTACAATGGCAATATTTGTGACCAAACGTCGTCCATGTCTTGGCGAAAATTGCCCGCATCGAACGGAAATTGCCAGTATTCCTCGCCACTTGTGAAATCTAAGTCAGTATATAAATAATTTTTGTTAAGAAATTAGATTTTTTATAAATGAGAAATCTTACTGTTCGTGTGAGCCGCCTCGTTTGTCAATTCGACAACCTGTTCGTAAAGATCACGTACAGTGCGTCCTGTTTTCCGTCTCCATTCCAACCACGTGTACTGTAGCTCGTCCCAGTCTCGACTTTTGGCCATGATCTCTTTAAGATGTGGTTGTAATTTGAGCCCGCATTGAAACGGTTGCTCGTGTGCACATATTGCCGCACCATTGTATACGGCAAGCATATCGCTCACCAATCGATTGTAACGATCGAGTTGATCGGGAGGCAGGGCATTCGGTCCGATCACCGACATCAATCGAACTTGGCGATGCAAAAATTCATCGTATATATCGCTTTGATTGATTTTTTTCGTTTCGTAGAAGAGGGCTCGTTGAAAATCGGAATAACGATGTTGGGCGGCCAACGCTTCGATTTGTGTGATCTCATTCACATTTGTTTCGAAGAACCACTGGGCAGCCACATTTAGAGAACATTCGTGCGAGCTTTTCTTGTCGATGTCGCCCAAAATGTGTTTCAACCGATCGGTTTTTTGTTTCTCTTGTCGTTCCTCTTCTAGTCGAAAACGTTCATAGTCGGTGTCATCTTGATATGGATTTCGCTGATTGTACTCGTTGTATGGTGGCTAAGCATAAACAAAATAAAACGGATAAGCAAGTTAAACATAAATTGACAACAACAAAAACAATTATCTTGAAGCCAGTGTGTTACACTAAATAAATGGCATCAATGATTTTTTGATTTATCTGTTTGAAAAAAAAAACGAAGCAAAAATTTAGTTTGTCTGTTTGTTCGAAACAAACTTTATATAAGTTAATTTTCGTTTTTTATTTTCCCAGCTTTTCCAAGTTTCCCTTCTTTTTTTGCAGAGAGGGAGATTATATTTTCCTTTTTTTCCGTTTGAATTATTTTCTTAAAAATTTAACTTGTTACTTTATATATATATATATATATATATATATATATATATATATATATATATATATATATATCCTAACTGTTTGTTGGGTATGTATAGGTATAGCAGGCGAAAGACATGAGACAAGGGTTCAGTAACGGGCGAGGTTTGTGCTACCAATCCACCGTTGGATGGGGGTTGAAAATACTATTTATTATCCATTGCCTTTTCGTTTGGGGAAATTAAATTTATCGGCGTTATTTTAGAATGGTAAAAGTCGTACAAGAAATAGGGTTAAAATACTGGAGTTTACAAATTATCATTTGGATCATCGGTTTCGATTTCGTACCTTATCCCAGTTTCAAACAATATTTTAAAGGTTTAAGTTTCAAAATCTATGGTATTCTAAAAAAAATTATTGTGGTTAGAGCATAACTCCTAATATTTATATACATTCATTAAGATCCTTCGCAACGTTTTTTCTTTCATTTGTTCGGTCAGATTGTTTAGGATTAATTTTACGAGTGCTTTAAAGAAATTTATTTTAATGCCAAAAATTGTGAACTCAGAGAATTGGAAATATTTATACACCTCTCTAAATTTCGACCATAACGCTGAAAACTTTACGTACCAGAAAAGGATGTGATATGCAGGACATTCAACATTAGAAAAAATTCAGATATGGTGAAGATCATCTAGATTTCTGAAGTCATTGGAGTGGTATAGGTACTGGGTTATATATAACCCAATAGAGACCGGATGCAGTAGAAATTGTGTACTATCTGATTAAGAACGGTGGTGTGAATGAACACATCTTTGATTCCCTATTGGAGTGCAGAATTCATGGGCCAATCCATCTAAAATGTCAGTGCTATTGGGTGGCATGGAGCTATGAAATATGCGAATGGTTTTACGTAAATCGGACCTATAGTCGTACGTCCTCAGTTTGTCTATATAATGACGTAAATCAGATGACAAAGATAAAGACAGACTCTGACAGACAACATCATTTAGCATAATGGAATATATATCTTTCAATGGTTCACCGAAATATCCGCCATAAATAGAATTTTTGTTCAAACTTGAATATCTTGCAAAAGCAAGTATAATAGATAGTGATCTAGATGATGACATAAGCTCTAATAACTGACATAAGCTATGTGCTAAAACAACTGCCGCAGAATGGTATTGGATGAACATTGAGAAAAATCGTGACGTCTCCTGGGAGGAGCTTAAGCATAACTTAACAAAAAGATTCCAGGATCGTCAAACTGATGGCGATCTACGCCATTTTCTGTACTCTTTGAAACATTTATTGTATGCTATTTGACGCAACAGGAGGCTTGATTTACAAGATAAACTTTTCGATAAACATTTTCATTCATGAGAAATACTGGTTCATTTATGTTTAGCCTATGACGACATTTGGGCTAGAATTGTGAAACCTCTAAAAAATATGGGTCAAAACAGAGGCCAAGTGAATGATATAGACGAATGATATCAATTGCTGAATTATATAAACTGTATAATCCTTCAACTTATAGTAAAGGAGTTTGTGCATTCAACATTAACCAATAAATTAAGACAAGTTCAAATATGTATAATAAGTTGTCCTAGTTGTTGGAATTGTTCTCGTTCTGACATATTTTTGACAACTGTAACCTATGTTTTATGCAAAAGTTTTATTTTGGGTGTGGTTCGCCTGGAAGGCTAAAACCTCATTGTAATTATTGCATTCAGAATTCGGTAAATGGGAGCAAGAGGACAGAATATAGTTGCACCTGACTTCCGAGAGTAACAGTCAGAAAAGAACAACCTCAGGTGGCGACCAAAGCAATAACAAGAACTTTTAGACCTATGAAGATTTGTTCGTCTGTGGTCTTAGAATTGCAGGCTTCTGGTCTGTCTAAAACTATTACAACAGCGTCTGAGACTTCGTGTCCACTTGTCTCGAACCATAAAACTCAGAATAAACCTTTCTGGTGCTCCACTCTTAAAAGGTTAAGAAAGACTACAAGAAAGCTGGAGAATAAGGCAAGAAGATGTAATCTTCAGTCTGATTGGGATAGTTTCCTAGCTGCACAAAAGGTGTACAAAAAAAACTCAGAGCATCGCAAAGATCTGCCTGGGAAATCTTCTGTGAGGAGATTAATAGCTTACCTGCTGTAGTTAGACTTAACAAGTCACCGAGCAGGAATAATACCGCATGTATCGCTTTTAGTTCTGTTCCACAATCTTGAAGCAGAAGTAAGGTAATTTTAATTCCTAGAATTGACAAGTCGGACTTCACCGACCCCAACTCGTTTCGACCTATTTGTCTGTCATCAACCTTTCTGAAATCTTTAGAAAGGATTGTTGATAGATTTATTAGAGACCAACATTTAGTTACCGCTCCACTCAGTAATAGTCCGCTCAGGCAGAGACTGACTTACATGAACTCATTACTAGGATTGAGAGATCTATGCACAGCAACGAGTTTCTTGTGGGCTTTTTTCTGGATATTGCAGGAGCGTTTGATAATACTTCATTCGTCTCGATTACGAATGCATGTACTAAATTTGGTATCGAACCCTACATTATCAGGTGGATTAAATGTATGCTTGAATCTCGCAATGCAATATATGAGGTTGAGAATACCTTTATTTCGGTCAAGGCTTTCAGAGGATGCCCGCAGGGAGGTGTGCTTTCACCCCTGCTGTGGCTTCTGGTCATTGACGAACTTCTTGTGAATCTTCGTGATTTCGGTTTTGTCGCCCAAAGTTATGCTGATGATCTGGTTCTGACAGTTTCAGGCAAGCATCTGAATGTCTTATCAGATTTAACTCAGCACGCTCTTCTCACTATAGAACGGTGGTGTCTGGATAAGGGTTTACATGTGAACCCATCTAAGACCGACTTGGTTATATTTACAAGGCGTAGGAACACTACAGCTTTTTCTGTACCATCTCTCTCTACCCCAGTTACAATCCTTCAGTTTAGGTTCAGCTTGTTCGGTGGTCTTTCGCTTGAGGAGTGTTGGGGCGTGGAATGCTCTCGGCACTATTTCAGGCCATAGATCTATTCTTAATGAATTTAAAATGACTATGCCAGAACTTGACATGATAACTGATAGACTTCTGCCAGTCTTTAATTTCCATTGATCATTTGAGGTGTTTCATCCATCAGATTTTCTCAAACAGATATCCGAATCGCTTGTATTCTTTTCAGATGGCTGTGTCACTGAACAGAGTACGGGCTTTGGTTACTACTTTCCTTCGCATGATCTGAGAATCTCTGGAAGTCTGGGGATCTACTATACTTTTCATCAATCGGAATTAATTGCGGTTACTCACTGCGTGATTTCAGCTTTTAATCTCGTGGCCGACGATAAAGAGATTATATTTTGTACGGATAGTAAAACTGTCCTTAACTCCTTGAACAACCCTCTAACCAGCTCTAAACTGGTACTGAATTGTAAGAAATTTCTAAATCTCATTGGTCGTAACAACAAGGTAACGGTCATGTAGGTTCCTGCCCATTGTGAGATTGAGGGCAACGAAATTGCAGACTGTTTGGCTTAAACTGCTTCTCACCTATATTTAGTAGGTCCTGAACCAGCTGCACCTTTACCTACTTACATAGTGAAAAAACAATTAAAACAGTTACCCTATCGAATCTAAAGCGAACGTGGTCAGCTACCGCTACTTGTCGTTAGGCGAAATACTTTGTCAGAGGGATTAACTCTAACCTGACAAATTACGTTCTTTCATTGAAAAAGGACAACTTGAGAATTTTAGTCTCTATACTTACTGGCCATAGCCCTTTCAAAAACCACCTTTATCGCATCTAGTCCAATGCGTCCCAGTGATGCAGTATGCGACGATTGTCTGGAAGATGTTGATGATAGTTTACACTTCATCAGCAGTTGTCCAGCTTTCGATTGCATGAGATCGCTTGTGTTTAGCTGCAGGTATATTCCTGTAAATCTACTGACTTCTCTGCCCTGGTCCAAATTGCTTCAGTTTGCTAAGGTTGCAGAACGCGTCTGTGCGCTTTGATGAAATCCTAGGTTTGCACCATGGGCCCTTTGTGGCATTAAGTGCGGAACTTTATAGGGTTTCAACCAACGTTAATAATAATAAAAGACCGTGGTTTATTGTGATGAATGTTTTTTCACATCCTTCGAGAAGAATTGTTTGATTTTCGATGGTCAAGATTACGGGTACATATCTTATAGTTTTTTTCAATTTATCGTTTTTTCTAACTACACTTGATATCCCAAGTATCGTAGTGTCCACTTGGTATTTCTGAGTTCAGACAAGCCTACGATCCAATCATTCATCAAAGTATCTTCCATGCGGTATAGTATATATCGAGACATTTTAACAACTTTTTAAATATTTTTAAGATGACAGAAATTTGAGACGTTAATGAAATTTGGCAGAATTCATTATATCGAAATAAATAAAAATCCAAACCCGAAAATTGAAGAAAAAGTTTTAATGATTTCCAGAAAATCCGAGGAAGACAAATTTGTAGCGTTGAAATGACATAAATACTTCAATCACATTTATTTTGGCAAAATTGGGATACCTGGGTGTTTAGGAAAGTAAAATTTCGACAGTGATTTTGGATTGAACGACCATTCGTTATTCGAATCGCCTGTTTGAATAAATTAACAGTGTTCCCGCGATAGTTAAAAATGGTGATGAATCATCATACCACGGGCTGAACACCAATATGCGTTATAACCATATCTTTCAAGCTCAAATTCACGAGTATCCCAAATTATGGAAAAATTATTGCCTACGCTGGTGAACAATATAGTACTGACATACGACACTACCACTTACTTATTTTTTTTTCTTCAGCCTCAATCAATGCTATATAACAGCTTCACCGCCAATTCGGGAACCAAGTATATGATAAAAACCACTTGAATTTCATCCCTGTTGTGCATGACCCAAAATAGTAACTCTGCAGGCAATTTTAAATTGGGTATATTTCTTGTCCACTGTTTGCACTATACTTTGGTGGCCTGTACCAGAAGCGATGGAACAACCTCATCTTTATTCTAAAATAGTCTTTAAAACAATAGATCAGCATATTTACCAGTCTTTTTAGAATTATGGTAGACTCAGTATGAGGATCTTGCTGGTTTTTAAACGAAACATAGTTTCCTGTTCTTCATACTGTCCCTTTAGACTGCCCTGCTGTGGATCAGATACAGAGGAATGTCACCATGGGTCAATCAAACTTGAGTGATGGGGAAGAAATATACCATCACAACCGTTTGTGAGCAGTCGTCTTAAGACGCCGTTTTCAATAGAGTTATGAACGATATCATGTGCAAAATTATACAAGACCAATCGTATGTTGAGATTTGTGCTATAGGTCTATATCTCAACATACGGCTGGTCTTGAAGTTTTGCTCATAGTATGTGGACATGATAACGATTCGAAATCACATGAGATCGGTAACGACACGTGTGACCATCAATAAAATTTTTATAAACCATGTATGCTAGCACTTGGTGTGATTGAGGAAATCCAAAGCTCTGGTCATCTCCGGTAAGCCTCGTAAGTAAAGCTACTGGTTCGCCTCTGCCTGGACGCTCGGGAAGTAAATCACGTGACGGTAACCGATGCGTATCCCCTACCTCTGATCGATGGACTATTAAGCCGATTGGACCAAACATGGTACATCAGTTCCATTGGCTTAAAAGATGCCTTCTGGCAAATTCCGCTGGACAAGACAGCGTTCACCTTCCCGGGACGTCCACTCTCACTCTACCAGTTCGTCGTCATGCCCTTTCGGTTGTGCAATGCGCCCCAAACGATGTGTCGACTTATGGATAAGGTTATTCTACACCGGTTGCATGATCGGTTTTTTTTTCTACGTAGATGATCTATACTCGTCGTCTCAGCGACATTTCATTTGAATCTCACTATAAATGTGGAAAAGAGTAGATTCTTACTCAAGGAGACAAAGTATCTCGCCTCACAGTGGACTCGTCAAAAGTTCAGGCAGCGGCTGAATACCCCGTACCTCACACAAGCAAACAAATTAGACGGTTTGTGGGCATGAAAGGATGGTATAGACGATTTATACTGAACAATTCAACGATAGCTGCTCCAATCAGTGACCTTTTAAAAATGGGATGAAAGATGCATTCGAGAAGTTAAAACAGGCATTAATCTCAGCACCAGTACTAATTAATCCAGATTTTAGTAAACATTTTTTATGTGTAGTGCGATGCCAGCACAACTGGAATCGGGAGTGTTCTGTTTTAGCAAAAATTTGACGAGGAACATCCAATAGCCAATATGTCTGCAAAATTAAATAAAGCTCAATAACAGAATTAGAATGCTTGGCGGCGGTGATGAGTGTGAAGAAATTCTGACCTTACACCCTTCACAATTATAACCGATCATTCTAGCTTGAAGTGGCTTATGGACCAAAAGGACGTATCTGGGCGGTTAGCACATAATGATAATCTTAGATCATTATCCTCGTTTTCCTATTCTGGAACCAATGCGCTCCGCTTCAGCGGCAAAAGTATGCGATTTCTTAGAAAAGAAGGTGTTTCAAGTGTACGGAGTGCGAGAAGTATTGTTTCCAGACAACGGGCCGCAATTTAAATCTGTATCTCTAGCAGACCATTTAAAAAAATACTGAGTGAAGCATGATTTCACTGCAATATACTCACTAATCGTCTAATATGTCAGAACGTGTCAACCGTTCGTCTAATATGTCAGAACGTGTAATATACTCGTCAAATATGTCAGAACGTGTCAACCGTTCAATATTATCAGCCTTAAGATCATATATAAAGGATCATATAAAAAGCCTGGAATCACCATTTAGATGAGATTACTGGAGCCCTTCGAAATGTTTTTCATTCGTCCACAGGATTTTCACCCCATTATCTAGTATTTGGACAGCACAAAATTACCCATGGATCAGCATACGACTTATTAAAAAGGTTGAGGTCTTTAAACGACGGTAATATTGCAATATTTTCACCTGCGGATCAACTATCAATAGCCCAAAACATGGTAATACGGAATTTAAAAGCTGTTTACCATATAATAAGAACCTACGCAGTCAGCCTCGAACATTAAACGTAGGGCAGGTTGTCTATGTACGCAATTTCGCGCAAACCTGTGCTTAAAAGATCTTGGAACAAAGTTCACCTAGACGACAATTTTAAAGCGAGTCGGTACTGTTATATATGAAGTAGTTGATGACCATGGAAAAATACTCGGGTTATTCAATGCCAAAGATATTAGGTTAAATTTGGTTTTCAATTCTAAATAAATAATTATTCTTTTGATTTGTGCATCTGACGTTATCCTGTAAAACTATAATTGGTTGCCCGGCTTTAAGAAACCTTCTCATGGGTGTGGGGCTGCCTTACGATTGAAACATCGGTAATGTTCCAGGCAGATTTTTGGATATATGTATTAAATTTGTTTCCACATAATTTTTGGCCTGGATTGTAAATCCCATTGATTGTGAATTCTCGGTTTTTGTTTGACGTTAGAAACTTATTCGATCTTGAGTACTTATTTCCCAATTTCAATCACTTACACAATTTTCTGGGATGATTTTAAAAATCCTGGGATGACATGAAATTAGTATTACCTAATGAACATTTTATTTTTTTCAGGGATGGGGGCTTAAGATAACTTCACACACTTTGGGAAGAGCTACTTTTAAAGCAAGGTAGGTGTTAGTTTTAGCTGGATAATTGGACACTTAGTTGAAGTATCATTTATTAATTTTAATTGGCCAAATTTGTAAACTGATAGTGCATTATAATGAGAAGTATCAGCATGTTAGTGATCTATCTGATATTATCATTGATTTTGTTGTTATGAATATAGTGCTAGTTGTGAGTGAATGGGAACCGAGGAATTGCATAAAGCCGTAGTTCGTCCGCAGTGTAAATTTATCTCGGTATTTAGAGATCGTTGCTAGGAGACCAAGTAATCACGAGTGTACCATCGTGTATTCATCATTTTATGTGATTTTGTGTACTTGTAGAAGAATTGTACCATATTCACTACACATTGGGATATAATTTTACTTTGTATATACGGTATATGGCGTAATGTACTGTTTGGCGTGTAAAATACATGGTTTTTTACATGTTAAAAACGTGTAATTTACATAGGGTCAGTTTTTACATGCTAAATGTAAAAAACGATTTTATGTGAAAAAACAGACGCGCCACCTCTTATTAAACCTTATTGTTACTAAAACACCATCTGTTTAAAAATCTTCTTACTATTTTATGAATAGAATTTGTGAAATTATTAACTGGTACATTTTTTTCGACTACATACAAAATGTCACAATAATTTTTGATTTAGATTAAATTTACAAACTTTTAATATTTTAAAACAGATGTCACTGCGAATCCTGTTGTCATCGGTTTTTACATGTAATTTACGTTTTATGTATAATAATTTACGCTATTTGTTACATAATTTACATAAAAAATGTAAAAACGTCTTTTACATGTAAAATCCCAACGGTGGCGCCGTAATGTCATGTTGGCTTAAGAACAATTATTTTTGGTCAATCTACGCTAAAGTGTTGAGAGAGGTAACGTTATTCAATAATTATAAGGTGATTTCTTGGATCATAAATTTACAAATCACTGACTTTCTATATTGAGGGCACAAACACCATTCCGAAACCTAATACTATTATTGATTGCGGTTGCATTCAACCGATTAGCCAATATATTGCTGATTTAAATGAACGGAAAAATAAATTAACTATACAGTTAAACGAATTAAGATTAAAATTAAAAACAATTCTTTAAGACCTTGTATATCCAATCGCTAATGCATTAAACCTTATTGTTTGTAATAGATTGAAGTGAAAATAAACCGGTTAATGATAAAAATCGTCAATGAGTCAAAATAGTGAAGAAACATATTGAGTACTTAGACACAGATAGATTAAGACACATCAATAGGTAGTCTTCAACTAGAGCACGTATGCATTAAACATGCGTTTTACAATATGCCCAGTAAGGCCTTAAACCTGAACAGTACATTCTATAGATTAGGAAATTATCTTAAACCAACATTTTACAAACTCATTTGTTCTGTTTATTGGGACTCAAGGCACTCTCAACTCTTTCGAGACTCGCTTATTTACCGCATTATAGTTAAATCGAAGACGTACGGCTATATGTCCGATTTCCGTAGAACCGCATCTCCAAATTTATGGAGCCATGCCAAGATGGGTCGGCCCATGAATCCACTCCAAAAGGGGGTCATAGATGTGTTCATTCACACCACCGATCGTATAGATGTTGATGGATTCTTTTTGTACTCGTAAGCTTTAACCACTAAGCAATCTGATCGCGCTCGTTTAGTCTGTTCTGCAACTTTTACAGTTTCGATTAACTGATGGATTAGAAAGACCGCACTGAAAGTTATTCCAGTTCGATTATATTGATCACAACGATTCTATTTCTTTATCATTCTCAATGGTTTAGGATTCTTCTACATTCCAAAAAGCTGTACAAATCAATGAGTCCGTTTTGGTTTTCAACTGTTTTTTCTCCATTCTATTCCGTTTCTAATTCACACCAAATGAAATAATTGAGACAGGATAGAATAAAAACTATGAAAGGAAGCTTTATGATAGGCAGATCATATTCTATGGTAGGTATCTGGCAAGACTATGAGATAGTAAATTCATATGACTGTCTAGAAGGCGACTATTATAAATCAAGCAAGTGGTTTTGATAAAGCTATAGTCAGAACTTCATTTTCTTTCCAATTGGTTTGAAGTCTAATCTCATTGAGAAATTTTTGGTCTCTTGATTGCGTCATCAAACCATTTATTAACTTTTATAATAACTATACTCTAATGCACGCCTTACACCTTCCCTGCAAGTATTGGAAATCAATTATGACCGCGACAGGTTAAGGTTGATGTACTTCCACAATATATCCAGTATTCAGGATAAAGCTAATCCGTTATGGCCAAATGGATTAAACAACTACATACGATACAAACACAATCAGCAAGAGACCTTGTTGAGTGCAAGTACTAATTGAGAGGAATATTATACTTCAGATTACGTCATCACTCAGGTAGTGTATTCCGCTGTGATTGTAGTAGCAGTTTATGCAGCCAACCTATCTAACCGTGAGATAGGTTGGCTGCATAAACTGCTACTACAATCACAGCGAATCTAACCGTGATTATTGTTCCATGTTGATGAAATCTGAACGTCGCCATTTTCTGACAACCAGTCGATTAATATTTTTTTTTATTTAGTGTTTTTCTGTCACTCAGGCTGTAATAGCCCATTAGGACGGCACACGGATTCTAACCACCACTGGTTCTCAGATGAGTTCTTTCTCACCACCGATCGTATCGCCCAGACGATCGATGGTGAAAATCCCTTTTTGCATCCGGCCCCTATCGGGATTCGAACCCGATACCTCCCGCTCCACGCCGTAGTGTTCTATGCACTGCACCACATGGGCGGTAGTCGATTAATATTACTGATTACTAGACGAGTATGCAACAAAGTTAAGTCGTTTGGGATTTTCAACTTGTCACGATTTGCAGGATGTACGATTTTCTACAATAAATATTGTTAATCGTGTGTGTTCCTTTAATTAAAAAGTGGCCGTTACGTCTGTTGAACGGACTCGAGCTACCTTCAAATTGGAAGTGTCTTTAATCAAACCAATTTAACGTGCGAATCAGAACTGCTTATACTTAAATACATGTTCCAACTGTAAACTGCCAAGGTAAATTCTGCTGGAATATTTTTTCCGTTCGTCCTATTTCTAACTCGAGAAAAAGCTTTCAGCTATAAATTGTTCGGAAGTAGCGGTGTGCACGTCACTCGCGTTTTTTAACTTTTCGTTTATCGTTCTGATATCATATATCCCTCTCGAAATTCGTTTTAAAATTCGTACTTCATAAATTAAGGAAAGGTTAGTTTGGACTAGGCACTACACTATTGTGAGGATGCAAAAATATTAGAATACAAGAAGGGTACCAAAGATATAGTTTTGTTGTACCGAAACTAAATACTGTTATGTATCCGATTTCACTTACCCGATTATTTTGATCCTGATTGTAATTTGGCCGATAATTTTGCTGACGATCATAATTAATTCCACCATTCTGATTATTAATTTCCCGATAATTATTCTCGTTGTTGCCAATCCGATCATAATATTCTCGTTGATTGTCATTGCTGTTCCGTTCGTTATTCACCACCCGCAAATGTTCATCCCTTGTTGGGGGATTTAAATTAACACGAAAATTATCATTTTGTCGTCCATTTCGATGCGCATCGATTTGTTCATCTGCCCGATCATGGTAGGGTGGCCCGTGACGACTACTACGATCCTCACCGTCATCGTCATCATCGTCGTTGTCCCGTCCTTCGACATAACTGTTTAGCATGATTTCGGGTTGGGCACTGCTCGGCGGTGGCAGTGGTGGTAAGTCAAGTTGGGCTTTCGCATGTGGTTCCAGATAAAAACCGGGCACATTGACGATTAAAAGGATTGGTATGATGGAAAACATTTTCACCTATGTAAATTATTGATGTATATAGTACACTTAAATCACTTTGTTCACTTTAACTTTAGTACAAGTTTTTCGTTAAGAACCTATGTATATACCACTCTAAAGTTGAGTTTTTTTTATAAAGTTGGATAACATTCAGTTCGGTTGTGCGATATGTATATCCAAAATGAAATTTATTTAGACTTAAGCAAACCCATTTTCACAGCAAAAAAAAAATCTTTAAATTTTATACAAAACCAAGAAGACCGAAAACTAAGTTTTGTATGTTAGTTATGTTGTTTTCTCTAATGAAAATGTACCAAAAAAAAATTACGAACTGAATCTAAAAACTTTTTATAATTTAGGGAACTTTAAAATTGGCAAAAATGTTAGATTTCCGTCTTAAATATATTTTTTTTGTACACTACGACTGTGTGTGTGTGTGTGTGGATATAAAGATTATTCTCAATTCATCCAACTTCTTCCGAAAACCGTTCAACACTGAACAACAATACTGTAGTAGTTAATAAAAATGTTTTTGTTTGCAGCTACTTCATGCTGCCGCTGTATTTATCATGTTGGGAAAATTTAACAATACAACACAATGCGGGCTGTATCAAATAAAAACTTCGTATGACTCAACATGCATGTATGTACTTTGTTTTCAAATTACCTGTTAATTATTGTTTTAGTTCCCACTATTCAATAATTTAGTAATAGTTACACGTATGTTTATACTCTTCGTCGTTCGTTCAAATATATCTTTGGCGAGTATACGCATACAACATTGCTTGTCATGCTGTAACCTATATTTATCTGCGCTGACTAAGCTTATTTGATGATAAATAAATAACGAGTAACCCTTCCGATTGGTTAAAGAATGGTTTTATTCAAATGAATCAGTTGTAACGTGCTTGGGTAGACAAAATCACAAAACTAAATAAATATTTGGTCCGTTGTGACATCCCTTCCTAGACCTACACTTTCAGTCTCGAAATATGTTTGTTCTTCTTATGAACTCCAATATATCTGGTATTCCCAAGGCCATCAGTTGATCCTCAAATAAAAATTGTGATCCAATGCATTGCAGTCTATTGGAAGAGTATGAAGAACAGGAGCACAAGAAACACTCAATAGTTTCTTTTCCTACACTGTTCGCAGATTGCGACGTTCCAAATTTTCATTCGTAACATGTGACCCTTAAAGTGTTTCTACCATAATTTAAGAAGGACTGGGATCGTTGCTGATTTATTGATCCATCGAAGATTTTGGATAGTTGACAAGAGATTATCAGATCACCAAAGTGACAGTCAATTTCTCGTTTAAGAGATAATGACATCACAACTAAAGCGGGCTCAGGTCCCACAAAAGTGGAAGTTGAACCCAAACGGGCCAATTTATCAGCCGATATATTTTTTTTGATCCATGTGACAATGTAGTATAACTTTATTCAGACTGACTAGTTGATTTAAGGCAATTATCGTCTCCAAAACAAGTTTCAATGAAACATTATTGGAACCAATCACCTTTAGAGCAGCCTGGCTATCAAAAAGCATGGAGATGATGTAGATACGACGATCTCTGGAGATGAATTTCCTTTGCAAGAAGTGCTGCTTTCAAAATTGCAGCTATTTCCGCCTGAAAGTCATGTATCTACAAAGAGGGAGAGATAATTTGACTTCA
Source organism: Tipula lateralis (assembly GCA_963932295.1). Lineage (NCBI taxonomy): Eukaryota > Metazoa > Arthropoda > Insecta > Diptera > Tipulidae > Tipula > Tipula lateralis. Next base: position 99,379,235 of record OZ010736.1, read on the forward strand.
GGATTTTGTACAAATTACCCAGCTTCAGCTAGATTACAGCATACTGAACCGTCAGAAAAGATCATCTCATCATCACCGCGGAGAAGTAGGATAGGCTGTTATAGTCCCATTCATGATTTCCGGTAATAGTTACACAAAATAATTTCCCGAAGACATGCATCGTCATTATAGTATCCGAGATCATGTAAGCAGTTCTAGGGCGGCCCATCTAACTTCATATTTAACAGTGCCCAGAAGGGTAGGGAAGATTGCTTTGCTTTGTAGGCGAGCGGCTGTTTGCGCTGCACACCTTCTGATCCAAAGATCAAACGGCCCGCATTCATCTCAGCAGCTACTGTAGGTGTGGTGTGCATAACTTCTATAATACTCAGATAAACCAGTCTTTGAAGGCGATGTAGAGGTCTTCCACCAACCCCGCTCATTGTTCCAGGCCATCAAATAAGTACAGCAAACGAGATTATGGATCTGATCACCGAAACGTATAGCCAGTATATGCGTCTAGGTTGCATGCTCCATGATTTACCAAATGACAGTTTATATTTCCAGTAAATGTTGCATTTCCCTGCTATATGATTTTTTCAAGTAATCTTCCGATCTAACCAGATCTCCGGATACTTACCTTTCGAAGTGAGCGGAATCATGAGCCCCAATTTTTTTTTTCCCAAAGTACTGTGTCTAGTGGAAAGAACCATCTCACTTTCCTAGATTTGACTGATAGAACCTGGTCACTACTCCAGTCTATAACTATGTTAAAGTTAACTTAATTAATAGAATCCGTTGTCGTTTAGTTGGACTAAGAGTGAGTTAACCACAAGACACTGCAAGAGCGGAGGCAGAAGTCCATCCTGAAGAAATCCCTTTCGTGCGGTAATCGTCGTTGTTTTGCAAAACTTCTCCTTGACTCAGAAACCCACCGAAAAAGTGTGGTCTCCATGCCATCCCTTTCAGTTATAGAAACGCTCCCAAGGCCAATTCCTTGTTGTCCAGTGATTAATTCAATCCGTCCAACGATTTCATGGAGTGCCGTTTCAACAGATCTGCCTTTCTGGTATGCGTGTGGATTGGAATGTATCGATTTGCTAATAGTGCATTATCACTAAAGTACCTATCAACCAAATGCTCTAAGCATTTATTAACAGATAGGTCGAAAACTTTTTTCCTGGTCTTTTCTCGGCTTTCCATCCTTCGGTATGAATTTTACCCTCACTTTTCTCCATGATCTTGGAAAATATCCCAAGGCCAAACTGGCTCTGAAATTATGTTGAAGGTGGTTTAGGATTATTTCCAATCCTTGCTGTAGGGGACTCAGTTATATCCCGCCTGGACCTGGTGTTTTTAATTTTGGGGAAAAACCGATGCTTCATCAGATTCTATTTTTTGTCTCCACCTTCGAAACCAAATTCCAATCTCTGAAACTTGGAAGTTGGTGTGGGAGGTGATTTCCATCTACTATTAGAATTCTCACTTTCGAGAAAATGAGTTGTCATTAGGACATCTAAAGCTTGCTGATTTGTACTCGAGTGAGTTCCATCAGGTTTTCCAAGAGTTCTGTTAGCGACCTTCATGTTACCACAGAGAATCAATACTGGTAGCCAGTTTATCAGCACGTTTTTCCGGCTTTGTTCTGAAATTTAGAGATTAAATTCGCGCAAGGTATTATGATATACCTCACAAAAACCTCCAGACATCTCGAAAAGTATCGATACAATGACGCGACGGAATTGAGAAGTGACATCGGATTGAAAACGACACCGCGGGGATACAAGGAGGGCAATAAAAAGCAATGATATCTCATTGGCATATATCCTCGTGTTGGTAGCCCTTGCAAATTCCAAACACCAATTCACATGCCATCCATTATCTGTCTCTTCATATGCTCATCGCGTAAATCGTTGCTATCGACTCTTCACAGACGTGTATCTCATGATGGTTAGAAGACAAGTATAAAATGTGAGCACAACAATCTTCCATTCGTTGATTTGATTATAAAGGGTGAGTTCTATATGGAGGGAACCGAAGGTTTTGGGAAACGAATTAGATATAAATGGATGGGTGTGCGTGCGATCACTTGCAATCATTTGGCGGCTTCGTCTGTCCGAAAATTGAAACCCCTACACGATCGATGGTGTTAATATAATACGTTGAAATAATTTAAGCTCGCGTGAATAAAACAAATTGAATGAACTTTTGACTGAGGCCGAATAGCATATAGGTTGAGATGAATTCCAGGATAGATCGAACAAAATGCGACATATAATGTGTTGATAAGCAAATTCGTAACAATGCCGTTTGATATAACCAGCATAATAAAAGCTGTAGAAACAGCAAAATTGGTGTACTTATGTAAAGTTAAGTCATAAAGTCAACGCAATCCAGCCATCCAACTATTCTTCAAGTTTTTTAGTTCACTTTTCAACTTCAAACAGTCTGATATTCTAGCAACTGCAAACAGTCTGTCACAACGTGTGAAAAGAATGAAGAGTGAATAAAAGCGAGCCTGTGTGGCTATCTTAAGGTACCTCGAATGTTGATTGGAGCAAACAAGTCATAAAATTTTATGAATTGCCAATGTCGATTGTAATTGGTATCGCATGTGTGGTCGATTAAATTAAAGCTACTTCTAAAATTTGTGCATACCTCGTACAACTATGGACTGAAATCAATCGTACTATGAAGATGATTACAGAAAGAGAGTATAAGTTTCTATCTGTCGACTTTCCCACAAATAACATATTCCTTAAACAACATATACTTGTTTAAGAAATAACAACAACGGATTAGCCCAATGATTTTGATGAGCCTTGGATTTCCGTTTATAGTTTTTCATTAAAGATAACCGTATACTGATATCTCATTAGCTTTTCTCGTAATTTTTAAGAAGAACGGGTGCAAAACCCTCACTGATATCTGTATATATTGGATAAACTATCAAAGACTTCAGGCTTCTTCAGACAATAAATTTATGAACTCCTGTTTGTTGATATGATTAAAAGATTTGACATTTAGCATCTCATACGTTCATAAACTGATAGGAAGAATGTTAAATAAATTTCACATATCAACAGTAAACTGGGCAGAGCAGTCCTGATAGTCCTTCCTTGTAAGGCCGTTATAATCGTTGAATGCTAATATTTCAAAAAACATTTTGTTGGTGGGAAATACAAGATCCAGAAATATTTCCTCAATTGTCACACGTAGGGTTTAACTTATCGGAAGAAAATACTCACCACCGATATCCAACCAAATTGAGCCCGAAAGACCATTAATTGTTCATCATCGCGTATTACAGACGGCGCACCTCAGAATCGACGAATTTGAAGATCTAAAGTTCTGGAGACTATAGATAAATAAAAACCGCGATAATGACAACAGAGCAAAGTTCATACGAAATTTGTGAAACAAACCATTGTGGTGTAGTAGAGCTATGAGAGCGCCGTTTGGTCAAGGTTAAACCATAATCAGCACTAATTTCAACCCCATCGTTACTGCGTTAGAGTTTCTGAATGGTCAAGAAAAAACCGCACCAAAAATTTCAGTGGGCCAAATATTTGGCTAAAACAGTTTGGTATACAAGTCATGGTCGACGCAAATTTTAAACGAACCCAAACAAGTTGTTTAAATCTCCATGTTTAGTACTCAAATGCTTTAGTAGAGAATCAGAAGGCAAATCTAAAGGAATTTGAACGTTTCTTTAAAGGTACCGATTTAATAACTTCCTCGTATGCGACGCCTATGCCCTTAAAACAATCTAGCAGGTTGTCGAGCTGTTAATAAAGGTGTGGAATAAATTACCGTGTCCTTGAGCAAAGCTCGTTTTTCCGGTTGAGTAGTGTTCATTCGTTTCCGAAGGCACTCGACTTTTATAACTCTTATACCTTTTATACGGCACGAGATATAACTTTCATATCATCAGGTAAACCCTGAAGTCACTTAAATTAAAATCCTTTTATTATTCCGTGAGGTTATGATCAAAATGTGAGAGAAAACATTGCAGAACCATTAAAGGCACGAGAAACATCACAGTATTAAAAAATATCACAACTCTTTAAAGATCTAGTATTCACAGAATCCTGGAATTGAAGATAAGCCTCTGATATCCTCTCCCTCACTATTATCGTGAGTAATGAGAGATCCAAGATACTTGAACTTCATTACTTCTTCAATTAACGTGCAGGTGTTACCTCTAAAACTGCAGATCAGATATGTGGTTTTGGACTCGTTGATTTTGAGACCAACGGACGCAAAACACTGTTCTAGTGGATTAAGTATATTTCACTTCGTTGCCATGTAATCCAATCACACAGATATCATCTGCAAATGCCAAAAGTAGATTAAATTTTCGGAATAAGATATTGTATTGAGTGGCTGACCGTTTTGGTCGGAATCCTCCTGGACGGAATCTCGGTGACCATGATAAATTTATTCGCCAGAGTTGTAATTCTTCCCAATATAATATACAACAGTAAATTGTATGCTAGGTGTAAAGGGGAGCTACAGCGTGATAGTTCTCGCATTTTAAGCGTTCACTATCTTTGAGATTGAATATGAAGGAGCACCTTTCTATATTTTTCGGTCATAGTTTCATATCACCATATCAATCGAATAAGGCGCAAAAGATGGTTCGATACAATACTTCTTCGAATATCAGGACTCTGAATAACTGCTATCAACTACAGGTGATCAATTTTCTTTAATCTCTGCATGGTGAGTCTTCATAGAACGGATCCTATTCAAATGCTTGTGATACATGTGGAACAAAATAAGGTCAGAAAAATATTCACACCATGTATCGAGTATCGCAGCGATGTTAACACAGAGGTTAGTATCCTGTGGCCAAATGGCATTTAACCGAGATCTTAAGGTGTAATGCTATCCATTCGAGCTTCTTCTATGTCTACAATAAATTTGGTTTTACTGCTCCTCCTAGAAAGAACCGCTTTCATTGCTTAATAGCACGACGACACTCTTCATCAAATCATTCGTGGGCTTAGTTTTCACTATGCTGCTCGGGGGCATCGACAACCGAGAATTTCAATACTGCCGAGGATTTTAACAGTGTTCTCTCCATTAAACTGGTAATTAGATTGCAAAATGCTATTGCTGACAAGATCTGGATATTTTTGTTCCGTTTCTTTATTAATCAGACCTTCACAAGACATCGTGTGTATATTCTCCTATCTTCTTGGAATTGTACGAAAAACTTTGTATTGTTCACTGCCTATACGAATTTGGTTGAAGGCCGATACGATTTCACGTCTTGGACAACCCAAGGTTCATCCTCTTGAAATCAAAACATACGATCATATTTGCAAGTGTTTTTATAGAGAAAATGACGTACTTGCCACTTGAGATCATAAGCGATCGCAAAGAATATCATTGTTTCCATTTTTGGTCGCAGTTTCCACTTTTAAACCATCAAATTATTTGGAAAGCCACGAGTCAAACGCACCAGGATTTTTAAGTGACTGCACGTCCCACATGCTGAACTATAATTTCGTGTGTGGGTCCAATGAAACATTGGCGTTATACATGCACGCCCCTACCCAAAGAACTTAAAAAATTAATACAATCCTCTAATTAGATTAAGAAAGTGGACCACAGCATCAGCACATTTCAAGCTTAAGAATAAATAAAATTCAATTTTTCGACAGCTAGTATAATTCGGATATCTCGTATGTATATGTATAAACAAAGGAATTCAATCCAACATTGCAACCCTTAATTTAATTTAAAGACTTGATCAACAGAATTTTTTATCTTATTAAGATACTCGTATGTTGCTAAACACGAGCATCAAATTTTCAAAGCAAAAACCTTTATGACAAACATGCCACTCTTATATATATGTGATATGAGACGGGTGACGATTTATTTTCGATACGTCGACGTTATATGTCGGTATATGTTACCGAGATATTGATACATTTTCCTTATTGTTGTTGTTGCCGTTGAATCTTTAAAATATGAAAAATGAAAATTTCGCAAACGGTATTGAATTCATTTTCGTGTCTGTATGGTATATCATAAATATATGTATGTATGTACACATACCCACTCGTCTATTTGTTCCGAAATGATTTTCGGAAGTAATCTGATACTTTGAATCAAGTACTTCCCAAAATAATAAAATCGTGGTGGTTGATTCGTTAAGTTGCGTAGCAATGGCAAGAGGGTACATGCGATTTTTTGACAGTATACACACGTACAAGTATATTTTTAATGTTATGAGAATTTTCTATGTATAGATTTTATAACCTTGAAAATTTGTTTTCTAGATTTATTATGATGTCTTCGGAGATAAGTAACCGCAACAATAGCACAAGTACTTATTATTTTTTTAAATACGTGAAACTTTTAAAAAATGTAATTTATAGCATGTAAAACGAATTCTGCATTATTCGATTGTGCTGTTGTTGTTATACAGTATATACAAAAGTAATTCAATATTATTATGCAATTAAGGTGAAACAAAGACTTTTATAATTATACATACGAGTACATGTACTTTGTGGTTAGTTGACAATGAAAATTAAATTCGATCAACTATAAAGTTAATTATTATCAGTACATTCCCTTTCTATATGGTACGACTGTACGAGTATAGTTGGATAATTATGGTGTATAGATGGTATCTATTATCGTCTAACTTTGGAAATGTGGGTGGTTAAGCAAATACTTTTTTAAGGTTTTATTGTAATTGAAACTAACTATTAATTTAATTCAACTTTGATCGTCCAGTTACCTTCGAGTAACCTCTAAGATCCTTTATGTGCTATGTTCTCTTATAAGCAAGGCGTCCTCTCTATATTCTTATGATACCTCTGCCTGGTGTAGACATCAATCCATTTAGAATTAAGGTTCTGTATCCAAGGTGACACTGTGGTAGATTAACAATACTTTCACAATCAGTAATCACACAGTGGGATGCACTCAGCTCTTAAAGCATTATGACTCGTGTTGAGAGCAGTTGAACTACTTAACAAATCGAGACCGTAGCAATATTCTCAGTGTTCTATGTTCTCTTCTAAGCAAGGCGCCCAAACTTTATTCAGTTTTTTATGAGCTCGATAATATCTCTCCCTGGTGTACATTACTAACTTACACTTACTGTTCTGTCTCCAAGGTGAAACAGTCGTAGGCGGATAATAGTTTCGCAATGACACAATGGGTTGTACTTATAGCAAATGATGGCATTATATTTTAAAGCAATATGTGACTCGTGATGAGGGCAGTTAAGTATCTTTACAACTCGGGTTTAGTGAGTAAAAGTAACTCTTTGGTTCTATGGACCGGGTATTGAACGGTCCAAATTAAAATTGATTTGAAGCCGTCGCAGTAACCTAAAAAATCACTGCTGTACAATATTCTTTTTAAGCAAGCCTTTGATTCTTTATTCCGACTTTTAATGAATCAGACCATAATAATCATAGGTGTCAGTTAATTAAGATTTAATGTTTTGTGTCCCCAAGGTGGGATGCACTCAGTTCCATTTTCTTAGGGTGATATCTTAAAGCAATATGACTCCTAAGAAGAGCAGTGTGAGTAACTTCTGTTCGTTCTGTTCTCTTATAGGCCAGGCGTCCAATCTATATTCAGTCTTTTAATGAAACCGACAATATCTCTCCCTGGTGTAGACATCATTCCATTTGGACTTATTGTTCTGTCTCGAAAGTATTGCTCAGTCGTAGATGGACAATAGTTTCGGAATATATTAAATATATTACAGGTGAGTAAGACAGTGAGTGACTTTACAACTTAGGTTTACCGAATACAAAATACTTTGGTAATACCAACCGGGTATAGAACGGATCAAATTAACGTTGAATAGAAACCGTCACAGTAACCTAAAATATCTCTACTGTATCTGTACAGTACAATGTTTCTCTTTAGCAATCCGTCCATTCTATATTCAGGTTTTTAATTTACTCGACCATATCTCTCACCGGTGTAGACGTCAGTTAATAAAAACTTAATGTTCTGTGTCCTCGAGGTGATGTTGTTGCAGGTCGACAATAAGGTGATTTCTTCAAGCAATATGAGAACCACTGTGAGTGAGACACTAAGTAGCTTTACAACTCGGTGTACCGAGAACAAAATGCTCTTTGGTTCTAGCGACCAAAGGGAAGATCAAAGACCCGTTCCAGTTCAAAAATGTTTCAGTAAAACGAATATCTGTGACACACAAGCATGTGTTAGGCCATCAGCGGACTTCTTCAATCCCAGCATGCCTTTGCATTCTGATAAGATTAACTGTTTTTAAGGTTTTTAATTTCTTTATTGAGATAAGGCAACTCCACCATGTTAAGACTCGCAAGTTTTGACCTGAGTTCCTTAAGAGGTGTCTTGTTGTACATTACAAAATAGATTATACTATTAATACGTTTGGTTAAACTAGGCTTCATTCATAACTCGATCACATGCATTTGTTCGAGATATACGGTCGTCTATACATGTCCAGCGATTAAGAAATGACCAAACAATGGCCAAGGCCTCTTATTAATGCCCAACCCATCTATTTTTACTCCATCCGTACCTTACCGTCAAGCTTGTCGAATTCAAATATGGTCGACATAAAGTCCAAAAGCATGCCAAAGAATAGATGGCCTCGGAACTTCGTCAGAACTACTCTCAGAGAGCATTTTCGAAGCAGTTGAGCATTTCTTTTTATATGCAGATGTACTAAAGACAGTGATAGCGTAAGTTGGAAGAAAGACCATAGATTTGTTAATCTTCCTCTATATTAAATCACAGGTGGAAGTGATCAGGCAGCGATACGTCTTTAGATACATTTAGCATTAACAAATCAGCGTGCCCATATACGAGTACAAACTAGATAATAGTTAGAATCTCTTCGCTGATGGTATTGATCAAGGTTGGTTAAATATTCATATTTTGAGTTTTAGCAATTAGAAATTTAAAGAGATGCTCGCTCTTTGAATTTGTATCACTGCTGTTCCATACTGTGTGATGTGCATTCGCATCACATCCGATTATAAAGTTTTGTCCCTTTTGCTTGTTGTAGATTTATAGTTGTTACTTTCCACTGACTTGGTCAAAACTGACTCATCTTTACTTGTTTCTCATAGAATATTGTTGAAGCCACTAAAATACTATACCGGTATCATTAATTAGTGTTCTCACATGATTTGGTAGCCCACTCATTATATTGGAAGTTGCCAATGGCTCCTGCTGAGTCCTGCACAAGTACAATGAATATATATTATGAGATAAACCCACGAGCTACAATTGCTTACTAAGCCTTAAGATGATGCAGGTTTATCTGTATGAACTTAAAGTTTTTCGACATTTGACTAAGCTTGTTGCTCCCGACCAAGGCGCTTCTTCCTCTTATACAGGGTCAGGTGTTTCGAAGATTGAGGAACCTTCTGTTCCACCTTATTTCCGGTGAAAAAAGTTGTCCTCGGCGAAACAGAATGAATTTTAATAGTAATGACTACAAGTTACTCTCTGTATGTGGGACTGATAAATTTGGGGTGGCTTTTAATATTTGAGAGAATAAAATGATATAATGTACCACTACACTCGATAAGGACATTCGGGCTGAAACTTTTCTTCTTGCAGCAGTCACTTTAATTGTAGTCAAAAGCTTTGGTCCGTAGATTCTCACAGTTAGATTGATTATGAGAGATGTACTGCGTTAATGGGTTGTCCTGAAATAATCTCGACTGTATTACAGTTTAGTTATTTTATTACAACCACTTATTTCACCTTCTTCAAGCTTGGATCCCGTTTAACACTGTGCTTAAATTCCAGAGTATTGTGCAATTAACTCTGCTGGGGCTCTTGATAATTGGAATGCTCCTAATTGGAATTCGACAGGTTGCATCATTGTCCAAAACAAAGTCGTTCATCTTATACGAACAGTCAAAGGTAATCGTTGGAATGTTCTTTCTGAATTTACACAACACGCATTTCTAATCATTAACTAGATGTCAGTTGATGTCAGTTAAGGAAGTTCAGCAACACTTTCAGTCTGGTGGCAAGCTTATCAAGATGATAAAGTAAATTGTTTTAAATGTCGAACAGTCCCTTATGGTACAGTGAATGCGCCATTCTTAGCTATATATTATAAAAACTCTTGTTAAACTTGCTTTTGATGAAGAAAAGGAATTTGTGAAAGCTGCTTATGTACTGAAAAATGAATTTTATGTCGATGATTTTGTGACAAGATCTGATTCCATTGAATCTACTGCAAAATTGAAAAAAGTTCGGAAGATTTCATCAAATGTAGGTTAGGTTCGGTAAGGTTAGAGTGGCTGCTAACGCACACTTAGAACGTTGCCAGTCCGTTGTGATACCACCGGATCTTAGTTCCTTAATACCCCTAACACTCTATCCTGAGCTACTAATGTAGCGTTAAATATCCCGCACCTTAATATCTGCAATACCTTAAAAAAGGTTGTGCATTACATACCTACCCAAGTTTAAATGCCTTCTTAGTGCCAGTGCAGGACAAGAGCAAAGTAAGTGAACAAGCGGCTCTTCCTCCTCCTCGTCCATGCAGCTTCTACAGAAGTCATTTGTTTCTAGACCCAGCCTTCTCGCATGTTCACCGAAAAAGCAGTGTCCCGTTATAATATTCCTACTATCTTTCTTAGATCTTTCCTCTCCAGAGAGATTAAGGTCCTGGAGCGATTCAAATCCAGCCTTGACGACATTTGTCTCGCTCTCTCACATGTGAGGATGTTAAACCACCTCTCCAGTGCTAAAGCTTCTGCTTTTTTCTCAGAGCCAGTCTAAGCTCCGCTGTAGGCCTCCCCACATTGTTCGTCTGCCCTGCTGTTACCCTTGACGTCAGAGTGGCCAGGGCCCGGAGAATCTGAATATTGAAATGCTCACTCATCTCGTTAAGAGACGAGTGGCAACCCAATGCTACCCTAGGCTTCAACAGCACTGCTTTCAGCGACTTGATAGCCGCCTGACTGTCCACATAAATTGTGATTTCCCTCTTGGATATCACGTTATGCCTCAACCAGCTCAAGGCTTTCTCAATCGCTATTATCTCCGCTTGGTACACGCTGGGAGACGCGTCAAGGATACGACCGGAAGTGCTTATATTTAATGCTTCACAGAAGAGCCCAGCTCCGACCTTACCATCTAGCTTTGAGCCGTCCGTGTAGAATTTTATAGGATCGGTCTCCAGTGCTAGCTTATTCCTCCAGAATTCTCTTCAAGGGATTAAGGTTTGAAAACCTTTTTCGAAGCATAATATCGGTGTAATATAATCAAGGTTCACCATTTTCTTCTTTAGCGAACCAATTATTGTCGAGTGACCTGCCTGAAGGTGTTTCCACTGAGACACGGCCGTTAGTCTTGTGGCTATGTTAGCCGCCATCTGTTTGCCATATATATCTACTGGAAGAAGGTGTAACATGACCTCTAAGGCCTGAGTGGGTGTTTTTCTCAGTGTCCCACTTATGAGCATGCATGCCATCTTTTGCACCTTCTTTAACTTATTTCTATAGGTTACTCTATCCAGTGCTGGCCATCAAACACTCACTCCATACATAAGAACATACAGTGTACCAGCTCCGGTTTGAGACCCAAACGTCTGCCTATTGCACTCCTATACGAATACATCGCCGTCGTAGCTTTGCTGATTCTCTCCAAGATGTTCGGCTTCCAGTTTAGTTTACTGTCAGAAATCTCGCTTTATCAGTAAAGGCCAGTTTAGTGCCCTTTACAGTAGCTGCCGGAATTTTTTATTTCTTAGTGAAGACTACCAGCTCAGTCTTAGATGGATTGACTTCCAATCCACATTTACTGGCCCATCTTGTAATAATAAGAAGCGCATTCTGCAGTACCTCCTTAATGGTCGGTGAAAATTTACCTGATACCATGATCGCCACGTCATCAGCGTAGGCAACCACTCCTATACCCTTCGTCTCCAACTCCAGAAGTAATCCATTGATCACCATGTTCCAGTGAAGAGGGGACAGGACTCCCCCTGTGGGGTTCCCCTATTTATCTATTTATTTATTTATGCTTAACCACTCGCCTTCATATGGTTGCTTCCCCCAACTCTGAGTTTACGGTTCTGCTTCCCAACATATGACTGATCAACTTGATTATGGAGGATTCCACTTTCATGAACGATGGCCCACAGAATTCGTTTTTTATTTACGATAACCGGTGTGCGCAGCGATCAAGCTTCCCCCGACGCTCTCAGTTCCATCGAGTTTTCTAAACTGCCCGGGAAGTGAGTGTCCTTGAGAATCTTGAGGGATTCCTCAGAATCGGTCCACGAACCATCAGGTTTAATTAGGTAACCTATGTTCGTTGGATTAGTGGAGAGAATTTTCCGAAGGCGAGAAGTTTCCGAGACATCTTCCATTTTGTCACAGAATAGCCTCTTGTGCCTTCTTCAATTCTTTCTTATATGATTATTATTTATTTATTATTTGATTTTTACCTTATTCTATGTACAAATGATATTATCGTAATTAAAACATAAATCTTATGTAGTCTCAGCGTCTCCTTGTACGAGTCCCAGTCCTGAGATTCTCGGCTCCTCTTGGCTTTATTAAACACCGTTCTACACGGGCCGATGCAGCCCTCGAATAATGAAGGTTAATTTGAACCACCTTAAGCATACTTCTAATTCCCTTACTTACCTACTTCTTAGTGGTGCTGTAGGAACTGCCGGCATCCACCGTGGCACTGTCCATCGCCACCACCGTACTATTCATGTCATCACCTGAGTCATCCTCCTCAGAGCCCAGAGCTAGAAGATTTTCTAACCCCAGAGCTTCACTTTCACTCGATTTGTCTCCACAGCTAGCTCAGCCGTGAACTGTCCCGAGGGCGTGCCAGCTGAGTGGGTGCTCGTACCCACTTCCTTATACCGTTTGTAAACGTTGAGGGTTACCGACCCGAAATCGAAACCGATAACCCTCTTTGACTTGGCAAGACTCCCTGTTTATCACCAATACTGACAAACTAAAGTTTCCCTTGGTCTCCTCTTGCCTAACGACCTTCCAGTTCTCCGTCGGGAACAGGGTTGCTGAACGTAATGGTCTCTAGCACCTCACTCCTGCTTTATGGCTTGATTGGTAGCCAGACGCGCGCCCTTTGCCTACAAGGAATTTCTTCTCTGCTACAGTCACAAGCTTCGCACCTGGCCACAATTCGCTTATCCCTTCTGTCGCTAGTCTATACAGATCGACTGATCTCTGATCCAGACAAGCAATAAGTTTTGCGCACCTCTGATACCATCCTGCATCTCTGCAGGACGATGGAGGCCCCGGATGTTCCTTTACAAACCTCAGGAAGGTGTCGCTAAGCGTGTTAAACACCATCCACCATTTCTCAACAGTGATGCTCCCATCTTCTTGACCGTTGTCAATGACGGCTAGCATCATTCCGTGCTCCTTCACGATGTCACTGAACAATCCCCTATTCGAGGATCCCCCAGCGACACTCTGACACCCTACCTTGGCATCCACTTTTAGCTTCGCCCGCTTACTTCCGCTAGCTTCCGGTTCTTCCTGGGATCGCTGTCGTTTAGACACGCTGTCCCCTTCTGACCTTCCGCCGCAGAACGTTTCTTTGGCCCAAGCCACGGATTGCCTCTGTTCTGACGTAAGCTACCCCTCAGGGGTCGCAGCCCACCTATCGAGTATTCTGTTTGCTGAACGTTGAAGTCTATACCTTTGCTTAGAGGTTGACCCACCTTCTCGGCTCTGGTTTACCTCTTCCTAGATCGTCTGTTTAAGAGCGACGGTCTCTTTATTTTCTCCCATTATTTATTTAAATTCCATTATTACTCCCACGAGTTTCGGAGAAAAGAGGTCCGCCTGCACAGAGATCCGTATGTGCAGGTAAGGCTATATACAACTGAAGGTCGCTAGGTATTCAGAGGGATCCGTTCACGACTGGGTTTTGTTTAGAGGGCCCTAGCCTGGCCGATCGTCGGCACGGCTCGCATTACACCTTAATTCAGCCCCCTGCCGCCATTTAGCGTTACACACCTAGGTTAGTTTACCACACCCTTTCATTGAACGACAACCTGGAGGCGACGGCAACTGTGACGCTTCATCAATTGTAAAATCACTTAGATCTGAAGATCAAACACAGTCGAAATTAATCAAAATCCTAGGTGTCAATTGGGATACTGAACAGGATGCATCCTGTTCAGTATCCCAATGTGTTTTCTTTTTTTAAATTTATTCCATTAGTGTTCAAAACGATCTGTTTGGTCAGAAATTGCCCTATTATTTGGTCCGTTATGAGTTGGCGTTTATTGTGTGTTAATCTATAATCACATTATTCAAACCATATGGTCTCTTATGCTATAGACTGAGATGAATTGCGCGATTACTGGATAGAATTCACGAAACAACTAGTGTCTCTTAATAAATTGACGATCCCTAGATGTGTTATCAACCAGACATGGTAGAGCTTGATGAATTCGTTTATTTTTGGGCAGACTTTAGCTATAACGATTCATCGTTACATTCATAGCCAATAAAATTTCATTTATTTTCGAATCAAGGAAATTGCATCAAAATCTTTCAGATATAATTTACCGTGGAGCACTACCCAATGGTTTTATGAAGTGTGATTGGTTTAAATTAAAGGCAATCAAAGCAATATTGGTCTAAGCAATGTTCAATCACTAATACGGTTCAGTCACTAATTTATTCTAGATTCTAGATTATGACAGAAATAATCGGACAGTTGCCGCATGAACGAGTTAATTCATCTCTTCCATTAAAAAATGTTGGTGTCGACTGTTGTGGTCCTTTTTATCTCAGAATCAGAAATGCTATAATAAAGTATTGCATCGAACGGAATGGAAGGGTTGTGGAAGGTTGCCGTAAAATGCGCTAAATTTCAAGTTGTAGAGTGTAGTTTGTTAACTCTAGAAGTACAGAAGAGTTCTTAAAATAAAACGCAATCTCTCATAAAAGCAAATAAAATGTAATAAAGAACGGGAACCTGAGTGACGTGACGTAAGAGATCGGTTGCGCTCCGAACGTCGCTTTTAATTATCAGAAGCCATTCCTATCCAATCGAATAAAACAATTTTATTCAAATTTCTTATTATAGTTCACAAAAATTTATTTAAATAATTATAATTGGAAAAACATAACCAAATAACCCAATTACGTGTTTTATACACATTCTAAAAAATGAAAAAAAAATTGAATCAATTTTACAATTCGACATGATTGACTTGACATTTCAACTTACTGTCGGATTCGCTCCAACCAATATATGCTCCAATTTCCTTATTCTTTTCCACCAACCATTTATACAGTGGATCAAAGTACTCCAATAGTGGACCAGCATCCATTTTCCGCTGTCCAGTCATAACCTCCATTGCATCATGCCATGGTTTCGATGAGCCTAACGACAACATTGCCCTAAAATGAGATTGGTAATAGATTTAGCTGTTCTGTATACAGAACAAATTATTATATTCTTACTTGAGTGCATTTCCAGCTTCCGGACTCTGATATATATCACAATCGATCAATGCCTTATCCGGATTTCCAGGTTCATATTCACCCGCTTTGATACAAGCCGCTTTGTGGAACTGGAACTGTACAATATACGACACCAAATAACGTAGATACTCAACATCGGCGGCCACATGATACTTGGCTGGCGGATCAAAATCATCTTCAGTACGCACTACTGGTGGTTCGATACCCGAATATTGTGACCGCAATTTCCAGAATCGACAATTATACTCATTTGGTTTAATATTACCACGGAATATATCCCAACGATACTTATCGATTGTGTACGCAAACGGGATGAACACCAATTTGCCGAGACCACTGCGGAAATATTGATTGATTTTTGCTTCCTCGTCTTCCTCGTACGTTTTCAATAAGCCGACTTTTTTCAAATGTTTCGGCGTCGAAACTGAAAGCGATAACACATCACCGACTGCTTCATGAAAACCAGGATTGGCTCCTTCACGATAAACATTCGGTAAGTGTTGGTATTGTAAATAGTATTGGATGTGGCCCAATTCATGATGCACCACAAAGAAATTATCCATAGTAATTCGAGAACACTGTTTGATGCGCACATCATTAGTTTTGAAGAAGTCCCAGGCACTAGCGTGACAAATTAAATCACGCCCATCGTTTGGTTTTTCGATTATACTCTTTTCCCAGAATGAGCTGTAAAGGATTTGTGTTATTCTCGAGTTCAGATTATAATGACGTCAACAACTTACTCGGGTAATTTTGTCATGTTCATCGATTGGAAGAACTCGTCACCCATTTGAAACATTTTGAGCGGTGTGTATCCTTGTTTCACCATCTCATCTGTAACATCCAATGATTTTTTATTGGGGAACGGTCTGATAATATCCGAAATTTCATCCCATGACTGAGCCCACATATTGCCAAGTAAATGCATCGGTATTGGTTTATCGACCGGAACAACATCTCCGTAGTATTCATGCAACTTGTGCCGAACGTAACCGTGGATTTGTTCGTAGAACGGCCGAATTTGTTCAAAAATATCATCGAGCTGTTGTTCGAATGTTGGATCCTCGTAATATTTCAACCAGTATTCGGCTTGTGACGTAAAATCTAAAATGGTATAATAAGACACGTTAATGTACAGTAACGGATAACGGTTTTGTGAAATCGCGAGTCATTACTATTTAAAGTGGCCGCCTCTTGTGCTAAATCGACATACGTTTGGAACGCTTCTCGAACTGGTTTACCAGCTTTGTTGTACCATTCAACCCAGTAATATTTAAGTTCTTCCGGATCTCGTGAAGTTGTTAATATCTCGGTCAATTCTGGCTCCAATTGCAAATCACATTTATCTCGATCGTTGTACGAACAAATTTTTACTTTTGCATAGTTCGACGACATTTCGTTAATCGCATCCATAAGTTTTTGATATTTATCTTCAGGCAAGACGGAGTATCCAAGTTCTGTTGATTTTTCAAAAATTCGGGATAAATTTTTGTCGCGGAACGATTTGAAATTGTAGTTCATAAGGGTTTCGGCGATTCGCTGATCAAATTTAGCATTTTCGGTGGACACCTCATTTTTACGCTTTAAATTTTCTTCGGTTAAATTTGAATCGTAACCCCATTCGGCTTCTGCTGCATTATTTTTACGTTCGAGAATTTCCGGTTCAAGTTCATCAATTGTCTGGCGTGCTCGTTCTTCTTCGAGAGCTAATTGTTCAGCAGTAGGTGGTATTATGTCTACGGATGCTGACAATATTGACTAAAATAATCAGAGATAGGTTTGGTTTAATGATTGAGATGAGCTTAATTTTAAGTGTGATTAACTTACCAAAGTACAGCAACAGCTGATGAGAAAGAATGAATTTCTTAGAATCATGACGATTTGTTTTCAATTGATCTACGTTCGAATAGAATAAATAAATAAATGAACAAATAAAACATGGTTGACTGACTAGATTGCCTATATTCTGCTAAGAATAAACTGTTGATAATGTACTTCACAGAACAGAGCTTTTCAAGAACCACTCTGGAAGAACTAGAACTCAATGCACAATATAATACTCGTAATAATAATTTATTGTTCCAAGTGAAAAATAATTATCAATCAGACTGGACTCCATTCGAATTGGTTTCCAGCCAAAGTTCTCTTAAGGGATGGAGAAACCATTCTTGCATCATGAGTTTTCCTCTGCCAGAAAAACGAAAAGGGGCACGCTAATGAGCAACATGAAGTATATTTTGCAAAACTCGAACACTATCGAGTCCAAAGATTTCTGGGAGATTATTTAGAGTAAATATCACCGAAAAGCATACATGAGACTACAAAAACACATTTCAGAACAAAATTGCTCCAGATCCGAAAGCAGAAGTTAATGAGCTGGATATAATCTGTAAAGATCGTTATATTTGCACCTTTTATGACAGCCAAGACTTCTATGCAAGTCAATTACTCGCTTGTCAAACTTTACTGGATACCCAGTCACATGGGATCAAAAGAAACATGTAGGACAGTAACCTTGACCCGAGTATAATTTGAAGTTAATATACTTAGAGCACTTATAAGACTAGAGCACTTATAAGTGTACAAATTCGGAACAATAGAAACCGCGAACAATGCAAAGAACAATAAGTTGAAACCGTCCTTCATATTCTTTCAAAAGACTGCATTGATGTTGATTCTATTTTCTGTTTGAAAACAACTAACGACCTTGAAAATACTTGATATCCTGCGATTTATGTTACAATGGGCCAATCGAGTTTCTAAGCTTAAAGCTAAGATGGTAGCGATGGTGGGTGTTTTGATCTAGTTGAATCATTTTCCAGCTCTTCAGTAGGTATCACTATTAAGATGTCCGGCAAACCAGCTCACTCACATTAAATGTGACTTTTGGACTGGCGACTGATCTAGGTCTGCAATTACATCTGTAGAAATTATAAGAACGTTGAAACGAGGAAGTTACCATAAATCCCTTTCTGTGCTCTTGTCTGGCAAGTGACTCGATGGACTAACTCTTGGATATCGAAAAGAGTAACGTACAATCCATGGAGACCTTTGTTTATAATATACCGAAGAAAATTGATATTGAGCAGAATGAGGCCAAACACCTCTGAGATATTAACATATATTTTTTTAAGAAAAGATCAGCACACTATAATACATGCTACATCATGCATGTGAAATTATAGGTACGCTACTGTATTTTAGGCGAAAATTTCTGCAAATGAGCAGATTTTACTGTGTATCCAAGTCGACATACCCAGTCACATGGGATCAAAAGGAACATATAGGACAATAACCTTGACCCGAGTATTTTTCACTTATAACATTTATAACATCCAGCTCTCACAAAAGTGGGGCCTGAGCCTTTTTCTTGTAGTTATTACACGTTCCGAAAAAAAAATCTCAACAATGGAAACTGCAGAAAGTATTGTCCACAGACTGCATATATGTGGATCGTATTTTCTATTTGAAAAACAAACGACCTTGAAAATACTTGATATCTTGCAATTTATGTTATCAGGGGCCAAATCGAGTTGCAGTGGCGAAGCATTTAAAAGCTATGATGGTAGTGATGGTAGACATGTCGACCGGCTCCTACGCCCCTTGGAGTTTATATATCGGAAGGCTAAGAGAGTGTTTTCGTGAGAGTTACCGAAGTCGTTAGCCTCAACAATTCTTAGTAAAATTAGTACACGCCGAAAATTGTATATTTTGTGACAGTATAACGTTAACACCCAAGATACTTTTTTCAAGTTTTGTACTTCAACCAAGTAATTTTCTTAAAATTAATGTTAAATCAAGTGTGTTAAAATTTCCAACCATTTTGAAAGAACTGCTATCGAGTAGTTGCAAAATAATGAAGTAATTTCATATATTTCCTTAGTTGACTCGGGCGTCTGAAAGCAAAGTCCCAACTGTGTTTTATGTGGTTCAACTATGAAGCTTCTTAGAAATGATAAGCTAGAGTTAAACAAATGGAACTGTGAAAAACGGGTTGGTGGAAAAATGTGCACGAAAAATAGAAGCATTTGCCATGTTTCGTGGTTTTCTCACTCCAAGCTCCAAATATTTGAAATAATTCTATAAACTTATGAAATTTTGCAACGTACAACCGCGCCAAACATTATCCTAGAATATGGATATTCGTCTGCAACGATTGCTGATTGGCATCAGTGTGTGAGGGAGGTACTAGTTGAGTAATTCGGCAAAATAAAGCATAAACGTGAAAGGCCAATTGGCGTTTGGCGGAGTGGAGAGAGAAATGTGAAAATGTTTTGTTAAAAAAGTAGAAAACTGTAATTGCGAGACGCTGACGGCGATTATAAAAGATAACATTTTACCGAGAACAATTATCATATCAGATTGCTGGAGGGCGTACGACCATTTGGATGACGAAGGGTTTAATCACTTGAAAGTTAATCATAGCATTAATGTTGTAACGGAGGTAACCGGTGTACATACGGACACAATCAGAGTACATGGAGACATGTAAAATTGCTATTGCCCAAATGTAATCGGCCAACGGACATGACTAATATTTTGACCGAATTTATGTTCCGTAAAATTGAAGCTCTGCTGATGGTAATATAGGAAACTCAAAAAACCCAATAGAGCCTATCTCTTGGGTAAGGGTTGAAACATATATATATATATATATATATATATATATATATATATATATATATATATATATATATATATATATATATATATATATATATATATATATATATATATATATACATATATATATATATATATATATATATATATATATATATATATATATATATTATATATATATATATATATATATATATATATATATATATATATATATATATATATATATATATATATATATATATATATATATATATATATATATATATATATATATATATATATATATATATATGCATATATATATATATATATATATATATATATATATATATATATATATATATATATATATATATTTATATATATGTATATATATATATATATATATATATATATATATATATATATATATATCTAAAGCGGCGCAATCATCGTTTGTTTAGCATAGACAAAATGTTGACAAATAGTAAAGCTATTGCAAAATGATATAACACTTTGGAGAATCTGACAGCGGCTCTGCACGAATATTTGAAGTGTCTGTTCTTCGCCAAATAAGGAGTAGGATCAATGTCATTTGACACATTTGAGAAATATGCACCTATCACAAATGATACCAATCTAGATTTTGCATCTTGAAAATTACAAACAATTTTAAAGCATCAAAGCAATTTACGCGATGTCTTAGTAATTAATTTATGACGTCAAAGACGACAGTTATATAGCAGATAATTTGACCATTTTACAGTAAATAGATTGACTTTTATGCTGATAAGAATATGCTAAAAGTAACACTAATAAGTATATGTTACAAAAATCTTCTCAACGACGCCGTTCGGTGTTGGATCACATACACAAACAACACAATACAGAACCAGATCAATTAAATTAAGTCAACCGTGTCTTAAAAACCACCTAATCTGACACTTCACAACACACACATGTAACGACAATAATATAACACATATGACAAATTGTCAAATTTTATTAATTTTGGATAAACAAAATAATTAAATATTTATTATTTATAAAACGAATGCTTACCCAACCCGCCTAGCACAACACTTAGAGACAACTAAACACACAGTAATAATTTCGATACGTTTTATACTTGAATGCGAGCCGAACGATGTCCACGCGATACACTAACAATAAATAATTATCGTCATGATAACGTTAAGCTAGCTCGGTTGTAATTTATTTTAATGTTTCATTTAAGGTAATTTTCAATTCTAGTCTTGTTGCGCTGTTGAATGTTGCTATCGATTGAAGCGACTTTGTTATATCTCAAAATGTCGGTGCATTTGGTCTTGGCGAAACCGATTTACATTATAAATTATTACACACTCGTTTGTGTACGATGAAGGTGATGTAGAGTTCATTAATTGTATTTTAATCGCCTTTCAATTTTAACAAGTACACACCCACACCCGCACTATATACAATAAATTTGATCCATGTCATCGAGCACCGCGGCGACCTAAAAACTTAACTTTACAATACGTTAAATCAATTACGGTCAGTAGTCTACAATGATAATCCGAAATTTGATTTTAGATTTATATTTTATGTGCATAACCGATTCATATATAGACACAAAGAGCAATAGCCGATTAAAATATTGTTGTTTGACCAGAATCGCTTTGAGCGAGACGTGTGTGGGACTGAAAACGATAAAATGTAAACAATCGATTGTGGACAGAATCACATCAAGCTAACCAGTTTGGATCGAACATCAAAAACTGTTTTTTGATGTTTTGGTTGCATTCGTACAGTGGCTCACAATTTTTGATGAGATTAACTTTTGTGGAATGCTGTATATAATTATTTAATCGTTTATAATGATGTTCTCAACTGTAGTGATGAGCTAGATCACTAGACCAATACAAAAGAAGAATGTTACGATATAAACATTGATTATGTAACCGATATATACATCTGGGATAGTGCCAGCTTCACTAATACGCCATTTGGTTAGGTAAGTACATAATTTGGGTGATCACTTGAGAACGTCATAATGGTATGCCAGTATGCCTTCTGCGACAATTTTGGAAACTTGAATGGATTCCATGGATTAATCATAATACCAGAAGAAATACCACAAACCAGCCAATTTAACTATCGACCGTGAGATATCGTACCCGGACAAGAAATGGAAACTGGAACATTAGAACTTTAACAGAAATAAACATGTTAGCACAAGTTGAGTCTCAGTGCAGTAAAAAATGTAAAAACTGACGCGCCCTCTCTTGTTAAATGGAATTATTACTTAAACACCATCTATAATTAAAAGGGTGGTAGTCGACTTTTGCCCGTTTTTACTTGGGATTCATTTAAAATAGAATAAATCACTCATTTCAGAAACCTAAATAAATAAAACGGGTTAACTCGTATTGCAATATTCCGTGGCATCACAAATTGAACAAAATCTATCGGCTTCAGAATAAGGTACATCAACAATCGAAAAGGAAACCCAAAAATCCAAAAAATTAAAACGAAATTCTGGAAAAACTTACACAACAACTAAAGGTATCGAGAAAGCTGGCGAATTTGTAAACCATTAGGAAAATGCCGCAAAAAATGCAATCTTAAAATTCATAACGAAAATCAGAAGAAATATTGCAGGTTTACTGAATATCGTTGACAAAAAAAATTGAAAAACTTATGTTCAGAAATTTCGACGCTTTACCTGTAAATATTATTTGAAGAAGGCAACGAAGATACTTTTGGGATTCACCAAGCGCTAACATTTGGTGAATCCCAAAAGTATCTTCGTTGTATATCACAAAAGCTTTTTGTTTCCCCAGGAACATTTACAAAAGATTTACGAAGGAATCATTCAGGTGAGCATAGAAAACTTCCTGAAACAACTATTGAAGCGGTAAAAACATACTTCAATCGCTTTCTAGCATACCAATCTCACTATACGAGACGTAAATCAGAAAAAGGGTATTTGCATGCGGATTTAAACATTTCACTTATGTATAAATTATATTGTGAGAACCGTGAGAAACCTGTTTCTATTTAGAAGCCAAATTAAATAATACCGATCGTGTGTTTACATTTGATCTTGAAAATGCCTGCTTCAAAATGCTTCAAAAAACGCCAAATTTGGAAACATCTGTGTCATTTTGCAAAAGATTGTTATGAACATATAACTTGACAATACACGATGCTGCCACGAACCAACCAATCTACTTTATGTGGCACGAAGCAATGGCTAAGAGAGGCGACAATAAAATATCTTCCTTTTTTTATAAACATCTTAAAACTTTACTACCAACCATCAACGAAGTTATATTTTATAGCGAATCCTGGTAGGTCAAAATAAAAATCTGTTTGTGGCTGCAACGTTCAACATTCAACATTCAGGACATGGACCACAAGTTTTTGGAAGTTGGTCACACTCACATGGAGTGTTCACGCGACCATCGAATAATAAAAAAACTTCTTTCAACATTGAAGTACCAAGAGATTAGTTTCAATTTGTTAGATCGATCAGACCAGTAAAACAATTTATGGTATAAATGACTCAACATGACATATATGATTTTAGTCTAATAGCTAAAATCAAACTGCAGTGGAGAAAGGTCGATAGGGAGAAAAATAAATTTTCGTTAAATGGCTAAAATTCACCAAAACCTTAGGAGAAGTATAATATAAAAATTCTCTTGAAGAAAATGAGCAATTTAAAATTATTTATTTTTCATGGCAGGGTATTTTTCACATAAACCCATTTAAAACGATGCTATAACACCCCGATAAAGATTAACACAAACAAAAAAAATTATTTGATTTGTCTGTTGTCATTAATTGCTCCAGAATTTCATGATTTTTATCACAATCTACTCACTGAAGATGGCCGTGACGTTCATCCAGATCTTACAGAACGTGCTGAACACGATTCAGTACGATATGAGTACATCAAACAAATTGTATTAACTGTATCCAATCGTTGCTTGACGCTTGGATGTTAATTCTCACGTATTTTCTGATCGGGGCAGCTTTATTCAACAATGTGTTAGTTACAGTTATCCTCATAACTAAAGGAAATAACATGAGTTATAATATGATGACATGAAGTATCATTATTTTTCAAAAGGCTCAAGTGATTTAAATTTAAACTTCAAAAAAACTAAATAGGAGAAAAAGAACATAACTCCTAAATTTACCAAAAACTGGCGGGTTAGGAATTCCTCACTCTCCAGAATATACCGATACCTTAATTAATACATTGTTTATTTAATAAAAATAAAAGACCAGCAAATTATAAATTTGGTGGTTTTCGAATACAATTCTATTTATTTTCATTATTTTGAAAACTTGTAATTTATGACTTAAGGGCTTAACTATAGAGTCTAGATTTTATAATTAATTAATAATGAGCAAAACGAACATCGGTAAATTTTTGTCATTTTAAAATCGGTGGCACTGTCTTCGTTTTTTACTTGCAATTTACATTTTATGTAATTTACACTGTTTTTTTACATAATTTGCATACAAAATGTAAAAAATGTTTTTTACATGTAAAATCCCAACACACTGCGTACACACATAATGAAGGCGTAGGTATTTTAAGAAAAGCTAAAAGCAACTAATGCTCTACTCGAATGGCAACCGATCAGTAACAAAATAATAGTTTGACTCGAAATGCTTTTATTTGAAAATAAGAAATACTATGATAAAACAGTACATGCACCTGCGGAAGATGCAGAGGACATAACAAAATATGACTTTTTCGTGTAGTTTCAAGCCACAATATCAAGCACACACCAAAATAATATAATAGCAAAACAAACCAAGGCCAAATCGATGTCCAAATTGATTACGTTCTAGTTAACAAGAAACTTATATTCACTCTACGAGAAGTCAGGACAATGCGAGGAACAGATATGAACCGCGATCGTCAGCAGATAATAGCAACATTCATAATTTGACCAGCTGCTGTTACAAACAAGCAATCAAAAAAGAGACAATTTAACATCGATGAATTAAGAAATAATGTACAAACAATGCTTCAACTCAATCTTTCTACAATCAACGCAAGTACTAAAATTAATCAAAAATTGGAACAAATACAAAATACCAACGTTGGCAACGTCACAACTGCTACAGTGTGCTTGGCTAGCAGAAAAATTTAAGGTGTTTCTTTACCACTAGGATACGATGTAAAACTATGAGGACACAGCGCAAGAATTGGAAAGGAATGATCGCAGATTAAAGATACAAAGAAGGCATTTTCAAGACTGCAGAAAAAGCAGCTGTATAAGAAAGGTTACTGGAAAATTCACAAACATTCCACCAATAAAGGATGTGATCGGTCATGCCCTAATCACACAAGAGCAATAACTAACTAAATAGAAAAAATACGTATAAGACAACAACACAACCGAATCGGAGTACAAACAGTAAGATAACAACTAAAACGATACTATCAACAACCATCCACCAACGGAGTGAGAAGTCTTCAATAAATACCACTATTAGTTCAAGTATGAAATACAGAGAGAATCCCACAGAAATGGAAAGAGAGTTAAATCATAACAAAGTGGCCATGAGGTGAAGTAAGCAAGGTGCCCATAAGAATGCATCATTATATCGATGATACTCATTGAGCTAATATCACCATAAATCAACCAACGCTTTTTATAAAATAAGGTTAAAACTGAAGAGCTTGAACGATGATCAAACCAAACAGACATTAAATCCGAAAAAAGAAAACGTAGGTTTAGATAGATCGGTCAATAACTTAGAAATATACACAATACAAATGTCTTTGGAAAATAACTCACAAGGAAAGAGGAACATCAGAAGGCCAGCAATGAACTGGAAGGGGAAGGTGCTTGGCGAAGAGAAAAAACTCGGTCAAGCATGGGAATAACTTAATTGGAGAATAAGAGAACAAATGCTGTTTAAAGTAGCAGAAAATTTCCAGCAGAAAAAAAAAAATTTTTTTTTACTAACCACCTGCACTACCACCGTTAAAGAGATTTTTTCTGCTGCATTTTTGAAACCACCAGTATTTTTCTGTAATTACTTAAAATTAAATTTAAAAATTATATTTAAGGTATACATAAAATCTGTAAATTGTTTTCATACGAATTTAATATATACTGTAGTCAACACAGATTCTAATTTTATTATGGATTTCTACTGTAAGATATAGATGAATCCCCATGTAACCAATCGTTTCTGATAGCATAGGTCACAATCCATCCGAATATGAAGTTTAAAAATTGAAAAAATTCTGAAGTTGCTCTGACTCAGACGATTATCCTCAAACTTCATATTCGGATGCATTAAGCTTGATTTACATGTGCGACGTGTGACGTGTGACGGGATCATGTTGCCAATCAGAAACCAATATTTTGATATTTATCACACGACACAGACCACACATCGAGATATGGATTAATTTTATCTTTTCCGTCATGGTCGCACAAATACACATACATTTATAGTAATACATGGCGGATTTTTCTTATACAATTTTGTTGTTGTTATTTGTTTCTAAAATTTCATTTGACTGTTGGCAAAATACATTCGTATTTTGTTGTGAAAAATTTAATTGGATTATATTGTAAAAACATCCATTTGGAAACATGGACACATCCACGTAAAATATCCCGAAGCCAAATTGACCATGTGTTGATTTCAAAAGACCAGGCTCGGGTTGTACAAGACGTCAGATCGTATCGGTCGTCAACAAAATTCGAAGGCAGTGACCATTTTATGGTTGCTGCAAAGCTACGAATGAAATTTTCGTACAAGTCAAGGAGGACAGGCGAATATAAAACGCGATTCTCCTGTGAAGGTCTGATAATTGAAGAAACGCAACGAAAATATCAAGATCTTGTCAGCAATAGCATTTTACGATCCAATTACCAATCTGATGATGTGAACAGTGTCTGGAAAGTATTGAAAACCTCGGATGTCGATGCCGCCCAGCACACTCTCGGTATACTGAAAACTAAGCCCAAAAATGATTGGTTTGATGAGGAGCGTCGTCTTGCTGTTGAGCAACGCAATATAGCCTACAATGGAGCGCAGACTCGGTTTACAATTGCAAGGAAACAGTTCTTGCTAGGAGGACAGCTAAACTCATTTGTAGACAGAAGAAGCGCGAATGGTGGAAGGCCAAGGTCTTAAGAGTACAACAACTCAGCAATGAGCACAAGCACAATTCGCGTGGTTTCTTTAAAGGAATCACCGAATTGCACCATACCTTAAGATCTCGGTCAACTGCCATTCGGGACCAGGATGGAAACCTCTGTGTTAACGTTGATGCGGTACTCGATGCATGGCGTGAAAATTTTTCTGATTTACTTAATGTTCCACATGTATCACAAGCTGTATTTGAATACCCTCAAATACAGATCGCGGAGATGTTCACTGAGGATCCATCCTATGTGGAATTCACAATGGCCATGCAGAGATTAAATAAAAATCGTTCACCAGGTGTTGATTGCATTAATTCAGAGCTCTTGATATTCGGAGGGCTAACTTTGTGGAACTGTCTTTTCGACCTTGTTCGATTGGTATGGCGAAATGAAGTTATGCCTGACGAATGGAAAGTCCCAATATTCAAAAAGGGTGATCGGATGAAATGCGAGAACTATCGCGGTATAGCTCTCCTTTGCACAGCATACAAGCTACTGTCATACATTATCTTGGGAAGAATTACTCCTCTAGCGGATACCAAGGAGGATTCCATCCAAATCATTCAGTCACTGATCAAATTTTTTCGCTACGGATGATTCTTTCCAAGTACTATGAATTTGAAACATCTCGCAATGTACACCAGGTATTCCTAGATTTCAAGCAAGCCTATGACTCGATCAATCGAGATAGGCTAAGGTATGCGGTTGAATATTTAGGAATACCAAAAAATATATACATCTGTGTAAAATGACAGTAACGCAGTCACAATGCTGTGTCAAAGTTGAGAACAGGCTATCGAGAATTTTTGCAATTACTTCTGGTGTTCGACAAGGAGATGCGCTGTCTCCGATATTTTTTAATCTCATGTTGAAATACATCCTTCGTAAAAGTGAAACACCTCAGGACAACATCTTATTCCGACAATCCAATCAACTTCTTGCGTATGCAGATGATATCTGATTGATTGGATTAAATGGCAACGGAGTGAAAGAGATACTTGATCCACTGGTAGCGTTTTCAGCTTCCGTTGGTCTCAAAATCAATGAGTCCAATACCAAATATATGATCTCTGGTTTTCGAGACCAAGACGCAATTGATTTCAGTAGTGGAAACCACACATTTGAGATAGTGATGAGATTCAAGTATCTTGGATCTCTCATTACTCACGATAATAGTGTGGGAGAGGATATCAAGATTCACCTTGCCGCTGGCAATCGAGCTTCGTATCCTCCCAGGTAGTTTAGATGTTTCTATTCCTGATTAGTTTAGATCAGGAATTTAATGCAAATTCCTGATATCGTGCATGAAATCAAACGACAGCGAGTACGCTGGCTCGGACACGTTCTGCGTGCTGATCCGAACCGAATGATACAGCGAACCTTTAAGGGAGAAGCGCCTTTCGGTAGGCGAAGAGGTCGCTGTCGGCGACGATGGTTCCACGGCGTAGAGAGCCATCTGGCATCTGCAAACTGTCTCCAACGGCATGAAGAGCTGGCTCGTGATCGAAACCGATGGAGTCAGATTGTTGGTACGGTACGGGCCAATAATAGCCTATAAGAACCGAAAAAAAAAAATAAAAAAAAAAATTGTGGTAACACAAATCATATTCTAAAGTAAGTACATATAGATTTTAAAAATATTAATTTAATTTAATCGAAGCAAGCTTTTTAAAATGGATAATATGGCCAATGAAAAAATAGTAGGAGCTGTTGAGAAAAGGCCTATATTGTATGACACAACAAAAAACTTATACAAAAATAATGTTTATCGGGCCAAATTTTGGAATGAAGTGAGCTTGGAAGTTAAAATTTCAGGTAGGTTTATATATTTTTATATATGTATGTATATTAAAATAATTAATTTTTTTTTAACATTTTTAGTTGACTTATGCCAAAAAACTTGGAAAAGGTTGAGGAAAAGATATTTTTTTTCGGTTTTTACAGGCCATTGTTGACCCGTACCGTGTCAACAATCTGGCTCCAACAGTTTCGATCACGAGCCAGCTCTTCATACTGTTGTAAGCAGTTGGAAGATGCCAGATCGCTCTCTACGCCGTGGAGCCATCGTCGCCGACAGCGACCTCTTCGCCTACCGAAAGGCGGTTCTCCCTTCAAAGATCACTGTATCATTCGTTTCGGATCAGCACGCAGAACGTGACCGAGCCAGCGTACTCGCTATCCTTTGATTTCATGCACGATATCAGGAATTAAATTCCTGATCTCGTGATTAAAAAGAACTCGGTAAGTGCCATCGACATCGCGTTTTGGACCATATATCACACGCATGATTCTTCTCTCGAATGTTAGAAGCCATCTTTCGTACTAATCCGTCAAGGTCCAACTCTCACATCCATACATGATAACGGGTCTGATCAACACTCTGTACAGTTTCAGCTTATCCGTATTTGCAAGATATTTTGATTTCAGCAGTGGACGTAGAGGATACAAAGCCCGATTGCCAGCGGCAAGGTGGACCTTGATATCCTCTCCCACACTGTTATCGTGAGTGATGAGAGATCCAAGATACTTGAATCTCATCACTATCTCAAACGTGTGGTTACCACTTCTGAAATCAATTGCGTCTTGGTATCTAAAACCAGAGATTAGATATTTGGGTTTTGACTCGTTGATTTTGAGACCAACGGAAGCTGAACACTGTTCCAGTGGATCAAGTATCTCTTTCACTCCGTTGCCATTTAATCCAATCACACAGATAGCATCTGCATACGCAAGAAGTTGATTGGATTGTCGGAATAAGATATTGTCCTGAGGTGTTTCACTTTTACGAAGGATGTATTCCAACATGAGATTAAAAAGTATCGGGGACAGCGCATCTGCTTGTCGAACACCAGAAGTAATTGCAAAAATTCTCGATAACCTGTTCTCAACTTTGACACAGCATTGTGACTGCGTTACTGTCATTTGACACAGATGTACATATTTTTGTGGTATTCCTAAATATTCAAGCGCATACCATAGCCTCTCTCGATTGATCGAGTCATAGGCTTGCTTGAAATCTAGGAATACCTGGTGTACATCGCGAGATGTTTCGTAGTACTTGGAAAGAATCATCCGTAGCGAAAAAACTTGATCAGTGACTGACCGATTTGGACGGAATCCTCCTTGGTAGTCACCGGCAATTTCCTTCGCTAGAGGAGTAATTCTTCCCAAGATAATGTATGACAGTAACTTATATGCTGTGCAAAGGAGAGCTATACCGCGATAATTCTCGCATTTCATGCGATCACCCTTTATGAATATTGGGCATAAAGCGGCCACTTTCCATTCTTCGGGCATAACTTCATTTCGCCATACCAATCGAATAAGTTCGAAAAGACAGTTCCACAAAGTTAGCCCTCCGAATATCAAGAGCTCTGAATTAATGCAATCAACTCCTGGTGAACGACTTTTCTTTAACTTCTGCATGGCCATTGTGAATTCCTCATAGGATGGATCCTCAATGAACATCTCTGCGGTCTGTATTTGAGGGTATTCAAACACAGCTTGTGATACATGTGGAACATTAAGTAAATCAGAAAAATGTTCACGCCAAATGTTGTTGTACTCTTAAGACCTTAGCCTTCCACCATTCTCGCTTCTTCAGTCTACAAATTCTTTTAGCTGTCCTCCTATAGCAAGAACTGCTTTGTTTTTTCTTGCGATTGTAAACCGAGTCTGCGCTTCATTATAGCAAGACGACACTCCTCATCAAACCAATCATTTTTGGGCTTAGTTTTCACTATACCGAGAGTGTACTGGGCAGCATCGACAACCGAGGTTTTCAATACTTTCCAGACACTGTTCACATCATCAGATTGGTAATTGGATTGCATAATGCTGTTGCTGACAAGATCTTGATATTTTCGTTGCGTTTCTTTATTTATCAGACCTTCACAGGAGAATCGCGTTGTATATTCTCCTGTCCTCCCTGACTTGTACGAAAATTTCCATCGTAGCTTTGCAGCAACCATAAAATGGTCACTGCCTACGAATTTGATTGACGACCGATACGATCTGACGTCTTGGACAACCCGAACCCGCCCTTTTGAAATCAACACATGGTCAATTTGGCTTCGGGATGTTTTACGTGGATGTGTCCATGTTTCTAAGTGGATGTTTTTATGGGGAAAGAATGTACTTGCCACTTTGAGATCATGAGCGATCGAAAAGTACATCATTTTTTCCCCATTATCGGTCGCAGTTTCGTGTCGAGAGTACGGACCTTTGTTATTACATGAGTCGGTCTGATTTCTGCCAGCTCTAGCATTAAAGTCACCAATCACCAATCTTACATCGTGCTCAGGTATAGAGCCCATCAGATTATCCAAATTATTGTAAAATGAGTCTTTATCTTGGGGTTGGCTTACCTCAGTGGGCGCATGTACACAAACAATTGACAGGTTGGCTATCGACTGCTTGAAAGTCCAAGACAGCCTTTTTTACCTGTGGCCCAATGAGAAATCCAACCCCAAGATTTGCGAGGTTATCTCCACTGTGTAGCAACGTATAGCCTTGGGACACATGGTTTTCACTTTTAGACCATCGAGTTTCTCGGAGAGCTACGAGTTCCAGCCGATACTCTTTCATGCATGTGATAAGGCCGTTCAACGCGCCAGGTTTTCTTAATGACTGCACGTTCCACGTGCCGATCCTCAATCTCGTGTCCGGGTACTTAAGCGGGGGTTCGTTTTTTTTGTTGTTTTGGTGGGTTCCGATTTTTTTATTTTTGTTGACATTTTTAACATTTTTACTTTTTTACGGATGCGGGTCGTCAGCCCAGCGATCCAACCAGATTTAGTCGCCTCCTACGACAAGCTCTGGATACTGTGGTGCTATTCTATGGGTCTCATGTTTCGTTCGTAATATTTACGAAACACGAATACCCCCAACCACAGGTCAACAATACCATAACCAATCTCAACACCGTGTTAGTATTGAACACAGTATATAATGCAGAAACAATAAAAACAGTTTATAAATTTATGTATTCGCTTCAAATTATTTTTCCGAAACTTGGTGGAGTAATATGTTTCACCATCTTATACTGTATTTGGCCAAGATCGTGAGCCAAATAATGTCATTATGTTGCAGGTGTCATTACTGCAATAAAAATTAATACTCGGGCAAGCGAGCGCGTTCCAAGTGGTATTGCTAAAATTATTTTAAATTAATGGGCTAGCTCACTAAATGATCATTTGCTTCATTTGTTTGATTTAAGTCTTCAGAGTTGTCATTTTCTAGATGTTTGGAAAAATAAGTTTGTTTCACCCGCTTTTTTTATCACACAGGAGAAGTAAAAAGGCAAACGATTATAGAATGAACTTTATTCATTTCGCACAATAACTTCTAAGATTATCCGCTTCCCACTAGTTAAAACATGACTGGTCTGATACGGTGATTTAGCACTGTTTATATACAAATAGGATGAATTCACGGTCTTTCCATTCTGAATACAACGGTCAATGAAGTGGTGCCTATATTTCATGTATTAATTTCCTGGTGTCGCTGTAGTAGTCACTACAACTGGTCAATTCACTCGCTGTATTTTCAAGATGATGATTCGCTTGTTGTATAGTGTTATCTCTTTCTTCATATCTTTACTACTTCCCAAAAGGAAATCAACTATCATTACCTCTTGAAGCGTTGAGAACATTACATCTCTCACTCATTTAAACTCGTTTCTTTTGTGACTACTACTACAATTACCGCGTACTATAACCACTCGACACACACAATATGGTAAATACTTTTAATTTACAAAAATTTAGCAAAAAATAACAGTGAAAGGAGTGTACTTAATCTATTACCAGATTGTTATAAAACTGTAATTAAAGTTTTATTAGATTTACGTAATCTGTGAAAGTACTCTCTTAGATACGAATATTTTGGACATGACTATATTATCGATAGATCTGATCTTAGATTTGAACTCGACACAATAAAAAAGGTATTTTGAGCTTGATGCTTATAATTTACTAAATTACTCAATTCGTTAGTCGCAAATGATACAAACCAAAAATCTTTTAAACCGGAAATATCAAAGATTAAGAAAAGTTATGACGTTACATGTTACAGGAAAATTTTAACTCATTTGAAATCCGTCAATCAACATCGGTTTACGACTGGCAAAATAATAGATAGGATACGAAGTATCTTATACGTATAAAATAAGTTGAAGCCATTTTATTCCATCTGCCATCATATATCTTTCCAAAGCCTATATTTGTATACGAAGTTTTTTGGAATAGATTAACATGTTCAAGTCATATCGATGTAACCATCGGTAAAACAAATCATAACTGATAATAAGAAATCATCTGTTTTTTAACGATCGTACTTTGGACCATTCAAGGCTCGCAATTTGAATTTTTATTGTTTTTCATCGATCCGGTTGTACATATAACGAATCGACTTGCTAACTGATGTGATTAAGGTTCGTTGCATCTTAATATCAGAAAATGTCACAACAGCTCAAAAGGTTACACCCGCCTTACACTACCTCAAATAGTTCTTTAAATTGCGTAATAAATTGAGGTGAATAAGAGTTAGATTGCCTCAGTGTTCACGTGTTTCTGGAATTTTCGTATATGTCTCCTCGCATTGATTTCAATTTTATTTGAAATCAACTTTAAGGGCCTTGTGGAGTTCTTGTTTATAACATACCATACCACAATTTAGTTTCGGTATTTGCTTTAAGAGTTATAGCTTCTTGGATGTAGAAAGAGATCTGTTTCTTTCAATATCAGTCAATAACTCAATAAATCTTTCTCTGTTTGATTCCTCGTTCTTTCCTTTACTTTTTGAAAGGTAGATTTTTAGCCATTATCCTGAATGGTCTGGTTTGTTTGTTTTCAAGCGTGGGTTAAGCATGCCCAGCATCTTCTAAGTGGGATTTAATGATTGCACCATATATCACCTTTGTTTT
The DNA here is from genome assembly GCA_963932295.1 of Tipula lateralis. Taxonomy (NCBI): domain Eukaryota; kingdom Metazoa; phylum Arthropoda; class Insecta; order Diptera; family Tipulidae; genus Tipula; species Tipula lateralis. Next base: position 99,413,416 of record OZ010736.1, read on the forward strand.
AAACTAAAGTGTTTTTATAGTTTTTCTTTATCATAAAGTGTTTTTTAATATTTAACTTCATCTTTTATCTATTGGAAGTGATAAAACTACATTCATTCTTTTATATTCTGGCTTTTAAATCTGATACACCCAGTTTCTTCAGATAATAATACTTCAACCGTATGATATTCCAGGCTCTGGTTAGGAGTCAAGCAAATGTTCTCCTTTGCTTTAAAATCTTTAAGCATTTGTCCATTTATGTGGAATAATCATGGTTATCTTGCGATAATGGTTGTACAAAGTACAAAGTCTGAAAGATCTCGAAATTAATACTGTTTATTATTTTTCTTCTGTCTTGAGATGATAGTCAGTGCTTTGTCATATATAACGACATATATGCCAACTCTAGAGTTTAAACCAACATTCAACAAGGAACCGAGTCTAGACACTTATTTTGCGTTTAATTGAAATTTTGTTGATTGATATTTCAAGCCGAGTTTGGGATAGGCAAGTCTACATATATTTTTTAGTGAAGAACCAATCGTTAACATTGAAAGCATCATGAAAAAAAGAAATGTCTTATCAAGGAAATTGGCAATTGTTTGTGCAAATGCAGGTACATCCCTTTTTATCTGAAGCAGTCTTGCCAAGAGTAACTCTTACCTAATCTAATCTAGATTTCAAATCAACCAAACCGCGAACAGATAATGAATCGTTTTTACTAAGTTATGAAGCAATGACAAGTACAAGTTATCACTGAAACTAACTTGTCTTTAAACGTTTCACACTGATACTGAATATATTTGTGGTCTTTCATAAATTCGTTTCTTGAATACCCCGGGAATTGTCTAGAAAAATGTTCAAGCTTTTACTACCAATTCAACTTCTCTGTTTCCTGAGTGCTCAAATGAACTACTGTACTTGCACTATTATACCTCTACTAGATTTCTGATCATGTACCTACCGTTATTTCAAAGTTAGATGAGCTTAAAGGCTGAGGTATCCTATCTCTATTGATGTTTGCTCTCAGCTTCTGGGGCAAAATACACTTATATATATAAAATAGAGCAAAATAGCCTTTTATTAATATACGCCATCGATTACGATCGGTGGTGTGAATAAATACATATATGACCCCTTGTTGGAGTGCAGAATTCATGAGCCAACCCATCTTCCATGTCAGTATTACAGGCTGGCACGGAGCAATGCAATGTGCAGATTGTTCTACGTAAATCGGACACATAGCCGTACGTCCCCGATTTGGCTGTAATGGTGTAAGGTACGACGTAAATAACGAACAGCGTAAGAGCCCCAAAAACAGATTGCAAAGATAAAGAAAAAAATATACTTGAAACCAGATATTTATTTTTATTAAATTACCAATTATCTTAAAATCTTGTTCTACCCATACCTCGTTGTGGTTCTAGATCTTTTGTAAATAAACATAGATTATTTACTATGGCTTAGAGGCCGTAAGCGGCCCTTACCGCGTCCAACTGAGACCTTACGAACCAATTTTAACGGTTGGTGCACATTGTAGGTGGTCAACCCAACGAATGTTTTTACACACAAACGCGTTTTAATGTCATCCGGTTGCATGTTAATTTTTGGTCAACAGCGGGAATCGAACTCGAGACCGCGGCGTGATGAGAAACTCTCTTAACCATTAAGCTACAACCGGCGATAATTAACATTGCCATTAAGAAATGAGCCTTGCCAACCAAGGCTTGTAAACCAAGTCCTCACTGTCAGCAATAACTGCCCATGTTTTGACAGTATTATTTCAGCAATGTTTCCACAGCCCTATCTGGATGATGACATTCAGTTAGTAACACCAGTCGAGCACTTTGACATATTTTGTCTGAATTCACGTTTAACATCTGACCTTGTTTTAGTTTTTGGGGTAACATTTATACAACTCAATGACTGTGTATTTTCTCCAATTGTACTCATTCAGGCGCATAAAAATATACCAAATTAAATGTAAACTTAACTCTCAGCCACACAGCTAAAAATAGTATGAAGCTATGCCAATTCATTGGCTTATCTTGCACGGATCATCATAATTCACTATTTCATAGTTTATTCAATACTATAAAGATCATTTTATATTGCTATCTCCTAAATGTGTACTAATATAATATATAGAATAATAACCGAATCAACATTCGGGCGAGTTAGTCCATGAATACAAGAATTTCGTTTTGAAAATAATTTTTATTGAAATCCATTTAATTTTATAAAACTAATTTTAAGAAGAATTAAACCTTACTCTGGTGTAAACCGGCTTCATACACATTCTGAAAAAACATGAAATCAATTTTACAGTTCGACATGATTGACTTGACAATTCAACTTACTGTCGGACTCGCCCCAACCAATGTGTGCTCCAATTTCCTTATTCTTTTCCACCAACCATTTATACAGTGGATCAAAGTATTCTAAGAGTGGACCAGCATCCATTTTTCGCTGTCCAGTCATAACCTCCATTGCATCGTGCCACGGTTTCGATGAGCCCAACGACAACATTGCCCTAAAACAAGAATGGTAATAGATTTAGGTACCATGTAAACAGAACAAATTTTTATATTCTTACTTAAGTGCATTTCCAGCTTCCGGACTCTGATATATATCACAATCGATAAGGGTTTTATCCGGATTGCCAGGTTCATATTCACCCGCTTTGATACAAGCAGCTTTGTGGAACTGGAACTGTACAATATGCGACACCAAATAACGTAAATACTCTACATCGGCGGCCACATGATATTTGGCTGGTGGATCAAAATCATTTTCAGATCGCACTACTGGTGGTTCGATTCCCGAATATTGTGTCCGCAGTTTCCAGAATCGACAATTATACTCATTTGGTTTAATATTACCACGGAATATATCCCAACGATACTTATCGATTGTGTACGCAAACGGGATGAATACCAACTTATCCAGACCACTGCGGAAATATTGATTAATCTTTGATTCCTCATCTTCGACATACTCTTTAAGAAGACCAACTTTTTTCAAATGTTTCGGCGTCGAAACTGAAAGCGATAACACATCGCCAACGGCTTCATGAAAACCAGGATTGGCTCCTTTTCGATAGGCATGAGTCAAATTTTGGTATTGCAAATAGTATTGGATGTGGCCCAATTCGTGATGGACCACAAAGAAATCATCCATTTTAATTCGTGTACATTGTTTGATGCGCACATCGTCAGCTTTATAAAAATCCCAGGCACTAGCGTGGCAAACTAAATCACGTCCATCGTTTGGTTTTTCGATTATACTCTTTTCCCAGAATGAGCTGTAAAGAATTAATGTTATTCTCGAGTTCAGATTAAAAGGACGTCAACAACAACTTACTCGGGTAATTTTGTCATGTTCATCGATTGGAAGAATTCATCACCCATTTGAAACATTTTGAGTGGTGTGTATCCTTGTTTTACCATCTCATCGGTAACATCCAATGATTTTTTATTGGGAAACGGTCGGATAATATCCGAAATTTCATCCCATGACTGAGCCCACATATTGCCAAGTAAATGCATCGGTATTGGTTTATCGACCGGAACAACATCTCCGTAGTATTCATGCAACTTGTGTCGAACGTAGCCGTGTATTTGTTCGTAGAACGGCCGAATTTGTTCAAAAATATCATCGAGCTGTTGTTCGAATGTTGGATCCTCGTAAACATTTAACCAGTATTCGGCCTGTGATGTAAAATCTATAATTGATATTGAATAAATATTGTGTATCTAAATTCATGAGACAGCTTCTTACTATTTAATACTGCCGCCTCTTGTGCTAAATCGATATACGTTTGAAACGATTCGCGAACTTGTGTTCCAGCTTTGTTGTACCATTCAACCCAGTAATATTTAAGTTCTTCGGGATCTCGTGAAGTTGTTAATATCTCGGTCAATTCTGGCTCCAATTGCAAATCACATTTATCTCGATCGTTGTACGAACAAATTTTCACTTTTGCATAGTTCGAAGACATTTCCGTTATGGCGCTGATAAGTACTACAAATTTATCATCGGGTAAAACCGAATATCCCAGATCAGTATATTTGTCAAAGATTCGAGACAAATTTTTATCGCGAAACGTTTTGTAACTGTAGTTCATCAGAGTTTCGGCGATTTGCCGGTTATATTTAGCATTTTCGGTGGACACATCATTTTTACGCTTTAGATTGGCTTCGGTTATATTTGAATAGTAAGCCCAGTAGGCTTCGACTATATCATTTGTCCGGCGTAATATTTCTGCTGTGTGGCTGTCAATTGCTTGACGTGCTCGTTCTTCTTCGAGATCAGGATGTTCCACACTAGATGACAATACTTCTGCGGATCCTACGGACAGTATTGACTAACACACGTAATTAATGTTTGTGAAATTTTTGAAATGATCGAATCATTTCTAACTTACCACGACACAACAGTAACTTATGAGAAAAAGTGAATTTCTTAGAATCATGCTGATACACTTTCAACTGGCTTAAGATACTAAAATAATAATAAAATATTTTGTGATTGTTGTTTTGTAAATTATTACGAGACGTCTGTTATCTTAACGCATGACTTAAGCACTGTAACATTTAACCTTTGATTGTATAATCAGACAAGGTATTTGACATCTGATAAGAGTTAAAGCAGTTTAACCTAATTTATGGGTACGTTTAGTAGGTTAGCAAATGTTTGAACTACCACCTGGCAACCTGGCAAGAACGATATATAAAACCTAATATCTCACATTTATAAGACGTTTCATAGTACTCATACTGATGCTATCAAGTACAGATAAACTTATCGCTACGTAAACGTTACAGAATGTCATACAAAGTGCCAGCCCAAACAGAACAGGGTTGTAAAAATAAATATGATCTACTGCTGGTGTGAACTATGGTCATGAACCGAACCATTGTCCAATCAATACTACAATTACTGGTTTATATACTGTACTCCTGAGTGAATGCATTGCATTTAAAAATGTTTTAATCAACTAGCCTTCAGAGGGCGTTATATTTATATGGGCCAATCAATAGTATAACTACTTCTACTTTATTCATACTGAGTAAGCCTTTTATAAAAAATATTCCAGATGATAGTAAACTAGTCTCATTTTCAAAGCAATTTCGTCTCTCTTTCATATTTTCAGCCAAGAAACACGAACATATAAGAATGTATACCAGAGATTCTGAATTACGTCATTCGTTTACACTAATATGGATGAACATACCTATGACGCCCTGTTGAAGTTCAGAAACCGTTGGACGACAGTATACAATGGGCTTATGATAGAGAATATCCCCGATTTGGCTGGACTTTAAAAGTTAACAACCCAAAAGAGTTGGAAGTGCTACACGGTTCAAAACAAATTGCTCGGTATTAAAAAGCAACATACATTTTTTTTCCCCAGTCACTCAGGCTCAATTGGTCCATTGTGACATCCTTTCCCAGGCGTACACTCTCAGTCCCGGAATCTGTTTGTTCTTCTAATGAAGTCCAAGATATCTGGTATCCTCAAGGTCGTCAATTGATCCTCAAATAGGAATTGTGAGCCGAAACAGTGCAGTCTATGGGAAGAGTATGAAGAACATGAGCACAAAAAGTTCTCAACAGTTTCTTCCTCCCCGTCCTCACACTGTTCGCAGAAAGAGGCGTTTCGAATTTTCATTCGAAACATATGACTATTCAGGGAGCAGTGCCCTGTGAGAATGCCCAGCAAGATCCTTAAAGTGCGTCTATCATAGTTTAAGAAAGGCTGGGATCTTTGCTGATTTACTGATCCAAAGAAGATTTTGGATAAACGACAAGAGATGAGATTATCCCATCTCTTTTGGTGCAGATCTCCAAAGTGATAATCAATTTCTTGTTTAGAGATAATGGCGTCGCTCTTAGAGAGAGTTCAGGTCACACAAAGGAGGATGTCGCACCCAATCGGGCCAATATATTCTCCTTAATACCCATGTGACTGGGTATCCAGTGAAGTCTAACTTTTTCAGCCTGCCTAGTCGGTTAAAGGCACTTATCGTTTCCAAAGCAAGTTTCGATGAAACAGTATTGGAACTAATCGCCTTTAGGGTTGCCTGGCTGTTATAAAGAATGCAAATACGACGATCTCTGCAATTTATCCCTTTTACAAAGAGTGCTGCTTTCAAAATTACAGCAATTTCTGCCTAAAAACCAGTAGCGTAGTTACTTAGCGGGATAGATAATTCAACCTCAGGATTGTGTATGTATAACCCGGCATCAGCTAGATAACGGCATACTGATCCGTCAGTAAAGATTAACATATTGATGCCGGAGGGATACGATGGGCTGTTAGAGTGATTCCCATATGTGATTTCCAGTAATAATTACATGAAATAATTTCCCGAAGACGTGCTTCGTCACCATAATGTCTGAGGGTATGTGGGCAGTTGCGAGCCGGCCCACCTCCTTCCATATTTTACAGTGCCCGGAAGGACCAAATAGATTGTTTTTGCATTGTAGGCGAATGGCTGTTTGCGCTGAACACTGCTGTTTGCTTCCTGTTTGCTTCTGATCCAAAGATCAAGCGGCAGCAGACCCACAGCCATCTCAAGAGCTTTGAAGGCGGTTTAGAGGTTTCCCTCCAATCCCGCTCATTGTTCTAGGCCACTAAAAGAATGCGACAAACGAGACTATGGGTCTGATCACTGAAACGTATAGCCATTACACGCGTCTAGGGTTCAGGCCCCATGACTTACCAAATAACTGTTTGCATTTCCAGTAAATGCAACATAAGTTACTTCCACCAAAATGTTACAGATACGCGTTGTAAGCAATGTACAGAAATCATGTGCGCCAACGGAAGAATGGTTACAGTGTACTGTTTGTTTGAGAGGCAAATAAGAAGTGTTATCTCTTCTACGAACAAATGATAAATTATTGCCAATTTTAGCACTGGGAATGGATAGATCAAAAAATAGCGAAGCGGGCAGTTTAATCTGCCTATGTGAGTATTTAAACTCAAAATTAGGGTTAAAGCTCGTCACCAGTGCCAGAATTGATGCATTGTACCATAGTACTATAATAGTATGCGCAATGATGGATTTACATTTTATTTGAACTATCGCCGCAGTATCTAATCTAACTAATCGTGAAACCCCTTTTGAATTTGTATTTGTCACCGCGGCTCGTCATATTATCCACTGATAAATCTGTTTGTTCTAATTCTCATAATTAGAGCACCAATCTAGTTACCTTCAAATCCTGATTTGCGGTTCCACCAATAACGATTGTCTGGTCTCGCCATCGAAGTTATGCCATGTCTGTTTGAAGCACCCTTCTTTGATTGATAAACCATCCCATTAGGTACAATATACTTAGATTATTTATCAGTAATCAACAATATTAGACAACTGGCGTTCTTCCTCTATAAACTTAATTCAGATTCGCACGTTGTCCTTTGTATATTATATCCCTGCCTCATTCATCAAGCGGCAGCACTTCCTTGAGTACGACAACGATGATATTTTCCTTACAATTTTTTACCATCCGCTCAACCTGTTGGATGCTACTTGTTCTTTTGTATTCTTAAACAGAAGTAATCACTTGGGACAACGCTCCTCTCATACCATATAGGTACTCACATTCGTATCCAAATTAAATCGTTTCTTTGTCTTAATGCGGCGGTCTTACCGAATCGTTTACAGCTGAGATGTTATCTGGTGTGTCAAATAATTCAGTTCTTCCTTTAACAATACACACTTCCTTAGGCTTATTTTAGCTTTGGACTGTTCCAGTAAAATACTAAATTTCATCGTGAGCATGATACAAAATTGCCATAACCCATTGCCTACACTTAGCACTAATTTTTCTTTTGTTCATCTGTAACTTTCGCTTCTCAATAGCCGCTCTCTATACGATATATCGTCGACGGTTGGCAAAGGGTAATTACTAATTAAATTTCTTGATTCAGTAAGTTCAGCTTTCGATAATTGACTGAGAACTTCATGCGTCCATCAATACTAGTATAAGCTTCTTTCTGACTGGGTCGTATCCGTGTTTCAGTATAAAAGTCAACTTGACATTATCGTGACTCAATCCGAATGTCCAAAATAATCTCACCTTCAATCAAGTTACCACCATCTCTTACAAATATGGAGATGGAAATGACGATTATGGAAGATTTCGTTTTAAGGCTAAGATTTTCCTCCTCAAAGCTAACTCTTACTCGTTTAACGCCTATGTCTTCGGAACATTTGCCATTATGCTCTCGTCCGCTTACGCCAAATATTAATTCTAATGTTCGGTAATGAGGTCACAAACTTTTAAGTTTCATTCCACTTGTTATTCTTTAATTACTGGCTTGATGTTATTTCGAGTTCCGATTATTATTGCGGAAACGTTGAATTCTGCAAACTTTTATTTCGAAGGCAACATAACCGTACGTCTAAATCGATTTTGATCCGCTCCCTGTATTCATTTGTCATGTTGTAGTTTACGATGTACCTTTCGATATCGACCATGGTACGCTCATGACGTATTTCGCATATTCTTTGGCTACATCCGTACAATTCGTTGGTGGCTTTGATTTTATTAAATTTACTGGTATGATATTTTGAGTTCCAATGTTGGCCCATCAACCTTCTCAAGATTTATAAATCATTGATCTGCCATTACGAAGTGCTATTCCACTTTCCTTTTTACCGGATCCACTGGAATTTTAATTTTTAGATATTTGTCAAAATTGTTCATCAGAATTGGTCATTAAATGTTATAGCGGCAGTTTATTGAAATCTTTTTAGCATTTGGTGCCTCCAGATCGAGTTTATATTCATTAGAATCATGATTTTTTTCCAACAATGTCGCAAGGAGTCTTAACTGAAACTCGGTTCAACTCGGTATTTGGAATTACTTGTAAACTAGTACAGTTTTTTTCCGAAGTCCTGACAAAACTTTTACTGAACCATTGGTTACGATATCAACATAGGGACAAAAGTTTACAGTTATATGAAATCCATGGAAAAGCTGCCCTGAGCTGTTAGCCCTGTATCAAGCATGGCTTGAGTAGTTTGAAAACCTTTATTCATTCCACAAATAATTAATGTATCTGAAAGTTCTCCTTCCAATATATACGGATCCTACAAACCAATTACACGCTCACAATAAACGCTAACTTTTCTAAGCATTTCCTGAAAAACACTTTTCTTAAAATGGCTGGGGGATACTAAATGAGATTAAACTTTTTTTTTAATTAATAACAAACACATTTGACCGTTTTTGTAACATTTTAATTCCACTTAATCAATCGGTCGCACGGTTTTAAAACTTTATTATTCAGCAACACATTCTAAAATACAAAGATAATTTTTAAGTGATAGCAGACACCCAGAGACTATTGTTTAAACTTACTATTTGATCGTTTCCATCCAATATGCGCGCCAATTTCTTGATTCTTCTCTTTCAGCCACTGATGCAATGGCTCGAAATATTCTAAAAGTGGTTCGACATCGATTTCACGTTGTCCCGTCATGATTTCCATTGCATCGGGCCATGGTTTTGACACGCCCAGCGCTAACATTTCTTTAAACGTGTTACCCGCTTCAGCACTCTGATATATATCACAATCGCTTAGAGTTTTGGTTGGATCGCCCGGTACATACTGGTCGGCTTTAATACATGCTGCCTTCAAAAATTGAAATTGATTAATGAGCGCCACTAAATATCGTAAACATTCAACATCAGCGGCTACATGATATTTGGCCGGTGGATCGAAATCATTATTACTCCGAACTACAGGCGGTTCAATGCCCGAATATTCTTCGCGAAGCTGCCAAAATTTACAATTCGATTGATTTGTTGGTATTTCCCCGCGGAACACCGACCAACGATATTTATCGATTGTGTACGCGAACGGAATTAGTATCACCTTGGTTAGGGCGGCTCGAAATAGTTGATTTATTTTGGTTTCCTTATCTTCAACGAAATCTTTAAGCAAACCGATTTTGGTTAGATGACGGGGCGTCGAAACCGATAAACCTAGTACATCACCAACAGCTTCATGAAATCCAGGATTGGCACCTGCACGATATGCGACCGGTAGATGTTGGTATTGCAAAAAATATTGAATGTGCCCGAGCTCATGATGTACGGTAAAGAAATTTTCCATATTTACACGAGTGCACTGCTTTATACGAAAGTCATCGGTTTTATAAAAATCCCATGCACTGGCATGACACAATAATTCACGACCGTCATTGGGTTTTTCGATCAAACTTTTTTCCCAAAATGTTCTAGAACAATAATTATAGATAATAGCACACATTTCACTTCAATCCCAGCGTTATACTTACGAAGGTAGTTTTGTCATATTTAACGACTGAAAAAATAGGTCTCCCATTTGAAACATTTTCAATGGTGTATACCCCTGCCTAATCATCTCGTCAGTGACATCGATAGCTTGTTTTTCCGGAAACGGCATCGCTAGTTTATCAATCTCTTCCCAAGACTGGCCCCATAAATTACCTAACAAATGCATTGGTATAGGTGTATCAATAGGCACAGCATCGCCAAAGTGTTCATGTAAACGGTGTCTAACATAACCATGAAGTTCTAAATATAACGGCTTAAATTTATCAAACAACCGTTCAAGCTGATCTTCAATTGTTGGATCTTCATATTCCCTTAACCAAACTTCGGCTTGTGATGTAAAATCTAAAAAAATTGTACATTTAACAAACACATTTAACTGATCATCAGGTCACAAAATTCACCGTACTATTTAATCGGGCTGACAATTTCGTCACTTCAACATATCGCACAAAATGATCACGCACCATAGTTCCCGTTTGGTTATACCATTCTGCCCAGTAGTATTTCAATTCTTCCGGATCCTTTGATTTTTCAAAAATTTCCGTCAACTCTGGTTCCAATCCTAAATCACATTTCGTACGATTACGGTAATCGCAAATCTTAACTGTCGCATAATTTTGTTCCATCGCATTGGTTGCCTCCGTTATTTCACGATATTTATCATCGGGTAAAACCGAATAATCCAACTCGGTGAGTTTCATTATGAGGCGCGACAGATCTTTATCACGATACGAGGCAAAATTGTACTTTGAAAAATTTAACGCAATTTCACGGTTGAATTTGGCGAAATCGGCAAAAGTTGCTTTCTTCCGGGCTAAATTTTCCTCGGTTATGTTCGTATTGAAGTCCCAATCGGCTTCAACCGCTAAATTTCGTCGTACGAGTATTTCATTTTCGAGTGCGGCTACTGCTTGGCGAGCTTCTTCTTCCTCGGCTAGTGTACTAACAGTTTCGGGATTGGTCAGAATGTGCGCCAAAACTGTCGTATGCACCTGAAATATACAGTTCGACAACAGTAGAAATTATCTATTATATTCACAGAGTTTACTCACCAAAATCAGTACAAATACTGTGTACGAGACTCTCGAGTACATTTTCGATTGAAATGTACACAGATTTTGCTCGAATTGTTATATTTTCAGCTAGAACACTGAACGACGATACGCACATTTTGAACCGGAAATAAAATAGAAAAAACATATTCTGTGGGTCAAAAAATAACTGTTTCATCATTTTGCCAACACAAATTGGCGATAAGATGTGTACGTATACACTGATATAATGCCCGATGTCGCGCTTACCTAAACCTCGTGTCGACTACTTGGCTGTATTCAGATTACTAGACATTTTTTTCTATTATTGTTTTGTGTATTGTAGCCATAAATTATGTCATATCTATTCTTAAGATTGTTCTTATCAATCAAAGACGATTTTATAGTAAATCACTGTAGATGTTTATATATTTCTCGTATAATTAAGTCATAACATGTCGAACATAAATATAAGAATAGTCGAAACGTACTAGTATTTACACTTAGAAGTTGTATATGTCGGCGATAACAAGTGACATCACGTAACCCTTAAACTTGACTCAATTATATACTGATACAAAGCCTGTTGTTCATGTGGTCTGTCAAAATAATACAGAGATCCCAAAAGATTAAATCTAAAATACGTTTGCAATACGATTATGTTTAGATCACCGTGGGCCAAAAACACACTAGCAAATAAATGGAGAGCAAGTGTCGGCCCGGATGGCTATACTCACTACACTATAGAGATACTTAACAATCTTGGAGTTTGATTTTTCAAAAGATAACAGTTTCAAAGGACTGTGTTTATCTGTGGGTTGTATGTCTACATGCGTTCAATTTTTTTGGAAGCACACCTGAGCTGAAAGAATGTTGTTTTTTTATATTTTTTTTATTGGGTAAAGTGAGGAAACAGTGACGGATTTTTACCATCTAAAACCACACACCCTCATTCATCCTCCATGCGGAACTATCGTTAGACATTACTTCGCATGGAGGTGATTAGTTATTAAACTCTTTATTCTCCCCAGCGTCTCAACCTAAGATTGAGATTGCCATCGCTATATAATCATAGTAAGATGTTCATCACTAACACGCACTAAGTGTGAGTCACATCATTCTACTTTTCTTCAGATGCAATCATCAGTTTAACTATGTTGACGGGTGTTGGTCACTGCACTAGGACACCGAGTTGTATCGAACCGTGGGTATTCAAAGAAAATTTGTTCCACATCTTCTTGTGATCCATTGTAGGTTGGACATTCTGGAGTGTCGGCATGTAAAATCTGTATAGGTATGCACCAAAACAGTCATGCCCACTGAGCAACGGTGTCAGGTAATAATTAACTTCACCACGTCGACTATTTATCTACTTTTCGATGGATGGTATCATACGATGAGTCCATCGGCCTTTTTCCGAGCTATCCCAGCGTCTTTGCCATTCTGCCACTGTTGCAATGCGTTTTGATGCTCTACTTCGAGGCAACATCATCCGCGGAGCTCACGATTTCACTACCATCAGGTACGCTTAGCCTCAAGACATCATCGTACATAAGTTCCAAAGCAAAGGCCTCAATACTTATCCTTGAGGAACTTTGTATTCCATGATACCATCGTCTGTATTATACATTAATATTCTATGACGAAAATAATCTGAGATGATCCTCTTTATATACACCGGTACTTGCAGTTCATGCAGAGCATTGAGAATGTTGCCCCATTTTGCCGAGTTGAACGCATTCTTGATATCTAGTGTGACCACTGCAAATTATTATTTTTCCTTCCATCTTCTACCATCTGTAGCTTCCTTTGTGACTTTTTCACGTGTTGGATAGCGTCGAATGTCGATCGAGCCTTTCTGATCCATACTGTCGCTCGGCGAGGTTTCCGGCCCTTTCAACAGCTTTCTCCAATCGGTTATGTATTATGCGCTCTAATACTTTGCCAGGCGTATCTAACATGCACAATGGTCGATACGCGGATGGATCTTCCGGAGGTTTATTTGTCTTTGGCAACAACACCAAGCACTGCCTCTTCCATCGTTCCGGATATACCCCTTTCTCTAATACACGAGTTGTAAATCTCTCTAAAGTCGTTAGATATAGCTCGGATGGCGGCCTTTAAAGTAATATTTGGAATATTGTCAGGTCCAGGAGCTTTTGAATCCCCAAATCGTTGATATGCACTCATCAGTTCCTCTGTAGATACCAAGGGTACTTCCTCTGAGTCAGATATTACATCAATTGGCATGGGTCAAATCATTTTGTTGCGGGAATAAAGCGGTTACAATTCTGTTAAGTGTCACTGGACAAGTGAGTGGCGATGCATTTCGATGACTGAGCCTATTCATTACGATATTATAGGTTCTCCTCCATGGGCCACGTCACGGTCCACTTCACTGCACAGCTCTTTTCAGCATTGACGCTTACTCGCTTTAATTGCCTGCTTAAACTGATTTCGGACATCCAAGTATGTTTCGCGTAAACTAGGATAGGATTCTCTACACCAGGCACGTTGGTATTTTCTACTTGCATGGTATAGCACATCCGGCGCAATTGTGCAATAGCTCAGTCCACCAGTATGCTGGTTGACGATGGTTATCTAATTGTCTTTTTACCATAGTTTTACAGCAAGCGTCAGTGATAACGTTCATCATCACCATCGCTTTTGCATTGGCCGTCCCCGAGAGGTTGGGCTTTACAAGGAAGAGCTTGAATAAGTCTACCTCGAACGTATACTTGTTCTCCAAACAACCTGTTTCCTTATAGATTTTGTACGTCTATCTTCCTGTACCAGTTTTATTTCAAACAGTATAGCTTGGTGGTCACTATGCGTGTAGTGTTCACTGACTTTCCATGTAGTCACCAAACGTGTCAAGCAGCTGCTACCAAATGTCAAATCAATTATGGAGGATGCTCCACCGAAAAGTCGGTTTATCATCAGTATTGAGTAACACAACATCTATTGAGGAGAATGTTTCGAGATTAGCGACATCAACTCTAGCTTCATGCACGGACTGGACTAATACGTCCTGTGCAGCCTCACAATGGTTTAGTTTTAGCTGGAGGAACTTCATAGCCGCCGTGCTTTTTTCGATGCATCCATGAATGCCCTGCACCGGACTCTCCCAGCTATATGATAACGGTTTTTCTTGGTCTGGCAAATCATGCAATTTGCTCGTTCCTTACAATCTTTACCTCCCTGACCATCTGCTTCGCATTTGTAGCAGAGACGAGAGCCATCCACATACACACCTACCCGATTTGGCTTTATATACTGCCAGCACTTGTAACACTTTAAGGGCAACTTCTGGTCTCGAATTCGGCAGATACTTTGCCTTCAACATTCATCGCTTCAGCTATGGATCTTGGTACAGCTAACACTGCCGTTTGAGTGCCTCTATAGGCAGCTCTTAGTGACTTGATGCAGTACATCTTTAGGTCTTTTGCATCCACAAACTTGTCCACAATCGCCTTATGCACCTCTATCTTTGTTGTGGCCTCATCAATGTCTTTAATTTCGAGTAAAACCTCATCACTCTGGGCTAATGTTTGTGTTGTTGCATCGGCAGCAAGAGATTTTTCTATCGCAGTTTGCAATCCTAATTTCTTTGCCTGCCCAGCTACCCTTAACTCCAGTAAGAGATCGCCCTTTTCAGTCCCACGTATGCGGGTAACTTAATCAGAAAGGTTATTCAAATTTGAGACCCCTTTCATTTTCTTAAGCATCTCAGCATACGATAAAGATCCACTTAGCGTTATCAGGATGACATCAGAACGAGAACGCGGTGTTCTGATAGGTTTTACTTTTGCAGTTGCCAATTGGATCCTTTTTCATTATCTGGCTTACTTTCTTCGTCGAGGTTTTCACATAGAGTTCTAGCTCCTCCATCAGATTTCTTTTTCCGTTTCTTCTGGGCTTGCCCTACAGTAGGATTGTGTTCATTCTCCTTTTGTTATTGAATGACAATTTTATTTGATTTTCCAACGGGCCTGTGTCCTCCTTGTTTCTCGGGTTTGAGATTATTGGCGCTGTCTGAGTCTCGCAGCATACCGTTATCTACTTAGCCAATTTAGCAATTGTCTGTTTTATCTGATACTAATCACTCAGTTGTTCACCCTTTTGCGAGTGTTCGACATACAGATTTTTAATTGACGTAACAAGCTTTTTGATTTCATGGTGCACGTTATTTCTTCCTGATGTGATGTAATGACAGAGGAGATCAATTTTCATTCTCAGCCGAGTAAAAGCATCAAACTCATTAATATCCGATGGCGTGCCCGTATTTCTTCCTCTACATACCTTGTACGGGTCTTAGGCGACCAAAGCAGCCTACTACTGTTTTGAAATGGCTTTGCTTCAATGGCAAAGGGATTGTTTTCCTCCCTGACCAATGATGATTGATCAAGCATAATGACACAAAATCTAGTTTATTAACATTTTACAAAAACGTAAATATCGATCTGGGAATATGAAATATACGTAAAATATCGCGACAATGGAGAGAGAACAGAGAAATATACAGTGTGATTCTCCTGTGAAGTTCTAGCAATTGCATTTTGGGTAGTATAGAAAGCTTCGGTCAGATGATTCTCGGTGTATTGAAAACAAAGACCAAACTTTACTAGTTTGATGTTGATCTACTTATGTTCTACATGTGCCACTAAAACTTTTGTGTCATTATCTGTGACTCAATGGATCAGGTGGAATAAACACCCATCCGGGTGAAGTTATCAGTAAACACTTTTAATATGATACCCGTGTGACTGAGTGTATTGTTAAGCCTGACTTCACTCACATTGCCAAGCCAGTTATTGCCAGTGTTATTGATAGTTATTGCCTTCCATAACACTTAAGGTAGCTTGGCTATCAGCAAAGTATGTTGACTTATGCAATTTAACTAGATCCAATAGAGTGGTACTTTCAAAATAAGATCTAGCACGTATAGCTCGACATCAGCAAATGATTATCATATCTCTCCATCTAAAGAGATGTTTCGACTCCAATGCGTAAGAGAGCATTCCAGTTGTAAGTTCTGCACACATTTTTATTCAAAAACCAAAAGTTAGAATACATATCGCCATGTCGAGTCTAATATTGGCTGTGCTGTGCGTTGCCTCCTCAAATCCCAGACAAACAACTTTTTCCTGGTGGATGGATCATGTCTGTTCGACCCTACGTATAGCTCTATGCCACCACATTGCAGCAAACGAGACTGTGGGCCTCTTACTGAAACTTTTAACCACGGTTTTTAAGTTTCAAGTCCTTTGATTTACCAAGTAACTGTTTTCATTTCCAGTTAATCTTCCGATATAAATAGAATACTTGCCTTCTGAAGAAAGTGGGATGGCATCATCCCCAATTTTAAGACTAATGACGACACCAGATTATCACTATATAAATTGCCATTGGCATTTGATGCATAGCATATCCGGCTATTTAACAACTAGTATTATGGCGATTCCATCAGCATTGCTCTGCCAGTAAAATCCGTGGTTGACTAGTGGGCACTAAACCACATAACAAGTGTGGTCTCAATGTTATATCCTCAGCTGTGGAAATCAAACGGAAAGGTAGATTTGGTATGGTCTGTCGATTTTTTAATCAGTCCTCTTTGCTGTATGTATTTTGTTCTGAAGTATATAAGAGGATAGGCTTATAGATCGTAAGATTTTCGGTCTGGTCGTATAAAGAATTCAATCCGTTGGGAAGAACACTACCCTAACGTCCCTCTTCTATTTTGGAAGGTAAATGGCTTTAACGGTAACTAATAAATGATTTAGATTTATTTTCAGTCAGCGCCGCCTGGATCAATTGTTTGAACTTTTGAGAAACAAAATCTGTGTTTACCATTTTGGCTGCAAGCTTCCACCTGGCTTGTAAAATACTGCCTGGATTCTGCGTGTTTGAATCCTTAATTTTGGGAAAATGAGGTTTTATTAAAACCTCTCGGGCTTCCTGATCTCGTGTTAGTTTAATCTAGAATTCTCTTCATGATTTCACAGATAACTTTCTTAAACCAGGGGTTGCTGTCAGGTTGTCTTATTCTTAAAGTAAGATCGTCATTTCAATATCTCTCACTACGAAAAATTTGCTTCTACATTTTTTGAGGGGATCAATAAATGTCCCAGTCGTCAATTTTACCGATCCGGCTTTTTGACAATTTTTTAGGTCTGTTTCATCAGGCTGTCAAGCATCATGTTGTTCCAGTTCTATTTGTCTTTCTCTAGCGAGAATAGCTCTCTTTGTAGTGTTGCTCAGGTTTAATTATCAAAAAAAAAAAATAACAACTGTCACAGATTATTTATTTATGTGGCTCATTGTAGTTGCTTGGTTGTCGAAAAAGAAGACAACGATGTAGATCACAAGATATAGGACACAAACTTGTTTACCGGTTTAAATGCATAGACGTGTCAACATAAAATTATGCATCTTTCGGCCACAAGAAAATTGCATGCATCAATCATTGAAAATTTTACAACAGGTCGTTTCAAACTCCCGGATGATGTCTTCAAGGTGACTTCTCGTACAATATTATCCGCACCGGGATTTGTTTGGTGGTACGTTGCGGTGGTACTAGGACATACGAAGACGCCAATGTATGTCTTATTCGGTTTCAATCCTCTTTGTTTCGATGGTCTCACGTATATCGTAATCCATACCAGTCGATATAAATGGCCTGACAAGTGTAACCCGGTTAGTTGGTAAATTTACCATGATCGATTGGGTGCCCTTTGTCGTATATCGAAAACATCGCATGCATCCTTTGATGACTCGACAATTTATTATCCAATACTTTTGTTTTAACATTGTAAACCAAAATTGTGTGGCCTCCACAGAGTAAGGCTTCATGGGTTGTGCGCACCAGAATTTCTGTGACTATATCTTCGTTGTGTAGTATTATAAGATGTCCGACATCAATTGAGACTGATACTCGTTCGATTCGGCCGGCAACTCTAAAAATACCATTTTTATCTAGGTAGGGGTTAAGGTAAATAAGTTTATGATTTTTGGATAGTGGTAAATTATAATTAAGGATCTTAATTTCGGTATGAAAATGTTTTTCTTGAAATATTTGAATAAAATTAATTTCAAATAATTTAATTCAATACAACTAAGAAATGATTTAAGTCTTTCATCAGGTTTTAACTAACACTTTTTCATAAATCTGGAGATGAAGTTCAATTACATGTAATAGAAGATTGAATATTGATCTCCCACTCGGATACAGACAATTTGAGCCATTCCGGTCCTTTCAACCACAGATTAAGTAATTCGAATGGTAGTATACCTTTGGAACCGCAATCAGCTGGATTTTGACTCATTGTTATGTGAGGCCAATATTTCCTGGGGTAATTAGTTGTAATTTCGCTTACACCGATGCCTACAAAAACTTCGAGTTATCGTGGAAAAGTTTCCAGCGATTTTAAAACAATTATTAAATCAGTCCACATATAAACACTGGTTTCACGATCTGATAACAATTCCTTTACGCAATACATAAGTTTTGCCATTAAAAGTGCCGCGCAGAGTTCCAGCTTCGGTATAGTAATTTGATTTTGTGCACTGAAAAACCGAGCAAGGTAATATGGTTTGAAGTAAATTTGAGCCACCGCGGTATGATTATAGACTCGATTAATGGTAATTGATTTCCAAATTCGCTCCAGTCGTCAAGTATATCTAATAGCAATGGATTATGCCCACTCTAGACCATTTGCCAACGTTTTTGAAATTAAAGTAGATCGTGATGGGCGAAAGCCAATCTTGAGAGTCAAAAAGCTTAGCATCTTCGGATAATAGTCCACGTTTGGTGTATACTGGTACATCCTACAGTGCAATCTTGTATGTGAAATCTTCTGTTTTCGTGTTCCAAATAATAGCTAGAACCCATGAATGATGTAATTTTCGTTCATTATCAACAGCGGTTTGATTAGCATTTTCGTAAATTGACTCCAGCAGCCTTCTTTGTCGATAATTGCTGCCGCGATCTGAATTTTTTTTGGTTATCCTAAGCAATTAATTTCAAAACTCGGGTGTACAAAAATGGCGCTGGTGATGTACCATACGTGACGGTCAGTAAACGGAATTCTTGATTGGGCTCTGATGAATCCTCTCGCCATACTATTCATTGGTATGATCATTAGTAATTTTATTTGCCTAAACATCTTTTCCAGAACGGCTGATATAACAAAACGATCGAATCGGAAACGTAATAGAATTTGTTTCAGAGTTTGCTGTATTCATGGGCAGACACACAAATTTTCATTTAGCAGTTCTGGTTTTGGCCGACACATCAAATACAACACGAACCCTGGTGGAGCTGCTGGTTTCCTTGGAGATTGAGTAATGTGGTAGATAATACGACTAGTCACATCGGATATTCAATTCGGTAATCCGTATACGTTCTATGTGTCCCACTTTCTCGTATTCTCTCATAAATGAAGTGTTATCTCCTTGCAGATCAGGATATCGTGCAAACCTTCGTTCGATGGATTGAAGTCTTCGGACGGCTTGTGATTTGTCTACGAAATGACTCTCGCAATAAATGTCTTTCTTTGTTTTAGATGATGTTGCTTTAATTTCCTCTATTTCCCAAAATTTTGGAAGAGCTTCATCGATGTAAATTGAGGTCCAAAGGTTTGTAGCTTGCGAAGGCTGTTTGTTGCTCAAAATTCCCGAAACTATCCAACCAAGAATGGTTTCTTGCGCTACTAAATTATTATTGGGACTCTTCCATCTGGCAGTAGTAAAGCAAGTTAATGGTTAGTGAAACGATGGGTCTGCTAATGGAAGATTTTGGAATTATGCCTAATGGTAGTCAGGTATTAGTTCCTGGGGTTGATGTGAGGTAATTAACCATAAAACAAGCAAGTTGATGGCATGATGTGTGCTTTTTTTCAATACTCACACGTCCTCTGAAAGTGCCGACCTTTGTTAAACCTAGTCCCTCGACTATCGTTCTCTGATTCCTCCGCGGTAGTCCTAATTTCTGAACGCACGACTCGGTAATAAAAGATGCTAGACTTCTGGAATCTAACAGCACTCTGCAAGTATATAATGTTTGTAGGAGGCCGCTGTTAACTGTTGATAGCTGTGATTGGTATGTATGCACATTGGTGGTCGGTGTTAAATGAAATAATCAAGCAATGTATTATGTGACGTTTATTACAATTCATACATGGCTTTCTTGATTGACATCTCGAGTACAAATGGAAATCACACAAACAATTAAAACATCGGTTGGCCCTTTGCATGAACTCTCGTCTGGATTTTATATCCATCTCCGTAAACTTAGCGCATTGAAATAAAATATGGGTTGTTGTAATATCACTGGACGGGCAATTTTAACTGCTACTGTATGGCTTTGAATGCTGTTGTGGTTTACTTGATGGTGGTTGGTGATTCTCTAACGAATCGGCACGTTTGGTTACAAAATCCAAAAATGATTGCCAAGTTGAGAAATTAATCTCTGATGTCTCATTCGCCCAACGCTGTTGCGTATCTTCATCCAATTAATTCAAAGTTAAATAGATTGACCATGGGTCCCGCCCATTTTCAGAGTTCCCCAACGCTCTTATAACATGTATGACTTCATCTGCAATTCAATATTGCAACTTTTGTATGTCGTGATATGATTGCCTTTCTTGGTAATTGCCATCAAAAGTTGTTAAGGTTAGGCGAGGTAATTTAATACCACAACGTGTTTGTTTTAGCGTCCCGTTATTCCAAGTGGCAGTAACATCAAATTTGACGTCCTTTGTTGTATTTTCGATTCCGTTTCTCCATCTCAGGCAAATATTTTGCTCTCGGCATCTGTTAATGCCGTATTCAAACGAGAATAGGGTTTCAATCGTGCCTTAACAGATTCATTATCGATGAGGATATTGGTCATATGTTTCAAATGCTTTTATTTGCATCAACGTAAAGTTTCGCGGTGTCGCAAAAACTGGTCTATCTTTGGTGGCATTTCACTTTTAGTCATTATTTCACTATTTATTCACCTATCACTAATTCACTATTTATTCACTTTTTCGAGTAGTGGCTGTATTGACAATTCACAATACATTTTTCAATTATAGAAATAATAATTATAAGTACCAAAATGAGGTGGAGGAAAATACAGCCGCGTTAACAAATACAAAATGGAGAAGTAAAATTTGGAAGATGGAAACAAATAAAAATGGCATACTTAAGGTTTGTGTGTTGACATATTTATAAAAAAAAATAATGTCCAAACAATAATTTCACGAGGTAATGTTGTTTGACGAATTCTCGAATTCTTAAATCGGCAACTGGTAAATCTAAGGTGTAACACTATGGATCTGGCTCCAAGGGCCAAAAAATGTAGTATTGCTCACATTGAATTATTAAAAAAAATAATTGTTGTGGTTGCTTGGTGATCGAAATAGAAGTACTGCTACGTTTGTAACAAAACAGACAACACAATCAACACATTTATGTCAAATTTGGTGTATTACAAACTTCTCAACTGGTTTACAGCGTATAGGCATATAAAAAAAAAACTTTATATTTTTAATAGGGATTCTTAAAGCACGTGAGCTCCACTCTCCATTTCACCAGTTTCGGATTTTCTTTGAAGAAGATGCTGCTTAGAGAAAAGAAAATTTAGCGATGGTTAGAGAAAATTATCTTATCTATGATCGCCCAGTTTGGAATTTTAGTGCTTAAACTCAGTTAAGGTGAAACAATCTTAATGACTTCCTACCTTGAGAATGTTGAAAGGTTGGGTTTTTCCACATTTTTAACAACACTAGTTCATATGCAGATTTCAATAGAGTAAAGTAACTCTTTTGAATTATATCCCAAGCTGCTTGAGATGTAACTAAAATGTCAGGTGTATAATACCCAGGTTCTTTACTTCTACATTAATGACTGTAATTCGTATTATAGTAATCCGGAGCTCTTCAATGAAGAAGACATGTTTAGATTATGGATCTCTCATGATATGAGGCAAACAGCTCATTAACTATCGTACAAATCAATACCATGTATTGTGTTATATTACATAGTCTAAAGGAAATCACTATGGATGTATTAATTAGTGTAACCTTGTGCCTAGCAATTACCAAATTGCAATTAATCCGAAGGACATTTGTCGTCTGATAAGCTGTTTTCTGTGGAAATATTAATCGCGGACGAGATTACATTTTATTCCCATTACGAAATTGGACCTATATTAATCCAAATTTTCTTAATTTCCCACTTACTCTTACAACAAATATGATCTTTTATGTTTTGGATGTAAACCAATGTTTTTGTTCTGAATCTCGTTTGACAATGTTAGACGATGTTTTTGGTAATATAATATTGATTTCGTTGTCACAAAGTTCAAAGCAACTTTTATAAATTATGTCATTGTCTCCTCTCTTGCAGAATATCTACTTATCTGTAGTACGGTACAAATATATTTGGGGAAACCGAACATATCTAGTAGACAGCTAACATGTCAGATTATTTAATGAAATATTTAAAATAAACTGACAGCATTTGTTAAATCTCATTCAACATATAAGGTGAAAAAATGAAATTTAACTCATTGGGGATGTACAGATGTACAGATGTGTAAATGTTAGTCATACAACTTGTTGGTGTATTCATAAGCACAACGAGGCTGGTCATTCATTCATTCATGTGGAAATGGAAAAAATGTATCGCAAATAAGTGGAAAACAATATTGTTTTGATATTACCAGTTGATGGCTAATGTGAGTTTCTGCTTCTCTCACAGCCCTCACAACTTGTCATGCATTGAGCAATTTCGTGAGGTCCATTGTACGTGATCTATTTGATTCCTTGTTCTGTCAACAGAATATAGGTCGATCACTACCTACTGTGTCAGTTAATGATGGTGCGGAACTGTATCTAAAAGGCAATAGGCAATTATCAGATGTCATTTAAGATTCAAATACAGTTTTCAATATTCTACGGTTGATTGCATTTAATTCATCCCAAATTACATAAAGCCTGTCATTTGGCCAACATAACGAAGAACACACCGCCTAGATAGTGCAATCATTAAACTAAGCAAACCTAATAAAATAAACATTTTTTCAAATTTCGGTAGCCTCATCTTTATGCCCATAATATCTAAATATGAAATAAAGAATACGTATATCAATTGGATGAAATCGAGATACCTAGCATACGAGAAAGGCAGATCGTGGAAATATATCTGGCACTTCCACGTGTCGAGTCGTCCTAACCAATCAAATAATTTGAAACATGCTCAAGTACCTCACATTGGTACTAAAAATTAACACTCAAAAAGAAGTGAAGTGTTTTTTGTTATGACTGTGGGGCTTCGGGAATACTTAATCTTTAATGTTCATATTGGAATCTTAAGATAAATTGGAATTGAGAACCCAAAAATTCCTGGCTTGCCAGCACCATCCCCAATCCTAGAGTCAAACTAGACGAGTGTACGCATACAGATGGCCCAAATGTGCCAAAAATTTTCGTTTTAGGAAAGGGATCATAAGAGTTTCTTCAACAACATTCAATCATTATTCAATTCAACAATAAAATAATATTTACCAACTTCAAGTGAATTACAAAATAATTTCTAACTTTATACTAATATTTGACAAATTCGACTAAACAATTTCATAATATGAAAATTCGCGGCAGACCGGATATCGTATTATTTCGTTATAGTCTCCTAAGTAAATTAATCGATTCCTATGGGGATGGATGGGTGATATATGACTTTCATTAGTAACTTTTATCATGAAAGAACCTCTCACCAACCTTCTTTCAAAAAGGATCTAAACTGATATGGAACACTTTAATATTATTTGCTCCTCTACTGATAAGTGATAACTCTAAAGTGTTTTTTATACAATGTGATGCATGTAAATCCGGCATTGGTTATCTACCCACAAATATTCCATTGTTTTTATGAGCAGAAAGCTTTAGCTTGGAACATAAATGTTATAAGTTGACGATTGTAACCGATCACAATAGTCTTAAATGGTTGATAAGCAAACGAGATTTAGCAGGACTGGGTGCTAAAACCTACTAATACGCTAACCCACAAATCCACATAACTACAACTCGATCACCAGGCCATCTCTAATATTTTATCTCTGCCCAAACAACATTTTTTCTAGATTGACGATTAAAATGTCACATGAATGTTAGCAAAATATTTGCTGTTATTTATTTATGTACGGGAACTAAAGTTATTGATTTAATAAAAAAAACTTAAAAGTGTTAGTGAAGAATTATCAAAAGTGCCTAATCGAAGACGACAGTAAGAAACAAGGATAAGGAAAGATAAAAAGATACCCAAAATTACAAAATATTTTGTAGATATATGGAATATACAACGCAAATTTCAACAGGAATGGAATAGAGAATACTATGGAAATGATGATGATGAACCAATACACAAGGAAAGAAAATCACTGACGCGACCCCAGTGAAAACAGAGAAGCTTCTTATTATATTTTATTTTTAATCTTAATTTAACTATTTTATTTTATCCGATATTCATTTGGTTTTATATTTTGGATTATATTTTTACTTTATTCTACCCTAGTTTCTGATTTTGTTGCAGATGTTTTAATTTGTTTTGACGTGACACTTTGTGTGTATGTGGATTTGATCTTGTCAATGGAGTTCGTTGTGGGGTGTGTGGAGCGGAGGCACTTTGAGGTAGAGTAGATTGACATATTTTGGAGTGGGTTCCGACTAGGAAGAGCAGGCACGGTCGGGATTCGGAAATTAATTGAATATATATTTGTTGGCGGTGGATGGATTTTGGCACGAGTGGTTCAGTTGTGGGCGTTTGAATTGTGGGTGTGTTCGGGACATTTTGAGTAGCGGGACGTTGACCTGTATAGCGGGACATTAACATGGATTGGAGGTGTGGACTTGTTTCGGTTGATATTTGATGGGCTGAGATTTGTCCGAGTACTTCAAGTCCTGGTGGATCTTCTGGTTCCCAGTGGATTTTATTCGTGTTTGATATGTAGGCGGAGATTCTCGGCCATTGCCGTGGTTGGATTGATTTTTAGGTTTGTCTTAGTTGGGTTTAGTTTTAGAAGCTTCCTTTCAACTGCAGAGGTACTGAGGGGTGCGGAACGAATTTATTTAGTGTAGTTCCTAAAGTTATTTATTGTATTTATTTATTTAGTGTAGTTTCAGGTATCGATAAAGGTTGGTTCGTCCAACATGTATCGGGGCTTCCTATTGAACTGCAGGATTGATTGTTTAGTGATTCTAAGTCACGATTGTGGAGTTGTTGCGGTCTCGTTGACATTTGAGTGTTGTTGGTTTTAATTTTCGTCGTTGGAATCGGGTCTGTGCTTGACTTGGTCGCGGGTTTCGGGATTGAATGGTTTTTTAGCCGTAGTCCCGGGGTGCGTGTCCCGTTATGGAGAATGCAGGTTTTGTTTTGTATTGGGTTTGAGTGTCCTTGTTTTGGAGAGTTTTAAAGGATGCATATGCCTACGTTCAGGGTGTCACTTTGCTGTAGGTGTGGCGGATCTGCTTCGATTTTTACTGTTTATGGGTTCAGTAGTCGCTTATTCAAATTTGCTACATTTTTAAAAAGAGGAATAGTTGGTGTTGACTTCGAGGGGCTCCATTCATATCAGTTGATAGGAAGTCGGATTTAAGTGCAAAATAGAGATAGTTAAGGTAACGTGTGTATAGCACAACGGAGTGATTGCAACCCGGTTTTCCGGTATCCGTAAAACCGTTATTTTTTGTTATTTTACATCACCGAAAACCCGGTTTTTATTACAGTTTAAAACCGGTTTCATAAGTAACAAAAAATTGGCCTAATTTTACATTTGCATAGTAATAGCTAATGAAATTTGGTGCTTGTCTTGCAAGTGGCATTATTTGCATAAGAACAGATAATTATGAGAAAAATTGAAAGACTAATTAAAAATCGGTTAGTTCTCCGATTGTAGCGTAATGGTTAAGAGAGTTTCTCATTACGCCGCAGTTTCGACAATGTTTCACAACATAATTGATTGGCTATTTTGAATGTGTTATATTGTAAAGATAAATCTTCTATAGCTCGAATACTTTGAATGCATTTAAACAGACAGAAAATGATGGTATGTTTGATATGTATGATGATTCCGAGTCAGACGGCGATGATGATAACTTTCTGAACAATGCAATAAATCCTGATCAACATTATATACTTCTACGTATAACGTATATATTCATTATATACGCTATAAAACTTCTTAGAAATACACCAGTGAAAAACGACGACAATCTTCAAAAATATGTTGTATTAGAATTCGGAAAAGAAAAAATTTAGTCTTGGACTCGAAAACGCGACAGTTTTCTTTTCATGTTGGAGCGATTTTATAAATTACGAACATGCGTTCAAAATCCTTTAGTTCATCTGAAATCATCGTATTTTTTTCTGATGATGAATTTAAAATTCTATCAGACCCTATTGCTTTTCTTTTACCAATAAAATTGGGAGTCGAGTCACTTTGTCGACAATATGCAATTCATCTGATTGCCGATGCGACCTTTTAAATTTATTTTATAAAATTTTATGAATATTATGTTGACACATTTGGAAAAACATAGACGCCAACTGGCAATTGACATGAAAATGGAGCCGAATTAAATAAATGCCGAATTAAAGAAAGACGAACTGATTTATCTTGCTTACTGTAGTATCTTCATTACAAATACCAAGTGCCGGATCCGAAAAATATGAACATGCTAATATTTCTGGAAACTTGCTAAATCATCGATTATTAAACTGATTGTTTAATGATTGAAAGAATGTCTGGCACAATAAAAAATGAAAAAATGTTGTCAGGCGATGACGATAAGATCGAATTAGAAGAAAAACAATCCCAACATATTAAACCAATACAGAAATAAGAACCTCCAACAGTGGTTGTGATGATAGATTATTCATATAGGTCGAAACACTAACGTTCATCGTAATGGGATCAGAGACCTGGAACTCAAGATAGTGTACAGTTTTCTTCTGTCGATTCTACCGACCAGCGTGGAAGCAGAAAGAGCATTTTCGGCGTCAGGAAGTGCATGCATGAAATTCGATCACGTGTAGTGGATAACACAATAGACATGTTGTGTTTAGTGAGATCACACTTTTTAAAACCGAAAAATAATTAAATTATTAATTTGTATTATTATTTTATTTTGGCTATATTGTTTATTATTTGCATTTGAAAAAAAGTATTTCAAATACAAATATAATATAATAGCATATAATAGGGTGCATGTGTGTGACACATAGGTAATAAGGGAAGTGGACACATCCTTATGGATTTTGTATGACATGAGTGTTAAGATTTGATGCAGAACGCGAGTCTGTATCTTCCATTATAGAAGGTACATTTTGGGATTGCGGTTGAGGCTTGTTTAGTCTGGAAGTTTGTGACGGGTCGGGCGGGGATTTTATTTTAGTGGTGAGGAGTTAGAAATTTTAGAATGTTTGGGTGTCAGCAGGATTGTAGCATTTTAATTTTAATTTAATTTTGATTTTATTCGAAATACAGCAGAGCAGATATGTGTTGCGGACTGAAGAATGCTGATTGGCGATTGCAGACTAGTAGATTAGAATAGTGATTGTCGTGTGATTGTCTGCTAATAGTAGTTTAGTACCGACTGTCATGGTATCTTTTCTAACTAACATACCTAGCGCTTGGTCCTACAGTCCTATGAATCAATCAATCTGCCCAAACAACATTTTTCCTAGTCTTGCAGGTTCTTGAACTCTCAAAATGTCTCAATAATTTAACAGTTTGTAAAGCGTTCAACTATTCTCCTCAACCATTAATGAAATAACCAATTTTTACCTTTCGACCATTTTAACAAGTCTATGTAAATAGTTTTGGGACATGTCATCCCTCCACCAATGGTTTAATTAATTTACTTGATCTTTACTGACCGATATCAGCACAAAGTTTAGTTATGTTTCTAGAATATATAATCTACAGACGTTTGGTGTATTGAGACAGTCTTTTCAGATAATGGCGTGTAATTTCAGTTGGTAATGCTTAAGGAATTATTATGGAAGTAAATTGTGTCAATAATGTTCGGACTGCAAACTTTCACACTTTTACGAAAAATGGATTGATTATGATGACCACGTCAATCAACCAACCGATCAACATTTGAACATAAGAAAGTTCTGAGGAATTTAGAAGCTGTCCACCAAATGTATGCTACTGAAAAGAAGTAATCGGGTCTAACCGAGTAAATTTGCGTAGCAGTAATCGGTTTTTTCCACCGAGACTATAATCAAGAAAAAAATATGATCATGCCCGGCCTTGAGACATTCTCCTAGGTGTGAGTCTGCCCCACGAATGCTACAGTTTTATAAATTGCTCCAAGGATATTCAACTATATTATAAACAAGAAATATTTGTTTTGTGTCTGTCACCGCCGAAATACGAATAAAGTACAAAACAATATATAGGTTGCCCATTACTGATTTGGTGAATATAGATTAAACATAATTGAGTTACACTTGTATTATTACCACTGTTCATATCATCAAAGTTCACAGTATTAGTTCAACAATTATAAGCATATATAGCTAATCTGTACTTGTATATTATGTATTGACATAATATACAAGTACAGAGTAACAGCATTTGTCATTTAAATTGTTCTTACAATGTCTGTCTGTCTGTTTCTATCTTTGCAATCTGTTTTGGGACTTACGGCTCTCCCTACCCTTAAGCGGTTCGCTTATTTACCTACTGCCTTACGCCATTACATAGCCAAATCGAGGACGTACTGCTCCGATTTCCGTAGAACCACAAACTACAACTAAAAGAAGAAAACTGTTCTTTCTGGTTGAGGACACCAGAGTCTTCTATTGAATAGCAATATTATCTTTGTAGTACCAATCGTAAAGAGGTTTTTGACACATACTGCCACATAGCAGTGAAATGCAGCGTTGAATGATACGTGAAGTATATTAATGCTGTGTGGAATGGCCACGTGTCGCATTTTAGAATAACAGATGGGTAATAAAAGATTTAATTGTAGCAGGTAGTTCATAAATACAAAACATCACTACATTTTTAAGTCAATAAACTGATGTCTATATTCTACCCTAATTAATCCAGTATCTATCAATTTATTTTATGATTTGTCGTGGTAGCAGTGACCATTAATCTCTTCGTGAATAAAATTATGATTAGTGGGTTAGGAAAGAAATTAAAGCAAAAAAGCGCCATAGTTATAAATTCTACTGAGGGCAATATCGGCATTGAGGTCAAACTATCTAGGTTTCTAGCAAGTTATACAATTCTCCATACACGGTAAAAAATATGATACTACTTTTTAATCCTTACAAAAGTTTACACTCATTTTTGTAACCTTACTAGATTAAATTATAAGTATTTCAAAACATTAAATATTTTTTATACTAAATTTGGATTATAAATGAAGTAATATTATTACCAATATCAGTAATATAATAACTTTCAATTAGCGAATATTAAAATTCAGCTCAATAATATTTAAAGTTAAGTAAAGCTTATTAAAATCTAATTTCATCTGATTAAACAAAATATTTAATAACTGGAAATCACATTTATTTTTTTTGGTTTAGACGAACATGATTCTGCATGAATATTGAATTTAGTTTTAAGTTAAATTTAAAAGTGTGATAGTGAACTTAGTGGAAATGGTTAATTTATTTTTTTAATCTAAGTTAACTATAAAATAGAAAATGAAGAAAATATAAACAAATGATTAAAAATGGAAAATTTAACAACTAGTAATTCATTACATTTAAGTGAGTATAATACAGATATTTCAAAAATTTTGATTTTTTTAATACCATACAAATTTTAGTGGTAAATAATATACCAATTGAAAGTAACTACCAATTTTCTTTGAAACAACGGTATTTTGATAGCACCGGCAAATTGCATTTTTAGGTGTTTATTTAAAGGCTTTGCACAGGACCAAAAAACACTCTTTCTAAAGCAAGCAGACTAATTTTTGAAAAACTACTCAGTAATTTTTTGAGGAAAAACTTCGGGAATTGTCCAAAAAAACATTAACAATAAAAGACATAAAATTTAAGGGGACGTTTGCTCAGTTGCGAAAAAAGAAAATTAGTAACCACTGATGAATCGTCATTGACCACGTTAGGTTCAAATAAAGATGATAAAGAAATTTTTAAAAACTGTGTCGCCGATGTGCAGCTTGAGGCAATAAAATTAAAATTAAAACGAACAGTATAGAAGGGCTTCCGCCTAAGCAAGGAATAAATATTTTTATTACCTTTCCATTTTATTTTTATAAGCCAGAACTAGTAAGTTTATCGACATCTTATTTTACCAACATTGATAATTTGTTTAACTTATCTTAGATTTTACATGATTTTGAAATTCAATACGAAGACCAATATAAACATTTGCTGAATTTGAATGTGACCAAATAGAAAACGTACTTCACCTAACAACTTATAATTTTCAAAAATTTGGAAGTAAGCTTTATATTATATGAAGTACATGACATTTTGCTAATGATAAATTATTCTTTCAGCTTGGAACCCAACAATAAAAATCTTCTTAGCTGGAAAAAGGTGTTGAATTAATTGTTCAGTTTGAAGATGTAAGTAACTAAAATAGTTTTACTTCTTCAAAACTATAATATTTTTTATTTTAATTTTAATTATTGTTACCGAAACCATCTATTTAATTATTTTATTTAAGCGTAAGCTTTGAATATCCGTATCTGAAAAGTTTGCTAATTCTTTGATGGTTTTGGAAATTATATTATTAAATAAAATAGCTAAATAAAGGAAGATCTAACGACATAATTGAAACAATTTGTATAGATAATATTTTTTTTTCTTTTTTGTTTTAGATAAATACACGTCTTGATAGTTTTTCTAAACATATCAAAGAACCTTACATAATTGCAGCTGGACCAAAAAGGGCAGCAATATCACAGTATTACATTCAACTTAATGAACAAATAATTCGACCGTCTGTCGATTTTACATTATTAGAAACATTTTTGGACCTGCTCTTTAAAATTTTCTAAGTTCATCATATCAAATTTAATAATAAAGTTTTCAATTTTAATTGGAGTTAACGTTTCTAAAATCAAAAAATCAAAGCCATTTGGTAACTTAATTGAAATTTTTTTCAATATTTAAACAGTAGCTTTGTTAAATGTATTGCTACTAAGTGGTTTGATTTAAATTCGAAATCAGTTTGGAAAATTTAAGAGTATATCACGTTTAAGAGTATTCAAATGAGGAATCATACTTTAGTCTAGATTTATATGATATTGTTACTTTTAACGAAAAAATGAATTATTATGAAATTAATTTTACTAATCAAGAACATTTTATAAATTATATTAAATTAAAAATTGAAAAACGTTTCGAAAACTATAAAATTATGGAATAGGAATGTATTTTTTAACCCTATTTACTTTACTACAGATTTATTTATTTTATGAAACTAATGAAATGCCTAAAATATTTTGTATTTTTATATGTACATATATTTATAATAATAAAAATAAAAAATAAAAAAATAAAAATGTTTTTATGAAATTATAATCCTAAAAATGTATTTTAATCTGTAATCACAGATTAAGGTTAGTATATCACGGTACTGAATTGAAATGTAACCTTCATAACTCAAAAATCTTGTATTAATCGAATATTAATCGGTAAGTTGTTGAGATTAAAAATGTTTAGCGTTCTGTAAGCGAAATTTTAATCTACATTTATTAACTATAGTTTAACAAATATGAATTAAAAATAAATTTTAGTTACTTAAACATCTTTTAATTTCAAAAATATTACATAGTATGTTTTTGTCAGGTTAAATTTTGATTTTAACCTCAGCGACAGTTTAAAATGTAATCTCAATTTGGTGTGGACTATTATGTAACCCTAATTTGATTAAAAATGAGTACACAATTTTTTACCGTGTAGCTTTAAAAGTTACCTATTTGAGCCCTTTCTTCTTTGGTTGAACAAAAGTTCCTCTACTCTTGATTGATGATTCTGTTGTTGTATCAATCCACCGAGGAATCATAATTTGCTTCATTATGGACATTTGTTCATTGTAGTTCGTTTATCTAGCGTTTAGTGCCGCTTGTAGCTAATCATCCCATCGTATTCCAGTGGTTCATGCTTCTTACATTATTAGTTTGGCCGTAATGGTTATTGGTGACAGCCATCATATGAGGTTGCTGACTCCGCGACAGTAATCGCTGTGGTTGGTTGACCATGTGATAGTTGCAATTTTGAGACATGGAATCAAACGCATTTGTAGAGGGATGATACACGATCCCTAAGGTTTTTACGGTATCGGATAATTTGATTTGTACGTTGCCTTTATGATGTAATTTGCCTGAGATATGTTTCAAAATTTCCACGGAATTGGAAGTATAATTTCCTAGGTTCAAACTCCCTGTTCCTCCTCCCTGAGTTCACTTAATTCCTTTATATTGAAAAAAGTTCCTTCTAGAGTATCCATTCCAGTTAGCATCTCATCAACTTTCGACGATAGGACCTTGACTGCTGTTGGTTATGTACTGATGGTACCAGTTGCAATAAGTCTCGTACTGCTAGGAAACCGGTTGCTATAATTCCATAGTTAACAGTAGTCAATCATAGGTTTAGCAGGTCGTCTCTTCATAATATTCTCTGGTAATATCGATCTATCTCAAGATCTTGCTGCAATTTGGGTCCGTTCACCATTAAATCATTTGATTACCCGTGGTGGTTTTCGCTGAAGCATGCGGAACACAACTGGTTGTTTAGTTGTTGTACTGCTTTTTTTTGAGTATATCGCGATCTGGTTTGTAATAGGTTTGATTCAGTCTAGTTTCTTAGACTCCCTTCGGACTAACTTCAAGTACTTTAGGTCCAGGTCTTCCAGCATGAACTGGTGTTACATTTTATTGAATGAGGCATCCTTTGTAAATTGTTTCTCGAAATGTAGCAATTTGGCTAAGGTATTCTTCTGGACTCGCCTAAGTTGTGCTGACTTGGTTTAAAAGGAATTTTCTTTGTATACCTCCCATCTTAATAGCGTCCCAGGTTTTATTTAATACATTTTTCGATTTGTATCTCCTCTTCGGTTAGATTTTTTTCTTCGTGGATGTTTCCATTCTCAATGAATAATTGTAGTTGTTCTTCGATGTCCTTTTCTTGTCACCATAGTTGATTGTTGTTTGCTGCTCATTGTTTCCCAGATTGACAAATATCTCACGATGTTTACCCTTTATGATATTGTCGCTCCAATCACCAAGTCAATTCGTTGCGAGCGATTATAGTGGGGATTGGCCACTTATAATCCTTGCGGATGTTTCCATTTATTTTTGTCAATGTTGGATTCAGGAAGCTGGTAAGTAAGCTTGCCGAATACCAAAGCATCAACAAGAATTGAAAACTCTCCTGAAGATCTTGGGCTAAGCTTCATGTTGTTGGAGTGTCTGCAAATATCAGCCATGTTCCCACTTATTAGTGTGGCTTAGACGTTCTCTTCATTTTTAACCCAACAATGATACTGATAGTGGTTGCATGTTTACATTGTAGTGGTGGCACGTAGTTTGCTACGTTAGGTGCTCGCGTTGCGGTTGATCTTGTGCTGTCTATTGCTTTTAGTGACTAGAACCTTCCATGAAATCAAAATACTCTAATATTTTTGGTATTTACTTGGATTAGATACTGTTGATTCATACAGCCTTGGAGATTCAAAATTTCATATTTTTCGCCGGTTGTTCAAAGATGGCTGATAAGTTGCGCTGTGCGTTTCTGTAAGTGACATATGTTGTTGTTATGGTGAATGAGTTCACTAAATATGATAATCGTTTCTTCCATCTTGTCTCTAAGGTGCCGTGGTACTTGTTTATCGCTTTTTAAGAATAACATCTATGTGTTCTAACAGGTTAGTTTTTACCTGAGCACTCTGTGGTATCTAATAAGTTGTAACGATGCCCGCGGTCGTCATCGTTCCCTGCGCGTGTCCGTAGCGAAAGTTTTCTTCGAAATTTTTTTAGTATTGACCGAGGCACATGAATAGAAAAAATGAATATTCGAACGAAAATATGCTTGTTGGTGATTTTTGCGAAGTTGGGAGGAGGAAAAATAAAAAAAATCGAAAGAAGTGTCAGTCGAGAATTACTTATTTTTAAGCGAGTTATCTTAACATGTTATTTAAGTTAATGGTATCGAATGAAAACCAAATTTCTTTTTTTTCTGTGCACGTGCTAAACGTATGTTTTCTTGGTTCTAAAACTGAAAAAATAATCAGTTAATTTAATCAAACTAACCAAAATTACATAAAGCTTGAAGTGAAAATATAGTCTAATATAAACATTATACCTAGTTAGCCTTAAGTGAAAAAATAAGAAAATAAAACATTAACAAAGAATAAAAAAAAACTTTAAATCCAACGTTATGTGAAGGTGTACTGTACATTTGAGAAAAAATAAAATCTCATAACGCACAGCATCTTCCCAACAACAACAGTTTCATAGATAATTCCGTTTATAATTGCAAACTTATGTAATCGGCTGTATCTATGTAACGTATTTGGCTGCTGTTCGATATAAAAAAATACTAATTCTACGAACGGTGTATACTGTTGAAATGCCGAGATTTCGTACCTTTTACACCTGGTTCTTGGATGATGTGTTCCCAATTAACCACAGAGGGACGGAGTTATGTTTAAGTATCTTTTATTTATAATTATAATTTATGTGTTGCCTTTATTTTTTTAATTATATCTAATCTTTAAATGAATTGAAGTCAATAATAATATCAATTTTTATAATATTGTTATATAAGAAACTATATTTAAAGTTAATTCATACATATTGTGAAAACACTTATGATTTAACTGATTACCTTTGAATTATTCTAGATATTTTTAAAATATTATTGTTCAGTCAGTTAAATTATAATTTTTTTTCCTTTCGATTAGTTAATAAATTAACGTCCGGACTTATTAAGTATGCATTATGATTGTTAGTTAATAAGTTTCTATGTAAATCTTTTCAATATTTAAGGCAATTTTGGTTAGATGAAATTATTTCGTATGAATTAAATATCATTAAGATTTCTTCATTATCAACTTTATATGAATAGTATTTGTTAATGAAATATACTTTATTTTATACTATGGGTAAACTTAATTCGATGTTTTTGGTTAATTTTGCTCAACGGTAACTTTTGCAGAATGACTTTAGAGTAAAAACCGATAGGAGGATGATTAGTCCAAGGTAAGTTAGTCTGGCGCGTCGGGAATTCGTTGTATCTCTTCTTCCTATTATTTCCTGCGGTGTATTCAAGGATTGTGCAAGCCTCTACAACCCCACTCCCAACCCTGACTAGAGCTACAACCACCGCTTAGAGGTCTCTACACAATCAAATCTGTTAGCATGATGAGAACGTAAGTTTACATTACGCTACAAAGTGCTCAATCAACGCGATACTTTTGTTTAACTTGCGCAAAATCACTTCTTGTTTTTTTAACAGCGGGTTCATGCTACTCGATCGATACAGTGCGAGATAGCGTGGTTGTTGGCATTGGAAGATGACGATTGTGATAAATTGGATAGCGACTAATAATCGTTGTTGTATTCAGCCAGCAGAACTTCGCAACTTCGCTACCTGCTTCCTATCTTTAAGAAACACCTCTTATCGCTTAGCGACTCGGCTGAGATTAATTTCAAATACAGCTCCTTCAGGTTTTCCATACGGTTTTGTAAATAACTCCGACAGATATTTATCGATGGTCACATTTTGTTGTTGTATGAGCTCCACTGCTTCGAGGGTCATGATGTGTTTAATGTGAAGATTCGTGCCATACGATTTAGTAAATGTTTGTCGTTTAGGCACCAAAACTGCTTCCGATTTGAGAAGTGGTTGGAGAATCTGCTTGAGTATGTTGTTAACTAGTATGATGATCTCGTTGGCGATGAGATCCGGCTTGAAGGACCAATGCCAATCTAGCCTCGGCTGTGATTTAGTGAAGTAATTGTTTATTCGAATTACCACTAGTGAGGTCCGAATTAACAATTAACGTTGGAAAATGCGTTTTATATACAAATTACAAAGTGCTGAGGTTCCATATACGGGGAAACATGTGCTGTTAACTCTCTATAAGGCACCATGTTGAACTTGCTGCGACAAGCTTAGTTTGCTAAGCTTTTGGTTCATCACTTATATAAAATTAATATTGGTCCAGAATATCTTGTAATGCTCATGCCAGAAACATCTCTATCATTGAATTGTCATTCTATTTAAGTGTGATCTGCAAGTAAGGTTTGAATTCTGAACTTACTATTAAGTCCAGTTCAACGCTATACGGATGGCGCTGGTTACATTAACTCTGCATTGAGAAGGCGCCACTACCGAGCTAACTGACGAATTACGACCACTCGACGTTACACAGACAAAGCTTTGACTAATGCGATTAAATCGCTTGTCGATACATATGAAACCACAATTGTATAGCACGTCGAAAACGAATCAATAAATAAATGAAAAATCCGTGGGAAATCTGTATAAACGAAATGGAAATTTTATTTTTTCACTGTAAAAATGTTCAATTTTTTATTTTGCAAGAATTGTGTGAGTGTAAAATACGATACAAATTAAAGTGGGATGGAGGAGGTGCAAGACGATGTTAGAGTGTCGGGTTGCTTGAAGGTACTTGTAGATGTGGGTGGTGATATTGAGTTTAAATCCAAAATATAAATAAAACAAACAGAACCGTTCTTACTTTTGTTTTCATCTGTTTGTACAGTATTATTCGTATTATTGTTATTGTTTCGTGCCTCTCCTCCCTCTTCGCCCACGTTTCCTTCAAGTTTTTATTGAATTTTCTCAATATTTTCAATGAATTTTCCTCCGTTCATTCGTTTTTATCGGAGCTTTATATTATTTTAGTATTTTATTGAATTGAGAAATCAAATAATAATGTTTATAGGGATTACGTACAGTTTGCTCAGCCCGTGTACATAATATGATGACTGTACCCGTCTTTTAAGATGTTTTGTATTCGAATATATTGAATATATCATAGCGTAAATATGGAAAAACGGAAAAATTTTCCTTGATTTCCTTTTGACGTATCGATTGCGATTTTTCCTCTTTATTACAGTGTGGGTTTGTGTTTGTACGTTTGTACTGATTTCTTGGCGAACATTTTGTTAGAATTCCATTCATTCATTATGTATTTTCATAGATTTTATTGAACACAAAAAATTGTATTTAAATAAATGAGAATATGTATGTATTGAAATTAGGCTTGAACAGTATTTTGTCGTATGGCTATAAATAGATATTATCTTATGTTTCCACATCCTTGAAATTGTTGACCAAGTCGATCAAAATGAACGATGTTGTCAACAAGAGGATTTATATTTAGTATTTCGCAATTGTTTTTGTTTTAAATGATGGGCGCCGATATCAACAATTTTGATCCCATTCCAAATCAAAACTAGGTTTTTGAAGTATAATCGAGGACTAGTCGCTTGCCACTGGAGGTTTAATATGATATACTAGTCTACACTTCACTTATCATAGATTCAAATAATACATGTCCCACACAGAGAGAAAACTGTAATAAAATTCTACAAGGTTATGTTAGGTTAGGTTAAGTGGCTGCTACAGATCACTTAGATCGGCGACGGTCCGTTGTGATACCACAGGATCTTACTCCCCTTTTATTCTTATGACAACCAGTTCTAGCTTCTTACGCAGCGTAATAAGTCTCACACCTTACAGTTTTCGAGATCAGGGAGGCAGTCCAATAAGAACTTACTCAAATATTCATATCTTTTGTTGATCATAGGAGGTGGACTACCATCTCTTCGTCCTCCTCGTCCATACAGCATCTGCAAAGGTCATTTACTTCTAGACGTAGCCTCCTCGCATGTTCTCCAAGTAGGCAGTGTCCTGTGAATATCCTCACGATAGTTTTAACTTCACATCTTCGTAGGGAGATAAGTGACTTTGAGCGTTTCAAGTCCAGCTTTGGCCCGACTTGCCTTGCAACTCTACATGAGAGGGTGTTCGTCCACCTATCGTTCGCTGAGACTTCCGCCTCTTTTTTAAGCACAGTCTTGAGTGCGTTAATGGGTCTCTCAAACTTTGTATTTTGGAGCAAACGAACTGTTATATCTACCTCTAATTTATCACAGAAGACTCTAGATCCTACTTTACCGTGTAGCTTGGAGCCATTCGTAAAGAACTGCAATGCTTCCGTTTCCGCTGCCGACCCGCTCCTCCAAGATTCCCCTGAAGAGCAGATAGTTCGAAACCTTTTCTCGAAGCACAGAGTCGGTGTAACATAGTCTAGATTCTCTAGTTCTTTCCTCAGGGATCTATTTATCGGCAAGTGTCCTGTCTGAAGACATTTCCATTGAGATATGGGTGATAGTCTAGTGGCCGTAATCGCCGCCATCTGCTTACCATAAATTTCCACGGGAAGAACTTGAAACGTGACCTCCAAGGCACTTGTAGGTGTTGTCTTCAGCGCTCCGCTTATAAGCATGCAGGCCGTTCTTTGCACCTTCTTAAACCTTTCCCTGTATGTTACTTTATCAAGAGTTGGCCACCACACGCTCCCCCATACATAAGTACAAGTCTTACTACGGAAGTGAATAGCCAGTGTACCAGCTCCTACTTCAGGCCACATCTCTTTCCAATGGCGTTCCTACACGAGTACAATGCTATATTGGCCTTGTTTACTCTTTCCAGAATGTTGAGCTCACTGTCTTCCAGCTAAGCTTACTCTCCAAGATAACGCCTAGAAATATTGCCTTGTCCGTAAAAACTAGCCTCTTGCCATTTAAGAGGGCTGGATCTACTACTGGGATTTTATATGTCCAAGTAAATAGTACCAATTCAGTTTTAGACGCGCTAATTGCCAGTTCACATTTGATGGCCCACCTCGTAATAATTAGGAGAGCATTTTGGATTACCTCCATTACCATGCTCATGTATTCCCAGAGACAGCTATCGCTACATGATCTGCATAGGCAATAACTCCGATCCCTCTCTCCAGCTCTAACAGCAACTCATTGATTGCTATGTTCCAGAGGAGAGGAGACAGGACACCCCCGTGTGGGGTTCCCCTAGT
Source organism: Tipula lateralis (assembly GCA_963932295.1). Lineage (NCBI taxonomy): Eukaryota > Metazoa > Arthropoda > Insecta > Diptera > Tipulidae > Tipula > Tipula lateralis. The sequence goes on from OZ010736.1 coordinate 99,452,887, forward strand.
CACCCGTCGCCTGATGGTGGATTCGCCCAACTCCGAGTTAATCATCTTGCACCCAAGCATGTGATTGATTAACCCAATTATAAGTAGCGACAATCCCTTCAGAATTTCCTCCGTCTTTACATTGTTAAAGGCGCCCTCAATATCAAGAAACGCCACCATACAAAACTCTTGCGAGAATATTGATTTCTCAACAGTACTTACCAGGATATGCATAGCTGTGTCCACAAATTTCCCTTTACAGTAAGCGTGCTGAGTCTGAGCCCAGTCACTAGGCTCTATTTTTGAGCGTTTGTAGATATCCATCAGTCTTGCCAAAGTTTTCAATAGAAAGGATGAAAAAGTTTTTTGGGTGGCCCTGTCAACATTTACCCGCATTGACGATATCTTTTATGCGTAGTGAGTGTGCTTCTTGGTGAGTACTAGTCCCTATCGATTCATCGAAGCTTCTTGGAAAGTGGGTTTCGATGAGAAGTTCCAAGGATTCCTTACTAGAAGCAGTCTAGGATCCTTCCGGTTTAGTTAAATAACTGGGACTGGTAGGATTGGAAGACAGAATCTTCCTAAGACGAGAGGTCTCGAAAACTTCTTCCATTTTGTCGCAGAAGAATCTCCATGATTTCTCTGTGCCTTCCTTAGTTTTTTCTTGTTATACTTTGAGGTCCTCCTTGTAGGAGTCCCAGTCCTGACTCTTAATTAGTATTGGATTCTTGAAAAATCTCGAAAAATGGTGGCAAATGGTACTCGTCAGAAATACAAACCTTTATTTGTTTATATCGGCTATTTTTTTTTTGTTTGGTTTAATTTTTTTTTCTTTTTGGCAAGATATATATTCTACTTGTAACTTTGCATTTGGTTACAATATTGTCTAACTTGTGTTTTCCTGAGTTTATAGAAAACTCAGTGCATGAAAGATCATAAATCACATTATAAATAATAAATCACAAGGACAGTCGTAGTAGACAATAAAACGTAGGTTACGCTTAAATTTATAAGAACTCTCGAGATTACCGAGAATTGTAAACGCAGGACCAAGACCACTTTTATACCAGAGTTTCTTGCCAAGAATAGTCAAAGCTTGCTAATTATAGTTAAATTAAACTGAAGAATTGTCGAGAAATACCAAAACTAACAGTCGAGTTGTGAGGACAGATTAACTACCGTTGTATACGGTCAAAGTTGCAGAAATGAAAATGGTTTGGGGTGAACCTGTTGTTAATTGCATGTGTTTAAACGAAAACTAAATAGTCAACTCAACCAAATTATATTTATTATTATATTATATTTATTATACTTATTATATTTACTATATTTATTATGTTCACAATTTTTATTAAATCAGTTATCAGTCGTAGCTCCACTCATTGAAAATAACCTGATTTAGAGTTTCTTATTTATATATTTACAATTAACAAAACCAAATTAAGTCATATAAAAGTTTACAGTTAAAAGTGCAAGTGAATAGTGATCATGTAGAAGAATTGATGTAAAATTATAAGAAACAATGAGTGCTTTAGCAAAATAACTGTGATGGTCTAAGGGTCGATGCTCCATTTACTATAATACGGGTATACTCCTAAATGTAAGAAGTAACATATATTTTAGATAAGGGTGGGGAATTGAAAATCATCATCGACATCTGATCATCAATATCTAAGATGTTCCAATCAAAAAACTAACAATTGATACATTTTCTTAAAATGCTGTGTACGGTGTTATAAGTGATTTTTGTTTTAGGCCACTGAGCCTTTCCTCTTAAGTGTCGGTAATATTGCCAAGCCCAAATTTTCAAACTTTTGACGGATGGTGGAAAACCACTCCCCAGACTGTTCCTAGCCAGACAACGTGCTGCTCCACTAGTAACAATCCATTAAGAGATTCTGTTAACGGAATCAACACGCGGATATATGAAGATATTTTTAGAATGCTAAAAAGGCAACTATAGAAAAAATAAGAAATAATACCTCTCAGGTGGCGCAGTGGTTAAAGCTGCAGCAGTTGGAGCGTGAGATACTGGGTTCGAATCTCGATAGGGGCAGGATGCGAAAGGGATTTTTCACCTCTAGATTATGATCAGTGGTGTGAATGAACACAACTTTGACCCCCTGTTGGAGTGCAGAATCCATGGACTGACCCATCTTCCATGACAGTACTATAGGGTGGCATGGAGCTATACAATGTGCAGATGGTTAGGTAAATCAGACCTATAGCCATACGTCCTCGATTTGGCTGCAAAGCGTAAGGTAAGGACGTAAATTAGCGAAACGCAAAAGAGCTGGGAGTCCAAAAAAGATTGCATAGTAATAAAAAAAAAATAAAAATAAGCAAAAATAAAACTGCGATAAAAAGGCTTTGCTTACTTTCGCCCAAGCAGAACATAAAAAAAATCAAAATTCATCGTTAAATTTATCTGTCACTTAATAAAAAGTAATTGTGCGATAAAATTCGCGGAAAAAATAAGGAAAATAAAAACGAACAAAAAACTGCCTGCTAGTTTTGCATTCGCACAATATTTTTTTTCAAGTTTTAATGGCTCATGTGTCAAAAAAAAGAATAAAATAACAATTTTCGTGAAATTTTTATGTTTTCTTATTTTATTTTATTTCATGGATGGTTCTGCCTTAAGCCGCTTTGGATCGACTGATTGCGTGATATATTTTTATTTTTCTAATGAACTTTTTTTGTTCTGTTCATCTCATACAACAACTATGCGTAAACAGCACTAATAATAAATAAAACAAAATATTTATTTGTAAAGTGTGGTTAAATTTTAAGGGCCGACGTTCAATGTGCACCACACCTAAATATCAAATTTTTTTCTGCATTTAATTTGACATTTCTCAATTTCAGACTAACTCAATTTGAACCATGGAAAGAAACACAATCGAGCAACGCGTTAAAGTTATTCAGGCATATTATGAAAATGGGCGTTCAAATAAAAATGCATATCGTGCACTTCGTGATCAGCAAGATAAACCAAACCATACTACGGAAACGATTTCAACATCAAAAAATTGAAAATCATACAAAATTAAGTTAACACAAAATCCAGCTAAAAACACTTGCAATTAAAGTATTAACAAAAAATCATACTTCAATTTATTTAAAAAAATGTGATTTTATATATTATTAAAGATTACAGTATTGAACTTCACCAAGTGTATTGATTTACATCCGACATTGGAAGAAACATGATAAAAGCAACGAAACTAATAAACGATGAGGAATGAGGAAGATATGGATAGTGAAATTTTTAATTTCGAAGAGCAATCAACCACTTAAGTGGACGTAACAGCAATTGGGAGTCTTTTATCAGCCGAAATGAGTAGCAACCCAATAAATAACTGCATTCACTGTGCTGCACATACATTTCAACTAACAGTAACGGATGTCATAAAATCGTCAGATCTAGAAGATATATTAAAAGTAGTTCGCAAAGTAGCTATATAATTATTAAAACCTACAAACTTAGAGATATTGAAATGCAAAAATTTAAAATAACCTATTGTTAATTTACCTACACGCTGGAATTCTTCGTTCAACATGGCAAATGCATTTTAGAATCAAAAGATTTTATAGAAGACGAACAAAACAACATCACGAATATGCGATTTTCAATTTATTGACTCATTTCAACATGTTGCAACAATAGAACTTCAAAGTTGCAAATTAACAATTCAAGACTGTTATAAAATTTGGCTCGAACTTAAAAAAGAATAAGCCGGACCTTGCAAGATAAGCCGGACCTGTATTCAAAACGTATGTATTTTAGAGTATATTGATCGACGGGAGTGTACATTACTGAATAATCGTGTTATGTCTGTAGGAAAATATTTAGATCCGAGATTCAATTTGGTTCTGTCTAATGAACAAATATTGGCAGCAAAAAATCATATCAAACAATTGTATAATCACATTACAAAACATTTTGATAACGTCTCAACAACGACCAGTTTTTCAGCAAACAGTTCAACATCTTCAACAACGGTCAGTTTATCAGCAAGCAGTTCAACATATTTTATAGATGGCACACAATTAACAAATGACAATTCTCCAAAACATGGCTAATCATCAAATGAAGGAAGCCGAGGAGTCCCAACAGTTACAATCGTACCACGAGATCGAGAATTATTTACCGAGTAGACTGGAGCCAAATATTGATATAGTACACTACTGGAAATTTCATAATCAAAATTTTCAAACATTACACCAGTTATCAAGGATTATATAGGGTGTTTTTTTAAGAGGTTGCCGATTTTTTTTTGAATAAAACACATATAAAATTATGAAATGACCAAAATTTTTTTTTATTTGGTAGATAATTTTTTGGCATTTAACATTTAAACACAATTTCTGGCATATGGCTACCACGACTATTTTTCACAAATGTCATTCTGGAGGTCCAATTTTCCAGCACTTTTTCAAGCATTTGAGGGCGTATGTCAGCAATGACACGTTGAATATTGGTTTCCAAAGCGTCAATCGATTGAGGTTTATCCACATAAACCAATGACTTCACGTATCCCCACAAAAAGTAATCGAGTGGCGTCAAATCGCACGAACGCGGAGGCCAATTCACCGGACCATTTCTCGAAATAATGTTGTCGTTGAAAGTTTCTTTCAATAAGTCGATTGTTTCACGTGCTGTATGGCAAGTGGCACCATCTTGTTGAAACCACATTTCATCCATATCCATATCTTCAAGATTTGACAACAAAAACTCATTTAACATGGTTCTGTATCGATTTCCATTCACGGTAACGCATCGTCCTTCCTCATTTTTAAAGAAATATGGACCGATGATCCCACCAGCCCATAGACCGCACCAAACAAGTACATTTATCAGGATGCATTGGTAATTCTTGAACGGCGTGTGGATTATCTTTGCTCCAAATGCGACAATTTTGTTTGTTGACGTATCCAATTAACCAAAAATGCGCCTCATCACTGAAGAGAATTTTACGGTAAAAAAATGGATCTTCGTTCAATTGATTTAACGACCAATCACTGAATTCACGGCGCAAACGATGGTCGTGTGGCTTTAATTCTTGCGCCAATTGAATTTTGTATGGCACCAAACCCAAATCTTTACGTAAAATTTTCCATAAAGTCGATGGACAAAGTCCAATTTGCTGAGCACGACGACGAATCGATAAATTGTCGTTTTCTTCGACACTGGCCTCAACGACAGCAATATTTTCTTCTGTACGAACTCTTCTCATTCTTGTCGGTGGCTTGGCATCCAAAAGAGTGAATGTAGACCGAAATTTGGTAATTACGTTCTTTATGGTGGTCTCTGACGGACGATTATGTGCACCATAAAATTCACGAAGTGCTCTATAAACAATTTTAATTGAACACTGATTTTGAAAATAAATTTCCACGATTTGAAAACGTTGTTCTGGAGTTAACCTATTCATAATAATTTGCCAAACAATACTGAGTAGAAATGCCACTTTGAGCTGTCAAAACAACTGTCATAAAATAAAACGACATCTATCGGAAAAACAAACCTCCTAAAAAAACACCCTTTATGTTCAGCGCCAGCCACCCAAGTCAGCGTAGAAAGAACTGTGTAGAAGATTGTAGCAGAAGATGTGTAGAAGATTTTCTGCATTGAAATTTATTCTAAGCGAAAACAGAAATTAATTAACTATTCAAACGCTTCATTGTTAGTAAGATTAAATTTTAATTTTGGTTAACTATTATTTATATTGCGATAGTTAAAATACTTTAGCTTTTTTAAAACCACTGAATTGACATTTAACTTTAAATTATTGTTTTACATAATATAAAATGAATTATTTTTAATATATAGTCATAGTACAAGACTGATTTTTTTAAAAACTGAAAACCGAAGTATCTGAATTTAATTCTAAAATTTAAAGATGCTTACATAATAATGTTTTTTTTTACAAGTATATAAAATTTTTGTTAAAATGAAATTGTAAGAAATTTTAATAAAAATGGATATAAAATATCCGTTTTGGATACAATTAAACCACAGTTTGTTTTAATTTCGCGAACTAATTTATTTTAAAATTTTGTAGGTATAACTATAGTCATACCTATAAAATTTTAAAATAATTGCTGCTCTTAAAATAATTTATTAATAATTTACTTCTTAACGAGTAATTTTATTTTAAAAGATACCGTGTATAAAGATAAAGTGGAAGTTTTAAAAGATAAAGTGGATATCGAGAGCCTACTAGTTCTAACGGACAAAGATATTGCAGATTTATTTCCAGTTGATCAGTTAGGAATAAGAGCCAAATTTTGATACCATCTTAACTTATGGAGGAAAGATGTCAATCTTCACACATAGTTATTTTTTCTGAATTATCGTATAACTCCTTTTTTAGTCAGTCAAGCACTGTATCAGTGACAGATACATGCAGGGAGTGGATTAAGCGACATTGTTCTTCAACAACTCATTTACAATCAACAAGTTATTCGAATGTTTATTCTTCGCCCAACAGTATGACGGAACATCTTTAGCAGAACTATTAACAAAAAACCTAAAAAGGCAATGATCTTACAAAACATTAATAAGAGACCGAGTCACTAACCGATTATTATAGAGAAATATTTACGTCTTTAATTGTTGATAGTTTCACCGATAAAAACATTGTAATGCAAATGGTGATATAGTGAGTAGCACAAACGCTATTAAAGCAATATTTCCTTCCGAGTCTATTGTGAGAAATATTCTATGCTTTTATTTATGACTGATTTAATTTTCAACGTTTCTTGTTTTTGTTATTTAAAGTTCTTGAGGTTTTTGTTTTATTATCTTTATAGGACTATTATTTAAAGAAACGAGGCCGTGGGCTTAATCCGATCGGAAAGCTACATGATAAAGCTGTTAGCACGAATAAAAATCAAAAAACGTAGATCACAAATTGATACAATAAAAGGTGTAATTTTATGTTTTTTTTAAATGTTATTTATTTTTAAGACATATTCTTTTAAATAAACATCTTTATCAACAGCTTCCACATCAGCAGCATCCACGTCAGGAGCATCCACGTCAGCAGGTACAGCTTTGAACTGTGGTCGCAAATTAAAGAAAACTGGACAAAAACTCACGCAATAAGACATAATATAAATTAGAAAATATTTCTTAACATATTTTAATATTCTAAATTACATATTTTAATATTCGATACATCAAATTTGTGGAAAAAATTAAACCTTATTTTAAAATCAACGTCAAAGATACACCTTCAAAAAATTATTTAAGACACTAGGAACAGGAAGGAATTGATAAAAGTAAGTCATATGTTTTCTATATTTTAAATAAAATTTGACGATATAGCTATAATATTTATAATGTATATATTTTGCTTTTAGATTTACTTGATTGCATAATTTTTTTGTTGCTACATGCTATTTTAAAATCATCTATAATTTCCCATAAAACAAAGGACAACAAGAATATAAAGTGGAAACCAAGCATCATAGATTCTCAGGAGTCAACATTACTATTATGTAACTGTGTCAGCCAATATCATTCGAAGATTAAAGCTTTTAAGTTAAAATATTATGGTTAAGGTATGATCTTCCAGCCTATTATTATTGTAGTTGGCCAGAGAATAATTGCGTAGAAAATTATGCAACGAAAGTTCAGATACTTATCTCTACAATCTTGTTTCGGAGCTCGAGGCACTCCTAACTCTTTCGCGGTTGGCTTATTTACGTCCTTACCTTACGCCATTACAGCCAAATCGAGGACGTCCAATTTACGTATAACCATCTGCACATTGCATAGCTCCATGACAGCTTATAGTACTGATATGGAAGATGGGTTGACCCATGAATTCTGCACTCCAACAGGGAGTCATAGATGTGTTCATTAACACCACCGATCGTAATCGTATGGTAAAAATCCCTTTTGCATCATCCCCTATCGGGATTCGAACCCGCACAGAATGAAATTGTGATTGTCAAAATAAAAAATAATAATATTAAAATAAAAAACATCAAAAAGTAAAAAAAAATGGGTTAAAATAAAAAAACTCCAGTCAATTTAAAAAAATTTTTGATTTTAGGTTTTTGAAATTTATTTTTACTTTTTATTTTTGATTGTAATAAATAGTCATATTTTTGAAATTGGAAATCAAAATCAAAAATAAAAATTTGAATCAAAAAACAGTTAAATTTTTGAAGATAAAGAATAAAATTTTTAACATTAAAATTTTGTCTTTGAATTAAAATGAAACATTACAACTGAAATCAAAGTTTAACATTTTATATTAAAAGCCTGTTTCTTATTTCAAAAATTCACTTTTTTGAATATAAAACATTTTTTTAACTTCAAATGTCTTTTGTTCTAAAAACTTATTAACCGAAATTTAACAAAACCCATATAAAAAATTTGGTTTTGACGCCAGCATCGCATATAATTTTTAAGAAGTGACATCGTATTGTGCAGTGTAAATTTGTGCAGTTTATTTTAATTAAAAATTTTAAACAGTTTTAAAAACATATAAAAAAATTAAAATATATTGTTTAATCTTCATAAATAATTAGCGAAAAACCGTGTTATCGTGGAAATTTAAAATCAAATTAATTATAATTAAAATATTATATAATATTATTAATCTCATTTGTTAAAGTTCATAGAAATCAGTTTACTGCCAGTTATAAACATCGAAGACATTGAAAATTTGAAGTATAACATCAAGATGCATAATGAACACTACATTGAATTGTTCAATGAACCACTGAAACCGAAATTTCATTTTTTAGTACATTATCCTAGTGCCATCCAAAAATGCGGACCTTTAAGACACTTATGTGATATTCTTTACAAAATGAGAGAAAAGAGCACTTTTTTTTATCAAAGAATACGAAAAAAATATTGCTCGTTTTGTCGATGTATTGGTGAAAATAAAATACAAATTATGATGCTACACAATTTACACAAACATAAATTTCATAGTATAGTCTTTTAAAACATATAGATTTATTTTATTGTAATCCTTTATTATTATTGTTATTAACTTTTTATTTAATTTTGATAATTTCACACATTTACCACAAAATATAATTCACAAAATGAAATTAAAAATGGCGTTTTGTTTTTGTTTATATTGTTTTGGCATTTAAATATTTATATGTGGGTAAATCTGTGAAAAAATCTCGATTTTTCAAAAGTGCTCGAGATCAAAAAAAAGTGCTCGAGATCATTTCCAAAGAATGTAATGTCAAAAACGCACTTGTTTCGAGCAAAAAAAGCACTTTTTCTGCTGTCAGAGCACTTTTTTTTACCAAAGAATATCGCATTAAGTTGCTTCCGTTTCGAAGCAAAGCATAAAGAGTACAAACTTTATGCATCATCTATTACATCTCGGAAAAATATTCCTTTAACTCTTGCTATTAAAAGTTGTTTAAAGTTTGCGAATTCGTTATCACAAACTTTTAATTTTTCTGAAAATAAGATTGTTTCAGAAGATTATGCTATTTATAAAAATACAAAATACAAAAAAAACTCATATTTAACCAAATTAAGTACGTGTAGTTCATTATTATTGTATAAAATTAAAAATTTTAAAAAATGTAAAGATGATATAATAATAGTTTGTACAGAGGTCCAAATAGTACAACACGATTCACACTACAGTGCTTACGAGGTAGGAATTGATAAAAATGAAATAATTCTATTTCCAATTTATTATTTTTCAAGTCCACCATTAGATATATGTAAACTAGTAAACGGAAAATATTATTTTACAAATATAATTATAACTTTAGAACAAGAATGAATTGTGGTTATTCATATGTGCAACTATGTAAAGAAATGATAGTATATTATTGTATTTTAATGCTGAAGTTCTATTATAATATGCATATTATATCTTTAATTAATAAATGAAAATAACAAACAAAATTCAACAAAAATATTTATTCCTACACACGCACAAACAAACATATATATGTGTGTATATATATATATGTAAATATATATATATAATATATATATATATATATATATATATATATATATATATATATATATATATATATATATATATATATATATATATATATATATGTATATATATATATATATTTACATATATATATACACACATATATATGTGTGTATATATATATGTAAATATATATATATATATATATATATATATATATATATATATATATATATATATATATATTTATATATATATATACTTGAATCTCGATTATCCGGGATGAGTGGGACCGGAGGCCTCCCGGATAATCAAAAAACCCGGTTAATCTAGTTTTTCATTATTATAGACTAGAATACACAAGAATATCTCGTAGTCTTCAACTTTTTTTTATTTGTAGTCATAAAATCAATCAATATGGTTCAAAAATCATATACATAAATTAAATTATAGTAAAAAATTAATTAACATAAAACAAAACTATGTAAATACATATGTAATTACGAATTGATATGCATACGTATGTAGATACATACTTACTACGTACGTATGGATGTACTATGTAAATTGTACCATTTCTTTTGCTGATTTGAAACGATAAAAAATAAAATAAAAATGTTTATCACAAAAAAATATGTAGCTTTCATCAGCATTGGCATTAAGTTTAACAAGTTTAAATTTTACTGAAAAATTCGTTCATTTTTGTCTGTCGTTGACTTTTTCGCCGATGCTCAACTAAATTGGTCTGTATTCTATGAACGTGCATTTTATCTTGCACACTTATTGTTTCGATCTCATGATTCTCCAAATAATTTAAGAGAGTTTCACAAGCATTTATGGCATCGTTGATCTTTGTGTTTGTGTGAAGTTCTACATCAAAATCGTCATCACTGCTGAGTTCCTCTTGATTTTCCTTAGGATTTATTATCCCTTCTACTATTTCAGCATCAGTCAACGTTGCGAATGTGGGTGCTTCAATGTCCGAATCTACCCAGTTAACAAATTCGTCTCTGTTAATTTTACTTTGATTTAATTCATCAATTATAGAGTCTTCAATCTTGTCTGGTTCACAATCCAAATATTCCGACGTTTCACTATCATTTTCGTACAAAATACTACCCCAAGATGATTTTAAAACCGCTTCGGTTACGTCACTCCAAGCTCGAGAAAGGCACCATATTGCGTGTTTTAAATTAAAATTTTTAATAAAAGAAGTCACATCACCTTCTGTCTGCAAATTTATTAATTTCTTTATCATTCCCTTGCGATAATTACACTTGCAGCTTCGAATCACACTCTGATCCATCGGTTGAATTAAACTCGTACAGTTAGAGGGCAAATATTTTACTATTATATTGTTGCTTTTGAATTTATCCAAATCCGGATGTTCGGGACAGTTATCTAACAGCAATAAAATTTTACAATCCTTTCCCAACCCCAAATCTTCACAACTTTTCCTAGCTTCAGCCACAAAATGGTGATCAAACCATTTTAAAAATAATTCTTGGGTTACCCAAGCTTTTTTATTTGCCATATAGGGAACTGGCAACTGCTTTATATTTTTGAAAGCTCGTGGATGTGCACTTTTTCCAATTACTAGAAGGTTTCATTTATGAGTTCCAGAAGCGTTCGCGCACATAAGGGCAGTCAACCGTTCTTTCGATTCTTTGACCTCGTCTACACTCGATTCGTTGCTGCTGACTAAAGTTCTTCGGGGTAGCGCCTTCCAAAAAATCCCCGTTTCGTCAGCATTATAAATTTGGTGTAATGTAAGTTTTTCCGATTTTATTAAATCGTCTAACTCTTCAACGAATAGTGTTGCGCTTTCATAATCGGCTGCCATTTTTTCACCAGACGCTTTTAGACTATGAATTCCATGACGACTTTTAAAATTTCCCAACCAGCCCTGCGAGTAATGGCATGTCGTTTCTATTTGGAATGCTGCGTGAAAATGTTTAGCTTTTTCCATAATCATTGCTCCCGAAATAGGTAAACCTCGAAATCTTTGTTGGCGAAACCATTCGTACGTGGCTAGATCTACTTGTTCATGTTCGGCGCCTTTTAAGGTTTTCCGAACGCTTAATCCTTTAATGGAATCGGATGAAGAAAAGAATTTTGAAATTTCGGTTTTCCGTTTTTTTATATCGTAAACAGTTTGTTGGCCCACTCCGTACTTTACAGATAAATTTTTTGTAGAAACACCTTTTTGGAGTTGGTTTATAATATCTACTTTTTCTTTAATAGATAAAACCTTTCTCGGTCGTTTAGATGACGCTGATGTTGATGGAAGCATAGTGTAACGTTAATGAGAACAGTTTTCTACCGATACAAATTTATATCCAACGTTGATTTATATTGAGTGTAATAGTAAATCGTTTCACCGTTTGTCTAAATGTATGTTTGATAAACGCTTGTTATATATTATATAATAATTAAAAATTGAAACTTTTAATCTTATTACGCAACGAATATCACTTACTTATTATAAACTGCACTACAATAAACTGCAATATAATCTAAAATTATTTTTCCAAAGTATTTTGTAACGGCAATCATATTCCTTTTTCATGCACATCACAATATTCCATAAAACACAACAGCTACATATTAGAAAGAGTAGTACATTTATCGAAATTTAAAATAAAATGAAAAGGGAATAAAAATATCCTGGTTAATCAGATGAAATACCGGTTTGTTACGTCCATCGACTGCAAGTTTAGGTAGCTCTGGCGTAATATTTATTTTGTTTATGGACTTCTGGTTTATGATCAACTAGAAATCAATAGATTCAATATTTTTATGATTAATTTATGGTACTCATAAATTAATTACCTGCACAAAAACAAACAAAAATAAAAACAAAAAATTGGTAACTCTCATCGATGAGTAATACTCTAAACATACTACTTTCTTCACTTATTCAAAGTATATAAGCAATATTTACGCTACATAGGTACTAAAACTGTACAAGAAGTACATGTTGATGTTTGTGTATGTACGTAACTCATATTTTTCTATATAAACATGAATTGCAGTCGAGAGCGATAAAAAAATCTTTATATTTCATTTAACGTGAGACCGTCATAGCCACCTAAGTATAAAGAAAAATTTACTTACCAGTAATTTGGAGAACAAATAAAAAAAAAAATCAGTAATAATATAATAATAGTTCAATAATCGAATAGTCGAATTTATACTTATAAAGTATATATAATTCTTCTGGTGCTGCAATTGTAACGGTAGGAAAATGGTGTTCTTAGAGAATATAGACAAAGTTTGAATAACTTAGGGATCAATTTTAGATCGGTTATACCCACATCACAGCCAAATAGAAGAATTAGTGGCAAGGCCTCACAGGAAAACCAGCATCTATCTGCCCACGAGATTCAAAGAGCTGATCTGGATCCAGTATAAAATTATACATAGTGAAATTATTGCTTCTTATAGCAGCCATATTATTGTTATTTCTTATCTTACGATTGTTGTGATTACTATCCCAACCTTAGAATAATTTCGTTTAGCAACGACATTGAAAATAGCGGGTGTAGTGGTCGAAATTAATATTATCTATCTGTTAATTTAAAATATAAAAAAAAATCATATTTTGTGTGAACTCTAATACATAGGGTATATATAGTGAATTTTAATATACAATATATAGTGTGCACGTGGGTAACATTTCTTTTTCAGCACCACATAAGAATCCGAGGAGTACTCTGCGGTTGTTTATGAGGTGAGTAATGTAACTTATTAATTGTTTGCCCAAATATATTTCTTTTTGTTGTGCTACCTATATATCAAAATATGTATATTCTACATATATGTATCATATAGCATTAGGGTAGTCTTTCTTAAATTGATGGTTTTTAACTTAATTTGTCGGCACTTAAATTCATTATTAAGTCAATAAAAATTTTTTAAATGAAAAGCTAAATTTTTTTTTGTGCGGTGGTGATGTGATAAGCAAGTGAGTGAACAGTAGCAGAGCCATCTAAATTTTACAGAGCCGAAATATTAAAAATTGAGCTTAAATTAGAGGAAGTAAAATAGAGGAAAAAACGTAAATTCCCATACAAAATATATGGAAAGTAAACATTTTTTTAAAATGAAATATTTCAATGAAAAGTATGACAAAATAAACATTTTAATGTTGAAATCATATAAAAACTATTTATATAATATACCATTTAAATATTTTTGAATAAAATCAATTGGATATATCATAAATAATTAAATAAATAAATCATTAAATTCAAATATCGCATTAGAACTTTTAATATGTATACGCACAAATACATACATACTCGTATCATATGAAAAAAAAATATTCTCATTATACGCATGAGCAATATGAAATATCGATCGAGTACGATCAATGACAACAGAGTCATCTCTGGAAAAATTAAAACTACTACTAAAAAGCTACTTTGTTTTTGACAAAAAATTTTTTGATTATCAAAATTCAAAATTTCGAAATTAATCCAAACTAATGTAAAATAAATAAATAAATTTAATTTAGATTTAAAATATATACTCATTTACTTAAACGTTTATCTAAAAACGGTCAAACTACTAGAATCCCACTATAATTCTATAGGAATTAAAACTAGAATCGTACAGTAGAATTATATTGTATCAAATTTTATCATAAATGTTATTACATTTTACAGGATAAAATACTTTACCATATTCTAAAATCCGTATGAAATCGAGTATTTGCTGATAAAATTGTGTGTTTTGTCAAGAAACTTATACATATATGTAAGAATTTTAAGGTTAGCATTTTTTTCGAGTTGGAGGAAAATTTGATTTTATAAAGATATATACGAGTATGTATGTATGTATATATATATGTATATATACTTACATATAAAATTTAACCGTTAACTTGTTAACTTGAATTGGTAAAACCAAATCCATTAGAAATTTTTTTTAAATCTAACGACTTTTTGGATAAAAAAAATAACGCCCAGCTGACATCTATTGAAAGATCGTAAGTACTAAAACGAAAGTACTAAAACTTAACATTTTACCCTGAATAAATTAAATTTAAATAGATTTACTTTTATCTATATTGAATATAATAATTATAATTAATAATTATTATGATATGTGTAACAAATAAATTAATTTTATTATGAATGTCAGATGTCTCTTGTAAAGCTTTTCCGCCATGTCATGTTTCTGGTTTGTTTTTTATAGTATAGGGTACACCTATAAACATTCCATCAATTTATTATTTTATAATTAAAATTATTTTTTTAACAATAACTATGTTTTATTTTTATAATTTCTAGAATATAAATGTATTTCAAAGAAGTTACGGTTATTTTGATTCGAAATTAAAAGAAAATTATGCAGTCAGATAAAAATAAAATGTGCTGTTCGTATGGAACACCCTATTTTTCTTTTAGATCGACATAAAATTTTTTATTTTTATTTTTTAGTTTCGTTTTTAGTAGGTAACACTAAAGGCGCAAAATCATTTTTTTATTATATAATTAAAATTATTGTTTATTGTAGTTATTAAATTTTATTTATGTGCAAAAACATAATTTCTTATGTCTAAATATATTTCAATACAGCTACGGACATTTTGCTGCAAAATAAAAGTAAACGTGTGCGGTTAGATTAAAAAAATGAACTGCTCTTATTGAAATCTTCTTTAACTTTAAAATCAACATCACATACACATATACATATTTTACTGTGCATTCAATATTGTATATTCATATTGAATTTTAATTTATGTTTTATTAAATTATTAAGATATTTAGGTAACTGATTTTCAGATATGATTAACTTCAACATTTTATGTACTTAACACTGTAAAAACAGAAATCAAATATATAATTTTTTATTGATAAAAATTATTTCGAAAAATGTGATTTTTACATTGATTCTTATGGGAAAATGAAAAATGTACCTCCTCTAAAAAAAGCTCAACAAAAAATACGTCATATTATTACGGCTCTAATAAAGATGGCTCTGACAGTAGTGATCAGTGGGTTTTTGCTTTTAAACAACACGATGTTTGTGGTACTCCCTAAACTTACGCGACGAGGAACCTCCCAATATCCGGAAGAAGCTATCCCACGAAAAAGCGTGTTGGTCTGCGTAAAGGGGTACGTAACAGGTTAACCGAGAGATTAAAAAAAGTCGGATGCGTAAGAAAATTCCCGGATAATAGAGGTTCACGGATAATCGGATAATCGAGATTCAAGTGTATATATAATATATATATACATATATATATATATATATATATATATATATATATATATATATATATATATATATATTTATATATATATAAATATGTATATATATATATATATATATATATATATATATATATATATATATATATATTTATATATATATAAATATGTATATATATATATATATATATATATATATATATATATATATATATATATATATATATAAATACATAAATTTTAGTTGTTAATTTAAATAATGTAATTTTTGACATAAAAATCTAATTTTTAGTTTAACTGTTCTCTAAATTTGAACCAAGAACATTTAATTTTTGAAATAAAATTCTTTTATTATTGAACCTAATTTGTTTGTTTTAATTTCAAGTGGATTCCATTTGATGCAGAGTTAGAAATTTTGAAGCAAAAAACTTTATTTTTGTCTTAAAATTTAAAATAAATGAATTATTTTTTATAGTAAAAATATTATTTTTATATTTAAAGTTAAAAATAATAGCTTCTTAAACTAAAAGTTTTTTTTTTTATTTTAATTGATCCTAAACAACAAAAAGCAAAAGCCTTTAAAATTAAAACAAATTTTTTTTGGCGAAAAATCAAGCGGTTTATTTTTGATTGTATTGGTTTTTTTTTTTAAACTAATGTTATTTTTTTTCTGTGCGGTACCTCCCGCTTCAACTGCCGCAGCTTTAACCACTGCGCCACCTGGGCGGTATTCAGATACTTTACCATCAACAAAATGTTTAATAGATCACATTAAATCAAGTTTTTACAGTGGTATATGTATATGGTATTTAAGATTATTAGGTATGATGAATTTATATTACCCGATAATTCATGTGACTCCATCATTTCGATAAAACTTGACTCCATAATTTAGATGTTATTTGCGATATAAATTATTTATTAAAATTAAAATAAACTAATTATTTAATTACAATAATCTTTATTTATAATTACATTTTTAATCTCTTTACATTTTAAAAATACAACTTATGCGGACGAAGGAACAGAAACGACTCTTTTTGGTTTTACGAAAAACTATCGAATATTGTTTTTCAAAGTTAACTTGAATAATACAAAAATAATTGTTTTTTCAAAGTTAACTAGAATAATGCAAAAAACTATTTACATGAGTTGTATTCTGTGAAGTAGCGCCAAAATACCAGGTAACACTACAAAGTCATGCTTTAATGTACAGTAATAATATTCGATGTATTCAAAGTAATTGTCGCCAAAAATTTTCCAATTTAAATACGTACAAACGACCTGTTGATCGAGTTTACAAAAATGTATTATATTCAGTTCCATGTATGAAACATACACAATCCAGTCATAAAATAACTATTGGAAATAAAATTGACACTTTCAATCTAAATGATCATTCACAAATAACTTTAACTTCAGAATTAATCGATAATAATCAATCACAAATATTAAGCTCATCAAATAAATTTAGCGGAATTTCTATCGCTCTGTCGTTACACAATAATAGTAATTTTAATAGAAAAATGTGTCTTATATTATAGAAAATATAGAAAAACAAATTACTGATTCTATAGCGCAAACCATAAATTCCTATATTTTGCCTTAAATTGAGAATTTGGAAAAAAGAACAGAAGCTTTAAATTTAGAAGGTGATATATCCATTTAGAAATATTAATTTTGAGTACAAACTTATTCAAGAACTTGAGTGCAAGGGAAGTTTTAAAAACCTATACATTATACAATTAATGAAGAAGTTTGCGAAATAATTATTAATAATACCCCAACAATCGACTCAAATAAAACAACCGGAATAATAACGCCCCTGGAGTTCCAATTCAAAAAATTTTTTGAATGTGGAAATATATTGAAACAAACTTTAGATAATACAAAAAAATTGCAAAGAAAATAATCCTAGTGTATTTGGTAATTTAATAAATGCAAGCATATGGAAACAAAAAATGAAACCTTATAAAAGCAAATTAGTAATACCTCACTTGTTATATTTTGATGATTTCTCGATTGACAATCTGTTAGGATCTCATGCAACAGAACAATCGGTTTGTGGGATATATTATGCATTTCCAACAATACCGAAACACCATTTTTCTAAACTGCACAATATTTTTGTTGCTGGTTTCTTTAAAGCTCTTTTTTATTTATTTATTTAATTAATCATAATCCACAGGACAATAGTCCCTAATGATTATTTACAATAATTACATTACAATTAAAAATAATTACACAAAAAAACTATGTTCAATCACAAGAAGATTGCATAAAACTTCAAACTTATTTATACTTGTGTTACATAAAATTTTAAAAATCTCATTAAAAGCATACACTAAATTACTATACCCATAGAAATTTTAAAATTTTGTTTCAATTTATATTTGAAGCAAGCTCTAGTCATTCCGAAATCGAAAATATCACAGTAATTGTTAAAATTCACAGTCATAAAATTTATTGATTCGTGTACTGAGTAATTGGAACGATGAAAATCTGGAATCAATAAAAACCTTGTTCTTAGTTGTCTAGTGGAAGTATAAATATTCAAACGAGAAAGAATAAATGGACAATCAACCCTGGTTTGCAAAACATCAGCCACAAACAAAGCCGCAGCAAAGCTACGCCTGACAAACAAAGGCTCTAAATTTAACATGACACATCGCGTATCGAAACTAGGCATATTAAGCAGATTTTCCAAATATAATAATCGTCTGTTATTGTTAAAAAGATTAAAGTTTAAAAAGATTTGCCGAGAAAATTTTCTTTGAATTTTTTCTATTCGTTCTATATCTACATTATAATTAGGAGTCCAGACGACAAGCATATTCTAAATTTGAACGAACCATTGAAGAATATAAGATTTGAAGAGTCTTCCTTTCTATAAAATCTTTAGAGAGTCGCTGTATAAATCGCAACAAAGATCAAGATTTTGCTATTATTAAATCGATATGAGGAATAAAACTCAGTGTGGCGTCAATGAATCAATGAAGTCAATGTCCCAAGTCAATGAATTGGGTAACCCGAGCTAATGTTTCGTTATTAATATTATAATCATAATTTACCAGAGATTTTTTCCTTGAAAACGACATAACAGCACACTTCTTAATGTGTAGATTTAAATGATTTTTGCTACACCATATTAATAAATAATTCAAATCAGATTGCAGTTTAGTAGCATCCGATGGATTTTTGATGCGGCAGAGAAGTTTCAGATCATCTGCATACATAAGTCCCTTAGAGCAACGCAATACATCCAACAAATCATTTACAAATATTGTAAATGACAGTGGACCAAAGTGTGAGCCCTGCGGAACACCCGAAAGAACGATTATTTGATTTGATCAACATGATGTAACTTAACAAATTGAATACGATCTGATAGATATGACTGTTCAGGATCAACTGAAAATAAACAAAGTAAATCACCTTCACATCTTTATAAATTTAAGATAATATCTCTAAATGTAAATACTTATCTTATACTATTGTTACTTCCTATTATTTTGTATAATTGTCTCCTAAAATTGAATTTAACTTATAAATCATTAAGCTGAAACAAAATTTGACATTGAACTTACCTAAACAGTAATAATAATGTAATGTACTGATTTGACAGACGATCACAGGTTGTAAAAATGTTATCATTTAATTCTTTCTAACGATACTACCATCTGTGAAAGAATATTTATTTAAAGGTAGTTTTATCGACTTATGCAATTTGTTAATCATAATTACGAACACCACGCTTCAATTGTTCAATGATAAAATGAGTAAGCAATTTCTCGATCACTTTTTCATCAACAATCAAACGAAAAACATTAAATATTAAAAATTATAATAAAAACTAAAATTGAACTAATTAAAGGTACTGGTTTCATTAATAACAAAATCATCTTGGGAAATATTTTGGAATTGCATCCGCACAATGACCCCAACCCAGTTAACTAACTTTTCAGAAAGTTCAAACATCTTGAGCTTATGCATGATAATTTGGTGTTGAACAGAGTCAAACGCTTTTGTGAAATCAACAAAGGCAACATCAAGTTGACTATGCGATTCAAATGTATCAACAATTTCATAACCGCCTAGGTGGCTTAGTGGTTAAAGCTGTGGCAGTTGGAGCGGGAGGTACCGGGTTTGAATCCCGATAGGGGCAGGATGCAAAAGGGATTTTCCAGCATCTGATTACGATCGGTGGTGTTAATGAATACATCTATGACCCCCTGTTGGAGTGCAGTTTAATTACGGTGACAATGAAATTGGAAATATTTCACCACCATTAACACTATCTGGATTAAAGTCAAATTCTTTAAAAACTGCTCGAGAAACGATGACTTGAAATGATGAAAGATGGGATTTATTAATTGTTTAAATCAAAATAATTGACTTGGTTTTATTACCAGTAATCAATGAATATGATATCAAATCAATGGAACATTTAATTTTTATAAGCATAATTCCTTATTTCTGTGGTAAAAAGGTAAAGTATCTTATCTCGATTTAAGACATTTTTGTTATTTTTATAAAATTAGTGTCCCTAAAAAATAAGCTATTTTTTCGGCTAATCATCGTATTTTTATGTATTATAAATTCAGAGTTATTAACTAAGTTCAAATAACTTATTTAAGAAATTAATATTAATTCAAAAGGTAAAATAACATATTTCAAACCTTAAATTTATTATTTGAAAAATACGCAAATAAAATATTTTATGTGGGTATAAGCTATTACATATTTAAACAAATAGTTTAGTAAAATAGCTTGTTTATACGTAAGCCTAAAATATTTTCAATAAAATATTTTTTTTAAAACAACTTATTACTAAGATATTTTAACTTAATATTAAGATATTTTTCCTTTTGTGTTTTGTTTAATTTGTACGTTTAAATGTATTTAAATGAAAAACTTCAAAAACATATTTAACAAAATTAATTTTTCTAAAACAACTTGGTTCAAATAAGTTATTTTGTGTAAAAATTTAAAATTTTTACCAACTCTTAAATCAATTTAAGGTGTTATGCACGTGAAATTTTGATAGGTACTTGGGATAATTTAAAGTTTATAAAATAAGTGATTGTGTTCAAAGAAGTGATTTTTAAATAACGAACTTTTTAGTATTATAGTTGCTCTAGTGTTTTGCAAACAAAGAATGAGTCGCGGTCAGAAATTTGTTGCCATGGTGTTGGCTAAGAAAGTTGATTCTAGAAAAGACGAAGCAAGTACATCTGGTAAGTTAAAATATTTACAATCAAAAAAAAAAGTAGTTAAATTCAGGAAATTAGTGATCATTTTCATAAAACAACCATCAATATAGCGCCAGTAAACTTTTTTATCATTTTAAAGAAAACTTGATAAAAGTTGTTAAACTTTATTCAAACAAAAAGTAATGATTTTAAGGAAATGTTTATTAAATTGACTGAATTCGGTATTAATTTTGATATCCAATTTTACGGATTTGATAAAACTTTTGTTAAAATGATTAATTTGGTACCTTTTTTTCAAAATCACAGCAAAATCTATTCATTTAATAAAATAATTCATTAAATTGATAAAAATAATTATATATGGTAATATATTTCTATAATCTGTCGCCGGTCGTAGCTTAATGGTTGAGAGAGTTTCTCATCACGCCGCGGTCTCGAGTTCGATTCTCGCCGCTGACCAAAAGTTAACATGCCACCGGATGACATAAAATGCGTTTGTGTGTAAAAACATTCGTTGGGTTGACCACCTACAACCAATCGTTAAAATTGGTTCGTAAGGTCTCAGTTGAGACGCGGTAAGGGCCGTTTACGGCCTCTAAGCCATAGATTATTTTTTAATATATTTCTTCAATATGAAATAAATAATTTTTGAATTTTATAAAATTTTTTTTCACAAATAGAAAATTATTTATGAACCCGTCTATTAAGGATTCTTCATATTAATAGGGAAATTAGTTTATTAAAAAGACATATTTCTTCAATATTATAGTTAATTTTATTCGAAAACATTTTTATATAATTCATTAATTTTTTTTTATTTGTAATTACCTAAGTTTATAAAATTATGGACACTTGGTTTTAATTTTTTGAAAATTTTAGATGAATGTGTATGTGTAGGTACAAGAATATTTGCCACATCATATAAAAATTATGAACAAAAAATATAAAAATAATTAAATACGTAAAACTTAAAGAAATAATAATAAACAAATTACTAAAATATTATATTCCTAATAACATAGTCATGATTTATGAAATTAACTAATTTCAGACTAAATCTTTTAAGTTAAATTAATAATTATTTCGTTTTAACTCCGCAATTAAACTATCTACTGCAGGGTGTTTTTTTTTCGCGACGTTATTATCCATCGATTGAAAAAAATACTAAATAAATAAAAAAAAAAAAATAAATTAAAATTGATGCCGACGGAAAGTTTAAATTAAATACGTAGAATATATTAAAGCAAACTTCTACGGCCCGTATTATGGAATATACTTGGTACTTGATTCCATCAAAATATATAAATATTTCTTCTGGATTGTCTAAGCAGCCTTTAATAACAATTAGTGTTTGTATCGCTATATGTTCATTTAGTTTCTGCTGTAATAATTCTTCTACATTTGCTGCAGTTGCACCAACCAACATAAACGAATTTTGTGAATCTTTAATTGAGGCTTTACTAAAAGTTTTTTTTTCATCTACGAGTTTAACGGTTCGAGTTGTTGGTACAAGGACAAAGTGCAGAAGGTGTAAAATTAAAGCATGTGAACCATCTGAAAAATGTTAATATTTATTTTAGACAGATTAGAATAAGCTTTACTGTAGGATTACACTTACTTTGAGAAATGTTTTATTTTTGCTTTAAATTGGTTAGCAAGCATTTGGCATTTTTATCTTTTAATTTCCTGTCCAAAACATCGCACATATTTAGCGCAAACGTTGTAAATTTTACTTCAATGCTCTCCGTGTTGGGGTAAATAGCGTTGAAATCTATTACAATCTATGGCAAAAAAAATATTGAATTAAATGTAAGAAACAATTATTTTAATGTCAAATTAGTATAAACATAAAATAACTAATGAAATTAGATCTTGTTTAACTTTAAGGTTTAATTAGTTGAATAGTAACTAATAGAATTTCATAGTTGATAGTTCCAAAGTTGAAAATAATACTATTGTAGCCGAGTGTTCAGCCTACCGAGGCAAAAAGAGGCGACGATTATATAGAGCGAACGCTAAGCTAAGATAGTACTTTTCTGCTATGGTTTATATACTATTTTTCCATAGCGAGATTTCAATTGCAAAAAGCTAAAAACGATATAAAAAATACTTACTAATTTATAACCGAAAGGTTTTTTATATTGCACCCATTTCTGCAATATTTTATCTGTAGAATCTGATTTAAAAATTTCCTGCATTCTATAATTCGAGGTAGCAGCGTAGTGTTGCTCTATTTCACTTAGAGCCAACTGCAATTATCTTTAATTATTTCTTCTAAATTTGCTTCAATATTATTTTCGATGTTTAGTATTGTTTGAATTTTCTTTGTGTTTTTCTCCTCTGTAGCTATCAAACTGCGTTTTTTCGAAGCCCCGCGTTTTGGAGAGATCTTATTTGATTGAAGTAGTTGGCATAAATTTTGCCCATAGGTTTTTGTCCTGGGAGTTTAAAGAAATACACACCCTGAAAATATAATATTACTTACACTAGTAATTAGAAAATAATAAAAACAGTAGGATGCTCTTAAGATTAAAGTCAAGCAAATTAAAATATGAACGGTATTTACATTATTATTGCTTCGAAAATTTATTTGACTTTAATTTACACAAGATATACTTTAAAACAATTATACTTTAAAACTACAAAATTACGCAACGCGTCCACTCTGACTTGCCTCATTGATGTGAATGCATATTGCAAAGCCAAATTCTAACGGTAAATCTTTATAAAAAAATGAACGATTTCTTTTAAATCAATAAAATTTATTCAAAACTACATCTCATAATCATCAAAGTAATTAAATTTAATTAAAAGGTAATCAATTTCACAAACATCTATCAAGTTGAATAAAAACTGAGTTCTATTTTTTATCAATACAACAAAAATGTAAGAAAGAGAGTTAACAATTTAATTGAAAAATTTAAAGAAATTTTTATTCCTTTTGATAAAATAATTCTTCTTTTGATAAAATTGTTTGTAACTTTGATTAATTCGTATTCAATTTTAATATTTTTTCCTTCAGTGAAGTTTTGGAATCCGATAAACTACCGAAATTATTTCCGAACTAACAAAGTTATAGATTATCATCAAATTCATAATTATTTTATTAAATTTAACAAATTATTTTATGTATTTGATGTGATCTATTAAAATTGATAAAATTGTTTTATTGGTATTTTGTGACTTATTTTTTCTAAAATTTACTGATTTTTTTGAGTGTCATTGTTAAGTAAAGGTTTAAGAATAACTATAAACTATTTTTTCGCTCCTAAAGACAGGTTATTACCTTGTTCTAGTAAACGGGTAGCTGAAAATAGCCTAAAATCGAAATTAGAAACATCTAATATTGACGGTTTAAAAAACGACGAATTAGCTCAACTGAAAGAACATGAGCAAAGTTTAGTCCCAACTGTTACTGACGTTGGATTGGACATCGACGGAGATGATACATACGACGATAGCGATGTTGATCCTCAATATGTGCCAAGTGATGAAGAAAATCTGAGTGACATGTCAATAGAATCGAGTGTTAGCTTAAATGCTGCAGCAATTAAACTAGAGGCAAATTTGGAAGAAACGACCCCTCAAAACGAAATGTCAATAGAATCGAGTGTAGGCTTAAATGCAATCGGAAGTCAACTTGAGGCTAATTTGAAAGAAACTTCACCACAAAAGAGCAATAGACGAATTATAACCAAAATGCGTAATTTAGGACAAGAATATTACACACAAACCGGAAAACTTGTTTTGCGTAGAACTGTTAAGCCATTAGCTACAAAATGTAAAAAAAATTGTTCCGAAAAAGTAACGTGCAATGACCAACAGATAATATTTAACGAATATTGGAATTTGGGTAACTACAATCTACGCCAAGCATTTCTCTCCGGTATGATTCAAATTTTACCAACAAAACTGAAACAAAAATTAAAACCTTACATGGACAAAGAAACCGAATTCATTCGTACAAGTACTTTGTCGAGGTGAAATCTGCCCGTATTCAGGTATGTCAAAAATATTTTCTTGGTATATTTGGTGAAACAGAACAGTTTATTAAAACAATAATTAAGAAAAAAATTAGGAGTGGTGGCATAGTAATTTCAAGTGACAGACGCGGACAAAAAGTCCCTCAAAATAAAATATCTGAAGATAAACGAAGCAAGGTGTTGGAGCATATCAATAGCTTTCCGCATTCATTACACTCGTCGCCATACCGAGAAAAAGTATTTACAGTCTGTCTTAAATACATATGTCCATTATGTATAAACTATACTCAGAAAAATAAGATAATCCTGTTTCCATAACCAAATACACAGAAATATTTAAATCTCTTAATTTAAAATTTAAAAAGCCACAACTTGATATCTGCAACAAATGCGAGTTATTGGAAATGCAAATCAAGTGTTCTGAAATTGAGGAAGACAGGTTAAAATTAACCATGCAAAAAAACGAAACATTTGGAACAGGCGGACTATGCGTACGAGATCAAGAACATGCGAAGGAGAATCAAAAATTAAAAACTTATACTTTTGATTTGCAACAATGTTTGCCCACGCCATATTTCATTCACACGTCAATTACACACATTCACACGTTAATTAGTTTTATAAAAGGCAACTTTGGACGTTCAACCTAACGAGCCAAATAGTGCCTACAATATGATGTGGCATGAAGCTGAAGGACGTAGGATAGGCAATGAAATTGCCTCTTGTTTATTTACACATCTTTTAAACTTGCCACCTGAAGTTTCGCATGTAGTTCTCTATAGCGATTCATGTGCTGGACAGAACAAGAACTCGTTTTTGGCAGCGATGTTTCAAATCTTAATTCAAACGCTGCCGAATTTAGAGTTTATTGATCATAAATTTTTAGTGCCGGGACACACGCATATGGAGTGCGATACGGTTCACGGAATGATTGAAAGAAAAAAAAACAACTGCCACAATTCAACATCCTCGTGATTGGTATAATTTTATTATTAGATCGGTAAAATCCAAATACCACGTAACAGAACTTACAAGGAATAATCTTTATAATTTTTCGGGCTTAGTTAAAGAAACGTTTACGTGGAGAAAAAATGACTCAGAAGGTTAGTTTTTGGTTTTTAATTTAAAAAATTAATAGATATTTTATTTATTGCTATTATAGGTGAGCACTTTTTCTGGCAAAAAGTGAAATGGATGCGATACACGAGTAAAACTCGATGATATTCAGTATAAAACAACGTTATGCCGAGAATCAAACTTTAATATTTTAAATATACAACGGCGAGGCATTAGCTCTGTTTCACGCAATGACATAAAATTGTGTTATGATTCCGTGGTAAAAATTAGCGAGAAAAAGAAGCAAGACTTGCTGGGCATGCTACCATTAATAAGCTAAGAGTTCCATAACTTTTACAAAAATTTGGAAACCGACGCTTTACCAGATGATGATCCGGACTTATTAGAAGGGTCTGGATATGAAAACTAATTGTTTTTATTATCATAATACATACATAAAAAAAAAATTAATTAACAATGAATTAAATAAGAATATAGTATTAGGACATAAATTTAAGAAATATTTGAATTTTAGTTGGAATAATATCTTAATTATTTTCATTTTAATCAATTAAATTTTGCAATATATCTTATTTATTATTTATTATTAAATATGCCTGGAACCCTTAGAGGTTCCGCACTCAATGCCTCAGAGGGCCCATGGTGCAAAACTTGGATTCCATCAAAGCGCACAGATGCGCTCTGCAACCTTAGCAAACTGGAGCAGTTTGGACCAGGGCAGAGAAGACAGTAGGTTAGCTTAGGTTAGGTTGAGTGGCTACTACAGCACACTTAGACCGGCAACGGTCCGTTGTGATACCACAGGATCTTACTCCCCTTTTACCCCTATGAGAACCAGTTAGAGCTGCTTACGTAGCGTAATAAGTCTCGCACATTACAGTTATCGAGATCGGAAAGGCAGTCCATTAAAAACTTACCCAGATATTCATGTCTTTTGTGTGCCAAAGCCGGGCATGAGCATAGGAGGTGGACTAACGTCTCTTCCTCCTCCTCGTCCCTACAGCTTCTGCAAAAGTCATTTACTTCCAGACCCAGCCTTCTCGCATGTTCTCCAAGAAGGCAGTGTCCTGTGAGTATCCCCACGATCGTTTTAAGTTCACGTCTTCGCAGGGAGATAAGTGTTTTTGAGCGTTTCAAGTTCAGCTTTGGCCAGACTTGTCTTGCCACTCTACATGAGAGGGTGTTCGTCCACCTTTTGTTCGCAGAGGCTTCTGCCTCTTTTTTAAGCACAGTTCTTAGTGCGTTAATGGGTCTCCCCAACTTTGCCCTTTCCGGTAGCAGTTGGAGAGTTGTACCGTGCCTCGCTAGTTCATCCGCCCTGCAGTTTCCCATAACGTCTGAGTGGCCGGGGACCCAGACTACCTGGATGTTGAAATGCTCACTCATCTCATTAAGAGACGTTAGAGAAACAGAACCCAGCGACTTGATTGCTGCCTGACTGTCCACATAAATTGCGATATCAGTCGAGGATACCACATTATGTTTCAACCAGTTCAGGACCTCTTCAATCGCTATCACTTCTGCCTGGTACACACTGCAGTGGTCAGGGAGGCGAACTGCTATATCTACCTCTAGTTTATCACAGAAGACTCCAGCTCCTACTTTACCGTCTAGCTTGGAGCCATCCGTAAAGAACTGCAATGCTCCCGTTTCAGCTGCCAACCCGCTCCTCCAGGATTCCCTTGAAGGGCAGGTGGTTTCGAACCTTTTCTCGAAGCACAGAGTCGGTGTAACAGAGTCAATATTCGCCAGTTCTTTCCTCAGCGATCTGACTATCGTCGAGTGTCCTATTTGAAGACATTTCCACTGAGATATGGCTGATAGTCGAGTGGCCGTAATCGCCGCCATCTGCTTACCATAAATGTCCACGGGGAGAAGGTGAAACAAGACCTCTAAGGCACTTGTAGGTGTTGTCCTCAGTGCCCCGCTTATAAGCATGCAGGCCGTTCTTTGCACCTTCTCAATCCTTTTCCTGTATGTTATTTTATCAAGAGCTGGCCACCACACGCTCACCCCATACATAAGTACAGGTCTTACTACGGAAGTGTATAGCCAGTGTACCAGTTCCGGCGTCAGGCCCCATCTCTTTCCGATGGCGTTCCTACACGAGTACAAAGCTATATTGGCCTTGTTTACTCTTTCCAGAATGTTGGGCTTCCAGCTTAGCTTACTGTCCAAGATTACGCCTAGAAATCTTGCCTTGTCCGTAAAAGCTAGTCTGTTACCATTTAGGAGAGGTGGATCTACTACAGGAATTTT
The DNA here is from genome assembly GCA_963932295.1 of Tipula lateralis. Taxonomy (NCBI): domain Eukaryota; kingdom Metazoa; phylum Arthropoda; class Insecta; order Diptera; family Tipulidae; genus Tipula; species Tipula lateralis. Next base: position 99,481,572 of record OZ010736.1, read on the forward strand.
ATATTTCCTCGTAAATAGTACCAATTCAGTTTTAGACGCGCTAATTGCCAGTCCACATTTGGTGGCCCACCTCGTTATAATTAGGAGGGCATTTTGGATTACCTCCGCCACTGTGCTTATGTATTTCCCAGAGACAGCTATCGCTACATCATCTGCATAGGCAATCACGCCGATCCCTTCTCTCTCTAGCTCTAACAGCAGCTCATTGACTGCTTTGTTCCAGAGCAGAGGAGACAGAACACCTCCCTGTGGGGTTCCCCTAGTCACCCGTCTCCTGATGGTGGATTCCCCCAGCTCTGAGTTAATCATCCTGCACCCAAGCATATGATTGATTAACCCACTTATAGGGTAATCCACACCTAGTAGCGACAATCCCTCCAGAATTGCCTCCTTCCTTACATTGTTAAAGGCGCCTTCAATGTCAAGAAACGCCACCATACAAAACTCTTGCGAGAATAATGATTTCTCAATTGTACTTACCAGGGCATGCAGAGCTGTGTCCACAGACTTCCCTTTACAGTAAGCGTGCTGAGTCTGAGCCCAGTCACTAGGTCTAATTTTTGAGCGTATGTAGATATCTATCTGCCTTTCCAAGGTTTTCAATAGAAAGGATGATAGAGTTATTGGTCTTAAGTCTTTAGGGTAGCCCTGCGAGCATTTACCCGCTTTCGGAATAAAAATCACTCTGACCTCCATCCACTCCCGCGGAGTACAGACAAGTTTTAAACACCCTTTGAAGATTACCTCCAACCAGGGGAGCATAATCCTCGAGTTGTTCTGAAGCTCCGCGGGAATAATATGGTCAGGGCCCGCCGATTTATAGGGTTTGAACCCTTCAATTGCCCATAGGATCCGTTCTTTGGTTACGATATCTTCTATGCGCATTACGTTTGCTTCTTGATGAGTACCAGTCCCTGTCGAGTCATCGAAGCTTCCCGGAAAGTGGGTTTCGATGAGAAGTTCCAAGGATTCCTTACTAGAAGCAGTCCAGGATCCATCTGGTTTAATTAAATAACTGGGACTGGTAGGATTGGTAGACAAAATCTTCCTAAGACGAGAGGTCTCGGAGACTTCTTCTATTTTGTCACAGAAGAGTCTCCATGATTTCCTCTGTGCCTTCCTTAATTCTTTTTTGTATATCTTGAGGTCCTCCTTGTAGGAGTCCCAGTCCTGAGCCTCTCTCGTACGTTTGGCTCTATTAAATGCTTTCCTACACGCCTTCCGGTAGGTCCCCAGTTCCTTGGACCACCATGCCGGTTTTTGCTTACCCCTGGGTTTAACTATTGGGCAAGCAGCGTTGAAGGACCGATTGCAGGCAATTGTGAAAGTTTCCACTATGCTGTTCAGTTCCTTCACTGTCGCTGGTGGTTCAGGGGTCTCTGGTAGTAGTAGTCCTATAAGGGTTTCCCCGTACTTGCTCCAGTTTGTCTTTCTGGGATTCCTGAAAGGTTTCCGGGTGGCAGGGGAAACGTTAAGACTAAATGTTATGTAACGATGGTCAGAGAAGGAGTGTTCCTTCGCCACTCTCCATTCCCTGACCAAAGGGTACAGGTTTTTTGAGGCGAAGGTTACGTCCAGAACCTCCTGCCGATTTTTAGTAATAAAAGTGGGTTCTTGCCCAATATTACACACCATGAGGTTGTTGTTTAAAATGTAATCAAAAAGTAACTCATCTCTCTCGTTGATTTCAGTGCTTCCCCAGATTGCGTGGTGCGCATTTACATCACATCCAAGGAGCACCCCAATCTTCTTCCTGTACGATTCGAGAACCAGGTCCCCCAGGTTATCCAGCGGAACATGTTTGTCCCGGTCCAAATAGGCTGAGACCAGCCAAAATATACTGCCACCAACCTCTAGGCTGACCGCAGTTACGTCACCATTGCTGTATTGAGGAAGAAGGAACATATTTAAATTATTTTTTCCAAGAATGCAGGATCTGATATTCCCCGAATTTCTTTAGTATAATAAGTTATACCCCTTCATTTTAAGGCCACAGATCCTGTTGGTGTTTATCCAAGGTTCTTGAATAAGGACCACGTCCTCTTCTGATCTAGTCAGTCTGAGGAGTAAGGCGGCCGACGCCGCCTTTGAATGGTGTAGGTTAATTTGTATTAAATTTAGCATAAATTTACCAAGTTGAGCCTACTTACCTGTTTACTCCCCGCTACCGCAGGCTAGTTTTCTTTGTTTCCATTGGAGTCGCCGGTGTCTCCCGTCTCTCCCCCCATGGAACTTGTTTCCCCGACGTTTGCAGTCCTTCCGTCCCTTGGGTCCGACAGGTTTTCTTCGTCTGACGCCAGGGACAGTCGGCTGCCCATCTCCTCTCCAAGTGCGGTCACCTCGGAGAGCTCCATCGGTTGGGCTGTCTCTCCTCCAAGTGCAACTGCATCAGTTGTGGACGGGCTGCCTTCCTCTCGTGTTTCAGCCTCGTCTTTTTTGTATACTTTGAGAGTAATCGACCCGAAACCGAAGTCGATTACTCCCTTAGTCGCGGCAAGCGGCGCCAGGGACTCCGTGTTGATTATCATAGTTGATAATCTGGATCCCCCCTTTGCATCCTCTTGCCTCACGATCTTCCAGTATCCTGTCGGAAGATCGGGGTTGCTGATTCTGATTATCTCAAGAATCTCTTCTGGGCTAGCCGGTTCGGTTGGCAGCAAGACGCGTGCTCTTGGCCTGCTAGGAATCTCTTCCCTGCTTACAGCCGTCAGCTTCGCGCCTTGCCACACCTCTCCTACCTCCGCTACAGCCTTTTTATAAAGCTCCACTGATCTGGCATCAGAGCATGCTATAAGTTTAACGCGCCCTTGATGCCAGCCCGCATCTCTGCAGGATGGAGGGGGTCCTGGATTTTCTCTCAGGATCCTTAGGAAAACGGAGTTTAGTGCATTGTACACCAAGCTCCATTTTCCCATGGTGATGCTCCCATCTTCATGACTCCTGTCAATGACGGCTAGCACCAACAAACGGTCCTTCACAATATCCCTGAAGGATTTTGGTCTAGCCTTGTTAGGAGGCAAAACCTTGTGAGGAGTTTCCTTCTCCGCCTGCATTTTGGGCCGTTTTGTGTCCACGAACTCCAACTCATCCTGGGACCGCTGTCTTTTTGACACATGGTCCCTCTCTGAGTTTTCGACCGTTTTCTTGGCCCATGTCACGGATTGCTTTTGTTCAGCCGTAAGCTGCCCCTCAGGGGTTGCAGCCCACCTGTTCAAAACTCTAAACGCCGCGCGTCTATCTCTATAGCGCTGCTTCGATTGGTTGACGTTAGTCGAACCTCCCTCAGCAGCCCTTAACTTACCCTGAGTTCCGTTCGTCCCTGGCTTAAAAGCCTTGAACTTGCTTCCCACTGGTGTCTTTGAGGGAGCCCCACCTTTACGGTTTGAGCTCTCACTTTTTGTTTCCGGCCTTTGGAGAGTGCCGGTCTCGGTTTTGTTTTTATTGGATTCCATGTTGTTCCCACGAGTATCGGAGAAATATATGGTCCACCTGCGCAGAGATCCGCTTACGCAGGTAAGGCTACTTACAACTGGAGGTCGCCAGGTATCCAGAGGGCTCCGTTTGCGACTGGGCTTTGTTAAATGGGCCCCCAGCCTGGTAGTTTGTTGGCACGGGTCGCGTAACACCGTAAACCAGCCCATCTGCCGTCATTTAGCGTGACCCGCACCACACCTAGGTCACTTTACCCACCCGTTCTAACGAACGAGGACCCGGAGGCGACGACAATTATGAAGCAGAGAAGACAGTAAATTAACAGGAATATTCCTGAAGTTGAACACAAGAAATCTCATGCGATCGAAAGCCGGACAGCTGCTGATAAAGTGTAAGCTATCATCAACATCTTCAAGACAATCGTCACATACGGCATCACTGACAAGTTCCATGCGATGAAGGTGGCTTTTGAATCGGCCATGGCCAGTAAGTATAGAAACCAGTATCCTCAGGTTATCCTTATTCAATGAAAGAACGTAATTGGTTAACTTCGGATTATGCCCTTTGACAAAGTATTTCGCCTTGCGACAAGTTGGTGTGGTTGACCACGTAAGCTTTAGATTCGATATGGCAGCGGTTTTAATTGTATTCTTCACTATGTGAAGAGGTAGAGGAGCAGCTGGTTCAGGACCCACAAAATGTAAGCGAGAACAAGTTTTAGCCAAGCAATCTGCAATTTCGTTGCCTTCAATGTCACAATGGGCTGGAACCCACATGACTGTTACCTTGTTGCTACAACCAAGGAGGTTCAGAAATTTCTTACAATCCCCTACCAGTTTAGAGCTGGTTAAAGGATTGTTCAAGGAGTTAAGTACAGTTTTACTATCCGTACAAAATATAATATTTTTGCCGTCGGCAACGAGACTTAGAGCTGAAATTACGCAATGAGTAATCGCAATTAATTCCGCTTGATGAATAGTACAGTAGATTCCCAAACTACTTGAGTATCTCAAATCATGCGATGGACAGTAGTAACCAAAGCCAGTGCCCTGTTCAGAGACAGAGCCATCTGAAAAGAATACAAGTGATTCGGACAACTGTTTGAGCAAGTCTGGCGAAAACCACATATCCCTTGATGGATACAACACCTCAAAAGATCTGTGGAAATTAAATAACCATGTCGATTTCTGGCATCGTTCGTATAAATTCATCAAGAATTGATCTATGGCCTGAAATAGAGCCAAGAGCATTCCACGCCCCAACACTCCTCAAGCGAGAGGCAGCCGAACCAGCTGAACCTAAAATGAAGGAATGTAACTGGGGTAGGGATAGAATGAGTTCCATAGCTAGTAGCGGAGTTGAAGCCATGGCTCCAGTTACAGCTCGACAAGCCAATTTTTGCAAACAATTAAGTTTTCCAATTGAAGATTTAACTTTAACCACGGGCCACCAAACCACGGATGCATAAGTTAGCATCGGAAGAACTAGTGATTTGTAGATAAAGTATAAAATTTTGGGGGATAAACCCCAAGAATTACCAAAAGCTCTACGGCATTGCCAAAAAATAGCAGTGGCTTTTTGTAGTTTGAAATCCAGATGGTACTTCCAAGAAAGTTTATTATCCAGGAAAACTCCAAGGTGTTTGACGTAGACTGAGCTATTAACCTTACATCCAAAAAGTGATGGTACAGAGAAAGCTGCAGTATTCCTACGCCTAGTAAAAATAACCAAGTCGGTTTTAGATGGGTGCACATGAAGACCCTTATTTATACACCACTGTTCTATAATGAGAAGAGCGTGTTGAGTTAAATCTGATAAGACATTCAGATGCTTGCCTGAAACTGTCAGAACCAGATCGTCAGCATAACTTTGAGCGACAAAACCGGAATCACGAAGAATAACAAGAAGTTCGTCAATGACCAGGAGCCACAACAGGGGTGAAAGAACACCTCCCTGCGGGCATCCTCTGGATGCTTTGACCGAAATAAAAGTATCCTGCACCTCGCATATCACAATACGAGATTCAAGCATACATTCAATCCATCTGATGATGTTGGGTTCGATATTATGTTTAGTACATGCATTCGTAATCGAGACGAAAGAAGTATTATCAAAGGCTCCTGCAATATCCAAAAAAATGCCCACAAGAAACTCATTGTTGTGCATAGATCTCTCAATCCTAGTTACAAGTTCATGTAAGGCAGTCTCACAGGATTTGCCAACACGGTAAGCATGTTGTGTGGTGCTGAGCGGAGCGGTAACTAAATGTTGATCTCTAATAAACCTATCAACAATCCTTTCTAAAGATTTCAGAAAAGTTGATGACAGACAGATAGGCCGAAATGAATTGGGGTCGGTGTAGTCCGACTTTCCAATTTTTGGAATAAAAATTACTTTACTTTTGCTCCAAGATTGAGGAACAAAACTAAAAGCTATACAAGCCTGGAACAGATGCAGTAAATGTTCCTTAATTAGAGAGTATCCACGCTGTAAAATGGCAGGGAAAATACCGTCAGGACCAGCAGATTTAAAGGGTTTGAAGGAGAACAGGCTCCAACGTAAGACCTCATAATTGATTAATCTGCAGGCAAGGTCCCAATTGGGAACTACATCCCGATCGTTAGTGACTACACCAGTATTCTCAGTTGCAATGGTTTTACATCCTGGAAAATGGGTAGTGAGAAGTAGTTCGTTTACTTCCTTTTTAGAAGAAGTAAGCTTGCCATTAGGTAGACGAAGTGAATCAAGTCTACGGGTATTGTTCCTGCTCAGCGACTTATTAAGTCTAACTACCGCAGGTAAGCTATTGATTTCCTCACAGAAGTTTACCCATGAGGTTCTTTGTGATGTTCTTAATTCTTTTTTATAAACTTTTTGAGAAGCTAAGAAGCTGTCCCAATCAGACTGAAGATTAGATTTCCTGGCCTTATTCTTCAGCTTTCTAGTAGTTTTCCTTAACCTTTTTAGAGCAGAGCACCAGAAAGGTTTGTTACGAGTTTTTTGGTTAGTAATAAGTGGACACGAAATCTCAAACGCAGTTGTGATTGCTTTTGATAGTGCAGAAGCCTGCAGCTCTATATCCACAGATGAGCGAATTTTCTTAGGAGATTCGATTAAAGAAACAAGCTCAATAGAGTATGTTTCCCAGTTGGTAAGCTTCCGATTACGGTAGGGTTTTAAAGGTGTTCTTTTAAGATTAATATTAAAGGAAATGCACCTGTGATCGGAGGTGAGAATATCATTCGTTACTCTCCAGTTTAAAATAAATTTAGAGAAGGACATGGAGCAACAACTGATGTCAATTACCTCCCTTCGAGCAGAGTTAACAAAAGTTGGCTCGCATCCAACATTGAGGATGTCCAACTCAGAAGAACTTAAGTAGTTAAGCAGAGCAGAACCTCTGTTATTAACGTTAATACTCCCCCATAGAGAATGATGTGCGTTAGCATCACAACCCACTATCAGAGGAAAGTTTTTAACCTTACACCAATTTACTAGATATGTAAACTCCTCAGAGGGGAGGTGGAGTAGCGGAATCGTAAGGAAAATACACTGAAGCAATAACCACTTCAGTTTGAGAGTTAAGAGTGATTCTAGCAGCTGTAATGTCAGCCGAACTACACTCCTCAATAAGAGATGCATCCATATTCTTTGAGATACAGATGCACGCTCTGGTTCTCGCGGTAGAATTTTTGTAAAGAATTCTGCCACCTGGAGTGTTTAGTCCAGAGACCAAACCATCGAGAAGGTAAGGTTCCTAAACTAAGCATAGATCTGTGTGCGAGTTAACAAGCAACTTCTTAAGTTCTACAGAAGCTGACTTGCTATGTTGCAAGTTAATCTGTTTAATTACATGCATAGATGCCTTGATAACAACAGCAAGATAAAAAAAAAGAGAAATAATAAAAAAAATTGTACTCTACGGGCCTGATATGATCTTGATAGAAATCCGCTCAAGCACGTATTGTAAAGTAGAGCTGGAACCAATGATGTGTTCAATGGACTTTAAATCAACCCTGAACACAATCGATTGGCGGTTTGCCTCTCGTCTGTGTCGGACGATTTTCCACCCGTTGACTTTGATCATTGGATTCATCACGCTTAAGTTCCCTAATACCACACTAGGTTCCTCCGGAGGACCAGGGACCCAGGTGTGGATTAGTAGTGGTTTGGGAGGGTCACCAACTGACAGCTGACAACCGCTCCAGAGATCTCTTAATTTAGCAATTTCCTTGACGAACCAGTTATAGGTTGCATCATTGGCACATTTGCAGAGAAAGACGCCATCGCTTAGATAGCAGCCCAACATCTGCGCCACAAATCCGTTAGATTTGGCCGCCTCAAGAATGCGACGACCCAACTCTATCCGGAAGATACTCAACTTCGCCTCATCTAACAAACTGGCGCCGTTGTTATCACGCACGCAGAATTTCTTAGTCGTAGTGTCAGCAACGACTTGAGCCAACGTGCGTGGTTTCTTTGTAACCAATTCCGGGGTGGAACCAGTTACCGCTCGCAACTGCTTGGGTGTCGACGAGGAAGGAGGATTAGATTCCTCTGGAATAGCGCCAAGCGCAAGTCCAGAGAGACGTTTCTGAAGACGCTGGCGATTTCGTTTGCCAGCCCGTCTGGATTTCTTTAGCGGATAGGTGGTTTCGGCTGTGGTCCCCTCGCTATCCTCAAGTGGGTAATGTTCAGCGTCAGACAGGACGTTTGAGCTGAGACCACTGATACTGTTAGTATCGTGATCGTCTAGCTCGACACCCAACTGTGATCTAGAACCCATTTCGAATAGCCCCAAAGGAGAACTAGCGAATTAGACCAATGCAAGAAATAAAGTTATATTTCTTGCACTAGCTTGTAACCTGCAATGAGTAACATATTGGTGACATTAACAAGCAGTACCAATATTGATGGAGCAACAAAAAAAAAAATTAAAAAAATTATAAACAAAAAAAATTGAATAAAACAAAAAAAATTGAAACAAAAAAAATTGAATAAAAAAAATACGAGAGAGAAAAGAAAAATAAGTAAATGAATAATGAATATCTTAGATTGAATTAAGCTACATTTATTTTTTATATAATAATTTAGAAAATAGCTTATGTGACATAAGATAAGATGTTGTGAAATAAATCAAAATGTAAAGTAACCTAATTGTATTTTTATTTTTTTCATTAATAAAACCAATCAATAAGTAAGGATCCCTTGTAATAAATGAGCCATTTAATCTTCTATTACAAAACCTTGTGAAAAATCTTAAATGTTCGTATTTTTTTCACAGAATTTTTTTAAGCGGTTTTTGACTGTACTGAAAATTTCATAAAATCGAGATAAGATACTTTGCGTTTTGACCACAGATTTATTGCCTTGTTTAATGACACGTTAAAGCCAAAGATTCACTTTTTAGTGCATTACCCAACTGCTATTCGTAAATGTGGCCCGTTGTAGCCATTGTGGTGTTGAAACACTTCATAAACCTTACAAAAACTCGGCAAAAGAGACAAATTCAAGAGTTAATATTTCTTATACGCTTTCAATTAAAGCTGGTCTTAAGTTTGCTCATGCCTTTCTTCAGATAGGTTTTTCGAAGATGATTTGAACTTTAAAACTATTGATGTTTTCGTTTCCGATATCAGTCAAGTTTATAAAAATATTGATAAAAACGAAATAGACTTAAAGATTGCAAGTTGCATAGAAAAACATCATTTTAGTGGTAAACTTGTTAAGAAACATTTTTTTTAACTCAATCTGTTATGGACCAAGTTTTACTTTTCAAAATTGAGGAAATATTTTTAAAAGAATTATTATAAGATTAATATTTAAATTGTAGTCAATGGAAAATATAATTTTTTAGTGAACACTACCAATCTTACATTGTTGAAGGAAAAGTAAATGAACAATTCGCCTTAAAAAATGTCATCGAATTTGATGGCCCTCCTATTCATGTACATTTATTAAATAATGGAAAAAAGCTTTACGCCTAAAAAAATATTGAAATTAATAAATATAACTACGGGTAGCTGAGACCAAACGTTACTAACTTCAGTCTGCTGTCCTTTGTGTAGTTGTCATTTTTCGAGCGTCAATTTTTTGAAAGATTGAAGTTTGGTTAGTTGTTTATATGTGGTCAATAAATAATTATTCTAAATTAATATCTTGATAAAAAAATCGTAATGGAATTCAAACGTAATAGTGTAATTGCACTCATAACTCGAATCATAACTCGATACAACGAAACTGGTAGCATCGCTAAACGCAACAGAGGCGGTCCTAAAAAGACAGCAATATCAAAAGAAATGATACGAAAGGTGAAGAAACGAATCCAACGGAATCCTCGTCAAAGTGCCAATCAATTAGCTGCAGGTCTACATGTTTCACGATACAGCATTCAAACCATATTGAAAAATGAACTACACTTGAAGCCTACAAGATACAAAAAAGATCTTAGATCTTACGTAGGCACAAAAAAAAGTTAGGCTTGAAAGAACACGAACATTGAAGGCCTTGGCCGAACGTGATGAGATTCAAAAATTGTCTTTTCTGATGAGAACATTTTCACCATTCAACAGTATGTGAAAAAACAAAATGATCGTGTTTGGTTAGAGCACAAGTCCAACGATATTTTTGACACAAGAGTTGCCATGCGCAAGCAATCACCAGCTAATGTTATGGTTTGGGCTGTAGTTACTGCAGATGGGCGCACTCCTCTGGTTTTCATCGAACATGGAGTCAAGGTAAACCAAGAGATGTACCGCCAAAAGATCCTAAACGATGCTTTGCTACCTTGGGCACGTAAGCACTTTGGTACGAACCGTTGGACATTCCAACAGGACTCGGCACCGTCACACAAAGCTCGAGCGACACAGCAATTTTTACAAAATTGCGTTCCGCGGCGGATTTCATCGAAAGAATGACCACCATATTCACCAGACTTGAATCCCATGGATTTCTCCATATGGTCCATTTTGGAGAGTAAGGTGTCCACTAAAAAATACGAAAGTATTGATGCATTGAAGTCAGCTCTTGTTCGAGAATGGAATAAAATTCAGCAAGCCCACGTACGGTCAGCATGCAATGCTTTCTATGGAAGACTGAATCAAATAATCAGAGCCAAAGGAGGTTATATCGAGCAGTGACATGTTTTTCGTAAAGTTTAATATGTTTTCAACATATTCCACGAAATTTCAATAAAACATAATCAAAATTTAAAAAAATTACAACGTTTTCATTTATTAACACTTGGTCTCAGCCACCCTGTATATGTAAATATATCGAAATTTGATATTCTTAAAAATATGTTCAATACTAATCCTATTTAAAATAAACTATTATTTTATTTTTGTAATTACGAATCATATGAATTTAGATTATTAAATAGTTTATTTGACAAAAATAAACATTAAAATGTTTTATTTAATACTGAAGATAGACACTTTTCAGAACTTTCGGTTTTATTTGTAACCTTAGTTTTATAGTACAACCATATTACTTTCTAATATGGTTTAACATTACTATTTTTATTAGGTATGCACTATACAATTAATATGGTTTTACATTTTTAAAATAATAATATTGTAACGGCAGATTTTTGAGTCATCACAAATTATATTTTCAAAAATAAAGTGACGCTATCTGGAGTGTATCCATCTCTGCATTTCTTTTTATTTTCATTAGTATCTTGTGTTGTATTGCATCATGTTGCCTTACAACTTAAACTTAACTGCATGGTACTGTACTGACGGTATTTTTCGTTTATTGAAAAAAATACAAGTATATTTTTTTGTGTATGACAGGTTTCTTCTGTAATACCTGAAATGAGCGTTTGTTTTAACGGAGGATAGAAAAAATCTTGGGTGATAATCGGTTTAATGATACTAACAAAATCACTAATTTTCGAAAATTTTGGCTAAAAACATGTGATAGAAAATTAGTCTATGAAATAGAAATATAATTTAATTAAGAATAAAAATTATTATAAAATAATATATTTCCAACAAAGTATTTATTTATATCAAAGTTTGTGTGTTAAATTTTAAAATTATGTATATAATATAAGTTTTATGTTTCAAATATGTGAATATTACAAACTAGCAATACTGTTTAGTAATTTTGTGCCTTTTTAATTTTGTATCAATAATTCAATGATTATTAATAAATTTGGATTTGATAATGACACAAGTTCGTGTATGGTTTATATTGGCTGTTAATAATATGAGAATAATCCAGTGAATTTTTGCTGTTATACTAAATCCTTCGGTGAACCTCAATGATGCTAACATAATCTTTTATTCAACCTCATGATCCAGAAGAATTGATCCTGAATAACTTCATGTTGCGGTTTCAATAAATCTTTCGATTGACCTCAATGATGTTACCCTGATTTACAATACAGATCTTTGGATAAGAGTTTAAATTTACTAATTTTCTCATATTTTGCAGACTTTTTTTTGTGTACTGGTCACTATTATATTATAATATTTCATTGTGTAAAATAAATATGAATAAGTGATAAATAATAAGACTTGTGAGTGGCAAATTAGAATATGGATGATTCACAACGCTGACATTGCTTCATCATGATAGTAAGGGAACTCTTAATTTATTTAATCCCACTCCAACGCCGTGAGTCAGTAGTTCTTTATGTTTAACCTCGTTTCTCATACTCCACATCATTTTTAAGAGTCCTGATCTTTTAATAACTGTTGGATAATGTGTTCGAAAATGTGTTTTGGTTTCAAAGGCTCATTAAACAACTATATACAATCTCTTTTATGCTGTGCTATCCTATTTTCGAGTTCGGTTAAGTCGTCCTTGGTAAATGTTGAAGGAGCCTGTGAAGTTTCTAGCAAAAAATATTTCTATTGAAATTGTATACGTGAACAGTGTCAATAAGATAATATGGCGGCTGCCTAAATCGTATTGGAATCCCATTACATGTAGATATGTATCTGTGTACATCAAGGTATATAAACATAATGGTATGACACTCCCGTGTTTTATTTCAATAAAATTACATTTTATTGCAGATCTAATTAATTTTGAAGAGTAAAAATCGTTCATAATTTTAATTTATTGTTTTATTTAGTTTCCTTTTTCTTGAACTAATATTTTCAATTAAATTACAATGTATTTGTAACCATTTTACAACGAAAAAATATTTTTTTATTCCTTCTTCCAAATCAACTTCAGCAGAAATAGAAATTAATGTTTTAATCTAATTTCTTCCTACTTTCAACAATGTGGAATTATATACGCTAAACATATCTTCCAATTCCTTCATTTTTTTCATAAAATTTAAGTTTGGTTTACTTAAGAAACCTTCACTTATTTGATCTGTCTACGTGAAATTTCCACTAGGCTCTATTTCACAGTATCTCTCAATTATATGTGTTTTAGTCTATGGATAATATAACCAGCTAAATATTCTAGAGCGACGTACTCTTAATCAATCAAGCCCTCCGTCGACTCATCATAGGTTATTAAACTATCTTCTGTGAAATTTGTCAATAAATTGGATGTTAGAACGTTTTCCGTTAATGCTTCCGATGTATCTATGTACTCAGTTTAATTATTAGCTTGCCTTAGTGACTCATCTAGTTCCATTTCAACAAGATTAGTATTGTCATATTCCACAGTGGACGAAGTTGAGACGATGCTTTCATTTTTTCCTAATAAAAAGCTTCGAAGACGATATTTAAACTGCAAGGCTGTTGGGTGATCATACAGACCGCCGTTAGCTCTCATAACCCCAAAAAAAATTTCTTATGAATCTTGATTTATACAGTAAGTTAATAAATATTTAATGTCATATTCATTTTGCAAGTCGTTGAACAATAATTTTAATGCATTAATGCTATATAAATGTAACATTGATTTATTATTACCAATTCGCATGTTTTTGACTAAATGTTCCATATCATTTTATATTGTATCATGCTCATTTCTCGCCAAGACAAAAGCTGCCATTCTTGGACGAGAATCAATTCGAAGTACTTTTGAATTAAACACATCAAACCAGTCGTTCACCTAATTAAAAATAAATCATAACTACATATATAAACCTGTATTTTATAATTCAAACTTACTTGTTTCAGAAGAATTGATAATTCTTCCGTTTTCAGATCTTGCTTTACCTAAACAACCCATTCTTGATAGTGCTGATGAGTTAGTGTGAGAAAATAATTGAGTTGCTAGTTTTACTTTTTGTCGTTTACCGCATCTAACATTATGTTAATCGGCTAGATGAGTATCTGTTAATCGGCTAGCGGTTTTTAGGTCTAATTTAGATTGATGCTTTAATAACTCTACTAGAGGTTCTTTAGTTAAAAACTTGTCGTTAAGTTAAACACAGAAACCATTATTTTTGTATACCTTGGTTGTATATGTATAATGTATCTTGTCTTCTTTTCTTTTTACATGATTGTGTCGCTTTTTCAAATTCTTTTCACTCGTTTTAAAAAATGTCTATATAAAAACTTTTAAATAAAATTATTATGCCGAATTAATGTATGTACCATATTATCCATATGAAGTTCTTCCCAAACGAAAACCGTGAATACTTGTTAAAAAAAACACTTTCGATTTGGGGTGTTGTGTTAAATTTTCGAATTTTTTAATTAACTCCTATTACAAGATATTTCGGCAGTATAGGTGAAATGTACCCATATATGGCGCATTTTATCCATATGATGCGATCCTCAAACGATGAAAAAAATTAACAATGCATTTTGCTTATTGTTTCACTTGCTTGCATATGTAAGCTTCTATTTTGTAGCGCTTCTATTTTAAAAGGAAGTAGAATATTTTTTGAATCTAAAATGCCATAATCAAAAAGTTGTTTAAGATCGTTCACATCCTCCAAAAATAATTTTTTCTGAATGAAGTATAAAATTATAAAAATCCAGTCCTGCATTATATCCACAGAGATATTACATGTGTGAGAAATTCCCATTAATTTAGGGTTATGAAGTAATAAATCTGATATTTATTATTTTGATAATTTTAGCTTAGAAAAATTCGATAAACTAGCTAATTTTTTTACTAGAAAAACACGTGTCGTAGATTAAATTGAAATTCGTTTGAAAATAAACTATAATTTTGTGTTGTGAAAAAGTTTTTGTGATAAAATAAATAAATAAAAAATATTTCAAAAATATTATTATTATTATTTATTGTATAATTTGCTGACTGTCGTGTTTAAAAAATTAAACAAACATTTGAGACAATATTGTTGGCGATAATTAAATATTTTTTATTTGTAAACCGAAAAGGCTTTCATTCTATGAATACTCAACTGGTAATATTATTTATAACTACATAATAATATATTCTTATTCTAGTAATCATTTTGTAGATATGTAACAACAACCAAGAAATCATCAATTGCAATGCGAGGTATTGTGGGTAAGTGATAAATATTTGAAATTAGTAGAATTCCAATAATTAAAACTAAATATTGCAGCTCGACTTATGATAGTTCTATTTGGTCTTGCAGTTAGAGTTTTGCGTTTTTACAGATGAGATACTTGCAAGAACATCAGCACGAATGGTTTATAGGTGAAACTTTGTCATTTATTCATCATTCCATTTACATAATAATAATTACATATTTTGTTTTGTTAGGTGACAGTAGATACCCATTGCACCCGTTTCTTTTAAACGTTTCTTATAACGAATATTCAAAGGCCCAGATCGCGAGAAGAGGAACGTTACAACCAGATACATGCTATAGTACGCTCTAAAATTGAACGCTGCATCGGATTGCTCAAGAATCGGTTTCGATAAATTGAAATAAAAAATTATATGAGAATCAAATTTGGAATATTTAATTATTTTAGGTGCATTTAAGGTGAACGGGAATTGAGGTATGAGCCAAAAATAATGCAAATATGATAACTTCGCGCGTTATATTGCATATTTTAATAACACACAATGTTCCAGATGATGAACAAATCGAAGCAGACGAACAAGTTGAGGAACCGTCGAATAATCAATGAGGATCATTATTTTTTACTGTACAACAATGTAGAGATTCTGCCATGAACTACATAAACTCGAGAATAAGATAAGTAAGTATATACATAAAAGAAAATTAGGTAAATAAGAATAAGGATGAGATGGTTTTAGTGAGTAAAAATCTCACACTATCTTGCATTTCATTTGCTTGGTGTCTTTTGAAGATTTCCATCTGTAAAAAAAACCTTAATTAACTTTTATTCATATGTTTAAAGTTTTATTATTTTAAAAAATTCATTTATTTATTATTTATTTATTAGTGATATATAAGGAATTTTAACGCCGATTCATCCTCAACAATGGCCACCTCCTTTGGTGGCACTAATTAGTTATTTCAGTTGTTTATTTGTGTCGTCCTGGCCCTTAACTACCCGTCTTAAATAATTGTTGGTGTCCTTTTGCAATTGGATTGACTTTTGGATGGAACCCATTATTGACTGATGCTGGGCAAAGATTATAATTACTTTTATATTTTTATAATATTTACATTATTCAATACCCGTAGCTTTCGTCGTTTTTTTTAGTGCTTTGTTGTGACGAGTTAATACTTATTGACTGTTGATTTCCATCGAGCTCCACGTCCGAAACTGCAGGCTCTCCACTAATATTAGGTGCCAGTGTGGATGGAGAAACTCGTTCATTAAATAAACTTAATATCTCCAGCGACCGCCTCTCGTTTATTTCATTAGTCTTGAAAATAAATGTCAATTAAAGTATCATAACTTTTTCTACAAAAAAATTAAAATATAGTCAATACATAATAATGCATTAAAATTTTTAATAATCAAATCATCTTTTCGTTTTTTTGTTACTAATCATTATTTTTCAATTTATATTTTGATGAGCTGAGTGAGTACCTGAAAATAAAATAAAAATTTTGTACTTACAGAAGTGGAAGAGTTTTGAATTTGATCCAATATTTGATCCAGTTGAGTATTTCGGAAGACGGTTCGGAACATTCAGGTCTCGCAGGTGGTGAAGCTGACTATAAAGTTAAAATTAATTTCTTACTCTAAAATAGAAGCCACTTTCCATCGAGGAATGTACGTCCAACGCTTGAAGTCCACATACATTTACAATCCCTCTCGGTCATATATGTGGCTCCGAAATCTTCTGAATCACCCTCTACTTTCTGACATGTTATTGGCTACGATTTCGCTGTATTCTTATATGTTTCACTTTTTGCTTAACTTTATATCGAAGCGAGTTCCACGTCTATTAGAAATAAAACGATACTGATTTTAATAAACATTATAATTATATTACGTTTAGCCACTGATTAGCCGTTTTCAGTATTGGGCCAATGCCATTTGAATTTTCCGATATCGTTTTCCATACCGCCTTTTTATCGGATGCACCACGCACCGTTGGATGTTTACCTAATTGATTAGAAGTATAAAATTAAATCGAATTTTCTCGCTAGATTATTGTTTACTTACCTTGAATAGATAAAATATTTTCTTCAACCATGTCTATAAGAGCATGCTTTTGATTATTTTGCTAATCTTACTCTTGACAGCAATACCACAAAATTAAAACTTATCAACATTTAATTTATGTTTAAATTAAGGACTATAGAATAGTGATTTAAACAGTTTAATCATATTACTTACCATTTTGAAATTTTTAAAATTCAATTTATGTACGAGTACAAATACGAATTTTAAATAAAACTATCCACCACTATTAACGATAAGAAATAAAAGGAGCAGCAAAAAAACCTAATATATTTGAAATTCAAATATTTTAATTTAACAGTTTTTTTATTCATACCTTCCAATTTACATCTAAAAATTGTCATATTTTATCGAATTGTTGTATTATTGGTAACATACACGAAAATACGTAGAGCAGTTTTGGTTGCATTCAGTTTTCGATATAAAATAAAATTGACTTGTTTATCGAATTTTAGCTATAAAAATTTAGCTAAATTTGTACCTAATGCAGTTCTTTATCTAGTACAATTTGCAGTAAATTATATATTATTGCGTAGCTTTCATATTTTTTAAAATATTCTGATTTTATAAGCATAGTTGGTAGAATAATACTTAAAAAAGTTAAAACAGTACGCTTATGTGGTGTTCATATGAAGTTCATGTAAAACGCAGATCCAGATATTGAAATTACAACAGAATGCGAATTTAATACATTATCTGGATCAAAGTCATCATTATAAAGAAAGTATGGTAATTTTATTATCTTATAAAAATTAACAATTAATTTCTCTCCAAATCCAGCCACACACAAAATTGTTGATACTATTAGAACAAGCCATTAGTCTCTGCATTTCTACAATACTTTCTACTGGTATAGCTAAAATTATTCCTTTAATTTCTTTCTATTTGAAAACTGAAACACCTTGTTCAACAGTGTTTTGAACTTCCGATGAAGAAGTCACATTAGTGGGTGGTTCAAATAAATTTTTCTTTTCTAAAACTTTCATTAATTTATGTTCTGTGCCAATTTCAGGAAAAGCATTTTCACAAAAAGTCTTTAATATTTTTACTCCTGTGTTTGAATCAACTGATGTAAGAAAATTATTTAAAGGTTCTAACAAATATTGATGAATATCATCTTTTACAATTACTGAATTCGAATTATTCGAATTGAAAATAAATTTCAATGCATGGTCTGACAACTTGGTTTAATGATCCGAATCTATTGGAGGTGGAGCGAATAATTTACAAGTCTGAATTTTTAAAAGGAGCGAGTCCTTTAAAATGTTTAGGAAAGTTTTCGTCTGAATTTGAAAAATTCACTTGTTTTTCATCATTTACAGCTTCATGATGCTCATTGAATGAAAAAAAATTAGAACTTTTACTTGAGCTCGAAGGAAAGCACGGTTCTTCATTTTCATGTACATTGAGATTGCAAAATGCTTGCGGGATGTTTTGAAGGCAATGATATTCAGATTCATGTTTCTGTAAACATTTATGTATGTAATAATTATATATTTAAAGAACTTAAATTTAATTTATATTTTGTAATATAATAATTCTTTTTTTTTTGAAAAATGTGTTTGAATGCAATTATTGTTGAATTTGCTTTTCATATTTCAAATTAAAAAACAAAGTTTGCAAAAATATCCAAACGTTAGCACTTGGTTTTGGAAATTATAAATTAAAAACAAACAACTAAAATTATTATCAAGTGCAGATACAAAATTCTCTTGTAAATGATAGCTGACATACTATAATCATCGGATGTAAGGTTACGTTGATTTCCTTCCTGGCTTCCTCTTTCTTCCGATATTGAATTCAAATATCAGCTTGATTGTTAACCTCAAAAATGTTGCTATTTATTGCATCCAATATCGAACAATGCCATTGTTTATCGTCTTTTAAAATTATTTTTTGTGATGGAGGAAGCTTGAAGCGCAACAATTTAAATGTTAACAAGTCCTTATGATCTTGAAATGATCAAAAGTTAAATTCTCTTGTTATACTCAACCACGCTCAGTTTCCAAATGATTAAACATACCTTTTCTAATTTTATCGTTAGATATTTCTACATTACGTCTTATTGCAAAAGTTCTTTTTCACTTTAATTCAACGACTTCAAATGGTTGTGAATTATACTTGAGCCAATTTTTTAAATATACGAGAATATGTTAAAGTTCCAAAGAAAAATTGGTTTTTATTTCACATAATTTGATGAAAAATCAAGCTTACATTCATTAGGTATTCCCAAGAAGATGAGCATGATGGTGATGGTGGTGATTATTAAGACGATGATTCAGAAGTTATGCTTGGTCGACTCTTTGGACGGTGTTCAATTATTGCTTTATTTCGCAAACTTTTCAATTTTTTGTTATACGCAGTGTACAGTTGGCCTCTGGCTCTACCACCGTTGCCGCTTTCAACGAAATAACATGTCTAAATATGGAAAAATAGACAAATTTAGTTCTGCATTGTTTTCGATTGGATTCAAACCAGCTTTTACTTTAACCATTACTTCGTATACTGCGTGCTATAACAGATCGACCATTGACTCTCATTACGTTTAGTGGCATATTACTATACATACAAAAAAAAAGTTTAAAATCCAGGTCACGAATATACCAGTACTTCACTTTTAACCACACATAATTGTTGTAGTTAGTAACTTTTGATACCTTCTTAGTCTTCAACAACTTCTTTGTAGTATTTACCTTTGTAATATTTATTTATCTTAATTTATATATTAACAGATCAACTGGTTCTGTTAGTACATTAAAATAAATACTTCAAACGAAGCCGATGATACACTCGTCTCTGTGTCTAGTACTACGAATCAATGTTTGAAATTGCTGTTTCAAACTCGAACAAACTAATCACTCCATCCATGAATAGAAGTTGTTTCATCTGTCGCTGTTTGCATGTGTTTCTTCCAATTGCTCCATTTAGGACCAGGCGTCTATTTTCACTACTTAACTGGGATACAAAAATCAGCTTGATAAGGCTTTGTAATTGAGCCAGCTTTCGCCCTTCAAAACTAGCTTGTTTCGTCAAGGGTTAGCGACACTTTCATTGAAGATGCCTCAGCTTTTCACATCTCCAACATCTCATCCTTCCTGATGGCAGCTTCCTCCGAGAAATTCCAACTCGATCTTCTCTCCACCTGTCCATTTCTTCGAGTAACTCGATTATCAACTGCCTGAAAGTCCAACATCGACTTTTTACCAGTGGCCCAATGAGAAGTCCAATTCCAAAATTTCCGAGGTTATCACTATTTTGCTACTAATGTATAGCATTGGGACGCATGGTCTCCACTTTTTGGCCATCGAGTTTCTTGTAGTGCTACTAGTTCCAGTCTCTATTCTTTCATATATATATATGATAAAGATGTCAAACGCGCCAGATTTTCTAAGTGACTGCACGTTTCACGTGCCGATCTTCAATCTGATTTCTGGGAACTTAAGCGGGGATCACCGTTGTTTGTCTTTATCTCTACAATCTGTTTCGGGGCTCGAGGCACTTCCAACTCTTTCGCGGTTCGTTTATTTACGTCCTTGCCGTTAGGTATTACAGGAAAATCGACGACATACGGTTATAGGTCCGATTTACGTAGATTCATCTGCACATTGCATAGCTCCATGACAGCCTATAGTACTGACATGGAAGATGGGTTGGCCCATAAATTCTGCAACAGGGGGTCATAGATGTGTTTATTCACACCACCGATCGTAATCTTATGGTGAAAATCCCTTTTGCATTCTGGCCCTATCGGGATTCGAACCCGGTACCTCCCACTCCAGCTTTAACCACTGCGCCACCTGGGCGGTCAATCGTCGTTGTTTTTATACCTATAGTATTTTCAAATTATCAAAATCGTTTCAAAAGATTTTGATAAAATCTGATACAACCTTTCGAAAGTCATTCAAAGACCCATATTGTGGAATAAAGTAAAATATTGAACCATACCTAAAATTGTAGAAATAAGTTTTATAATAGCTGTGGTATTCTTAGTCGTGTATTGATGGTATTCTTACTTAGATGATATTCTTACCGTGTAGTGATAAAATCAGGACCGCTACAATTCTCAAATAATTGGTTTGTTTTCATCTTTGTGATTTTTTTTGGGCCCCAAGACATTCTGCTTATTTACGTCATACTTAACACCATTATAACCCAAAAGGTCACATTGCAAAATGACATGGATAATGGGTCGTCCCATAAATTCTGCACTCCAACATGGGGTCGGAATATCGGAATTTGAACCCATTACCTCTTATTTCAATTACCTTGCTTTAAACATTACGCTATTTTGAATTGGGTTTCTGTTGACGTTCATTACTATGTGTAATCACTTTACTTGATTTACAGTCGTATTCTTCACAGTATAAATATTTACATACCCTGTCACTATGCCATAGAATTGCAACGGGGTCACCAATAATTTTGTTAACTTATTTGAATCAAACCTCATTAACTTGCAGATCATACTGGAGCCGTTAATATTGTTTATGAACCAGCAAAACGTTACAATTCGTCATCACATGTTGTTTCTTACACCCAACAGTCATCGAAATCAAAATTCAGACATGAATTGAATACATATTTTTTCTTGTAAATCTTCTGACAGAACAACCCTTAAATCAACATGTTATCCAACATAGCTTATGGGAAATTTATGTTTATTTATGTGCTTACCTATATACTGTATAGTTGAGAGCATATAACATAAAAGAAATAATTAATATTATTATAAGAAATTGTTTGAATTATGCCTGAACTGTATATATTGTGTTGTTGGTTCTAAGTCAAAAGCTCGAGAACAACAGTCTACAGTATGTATGTTATGATATATGTTTTTTGATGTTTTTTTGGCTCATGTTTAAATTTATGATTACGTATAATTTTTCGTTTCCCATTTGTTTATAACGTAAAGCAACAACCAAATTATTTTGAATCTGTTATAAATATAATTGGGAACTGTGCATGTGGACGCTACCACCAAAAAAATTAATTAATTGAAACTTCCGATTTTTTGTGTCCTTCCAAGTATGAATATATAATTAGGATAATATTATATAATTTAAATAATAATTAATTAGTCAAATTTTATGCGATTATCATAATCGCATATAAAAACAATTTCTGAGATGTTTTTGTCCGTATCTTACGTAAATTAATTAGAAAGCTGTCACTTAGATATACAATATATAAGATTAACGTTTGTGCTTGGTTAAACGTATACACAATGTACTTTTAATGGACGATAATGGTTTTATTTGATAAGAAATCTGCGGTCTCAGCGAATTTTGAGTTGGAGCAAAAAGTTTGTGATTGATATAAAGGGTTTTTCAAAACGAGATTTTATTTTGAATAGCCTGCTATTTGGGCAGCTGTCTAATTTGAAGCTGTCATCTTTTGACATTTGACAAGTAAAAACGACGCCTTTTCTAAAAATGATACAATACAGTTTCAACAAAGCATTAAAAAAGTTAAAATTCACTACAAAAATGGTGAAAATTTTGTCACAGTTCCCAAAACTAAAACATTTTTTGGTCGACGTGAAGCACCTTCTTGGCCAGCAATAATGAAATTGGTGGACAAATTAGAACTGTTTGGGCAATTTAATGATTTAGCAAAACCGTCCTTTGTGCCACACAAGCAACGAAACAATCGCAATTTTGCAAGAAAAGTTATTTCGCGAAGAGTTGATCATAATTGACCACCGAGTTCTTGTGATTTAAAATCTTTAGACTTTTTTCTAGAGAAAGATAATGTCTATACCAATGGTCCACAATCGACTCAAGACCATAAAGATGGAATTCGTGATGTTATCAAGGACATACAGCCGCAAATGTACAAATTGGTCATGGAAAAATTCATGGAAAGGATGTGATGCTGCAAGCGTATTTTGAATATCAAAATGAAATCTCTTATTGGAAAACTCTTTATAGCAAAATCGTTTTATGTGATGAAATTCTGATAACGGTATTTGTGGTGACATTTTTGTACTTTAAAGTTTCTAAATTCTTCTTTATTGGGCGGTTTATGTTTAACTGTCTCTGAAACAATTCCAGCCATCTGTCAACCAATTAAAGAAATATTCGTTTTTATATAAGGTTAATAAAATAATAAATATATTGGTACGACGAATATGTTTCGGTTCAGTGATATAATGCATTGCATATATAGTCTCCAGAGCTTTTACCACTAGATGCCTACATTTATCAGGCAACACTCTCCTAATGCTTGCAAATGAACAAATGTTTAAAAAGTGAATTGCTTGATTGCTCGATTGCTCATCGATCTGGTCGAACAGTCACAGAAATAGTCGATACAATTTTGCAATTGGTGGAGTAAGACCGGCATGCAAGCTTTCACAAAAAAAAAAACCTAGACATCAACCACGATACAGTTTAAAATCATTTAAAAAGAGCTGGCTACAAAAAGAAGCTCGATGTTTGGTTGCCACATAAATATATGTAAAAAAGATTGATGAACCGAATTGACACTATTAAAATGTTGCTAAAACCACATGAAATGACCCTTCACAAACGACATTAAAGCCTGGGTTGACGGCAAACAAAGTTATATTGAGCGTTTGATGGGATAGGAAGAGGAGATTGTCTATTATGAGCTGCTGAACGTGGCGAAATCATCAATTCGATCCAGCTCTGTGCACAACTCGGTTGTTTGCAGGAAGCAAGCCAGAAAGAGCGACCAGAATCTGACTAACATTTGTTTCGGTCTCTGCTAAACTAATTTGATGGAAAGAAGCAGAGATCGGAGATTAGTTAATCAAACTGAAAGTAAAGATCATAAGTGGCACAGATTTACTGTTACATTTATTAAGAAAACCTTCTGGATTGTTTGAAAATTTTTATACGATCCTATCAATGAAATTTGAGTATCTTGAGAAAATTAGCACCAGACTCAAGGCACAAAATGGAGAAAATCCATTTCGAAAAAGAACGAATTATTCTTGAGGTATAGTTAAGGCTTTGATTATATTTCTTCAAGATTCAATGCAGGTAATTGATTTATTTGACATTAATTCGTTATGAGTGGGTTGAGGATGTGTTTGCAGGGATATGTATTTGATAATGCAATGACGCGGACTTTAGTGGGTTATCAATAGATGTTACTAAAGTTTGTGTTTATGATGGTAACTAAGAGGATGTGTATATGGATTTGAATAATTAGAATGCTCTTATGTTGGGCTTATTTGAAAATTGAATTATCTGTTCCATTTTTAAGATGATCCCAGTGTAATTATCAATTGTTAATAACTTGGTCGATATTTGTCTCCATAAATATTAAATACCTCCTTTATATCAGTATTAATTAGAGTACCATCCTCATCTTCTTTGTTGTCATTATCATTGTTTCATATTACGATTACGAAAAGTTATAAAAACTTACACATTGTGTGGGTTCTATAAACGAAAAGAATATGCTTACAGTCTCCAATGAATAGCGAATAAAGAATTTTACAATAATAAGAAATTTTTTGTCCTATTGGATTTTGACCACTTTTCCATTTTTGTTGACTTTGAATGCCAAGGAAGACTTACCGACTGTGCTGTTTTCCGAAATACATAAATAATTTAAAAAATGCAAGTAAACTAATTGAACATGTCTTCGAGTGAGCCATTACATGGAAGAATTACACGTCCGGTAATTCAAATTTACAACGGTAAACTCGCAGAGTATTTAATAATCGGCTGTCGCTTTTAAGAAATCCGATGGTACTTTTGCAATTGGTTGCAATTACCGCAAAGTCTTGTACTTTTATTTCACAATTTATGCTTAAAAATCGAAAATCTCGGTCAAATTAGGGACCTTTGATGCTGTTCAAAATGCATAAACACTATTAATATCCATTTTCAAGATTAAATAAAAATTCTGTATAGTGTCTTTAATATTGGTGTGAAAGATTAACGCTTTTCTTAAGTTATTATACCATTTTTATAATTTCGATTTGGTTGATCGTGATGTATTTATTTGGTTTTGAGTCATATCTCTGAACGGTGTCCATTAACTGAATATCCGTCTTATTCTGTTATTTTTGACTAGTGATGGGCTGAAAAGAAATTTTTTAAGCTCAAAATCGATTGACTTTTTTTGGTATTAACCTGATATTTTAAGCCTGATCTTTTTGATCAATTTATTCTTTTTTTTAAACGGGATTTTTAATCAACAAAATTATTATAAAAAAATATTTTTCATTCATTTTCTAGCTTAAAATAAATATAAATAAATGAATATCAAATATCTCTAAAAATAATTTTATATAATTAATCTATTTGAAAAAATAAATATCAATATCAAATCAAAATTATTAATAAAATTATTTTTATAAAACTTCAATCAATCATCATACCACTGAAATAGAATCTTACTACAATATTTTTTAACAATTTTTTTACGAAATCAACTCATTCAAAAGAATCAGTTCGATAAAATGATCAGTTCGTTCAAAAGAATCGGTTCGATTGAAAAAAAACGAGACGAATAGACAAATCGAGTTTAAAAAGTGATTTTCTCTATATGTTGTGATAAAGTTGAGACAATTATGCTTTATAGTTAGCTCTCTTTCACATTAGTAAAATAAGAGTAAAGATAGCAGTATAACATTAAAAGTATACTGCAGTTATATGTTTGAGTTGAAATGAGAAAAATATTTTATGTGGTTTATCCTTCTCATTCGCAAAATAAAGAAAAAGAAAAAATGCGATATGGTGGTTTTACAGAAATTAATTGATGTTTCGAACTATTTATTTAATGATCAGGTTAAAAAGTTTCGATCAGAATCAATTCGAACATCACTACTTTTGACACAGATGAAGAATGACTCTTGTGTATACACAACTTCTTAAATTCAAATATTGTCGTGTTATATTACAACAACCGTTTCATTGATGTGGTGGAATAACCGACAAATGATAATAGCCTGCACGAGATCCACACACTAGCGTATTAGTCAGGGAGCAAAAACTTGCTATTCGGTATTCGGTGAATGCCGCAACTATCGTGCCGGCTTTCAACTTAACTTTTATCTTAACAGTTTTAGGGAGTTCGTTAAAAATCAGCTGTATGATCATTACCCCGACTCTTTTTTAAACGATTAAGTGGTTTTTAATTTCCTCTACCAATTCTGGTAATTTTGGTGGAATATTATTCAGGCCGATTTTAGGTGTTTATGTTTTACATCTGCTATTTGTCTCGAGAAATTACAGTTTCAAAATAAGATCAGTGAAGTTTATTCATAACCATGCATGCTAGCTTATGTCATTGCTTTCATATAGTGATTGTTATAAAAATTTGATTTTTTAAACAAAGAAGTTTGGTGAAACAAGGTAAATCAACTGATTAAAGTATTGATTTGATCGAGTTTGGTAAAAATGGATCGGATAACATTATATTACATAACGTGTCACTCGATTAATTACGCCATCTACTAAAAAAATATTGTTTATCGCAAAACTCTTTGTTTATTAACATAGTTTCCTTCAAAAGTAATACAACAATTGCTTTCCTAACATTTTGAAGTCTGTTTTGTAGAACGATTTATGTTTGTTCTCATTTGTGCTGCCGTTTTCCTCACCATTATTTGAACGGCCAACATCAGTTTTTGTTTGGCCACGTTTAACTTACAGACCTACGTTTAGTTGTTGCTTTTATGGAAATGAGCTCCCATAAACCATACCTAGCATTTGCACTGCTCGAACGCCATATTTTCTTATTAAGTTTATGTTCAAATCAATTAGTTTAATCGGATTGTCATGACACGATTCACTTGAAGGCTGATTCTTGCAAGCAACACAACTCATATTAAGTTGTTGGGGGTCTTATGTGTTAAGTAATATGTGTGTAATAGGTTTATTGATTGATCATCTGACAAGTAATATGTGGCTTAACATGTGGTTCAAAAGGTCAGTCCGGTTTCGATTTCGGTCCGGTTTTAGCAGTCGAGTTTAACACGTTGATTGGTGAAAAGTGATTTTCAATAGTATTTTGGACGATTACCATTTGCTATAAACACTTGGAATGATAACAAGATTCCAGTTATAGACATAAAATTAAATCAGCTCAAAAATTCTAGTTATTTATGAATTGGCAGTAAATCGACATTGAATTAACTGATCGGAATTATGTTTTCTAGTGAGATGTGTAAATTAGAGTGTGAGGATTTACGACTGTATTTGACTGCTCTTTACTACCACATTTTAAAAGATCATTGTACAAATGCCAGTCATTATTCGATCGTTTCACATAGCAAGTGTAGTGTCCAATTGCACCAAACGTTGGTGGAAAAATATAATTGACAAGACCTTTTCAATAATAATTTTCATTCAACACTTGTAAAGGGTTTTGTATATCATTAGCTGTGTTTTAATATTCACGCTATTCAGAGCTTGCTATCCGAAGCTAAGGAAATTGCTATTCAAACTTACTCTATTATCCGCGAGTGTCACTGTTAATCAAAAATAAATATCCTCCCGGCCAGCCGCATCATAAACATACCGTTTTCAACATTTTTGTTACACTAAAAATGTCATAAACGGCACGTTTTGACGCTACAATTACGGTACGTATACCGCACTTTTGTCACAAGAGATGTGAAACAAATCTACGCAGTGTTTCGTATGTAGTAGTGAGTACAAAGTTAGCTGTATTTGATGTCACGAAAACGTAAGGTTTACGGCTTCTTATAGATGTAACGTTTTTAAGTAATTTAAGCGCTACGTTTACGTAAAAAGTTTAAGTGCTGTTCCTTTTAGAATTAAGCGTTAATAAATATTCATATATTGATATATGAATATTTATTAACTCTAATGATAATTTCAATATAGCTTCAATATAATAATAATAATAAATAAATAAAATAAATTTCAAAAAATGATAGGCCATACATTTAGGTAACCTTATTCGCTTGCTTCCGTATGCGGTCTTTAACATAGCGAAACCACTTTGAAATTGTTTCTTATACCTCGCGCGACCGAACAGAATTAAATTTCTTAATTGTATCTTCTAAATTACAATAAAATAATTTATGCATTATGTAAAAGTTCTATAACTCGAATGTACATACCTTTTAAAATTTGCATAATAGTAAAAGATTTTAATGCAATATTATTTTGCTGCCCTTGCCAAGAACATTTGGTCGCTACGTCATCTGACACAATAGTTTTGAGACATACTCTTATATATTTTTCGTGTGTAGACTCCGAAATAAGCCTTAGATGTTGTAACTATAGCAAAAATATTCATTAAATAATTTGTTATAGCTGGCATGTTTAATTTAATTTGGTTATCCGAACTATCAGTTGAAGCACACTTACATTTATTATGTTGAACCTCCCTTCGAAGTAATTTTACCTCACGCACGGAGCACGGTTTTCATAAATAGTTCGAAATTCATTTGTTAATCTGGTTGAAGCGATAATTGCGCCGAAGTATAAATAGGTGCTTGCAAGGAACCAGATTGTATCGGTGTTGATATGGAAATATTCTGTGGTAAAATATTAGGTTCGTTATTTGGAGATATTTCACTTTTTGCTGGTATAATTGATGATGATGTTCCTGATTCGATGTTATTCGGTTTATATATAAATTTGGGTGCAGCTGACGAGGTAGATAGTGATGAAGGGGCACCTAAGGCGACCGTTGGTTTTGCCATGGGTGTTCATGAAGAAACTCTTGTTGATTTCGAAGATATTGCAGTTGTTGACCGGCCTAGAGTTGCGGTATTAAATAATATATTGTGTGACAGGTGCATTGGTATTTAAGTCGAAGTTAGTAGGATAGTGAATACGTTTTGGCACAGATAATAACTGATATGTAGTTTGAGATTTCGGTGGTATTACAGTTTCTGCTATATGTGTATGTAGTCTTGTTGTTGAATATGATCTATGAATAGAAACATTCGGGTTCATTATGTTGTTAATTTTTTGAAATGTTTTATAATTATTTTCAGAATCTGACCCGAATTCTTCGGTGTCTTCGTAAATCTGAAGTTGATCATCATACTCGTTCGAAAATAAAGAGGACTGTGACATGTCTGTTAAAGAAATATACAATATTTTTTATTATAAATGTTGCATTGGTATATATATGTGAGTATTATCTGAAGTTAATTTTAATATTTTAGTTGAAACATTTTGGACGTTTACTGTGTGCATTTCATCTGCGTATTCTTCATCACTAGGGCAATATATGACTAAATTTGATGACGGTATTGGATATTCGAAAAAATTATTTAAGTAATTTGCAAACAAACAATAAATTTGCATATTAACTTTATATTATCTATTTCAATGATTTTGAATATTTTTCATTTACACAACAGTAGTTGTTTGAGAATCGTGTACTTAGTGAAAAAATTGGCAGGAAATTATATTCTTTAACTTTGTAACGAAGTTTCTTTCGCTTAGTCTATTTTGAATTTGTTGCAGAGGTTGTGAGGCTTTTCGAACTAGTTTTTTTAGTTGTTGCATATAGTTTTCAAATTTGAATGCGCTGTGATTGTCTAGATGTCCAAAGCATTTTACATCTGCTGCTATGTGTATTAAATTATGAACGTTATGCGACACATTTTCACTCCCGAATAGTTCAGGAAATAATTCGCAAGAAGTTCGCAGCATTACTGAAGTGCAATCATTATTTTGAAAACAATTGTTTGGTTGAGTCAAAATTCTGATGGCACAAGATAACAGCATATAATGATCATAATAACGCTGTTCCAGTATATTATGGAAAACCACCATTCCAGTATAGCATATAAATGTCCTAAATTCGGACGCTTTTCAATTTCCAACATCGTGAAAAGTTCGTTGTCTGCGTTGGAACTCGACAGGAATACCTTTTCGAATTACTTGTAACTTGTGGTTTATGGCTTCTATAGTAATTCGTTTTAAAGAGTATTTTAGTAGCACACGCAATGCATGTAGTCAACTGGAAATTGACTAACGCAGCCAATAGGAAACTTATCCAATGTGACATGTTGTCTAACGTGATGTTCGGTATCCGTTTTGTTGCGAAAGTCCTCATCAGTTCTCAATGTCTGATTAATTTCAGGAAAACAAATAACATCCTTTTATTTTACATTTAGTGCAACTAAAATATCCCGAACGGCTTTTAACACCTGTTAGGAATATAACAAATTTAATTAATTATTTTAACATACTAGTATTTTTCTTATCTAGTAGAAAAGCCCTTGCAGGTGCATCGCATATGAACGCCCACACTTTTACAGTAATTTTTCGGTCATTGTATAGAATATTATTTCCAAGTAGGTGTATCATTTCTTCAACGAATGCTTCCAAAAATATGTCAGCACAAAATGGTTTTTTGTACCCATGGTAAACACCAACCACGAATATTTCTTTATGGGATATAACATTGGCAAGAATCGGCCATAATTGGTTTTTGGAGCTTTTTGTTAATGGAATTCCATCTACTCCAACATCGATCAATAATTCACTCCCTTTGAATTCCGTTCTTTTTATAAATAATTTAAGTTGATGTTTTAAGCCGATATGAGTATAGGAACCTGCACCGATCGGTACTAAATTATTATTTTTACGTGGTGTTTTTTTCAATCATCTACCATCTTTGTTAAATTCGGATGATACTTTCGTAGAATTTTTAACAAAGAGTTTAGACATTCTGTTGCAATATTGTACTTAACGCTCCATTAAAAAATATCATGTTCAATATTATTTAAATTAATGTTATCACAATCACTATTCAGATTTAGAGAAAGAATCACTTGAATTGCTGGTTGTGTTTTGGTCTTCACTTTCGTCATTTTTATTATTTTCTTCTACAACAATTGCTGGGGATTCAATATTAGCAGATAAATTATAGTAGAACCATTTCTTGAATCACTCTCACAAATATTAATTATTTCTTTACGTATGGTTCTATATAGTTTCTGTTTCGACATTTTCAAATTTAAATTCAAACACTCACTCAATATAAAATAATATAATTATCATGTACTTACTACTTGCTACAATTAGAGGTAATTTCATTCACAATAGTTAATAAGTTATGTAACGATATATTTTAATAGGACGGAAATGAAAATGTTACACAACAAAATGAAAAAATTTTAGAATAAAAAAATAAATGAACGTTTTGAATTTTTGTAAAAAATAGACCATCAATACCAAAAAAACGTAATCGTTCTCGTTGCGTTTTTGACGCATATCGTTTTTGTGCCGGGAGGGTACGTACAAAAATATAAATTTTGACATTTAATGCAATGAAGTTTTTCGTTTTCAGGGACGAAAATTAAAAAACCCATATTTTTCGTAAATTTCCCATCAAATAATAGCTGCTCTGGATAGCAATTCCGGATAGTGCTCTATAAAAATAGGTAGAGCTAAATATTTATTTTTACAAATTTTGATATCAAATTGAATGAAATATTGTAGCGCATTAAATTGAATTTTAAATAGAAAAAAATGCTTGCTTAGTATCGCTATCCGGAGCCGCTATGCAGAGCAAATATTAAAACACGGCTATTATAGTTTAAGATTGAATTTGGTTTCAATATCGTATGGCTAAACGTCAAGAAATAGTATTTTATTTTCAGTTATTATTTTGTTTGCTTTCATAGGGTCCCCACATGTGCAGCAGTTCGACTTGGGAAATAATATTTTTTTAAATATTTCTATGAAATCATCTTCTTTAAAAGATAGTATTTCAATAGGTACACAATAAAAAATTTAAGTACTAAATGAATACACTAACCATATAAATATAATTCCGTACAAATTTTTTATACATTTTATATTTGTTTAACTTATAACCAAATTTTATAGAATATTGTATAAAATTTATATTACTCTATATAAATATATTTGATAGGCCACTGGTATTAATTTCATACTCCAACGTATAAATAAATATCTGTATATACTTCAAATCAAAATATAAAGTTTATCCAATAAATGTTAATTTTTGTTCATAAGAGTAAATTATTAAGTTTAAATAAATTATTTATCAAACTATTAATCTGGTTATTGTATAAAATTAAGTTACTTTAGTATAGAAGTTGGGAAATTCGATATAATAAAATTGAACTCGGTTTTCAATACTGATGAAATTTAAGATACATTTTTGTCACATAAATTCATAAATTAATTTTATTAAATCAATTTAATAAAATTAACTAAACCAATTTTAGTTAATTTTATTAAATTGATATATTTCAAAAGTCAGTGAAGTTAGCCCGAACTTTCAGCACGAATTTGTTTGGTTTGTTTCTTGGCTAAATTTTATGTATATACATATTCATCCCGAGAAAGTGTAGCGATAACAGAAAAATGTAGTGTCATCCCGAATCGATTTTTCGATATCAAAAATGTATACAAAGTTGAAAAAAATTGTAGAAAATCAATTATTAACTGTCCAGATGTGTAAAAATAATAAAATAATTTATTTTGAACGTATATTCACTTACTATAAACGAAATATTATACAATGTCTCTAAGTGTAAACGTTACACTTGTACATTCCTATTGGAAAATATCAACCATAGCTTAATAAAGTAATAAATATGAGAAAATACGATTTCAATACCGCCAATCCTAGAGATAAATCCGTATAGTGGCATATATGGCCAGATAGGCCATAACAATTCCAATCTACCGTGTATACGTCATTTCCATATGATGGGGATAAAACAGTCTTTGGGTCACTTTTGTATGAGAGGATTTTCTCATATGTACATACATAAAAATGACAATTTTTTAAATTTAACACCACCAATCCTAGAGATAAATCCGTATAGTGGCATATATGACAATCTTTTAAATTTAACACCAATTGACTCAAGGACTGTTTTATCCCCATCATATGGAAATGGCGTATACACGGTAGATTGGAATTGTTATGGCCTATCTGGCCATATATGCCACTATACGGATTTATCTCTAGGATTGGCGGTATTGAAATCGTATTTTCTCATATTTATTACTTTATTAAGCTATGGTTGATATTTTCCAATAGGAATGTACAAGTGTAACGTTTACACTTAGAGACATTGTATAATATTTCGTTTATAGTAAGTGAATATACGTTCAAAATAAATTATTTTATTATTTTTACACATCTGGACAGTTAATAATTGATTTTCTACAATTTTTTTCAACTTTGTATACATATTTGATACAGAAAAATCGATTCGGGATGACACTACATTTTTCTGTTATCACTACACTTTCTCGGGATGAATATGTATATGCATAAAATTTAGCCAAGAAACAAACCAAACAAATTCGTGCTGAAAGTTCGGGCTAACTTCACTGACTTTATTTCAAAATAATATTATTTGTTTAAGTGTTATGTTTATTTAATGAATATTCTAAATCTTAATAACAATAATTGATTGAAGTCTGAAAATTTAGTAAAGTGATGTTTCAGTAATGTCACCGGTTGTTGCTTAATGGTTAAGAGATTTTCTCATTACACCGCGGTCTCGAGTTCGATTCCTGCCGTTGACCAAAAAATTAACATGCAACCGAATGACATAAAAACGCGTTTATGTGTAAAAACATTCGTTGGGCTGACCACCTACAATGTGCACCAATCGTGAAAAAAACAGATTCGTAAGGTCTCATATCAGACGTGGAAGTGCCGTTTACGGCCTCTAAGCCTTAGATTATTTTTTAAGTTTTACTAAGATTTGTTAATTGTATAAAGGTAATAATAATGCTTATTTTCAACTTCAATGAATGATGTTTTGGGTGTAATAAGCATTTCTATTGCCTGTTCGTCGGGTATCTTTAAAGTTTCTTTCATCCGTTCGCCGATGTAGGAATAAGTCGTATTAAATTAATACTGCTGTGTTAATCAAAAACAATGTAACCGCGATTACGTTGTTTTGAGTTCGTTTACATTTTTGAAATCTACAAGCTTGATTACGTATGCTGACTTTTATTTTTACTCGATTTCTTCATTATCTTTGAAATTGAAGGGATTTGAAAACGGTAAAAACAACATAACAAACGAAAAAAATAATGAAGTCCTTACTTTATTATATTATTCACGAGTATCTTTCTAACGCTGTTTTTGCATATATATTATTTGACCATGCAAAAATATCTACGAATAGTTATGAAACTAGTACATGACCAAAACAACGCAATATGTTGGTTTTTATTTTATTTATTCCATTTTATGTGGATGATGAGAGGAGCAGTATAAATGCTAAAAGAGAGTGCGCATCACATTACTATATTAAAGTGACTGCAAATTTACTCTCTGATTCATCAGTCGATAGTTGTCTTCTAACAAGTGAACATGTCATCACGAAGCTTAAAAATGATTGAAATGGCGCAAAATATGTAAGTTTACAATATGAAAACACTGTAAAAATGATAACGTTGAATTTGCTTTGTAATTTATTATATTGATTTATTTCTTAAGCATTATAAACAAAACGAAAATAATGTAATCATTATTAAAGTAAAAAGTAAGATAAATATTTATTATTATATTAAATCGTTACCAGATTAATGCACAACAAACAAATTGAAAGTGCACCCACGATTGACACAAGAACACTCGTTAATCAAACAATGGATTCTCCTGAAGAAACATTTGACGACTCTGATATCGACCCGGACTACATTCCAGAAGAAATTTGTTCGAGTCTATGCACTATGACTATGCACTACCAAAATAAATACCCATTGTAACTAGCAAAATTCATCTGAAAAAACAAATGCAATGAAAAAATTACACAAAGTGCTCGGGAGCAGACGTATAAGGCATTCATAAATATGAACTTTTCAGAGCGACGGTTATTTTTGGACAAATGCATATAGCAAAACAAAGTAAGAACCAAAGCCAAAAACAAGATGCTAAAGTTCGAAATTATACTCTTACGTATACACTTATAAATTCATCTGACGAACGAACAAAATTGTACCAATGTATGTAAAAACATGTTTCTTAGCACACTAGGTCGGAAACACGATGGATTCGTCATGGAACATTTTAAACTAAAGAAAATAGTGTAACGGCTATAACTACTGATAAAAGAGGTGAAATTAGAAGAAATGCAATGGTTGAGCTTAAAGCAACAGTAGACTGTAAAATAAAACTACACATTGAAAGTTTTAATCCTATTGTATCACATTACAGACTAGTAAACTCTCCAAACAGACGATATTTAAGTGTCGCCTGATTTAAGTGTCAGGTATTTGTGGAAAAATTATGTGGAGCAAAATTCTGAGTCGAATGTCTGTTATGAGACTTACAGGAAAGTGTTTAAACTGCAAAACATTGGTTGTTTTGCTCCTTCGGAAGATGACTGTCTAAGTTGTTCTTTTTATAAAAGTCATTTGAAAAAATCTGAAGCCTGTTTTTCATCTTCTACAACTAATCACGTCGAGTTCAACTGTGAAATCTGCATAAAATTCAAGAGCCATCATATTAATTATACCGCAGCACGAAAAGCATATGAAGTAGATAAAACAAAAAAATGGGAGCCAAATACTAACATTTATACTGTCGATATGCAAAAAGTCATGATAATCCCAAAAATGACACTGAAATTCTTATTTTATAAGTCGATTGGTAGTATTTAATAAAACGTTCGCTTGTTTGCACGATTTTAAAGATATATGTGTTTTATGGAATGAATCAATAAGTGGCCGACGAGCAAGTGACGGTGCTTCAACTTATTACACGATTATCAAGAGGTCTAGTTCCGACGTTAGCCAATTTATTTTTTGGGCTGATAACTGCTCAGGGCAAAACAAAAAATTAAAATTCCGAATTTTATTCAGTTTTAGTCTTACTGTGGCCCTATTCTGGTAATTCCCGGGGAATATGGAATATTTTTTTGACAGCAGTTATTCCCTGAACTAATTTTTCCCTACAGTTTATTCCCCATTTCCCAAAAGTGTATTTTTGTTGGATTGGGAAAATGTTTATTGGAAAACTCATTGTAGTTAAAGTGCTTGCCACAAGTCGCATTATTTTTGCCATTTGTGCTGTCAAAAACGAAAAAAATTGTAAAAAACACACACAATTAATTAAAAAGAATAAAAAATAAAATCAAAAGTTTTAAACGGTGTTGCAAAAATGTCTCGAAGACATATTGGTTATTTCGACGATGATAACGAGGATAGGCGATATAACCTTAGGATTCAACGTCAATTTTTAAGGTCTTTCGTCAATCCTTTTGATTTATACGAGCCAGAATGCATCAAAATTTTTAGAATGCCGTCAGACTTGGCAATCATTTTGAAGGAAATGGTTGTTCCCTACATGAAAGATACGCAAATACCAAAAGAATTAAGAATCTTTGTGGGACTTAGTTTTCTGGCAGAAGGTATTTATGCAACTTCTATTGTATTTTATAAAACGAAAAATTCTTTTTAGGAACATTTCAAAATAAAATTGGGTTAAGCTACTTATCGTGCATGTCACAATCTTCTGTAAGCCGTTGCATAAAAGAATTTTGTGGGATTATCAACAACCATTTGATAGATTTATTCATAAAATTTCCAAAAACGACAGCCAAAAAATAAAATTGCAGTAAGTTTTTAATACCATTTTTGTATTCGATCATTAAAATTTTTAAATAAGACATTATTACTTGTTACAGATTTTATGAGAAATTCAATTGGCCCGGAATAATAGGGTGTATAGATTGCACTCATGTATCTATGCACAGACCAGCGAAAGAAATAGAACATGTATATTTGAATCGTCATCATTATCATTCAAAAAATGTTCAATTGGTAATAACACAGTTTATACACAAATTTGTGTTACATTATATTATACACTTACATTATACTCGTATATATAGATTTGTGACTCTAACCTACGTATTCTAAACGTGAACGCTTCGTATGGCGGCTCCAATCACGACGCTACAATTTGGAGAAAGTCATTGGCCAAAGCATTTATGCACAACAAATATGATGCGAGAGAATTAGCAAACACGTGGTTGTTAGGTATAAATTCATTTATTAATATTATATAAGTTAAAATATAGAAAAATTCACAGAATTCATTTTATGTATCAAAAATGTGTAAATATAAAAAATTAGTATTAATCAATATTAATCATCCAACAAAGTTTCTAAATACTCTGGTTCTGATCTGAAAAAGAGAATTTTAATAAATATATAAGTCAAATATAAAAATTAATGGATATATTTAAATATATCAATAAATATTATTTTTTCTATTGTTAAAGGTGATAGTGGTTATCCCTTACAACCATGGTTAATGACTCCAATTGATAACCCAATAAATGAATCTGAAGAGCGATACAATATCAGCCACCGATCAGCTCGCAATTGCGTTGAAAGATGCAACGGTGTTTTAAAATCCAGATTCCGATGTTTGGCCAAAGATAGGTGTATCAAATATTCTCCTTTTATGATGGGACAAATCATAAATACGTGTGCAACATTGCATAATTTTATAAAACAAAATAATTATAATGACGAACACGATATAGTGCAACCGGAGCCTAACGATCCATTAGACCAGAAAATATTGGAGTCGGATACTACAGCAGATCGCCTTCTCACAGTAGCACGAGAAATAAGGGCTAACATTGCTCGAACTTATTTTTAAGTTTAAATAATAAATAAAATAGTAAAATATACTCACTTATTTTGCAGTTCTTTTATTTTAATTTTATTTCGCTCTTCCATTGCTGCAGCGATGCGGTTTAAGGCAGTGACTTTATCTCTTTCAATTTTGTTTGACTGCTCTAAAAGTTTATCCCGAGTATATGCCGATCCTAAAATATAATAATAAACTTAGTTAAAAATTGAGTTTACATTAAAAATTGAATTCAACCAAATTTTAAATTACAAACCTCGGATTCTTTTATTTTTTATAGCCCTTTGCGTGTTTCTCACTACATCTAAAGTATCTAAAATACTAGTGTTTATGACCTTAAACTGTGTCGTGTTTCTTACTGCATCCTCAGTATCTAAAACATTAGTGTTTATGACCTTAAACTGTGTCGTGTTTCTTACTGGATCCTCAGCACATGAATATTTTATAAAAATAATAATTGAAATTTTAATGAATACCTCTTCCATTGATGATCCAAACCCAACTTCAAAATTTCCCGAACCTTCACACGCTTCTGCTGTTATAATATTCAACACTCTTTGATCTAAATCCGTTAATTGGCTGGGCCTTTTTAGAGGTGCCTCTGTTCCTAACCCCGTTCTATTTTCAATTTACTTCAGTGAGGTCCATTGACCACGTACATATTTCCTAAAAAATAGAAATATTAGTTACAGAAATTTATAAATAGAAAATTATTAATATTGAATTCTTACTTTATGTCAATCCATGTACGCCTCCATTTGTGGCCATCTTTATGGGCTCCACCAAGCGCATTTAATTGGGATGTTATACTTTCCCATTTTTTTCTATTGTCCTCCTTTCCGTTTATACTAGCAAATCTAAAATGTATCAAGTGATGTAAAGTTTATATATACATACACATATATACATGCATACATACATACACATATGCACATATATACATATACATGTACATGCACATACATACATACATACATACACATACATACATACAAATACATACATACACATACATACATACACATACTTACACATATATGCACATATATATACACATACATTATATTTAAATATGTACTTTATTTAAACCGTTATATGAATATGAATTGAAACTCACCGATCATTCGCTAAATCTATATTTTCCTCCATTAAATTTACAATTAAGGATTTTTGTTCCTTGGTAACACTTTTTCCCTATAAATATGTTTTATCAATAAATATTATCATATAAAATAAATATTTATAAATATTAATTTTTGAAATAATTATTTAACTTACCCGCGGTGTCGACATTATGTTCAATATATGAATATTCCCCAACAATTCCTTCATAAAATAGGAATGGAATAACAAATGTCAAAACTGCTATGATTGGGAATAATTTTTTCCTCAAAAAATATTTTCCATATCGCAAGAATATACTTTGGGGAATGGGAAATAAAACTGCTATAAAATTAAAAATTTCTATTCCCCGGGAATTACCAGAATAGGGCCACTGGAATAAATCGTATTCAGAGAAACATCCGACTCGCTCGAATTATCGCTACTATTTGTAATTGGCAGGTAAAATTTATCCCGGTACCGTTTTACTTGTGGCAAGACAATCTGCGTATATTTAGAATTTTCATCCGGTTGATCATCAATGGCAGCGAATATTTCTAGTGCCGAATCGATCATTTTCAATCCTTTCGATAATTCCGTTGGGTCTGTGCCGGTTGCAGATTTATTTGGAAACTCCTCATTAGAGTTATTATCCTCGTTCAAAATGGGATTGTCGAGTAAATCTATTAGATCATCATTGTTCATATCTACGTGACCACATAGAAATTCTGAATATCGCTTTCTTCTATGCCTCCAAATTCAGCATCAGCAGCAGTTTAAGCGATATCTCTTTGAACGTGCAAAATTTCCGATTCGATGGAAGTCGAATTATTCGAATGTTTTATGCATTCTGGCTAGAGTTTTTTTTCCAGCAACCATTTAAGCAACTCTGCTTTGCCTCTTTCCACGAGTCTCCAATATTTTTTACTGCATCTGGATGTTGTAGTTCTTCCAAAAGCTCATAATTGTCGTATTATTATTATCGGGATGGGCAGCCAAAATAAGTTGCTTAAAAGTACGTTTAAGGTAGTAACTTTTGAAAGTCGAGATAACACCTTGGTCCATTGGTTGGATGATGGATGCAGTGTTCGGTGGCACGAATTAAAATTGCACATAAGGTGATAATTCGTTAATATAAACGGGATGGGCAGGTGCATTGTCGACTAAAACAAACGCTTTGAAATCTACATTTTCTTTGGAACAGTATGTTTTAATTTCCGGTATACAGCAGTACTTTGCCCAAACCTCAAACAACGTTGTCGTCATCCAAGCCTTTTTATTCCATTGTAACACCACCCGCGGTCGTTGGTGTTTCCTGCCCTGAATTCAAAATATTATTCAAAATTCAAAATTTCCCGGTTAATTAAATATTGGGACATTATATAAAAACAAAAAAAAAAAATTTTTTATTGGAAAAAATGCAATAAATAGGGGTGCACGTGAATGTTGCGGTCTCTTTGATTCTTCTTGGTTTTGGATGGAACACCTTTTCAAATAGTTAGACAAATTTGAAAAATAAAATATACACGTGATAAAAGTGATATATTTTTAATATAAATTAATAACATAAGTTTATTTTAATATATAGTTAAGACAAATATTTATATTAATATCATAATATGTATATATAAATAATAATAAAAAAAAAAAACAATAAAATAAAATAAAATATATTTTATAATGAATTAATAGTTAAGTGAATATAAAAATTGTTAAATAGTAAAAAAAAAAAAAAACAATAAATAATAAAAAGCACATGTTTAATTAAAACTATAAGTAGTCATAATGCTAATAATAAAAACAAAACAAAAATATATAATATAACATCACAAAAATAAAATAAACAACAACAACATTTAAACCAAAACCATTTTTCAATCCATACGAAGATATAATAACATCATTGCAGAACTACACATGACCTACAACTGACGCAGCACGCCATCAAATTTATCGGCACAACAACAAAACTTTAAGTACTATTTGTTTTTTTAATTAATTATTATTTTATTTACATTTTAATAGTAACCTAGTTTTAAGAATTGAATTAACAATAATTATTAAGTTAAGAAAAAATCCGGATTCTAAAACAATTTTTTTATTATGTTAAGTTAGTCTGATTAAGTTTTTTTTCAATTTTGTTTATGATTTTTCTTATATATTACTTTTATTACCTTTTCTAATTTCAAATTTTAATCTAAATTAATTTTAATAAAACTTGAAATTTATACCGTCATATTCAAAATAACAAATATTTTATTGTGATTCTTTGTTCAAAATGATCGTGTAAGGTCGAACAAGATACGGGATGATGAGGTTTAGGTAAGTTGTCTGGTTGAGTTTCGGTACGTTACCTATATCTTATTTTATTTTGCGGTTTATTCAAGAATCGTGCAAGCCTTTACAAACCCCACGACCAACCCTGAGCTTTAGTCGGCTACTAAGACCGCGTAAAGGCCTCTGCTAGATTAATTCTGTTAACGTAGTTTGACACTGCAGTTTCAATTGAAATATCAATTTCAAATTACGTTACAGTGGCGCCCAAACCATTTCGGTAAAAAAACGTTGAATATTTTCCTTTTAGTATCAATTTTTATAATTTTCATTTTAATTTAAGTATAATATCCAAATAAATTTTCTTTTCCAGCATTAGGCTGTTTGATTAGATCTTGGATAATTTAAAGTTCATTTTTATTTTTAACATAAGTTGAGATAATCCTCTGCTTCCACTTTTAGTGTAGACCTCAGTAGGATTATATCAATTTGAAGCATAAATTTCTTGCAACTACAAGTAGATCTACTAATCTAATGTTAATTTCGATTTCCCATTATTGGTTTGATTTTCGAGATATATTTCATTGGTAATCTACACCCTTAATTTCCACTTTCTTCCAGTCAACTTTATTGTTCTGTTGATGAAATGGTACTTTTAATATTTAATTTATTTTGTATCTTCTCCGTATATGTAACGAATCGACTATGACAACTCCTAATCTCATCATCTCCGTGATTAATCATTTTTTTAATATAAATTTACATTAAACTCTTTATCAAATAAATATCCTACTTTGAATAATCAAAGACTAAAATTATAATTTTAGTGCATTTCGAAACATCCACAAAATTAAAACTCGTTTATTGCATTTTTTATCAATAAGTCTATATTTTATTTCATTTATTTAACATTCGCACATTTCGCTTAAACAAAATGAAAGTAACCGCGTTAAAACCAGATGAAATCGAAATCGAATGCGAATTACGAGCCATCTTATCGAGGTCCGTCGACGCCGTGGTTATTTTACAGCAACAAGTTGATGCTGAGAGGGCGGGTAGAGTGAATGCTCCCAGTCGAATGCATGGTCGTGCTTCGAAAAACCCTAATGCTGAAATAGAATGTTGTCGCAACAAACTTATACGGTTGCGAGATGATATTACCAAACTCAAATCAATTGAACAATTGGAACAAACAAATATCGCTGAACAGATATGGTCCCGTTTAGTACATATTAGAAACCGTTTAGAGCGTGTGTCTTCTTCTCCTACTTACCAAAGTGCAGCTGCTCAGTTATTACTAACTTGTATAAAATTACTTGAGTCACTTGAAGGTTACTTGGAACATGCAGATGATTTGGATAGTTCCATCAGAACCGCTGAGGAAATAGAAGAAGAACTCACGGCACCATCCACTATTTCAGAGACTGACACTAACCCTATCCCGTCTAAGCCATCTTTTCCAATTTGTCACACCAGCGAAGATGATCTGGTCAAACCAGAAAATCCAATACCTTCTTCTACTGAG
Source organism: Tipula lateralis (assembly GCA_963932295.1). Taxonomy (NCBI): domain Eukaryota; kingdom Metazoa; phylum Arthropoda; class Insecta; order Diptera; family Tipulidae; genus Tipula; species Tipula lateralis. The sequence goes on from OZ010736.1 coordinate 99,523,965, forward strand.
AATTTACCTTTGGAACAAAATGCCTTGTTAATAGCAATGATGACCCAATTAAATCAGTTGTCTGAACAGGTACAGATTTTGAGCCAGAAACGAGAAGATTCTCAGACACAAATTTTAACTCATGGTCCAATAACAACACATAGCACTGAACATGCACCGTCTGTTGTGCCCAGGCATAACCCATTACCATCTCAGAATTTGTCAAACCACCAACATCCTCGTCAGAGTGAAAGCTCTGGTTTCTCTGCTAATTCTTCTAATCAACGACATTTGTCACGAAGCGGTATATCTTACAATGGATCTCCTTCTGGAATAGCAGTGGATATGTTTTTCTTCCAATTAGAAGAAAAACACAGTCGCTGCAACTATTAATTTATCTGAGGAATCATTGATGATGGAGATGAGCACTGTCCTTAAGGATGTTGCACTTCAATGGTACTGGACGTATCGCCGACATAATCCTAAGACATCATGGACTAAATTAAAGTTTGATTTCATTGATAGATTCAAAGATAGACGAACCGATTTTGAAATTCGTAGAACAATCGAATCTAGGAAGCAACAGACGAATGAATCATTTATCGATTTTTACCATCATATTTGGTCTTTGACATTACAATGTCATTCTCCATATTGCGATGAAGAGTTAATTCAGTTGTTGATATCAAATATGAAACCTTCACTTCAATACCACTTAACTGATCGTCGATTTACTTCCATTAATGACTTAATTAAAAGTTGTACCGCATGGGAGGATACTTTTAAGCGTTTCCGTATTCCACCGAATAGTTCATTCTCTAATCGTCGGGGAATTAACGAATTACAAACAGGTGAAAATAATACCTACTGCACGCCTGAAAGTCAGTTTAGTCAGCCTATACAGGAGTCCGTATCGGCATTACAAAATTCTCAAATTGATCGAAAGAACCACCAAGCGAATTATAGTACATCGGGACGAAACACACATTCACATGCACTCAGTTTGGGTAACAATCCAATTTGTTATAATTGCTGCAACATCGGACACACTTTTATTGATTGTCCAGATCCACCTACTGGTATTTTTTGTTACCGATGTGGTCTAAAAGGCACTATTACCACAAGATGTTTACGATGTGCGGGAAACTCAGTGAGGGGTCCTTCGAGGTCTGGGAATCAGGGGCCACCGAAAACAGTTTTACTCAGGAATATCCAGGAAGATGTAGCAACGAACACGGATTCGGAGATCGGTCGAATGAAATCTCCAAAAACCTAAATTCAAATTATTTATCCTCATACAATTATCCATCAGTAACTAAATCAACAGTTTCTGATGTATCCTCAGATCACAGAGAGTCACTTTTCGATTCACCAAATCCCTATCTTTCAACTCAAATAAATTTTATATCAAAGCCAGATAATTTAGATGAATTTTCCACCGATTATTTAAGTAATACAAACCAAACTCATTCCAATAATTTTGGTTATTCTTCTAGTGAAGCAACTACATTTTCCACTATGAATGTATCTAAGAGCTTATCAAATCCTAACAGCTTCTCCTACAATGTAAGATACGATAGAACGAAAAATTACTGGGAAGGCCGCCGTATTAGAAAAGCCGGTGTCCTCGCTTCAATCCTTACGACAGAAAACAGCGATAAAAGGCCCTATGCTGTCGTGACTATAAATGATGAACCTTATACGGGTCTTCTGGATAGTGGAGCAAGTGTCAGTGTTTTAGGACGAGGTTCCGAAAAAATTTTAACAGATTCTTCAGTCAAATTTCACAATTTTCCAACCAATATTCATACGGCTAGTGGCGAACCACAACGAGTATTTGGATACATTCATGCTTTGCTTAAATTTAATAAGCAAGTACATACGCTACAACTCTATATCGTCCCATCTCTTGAGCAACCATTATATTTGGGAATAGATTTCTGGAACCGGTTCGGTATCACACCAAAGATTTCTTGTCTCAGTACTAATACTGATTTAATCAACCAGTCAGACTCTCCAAAATATCATGAACTATCTCCTTTGGATAGAGCAAGACTGAACCGAATAATTGAATTATTTCCGTCAAGCACTAAACTTGGTCTTGGAAGAACCACGTTTTTAACGCACGTGATTGATGTGGGTAACGCGAAACCAAAAAAACAGCGATTTTATGCAGTGTCCCCAGTGAAGCAGAAGTTGATGTATGATGAATTGGACCGCATGCTGGCGTTAGATTTCATTGAAGAGAGTGAAAGTTCTTGGTGTTCGCCAATCACCCTGGTACATAAGGCAAATGGTAAAGCACGACTCTGTCTGGATGCCCGAGAGTTGAACAAGGTGACCGTCAAGGACGCGTATCCGCTGCCTCTTATCAATGGTTTGTTGGGTCGGTTGGATCAAACGCGATACATATCTGCTATTGATTTAAAAGATGCCTTTTGGCAGATCCAGCTTGATCCACAATCCCGCGATAAAACAGCGTTTACTGTTCCTGGACGGCCCTTGTATCAATTCAAGGTTATGCCTTTCGGGTTGTGTAATGCCCCACAAACACTCTGTCGCCTCATGCATCGAGTAATTCCATATCAGCTCCACGATAAAGTATTCGTGTACCTCGACGATTTGTTAGTCACTTCTGCTACACTGGAGGAACATTTTGCTCTTCTTGAGGAAGTTGCACAGTTATTGGCCAAAGCACGAGTTACAATTAATATTGATAAGAGTCAGTTTGCGTTAAAGGAGGTCAACTATTTAGGTTACATAGTAGGCGACGGGTGCCTCCGCACAAACCCAGATAAATGTAAGGCCATCATGAATTTTCCGAGGCCGAAAACTACGAAACAGATCAGACGTTTTCTGGGAATGTGTGGATGGTACCGAAGGTTTATTCAAAACTTTGCTTCGTTGGCTGCTCCGCTTACTGATCTTACTGGGAAATCCACTTTGAAATGGACAGTGGCGGCTGAAAAATCTTTCGATTCCCTCAAATTAGCTTTATCATCTGCTCCCGTGCTAGCTAACCCGGATTATAGTAAGCCCTTCTATATACAGTGCGATGCCAGTACCGTCGGTGTAGGTAGTGTTCTGTTCCAGACGGATTCCGATGGTGAGGAACATCCAATTGAGTATATCTCACACAAACTCAATCGGGCTCAAAAAAACTATTCGGTGACAGAACTGGAATGCTACGCCGCGGTACTCAGTGTGCAAAAGTTCCGGCCGTATATAGAAGGGTATCCGTTTGTGATATACACAGACCACGCTAGCTTACGTTGGTTGATGTCACAAAAGGATCTGTCCGGGCGCTTAGCACGGTGGAGCCTAAAACTTCAAGCTTTAATTTCGAAATTGGTTATCGAAAGGGTACAATCAACATAGTTCCTGATGCGTTGTCTCGCGCTTTTATTGAAGATTCATCTGCCAAGGATGATGGATCTGACTGTAACAATATTGATTGTTTGAAACTGTCTTCCTTAACTAGTGATTCAAGCCAACAGAATTCAAACGATGTCCCTATTTTGCACATTGACCTTAATTCATCCGCTTTTCATGATACGGAATATGTAAATCAGATTGCTAAGGTTAAACTTTTACAAGACTGCGATAGTAATGTGAAAATAGAAGGAAACAAACTTTTAATAGCACCATCATATGGTAATCGTTACGTGGATACAGACATTCCGGAGTGGAAATTGGTGATTCCAATTTCGTTAACGCAAGGATTGATTGAGCAAGCTCACGTACCTCCAACTTCTGCCCATTTAGGTAGCAGGAAAACAATAGAACGTTTGCAACGACAGTTTTACTGGCAAAGACTAGCTCAAGATGTCAAACAATATATTTCAAATTGTACAAAGTGCAAAATGAATAAAGCTGTCAACTTCTCCACTAGACCTACCATGGGATCTTCAGTTGAATCAACGCGACCATTTCAACGACTCTACGTTGATTTTTTAGGTCCGTATCCGCGATCAAAAATGGGTAATCGGTTCATTGTCATTGTGTTAGATCATTTTTCTAAATTTGTTTTGGTGAAAGCTTTACGAGAAGCTTCAGCTACTCTATTATGTCGTTTTCTCGAAAATGAGATCTTTTTATTATTTTCAGTTCCCGAGGTAGTCATTTCGGACAACGGCAAGCAATTCACGTCCAAATTGTTTCAGGAATTATTGTTTAAATACGGGATCTCCCATGTTCGAACTCCGATATACTCTCCACAGAGCAACGCTTCGGAGCGCGTAAACCGTACATTGCTATCCGCGCTTCGTTCGTACTTGGATGATAATAAACATAATGAATGGGACGTTCATTTATTATAAATAGTAGCCGCTCTTCGAAATGTCATTCATGATTCGACCAAAAGTTCTCCCCATTATGTAGTTTTCGGACAACATATGTCTCTTCATGGCTCAGAGTATAAGTTGCGAAGGTTATTATTTGATACCGATTCTAATGAGTCATATGTAGTTTCTAAACCAGATCGGTTAAATATCTTACGAGATAAAATTATACACTATTTGAAGGTAGCCCATAAAAAATCTGCGCAGTGCTACAACCTTCGTAGCCGAAATCGAAATTTTTTTGTTGGTCAGTCTGTGTTTGTTCGATCCTTTCCTCTAAGCGATGCTGTCAACAAATTTTCAGCTAAGCTTACGGCTAAATTTATTCCAGCCATCATAGATTCGAAAGTTGGGAATGTGGTATACCGAATCAAAACCCAAACAGGAAAATATTTGGGAACATTCCATGTTAAAGATATCCGATCATGAAATTTAAAATGTTTAGTTGACTGTTTATTGGTAGGCCCGGCTTTATGAGACTTGTTCTCGGGTGTGGGTCGTCTCCACGTTTGTAACACCACCCGCGGTCGTTGGTGTTTCCTGCCCTGAATTCAAAATATTATTCAAAATTCAAAATTTCCCGGTTAATTAAATATTGGGACATTATATAAAAACAAAAAAAAAAATTTTTTTATTGGAAAAAATGCAATAAATAGGGGTGCACGTGAATGTTGCGGTCTCTTTGATTCTTCTTGGTTTTGGATGGAACACCTTTTCAAATAGTTAGACAAATTTGAAAAATAAAATATACACGTGATAAAAGTGATATATTTTTAATATAAATTAATAACATAAGTTTATTTTAATATATAGTTAAGACAAATATTTATATTAATATCATAATATGTATATATAAATAATAATAAAAAAAAAAAACAATAAAATAAAATAAAATATATTTTATAATGAATTAATAGTTAAGTGAATATAAAAATTGTTAAATAGTAAAAAAAAAAAAAAACAATAAATAATAAAAAGCACATGTTTAATTAAAACTATAAGTAGTCATAATGCTAATAATAAAAACAAAACAAAAATATATAATATAACATCACAAAAATAAAATAAACAACAACAACATTTAAACCAAAACCATTTTTCAATCCATACGAAGATATAATAACATCATTGCAGAACTACACATGACCTACAACTGACGCAGCACGCCATCAAATTTATCGGCACAACAACAAAACTTTAAGTACTATTTGTTTTTTTAATTAATTATTATTTTATTTACATTTTAATAGTAACCTAGTTTTAAGAATTGAATTAACAATAATTATTAAGTTAAGAAAAAATCCGGATTCTAAAACAATTTTTTTATTATGTTAAGTTAGTCTGATTAAGTTTTTTTTCAATTTTGTTTATGATTTTTCTTATATATTACTTTTATTACCTTTTCTAATTTCAAATTTTAATCTAAATTAATTTTAATAAAACTTGAAATTTATACCGTCATATTCAAAATAACAAATATTTTATTGTGATTCTTTGTTCAAAATGATCGTGTAAGGTCGAACAAGATACGGGATGATGAGGTTTAGGTAAGTTGTCTGGTTGAGTTTCGGTACGTTACCTATATCTTATTTTATTTTGCGGTTTATTCAAGAATCGTGCAAGCCTTTACAAACCCCACGACCAACCCTGAGCTTTAGTCGGCTACTAAGACCGCGTAAAGGCCTCTGCTAGATTAATTCTGTTAACGTAGTTTGACACTGCAGTTTCAATTGAAATATCAATCTCAAATTACGTTACACCATTTCCAATGTACTTCTAGCTTATTTTTGTCTACATTTTGCATCGCTCTAGGATTTAGCGATTGATATATCAAAAGCGGTTTAAACTTAAAGTCGCCTTAGAAGTTTTGTCAAGCAATAAAGTGAGTCGTTCTTTTGCTAATTTATACCCAGAAACGGTCTTCTGTTCACGAGAAATGAAGATTCGTATGGGCATTCGTTTCCAAAACAGCCCTGCCTCATCTACATTAAAAATTTGCTGAGCGGTATAGCCGAATTCATCGACGGTGGATTTTATATATTTTATACGCTAAAGTGTTAGTTGTGGAACATATGATACGTACAAAAAATGAAAAACCTAATATAACAAACATAAATTAACAAATTTATTGCGCTGTACAATACATAAAACCAAACATGATTGTCCAACCGATATGCGGCGTAGATACTTTCTTTACGCAAATGTTGAATCAAACAATACGTTCCGACAAGTGCTTTTCCGATTATTATTTGAAGCCGTCGATGATTTTTTTCGAGCTAGGGTCGACGTGCTTCAATAATTCCTTATAAAAATTGGTTATTTCATCAGGATGAAGGAAAACCAGTGCCCGGATCAATCGAATATCAAATAGTGGTTATTTGTACCGCAAATAGTGGTACGTTCAGTCCTTCATTTTGAACGCGTCTCCATATAATTTGACTCAGATGGAAATAGCAACCATGAAATTTTGTGCCCGGAAACACAGCTCTGAGAGCAGAGGTTGATGCTTTCTCAAAATCAGCCAATAGAAAATTCTGCTTCAGATCAATGAAATAATTGCAGGCTACTTTTATAATTTCATATATCATTACATTTTCGCGACTTTGACGTCATCAAACAAAACAAAGAGGTTGATACATTCTTATCAATACATCCTTAATACAGGTTGACATTCCTTTTAAATTATTATTTGCGCGACGTATGGTCAAGTCGCTCGCGGTAGGACCATGCACATTTGTCAAAGAGTGCTTGAAGATAACTTGTTTCCCATTACCAATTTTTGCAGTTATCCGTGCCTTACATTGATAGGAGCGACAATCCACAACACCCCAATAGTACCGTTTTTTTCACAGACTTAACATCCATGTAGTAACTATAACCAATATGGCACAACAAATCTTTGACTTTACTAGACTTTACTATATTTAAAGACATTTTGTTTTTTGTTTTAAATTGATGCTTGGTTAATTATGACACATTAACAAATAAAAGATGGAATGAATAAAATCGAAACAAAAATCAACGCATTCTCTTATCGGTTTGCGTTTTATATAAGGACATACTCGTAATCTATTGAAACACATCTTGCAGTGGGTTTCTTTTATTCTTTAACCATAATAAACATAAATAACTTTGTTTAAAATTTATATTAAATATAACAAAGATTCTCAAAAATCCCAAAATGAAAACAGAAAACAGTATTTGGAGAAATAGTTTTTGGGAAAATGTGTTTGGGCAGACGACTTTTGGGGAAACTTACCCAACCCAGAAATTATGTTTATACTACGAATTTGTATAATTTATTATACAGAATCACATAAATGAGTTATATAGGTTCAATATTTATAATTTTAAATATAAAAAAAATTTATAGAATATCTAAAAAATTTTTTAGTGGTAGATAAAAAAATCTTTAGTAAAAATGTTATTGTCTTTGTGGCACGATATTTCGAGACTACACGACCTTTTGAAGTAAACCTATTTTAAATATGTAATTATTTGAAGAGAACTGGAATGTGATTTTGTGCGGGTGAGAATCTAATGCTAAAGAATACAAAATTCGAGTCAATGAATCAAACGCACACTTCTGTTGTTTTTAGATTTTTAGTATTTCTAAATCCAGTTATGAAGCACTTAAGAGGCTTGATTAGTATTGAGTCATTGATAGTACATATCTTCATTCTTAATATTTAATTTCATTGAACAATCGTTTTGTAGAATAAAATTGTTGGTTTTATGCCACTGTTCTTCCTGGTTCATGTCATTGTATCGTTACAATAATTGGGATTTTTAAGAGTTTTTTCTGAACACGTTAATACGTCCAAAAAACGAATGCAGTTCAAAATTAACAAAATTTTATCGCTAAGTAGCTGCACGAACCTACTAATTTTAATATTTTGCTTTGCTAAATATTGATTTTTTACCATATGTTACTTTATCTATTACAGCGGCCAACACGAGTTACGTGGGTTTGCTCAATCCGATGGGGCGTAACTTGTCACCATAAGTTTAGATACACACAAAAACAATCAAGTGTTGCTAAATTTGTTACTGAAAAGAAAACATATATGTATAACGGATCTGGATCTGTTCGGCTGCTGTTTATTACCAATACACAGAAGCGGGACTGCGGCCTTCCCTTTAGAGGCTCTTTGGATTTTTCGATCCGATAGATATGGTTTTTATATAACTTTAGAATTCACACGGATATTCCAGGTCGTTTCAGTATTTATAAAAAAAAAACAATCTATATTTGTAAATTTTATTTTGAAAGGAACAAAAAAACTTACCAGTCAAACAGGTGAACTTGGTATATTTATTTAATTTTGTCACATTCCCGCAATATAAGACCCTTTAACTCTCTTTGCCGAAACTTGAAAGTGGGTTTCGATTAAGATATACCAAATTATATTTATTTTGTAATTTTATCCAAATAATGGAGTGAGTTTAACTTAATAATGTCTTCTACCGATATGATTATTTATTTAATTTTAAGTAGGAACGGCAACTATATGTATATACATATGTACTTGCTATACAGTACTGTGCAAAAAAATCCGGACAGCTAACATTTTTTAATTAAACCAATTTTTTTCAGAAACGCAATTGTTTTAACACCAACAAGTATTTTTTTTTTATTATTTAACTCATTATTTACTCATAATGTTATTTGGTTTTAAAATTTATGATCTTAGTAAAAAATAATGAGCGAATTTGCGAAAGTAGAAAAAAATTGCCATATTTTTTTAAACGAATTAATTTTAATAAATTCAAAAAAAAATTAATTTCGTAATTAGGCATATTTCAAAATGTAAAATGTATAAATTATCCACTAAGCTATAAATTTAATATTTGGTATGACCGTCATTTTTCTTAATTACCGCTGCACATCTGTTCCTCATGGAGTGAATTAAATTTTGAATCACGTCAGTGCTTATATCATCTCACGCAATTTTAATTTGGTGTTTCAGTTGCTGGATGGTTTCTGGATTACTCTGACGGGCTTTATGCTTCATAATAGCTCAACTTTTTTCAATTGGGTTCATATCTGGGCTATAGGTGGCCATTCCATTATGTAGATGGAATTATCAACCAAATACTTTTTCACTTTCAAATAGAAATAAAATTTTATGTAACAAAGTTATTTATTAATTTTTACCTGAAAGATATACAGAAGTTTTAAATAAAGTAAAAAAACTGCATAGTCAATTGTTTTGATCTATAGGCTGGCGCATTCTCTTGTTGAAAGATGAAGCTCTCAATTTAACTAAATAGCTCCAAAATTGATGCTTTCCAATGCCTTTTCAGAATATTCAGGTACACATTACCGGTTATCCCTGCTTCGACAAAGGCCAAGTGACCAACACCAGCACTACTAAAACCGCCCAAACCATTAAACCCTCAGTTTTATTAGGCACTTGTTGAATGCAGATATCGCTGAGACGTTCTCCTGGTTTTTGACGCACAATTAGCAGTCCATCTTCCACATGCAGTTTAAATTTGCTTTCGTCAGAGAACACCACGTTATTCTTCAACTCCCTGGTCCAGTTAGAGTGCTCTCTGGCCCACTGAAGCCGACAAATTTTCGAAGATATCTTTAGAAGATTTCTGCATCGAGCGGCGTGCCCTAATATTTGCGTTTAGTAATCTTCTCCGATCAGTTTAACTGGAAATTTCAATATCTGTTGCTGTAGCAAGGTCGGTTTGCAATTTCGGTGAAGTTTTAAATCAGTTCCGCTTGGAACAAAGAACCAGGAATTTATCTTGCACTGTTGTGGTTTTCCTCGGTCTGCCTGATCCTTGAGACCGCTCCGTATTCCCGGTAGTCCTATATTTTTTTATAAGATGGGCAATTGATGATATCTAACGTCCTTTCCTATCATCAATTTCACCCATTGACAGCCCTTCCTTCCATAACGCGATAACAACACCTTTTTCTTGATCGTTTAGTTTAGACATTTTTAGTACTTTGTCGGCTTATTAAAAAGTTTTTATAATTTTTATAATAAAAAGTTTTTATAATTAGAAACTATATTCCAATCTTTATAAGCTTTATAAGAAAAATTTTCTGATTTTATAGTGTTGCGGAAAAATTGACATCCAGTTTGTTCTGCTTCCTTTTCCGAAATGCACTTAAAATTTCGTATTTTGAACCAACTCTTTTAAAAGTGACAATAAATGAATTTTTTAAAAATGAATTTGTTTCTTTGTTCTGATGAACCATTTTTTTTACAGATGTTAAGTCTTCCTCCGTGATTGTAACACCAATTTTATCTGCTACTTTGATGATTACACTATGAACATTTTCACAGCTGGATGGAATGCCGCAAATAATAATATTGTTTTTATTCATTTTTTGATAAGGTTGATCCATTTCAGCTTCCTTAGTGTTGATATTTTCTTCCTGCGCAGCAAATTTCACCTCAAGTGCGTTTAGTTTTTGACCAGAAATTTGAGCATTCTTAGTAAGATTATTTATGGTACCTTTCAAATCATCAAATGTTTTACATAAATAATTGAATGATTCCGTCAACGAATCCAATTTGGTTTGCATACCCTGAAGTATTATTACCAAATCACTAAGTTTGGGATTCTTAGCGCTAGTTAAATCATCATTCGTATCATAATCACCATCAATTATAGATGTGTTTGAGCTTAAGCGACAATCTGGGCATAACCATGTAGCAGAACCAAGTTTTAGATCATCAAAAAGTACATTACTGATTTCGGCGCACTTAATATGAAACAAACTCCCGCACATACCACATTTAATGTCTGGTGCTGTTCTTTTATTAATGTTTTTAAAGCATTTTTCACAATTACCAGACATTATTATTATGACTCACAAAAATTATTATTATGACGCTTAGATTTTGGTTTTTTTTGCGCCAAAAATGTAAAATTGTTAATTTTATCAAATCGCACTTAACACTTTAAAAATAGTTTTACTCTAAATACTATTAGGTTATAACTTCTCTAAACTATTGTATTATAAAACTATTTTAAATTGAATATTTTATATTGAAGTCGTAGGAGGTATGGATTCCTAAATCGTGATCAACAAACCTTTTTAAGCTTGAATCAATTTAAGGCGCTTTCTTGCTAGGTCTACCATTATAACAGACCAAATACGTTCAATGGGACTTAAGTTTGGACTAGACGGGAGCCAGATCAACACATCGATCCCTTTTTCTCGAAGTACTTTTTTACCTTTAAACGAAAAGAAAAGGAAAAAAAAGTTGTTAAAAATTATTTATGTTTATCTGAAAGCCAAGTTTTCTATCAACAATTCAAAATTAATAACACACAACTTGCAGATACACAGCTGCTGTAATGCTGGAACTAAGGAAGCACAATGGACCGGTTTTATTTCAAGAAAAGCATTCACAGACCATAACTTTCATTTTTCGGTGTAAGTACTAAAAGACATTCGTTGCTAAGTCTCTCGGCTGGTTTTCTCTTAACGATAATTTCTTGAATTTTAATTCATCCAACATGCAACTTGAAGTTTAATTCATTGAAGAAAATCACATCATTTCACACCTGTGAAGTCGAAGAAACATGTTATTGAGCCTGTAGCAACGTTTTTTCACTAGTAATGTGAACTCGGGCTTCGGGACTGGACTAAGTGCTCTCAAACCAGCTTTAACAAGTGTTTTCTCACTAAGCTGGTCGAAATTTGTTTTCCCTTGGTTCATTCAACATCTCATCTTATGTCCGATGAAATTTTAAAACGGTTCCGACGACATTGTAATATTATGAAACGATCTTCCACTGGCGTTGCCGTTCTTGGCCTTCCAGAGCCTTTCTTTCTTTGTATACTGTCCATCGGCCGCATTTTTATAATAGCCGTGCTTCTTGACGTTTGATCTGATCCAGATCAGATCTTGTGCCAAGAAACGACATAAAAATTCATAAAATATTGATGAGAGGTTGGAACTATTCAAAATTATATCAAACTTGCCTATGGTACTACTAAAAATTGTATTATTTTCTGTTGTAAAATATCATCCGTTATTTTATTAGCTGTCATTTTGTCAGTAGTAAATAATAATAACGTTAGTGTAGAACAAAATAGAAAATAAAGTTTTCAAAGATTTTACAAAAACAATTACATTGTATAAATTTCAAAACTTTTAGGATATCCTCTATGCAACATAATTGTTGTTATATTCTCTTTACATCTTTTTCAAACAAACCAACTGACAGCTCAACTAAATCAATGCGTTCGATGTCAAATTTTTGTTGATAGTTCATTACAGTCAAACTCTGAAAAATATTAGTTCTCCTATATTTTCAAATAAGAACTAATTTTCTGATCAAAATTTGTGATGTGAATAAATTTTTGGATCGCATTTTGTTGTTCCTTTGCATGTAAAATTTTGATCTGATCCGAATCACTGTGCGTCAAGAAACACGGCTAATATTCTACGCGACAGTACTTTTAGGAATGTTTAATCTTTCTGCTATTTCATGCGTAGTTAAATTTTCTCGCGCCAAAATCATCACTTAACTTTAACACTGCTCACTCCGAGTAACTTATTCAAACATTTTGCGGGGTTTTTCTCCTAAACTGGAGGTACATATTTTCAAAAACAAATTCATGTAAGAACATGTATTTAAAATGAAACTGCTTTGAAAAGTTTTGTATTTTTAGTAAAAAAGACTCCAATTTTCAATAAAATATGTTTGCTCAGTTTTTGTTTTACAGCGCGGTACATAGGTACATATAAACAAACATACATAACCATACACACAACACACGCATACCGATAAGAACGGTTTTATTAGTTTTTTTCATCCGGCCCTCTTAATAATAAGTAAACGCTTATACGGAAGCACACATATAACGCAGACCCACAAACACGCATTTTCAATGTGCATATTTAATATTGCAATTTGTTTTTAAAATTTAAGTAAAAATGAATAAAGATACTTTTTTGTTTTTTTTTTGTGTCAACAATCTGACTCTCTAAAACCCGAGATTAGATATTTGGTTTTTGACTCGTTGATTTTGAGACCAACAGAAGCTGAACACTGTTCCAGTGGATCAAGTAACTCTTTCACTCCGTTGCCATTTAATCCAATCACACAGATATCATCTGCATACGCAAGAAGTTGATTGGATTGTCGGAATAAGATATTGTCCTGAGGTGTTTCTCTTTTACGAAGGATGTATTCCAATACGAGATTAAAAAGTATCAGGGACAGCGCATCTCCTTGTCGAACACCAGAATTGATTGCCAAAGTTCTCGATAGCCTGTTCTCAACTTTGACACAGCATTGTGACTGCGTTACTGTCATTTTACACAGATGTACATATTTTTTCGGTATTCCTAAATATTCAAGCGCATACCATAATCTCTCTCGATTGATCGAGTCATAGGCTTGCTTGAAATCTAGGAATACCTGGTGTACATCGCGAGATGTTTCGTAGTACTTGGAAAGAATCATTCGTAGCGAAAAAACTTGATCAGTGACTGACCGATTTGGACGAAATCCTCCTTGGTAGTCACCGACAATTTCCTCCGCTAGAGGAGTAATTCTTCCCAAGATAATGTATGACAGTAACTTATATGCTGTGCAAAGGAGAGCTATACCGCGATAATTCTCACATTTCAAGCGATCACCTTTCTTGAATATTGGGCATAACGCGGCCACTTTCCATTCTTCGGGCATAACTTCATTTCGCCATACCAATCGAACAAGGTCGAAAAGACAGTTCCACAAAGTTAGCCCTCCGAATATCAAGAGCTCTGAATTAATGCAATCAACTCCTGGTGAACGATTTTTCTTTAATCTCTGCATTGCCATTGTGAATTCCACATAGGATGGATCCTCAATGAACATCTCCGCGGTCAATATTTGAGGGTATTCAAATACGGCTTGTGATACATGTGGAACATTAAGTAGATCAGAAAAATGTTCACGCCATGTATCGAGTACCGTATCGACTTTAACACAGAGGTTTCCATCCTGGTCCCGAATGGCAGTTGACCGAAATCTTAAGGTATGGTGCAATTCGGTGATTCCTTTACAGAAACCATGATTCCTTTAAAGAAACGTGCTCATTGCTGAGTTGTTGTACTTTTAAGACCTTAGCCTTCCACCATTCTCGCTTCTTGAGTCTACAAATGCGTTTAGCTGTCCTCCTAGCAAGAACTGCTTTGTTTTCCTTGCAATTGTAAACCGAGTCTGCGCTTCATTGCGGGCTGTATTGCGTTGCTCAACAGCAAGACGACACTCCTCATCAAACCAATCATTTTTGGGCTTAGTTTTCACTATACCGAGAGTGTGCTGGGCGGCATCGACAACCGAGGTTTTCAATACTTCCCAGACACTTCACATCATCAGATTGGTAATTGGATCGTAAGATGCTATTGCTGACAAGATCTTGGTATTTTCGTTGCGTTTTTTCATTTATCAGACCTTCACAGGAGAATCGCGTTGTATATTCTCCTGTCCTCCTTGACTTGTACGAAAATTTCCATCGCAGTTTTCCAGCAACCATAAAATGGTCACTGCCTACGAATTTTGTTGACGACCGATACGATCTCACGTCTTGAACAACCCGAGCTCGGTCTTTGGAAATCAACACATGGTCAATTTGGCTTCGGGATGTTTTACGTGGATGTGTCCATGTTTCCAAATGGATGTTTTTATGGGGAAAGAAGGTACTTGCCACTTGGAGATCATGAGCGATCGCAAAGTACATCATTCTTTCCCCATTTTCGGTCGCAGATTCGTGTCGGGAGCAGGGTTGTCGTTTACAAAAAGACTAAGGTAGCACATATCGCAATGGGAGTATTTCAAAAAGTTAAGGAGTATAAAAAATAAAAAAACATATATCATATTATAATGTATAATTAATTATATAATTAATTTAATTTAATTCAAAATAATTAAAAATTATAAACAATCACATTAAAATATATGTAATTACACGGATTTACTTCCATCCAAAAACTCTCAGGCCATAAGATTGGCATTAACTATTGAGTTTAACAATAAATTACGCTTTTTATGTTTAATAAGGTTGTCTTGGAAAAATATGCGCTCGGCGTTTGCGTTGCTATGAGAAAAACTTGAAATAGATCCTACAAAATTACGATGTTGTGGATACATTCTTTCGTTGGCAGCATTTTGCAAATCGAATATAGAAGTCCAAACGTCTTCAAAGCGTTTTGAAAAAATTTGGAAACAACCGAATAAGTGGAGATGGACTAATTGTTTTTTGTTTGGGGTCCAAGCACAGATACTAAAACCTCATCCAAATAAATTCGAGGGCTTATTTGCTTCCACAGCTGTATGTAATAAGCACAACACGATTTCCTTACACGGTTGGCAGTATCTTATGAAACTGTTCCCCCTTTAATAGTTATTTCAGCTTTTGTGCTAATATAAATTTTATCAATGTCTAAAATATTATTTATATTTAAAAATTAAGTTTTATCCAGCACATTATCCAAAATCATCTCAGATTTAACAAAATTTGATAACATTGTAAAACTCTTGTAGTGGGAAGCAAAACGTGAAATCAAGGAGTTACTGATTGGAACTTGAGCCATGTCGGCATTCTGTTCTAAATGGTATGATTGCATCAAAAATGTTTAAGCGCAACTCATTGCTCTATAATTTGTGATAATACTGCTGCGTCGATCGATAGCCATCTTGCTAATGATAATTTAAGTATTCTATGTGTTTCGATAATAAAATATTCTTGAAAAGTTTTGAATTGAGATTGCAAAGTTTTGGTTTTTTAATATTATAATTTCATGGAATTATTATGTTAATCCAACTTATTGTGCCTATCAATGTGTACAATATTAATAGTAAGGATTTGTTGACAAAATTTACATTTTGGTTTCCATTTCCAATTATTTTCTCTACAACATTAATTGAATTTCATTAAATTCTTATTATATTGTTTCGTATAAGAAGGAAGAGTATATGTAATAGTGAAATATATTTCTTTCACCTAAGTGAAACAAAAGAAATCCCAAAAACTGCATGAAACTGCAATTGCATGAAGGTTTATTATTTCAGGGGAGTATAGATTTCATTTGCGGAGCATAGTAGTACATCGGTGTTGAAAGTAGTACATTTACTCCTATAGTAGTACTTTCGACAACACTGGTCGGGAGTACGGACCTATATTATTGAATTAGTCGGTCTGATTTCTGCCAGCTCTAGCATTAAAGTCACCAATCACCAATCTAACATCGTGCTCAGGTATAGAGCCCATCAGACTATCCAAATTATTGTAAAATGAGTCTTTATCTTGGCGTTGGCTCACATCAGTGGGCGCATGTACACATACAATTGACAGGTTGGCTAATTTCATGTGCTATTGGCTATTATCGACTGCTTGGAAGTCCAACACAGCCTTTTTTACTTGCGGCCCAATCAGAAAGCCAACTCCAAGATTTCCGAGGTCATCTCCACTGTGTAGCAACGTATAGCCTTGGGACACATGGACTCCACTTTTAGGCCATCGAGTTTCTTGGAGAGCTACGAGTTCCAGCCGATACTCTTTCATACATGTGATAAGGCCGTCCAACGCGCCAGATTTCCTTAGTGACTGCACGTTCCACATGCTGATCCTCAATCTTGTATCCGGGTACTTAAGCGGGGGGTCATTGTTATTTAGGCGGTATCCGATTTTTTTGTTTTTGTTGACATTTTTAACTGCAATTGGTTTTTACGGATGCGGGTCGTCAGCCCAGCGATCCAACCACATTTAGTTGCCTCCTACGACAAGCTGTGGTATTCTATGGATCTCATGTTTCGTTCGAAATATTTACGAAACATGGTTTCCCCCAAACACAGGGCCTAACAAAGATACTTACTGTTTTATATTATAAATATTCAAAATTATTTATTTCAAAATTATATTTTAAACTTTTACACTTATATTAATTGTAATGTATTCGCATATAGTATACATGTTACGGTTTAAGCCCAAAATCGGCGAATGTCCGAATTTACCGGTAAATGTCCGAATTTACCAAAATGTGAACCGAAGAACCGAAATCCATTAATAGATTGTATATAATCCGCTCCTACGTGCGACACGCAGTGCGACATGTTTGCTTATCCCGGCTCCTACGACCCCCGAAGTTGAATTCTAAAGCCCCTCGGAGGGCTAAGCGGAGGGAGCGCAGTGACCTCTCGCGTGCCCGTGAGAGTTACCGAAGCCATTAGCCTTTACAATTCTAGAAACTTATGCTAGGGCCTACTACGAAATCATTCTAGGGTCTACTACGAAATCATTTATTAATACAAAAAATGAAAGGGTAAATGTGAATATAGTATAAATTTGCAGGTAAACGTAGATTGAACATACATTTACCAAAAGGATAGGTAAATTCGGACATTTACCGGTAAATTCGGACATTCGCCGCATTTCGGGCTTTAACTGTAACATACACAAAACTTAATCATTTTGACTAAATAATTGCAACAATTTTGCTTTCGAATATAAATTTTATTGACTTGCTATTATACTTTTTAATTGTAACGTCGGCAAATATTTTGATAAGTTTTTTCAAAAATATTTTCAAGCTACGTAGTTTTGAAGTATAATAATAATTAAAAGAAACATACAACAGCCATAAACCTTTACTAAAGCAATAGTTAATCAGGTTTTAAAAATATAACATATCAAATTTTGCTATATTAACGTAGCATAGTTAGCCTTTACTTAATTTTTCTTTACTTTGCACATGTAAAGCTTATCAAAAAGTAAGTAATATTTACATTTTTGAAGTTACTATAGCAGTTTAGTAAATAACGCATTTCATTTTTTTCTGAGTGCACGTTAAGTCAAATTAAGCCAGAATGAAAATTACGATAGATTCAATTTTACAGATAACCAAAATCTCCGTTCTTTGTTTTTAGATACCGTGCCCTTTCCTTTCCAAGCAATAATAAATAAGGAACTGCGGAGCTTATGGTCATTACTATTTTATCGGAATTATAAAGTTCAGTGATTATCGTTTATTATACAATACATTGCTAAATCTCATCTTAAGGGTGTTCTTATTATGATGAGTCTCCTCAATTTTAACTGACGAGACAAATTTATTTAAAACTAGAAGATTTCATGATTTGAATTCTCATGCACAGAAAACCTTCTTTATTAATTAAGTTGTTTTAGATACACCCCTAGTATGTGGTTCCGTTCCAAAATAATCACTAATTTTGGCTATGTTGTACCAGAGAACCTTTAACTTGTCAAATCTTTTTTTTTAACTTTTACTACTGTACTGTAAATTCCTATTGTACCGCACTCGTCCCTGAATTTTCAGTGTCTCAGTAGAATGTTCACTCCTCAAGGCTTTTGCATATTTCATTATAACTGCTACATAATCTGAATTATAATTGAACCAAAAATACTCGGAAACATCGTAAGATTTATATATATGACTTACATAAAAGTCATTTCGAAAAAGGAAATCCCAAAATTTTCCATCATCTATATGCATATATAGTCTGGACAAAGTTATACAGACGATAATTTTAAATATGTCAAGATTATTATTCCTAAAGTGTTGTTGCTATAAACTATAACTATAATATATTCATTTGTTTTCTTCTATTAAATTTTATGGTTCTTAGTTTGTATAGTTTTGTTGTTTAATAACTTTGGTCTGGATTTTTATTACATTCGCATGGTACATATATATATATATATATATATAAATTCGAGAACAACAGCGATACTGTATACGAGTACAGCAACCAGCAACAACAAACCACACTGAAGATGATGAAAAATTGTGGTGGAAAAACATTTATTCCGTTCGTTGTTTCTTCATCGTTTCTCGTTTATCCAAAAAAAAAATTATTTTTTTTATGTTGTGATTTAGGCCATAAATTATTATAGCTGAAGAATAAAAAAATTATAAATAAGAAATATTCATTGTTTTGTGGAAGGGTTTGTGTTTGGTGGTTGATGGTGGATGGAAATGGTAATAATTAAAATCAAAAATAAAAATAAATTTTCTTTTAATTATTCGTACAATAATTTAGGTTGTGGCGGTGCTGAATCTGGTAGACACAAAATTTCACTGCAGTGATTGTTGTGGGAGGATGATGAGAATCTTGCAGGATCACAAACAACTGTAACAGTGGCAAACATAATTACACGGATATATTAGCTTTCGAACCCAATAAAGTGGGTGTCGCAATAACCGGTTCAGATTTGACATGTCGGTTATTTTGGTTCTGGCAACACTTATGTTATTTTTCGTTGACAGAAACTCAGTATTTTATTCTAGTTGACGAAATGAGTCGCTTAACGCTTCAACAAAAGTGGGAAATGTTGAAAATTTACTTTCACAACAAAAAAAATTGGTACGAAATTGCAAGAAATTGTCGTACAAATTTGGTCAAAACAGGGAATTCACACGCAACGGTATCAAAAAGTTTGTGCATAAAATACTTGATTTGGACTACCTAGTCGACAGTTCGATGCGTACTCGTTGTATTCGTACAACTGAAAATATTGCCGCGGTGGTCGAAAATGTGCGCCAACGGTCGAGAACATTAATTCGTCATCATGCTTCGAAAATAAATGTCAGCCGGTCTTCCATGCAACGAATTCTGCTTAAAAATTTGTCTTTTTCAAGTTCAATTTGTCCAGCAATTGAAGCCCCGTGACCATCAGCTTCGATTTTCGATTCGCTGTGTGGTCCTGCGAAAAACTTGAAGTTGATGAGAATTTTGCTCAAAAACCATCTTTTCGTACGAGGTGCATTTTCATCTCGGTGGGTTCAAACAAACAAGCCGCATTATCAGTCGTTATGGTGATATGAATTGACCGGCAAAGAGCAGTGATTCGATTATTATGTGTGAGCTGCCGTGCAGGATAAGTGCTATACAGACAATCCACAAATAAATAACCGTTTGAAATTCAATATTGAAGTAACTACAATACAAACTGTGCTCCGAAATTTTTACCGATCGAATGAATTGGAAAGTGGACCCGCCAGGCTGGCGAGAATAATTACAGGACTTACAGGAATATTTACAGGACTTTCAATGGTAATGACTAATGATCCTCCAGAAATGTTGAGGGAGCTGCTGGACCACTAAATAAACGATACCGACTTCTGTAATTTTAGTAGTTACTCGTCAAACAGAAAATGGGATTGAGTTAACATGTTTAAAGTCGTCTCAATTTTTGTCAATAGTTTGTTCATCACTTCTTGCGTCTATATTAATTTCACCCGCTTTAGATAAAATTGGGTGGTTATAAAATACAATCGAAGTGTTGAGAATACCATCAAAATACTCAAAATATTATTCCAATTTTTGATTAATTTGTGAAATTTTGCAATAAACTGATTTTCTGCTCCAATGAAAATATACACATTATCGCTGTAAGTCTCCTGAAAGAATTATTTGAGTCTGCCATTAAATGGGTCATGTTGTCATGTCAGAAGCGAGTTTTTTCCGGGGAATCGACAGCGATATTAAAACTACGATGTGTTTGTATCTATATGGTATGTACCTCTTCGAGAAGCATTGCGGTAATCTTGAATATTGGTGAACTATGATAGATGCTTTCAGAATGATAGATGATTTGAGAATCTTTTATGTAAAATATGAAGGTCCCCCACTATTGGAGTCCTAAATAGCCAGATGGGAGTCACTCGAGTACAAATCAGGTATCTAGAGTTGCAATGAAAAATTATTTTCCTGGCAGCCAAGGTGGTAGCTAACGATACTGTTCCATTGAGCATTAATTTGTTCTCAAAATTTCAAACAGCAGGGCCAGAAGGGATCCTACTGGCTCTGGTATTCTGTCGCAGGGAGTGAATATCTGTACAGTTAACTCTGGGACCATCCCGCCACTCCCTTAAGAAGTCGAGTAGCTTAGGATCTGGTTAGATTACCTGCCTGAAACATTGTGAAGATAAATAAACATGCAAGATTTACTGGAATTTCGGTAAATCTAGAAGTATGTACTAGCTTTAAGTTTCGATAATCACACCCAAAATCTTATTTGTTGGATAAGATCGTTAGAAAGACCTTTAGACCAGAAGGTGTGTAACACTTAAAGTCATTACCCAGGTGGCGCAGTGATTAAAACTGCGGCATTTGAAGCGGGAGGTACCGGATTAGAATCCCGATAGGGGTGGGATGGTAAAGGGTTTTTTCACCATACGATTACGATCGGTGGTGTGAATGAACACATCTATGACCCCCTGTTGGAGTGCAGAATTCATGGGCCGACCCATCTTCCATGTCAGTACTATACGCTAGCATGGAGCTATGCAATGTGCAGATGGTTCTACGTAAATCGGACCTATAGCCGTACGTCCTCGATTCAGCTCTAATGGCGTAAAATAAGGACGTAAATAAGCGAACCGCGAAAGAGTTGGAAGTGCCTCGAGCCCCAAAACAGATTGTACAGATAAAAACAAACAAACACTTAAAGTCGCACATCAGCAAAAAAAAAAGTCAATACGGTTAAATATAAAGGAAGGTGGGCGGTCATATAACTGCCTACTTGCTGTTGGAGACTATATACGCAGAACCCTGAGGTATAGTAAGCTTTACGGATAATATAGTGGTTAGTATTCCATGCACGTGTTTAACTCTCTGGTAACCCTGGTACGCTTGTGTCGGTCAGTCGAAGATTGCTGCTGATTGGAGAGTAGCACTATAAAATGGAAATACACTGCACTGCAGAGATCTTCGTATTTACATCATTTTCAGCCAAGTCTCTTTAAGAGTAATAGATTTCAATGTTTTGTTTAAAGAGTCAAAGCAGAATTGTCGGAGCACCTACAGAAAAATGTGTTGCTCGACATATTGGCTCTGAAAGGTGCAGCTTCCACTTTTGTCGCGTTTGAGTCATCCCTAGTGGTGAGCAAAGTCTCTTAAATATATCTCCTAATCTCTTAAATATATTGATAGTTACTGATGCAGACCGGATCAGTAGAGATGGGACAATCCTTCTATCATTTCGCAAATCCGATTAGACCCGTTGTGATTTTTAAGTAGTAATTAGACACGCAAACCTTTGATGTAATGACAGAATTCAACGAAAACCGAGTACGCTGGACGACATTCGAATGACAAACGCGTCAAAAAGGTTGTGTCATCAGTTTGCTTGCAAGTTGTAACGTTGTAAAGACTATAGTAAACGCATTGTGAATGCGCTTTATGGGCCAGCAGTGGCTCACAAAACCGTTGAAATGTAATAATTTCGGCTCAATAAAATTGCAATAAGGTAACTAATGTTCACACCCACACATAGTATATGTAGTACAACGAATGATAAATGTAGTGATGAATCCAACCTTTTAGCATATTAAATTAATCCCGCATCACCCGTTATGGTCGTCGAAAATTTATATTTCGGTTGTGCCGGTTGGTAGAGTATCGCAATAAAATTTAACACTTTCAGGCGCACAGATAGCTATATCGAATAAAAACAAAAGAAAAACAAAAACATTTTCTTTATATTCGGTTAACATTCGCACATAAATCATAAATTTTTATGAATAAATTTTTATTCCCAAATCAATTTACGGATCATAAAATCGAATGGGCTTTTAAAATGGTATAAATGTATTTTCTTACCCACCATTTGGGGTGCTACAACAATGACGACGGAATCATTTCACATATACATATATTGTTTGGCCCTTCATGGTGATTTTAATGTCAACAATTAAAATCGTACATCCTTATAAGTATATAGCACGTCATAAAACATAATAGTATGTAGTTATGGTTTTGAGCTAAGACGCACATCGATACACAAAATTTATGTATTCCCGCGTCGTATACGCAAAATATAGCGGCTCGTTATCAAAACCATTTAGACATAATACTATCAACATTTATACATATTTTTGTGATGTGAAATCTTGTCTTGTACTTACATGAAGCATAAACATTTATGATCATTGATATGGACTGTTGATATGGGGAGTACGTGCACTATATGTAGTTGAAAGCTTCGTAAAAATTCGGTTGTCGACCAAAAACATACTCGTGTACATCAACATAAGGGAATGTGCTATGGTTTTTTGTGGATAGCCCAGCTGTTAAATGTTTCAATAAAACTAATAGCCTTAAAATAAACCCAAAATGTGAAAATTGCGTGTCGTGTAATTACAATAATCTCAGTACCTGTATACATACGGATACATATATTCCGTACACAACATATATTGATAAAATTAATTACGCTAATTTATATTGTGCGGTGAAATTAATTATTATTTTTTTTGTTGCTATTAGTTGTGGTTTATTGGATGTATGTATGTATATAGTTGTTTGGTAAACACATATGTGATATCGGTGTTGGTTATAGGTTTATTATTATTGTTATGATCGAAAATTTATGTAAAGTAGGTATATGTTGTGTATACTAGAAAAAATAATTTTATAGTTTTAATATCGATTATTCTGCTGTATAACATTTTCAATGAATATTTAATTGGAAATGTTTTTCACTATTTAACTATCATAAAGCGGTTTTTAAATTAATGAAAATATTAAAATTTTTAATTTAAAATTTATAAGATGATGGCGGGCTAGATTTCAATCTAACAACAGTTAGACTATATAAATTATTGTGGCCGACCAACTGACAAACGCAGTGGTTAAAGCTGTTTCCTTTCTAAAACTGCAATAGCTTTAATTTTTGACATTTCTACAAAAAAATACATTATCTAAATAAACATTGAAATTTTTTTTTAAGGTTTTTACAGGACGTGTTGGCCCGTACTGTGTCAACAATCAGGTTCAATCACAACCTAGCTCTTCATACTGTTGCAAGCAACCACAAGACGCCAGATCGCTCTCTACGCCGCGGAGCATTCGCCGCCGACAGCGACCTCTTCACATACCAAAAGGAAGCTCTTGTTTCAAAGATCGCTGTATCATTCGGTTTGGATCAGCACGCAGAACGTGTCTGAGCCAGCGTACTCGCTGTTCTTTGATTTCATGCACGATATCAAGAATTTGCATGAAATTCCTGATCTCGTGATTGAATAGAACTCGGTATGTGCCATCAATCGCGTTTTGGACCATATATCACACACATGATTCTTCTCTCGAATGTTAGAAGCCATCTTTCGTACTAATCCGTCAAGGTCCAACTCTCACATCCATACATGATAACGGGTCTGATCAACACTCTGTACAGTTTCAGGTTATCCGCATTTCCAAGATATTTTAATTTCAGCAGTGGACGTAGAGGATATAAAGCCCGATTACCAGCGGCACGGTGAACCTTGATATCTTCTCCCACACTATTATCGTGAGTAATGAGAGATCCAAGATATTTGAATCTCATTACTTCTTCAAACGTGTGGTTTCCACTACTGAAATCACTTGCGTCTTGGTCTTGAAAACCAGACATGAGATAATTGGTTTTGGACTCATTGATTTTGAGACCGTTGCCATTTAATCCAATCACACAGATATCATCTGTATATGCAAAAAGTTGATTGAATTTTCAGAATATGATATTGTCTGTGTTTCACTTCTACGAAGGATGTATTCCAAAATGACATTTAAAAGTATCGGGGACAGCGCATCTCCTTGTCTAACACCAGAAGTAATTCCAAAGTTTTCGATAGCCTGTTCTCAACTGTAACACAGCATTGTGACTGCGTTACTGTTATTTTACACAGATGCACGTATTTGTTTGCTATTCCTAAATATTCAAGCGTTTACCAAGGTCCTCTCGGTTGATCGAGTCACAGGGTTGCTTGAAATCTAGGAATACCTGGTGTACATCGTGAGATGTTTCATATAGTTCTTTGAAAGAAGTATCCGTAGCGAAAAAACTTTGATCAGTGGCTGACTTATATGGACGGAATCCTCCTTGGTAGTCATCGATAATTTCCTCCGCCAGAGTAATTCTTCAAGCAGCTTGTGATACATGTGGAACATTAAGTTTCGCAGTAATTCTTCAAGCAGCTTGTGATACATGTGGAACATTAAGTAGGGCAGAAAAATGTTCACGCCATGTATCGAGTACCGCATCGACGTTAACACAGAGGTTTTAGGTATCTTTAGGTATGGTGCAATGCGGTGATTCTTATTGTACTCTTAAGACCTTATAGCCTTCCACATAAACGCTTCTTCTTTCTACAAATGAATTTAGCTGTTCTCCTAGCAAGGATTGCTAGGATCTGATTTCTGCCAAAGAGCCCATCAGATTATCCAAATTATTGTAAAGTGAGTCTTTATCTTGGGGTTGGCTTACATCAGTGGGCGCACGTACACATACAATTGACAGGTTGGCTAATCTCATGTGCAAGCGCAGCTTACACATTCGATTATCGACAGCCTAATAGTCCAAGTTTCCGTTAACGGGTTAATTTCATAATAGACCCCCAGTACAGCCTTAGCCTTTTTTAACTGTGGTCCAATAAGAAATTCAACCCCAAGATTTCCGAGGTCATCTCCCTTTATAGTAACGTATAGCCCTGGGTCACATGGTCTCCACTTTAAGGCCATCGAGTTTCTTGGAGCGCTGTGAGTTCCAACTGATACTCCTTCATACATGTGATAAGACCGTCAAACGCGCTAGGTTTTCGAAGTGACTGCACGCTCCACGTACCGATCCTCAATCTCGTTTCCGAGTACTTAAGCTGGGGGTCATTACTTTTTTGGCGGTATCCAATGTTATTTTGTTTGTTGACATTTTGAACAGCTTAGATTTTTTACGGATGCGGGTTGTCGCCCAGCGATCCAACAGAGATGCAGTCGCTCCTACGACTAGCTCTGAATACTGTGGTGGTATTCTTTGGGTCCTATGTTTCGTTCGTAATATTTACGAAACATGAATGCTCCCACCCACAATGCTAAACGTATACAACGACAAAAACCTGCAAAAATTCTTGGAGTTGGAAAAATCAAACCTGCGAACTATTAATGAGTATTTAAAGAAAGAGCGAAACAAATTTCGAAACTAACAAACGTGGTATAACCATATATGTGGTATAACCAGATATAAAAAGAAGATTCATCGTGAAAACTTCATTCCAAAATTCGACAGCAAAATAAGAAAATGTTCATTATACTCGTATATCGGAAAAACGATTTCGGTATCGCACTAGTAGCCGATATAGAAAAATGTATGAACAAATGATGATAACCGAAAGGATCAAAATTATCAATGAATTTTGAGGCACGAACAAGAAACTGAACCACTGCAACATTTTGCACTAACTACCGTTACCTTTGGATTAGCCAGCTCAGCCTTTTTAGCCACACCCAAGTCTTCATCAGCGTGCACTCGATATGGAAAAACTACTCCCTGATGTTGCTGATATAATAAAAAATTATTTCAATGTTAATGTTTTACTAACAGATGCACAAACTATTAAAAAAGCTCGAAAGTTTAAACAAAATCTTGTATATTTTGTAAGCAATTGGCAAAGAGAAATTCAAGTTGAGAAAATAGATGTTAAATAGAAAAAAGTTGGAAGATGGTTGAGTAGTAATTGATTAATTAGAAATATGGTTCGACATTCGAAGTTTTACCAATTAAAAATAATGATGTAAATTGAACAAGTTTAATTTTTTTAAAAACATTTCAAATTTAACCAAAATAAGTTATTGTTCGATGTATAGCCAACTTTATAATAGCAACCGATTCTAATACCATCTAATCTGTTAGAGAAAGACAACATTGCCTTATTCTCGTCGAAGAGTAATCTCTAAGGTATCGACTGTATCATATTTTTTAGTTAACGATTGAAGTCCAGGGCATGTGATGGCCATTTTTGTGAAGAAGTGGCGGTGATAATGATACTTTTTCTTGTAAAAACATTGGGATTCACAAATATTATGGTATGGTACCAAATGTTGTTGAAACATATTACTAAAACGTAAACATTTTCTAATCAGAAAACACCAAATTATCAAGATAGCCACAAATGTGCAGGTGTTTAAACATATCTTTGTTCTTGCTAATCGAACTGTCTTTTGTACAAGTATTAAATCTTGCACGTTTTGTATTTTGTAGTGTTTCAATCGTAGTTTAATTTTTGAAATCAGTGGCGCTTGGGTCTGCCAATTGTTTATCACCAGGAGAGTTTTTCAAAGGCGGAAATAAACGATTGTCAGATGGTTCAAGGTCCGTTCTCTGCGAAAGCTGCATCAAAACTTCCCAAATAAATTCCATCAATTTGTATTGAGTCAAAGGATGTGTGTGGCCGCGCATTGTTGTACTGGAACTTACCACCGTTTCTGATAACCAATTCTGGAAGCTCTTTGTGGATTGCTTCGTTCGTTCTTACGGTAGAGTTTTACTTAGTACAGAACCGCATTGATGGTTTCGCCACGTTGCAGCAGCTCATAATGGAAAATTCCCTTCTAATTGCACTAAACACCTGTCCCCGTTTGTGGAGAGTCACTCGTCAGTTCTCGTATTTCAATCATTTTTAATCGCCTGTAAGGGTTTGTTTCATCAAATTTATATGCGTTAATTCATGTGGCACCCAAACGACGAGTTTTTTCAAACCTGCTCTTTTCGTAAGTTTAGAATTAAATTATAATTTTCTGTTTTTTTTAGGTAAACTATTCAATATGGAAGGACACGTTTATATTTAACATATACCAGTTAATTAAATAAAAAGTCGATATTACCGAAGTTATGCAAATCCTTAACTCATAATGAACTGGACATTAAGTATGTGATTGATTTGGAATGGGAGATAAATTTATCGCAATTGTATTGAATTTTCATAACACTTTAATTTTAATTTTTTAGGATTGAAAAGTGTTTTCCAATAAGAGGTTTCATTTTACAAGAAAACGAATATTATTAATAAATATTTATTCCAATGAAAAGAGGAAGGTATACCATACACATTTGGAAACGATATCAGCCAAATGGCCGCCACGGCTACGCTTGCAACACCATATCCTTTACATGAAACTTTCCATGATCTCGATAACCATCTTTAAGGTCTTGAATCGGTTGTGGAGCATTGGTATAGAACTAACTTTTACGTGTCCTAAAGGAATTTTTTTTAAATGTGTTAAATCACAAGATCTCGTTGGCAGATTGTGAATACATTCGAGAAATAACACGGTCAGGAAACTTTTCTTGTCAAATTGCAATTGTTTCGTTGCTTGTGTGGCAATAAACGTCGTCCACGTCAATATCTATATTGGCCATAAAAAATCATTAATCATAGCTCGGTAGCGCAATTTATTCACTGTAACACTTGCTCCAGCCGCATTTTCAGAAAAAGGAAGTTCAAATCACGACGCCAGCCCACAAACCACTCAGTGACACGTTGAGAATGGAAAAGCTTTTAAACAATCATTCTTGGATTTTCTGAACTCCAAATGCGATAATTCTGCGTTTAACGTAACCTCCAAGGTGAAAATGGGCATCATCACTGAAGATGATTTTTCATTGAAAATCCAGATCATTTTGAAGCAGAATCAAACAGCGTTGATACGACTTTTATGGTGATCGACCGACTTGATCTTGTGTTAACTGAACTTTAAAAGACTTAAGTCTTTATGCAAAATATGGTGTAATATCGTTTGTCGCATGTTTAATTCCAAAGTTCTTTTTAAAGACACCAACATCAAACATACCGAAATCAAAACAAAAAGTAGTAGTTACCAACTGAGGTTAGGTTAGGTTAGGTTGAGTGGCTGCTACAGCACACTTAGACCGGCAACGGTCCGTTGCGATACCACAGGATCTTACTCCCCTTTTACCCCTATGAGAACCAGTTAGAGCTGCTTACGTAGCGTAATAAGTCTCGCACATTACAGTTCTCGAGATCGGAAAGGCAGTCCATTAAAAACTTACCCAGATATTCATGTCTTTTGTGTGCCAAAGCCGGGCATGAGCATAGGAGGTGGACTAACGTCTCTTCCTCCTCCTCGCCCCTACAGCTTCTGCAAAAGTCATTTACTTCCAGACCCAGCCTTCTCGCATGTTCTTCAAGAAGGCAGTGTCCTGTGAGTATCCCCACGATCGTTTTAAGTTCACGTCTTCGCCAAGTTCAGTTACCAACTTAAAAACAACAAAATTAAGATCCATCATGATGCGTTCGTCACTCACTCAAAATGAAGTGACTATCATAATACCAAAATATGACTCGAGTAATAATACACGTCACGGTGACGAGTGAGGTGAGGTGACATTCATAATAGGGGTATAAAACTTTAAAAAATCATCACATCACTGAAAAAAATTCAAACTTCAAAATTTCATGTAATTTTTTTACGAAATCAATTCGTTCAAAAGAATCAGTTTACTAAAATAATGAATTCATTCAAAAGAATCTATTCGTTCAAAAGAATTATATCAAGCGAAATGATTCTTTTAAGCGAATCAATTCGTTTAAAAGAATTTAATTGGATCGATTGAAAACACGAGACGAATATAAAAAACGAGTTAAAATGTTATTTTCTCTTTATGTTGTGATAAAGTAAATTATGATTTAGCTAACTTTCACATTAGTAAAATTAGAGTAAAGATAGCAATATTACATAAAGCATTGCCTGTATACGTATACGGCCGTCTCCTATAGAAAAACATGGCCAGTACTATGTATGTGTAATAGAATAAATAATATAAAATTGTGTTTATAAAATTATGCTTTGTTTTTCGCATAGAACTACTAATATGATTTTATTTTGCATCCCGCTCGTTTGTTTTCATTTTTCCTTCGTTTAAATTTTTTATAGAAATAATGCAATCAGTTTTGTTCTTTGTTGTCTTTTAATGCATTTCGTTTGATTTTTAATTTATTTTTGATTTTGTTGCTTTGTTTTAGTGAACTCCCAGCAGTTGCGACGGGAGGATGCATCTGTTTTATGTTTTAGCAATTTATTTTGGGTTAACGTAGTTTTATTTTTTAATTTTTTTTAAGGTTTTTATAACTATTAATAACTTAGAGTTTAATTACTAGAATTAATAACTAGAAAATAAATTAAACTATTAAATTTATTGAAAACTATCATCAATTTTACTAATTATTACAATATTAAAATTGATGTTTTATTTAAAAATAATTAATAAAACATCATAAAAATTTTGTTCCCGGAAATTTCAATAAAATTTTGGATAAATAATAAGTTTATTGATACTTAGATATTTTTTGAAATTTATATTTCAACAAATATATTTTATTTAATTCATAACCCTTCGGATGTTTAAACCCCCCAAATATATATTAAGTTTTGACATACTGACAAGAACACAGAAATAATAACTCGCACTGTACCATTAAAGGCTGATATCCATTATGAAAAAAATTTTGTCAGTATTTTTATTGAAAAAACCAAAGCGAGAAAAAAATTAAAAATGCCAAAAGAGTTACTGAGATCTTTTTTTACTTTTTTTATAGTGGATATATTTTGACAGATGCGTGTAACATAACCAATTTTGAATTAACTATAAAAAATCATTCATGTTTATTTTTCCTATAAAATATTTCTCCAGCACTGAATAAAAATACTTATCTCGATATACCGGGTGTTTCTTTTAAACTGAGACGATCAAATATCTCGAAAAATAGCCACTCTACGGAAAAAATGTCCATAATCAAAATTTAATCATACCGCGGGGGAAATACATTAGTGCAAAAAAATAGTCCCTCACCCCACGCTTTGTAGGTGGGGCGGGGGTAACTTTTAAACTAAGATGGGAAGCCATATTTTTTATTGCAGATACCGATTCTACGACTAAACGTACGTATGATTTGATTGAAATATTTAGCTCGGTTCATGATAGATGGCGTTGTAATCGACGAAATTCAATTTTTTCCATTTCTTCTTCTTAGAACACACGCATTCGATTCTGCAATACGTTTGAAATAAAAAAATATCACGTTTTCATTGGAAATACTCGAAATTCGTCATCAAAACAATTTATTCAGTTTTGTAAATCACATTTAACGTTTGTGTTATTTCTTATCTTCATATTTTTCGTAATTGCAAAATAAACGCTAAAATACTTTAGAATGGAGCATTTAACTGTGGCAGAGAAAATTGAAATGGTTCTGGTTTATGGAGAAGATTCCTGCCAGAATCTTGAAAATGCTGTTGCTATTTACGCTCAACGTTTTCCAGATTCGTTCACGTGCTTCCTTTGGCCGTACTATCAAACAATTGTACGTACTATCAAACAAATTGAACATTGTAAGTTCATTGCCTACAGCATATATCGCTGAACATTAGTTACGTAGTAGTGGTAGAAGGTTTGGTGTAATCGTAATAGATTCCGACAAGGATACTATACAAATCTTGTCGCTGAGATGAGGCTGAATGACCATAGCACATTCGTCAATTTTCATCGAATGACACCTGCAGCGTTTGACGAATTGTTATCAATTGTGGGCCCTTCAATTCAGCGATTGCCTGTCGGAGAAAGGTCAATAACTGCAGGTCAGCGGTTGTCATTGCCTTTTCGGTAATTATTTTAATTATTATATTGTAATTGCTTTATCGCAAACTAATTATATCACAAAATTTCTTTAGGTATCTTTCTAGTGGAGACAGCATGATCTCAATTGGAAGATATGGTTATCGCTTGGGGAAAAGCACTACCTCCCAAATAATAAGAGAAACATGTACACAATTGTGGGAATTGTTAAGAGAACAAGTTTTCCCTAAGCCAAGCTGAGCAATGTGAAAGGATATTGCCAGAGATTTTGAGCTTCAGTGGAATTTTCCAAATTGTTTAGGAGCGATGGACGGCAAACATGTCATCATACAGGTAAATCTGTTAAATACGTATAAAAATAATATTTTGTTACTAATAAATATGTTGTTATGTTTAGGCATTTGGTAATTCGGGCTCGACCTATTTCAACTACAAACATAGCCACAGTCTCGTACTATTTGCGGTTTCGGATGCAAACTACAAATTTACCATGGTGGAAATAGGAGCACCCGGTCATGTTGGTGACAGCACTATTTTTAGAAATAGTAGTTTTGGGAAAGCAGTTATAAGTCGTGGTGTTTCACTGGACATTCCCTCACCTACGATGCTACGGGATGGTGAAGAACATCCTTTCATTTTTGTTGGGGATGATGCGTTTCCACTGTTATAAAATTTAATGCGCCCTTATCCTGGAAGAAATGCTTCGGTACTTCCCCAAGATAAAAACGTATTCAATTATCGTCCATCTAGAGCAAGAAGAGTCGTTGAGAATGCCTTTGGCATACTTGCCAGTAAATGGCGAATATATCGACGCCCTATTATAGTGAGCAAACCTACGGTGCTTGCAATAATTAAATCAACGGTGGTCTTGCACAACTGGCTACGTGAGAAGCGACTCGATGAGTGCATGAGTGCCGATTTAGTCGACATTTATGTTGGTACAACACATCGCCCAGGAAGATGGCGAGAAGAAGGTGGAAATGGAATGACAACAATACAACGGTTAGGATCCAATAATCCAAACCGAAATGCAGTCGATTTCAGAGACCAGTACAAAGTATACTTCAATAAAGTGAATATACTACCTTGGCAGAGTAGTTCACTATTTTAAATAAAACTTATATACTTAATTTCATATACTTTTTATTATCACATTTTTTTTAAACATATATCTGAAATTGAAATATAAAAATATTATTAAAAATTAAATTTAATTTAACGTTAGCGAATTCGGTTTGCTTTGCGGTTGGCCATTTCAAAAACCGGTCAGTGAGGTTATCCACTTAAACTGAAAGTACAGTAACCGGTTTATTTAATTCCATTAAGGCGTCCCGATTGGCTTCCATTTGGGTCATTGCGTTGTTCATTAGTTATTCAAGAGTCCCTAAATTGCTTGAATCACTAGCCTGTTTGGTCCGGTTTCGCCGAGTGTTTGTTATGTGAACAAAATTAGATGGACCTGGCGTAGGTGTGGTTGAAATAATAGGCGGTAATATTTCGATAACTTCTTCAATATCTGGTTCAGTTATCGGTAGCGTCATTCCGTTTGACTCTACTTTAATTGTTTCTAGATCATCCGTAAAGGTATCAAACAAAGTTTGATAGACTTCCGGTGTGACCGTTGAATAACTCCGTTGGTCTTAAAATAAATAAACAATTATTGAATTAATAAAATTTCTTAAATGAAATCATGGAATCGACAAATTACATGTAATCCTGTAATTCCCGGTAGATAATATTTATGAAACGTTATTAAGAAAAAAAAATAAAATTTTCAAATACAATCATAAAATATTCAAAAGTTACTTACTTTGTGATAGTTTGATATTTTATAAAAACTCCATTTCTTGTTTAACCAAGAATCACAACTATTTTTTGATGGTCCATTGCTACTTTAAAATCAAAATTTAATATTATAAAATATTTATAATTTACTTACTGGGTGATTATTTGTTCTTTTATAAATTCCATCTCTTGGATGAACCACGAATCCCGATTATTTTGTGATGGTCCATCGCTACCGCTCCTTTCAGGCTTCAATAGACAGGCATATTTGGCGCGTTACATTTTCCACATCTTCATGGCATCATCGGATGACATGGCCATTGCCATGCCAATCTGTGTCCATGTATATCGCTTTAATGGATTGTTTTTATAGTTAATGTGGACCATTTTATATAAAAATTCACGGCCTTCCATTCGCACCTCTTCAATGAGTTTTATTGTGTTTGTTTTATTAATTTTATTCATTTTTATAACTTCGTTATTATATTTTAAACAATAATATCTAAATTTTACTATACTCGCAAAAAAAATATAATGACAAATGTCAGAAAATAGCAAAATTTTATATAATGAGCGTAATTATTGCTCATAATATATCCTTTTTTCATTATGTTGGATGTTTGCGATCAAAATTTGCCCAAAGTTAAAATAAATTCATCACAGGAGGGGAAATTTGTATATGTTTCCCATGATTTGATTGGTTTGATTCGCGAATCATTTTTTGATCGCGTACGTGGTGCGTTAAGGCACTGTAAGACTTTCCTTTGTTATATAAAGGAAAGTCAAAAAAGTGCGTGAAATCGACTGTTTACGAACGAATTGTATAAATTTTGTTTTTTTCTATTCAATTACTCATACTAACTCATAAATGTGAAGAGTCGGCCTAAGATGTAATGGAATTGCATAAAGGTATACAATAATATGTTTGTGTTAAAATGAGAAAAATATTTTATGTGATTTATTACGTCTCATTCGCATAATAAAGTAAAAGAAAAATGCAATATGATGGTTTTACTGAAATGAACGAATCGATTCGTTCGATTCTTTGTAACCTGATCTTTCTAAAACGAATCATTTGATTTCGATTCTTCTCCGGGAAGATGCTTCACGAAGACACAAAAAATGCGATAGCAATTTCAATGTGTTGTTGAAGCGTGTATTGCACCATTTTTAGTAATGGCGTAGTTTTTACTTGTCAAATGTTAAAAGATGACAGCTGCCCAAATACCAGACTATTCAAAATGAAACCTCTTATTTGAAAACCCTTTATGTTAACAAAAATCTAGTTCGACCTTTGTATTGAAAATCGAAAATAAAGTTGAAACCACCAGTTTAAACATATGAAACATAAACCTATGAAAATCGAATTAAATCAATATATGAACACAATATACTAGCGAGAACTACCTATGTATATAGACAAACATTTATATAGATTTTAGCAAAAAAAACTATAAATATTTATCATTGGAAAATATATTATGTACCAACAACACAATAACTCCTTTAATAACAGTAACAAGAATAACAACGATACCAATAAAAATGGCCATAATATTTACAATACTCATTTAACCACTTTTTGTGCTTAGTTTCGGATACATATGTACGACTAGTATTTGCTTAGTTTTGTTAGTGGGCCTGTTTGTTATTGTTGTTGGTTTTGTTTTTATGATTCTCAAGTGTAAAATTCATTAAAATTAAAATCAAAAATATATAAATTTTATGTTCAAAACATAAAAACATATATGTTATGGCTCGATACTACATATATGTATGTATATACGAGTTGTGTGTGGTTTGGTGTTGTAATAATGAATTTGTATATAATATAAGGATATCTGGAATAAAAATGTTTCTCTTATATCGTTCTGTACATGCCCACCCTTAACCCTGCACCAGCCGAGATTAGGTCTTGGAGTTTTAGCAAAAT
The DNA here is from genome assembly GCA_963932295.1 of Tipula lateralis. Lineage (NCBI taxonomy): Eukaryota > Metazoa > Arthropoda > Insecta > Diptera > Tipulidae > Tipula > Tipula lateralis. Next base: position 99,559,402 of record OZ010736.1, read on the forward strand.
AAAAATTGATGGCGATATACCTACTTGTATTTATATACGTAAATCTATTAATAGAATAACTTAATAATATGTGGATTGTTTCTGGGTGGGGTGAGGTTGGTAATCGAGTGATAAAGGATATGGATGTTTTATGGATTATATTTATTTGTTCATTCAAACAGAAATCTAGTTTCTTTTTACAAATAAGTTTGAAGCACCAAGATATAATCCTTCTACTCTAATTGGATTATTTTAACGTATACCTTAACCAAAATCAAGGCTGAAAATAATTTTCAATTATATGATTAACATGACAGCACATTATTATGTTACAGAGTGGTTTAAGCTGGCTTTAATCTCAATACAAACAAGATTCATATTCGGCTATGTTAAGATCCCTTGTTGGAGAGATAAATCATCTTTTATGTCAATACTACACAAACAGATTTTTTTACGGTTTTTACAGGCCATTATTGGCCCGTACCGCGTCAACAATCTGACTCCATCGATTTCGATCACGAGCCAGCTTTTCATACTGTTGCAAGCAACCACAAGAAAACAGATCGCTATCTACGCCGTGGAGCCATTGTCGCCGACAGCGATCTCTTCGACTACCGAAACGCGGCTCTTCCTTCAAATATCGATGAACCTTGATATCCTCTCCCACACTATTATCGTGAGTAATGAGAGATCCAAGATACTTGAATCTCATTACTCTTTCAAAAGTGTGGTTACCACTACTGAAATCAATTGCGTCTTGGTCTCGAAAACCAGAGCTCAGATATTTGGTTTTGGATTCATTGATTTTGAGACCAACTGAACACTTTTTCAGTGGATCAAGTATCTCTTTCAAGATAATGTCAGATGGTTTTCATAAATTTGATATCTAGAAAAGTCTATCAAATATTGGCCTTCACAATTGTGTTACACTTTTTGCATTCTAAATATCTCACCGCTTGAAGGTCGCGCTGATATGATGACTAGATCGAAGTGTCCAGTCGACATACAATAGTTTTGTGATACACTCATATTTACTTAGACATCTCTAGAAATGATGTTGGTCATCAAATATTGGCCTAGACAATTTCAGTGAAACACTTTATGAATTTCTAATGTCTCACCCCGTGAGGGTCGCACTGATATGATAAGTAGTTTAAATTGTCCAGTCAACGTCCACCAATATTGTGGTACACTCATATTTATTTAGACTTCTCTAAAAATTTCTGTTATTAGCCTACAATATATAAGTGTAACATTGTTTGTGTTTTCAATATCTCACCACTTGAGGGCCGCGTTAATATGATGAACAGTTCGATGTGTCGAATATTTCGAGTTCTATTTTCACCGTTGACCAAAAATTAACATGCTCCGGATGACATAAATAGCGATTGTGTGTAAAAATCATTAGTTGGGCTGACCACCTACAACGTGCACTTATACGCTTCAATGTTTCGTAAGTTCTCTGTTGAGACGCGGTAAGGGCCGTTTATGGCCCTGTGAGTTTTTTGTATTTTGTCCAAAACAACATATACCGATAATCGATAGGATTTGGCTGGAAAAATTTGACACGTTACAATGTTTTGGTTTTCACTGTTTTCGATTTTTATCAAAGTATTTTATTTCTTTAAAACGGTCAGAAACTGTTAAGACCAAGCATTCAATATATTGGTGTCAAGTTTTGCGAGAAGAGTTATCTACACGAATTTTGAATGAACAAAAAGTCACTGTGTAAACAATGTTGATACCGACCAAATGGCGCAGTGGTTAATGTATAAAGTATGTATATACAAAGTATGTACGACAGATGCTTTGGAATTGTTTAATAGTTTGTTTTTCTGTCCACTGTCCATATGTACATATGTTCAAAGAACAGTCTCCAGTGGGAATGTCGACAATGATTGTCGATATCAATTTTACAAAAGAGAAAGATGCACCAACTCAAGCCAATTTTTCAGCCACGTTTTATGATTGAGACAGGCTAGCGGATGATTGAACTGCACTCCTATATTGATTTAGATGAAGCGTGCAACAGATCCACCAATCTCAAGTACTGCAGTGGGTGTGCCATGGATAGTTCACACAATTCCCAAACAAATCTTTGCTGGTTGTTCAGAGATTTCCTTCCAATCCCACTTAAATTTTTAGATCACACTATTGGTCTGTATAGTTATATTCCGATTTTATCAAAACCCTTGTTAGTTAACTTCAGAAGAAGAGGTGACATGATCTACAGGTAGTACATTCGTGTGTTCAACATTCACATAGTTTTATGGCTGAAAAGAGGACAAGGAGAAACTTGGTTTTTCTCTTCCTTTTTGCATATATCTCACAGCAAAACTGGCTCTTAAGGTATGTAAAAGGTTTTTTTTAATTATTTCCAGTCCAAGATCAAATAGTACGTCTATTTTGGGTGTTTTAAAGTTAGGAAATGAACCAACGAATTCTTTAACCTATAGCACCATTTTGATTGTCAGGTTCTACTCATTGAAATCTGGTAGTTGGTATTTATATTGTGGATTTGTGACCTATTAATTGATCATACTAATAAGTGAGTCTTGGATGGAAAATTATTTTGTGGGACATGAAAAAGAAGATCTTGAGTGGATTTAAAACCGGGATTAAAGACAAAGGTACTTTACCAGGGAATCTCATTAATTTAAAATGTAATTTCGCTAATGGTGGTCGATCTGATGTCGCCCAATTATCCAACCTATACGAAACGTTGCAAGTACCGATGATGATCATCATACTTGTATTGGGAAGTTTCATGTCTGTCTCTAGTCCACCATGGTGTTTCTTAAAGTAATTGAGTACAATAGAGTTGGTATCTCAATTTGTTTTTCTTGGATTCCTAACATTGCTAATTTCAGATCTGCCACTGCATGCATTATGTGAGTTTCATCACATCCTGCAATTATTGGAATATCATTGTGGTTTATTACTCTATAGCTTTAGTAAGCTCTTAAATATATGGAGTTACAAATCAAATAGCATGTAGGCAAACACTATTAGAATATTAACTAATATCCTGTTACTTTAAGCTGAACTCATACTTCAAGTTTTTCGTTCATTCAAACAATTTTTTCAGGCAATCGTAGTGGCCCAAAATGACAATTTTTATTCCTACATTTTGTCACAAGTTTCCAACACATCGTTTTCTGAATTCATTCATACCAATTATTCCTCCGAAGCTTGATTCATGAAACTCAAAATCTACTAGATTAAGAGATGCAAAGTGCGAAATATTGTTAAGGACGTGTAGCGGTTCAACATATTTGTTGAATAATATTTCAAACCGCTTCTTATTTATTAATGCAACTTTTTCGTTAATTCCGAATTTCATTACGTCACGTTCTATCGTATAATCGAGGTAAATATTATATTCACAGTGACAAGTGCACCATCTATATTCCTGTAGCATATTCTCCTTTCGACAGCATATTTAGTACAGTCAGTTGTCACTACTTTTGAATAGATATTTTGTTGTTCGTGTCCGACATCTATTCAAAGTATAATGCACCACATAATTAATTTACATTATCATAATTAGCAACTGCATTATCTTATTTTGATGTTAGTATTTCTCGATCGTGGCGCGCGTGTCCTCCCTCTTGGTTGAGTTGACAAGCCAAGTATTTTCGGCCATTACCTTTTTACACTTGGTGGACAACTACATTTTTGTGGAGTGGTGCAAGTGGAAAATAAAATAAATAATAAAATAAAAATAAATAAATAAAAACATTTCTAACACATATTAAATAATTGTAATATAATATAAATTAAATAAATATAAATTAAAAATAAATAAATAAAAACATTTTACATAAAATTAATAATTGTGATACATATATAAATTAAATAAATTACAAAATAGAATTAATTAAATATACACAACAAAAGTGTTATAGACGAAAGATTGTCATTTACCCGATTTACTAATAGGCCCAGTGAGAGTTATTCCGCAAATTTTCAAGCGTGATATGCACTTTGATTATTCCATTGAACAATGAAGTAAGATACAAAAGAGTGTTGTCGTCCAGATGGGTTATTTACACACCTTTGCCTAACGTAGAGAAGTCATCAGTGGTGTCAGATACGGAAGTGGTTCCAAAATCGCCGACTTACTATTCAAATGAGAATAATGATGGTTACTACCTGAATTCAATAAAAGAAATTATTCATTTTATGAAGTTTTCAAATATATTATATGGAATCATCTAGCAAAGTTGTATAAAAATAATATCGATAACCATTTTCTGCAACCTACATTTTTTGCTCAAAGGTCACGGAAATCGTGCTGGACCAAAAATTTTTTGAGCGAATAAGTAAATTGACGTTGCCCTCTGATATAATAATACCGGAGATAAAATCGATCCAAGGAGTCCCAGGCTGTGGCAAATCTAATTGGATATTAAATGCTCAATTTCTTTGCAGGGATCTCGTGCTTAGTTCAACAAAACGTGGCATTAGTGACATAAAAGAGAAAACAGAATCGCAATGGATGGATGTTGCTTTAAATTATGAAGATATTAAAACGAACTATCGTACCATTGCCTCTTACCTCTTAAATTGTACTAAAAATTATTACACGGTGTACATTGATGAGTACATGATAATTCATGCGGGTTTATTATGTTTGGTAGCACGGTTGAATAAATGTCGGAAAATGTTTATCCTGGGAGATCAAAATCAAATACCTTATATAGCAGGTTGAATTACGTCAATATGCGATTTTTTGGTGCCTACGTGTACTCAACTAACTTATAGATGTCCAGCTGACGTGACATACACATTAAAAGCAATATATCCGGGCATCTGTACCACTTACATCGCTTCTAACACCGTTCGTTTCACCATTAATAAATCAATTGCTGACAATCTAAAAACTCCGAATACATTATATTTGACGTTTACAAAAACTATTATAATAAATGGGAATTAACAAACAAACGTTAACTGTCGGAGTCAAGTAAAATACTAAATATCCATGAAGCTAAAGGTTTGACATCTTCTAATGTAATTTGTATTCGATTCATGTCGGGTAAACAAATTAATCTGTTTGACAGCTTACCAACTGCAATAGTAGCATTAAGCAGAGACACACACACACACATTTCATACTTTTCTTCAGTACAAGGTAACCAACCATACATGTTACTAACTAGAGCTATCCATGCAAATGATCAGAATCTACACGAAGTCACGCATAAACCGGAAGACAAATCACTAAGTCCAAGTAATAGAGCCTTGAAAGCCAAAACACTGAGGAAAAGGAAACTAACATTTTATTTTCAAAATGGAAATAAAATGGCGTCGAAAGCTGTCATGTTTCATAATTTCGTTTGGAAAACACTATTCCCGGTTAATTAATACGTGAGACGTCATTCAATAAAGAGATTTTGAGTTCTGAATTTTTTTCCAGCCAGTACGAATTTTTTCCCAGCCAACGATGTGCATTAAGGTAAATCAATTAACAACGCCTTTTGTTGTGAACGATGTTCACCATAAATCCATTAAAATCATATTATGGAAGTCGAGAACATAAACCAAAAATCGACAAGAGCTCGTAGCATTTTTACAACTTCAGGAAGGCAGGTGTATGCAGGGTAGGAAGGCAGGGTAATGATGCAGATACTATAAATCTCCATCATTACCTTGAACGTGTCGACTGGAGGAAAAAACAAAACAGCAGCAATATAGAAGAAAATGTAGATACATTTTATAAAATCTTATATCAAGGTACAGAAGTATGTCCCTATAACTGCGTAAAACTTGATAAATATTCACCATGGTATGACCATAAACTAATCAATTTGGAGAACAAAATTACTGAACGAAAGAATCGAAGAATGAACTCAGCTTTACTTCAACAGCGAATCAATTGTGATGGCGTCATTAGAGCAGAGTTTGTTCATGGTTTTGTAATTCATATTATTACGAGCATAATCTCAATCTCTGGTCCCCAGCAAATATTTATCACTTGATGCCAGTAACCTCTGGAATTTTTCAATTAATTCACCAGAGGTAAACATTTTCTAGATAATCTGACAGCACCTCTAAGTTTTAAACACTATTCGGTTTCTCCATTTATTATATGAGTACTGTTATTCATAGAACAACTAGCAAAATTGAGAATCTGCGCAGAACTGAACAGCACACAGATTAAACTATTTGAATACACCAATTGGAAGTGAGTTCGTATTAAGACTGGACACCAGGTTGGTTCTCGCAATGTGCCTATAGGTCCGATTTACATAGATCCAACTGCACAATCGACAGAGCTCCTTGCTAGCCTATAGTACTGACATGGAAGATGGGTCGGTCTATAGATTCTAAACTCAACTAGGGGTCACAAATATATTCTTTCTCACCACTGATCGTAATCAAATTGTGAAAAATCCTTTTTGCATGCTGCTTATTGTATTAGGATTCGAACCAGGAACCTGCCGCTCCAACTGCCCCAGCTTTAACCACTGCGCCATTTGGGCGGCGACTTAAACCGTTACTTAGAACTGTGTTTCAGAAAGACTCATCACTTAACTTAGTGTGCTTTATTGCAAAGTCAGCTTCACGCCTGATCACCTGAACTGTCCTCCGTTCATGTATAGTTATATTGTCTTACGTATAGTTATAGTGTCTCCATTCATGTATAGTTATATTGATAATGTTGGGATGGAATTGGGAAATCACACAAAATTATTTCAATTAAATTCTTCAATCTATCATTGGTTAGTTTAAACCAACATCCGCTCCATTGGGTATACGGAATCATCGATTGTTTATATTTAACTACGATTGTTTATGTAAAACTAATATTCTTAGAAAGGGATCGAGATTCATCTATAGAAATGTATCTCAATATATATGTACATATATATACAGACATTTATATAACAACAATTGTAATAACAATAACCATAATCATAATTTAGTTCATATTGTTGTTGTAAAATATTTTATGTATTTGGTTCTATCAATAATTTTTATGTTTGTGGTATGAAGAATATAACAATATAGGGACGATTGTTTCGTCATATCATGGTTTTAGACCAAACGAGAGATATTATCTTGAATCAATGAACTTCCCATATACATATATACATAAACATGTATACATGTGTGTGTGTCTCGGATTTAGGATATGAAAATCCGAATCAAGATGAGTTTTAGGATGTTGGTTGTATTTAAAATAATAAAACTGGACGTAGTTTTGTATGTATAAACTGATATAGGGTGGGCCAAACAGAGTGCCTCAATAAAACACATCAAATGTGAGTGAGTACACTGTAGATACTTGTATACGAATATAATACCACAGTTGTATATTTATTAAAAAATTTCAGAATTTTTGTCGGAATAAAATCCCAGTGGATAACACATTAAAAAAATCATTCGGTTGAATAATCGAAATCCCAGGATTATGTTGCGACTATATTCCACAATTTTCTTTTTTGTTAATTGATTTTGGGTGAACGGAAAATGGTGGGCGGTTTTTTAATTGAAAACAATATATCACATAGTCATAAGTATAGATTTTAGATAGGGTGGTAAACGAGTATATCGTTTTATGAAAGGACAAATATATGCAAGAACTTTTAACCTTTCTAGTGGTTTTATAGACATTTATGTTCGAAATATTTTTGCACATATCGATATACAGTTTAACCTTTTGTGAGATATTAAAAATATTTGATATAGAAAATTATAACCTTAGAGTGTATACGACTAACACGATATTAAAACTTGGTTTTGTATCATTTTATGGAGTCGAGCTATGTAATGTGCAGTTGTCAAGATACCACATCACAGCCATCTCTACGCCTGTTTTCCTTAAACTTTCACTGCAGTTTGGCAACATATCTGAACGGATACGGCAGGAATTCTCTGTTAATTCCTGGTCTCGATGGTTAAAAAGGGCTCGATATGTGGTACCAAAATCCCGTTTTTGGCAATATATTTGGCAGCTGCGATGCGATTCGAGAAATCCTTAATACCATTTGCGTATTCAACAATTTGTCGGAATAAGATGTCTCGACTCTTGCGGTGTATCAATACTACGAAGGATTGGTTCCAATTTAAGATTAAAAATTATCTCCTTTAAACACCAAAATTAATTGCAAACATTTACGATAGTCAGTTCTCAAATTTGACTTAGTGTTTGTTTGGTACTCCCAAATGCTTAAGAAAATACCATTATTAGCTAGTAAACCCTCCCGATTGATAAGTTGTCGCCTTGCGGATCTAAGAACACCTGAGTGATGTTTCTCATGTTACTTGTATACTGTGCAAAAGAGAATTCTACTACGATTCTCGGGTTTGAAGATCCATATTTTTTGAAGGTTGGTTGGGCATTTATAATTAAATAAGATCGAAAACCCAGTTTGGCAAAATGACCTTTTTAAATCAAGAGTTTTGAAATAATGCCATTATTTCCAGTAATTTTAATTATCCAATAATCGTACACCATGCCAAAAAAAATGCTGTCAGGTGTGCACGCCTTAATCGACATATTACTTTATGCTGGAGCCCAAAGATCTAGCAACCAAAAATTTGTTTAGCAATTTCCATATATGCAATTTTATAGATGGGTCGATTTGACAGGTTCAAACAGATCAGATATGATTTTGGTAACTGTCCGAAATGACTTTCCATTAATTTTTCATTCCATCTTAAGAGCCTATACAATCGATGACCAGTTGGTAAAACTTTGAAATAAATATAGTCTTAGCCAACACCTTTACCATAAAAACTAGATAAGTATGGCATAAAACACTTAAGATTGTATAAAGCAAAAACCAACTATCATGAAGGACAGATTTACAAGAATGCCTTGGTAATGGTGTTTGCTTGAACTGTTTGAACTATGCTATTCGGCTTGGTAGCATAACAAATTTCGTGAATAGAAAACTGTTCCTAAAACGATTGGCACTCGGAATCGTTCAGCCACTTATATAGATACTCGCCACAAGTTCTAATTGAAACCATCAGTAAACACCGCAATTGCATTGTTGGACTATCGATTCATGCCCATTTATGCGCAGTTTTTTCTTCAAACGGAGTTCAAACTAATCAATTAATTTTTAATTTTACTCAACTGTTGTCTGTGACGTGTGCATCAAGCCAAGGAGTGACAAGCACTATGCCTGGTTTTGTGCGCATTGTCACAAGCGTGAATTTTACAAAGCAAATTCTAATCAAATTCTAACGGAAGAAACAACTGACGAAGATGACATTCAGCCCAAACTAGGCCCATAGACCATCATACATTTGATCATCATATATCAGACATTTTAATTCTGGCAATCTCGTCCTCTCTTCACCTACCATTATAGAACAAATAAATTATAATTACTCAACCTCAGGTCTCATAAATTTAAATCTTTCGAGAGTTACAACCAGTGCCTGATTAAACAAAGTGAATTATATTGCGTAGCGAGCCGATTGACACTTTCAGCTTTGATATGCAGAATCATAGAGCTCTTTTCGGCTATATTCAAACAGATTCAGTGATTAAAAGATGGGACTTTTTGGCACAAACAGAAAATACACCAAAAAGCTTATATACATAAGCAAATATATAACACGTATCCCCGAAATGAAACGAAACTGGTCGTAACTGTCAATAAACACAACATGCACTTACTGACCAGCCGTCGATGAAAGTTTATCTCGCTGAAGTCTTCGGTACAAATAAACAGATAAGCTTATGATCGATCTTTATTGATTTGGAATCTATCTATACATTTATCTCAGCCATTTATTCTGCAACTTTTATCAACCAACCTGTGAACTGAACAACAATGGCAATAAATGAAGGTTCAGAAATTATAAGAACTCGCGATGAAATTGACAAGCTGAAAATTGACAAATTGACCCACCTTCATTGACCCACAGCGAATGAATAAAACCCAGTTGGTAATACCGGTACAATGGGCATTGAAACATCACAAATTATACTACATCGAAATTTGTACAACACTACATTGACTGTTGCCAGTAGAATGGAAAGATCGAGAATCCCTTGATTGGGAAAACAGTGAAGTGCTTAAGTGTTTAGTAGTGAAATGAAGACTAATGTCATCATTCCTTCCGATGGCAAGCGGCTAGTCTAGAATTAAAAGTGAACCAGTGAAGTGTGATAAATTGTGATGAAAAGATTAGTGACATAGCCCCACAAGTAGCAAGCCGCCAATCTTTCCAATTTATTTAATGAACAGAAAAAAGTGAAGTTTCATTAATTCTGGTCGTTTTTAATTTTGATCCGGATACGAACCGTGCAGAGTCGTAAAAATATTAAAACCTCTATATGTATAGCTGAACTCACACAATATAGACTTGATATTTGTTCAGATGCGTATATCTGATGGAATGAAGTTGTTGTTATTGATCAATCAGTAATTTAATGACACCATCAGATGAAACCTGGTCTAGCGTAACAACGATATACATTACCATATATGCCATAAACGTTACACTAAAATCATTGTTTGAAAAGTCGTTTGACTTTTCAAACAATGATTTCAGTGTTTGAGTCGCTGTATACATATGTGCGTACTCAACAAGTTGTTTCCCGTGAAGCATCTAAAAGTTTCAATTTAAGGCATTGACGCTTGTGCATTAGTTTCTAAACCAATACCAATACCGCATCATTGTTCCCTGTTAAAGGTTCCATTAATGCCACCAGAGATATTGTTTCTAGAGAAGCAAAAAGGACCTCCAAGCTATAGGCTTGGCTGCACTATTCGGTTCCTCCTAATTGAATTTACGGCAGTCCATAATTTCATCACACGAGTAGCAGTGTAAAATTTGCCCGTCTGTGAAGAGATCCATAGTGCACAGCCAAGGCTACGTGATCCGGAGGGCGCATGGTATTCAGATGCACCGTTTGAGACTGAGGTAGTTTTTGGACTGAGTCCCCCCCAGCCAAGTTGGTTATCGGCACGGTACGTTTGACTCCTTAACCCGGCCCAGTTATTCAGCGCTGTATTTTTGCCTGCCCCCCCCCCCCCCACTTAATGCGGTAAGCCAGTTGCCCGTTAGTCACCACCAGAAGGTAACAAGCACATGTGAGAATCTGCAAGATACGGAGCTGATAGCTAGTGCTAACGTGATTCCCTAAAACAGCTTCACATCTGACCACCAAAGTAAGTTAATTGATGAAAAACGATCTTTTCTTCGAAACTCAAAGGGCGGATTCGCATAAAGTGAGTGACAAAGTAACGACATCATAGATATCAGCCAGTCTCTACGCTCCAAACCATGATTAAACAGCTGGTACAGTTACACCTCGAACATATTTCAAACAACTAAACCACTTTGGTAGTACTTTGGAAAAAGTTTGCGGTAACCGTATATAAAACTACACGAAATTCAACAAATCATCGCCAAATGCGAGATAATTTTCATATAATTAATGTTTTTATAATACTTTGCGAAACCAAAAAGTATCACCCACACACGTACCCCATACTAATAATAATACAGCGCACATAAAGTCATTTTTCACTACGAAAAGTATTTTCATAAAATTCTCATTTTTTACAATTCTTGTTGGAAAATAAAAACAGGAAAAAAAATTGTAAACTAAAAATTTTTCCAAGGAAGAAGAAGTAGCACACAACAAGAAATCTCCTGAGGATAAGATTTAATTTTTTGTACCGTGTCGGAATTTTATTTTTCCTATACTTTTCTTATTTATACCGAACCGGAAAAAGAAAATAACTGTAAATATATTTATATATTTCAAAAAGTTATTTTATGTTTTCCTTAAACAAGAAAAACTAAAAGCATGAATCGGTGCAAAAATAAAAATCCAAACCCATAACCGAATAAACAAAAATTCCACCTCATTCGCTCGATGTAATACTATTCAACCAACTCATATGCCAGCGTTACGTGATTTGCGTTTTTAAAAATTTTCAATTTTTTACCGTATGTTTTGGTATTTCAGAGAGCACCCTTTACACCCCCTCGCCTCCTCCCATTTCCGATAAATGTATTATTATGTAAAATTATGGCCAATTGGTGAATAAAATCTATACACGCGTAAAGATACGGCATGTACGGCCCAAAGCCTACAAAAGGGGTTTGTATTCAATCATTTGTTTTCGCTTTTCGACATACAACCTGAACCGGCTCGACTAACATGAATTTTAATTAGAAAATTTATAATAAATTAATAATTTCTCATTTGTAATTTAACACAAATTTGACGTGTACAAACATACATGTGTTCACTCATACTCATGTATGTACATACCAACTTTTAGGTTTTGGTGCTTGTCTGTAAAGTTGAATTTCGAGTTAAATCAACAACAATCTACTCGTATAGGGCAAATTTCAATTATACATTGTATGTTTGTGTGTGTTTGTATGTGTGCGGGTGTGTGTGTTAACATGTTCATGTTTTACATAATTGATATACAATTTTTGATTAAATTAAGTTTTATGTTTTAATGTTTGTTGCAAACCGACACAAACTATATGTACATATAAATTTAGGTGATGTAATTTGCTCAGTACAAAGGGCGTTGTAATTATGAAATTATAGATACACAGGTTGATTGATATGAATAATTTCGAAGCTGCAGAGCAGACTAAGGCTATGGCAATCGAGCTTTGTCATGTAATTTGGTTGTTGTCTTTGTAGACATGTATGTGGCGAACTAATTTCCGCCGAAGCCTAGTCGAGGACATACTACTATAGCTACGATTTGTTTAGGCCTACGTCGATATTATTGCCTCATGTCAGACTATATACATATTACTAACATAGAAGAAAGACTGACATGAATTCTACACTCCAACAGGGAATCATTTTGCATTGTATTGGACAACCTAGTAAAATGTATCTAAACAATATTATGGCTGCTGTGCACTTTATTCTACAAATCTTGATTTCAGGTTAACAATATTTTCTCTGAAGATCTTAAAATACTTTAACAACTATAGTGATAAGACTCTTTGCTTGTTTCCGGTTTGGCCATCATCAAACAATCTGGAAGGGACCAAATAGGAAACAGTTGGGTTAATGTATTTAACATGGAGAACAGGGTTATTTTCAAGCAGAGCCGAAGTACTTCTTCTGTGCTGAGCATGAAATCGGATCTGCACAAATTAATCATGGACTCGGATCAGGTGTGCAAAATGCCAGGAAGAAAATGATATGAAAGGGTTATAGGGAAACCTACACACAAGACGGCAAATGTTCTTTAAGATTACTATGTTCACCGCGAAGTACACAAAATAATCATGATTCACACAAATATAATGAGCAGTTCCGCCACAATAGACAATTATTAAAATCGAAAATAAATTCGATTCAAATTATCCGTAATTCGCTTGGACTGTTGCAACAAAGACTCACAACATATATTCGAGTTCGGTCAAATTTGTCTGATGACATGGATTTAATCTTTTCGACCACACCCATTCAATGACGTCATCAGGCCGAAACCGGCCTAGCTAGCGAACCAACATTACAGAATTACACAAAGATACTGAAGGGCGCTGACAATTAATGCCTCATCTGAGTTCTAGTATATAGCTCCCGTCACGTTCACAGCTACCTCACCATGAATATCGTTATCATATCCTACTAACATAAAATTAGCCCCAAATAATCGCCACTATTTATTTGATCGACACACCGAAATGGTTCATAATCAATAGTATCACTTTTTTAGAAGTTGCTATTTTATTCCAAACGAACTGATAAAAAAATTCCGAGCTAAATTGACACCCAGAAGGATAAAATTAGAAAACTGGGTGGTGCTTTCACCATACCCGGAGATTTCAAAACTAAGGCATTGAAATAGATTGAGATACCAAACGACTGTTTATTCCAGAAATGATAGTCAGTGTGAGGCTTTCGGTGATTAACGAACATTGCTTATGAACTTTAAGAAGGCCAAACTACGCGGAAATTATTTCTAATACCACTTTCGCTTCTGTTGGGATAGCACAAGCTATAATTGATTTGAGGACCATGAAAGACTTCACTAGTCTAATGTGTAAGCTCGGACTACAAGCACTCAGCAGAAATATTGTAGTTTGCAAACTCTCTTCTCAAATAACATAGCAGATGGACAGCCGCTTTGTCCCGAAAAACGAAGGAAATCTCAGCGTGTATGATCAAAGAGATAGAACAAGCTGCTACTTTTCTTAGAAACAAGAGGACCTCTGATCCAGACGGAGTTCCCATAGAAGTATTAAAAGTTGTGGCTAGATTCTATACTCTGAAATATATTAAACATGTACAACGGTGTCTTGAAGAAAAGAACTAACAGGGTGTAACTCACCAATCAAATACCTGAGGGCTGCCTGAATAAGCAAATAACATATTCCTCGGAAAAGTCAGATACAGACACTCTTGTTCTCCTCTAGAAGGCTTATGGCAAATGTCAGAGACAAGATTGATGTTAGTGATCAATTTAATCCTCCTTTAAACTATAATACTATAACCCCATTCTTAGTTCTTGAATTAAGTGTATTAATAAAAAGTTTCGTTTCTTCTTCCTTTAGAGGCTGCTCTGAATGGCTTGAGTACCCACGGGGCAAATAGATACTTTGTAATTTTATAAATGGCATTAATTTCAAAATGTTAATATAGGCCAATATTTAAAGTTATTGGGATTACGAATACGAGCCGGTAACCGATTACTACTCAAATAAAGGTTTAATTTTAAACATACGTTTCCCTCCGTTGATGGAAAAACTTCCATCATTATTTTGGCACCGACTTTATTTTGGGCTACACCAAATAAGAAATGTTGCTTACTCTTGCCTGATAAGTGATTTGTGGGTACAATCTGAGCATTGCAGCTGATCCTAAAATAATTGGGATGAAACTCGAAATTGCTCGATTTGATAAAGTTTCATGTAATTAATCCAACAAATATCGTATTGCAAGTTTGAAAAACGGTATAATATTAGACTTATCTCTAAGTTGCCGGTATTTAATTGTATCTGAACTAGAATTGTCTTCCCAGTTGTCTTATTCAGGAAAAGGGCCCCCGGGTCATTAAATTTTTTTGTGAGGTTTTTAGTATTTCAAAATGAATTCCTGTAATAAATAGTTTTATAACACCAAATAATACGCTTGGAAGTGGAAACCTTAAATGTATTAAAAATTTATAAAAACGTTTTAACACTGCTGCCTTCACCGTTCATCAATTTGTGTAGTTTTTATGGTTTCTAATTTGATTTGGTTTACTTTTTTTTGGTAATAACAATAAATCGAACTGTTAAAAGTTTATATTCCTCAGTGGATGAATTTAAGTTTAGCCTGTTTTGGATATAGGGTTGGAGTAGGAGTAGGCAGAAACTACATTTCACCAATAAATGTCTACTATAGATGATGATGACTTTTCAAATGAACTATTATATGTTTTCGGATGATCTTGCAAATGCGGATAAGCTGAAGCTGTACAGAGTGTTGATCAGACCCGTTGTCATGTATGGATGTGAGAGTTGGACCTTGACGGATGAGTACGAAAGATGGTTTCTAACATTCGAGAGAAGAATCATGCGTGTGATATATGGCCCAAAACGCGATGATGATGGCACATACCGAGTTCGTTTCAACCACGAGATCAGGAATTTAATGCAAATTCCTGATATCGTGCATGAAATCAAAGGACAGCGAGTACGTTGGCTCGGTCACGTTCTGCGTGCTGATCCGAACCGAATGATACAGCGATCTTTCAAGGGAGAACCGCCTTTCGGTAGGCGAAGAGGTCGCTGTCGGCGGCGATGGCTCCACGGCGTAGAGAGCGATCTGTCACCTTCAGGTTGTTTGCAACAATATGAAGAGCTGGCTCGTGATCGAACCCGATGGAGTCAGATTGTTGACGCGGTACGGGCCAATAATAGCCTGTAAAAGCCGACCAAAAAAAAATTTGTTTTCGGATCAATCTGTTCATAAACTTTAAATAGGATTATGCATCTTTATCAAGAAGAAGTTTTAGATTGAAATTGATTTTAAACTATATGAATATCCCTTGTAACATTATCAATTACCGACTAAATGGCGCAGTGATTAAAGCTGCGGCAATTGGAGCGGGAGGTATTGGGTTCGAATCCCAATATGGGCGGGATGCAAAAGAGACCATATGATAACGATCGGTTGTGTGGATGAACACATCTATAGCCCCCTGTAAGAGTGCAGAACTCTTTGGCCAACCCATCTTCCATGTCAGTAGTATAGGGTGTCATGGAGCTATGCAGTGTGCAGATGGTTCTACGTAAATCAGACCTATAAACGTACGTCCTCAATTCAGCTGTAATGGCGTAAGGTAGAACGTAAATAAGCGAATCGTGAAAAAGTTGAGCTCCAAAACAGATTGGAAAGTAAAAAGAAACAAACAACCTTATTAATTATTACTCGTCAACGTGATCCTAGAATAACATAGAGCAAACACAATAATAATTGGTAACCGACGCACCGCATTCATAAGGTATGAAACTATCAATTGGAGGTTAAATCTCAGAAAAATGGCGAAAAACGAATAAAAATGTCGTTGTTGTAGGTGTGTTCTAGAGAATTTCAACTGGTGATTGCTATCGTCCCATCGAGTCTGTCCAGTATTTGTTTGTATACCAATAACGAAAGTGCATTCAGAATGAACGATACGGTTCCTTATCAATCCCTCGATACGAAAACGCCTGATCTATATCATTCATATACCTACACACAGATATACAAATGATTCCTAAATATGCGGATATATATAAAAGATAAACATAATTTCCATAGTAATTTATTTCTTTATTAATTATTAATTTTTATAAAAATTTTAACAAAATTAAAATTTTGTCATAAATTATTCATTTTTATTCAATGTTTCATCTACAATAACTATTTCTAAATTATTATAGCTATTTCTACATCAATTTACGTTATACCTTAAATATGTGTGTGTATTTCTATTTAATTTCACAATTCAAGTATGAAATTATTTTTATTTTTTATTTAAGAATTTAATTTTTTTCTAATCTTTCTATTAAAGATATTATGGCTTTTTTTATTTCTACTTTTACTATTGTTAAAATAATATTGAAAATATACCCATATACAAATTGACACTCAATATGATATTGCAAGTCAGAAAAATGAAAAATATAGAAACAAATCTCAATACCCGTAAAATGTAGTATTCTTGATATCGTATACCATCAAAATATACCATTCCTTGTCTTGGATTTAGTAGGAATCCAGTGATTAATACTAATGGCTGAATTAATTTATTACTTAGTAAGTTTAGGTGCAGTTTTTCCTCAAATTCTTCTGCTGTCGTTCCAATTAGCATGAGACTAACTTGGGAGTCTTTTGTATTATATCGAACAAGCATCTTTTTATTTTCTGATACTTTTATTTGTTTTGCAGTCGGTGGTATTATATGGTGCACAGTGTTACCACTCTCAAAATTAAAAATGTAACCATTTAATGAATAATCCTGTATCCAATTGTATCAAATTGGAATTTCATTGAAACAAGATTATTGGGTAATTCAAAAAAACGTTATTAAAACAAAATTCAGTACTTATGCTTAAATGCAAGTTAAAATAGGAGTATAAAGCAGTTAATATTTTATAAATATATGTATATATTATATATAAATATATATATATATATATATATATATATATATGTATATATATATATATATATATATATATATATATATATATATATATATATATATATATATATATATATATATATATATATATATTATACATATTTCAGGTCTCCTAATAAATCCACTCTCCTAATAAAATAAAAAATTCACTTAGTTTACTTAAATCTAACATCGAATAATGAATGCATAACATAAAATTCAGAAAATTGTTCCTTTTTAAACTTAATTATGTTCTGGGTGAGGTACCCAAACTTCGCTAGCTTTATTAGAACTAATTGATTTTTTTTGTTGTAAAAATTAGAAGTTCTTTGGCCGCCATCATTGAATCGACTGTGTCCAATAGCAATCGATTAGGTTTTTTTATTTTCTGTTAGATTCAAGTCCGAAAAAATGCGCTCCGCTGCTGCGGACAATGGGCTAAACTCATCAAGTTTAACATAAAATTTGATAGTTTCTGAAAAAGGTAACCATCCACTCCTTTAATTGATCCAACTCTGGACCAAAATTCTTCAATATTGGTTTAATTTATATAATATAAATTTGATGAGATCCTCAACAATTTAAATTCGTCCACAATTTCGTCCTTTTGAATTTTATTTGAGATTAAATTTGGAAATGAATTTATGAACGGAGTTAAACAGACATTTACTGAACTGATATTTTCTGGGTTAATTAAAGACAAATGTTTGTATGTGTTATTGCTAAAGTCAAACCGGCTTTTAATTTGTTTGGCAAGCTCAATATAAAATTGTTTAATGTTTTCCAGAAATTTAGTTAGTTCATCCTCATCAAGATTATTTATTAATAAAAATGTTTCAATAGTAGAACCCATGTTAATTTTTTTTACAGTCAGGTGACTTTTAAAATACACTTATTGAGTTTCTAAAACAATTAGGATTTAGAAAATTGCTCAATATTAGTTTAAAATTAGTTTCCATTGGATTGAAAAGTGTATGAATTCGAATTTGTTCTGATTGGAATTCTAAATTCATTTTATTAACAATTCCTTAAGAGTACGATAAAAATAAAAAATATAATTTATTAATAGGATTGCCCAACTGCTCTGCCAAATTTGTCGCAAAAGCACAAGAGAAGTTTAATTGCAAAGCGTCCCATTGCTCCAATTCCTTAATTCGGTTAACTACCATCTCTAGAGAAAGCCAACGCGTTTGAGAAAGACCTAAAACTTAATGGGGCTTAATGGAAAAATAATTTTGAAATTCTTACAGTTCGGTAGCACGTTTTGAGCTATGGGCAAAACAATTAAAAATGTTTCATGTCAACTGTTCGACAGAATAGGGCAGTTTTTTGCACGCATTACTTGCACATAAACGCAATGAATGGCAAATGCAATTCATGAAAAATAAATTAGGGATAACTTCTTTGAACCTTGTCGGGCCAAATTACAGGGGTTCAACTGCTTGAGCCCCTGTAATTTGGCCCGACATGGTGGCTGCGTTATCTGATGCTAGTCCAATCATATTTGATAAAGGAATGTTGAACATTTCAAAATGATTTATGATGGCTGAACAAATAGAAGCCGCGTCGGTTTTAGCAAGTTGTAGCATTCCTAAAAAGCGGTCCCGAATCATTACTCTCTTTCTATCAAATACACGAGCAACAAGCGCTAATGCTTTAGATGTACTAACGTCAGTAGTTTCATCGATAATTATTGAAATTTTTTCAGATCGTAACTGGTTTGCTACTTCTTGCCGTCCTTTCTCTCCCAAAATATTTTTGACAGTAAAATTAGCTTTAGTTCTTCCACATATAATATTGCTGGCTATTTTGGAAGCAAGGCAGCACTTTTGTAGCAAATTTGGCAAAAAATCCATTAATGCGAATGGTAAGTGATGCATTAAACAAAGCATTACTAGTGTCAGTTCCGCTTCTTTCTTTTGCTTATCTAACGATGATTTGGTCGGATTTGCAAAAGCTAAATCTGTTGGGTTCAATTTGTTTAGTTCCATATTTTGCTAATGAGTTGCGTTATTATCATGACGAAGAAGATGAGAGTTTATATTTGTCAAACGTGTCAAACAAACCTTACAAAATGCCGATCCACTTTTGTTTTCGACCCATTTAAAATCAGCGGTCTCTAAATAATCTTGTTTGTTTTAGTTTTTTGGTGGCAGTTTCTGCATCACTGTCACTGGAAAGAGTTTTCTCAAAGAGGAACTTTACTCGAATTGGTTTCGTCAAAGACATACTCACTCTATAAAATTTTAAATAAAATATGTAATATGGTATTGCAAGATACAACATAAACTAATTAGGGGCTCTACTGGTCATTTAAATAAAAAAACAAATTAAGATTAAGCAGTAAAGCACACGAAAATAAATTGAATGACAGTTAATAGTTATACAAAATGTCAACAAAACAATTATTTATCCCTATTAGCAAAACATTCAGCAATTCAGCATGCCTCAACAAGCAGCTCGGAATTTTAACTGAATTCCAGTGCAAATTTTTTTTATATTTTTAAAATTAATATGAAGATTATCGTATTATTGTGAAGATCCTGTAAGCATGAAATGTGTCATGCTTACAGTTTTTTTACGTTTTATGTAAATCCAATTTTTAACTACGACTGTATCAAATGGATACAATTGTATCGAAAGTAGTAACACTGAACTACTAGTGTTAGTGGTACCACGGCCTGTGCAATAAATGTATAATAGTAGCTTGGTGGTTACTAGAACAAACAAATAAATTTTTATAAAACTTATATATATTTTTAAAAAAATTATATTTACAGCTTTTCGAGCTGTTATAATTTTACTTACTATCAATAATCCGGTCTTTCTTAAAAATTAAATTTGAAATTTGACGGTCTTCGGGATTATTTATTTTTTCAAAAAGTATTTTTCAGGAGAAATTTTCAAATCCATTTTCAATAGAATGTGTGTTAATAAACGATGCGTTAAAATCAATTTCAATCTATTGAAAATAAAAATCGTAGTTTAATAAATTAATTATAATTAATTAAATTCAATTAATTAATTAAATTAACTAAATTCAATTGTAATAAACAATTATTATCAATATATAACCTAGTGGTTTTTTATTTTGGATCCATTTCTCCAATATTTTAGTGGTGCTGGTGGTTTGTGGGATTTCGGAAAATCTAAAAGCACTAGTTATTTGCCAGTGCGACCTCAAGTTCTGCCCATCTACAATTATTTTGTTTAAGTACTTCCAAATAATGTTTATATCTCGTTGTTCTGATTCGGAAACTGATTTAAGAAATATATATATATATATATATATATATATATATATATATATATATATATATTTTTTTATGTCGAGGGAGGGAAACCCTCATGGGTGCTGTGCCGGACTCTTACCGACTAAAACCCCACCCTTCGCTCCTCCACACGACCATATATATATATATATATATATATATATATATATATATATATATATATATATATATATATATATATATATATATATATATATATATATATATATATATATATATATATATATATATATATATATATATATATAGGGTGAGTTTCCTGCAGGGCTTTTATCTCGAGAACGGTGCTAGATAGGAGAAACTTACTTATAATGAAATTTATTAAGAGTCGAGGGGGACGTCTAGTGGTGATCTTCAATGACCTTGACACTTATTAGTTTCGGAGATAGAGGCTAAAGTTAAGTTTTTTTTAAATTAGAACCTATACTTTTGAGTATTTGTTTTTATTAAGCAATTAAAAGTTAACACTTTTTGCTCACACATCATTTTTGTAAACTGATTATTAATAGAATAAGTAATTTTCTCCTATCTAGCACCGTTCTCGAGATAAAAGCCCTGTAGGAAACTCACCCTATATATATATATATATATATATATATATATATATATATATATATATATATATATATAAAAATATATAAATATATATATATATATATATATATATATATATATATATATATATATATATATATATATATATATATATATATGAATATATATATATATATATATATATATATATATAAATATATATATATATATATATATATATATATATATATATATATAATATATATATATATATATATATATATATATATATATATATTTATACATTTACGTATCTATTTATTTAGTTATAAATATATATATATATATATATATATATATATATATATATATATATATATATATATATATATATATATATACATATATATATATATATATATATATATATATATAGCCTTATTTTTAGGAAAGTTATCTCAAGCAGTTATTCATTATATTTATTAAATTTTCGGCATTATTTTTAGATGAGTTAATTATTTAGCATTTTTGAATATATTTATATTCTTCAGTTGGTTTAAAAAATAATAATTTTCCGAATTCGCAAAAATTTTATTAAATAATGAAATTATGAGGTAAAACGCTGAAAAAACTAATCTCTAGTGATTAATCTTTCACTTGTGACCATAGACAATATAAGTTTTTCTTAAAATTAATTATTAATTTGTCTCATATACTTTGTTTATAGCCTTGACATTCGTGTCAAGTAGACGTATTTTTCTTTATAGAAAAAATATTAAATTTTTATTTTAAATCATCGGTATAATTGCCTACAAGAAATCTAGCAGCTCTTAACTTGTAGATCTAGATGATGTCATCGGCACGGCTTTTTAATCAGAAATTTTAAAAATCTGAAAGAAATCAATTGAAGACATGAGTTAAATGGTGATTCACGTTAAAGTTTCAAAAATTATATTAATTTGTTTTAATTTTTTCACTGTATTCAAATATTTGAAATATAATTTCTCCATTGGTGATTTGCCTTTTTGTTCCAAATAATATACTGCCTGTGAATATAAAGGAATACAAATATTATGTCAGTAGTTTTCTGATATTCCTTGCTTACCTTGCATTCCGAAGATAAAACTGCAACAATTTTATTTGGTAGTATATCTGGTAGATTTGTTGACATTTTCTTATTATCAAGAAAATTTTTTGGTACATCGCCTAGTACCAATAAATAAAGATCGCAATCCATCATTTAGTTTTTTTTTGATTTTAAAGTATTTTAATTTTTGTATGCCGGTAGTAGAGTTTTGGAATATTTGTAGTAGGTCGATATCCGTATTCTCGATTTTTTCATCCATCATATTAAAGTTTGATGGCGAACTTAAACAACTGGTATTTGTTAATGCAAACGACGATAACATAGAAGCAACTGTTGTCAATTTTTTCCACTCGTAATGATGGTGGACACATTTTATTTTTGTGCTTAAATCAAAATGTTTTAAAAATTCTACCATATATGATCCTTCCATGTACTCTAGAGATTTTAAATCTAAACCCAATTCTAAAGAAAAACATAGTTACTTTTACAGTTTTAAACAACTAAATTTTTAGTTATACAACGTGTACCAAAACATTTTGATGCCATATTTTCTAGATTCCACGACTTTAATAAATTTAATAAATCTTTTTGTGATTGGCTTTTACCTAAATTATCTCTAACTATTAAACCTAACAGAACGTAAACCAGAACTGGCCCACTTGGCATATTTACTAATATTCCCTCTGTTTCTAACTTAATTAGTTCATTTATTAAGTGTTGCAAGCATAAATAATTGCCATATTCCTTAAAATATTGGGATTTAACAAAACCCGCAAAACATATTTTTTCTTGGTAGAGGTGCTAACAAAGGTAATTTAAAATAGATTCCTGTTATCGATTCAGAGTCAAAATAGTCGTCAAAATAGATAAATAGGGGTATACATATCTTGTTACGAAATTTGGCTAATTTTCAAACCATAATTTTCCGTCTATGAACTTAGATATGTCATTTTCATTTAACAAGAAACACGTTTACTAAATTCAATTATTTTTGGTGGAATTCCAATTTTCTCTAAAATTAGTATTAATAATACTAATTTAAAATTTTAATGATAAGAGAATACCTTTAGCATCTTGTTCTGTATATTGACATTCACCATTATGAATAATAACACTTATTTCATTATTAATAGAAAATTGTTGAATCGGTACACCATGAACTAATTTTCATTTAACCATTTGTTAAGTTTATATTCAGTATCAATTGATTGGAATGGATCTTTTAAAAGATTTGAAATATTACTAAGAAATACCCTCATTTGTTCTGGACTGACTGATTCCGATTGCTGAATATTATTAATTAGTTGTGAAATTGGTTCAGTTATATATCTACCCACTGAGTATTGAATATCTGTACCATATTTCCTATTAAAACTATTATTCTTATGTAAATTTAAACTGAATTTTAATGAAGATTTAACAAAATTTTTACTGATTGAGTTTATAAGAATATTATTTGTGTCATTTTGAACCATTGAACTATTAGGTGTGTTTATGTCATTATTTTCAGTAATAGAGCGACAAGGACACTGACTTAAAACGTTATTAAAATTTATGTTAGTATTCGTTTTCATTTTGACTAGCACTACTGTCAACAAAAACTTGCTAATGATTTTTAATGTGTTTTCTAAATCTAGCTAAACTAACAAAATATTTATTACATGTATCCTCACAACAAAAGTATTCACTATTTTTTCCAAGATTATGAAACACTTTTATTTAAATGCACTATTAATGCATCATGCGAAAAATATGGTTTTTTGCAGATAAAACAATTCATTATGGCAAAATATTAATGAATAAAGATAAAAGTTTAATAATAATAAGTAATAATACATAAATAAACCTTATAATATAATTACTATGATATAGATTAGGTAAGACCAATCTGCCTTAGTGATGATAGTACCCCTACAATAATAAAGAAAATAATGGGGTTTTACATATAAATGTATATAGTGAAATCTCGCTATAACAAGCAGTCAAGAGACCGCCGCTGATGTTTGTTATAAACGAATGTATGTTATAGCGAAACTTCGGTTATAGCAAACGATGTGTTTTATAACCGAATTTTGTTCGCATAAAATATTTTATTCTGATGTGAAATTATAAAACAAAGTGTCTTAATATTTATGTACTTTTGTGTAATTCATTAAAAATTATGCAAATGCATACAATTTTGATCCAATCGTCACAAATATCGTCTGGTGGCACAGACGAACTTTCACCCTTTATTTCTTTAAATGACATAGCATTTCGTTTTTTCAAGCGAACTAGCCATCTGTCGCTAGCACTAAAATTATCTAATTTCATTTTCTTACTAAGTTGTAGTGCCTTTTCTTTAAAAATTTTGCCGTTTATGCTAACACTAGCATGCCTCATAGTTTGTATCCATAAAGCTCGTTGCTTTGATATTTGTTACGATTTCGTACAATTCTCGCCAATGTTGATCTAGGCAAGCTCATCATTTGTGCAATTTGCTCATAGCTTTTAGTTCTACCGTCAACAATTTTTAAAATCTCAATTTTTTTATCCAAGGTTTAGACCGATCTTTTATTGTTGGCGCTCATTTTGTTTACTAAATATATAAGGAATATAAGGAACTTACTTTTGCGAAATTTAAATTGAAATTGTCGCATCAATAATTATTTTAGATTCATCAATAACACGAAATGTTTTGTCACGTGTCTAAAACACTTGCTTAGTAATAATATAACAGGTAGGATATTGTCACGTGTTGCAATTTCTTATTTAAACGTAAAATGTAATAGGCTAATACATGTTCATATGTGTATGCATGCAATTTCAAACAGTTTTAGATGATATAAGAATTATTTTACATTAAAATAAACTAAAATTTTATAAAAAAGTGTTTGCGTGTATAAAAAAGTGTATAAAAAAGTATAGCACTATAACTATGTCCGAGGTTTTCGTAACCAAAGTTTTTACCATACATTTTGTACTGAAAAGTCATGGGACCAGAAGTTTTGCTTGTTTTAAAATAAAAAAAAAATATATATATATATATATATATATATCTAAACATATATATATATATATATATATATATATATATATATATATATATATATATATATATATATATATATATATATATATATATATATATATATAACCTACACTTGCATAAATTCAATAGTACATTTGCATAAATTAAATTTAAACAAAATTTTACATTTTCAGAGTGAGTTCTAAAGGCGTATTTAAATTAACAAATAAAATAACCTCTTTAATATTCTCAACCATTCTCATCAACATATACCAAAATCTGCTTTTAAATTTGGAAAGTATATTGAATATATACATTTCATTTACCAAACGAGATAGGCAAATGTGCACATTCCTCGGAAAATATGCACATTTGCCGCATTTCCGACTTTAACCGTAACATACATACATATATAAATATAACTATATATATATATATATATATATATATATATATATATATATATATATATATATATATATATATATATATGTATATATATATATATATATATATATATATATATATACATATACTGTACTGATTTAAAATGTGCATCCCAGACATTTCACTAAGTCAACACTCAATTATCTGGGAGAAGGAAAAACTACTTGGGCAGCATCATCTTTCACAGACACCAGTAATCACACACAATTTAGTTTACTCCATATTAATTCATAAACATGTTTATTGAAGAAAAACCATTAATAATATAAAAAAAAATTAGTAAATTTAATGTAAATATGTAAATATAAGTGTGTGAGGATTCTTTATTTATTCGCCGAATTATATACAAAAAAAAATTCACTTACCATAAGTATCCTAGGGTATCCATTGGTTGCTTATGTCGGATTACTAAAAAAACTTAAATGTTTACCCGTTACCCGTTTTTCCAACACACTTTTTCATCATTCACTCACACTTAATTCAAAAAATAATGAAAATAAACAAAAAATGAATGAATATTTCAAAATAAAATTTCTCATAATAAAACTATATGAATTATGAAAAGATCAAACGAGGTTCTGATGTCCGTCTGTATCGAATCAGGTTCTGATCTAGGATTCCAGTTATTCAAATGGTACTGCTTTGTCATTCGAGGACTAGTCCAACCGCGATTGTACTTATTCTGGACCGATTAAGCCGAACGCAGTATAATCATTGGTCGATTATTTATAATATATCAATATTTTGGGCTTTGAATATGTGATATATAGGTTTATATACGGGTCCCGCACCCCCGATTGCAGGAAAATCCACCAATATCTTTTATTCAAAACCCCTTTAAATTATTCCGTCGGAAAGTGCAACGTGGTTTATTTTTGAAGTTGAAGATGGCGGTACTACAGTTACTATAGCCGTAATCTATAAGAATTTCAAATATAACTTAATATTATTTTATTATTTCTTATACGTTTTAATCACTTCGTACTTATAATTTTAATTGTTTATAAAGTGATCGCTCGCGGTAACTTCTCAAAAAAACTAATGGGTTAATAAATTTATTTTATCAAATTTTATTTTTTTAAAGATGTGTATGTACTAAATTACACCAATTCGATACATTATAATTTTATTCCTACCTATACACAAATACTGGTACATATATACCAATACCATGGAATGCTATCAAATATTTTTTTTATCGTTCATTGACCTTTAATATTATGAAATATCATCAACATTAGTCATCATAAAAACAAATAAAAATATTTTCGAATCAGGGGATTCGTACTATTTCAACAGATACAACAGGTAAAAATAGTCATTCACTACAATACTCGTATATGCAACACTTTGCTCATATCTAGATCAAAGCATAATAGCAACATTACAAACATATTACGAACAAAAATTTAGCCACATTTAAAATAAAATGATGAGCGACAAATAACTTACTGACATTGATGTCTGGAAGAAGTTTTTAATTGATGACTGCATTAAACATGCTGGGTTAGCGTTATTCGAATTAAAGCCATCAAAGTTAAACACATGTTCGAGATGGGCTTTGACCAGAGTGCGTTATGAACAACGAGCCAGTGATTTCTAATACGGATTTATTTTTAATGGATTGAAGGTTTTGACTGAATTCCAGACACTACATATTTCTCACTTTTCAATTTTCTTCGTGATGAATTTATTTAATGAAGTTATTAGCTTCATGAAATAAAATATGTGTTTAAGCACGAAAAAACAATGAACTTATGTCATCATAATTTTTGATTCACCTACTTTTCATAAAATGCATTATTTTTTCCCGAAGATTTTGCGGAACGTGTCTATCGCGTAAAAACAAAATTAGTTGTATGTATATTTATGGGTACTGATTTACTGTTAAAAAATTATTTAATATAACGGTTGTGTTTTATAATGTTTTTGGGCCCTTTTGTATTGTTCTAATCCTCACGATAAATAAAAAAAATTAATTTAAAAATAATTTTTAAACTCATCTGTTAGTAAATTAATACACTTCTCTCACTTTCTATTTTTTTTTTAATATTTTATTTATAAGAACAATAAAATTTTTCTTTATACAGCGTTTGATTCTGACTGTAATTTACAGCACTCCTAAGTAAACTTCCCATAGCGATGTTTTGATTTATTTTGCCTTCTGCGGACTATATATTCTTGTAGTTCAAAAGGTTTTTGTCTTTTGAGTCTTCTTGTAATACCATCTTGATGAAGTAGTTTTACAGCTTCATCGTTGGGGTGTTGATGGAGGCTCTCCTGATGTTTTCAAGCATACTTCTTTATTTCCTCTGCGACTGTGTCGATTCCGAGATTTCTACGAAGGTCACTATTACGAGTGTACCAAGGGGCGTTAACTATTCCTCTGAGAACTTTATTTTGAAATCTTTGAACTATTTGTTGATTGCTGGTTTTGGTGCATCCCCATAGTTGAATACCATATGTCCAGACCGGCTTGAGCACTTGTTTATAAAGCATAAGTTTATTATGAATGGATAACTTTTATATACTAGACCATCTAGCCAGACTTTGTCAAATGCCTGCGCTATATTTAGAAATATGGCTGAACAAATCTTTTTTTCCTCTAAGGATCTTTCTATTAAATCTGTTATTCTGTGAACTTGATCGATTGCGGAGTGTTTGTCTCTAAATCCAAACTGATGAGACGGAACAACTCCTGACTTTCTATAACTATATTTTATGTAAATATTAGTTATTGAAATTGCAACCTATAGATTCCAAGCTGACAATGAAACTAAATTGTCGTTCATCGGATGAGATACAATTGGATCGTAATTTGCAATAAAATAAAAAATTTGTAAGTTTTACAAAACTGATTTGAATTGAACAAATATTTGTAAGAAACACAAAAATATGAGCTATTTATTGTAAATTGTACAAATTATATTTGTAAAATTTATAAATTCAACTGAATAGTACAAATTGATTGTATTATTTACAAAACTTTTGTATTACTAGTATAACGGCTTTTTGATGTGTTTCTTTATTTTATTTATAAAGATAACCTGTTCATGTTCAAATGATCATTAATATGCTGAGCCACGTTCATCTGAGATGCCTACTATCTCAGCTATATCGCGAATTTTTACTCTGCGGTCTTTCAATACTGTAACATTCGACGCCTATCGTCAACGTTTCAATCCAAGGTAGTAAAACCCTTTATTTTTTTTTTAAACGAAGGCACTAACAAGGTTAACACTAATCTGATATGTCGGCAAACTGATCCCGTTTAAATTCAGTGCGTTTGAATGTAGCGGAATTTGGATTGTAAAAAAATTAGATATAAATAGCGAGAAATTTGGATGCACGCGGTCATTTTTTTGGTATTTTTTGGGTGAAGAATCGAATCACTCTTATTTTTGTCTAAATTATTGTATGCCATTTTTGTTTGATTGTGATATTTAAGTTATAGTTAAATACCTCGTCTAAAACAATATAAATTATAAGTTGGAATAGTTTTTTTTGGTTATGACTCGAAAGTGAAATCTACGTTTAATTTTATACCATATGCCTGATAGAGGATCGTTTACGTTTGCATGCTCACATTTGTTACTAATTATAACTAAAAGTAGATAAACATTAATCCTAAGTTTATAATAAGTTAAATTATAATAACAACCTAAATGTGTGCTAAACGACGATAAACGCTGAAGTTAAGCAAATTAACACAACCAGAAAATAAGTGAAAATGTACTATCAATTTGAGGACAGAAAAACAATTAACGTCGAATTCGTGTAACTAATACACTCTTATAATATCAAGTAATTAATATAATATACATTAATAAAAACGTGTCTACTATATGTACCGTTACACTGAAGAAAAAAAACCCAAAATAATAGTGCCTGAAATAATATTAAACGATAATATGACGTGAATGTCCTAAAAGTGACTACGCGTACATCCAATATTAAAATACAAACCAAACCAAATTTAAAAACCTTTGAAGAGCTAACCATAGATAGCGTAAAAACTTAAAAAGTAACGTGAGAATTTGCACGAATCTAATTACGTCACGTTTTTTTGACGTTGGAACCATACTTGTCGTAAGATTTTTACAGTTGATAGCTAGTTTTTGATATTAAATTGATTCATAATTGATTTTTTGACCTATATAATAGATAGTAATATAATTAATATAATTTAATAGATAGTGATAGATTTTGATTGATTAATAATAGAAATTAATAATTTTTAAATATTTCATTTTAGATTTTTTTATAGGTTAGTTTTCATTAATTTATTAATATTTAGTATTTTTATAGATAAGGTTGAGGTTTCTTCAATCATGTTAAAATTAGAATTTAGATTTAAAGAAAAGGTTAAGGTTTTTTTTATTTTTTTTTTAAATTAGAAGTTAGATTTAGAATTATTTTACAATGAATGTTGAAAAGCAACTATCTCAACTTGAGAATTTAACTCAACTTCTTCTCAATTTGAAAAAATTGAAAGAGTTGCAGTTAAAAAGAGTTAAACGATCGTGTGGTGTTCGGGAGATCAATAGAAATCGGAGAACGTATGGATACTTCACAGTCACGTTTCTAAAAATGAAGGAGTTAGATCCTGGACAATTTTTCATTCATACCAGAATGACAAAAAGCCTATTTATCATGTTGTTGGATCTATTAAGACCACAATTGGAAACTTCTGGAAGGGTTAGGATAAACGCGGAATGTCGTTTGGCATTAACTTTATTGTAAGTGCTATTTGTATGATAAATAAATTGTCTAATATACATACTTATATCAATTTATTTTCAGATATCTATCACAGGGCACTTCCATTCAAAGTTTGGCATGGAGCTGGAAAATGGGTAAAGAAACAGTGAGACTTATAGTGCTTGAAACGTGCGAGGCGATTTGGTCAGTTATTGGGCCATTATATATTTGTGAGCCCAATTTAACTGATTATAATGAAATCGAGAAGACCTTTTGGGAAATGCGAAATATGCCCAATTGCTTAGGGGCAATTGCTGGCAAACATGTTGCCATACAGTGCCCACCTGGAACAGGCACCCAGTTTTTTAATTATAAAAAATACTTCAGTATAGTGTTAATGGCTGCTTGCGATGCTCGGTATACATTTACCAACATTGATGTCGGTGCATATGGATCACAAAGTGATGGAGGTACTTGTACATATATTTATTCATATTATTTTAATTTAATTTATTCAAAAAATTTCTTTGTAAGTATATTTAACATTAGCAGATTGGGTAAACAAATTTGCAATAACAAATTGGATATACCCAACCCAAATGTTTACCAAGAACTGACACCATACTACCGCATTTCTTCGTTGGTGATGCTGCGTTTACGCTCACCAAAAAATTGATGAAACCGTATCCGGGCAGGAGCTTAATGCAAGAGAAGGAAATTTTCAATAAAAGACTATCCAGAGCACGTCGGGTTATTGAAAATGCATTTGGCATTCTCGTGAGTAGGTGGAGAATTTTGCTGACAACAATACACCACAACTTTCTCCGCCTCAACAAAGACAGCGCGGAAATTTACATGCCATCAAACTTCGTCGATTGGGAAGATGCCGATCACACAATCCATGAAGGTCGATGGCGCATGGAAGTTAAGCAAACACTTCAATCCATAGTTCCATCTAAAAACCTTCATGTTTTAGGTGAAACAAATGCATTAGAAATTAGAGATAAACTCTGCTCGTTTATCAATAAAGAAGGCAAACTAATTTGGATGACATAAACAATATAAATTACAATAAAAATGTTGTATGTAAAAAATTCATTATGTACGTACAAAATTCATTAAGTAACCTTAAAATTAATATAATATTTAAAATAAAAAATAATTAATTTAATATAGTAAAAAAAGTTATTCATATATATATATATATATATATATATACATATTATATCACAAATTTCAATTCACATAATATTTCATTTTTTACACATTTAACACTCCTCCAGCTGGGATCTTCGAAGATCTACAACTTAATGTAGAATCTGTGTCATGGCTTCGTTTTGGTCGAACTCCCACAACGGCTCCAGCAAACCCAATATCGAATTCATAAAATTTTCATTAATTGTTGAACGACTCCCGATAGTTTACCCTAACCATTTACTGCGACATTCTTCCACTGGCAATAAATTAAAAATTAATATTTATACTGCAAAGCTAATTTCAAACATATAAAACGGTCCTATGTTATAGGACCGAATCTCGGCGGTCCTAAGTATAGCCGAGCATATCTGTACTTGTTAATCCACTTGCATCTGCCACTTCTTGCCATGCCTTTGCTTTCACCAATGTATTTTTGAATAAAATACATTGGGTTTAAATAAAATTGATGCTGCTTATTCACCAAAAAATAATTGTTAATTGTTAATAAAATGTTTTGTTTGTTTTTGTCTTTTTGACATTTGCCTTTAATTTTTTTAAGTTTGCACGTAACAAATCGCATCATTACGTTTTTAAGTTGAAAGATAATAAATGAACGAAATTTCGTTAAATTTTTTACGTTACGTTAAGTTATACATGGGCCGATACAAGGGCAGGCAAAGCATGTGAAGTTATCCCAGTATTTCATCCCAGAAAAAATAAAAAGTTGCATCAGGCAACATTTTTCTATTTCATCCCAGTTTTTACGTTCTATCCGAAATTCGCGACATAAATAATAATAAAAAGAAACTTAATCATCCCATCCCAGTTGTTTTCAGTTTCATGAATTTCATACAATTTTGCACTAATTGATAATAGAACTATATAAATTTTAAATATTTCGGTACCTGGCTCCTGATAAAGTGTTAGGCCGGAAATGATTTTTAATGTTTTGAGTTGGTCATGGTATGGACCAACTCTAGTAAATATAACAGAACCATCTGGTGGTTGGAATTGGCACAATCGAGCTGCGTTCAGAAACTTCCATATAAAATTCTATAATTTAAGACATTTTTTACCTGGCTCCTGAGAACCTAACGCACGGCGTTATCAACTCGTCAGTTTTGTTTTTCAGGATGAGCTAAATTCAAAAAGTTTAGGATGAAGAAGTAAGCTTAAGTTTACATTGGTAAGTTGACCCATGCCTTGAATCCTAGCCTTCCCTCCTTTCCCATCCAATCCCCTTATGATCCATTCCTGGTTCCTTATTCCTCTTCAAGCGGTCTGACAAGATTTACTTATGATTTTGGAAACCCCACCTCAATACCCTGAGCTTTAGCTGGCCATAGATAACCGCCCCAAAGCCTCTAAGTATATATTTCTGCTAACAGTTAGGTATTCCCCTATCGAAACTGTTATAATATCGTATGATGGATTTTGTCAACCAATTTTAATCTGGTGACTTCAGCGTCCTGAACGTTTGGCTTTGGTAGTGATTGTACGACCACAACGAAAATCATTAAACTACTTGCGAATCATTTTAATAGATGGTGAAGAATCCCCATAATATTTATCAAGCTTTGGTTTACGGAATGATAAACCAACACAAAAATTGAAACACGCAAAACAAATAAAATAATGTTTAATTAACTTTTTTCCATGTTTGCCAAAAAGAATGGGTTGTTTGTTTTCAATGGCTGTCAAACTGAACTAAATGACAGATCTGTAAATAAATACTAAAATCTTTAATAAAATATATTGAATAATTTTTTATTTATAAATAGTATTTAAAAATATTATGATTTAATCATTAATTTATTCATTAAACATTAAGTTTCCTTTAAAAAATAGCAACTAAAAGTTTGACGTAGTATTACGGCTCTATATTTAGTAGACGGCTCTTATATTGAGACATGTAAAATAAATTATTTACTGTCATCGATTTTCTACAGATAAATGATAAGTGGCATAGATGTGTTAACCGCGTTAAGGAGTGCTTCATGCTTCAAGAAGCTACCATATCACAACTTAGTTATTTAGTTTAGTGTCGCTAGACAGTTTATACTGCTTTCAAAATAGTTATACCCTTGAACCAAAATGTATGCATAGAGGTCAAACAATTTGTATTTAATGGCCAATCTAGACAACAAAGAAATAATCCATTGAAATTGTGATTTTTTTTAACAATATTCCACACAATATACATATATATGTATGTAAGTATATCAATTTCAGTTTTATGATCACACGAAAAATAAAAATTTTGCCGTCAAGATTCTTGTCTCAACAATGATTTAATTTATAAAGCGCTTCTAATATAACCGCTAGTATAAAACTTGTCTTTACTGTACTACATATACGAGTATATGTACGAAGGTGTTAAGTTTCTCTCCTCGCAACCAACGTTTTCGACAATCCAGTATAACAATTATTTTTGTGGTGGTTTCTGGTGTGCGACATTTTGTTCTAAATAGTCGAACCGGAAATGATTTAATGTGAAATGAAATTAACGATAATTGAATTAAACTCGAATACTCTAATCAAAATGAAAGGAAGGATTTTCCTTCTGTCTTCTATGTACATTCGACGTACATAATTGTATCTAGTGGAAATAATGTTTTTATGGTGTTCAATTAGCTTTTCATCTATGTTTTGTCTTTATTTGGGTTTTGCCTGTATATCGGTTAATGGAATCCAATAAATGTCAACAATCAAATTAAAAACTTTATGAGTAGGTATATCCATTTTCCTTAGAATTATAAAAATTACAAGATCAGGCAGGTTTAGTTTAAAAGTAAT
The DNA here is from genome assembly GCA_963932295.1 of Tipula lateralis. Classification (NCBI taxonomy): domain Eukaryota; kingdom Metazoa; phylum Arthropoda; class Insecta; order Diptera; family Tipulidae; genus Tipula; species Tipula lateralis. The sequence goes on from OZ010736.1 coordinate 99,594,067, forward strand.
GAGTGCTCGTGTGTACATACCCACAGTTATACTGTATTTTACCATACTATTGTTAGTTATATGTTTTCAAAGCTAAAAATAAATGATACAAATAAGCTTTTATTTTCTAAATTAAGTGAAAAGTTTTTATATTTTATTAGTCAAAATAAATATTTTGGTTTTTAAGACGTATATACGTAATTAATTTTACGAAAAGCCTAACTTTTTGGATCACATACATTCATACGATATACATAATGTTTGTATATGTTAAGAATTTATGGTTTGTGTGTGTTGCTACGTGCTTCATTGGTTTCGTATACATGTATAAAAATAAAATCGGAGTTTTTGAACTTTAATGTTTTCTAATTTGAAACTTATGTATGTACGTTAGTTGGTATATTTAGAATACACAAACTTAAATGTAAATGGCGAAGTCTTATTTTAGAATTTGGACAAAATAAACGGGGGGACATCTTCAATGGTATCGAACTCAACTCACGTTATATGTATATTTCAGATGAGCATGACTCTTCTAATTACAAATGTAACCAAGGTTTTGGAATACCTAAATTTGGGTGATCAAATCGGCCATTGACCGAATAGAAAACACAGTTGGGATTGTACATGTAAAAACCGAAGACAACACTATTCGCAGTGCCATCTGTTTTGAAATGTCAAAAATCTAGAGACCTCTTTGTTTACTAACAATTAACATAGATAAAGGGATATTTGCAAAATCAGTTAGGTTACAGATTCACGTTAATACTTTCACAAATTCTATTCGTAAAATAGTAAGAAGATGGTGCCAACAGATGGTGCTTTATTTACAATCAGTTTTTTAAAAAATGGCGCGTCATTATATTAATCTTATGTAAATTACACGTTATTTAAATGTAAAACACCGCGTAAATTGCATCGGGTAATTTACACGCCCTGTGCTGGAAGCAATCGTATTTTCAATAATGGGAAAATCTGTTTATGACACTACTTACATCGTCCTTCATGTATTCATACCAATGCAGTAATCTTCTGTGAAACGCGTGAAATAAGTTGATTGATTTAGTTTGATTTTGCACCATCTTCGATTTACTAAAATTATTTTGAGATATATTATGCAATGTAAGCTAATTAGGTTGGCACAAGTACTCCTGTACCTTCCCGTGAAGGCCACCTGGTATTTTGATCACTACGTTAAGTGGTGATATACACTATTATACGAGTGATTTATAGTTGTGGTATTTACTATGAAAAACAAAAAAAATGGAAATGCAGAAACCAAAAATTTCAGGCGACCTTAAAAACTTGGAGGTACGGTATCAGTTTCTCTAGAAAACATAGATCATGGTGGAATCATTGGAACCTTTAACAATGAACAATGGTATCAGTTATTGGTATAGGGACCAATGTATAACTTTTGAAAGTACAATGGATAGATACTTCTTCTTAACAAAAAAAACATTTATTTTTGGGATGTCAGAAAAGGAAACGTGCATAAAACAGTATGTAGGAAATACTAATTGTAAACCCCTGAAGTAAAAACATGTACATAACATTTTATTGTATTAATAAAATAACCAGATTTATTAGATTTGATTGTAAAAAACGAAATGCAAAATTTAGCAGAAAAGAGGATTAAAAAGTCAGTTCTGTTGTGTACCTCAAATAAAAAGTACATAAAATAAATTAAAATATTTAATCCTTAATAATTAATTAATAATTAATAAAACTATAACCAATATAACTTTAAAAGTATCTTTTTAAATCGAAAACCAGCCTTGATCCGTAAGGCACACAACAAGTAGACAGTCTGATAGCGACGACAGATGTTTTATGGTTTTCCAATACAAAATATTAGTTGAAACGACCTCGGCCCATCCATGGTGCTAGGCTAAAAGACAGAAGTTAATATTTGTCAATAAGTCAAAGACTATCCGAAACTAGAGCCGATTTGATTCCAAAACTATGCTACATGGCATAGATGATATCTCTGGCCATCGTTATAATTCTTGTTCTATAAGTGGGGACAGATCTTAAATTAAAAAAATGTAAATTAAGACCCTCACAGTAAGTGAACTAAGATGCACAGATATTTAAATTAGTTTTTGTTCTTGAAATCAAATTGCCAAATTTAAGAGGGTTGCCAACTTATATTTAGGAAAAAAATTATAAAATGAATATAGAAACAGAGGAGTGTAAGGACGGTCTAAAGCGGTGGATATTCTTATTCACAGTTCACACAAAGAAGAGTGTAGTTATAAAGCCAAAAACGGAATTTGGTCAATTAAAGATTGATTCCAATGAATGTTTGCAATGCTTCGAGTTATCTATGTAGTATTAACGTTGTAATCAAATCTTGTATCTTTAGAATGATCAATTCATTTTAAGATTCAAAATATCCTCAGGATTTCGACCTTTGATTTCATGCACAATATCAGGTATACGCATTAAATCATTTACCTCGCGTTTTAGGCTATATGTCACACGCTTAATACTCTATCAATATCTCGTACTCGTCAGTCAAGGACGAACATGAGATACATACATAATACATGCGAATATATTAAATTTAAGCATATTCGCATTTCTATTTCAAAAATGGACCTAGAGGGTATGGACTTCAATGGAACAAGTACCTCTTTCGCTCCGTTGCTAATTAGATATTATTTGCAATAAATTGTTCGAATTTCAAAGGCAGTTCGATAAAGTTAAATAACTGAGAGATAAACATCAACGACTTTAAAATACTTGAAACTCCAGGTAAACGAGTGTTTTATACTCTATTGCAATGAGTTTAGTGAGTTTTTCGCAGGAGGGATTAATAAATATTTCTTTGGTTTGTATTTTAGGGAGGATATCAAGTGTAGATTACAAAAAATGTCGCATGTCCTGTATCGAGTATCGCTTATTTTTGTTGTTACCACAAAAGTTCCAGCTCTGGACCTAAATGAAAATTTAAGTTGGCCAAAACTGTATGGTAAGGTTCTATTCAGTAACTTCTTTATAGAAACTACGGGAATTGCAATCACTACTTAGCTGTCGTACTCTTTAGATCTTGGCTTTTCAACATTCACGTCTGTAAATTTTTTTATTTGTAACAACTACACGACATTTCTGGTCAAAATGATTTTACTGTTTTATTTTTACTGTTCCGAATATTTCAATACATCCTAAACGCGGGAGTTTTACATTTGAGTTTTTATCTAACGTATATCTATTTTCACAGTTTGAATTTTAGCTAATCCCTATATATGCAGGGTAAGTGAAGGCAAGCAGTGCGAATGACAAAAATAAACTTCTAAAAAATAAATTATAACGACATCTACTACCAATACGAAACTTTTTCCAAATAAGATCTTAGAATTAGCATTGTTCAACTCTTCTTGGTTCGTATCCGGATTATTGACGACTCAAACTCATATCCAAATTAAAACTGCCAAAGCTTAATCAAACTCACGAAAAGATTAGCCGCAATGGCACTGGTCGGATGTATGTTAGTAACTTGGCAACTATAAACGTCGCTCTCGTGGCAGAGAAGGTAGCGTACTTGCTCTGTCATTCGGGGGTCTCGGGTTCGATTCCCGGGGTGATGACGATTCATCAATCACGATTGGGTGTTTTTAATCTGTATGTGTATGTGGGTTAAACCGTGGGCCTCTAGTGGCATTGAGTTCTGGAATTATTTCCGCCTTCTTTAATTATTTTTATTAACTTGGCAACACAATTTAAAACACTTCACTATTTTATTTTTTATTCAAGATTAGCCGCTTGGCACTAGTCGTCACTTCACTTTTATTACTTGAACACTTCATTAGTTAAAATAAGAATTGCCACTTGTGGAGGCTATGACACTAGTTTTCACTACACTTTAACCACCTCGCTGGATAAAATAAGACTTTTTCTGCAAGACTAGCAACTTGCCACTGGTGAGAGGGTATAACGCTAGTCTTTCCTTGATTTTAATTTCTTCACTGGTTAAAACCAAACTGGTTCGATTCAAATCTACTTACAGGACATGTTAGTACTCAAATTGATTGATTAAATCAAACAAACAAACCAACACTTCGCCGAATAAACCATAAATAACCCTTTAATTGCCTTTTGCGCTTTTGTCGTATATGTCGCAAAAACTAATCACCATAATGAAAACTACCAGTTCGGAAATAATAGAAAGACATTCATAGAAATAGAATATAACATTATAATTCGTCCACAATCCACCCATCCTGCATAGTTAACAGCTTGATCTGTAACTGTGGAATATGTACTAACCGAAACTCTCCTAATTTAAACCGTAGGTATAACAGCTTTTCTCAAGCAAAGAAGTTCTATAAATTGTCCACTTGCATATATAACATATCCACAAGGTTAAGCTATATTAGGCTCCACTCTGAAACTACTTTGCCAGGTCTTTACTGGTTGGTTATGAGGTGTAAATTATACATGTTAACGTAATGTCAGTCGATTTGAGTAATCGAAACTCAATATAAATGTTTAATGGTTATTCATTTCTGCTGTTCGATACCACCGTTTATAATATATTGACGTAAATAACATTAAGCAAAGTTTCAAATTTTATTACCATCATTAAGTTATGTGTACAACACACATAATACTAATTTATGTACAAGGATGTATAGTGTGTACGTAAGAGAGCGCCACCAAACAACCGAAAGAGAAACAAAGTTAACATAATTAAACTATTCACGTAATGGATCATTAAAATGGTAAAAAAAATAAAATACTTAGCTTCCTTAAATACAGGTAATTTTCGGAAGAGTGTGAGAGAAAGAGAGAGGGTTGGGAAAATCCTTTTTTAATTGACAGTAAAAATTCCACAAACCATTTGTTTACTTACGCTTATTTCTCCAAACAGTATCTACTATTAAAACCTTAAAATTACCAGTAACAACAACAACATTAAATATGTACACAAACCTTTTGAATAATTTACCAAGTTCTATTTTTTATCATTTTCCGAATCCCTAATCATCATTATCACAAAAGAATAAGAAAAACGAACTCAAAAAAGGATCCATATGCCTTTGTGTGGATGAGAAAAATCATTAAACCTTATAATTTCGTATATATACGAGTACACAACCAACACACATACACACAAACAACAGTTGAGGAATGGAAAATGTCTGAATGAAACGTCGAATGAAAATCCACACGAAAATAAAATTAATAAATTGAAAAGTACCTTTAAATTCATTTTTATTATGTGATAAACTTTTCCATACAAAAACTGAAGATTTTGTTCGAAAGGAAAAAAACAGGAAAATAGACGGAAAAGTAGAAAAATCAGAAAGAAAATCACTTTGAATTATGTGAGATGAGTGGTTATTTTATTTTCTCAAAGTGTATATAAAACCATTAAAAATGAAAGAAAAGAAATCATTTGGAGGTGGTGGTTCACGGTGGACTGATGGATGGTACGAGTTTATCCCCTCATACCCAGTTTTTCTTTTTATGCGTTTGTTTTATAGTTGAAAAATTTTCATTCATTATATACTCGAATTTGTGTTCTAAGAATAATTTTCACTTTTTAGGTTTGAAAACGATGGATATGCGCACATAGGTTGGGTGTCATCCCATGTGGATTTTGGTCGGGTATTTATGGTGATTGTATTAGTGCTTCGCTGCGTTATCGATAGACATTTAATTATATGTAAGTGACAAAGGTTACACACACAAAATTGATGAGCCACATCGTTGCGATTAATTTAGTCTTGAGATATATATCGTTAGTATATCGTTAAACTCATACACGCGTATTTAACATACAATGAATAAAAATTTTTAACCACCCAGGTGGTAGGAAAAACGGAGTTTTTGTCCTCCGTTGCTCAGGCTCATTGTGACATCTCCTCGATGTAGGTTCGATTTACGTAAAACCACCTGCACATTGCATAGCTTCATACCAACTTATAGTACTGATATGAAAAATAGTTCTGCCCATAGATTCTAAACTTAATAGATTGTCTCAGATGTGTTCACTTACACCACAGAATGTAATCAGTCCTACCGATCCTGCTTTTATCGGGATTCGAACCCGGTAAATGGATATGAAACATCTTATATACTTTACACGAGGTATTCCTAGGCTTTAAACAAGTGAATAATTGTCTGATCTCGACAGCAAACAGCCAAAGATAACTTAAAGTAGAAAATAAATACTCACATTTTTGTATATTGATAACCTATACTACACTGCAGTTCACTTGAATAGGAACGACCGTTTTTTGAAATATTTTAAAATCGGTCCAACTTTTTCAATATTGACTTTTACAGGATTAGCACTTGTTAAAAAATTACATAATTTTTAAATAAAAACAAATTACTAGGCCAGAAAAATTTTGTTTTTATTAAAAAGTGTGATTTTTGTTTGTTTCACTTGAATAAAAACGACCATATTATCAATAAATTTGAAGTGTAAGCAACTTAAACTTAAATTAAATTTTTTAAGAAAAGGTTTTTTCTTTTTTTTTTTTTTTTATCGGTCTTTACAGGCCATTATTGGCCCGTACCGTGTCAACTATCTGGCTCCATCGGTTTCGATCACGAGCCAGCTCTTCATATTGTTGCAAGCAACCAGAAGATGCCAGATCGCTCTCTACGCCGTGGAGCCATCGTCGCCGACCGCGACCTCTTCGCCTACCGAAAGGCGGTTCTCGCTTTAAAGATCGCTGTATCATTCGTTTTGGATCAGCACGCAGAACGTGACCGAGCCAGCGTATTCGCTGTCCTTTGATTTCATGCACGATATCAGGAATTTGCATTAAATTCCTGATCTCGTGATTGAATAGAACTCGGTATGTGCCATCAACGTCGCGTTTTGGGCCATATATCACACGCATGATTCTTCTCTCGAATGTTAGAAGCCATCTTTCGTACTCATCCGTCAAGGTCCAACTCTCACATCCATACATGACAACGGGTCTGATCAACACTCTGTACAGTTTCAGCTTATCCGTATTTGCAAGATATTTTGATTTCAACAGTGGACGTAGAGGATACAAAGCCCGATTGCCAGCGGCAAGGCGAACCTTGATATCCTCTCCCACATTATTATCGTGAGTAATGAGAGATCCAAGATACTTGAATCTCATCACTCCTTCAAACGTGTGGTTTCCACTACTGAAATCACTTGCGTCTTGGTCTCGAAAACCAGAGATCAGATATTTGGTTTTGGACTCATTGATTTTGAGACCAACGGAAGCTGAAAACTGTTCCAGTGGATCAAGTATCTCTTTCACTCCGTTGCCATTTAATCCAATCACACAGATATCATCTGCATACGCAAGAAGTTGATTGGATTGTCGGAATAAGATATTGTCCTGAGGAGTTGCACTTTTACGAAGGATGTATTCCAACATGAGATTAAAAAGTATCGGGGACAGCGCATCTCCTTGTCGAACACCAGAAGTAATTGCAAAAATTCTCGATAGCCTGCTCTAAACTTTAACACAGCATTGTGACTGCGTTACTGTCATTTTACACAGATGTACATATTTTTTTGGTATTCCTAAATATTCAAGCGCATACCATAGCCTCTCTCGATTGATCGAGTCATAGGCTTGCTTGAAATCTAGGAATACCTGGTGTACATCGCGAGATGTTTCATAGTACTGGGAAAGAATCATCCACAGTGAAAAAACTTGATCAGTGACTGACCGATTTGGTCGGAATCCTGCTTGGTAGTCAATGACAATTTCTTCCGCTAAAGGAGTAACTCTTCCCAAGATTATGTAAGACAATAACTTATATGCTGTGCAAAGGAGAGCTATACCGCGATAGTTCTCGCATTTCATGCGATCACCCTTTTTGAATATTGGGCATAACGCGGCCACTTTCCATTCGTCAGGCATAACTTCATTTCGCCATACCAATCGAACAAGGTCGAAAAGACAGTTCCACAAAGTTAGCCCTCCGAATATCAAGAGCTCTGAATTAATGCAATCAACTCCTGGTGAACGATTTTTCTTTAATCTCTGCATGGCCATTGTGAATTCCTCATAGGATGGATCCTCAATGAACATCTGTGCGGTCTGTATTTGAGGGTATTCAAATACAGCTTGTGATACATGTGGAACATTAAGTAGATCAGAAAAATGTTCACGCCATGTATCGAGTACCGCATCGACGTTAACACAGAGGTTTCCATTCTGGTCCCGAATGGCAGTTGACCGAGATCTTAAGGTATGGTGCAATTCGGTGATTCCTTTAAAGAAACCACGCGAATTGTGCTCATTGCTGAGTTGTTGTACTCTTAAGACCTTGGCCTTCACCATTCGCGCTTCTTCTGTCTACAAATGCGTTTAGCTGTCCTCCTAGCAAGAACTGCCTTGTTTTTCCTTGCAATTGTAAACCGAGTCTGCGCTTCATTGTGGGCTTTATTACGTTGCTCAACAGCAAGACGACACTCCTTATTAAACAAATCATTTTTGGGCTTTATTTTCACTACACCGAGAATGTGCTGGGCAGCATCGACAACCGAAGTTTTCAATACTTCCCAGACACTGTTCACATCATCAGATTGGTAATTGGATTGCATAATGCTATTGCTGACAAGATCTTGATATTTTCGTTGCGTTTCTTTATTTATCAGACCTTCACAGGAGTACGAAAATTTACTCCCTGAATACTCCCTGACTTGTACGAAAATTTCCATCGTAGCTTTGCAGTGACTAGATAATGGTCACTGCCTACGAATTTTGTTGACGACCGATACGATCTCACGTCTTGGACAACCCGAGCCCGCCCTTTTGAAATCAACACATGGTCAATTTGGCTTCGGGATGTTTTACGTGGATGTGTCCATGTTTCTAAGTGGATGCTTTTATGAGGAAAGAATGTACTTGCCACTTTGAGATCATGAGCGATCGAAAAGTACATCATTTTTTCCCCATTATCGGTCGCAGTTTCGTGTCGAGAGTACGGACCTATGTTATTACATAAGTCGGTCTGATTTCTGCCAGCTCTAGCATTAAAGTCACCAATCACCAATCTGATATCGTGCTCAGGTATAGAACCCATCAGATTATCCAAATTATTGTAAAATGAGTCTTTATCTTGGGGTTGGCTTACCTCAGTGGGCGCATGTACACAAACAATTGACAGGTTGGCTAATCGCATGTGCAAGCGAAGCTTACACATTCGATTATCGACTGCCTGGAAATCCAACACAGCCTTTTTTACCTGCGGCCCAATGAGAAAGCCAACTCCAAGATTTCCGAGGTCATCTCCACTGTGTAGCAACGTATAGCCTTGGGACACATGGTCTCCACTTTTAGGCCATCGAGTTTCTTGGAGCGCTACGAGTTCCAGCCGATACTCCTTCATACATGTGATAAGGCTGTTCAACGCGCCAGGTTTTCTTAATGACTGCACGTTCCACGTGCCGATCCTCATTCTCGTATCCGGGTATTTAAGCGGAGGGTCATTCTTGTTTTGGCGGTATCCGACTTTGTTTTTATTGTTAACATTTTTAACAGTGATTGTTTTTTACGGATGCGGGTCGTCAGCCCAGCAATCCAACCAGATTTAGAAAAGGTTACCAATTTAATATAAAAAACTTTAAATATGGGTCGAGGAAAAAAACTTAGTAAGGAAGAAATAGTCCAAATTCAAGTACTACACAGCGAAAATTATTCTAATGTTGAGACCACATCTGCAGCCGACAAGCGGGCCATACTAAGGACAGCATCCAATTGCGCACTTCCTTGTGCAAAAATTAAAGCTAGAGTTGGTGTGGAGGCCAGCCGAATAACAGTATGGAGAGTGATTAAAAAAGCAGATTAGCAGAGGAAACAGAAAAGGTTAGATTTCTCGAGACAGCATATGACATGGGCTGAAAAATAGAAACGTGTCGTTTGTTCTGATGAGAAGAATCTTAATCTCGATGACCCCGATGGGTTTAATTATTATTTTCACGACGTTCGAAAAAAGGAAAAAGTTTAAGCAAAACACCACAGTCGGGAAGGAGGCGTTATGGTGTGGGGGGCTATATCATTTTATGGTCCGGGAGATTTGTCATTTCCAACCGGAAAAATGACCGCAGCAACTTACAATGGCATCCTCGAAGAAGAAATTCCCTGCTTTAATGATAATTTTGGGCCATTGCCATGGATATATCAGCAAGATAATGCCCCTATCCATACGATAACATAATGAAATCATGGATATCGCAGCAAAATGTAGAGCTTTTGCCGTGATCTCCGTATTCTCCTGATCTCAATATCATGGAAAACGTGTGGGGTTGGCTGTCTCGGAAAGTTTACGAAGGTGGTCGACAAATCGACAGTAAAGAAAGCCTTATTAAGGCGATAAATGAAGCCTGGAACCAAATTTCCTTAGATTATTTAAAATCTTTGTATGACTCCATCTCAAGCAGGTTGTATGAAGTTATTTTTAATAAGGAAGTAGTACACATTATTAAAACCATGTAAACTCAATTAATTTTTAAAAATAAATCGAATTCAATTAAATTTTTAGTCAATAAAAAAACTTTTTATTAAGATTAGTTAATCGTTCTTATTCAGGTGAACATTCAAATTTACCATTATTTTAAAAAAAAACAAGAAAGCAAAATTAATCATGAAAAAATAAATTTGTTTTTTTTTTAATATTTACTGCTTAATCAAAACTTATAATTCTGTAAAAAATATATTGAGAAATTTGGATCGATTTAGAAAAATCCAAAAAAAATCGTCGTTCCTATTCAAGTGAACGGCAGTGTATGTTCCTCCTTCTAGATTATACCATCTTTGGTGAGTTGCTTAAGTTTACAGTCAACCATCAGAGCCCACATTAATTGAAAAGATCCGAATTTCATTTGATAGTAACATATCTTCTAGTATGTTGTATTCTCGATAAATTATGATCCTGCGTATATTCTAGGTACCAAAAATGTATAATACGTATGTTCGTACATTAAGGTATATTATAACCATCACAATCGTATGTTGTTTATTTTAAAAAGATAGGGTCATTCAATAAGTCCGTAGAATGACACATAGATGGACAAATGGTAGATAAGTGGATTGCTGAATTTAAATGTGATCGTAACAGCACAAATGATGCAGAGCGCAGTGGACGCCCAAATGAGGCTGTTATTCCAGAAAACATAAAAAAATCGACAAATTTGTTATTAACGATCGCAAATTGAAGCTGCACGAGTTAGCTGACACTGTAAAGATATCAGATGGTAGTGTTTTTAACATTTTACATAAACAATTGGGTATGCGAAAGCTCTGTGCAAAGTGAATGTTGCGTGAGCTTTTTATGTTCACAACATAGTACAAATAGTACAAAAATAAAATCATTGAAATACAATAAATCATAAAAAATAATCAAAAAAAGGTTTCGATTCAAAATTCAGTAATTCGCTAGAACTGTTGCAACATAGCATCACAACATATATAGAAACGAAATGCAACACACATCAAGTCCGGCGGTCGCATATAGATTTGATCTTTTCGATCACCCAACAAATCAATGACGTCATCAGATCGAAACCGGCCTAGCGAAACGAACATTACAGATCACTTACAAGATGCCATACATTTCATAAGACAAACGTCTTCATCGGCGTCGAACGTTTCCATGAAAAAAACAGAGTTAGGATGAGTTGTCAGCTATATATTTTTTGTTAAAAAAACTGAAGAAATATCCAATTTCGCCCAGAAAATGAGAAATTCTCGACAACGATTTTTAAAGCGACTGCGATACCGAATTTTAATGCTTTTAAATGACATTTAAATAAGATAACAGATTACACAAAGCAAGTTAATAACTGTAAAACAAGAAAAGCCCAAAAAATTTGGATGAAAGGCACGATGTAAAAATGGGTGGAACAATATCGCTAATAGTGACAGTTTCGAAGAATGTATCACAAATTTTCGTGCCGATAAACCTACATTTCAATATATATGTTGTAATGTACTAATTTTGGTACATTTTCCCTCGGTTTAATTTTCGGTTTTTTTTATTCCATTAACTAATAATTCTAATGTTTGAGCATAATAGATGTCGATATCAATTATTTCGGAATTGTAAGTCGAGTTAATAACCTTTTACAATTATTTTGTTTCTTTTTAACATGTAAATTTCAATCCGGGTTACACTCCATATTTTTTTTGTAAGTAGAAGTAATGGTAATCGACATCAAAGTACGATTATCGATGAAAAGGTTGAACCAAATAGTTGAAGACTTCAACTATTTGGTCGGGGCCATGTTAGAAAAATGGCCTAGTGATGGTTCCCGGCCGGGAGATGAAGAAAACCTATTTAAACTCGAGTGAACGAGGAAGTTTTTTTTTTGGTGGAGATGAAGAAAGCAGCAGTGGATCACGGAATGGAGATGAAAGTAAAACTCGAGGCGGACAAGTATGGTGATTGACAAGAGTATTAGTGATAGCTGGATAATTGTTTTTTTTATATATATGTGGATATATATAATTATATATACAGTAAAACTTCTCTACAGTGACCATCCATTATTGGTCACTTTATGGAGGTGGTCAATTTAAGGAAATTTAATTTAAATCAGTCATTTTAAAATAAGGATTAGTGTTTTTGAATCATAGATAACAAACGCGTTTTATTGAACATTAACATCAAAAATAATTCATCTTTATTTAATAAAATAAAAATTAACAAATATATGTATGTATGTACATAACGTGATTCATTGTAATTCATTTCTTCATTTTACATAAGTAATTCAATTTTATTAAAAAATCCTACCTATTTTGATGTAAAATATTTATCAATAGTGGTCTGGATAAAATTTTGATTATTATTTACTAAGAATCTTTGAAAAACTAATTCTGACTCCTGAACAGATGGTAGCAATTTGGCCCATTTCATTAATGCAAATTTTTTTATGTTGCGCAACATATTGGCAATTTCTTCTTCCTTCGGGGCAATTTCATTCAAATCTTCTTCACTGTCTGAATCCGATTGTTCACAAAATTCTAATGATTGACCGTTAATCTCGTTTACTACATCCTGATGAATTTCAGATAAATCTGAGTGCTCGCAAAAACAGAGAAGGTCATCAATTCCAATGAATTCATCCATGTTTTCGTATTGTGTCAGGTCGGAAACTAAAGTTACTTCTTCTAAGACAGGAGATGACAGTTCATTGTGTAAAATAAATCCAGCTTTTTTAAAGCAATTGCAAATTTTTTCTGTTTTAACAGCTTTAAAAGCCATCCAATTAATTGATTGCAAAGCGTTGGTTTTCATGGCTGATAATGTTGTTTCGATAGTAATGGATTGGGATATAATCGATGTCATCATCAAATTTTGGTAGTGTTGTTAAATTTTTTTGATTATTCCCTGTTCGGTGGCAGAAATTTCAAATTAACGTTAGTTAGCTTTACTGTAGTATTATGGGCAGGGCAATTATCAACAATTAAAATAATATTTTGTCGAGATTTTTTCATCTGCTTGTGTACAGTTTGCAATCACTCTTCAAACAATGAACTTGTCATCCACGCCTTTTGATTATTTCGCCAAATTACGGGTAATTTGGCGAAATAATCAAAAGGCGTGGATTTGCCGATCACTAGAAGCTTTTCGCCCTCACAACTTGCGCATAGTAGAACCGTAAATCGTTTTTTTGACAATTTTCCATGTATCACCTTTTAATACAAAGCTCCGATCTGGCAGTGCTTTAAAAAGTATAATAAATTTTTATTAAGATAAAATTAAATTTCGTCTTTCTTTTATTAAATTTGTGAAAAAATCGTTAAGTTTCATCGCAATATGTCAATGTACCTGCAGTAAACTCCGCAATTCGTTCCTTAAAATTGTCGATAACTTCTTGCGGAACACTGTTTGATTCACCTGATAGCATTTTGTAACTAATGCTTCTTTTCGCAGTAAACTTGTTTAACCATCCATTAGAAGCTTTGAAATCGGGGCAGTTAAAATCACAAGTTAATTGTGAAAAAGTTAAATGTGATCGTGAGTGGCGGCAAAAAAAAGGAAAAAAGAATTAACACTAACCATTTGGGAACTATCCCAATCGAGCTGCTGAACCGAAAAAATAGAAGAATCCAGCTGCGGAACTGTAAAAAACCAAACGTTGTATGTTTCCCAACTCCCGAAGAAAGTTGCGGAATTAATCGAGGCCATAGCTGCTGTATCGGATCGGGTAAGTTGAGGTCTTAATTATTTTTTTTATCTTTAATTTTACACATACATGTGGTTACCATTACGCACGAAGTGCATACAAAGTTTTGTTTAAATCGTATATAGATCGAGTGATGTTAATCGTTGAACTCACGCTAAGAGTGGAATGCGGGTTGAGCTAACGGCGAAGCGTGCTCTTGGTATCTGGCGCCCAACATAAAAACATAAAAAAACATAATTTAATTGATATCGGACATATATCGATAACTTCACTTCATCGTAACCTTCATCGTAAATTTTTTTCTTTTGTAACCCATGTATGATTATTGATTAACGTTTTTCTTTTATTTTACTTGCAGAACTTGCAGAAGTCAAAAAAACCACTTTTCGCGTCGAGATTAATTTTAAGAATTCAATTTCTATATATTTGAATTTTTTTGAAATCTCGCTTTTGCGTACATAGTTTTATCTATATATAATTAAATATCCTTACAAATTTTTTTATTAAAAAAAAAATAATAATAAAATTGTTGATGTATTAATTAATTTCGGTATAATTTTTTATTATTTTATTCATCTTAATATTAAATTTATTTATTTTTTGATTTTGGCACGCTACAATGTGATAAATTAAGAGCGAAAATCCAATATATCTAAAATTGGGTGCGAAAGTCTGATAGATGTCGAAACAAAAGTCGGAATAGCATTATTAAAGCTAGCGTCCTGTTCCGAATATAAAGTGGTGGCAAATCAGTTTGGAGTACGCAGGTGGTCAGTTCACAGATGCCTTAAACATTTTTGCAAATCCGTTATTAAATTATTATTACCAGAAGAAATAAAGATGCCTTATCTAGTTGAAGCGAAAGCAATATAAGAGGCATTCGCACAGAAAAGCAGCATTCCAATGATTTTTGGTGCTATAGATGGATGTCATATTCCTAAAACGCCGGCCGTTTGTTGTGCGCCAGGGTATAGTAGATGCAAACTATATGTAACACTTTATTTTTAAAATCTCAACAAGATTAAAAACAATTTCTAGTTTTATGTTCTAGATTCTTGGACATAACAGTGAAACATCCGGGGTGCAAACATGATGCTACTGTGCTAAAAGATAAAAGATTCGTTTGTTTATAAAAATATAAATAAATATGAAAGGGTTATAATTTGACATTGGTTAACGAATAATAATTAATTATATTAATTATCACTTTGCAGTCGTCGGCAATTAACAATATGAAGAAAATCAATGCGTTTCTTATTGAGGATCCTGCTTACCCTCTTCAAGATTGGTTTTTAAAAGATTATGTTTCTCTCAAAGATGCGCCAGAAGACACTTTCAATGTGTATTTGAAAAAAAACTCGAAAAGTAGTCGAAAACGCGTTTGGGAGATTAAAAATCAGGTGGAGAATTATACAAAAAAAAATGATACCAACATAAACTTCATCCCATTTATTGTGACTACTTGCTGCGTCTTACAAACAACGGAAAAGCGAAATTTACCAGTGCCAAAAAATTGTGTTCGAGTTGCGGCAATAAAACGTAAAGCTTCATCTACAGTCACATGCAGTTAGCAATCAAAGCCAACTATCGGCCTCTGATATAAGAGCTCATTTGAAAGAGTATATGGCGGAAAAATATACATTACTGTCCAGCATAAAACACAATAGTTTCAGTTTAGTAATGTAAATATAAGAAATCCAATAATAAAATAAATAATTTTATACACATTAATCATAAATATAATACCGATATCTATGACCCTCTGTTGGAGTACAGAATTCATGGGCCAACCCACCTTCCATGTCAGTACTATAGGCTGTCATGGAGCTAAGCAATGTGCAGCTGCAGATGGTTCTACGTAAAT
Organism: Tipula lateralis; assembly: GCA_963932295.1. Classification (NCBI taxonomy): domain Eukaryota; kingdom Metazoa; phylum Arthropoda; class Insecta; order Diptera; family Tipulidae; genus Tipula; species Tipula lateralis. The sequence goes on from OZ010736.1 coordinate 99,610,059, forward strand.
CGGACCTATAGCCGTACGTCCTCGATTTGACTGTAATGGCGTAAGAGTTGGAAATACCTGAACAATGCCGAAATAGATTGTAGAGATAAAACAAACAAACATAATAAATATAAAATAACGATAAAATAAAGCAATGAAATTTTATATATGTATGTACATATATTAATTCAAATAAATAAATTCATTTGATTCCGCCTTTAATTAGTTTGCTACTCGATGGTACTGGATTAGTCCAATTTGGTGTATACTGTACGATTTTATTTGTTTCTAAAAACATTTCTCTTGTACCCGCCAGAAATTCTGAGTTTTGCTTAGTGGCAAACTGGCAAGCTCTCCAAATCATTTGACCTTGTAATGGACTATTGATGTTGATTTTCTTTCACAAATTTATTTGTGAATATTTCAATTTCTTCTTGAACTTGTGTAGCACTTTCTTTTGGCGAAGGTGGTGTATGACATTCGCCATTAGATTTGCCCGTATTTGTGTCCAAATCACTTGTCTCTGAAATGGAATAAACAATTTAAAAAATTTAGAACTACATTTATTAATATTACTAGTTTTTTTACCTAACGATTGTATTTCACCCGAATCTATTCCTCCTGACACATTACTAAAGCTTGGCCTAGTTCCTAGTAATCCTATCAAAATTTCGTAATGCTCGCAGGTTTTTGGGGATGAGCCACTAACACTTTTTACTTATTTTGGCGAAAATATAGGTTGTGTTTTAATATTTTCCAACTATTTTCTATATTTTTAATACCACTGTTAGGAAGTAAAACAACACCATTCACTAATACCAATCTCAAATTTATTTAATTATGTATATAACTATAGCTGAGTTTCCAATATGTATGTCAATTAACAATTATTTACCTTAAGCCTGAAAATTGAGGAAATTAATTACAATTGTAAAATATATTTCATTTTTTAAATACTTATCTTATACGATTCCAATAAGAATATATGTTATGTTTGTAAACATTTCACTAAACAATAATTGTCAATCATAAAACCAAAATGTCAATCAACTCATCATTTTTGTAATAGAATACTAATTAAAACCGAGTGCGGTTAATGCTAATTAGTACTAATCGATATTATGCGCTAATTTTAAATTTCCTAAGCTACACTTGTTGCTAAGTAAATTACCCTTTAAGTAATACAACGATGACAAGTTGATAATAATTTATAATTCTCTTTAACTTTGGCGATCAACAAGAAAACAACTAAGGAACTTTACATTTACTAATAATTAATAATAAAATTATAAACAATTTTCAACAATTTTGTACTTCATTTAAATTCTTTGAAGTTCAATTAATTTTCATCTACAACCACGATTTATCAGTTCGACTTCCACATTTCTATAAATTTCGTTTTTGCGGTATTTTCTCCCATCAATTAATTTTAAAATCTGCTTCTCTTCTATTATACTTAGTAATAACACTATTTCACCATCCCACCAAAACATTCTCGGTGACATTTTTGATATTAGCTTTATAATTTATTTAATATCAATTTCACAATAGTTTTCAAAAGAAAATATTAAAAAAATATCACTTCACCAATTTTATGTCTTTTATTTCGGTCGCTGTCACAAAATCACAATCCCAAAGTAACCTTCGCCATTTTAAATTTCAACTTTAGTCAACTTCACTAGTTTCGTCGAGTTAAAAACATTTAACGGAACTCAATCCTAAATTCTGTTTCCATGAACGCCAACCCTAACTCTACCTTGTTTCAACCTCGCATGGAAACATAGAATACCGGGTGCTTCTTTTAAACTGAGACCATCAAATATCTCGAAAAATAGCCACTCTACGTAAAAAATGTCCGTCAAAATTGAATCATACCGCGGGGGAAATACAATAGTGCGAAAAAATAATCCCTCACCCCCGCTTTGTAGGTGGGTGGGGGTACCTTTTAAACTTAGGAATCCATATTTTTTATTGCAGGTACAAATTCTACGACTAAAAGTACGTATGATTTAAATAAAATGTTTTGTTTGGTTCATGATAGATGGCGTTGTAATAGACTAAATTCAATATTTTCAATTTCTTCTTCTTAGAACACACGCATTCGATTCTGCAATACGTTTGAAATGAAAAATATCACGTTTTCATTGGAAATGCTCGAAATTCGTCATCAAAACAATTTATTAATGTAAACGGCAGGTGAATAAATTAATTTTAGCTTAAAATAAGTGTTCAAAATGATGGTTTGCGACTTCAATGCACTTATTAATACGCATTTCAAATGATTGTACACCACTGAGAAGTTTGGTTGAATTTCAGCACACGCATTTCTGATTAGCTCAATCATGTTCTCACTTGTTGTTGGTTCTTGTTTGTAAACTTTGTCTTTGAGATAGCCCCACAAACAGAAATCTAGCGCAGTAAGATATGGCGGGCCAATTTACCGGACCAACTCTACCGATCCAGCGATCATTGAAATCACGATCAAGTATTTCACGTCCTACCACCGAATAGTGGCAGGGCAACCATCATGTCGAAACCACATGTTCCGTCTCACTTCTAAGATCAAATTTTCATGTAATATTGGCAGTTCATTTTCCAAAAAGTTTTGGTACAGAAGGACGCTGATGTTTAACTTGACGAAGCCAGTGCGGATTTCTCACACTCCAATAATGCATGTTATGTCGATTAACCGTTGCATGGTTTGTAAAAGACGATTCGTCTGAGAACATTACGCAACGCAAAAAATTGGGGTTTTGTTGTGTTTGTTCACGTGCCCATTGAAAAAAAGTTACCCGATTTTGGAAATCAGCGCCATGAAGATCTTGGTGTAAAGACACATGATATGGATGATACTTGTGCCGTTTTAAAATTCTCCAAACACTGGCGAGGGATAATCCGGAATCGTGAACTTGTTCTCGTGTACTAACATGAGGATTATGAGCCACTGCTGCCACACAGCAATTTCATTATTTTCTCCAGTGACTGTTGCTCTACGGGTCCTCTTTTTCGGTTGAACATTTCCATCAGTAATAAATTGTTTGATAGTACGGCCAAATGAAGCATGTGAACGAATCCTATCCGGAAAACGTTGAGTGTAAAGAGCAACAGCATTTTCAAAATTTCTGCCAGTTTCTCCATAAACCAATTTTCTCTGCCACAGTTAAACGCTCCATTCTAAAGTATTTTATCGTTTATTTTGCAATTACGAAAAACATGAAGATAAGAAATAACACAAACGTGAAATGTGATTTACAAAACTGAATAAATTAAAGATGACGAATTTTATTTCAAACGTATTGCAGAAGTCGCCGGATGTAGCTTAATGGTTAAGAGAGTTTCTCATCACGCCGCGGTCTCGAGTTCGATTCTCGCCGTTGACCAAAATTAATATGCAACCGGATGACATAAAAACGCGTTTGTCTGTAAAAACATTCGTTGGGCTGACCACCTACAATGTGCACCAATCGTTAAAATGGTTCATAAGGTCTCTGTCGAGACGCGGTAAGGGCCGTTTACGGCCTCTAAGCCATAGATTATTTTTTTTTTACTGCAGAATCTAAGAAGAAGAAATTGGAAACATTGAATTTCGTCGATTACAACGCCATCTATCATGAACCGAACAAAATATTTCATTAAAATCTGCAATATAAAATAAGACTTATTATCTAAGTTAAGAAGTTTCCCCCGCCCCACCTACAAAGCGGAGGGTGAGGACTAGTTTTTTTACCCCTTGGTATGATTAAATTTTGATTATGGTTATTTGTTCTGTAGAGTGGCTATTTTTCGAGATATTTGATGGTCTCAGTTTAAAAGTAACAACCGGTATATAGACTTATAAAATCGATTTTTGTCAATTTTTTTTCTGAGACCTCTATTCTCTTAGTCGTGTCACTTGTACCGACAGCCAAATTTTGGTATTATCTTAGTGATTGAAGTGACTTTTGTCATTTGGTGTGAGAACTATCACGTAAGTGTTCAAATTTTTAGTAAAATTTGGTTTAAATAATAAATAAACAATACAAATAATATATATTGATACAATAAATTTTTTGTGTTTAGCGTGCAAATCACTAATTGTAAGCAATTTGAGTTCTTAATTAATTTAATGAAAAAAAAATTCTGAAATCGCCAAAGGATTTTTTAGCTTTGGTAGCTCAAAAAAGGAATTCAATATAAAATGGAATGAGTTTGCTGTTAAGCTGATAAGTCTAGGACTTCCGATTCGAGAAGGAGTGGGATGGCAAAAGGTATCGACATTTTATTGAATTACGTTATGTATACATTTCACATATGAAGGTTCATATGAAATAATTTTTTAGCTTTGGCAGTCTCCAATATGGAATTTCAAATATGGAATGCATTTACTAAGGTGTATACTAGTGCTCCAACCGAAGAAGGAGAAAGATAATAAAAGGTATCTAATTATGCGAATATCAATTAATATTCTTTTATTTCAGGTGTAATCTAAAAAATAAAATTTAAAAAAATTATTTCACAACAAAAAAGAGATCACAGTAACTGGGGGAGGATCTAACAGTTTATATGTATTTTCAGTCTAGGAGGAAAGCGTAATAAGCCTACAGAAAACCACCAGTTCTAATCAAACTTTTGCATTAGACGTTGAACCCAGAGAATGTGAGACAGAAGAGGAACATAACTTTACTGGTCATCAACCGGAAATAGTAAAAACACCTGCTCGATCAACCAGGAAACACCACAAATACTCAGTCTCATAACTTTCAACATGAGAGAAAAACTCTTCTTGAAAAAGAAACGCTTTATTTAGAAGAAACCGCTAAATACACAAAAGGGAAAATATTAAAGGAAAAAATTACAGTTGTGGAAAAGTTTCCAGTTAGGAAAACAAATATCGGTTGGAAAATATGAATTCAAGCTTAAAAATCTCGAATATAAACAAAAAATTGCGTTCCAACAAAACCAACAAAAATTTAAAAACTACAATACGCATATTATAATAGCTTTGAAATGTGATACATTTTATTTTTTTGTTTATTTATGAATTATTGTGATTTTATATTTATTATAAGTATCCTTAAAATAAGTTACACATTTTTTTATGTTTCAATAAAATTAAAACATATGGAACTCATTATGTGAAGTCGAATTCTTTGCCCTGCATTTGTGTTTTCTCCTTCTTCTGCTATCTTTGGAAGTTGTATGTTGCCAACATCTGTATTTATGGAATATCGAGTTCGAGTTATGAAAAATACACAAACTGTGTAATGCGTAACATACGTTGACAATTTTCGCCGATTTTCCCGGTGTATAATGAAGCTGTCTAGCCGCTTGCCAGCAGCGGTACCGTTGTTTTAGGACTCCGATGGTTCATTCAATTATATTTCGTGCACTGGAATGTTTTGTATTGTATCGGCTTTCTCTAGAATTTTGTTCTGTTATTCTAAATGGCGTAACTACATATGACTTAAAGGCGTAACCAGCATCACCTAAGGAAAAGCGAATAATCTGATAATTTCGAAAATTATCTAACAACCACGTATTTCTTTTACCATTTTCATATCTTGTGTTGAGTTGGGTATCTAGGCTACTCGAGTTGAAAATAAAGGAGTCATGTCATGACCCTCGATGATTGCTATCTACGTAGGTGATTCGCATACGGTCATCACAAACCTTTGGAAGTTAATGTAGGCCTTGGATATGTTGTTAATTTATTTACATATTTTCTTTTATAAAACGGCTTGTCTTCAGTTTTGGATCAATTTGGTTTTTACAATATACATATACTACATATATTTCTTTATTGATTCTTTTTTCAATATTGATAATTGTGCAATAATTAATTAACACTACTTTTATTATAAAAAAATGATTTATATTTTAAATATATAATTAATTATTTGTTTTATTTATTTTTAACAATTTGTACAGATTTTAATATTCTGGATATATACAGCTCAAGCCCTTTTTGAATAATAATAAAAAACTTTTCTTTTTAACTACAAAATTGTTTTTTAAAAAAAAGGCTACTATATACAAAAGAAAAAATAAGTGCACTCCATAATTTTACTGAGTTCAGTGGTCGAAAAAGAAATTTGGAATGCACAGTAGGGTTACAATTTAAAAATTTAGCTAAAACGAAAAAAACTAAACGTGACCGAAGCACCACAATTTTCCTTCCCCAGTGAATTTGTAAAAATTCGCGAAAACCAAATAATTTAAAGAAAAATTTATGAATGTTAATTAAATTTAGAAAATTAATTTTCTAAATTTAATTAACTTGATAAAAACGAGCGGGAATTTTGATAGTACGACCCGATTTTGTAGTTGATGAGGAAGGCAAATCAGTCCTAAAATCAAATCTGACTTTCTTGGTCAAGGATCTCCTGTCCATAAATTTGGAATTTTGATTTGCCGAACTATCTAAAATTTTCGACTTTTGACCTGTTGTTTCAATCGATCCCTTCATAGGAGAAGTGAGTACATGTGGAATCGGTTTTATGCCAACATCATTTTCCATAAAACATGGTTTAAGTCGATCGATTGAAACAACAGTTGACTTCCCGTTTATCTGAATTGTAAACACTTTTTCTGAACGATTTAAAACCAAATAAGGGCCGGTGTAAGGTGCTTGTAGAGAGTCAGTGCGAAGAAAAACGTGACTGCAATCCGAAAGTTTTTTATTAATAAAAATTATAACATTGGAGTGTCTGGACGCTGGAGATGGTCTAAATTCGTCAAAGTGTTTTTTTAAATTAAGGACAAATTCGTTTTGCGGAATTTGATTATCTAAAGACGAATTTAGCAGCTGTCCAGGCACTCTCAATGGACAACCAAACACAATCTCCGCCGGAGTTGTTTTTAGATCCTCGCTAAATGCTGATCTCAAACCTAGCAAGACAGTTGGAAGCACTGCCGTCCAATCCGAACGTTCATGATACATGATAGAGGCTTTTAACGTTCTATGCCAACGCTCAATCATTCCATTCGCCTTTGGATTATAACTTGTTGTCCGTATGCGTTTGAAACCAAGCAAATTTGACAGTTCTGTGAATAGATTGGATTCAAACTGGGTTCCCTGGTCCGTAGCTATAACCTCTGGCACACCGAAATGGGAAATCCATGTGGAGTACACGGCAAAAGCAACAGTAGACGCAGCAATATCCGGTACTGGAACCGCCTCAGCCCATCTCGTATAACGATCTATTAATGGCACGAAATAACGCTGATTTTCAGAAACCGGAAGTGGACCAATAATGTCTAGATGTATTTCTGCGAAGCGCTGCGAAGTTAATTTAAAAGAGCCGAGAGGGGAAATGGTATGCCTTGAAACTTTCGACTTCTGACATGCTATACAATTTTGAGTCATAGTTTTTGAATCTTTAGAGATAGATGGCCAAATGACATGTTTTGTCAGTAATTTAACTGATGCTTTGATCCCTGGATGAGATAAATTGTGAAAGGCTTCAAAAACTTTTTTCCCAAAATCAATTGGAATAAAAGGTCGAGCTATAGCAGTCGAAGTATCGCAATAAATGGTTTTATTAGTGTTGAAATTTAAGGGAACTTGCATGAATTTTAATGATGTATTGTCACGAAGTAGTTCTCTAAGCTCTGCATCATTGGTTTGTGCATCTGCAATTTGCGCATAATCTATACTTTCAGGAATAGAAATTAAATCAATGCGTGATAAGGTGTCTGCAACGACATTATTAATGCCTGAGATATGTTGGATGTCGGTAGTGAATTGACCGATAAAATCCAAATGACGAAATTGGCGAGGAGATGCTTTTTCCGGATTCTAAAAGACGCATAAATAAGTGGTTTGTGATCCGTGAACAGTGTGAACTTCCTACCTTCTAAAAGATATTTAAAGTGTTTAATGCCAGAGTAAGCTGCAAGCAACTCTCTGTCATAAGCACTATATCTTTTCTGCGTGTCATTGAGACGTACAGAAAAAAACTAAGTGGCTGCCATGCACCATCAACATACTGCTGTACCACTGCTCCAATTGCCGTATCCGAAGCATCCACCATAAATACTAGTCGCGCTGTGGAAGACGGATGTGCAAGGAGAGTTGCTTGGCACAACTTCTCCTTACAATTATTGAAGGCTTGAATAGATTCCGCTGACCAATTAATTAGAGTCTTACTGTTTTTCTTGTATCCCTTCAAGTAATCATTCAGTAAGATTTGGTCTGTTGCGGCAGCTGGAATGAAACGTCTATAAAAGTTAATCATACCCAGGAATCGTTTGAGATGATTAACTGTTGGAGGTCGTTCAAAATTTTTAATAACTTCAATTCTAGTAAAATCAGGTAAAATGCCCTTTGCATTAACAGTATGTCCAAGAAATTTAATTTCGTGTGAAGCGAATTCACATTTATCTGAATTAATGATTAAACCATGTTCTGATAATTTTTGAAAAACAATCACTAGATGTTCTAGGTGTTCTTCATGAGATTTAGACGCAATTAATACATCGTCTAAGTAAACAAACGTAAAATTAAGACCTAACAAAACGGAATGCATAAATCTTTGAAAAGTTTGCGCTGCATTCCGGAGGCCAAAAGTCATTCTGGTAAACTCAAATAAGCCAAAGGGTGTTGAAATTGTGGTTTTTGGAATATCAGAAGGTTCAATCGGAATTTGATGATAAGCTTGGACTAAATCCAATGTTGTAAATTCCGTGCAACCTTCAAGCTGATACGAAAAGTCTTGAAGATGCGGAATTGGATAACGGTCGGGAATAGTAATTCGATTGAGACTGCGGTAATATCCACATGGTCTCCAATCGCCGTTTTTTTTTTTAACTAGATGCAAAGGACTGGACCATGCGCTGTCACTTGGTCGGCACATACCAAGTGACATCAAGTTTTCAAATTCAGCCTTTGCAATCTTGAGCTTATCTGGTGCCCTAGTTTTACAAGCAACAGGTGGCCCAGTTGTCTCCAATCGATGTGTAATGCTGTGTTTTATTGGTCCCAAACACAACGAATGACTCAACATGTTATTGAATTTTGAGAGTAAATTTTGAACTTGGGAATTTGTATGCGACTTATCCAATTGTGATAGTGCTGATTCCTTGTAAAGCTTGATTGCTTCAATAGCGAACAGCGAAGTCAACGGATCTAAGATTCTCCGCTTACGAATATCGACTACCAATCCTGTGCTATTCAAGAAATCAGCACCAATGATTGGTAAAGACACGTCCGCAATAACAAATTCCCATTTAAAAACGCGACGAAGACCAAAATCTAAATTTAAAATTTTGGTACCGAACGCCCGAATCGGAGTACCATTCGCCGCGAATAATTTTGAAGTCGAAACCGCTTTAACAATTTTACAATTCGAAACAGGAACGACCGAAATATCTGCACCAGTATCTATTAAAAAATTAATTCCTGAAACTTTGTCACGAATAAATAAACGGCTAGCCGAAAAATCATCAGGAATGGCCGTTACATTCCGATGCGAATTTAAAAATTTGGCTTCTGTTGACTAAATTGATTAAAAAATTTGCAACCGGGTCTGCAATGCAGTGCTTTATCCGCGTATTTAAAATGATAACAGCATTGGTCGAATTTAGGATCAATACGCGAAGCCGAACGATTGCGCGATCTCGATGAGCGACTGTAATTTCCCCGGGATTTTGAACGTGAACGCTAATTTTTTTTACTAAACGAACCGGATCTAATTTCACATAATATTTCGCATAAAGAGTCTGCAATTAATTTGAAATTTTCTGTCGATGGGTTGGAGCCCGATGTTACTGGTGCGGACGCCGAACGCGACGATTCTCCAAAAGCGGATGTTTTCTCCAATGTACATAGCTGGTCTTGAATGCCCCGACCAGACGACACTACCTCCAACATTCGATCTGCTCTCTCCGCCAAAACGGTAAGGGAAACATCATTCTCGAACGTTGTCAAAACTAGTTGAATGTGATGAGGCAATCGTTGCAACCACAATTGTTTTAATGCTCCTTCACTAAATGTAGTATCAGCATTCAGTCTGAAATCCGCCAACAACTGTGACGGCTTCTTGTTATCAAGAGTCAGGTTATGCAGCACATTATTTAATCGCTGACTCTCTGACTCGCCTAAAATTCGTAGCACTTCATTTTTAAAAAAGGTTTATGGAAAACGACCCTTGTCCTTGATTATCAGGTGTGCAAGTTGGTTATGCAATCGAGCGTCCAAAGCGCCAATTGCATGTGCCAGTTTGGTAGCCTCCCCGGTTATTCCGGCCAATCCAAACTGCATCTCCAGTATATTGAACCACACAGTGGGGTTCTGGTTATATAGCGGTTGTGGAGGTTTAAATGCAATACGACTCACATTTCCACCCCCACCAGTAACCTCAGACCCTGAATTTTGGTGGTCTTGAACACTGGTACCGGAGACACAGCCCGCAGACTCCGGAACAACCGTGGGGTTTTGAGCCTTCTGCCACTTAAAAAATTCAGTTGAAATTAAATCATTCAACTGGAACATTGATATAACAATCCTCTCTTCCCCATCAACTCTATCTGAAGTGTAGGGAGTATTGATATTTTCCTGAGCCATGTTCAAAAACGAATTTTAAAATCCAAAAAGAAACTAATTTAATAGAACGACCCGATATCAAAAAAAAAAAAAAAAAACGCAACGACTGGAGTGAGAAAAAAAAATAAGTAAAATTATTAAACTATAATACCCCTGTGCACCTCGAAAAACAAAATGAATCAAATGTAAAACAAAAGTTTTCCCAAAATTTAAAAAAAATTGACGATAAAAGAAAAAAAAATATTCTGAACTAAAAAAAAAATACAAAAGAGCACTTACCTTTGCTTGAGCTGCCGTTGATGCTGGTATCTTAATTTCTGAGACAGCCGCTATAAGTTTCTGCTGTTGTAGAACTTTTACAATTTCCTAATTTAGTAGGTTGTTCTGCTCCTGAAATCCCAGCAGTTTACTTCCTTGAAACGATTTATCGCTGGGGTTTTACACAGATCACGTCGGGGTCACCAATTTGGAAGTTAATGTAGGCCTTGGATATGTTGTTAATACTTCTTTACATATTTTCTTTTATAAAACGGCTTGTCTTCAGTTTTGGATCAATTTGTTTTTTTACAATATACATATACTACATATATTTCTTTATTGATTCTTTTTTCAATATTGATAATTGTGCAATAATTAATTAACACTACTTTTATTATAAAAAAATGATTTATATATTAAATATATAATTAATTATTTGTTTTATTTATTTTTAACAATTTGTACAGATTTTAATATTCTGGATATATACAGCTCAAGCCCTTTTTGAATAATAATAAAAAACTTTTCTTTTTAACTACAAAATTGTTTTTTAAAAAAAAGGCTAATATATACAAAAGAAAAAATAAGTGCACTTCCATTATTTTACTGAGTTCAGTGGTCGAAAAAGAAATTTGGAATGCACAGTAGGATTACAATTTAAAAATTAAAAATTTAGCTAAAACGAAAAAAACTAAACGTGACCGAAGCACGACAAACCTAACAAATAAATGTATGCATTAATAGTTTGTAAATACAAATATGTACCATGTTACAAACAACCATAACATTAAGACTATAAAAACCTTTCCTATTCATGTATAATTGTCTATCACGCTTGAAAGGAGAAATAATTTTGATAAGCGTGCCATCGACGCAGCCAATAACACCGGGAAAGTTATATTTTTCAAAAAAATTCTATAGTTTTATCTTTCTTTTTTCTGCATCATTTGAAGAAAAACATATATACTGTTGGTAAATTTCGTTTTCAAGTAAGACAGTTACATGTGTAAGAATTTTTGAAAAGGTTGGTTGGGCTAACCCACATAAAAATTAGTTCCCAGCTCCGATTTGGTATCCCCATTCTGCATAAAATCGCAGTATTACTGCTAATATAATGATTGGTAACACCAATGTTACATAATACACAGAATGCTGCATCAGCAGCATTAAATTCAAATGTTGCTGGCAATTCATCAATCAAACAGAATGCTGATTCAACAGCATTCAACTCCAACATTGCAAACACATCATTAAATACACCAGACACTGCGTCAGAAGCATTTCAATGATAATAAAATGCTGCTGACGCAGTTGAACACTTCTACGTAAATTGAAACCGCGCATCTATTATAAAATAAAAACTATAAATATAACAAAAACCCAACATAAGTTGGAATTAATAGTGTAGAATCACTAATGTAATCATAAAGAATAAAAGACTCAACTTTCAAGTTGAGTCAATAAAATTAAAATAAAGTATACAATAATATAACTCCCATCCTGATCTTGTTGTCAGTTTTAACGAGGCATCAATTTTTGATAGCAAATACTTGAATGCTTCTTTATTCAATCGAAAGTTTTTAGTGAATCTAAAAATAAAGGTAAACAACCTTTTTGGCAAACCTCTTTTTGATTACATTCAATAACTTACAAGTCTTAATAGGCTTAGAGATGTATCTAATCCATATCACAAACAACATCATCATTCTCATCAGTATAATCACTGTAAAATAATTCTACACTACTCATTATTAATTAATAGAATTTTTTTTCCGATTTTATAACTTAAAAATATAAATAAAACTTTATAAATATTTTCATTCAACATAATTTGACAAATCTTCCAATATATTTGCCAAATGTTACGTCAAAAGCCAGGAAATTTTTGGTGCTGCCAGATAACTATAGTTTCGGACATTTATCGTGTCACGTCACTAAGAGAATACTAATTTCAACATTAAGGGATGCGACAGTTGTCACTTCACTTGAAGTGACATGACTAAGAGAATATTGGTGTTATCGTATGAACTTATTGAATGACCTGTTATAAAGGGTCCAATTTTCAAAGCTGTTTCATTTATATAATTATTTTTATTTGGAGTATTAGTGAGAAAAACATACGCAGAAGCTCTCCTTATTAATCCCAACTCTAATTTATATGTTATGTTGGCAATTTATTTGTCAAACTTACTTGAATTCCTCATCTGCTCGGATACGAGTAGCAAAATTGTCAACAAACAAACCACAATATACTCGTATATATCATTCTCGTTTGTTATGTTTCAAAACTATTAATCCAGCAAAATACATATACATAGTACATACACATGAATGTGTGGTATACACATAGTTCTAACTATATAGAGGTAAACATATGAGTCGCATAAATATGTGTCTACAACTATTGTTGTCAACAGCATGTTCTACTGTCAGATTATATAGTTTGGAAAAAATATGGAAAACTTTGGAAAATTATTTTGAGCAGTTTTTCCATTTATATGAATAAATTTATTTTGTTGTTTAAACAGAGGCAAAGTATAGTTTTCCACTCGTACACCTAATACCTCTATAACCTCCGTACCTCACATCACATATACAGCATAGATGTAGTGCCGCATAAAGTTTTATAATCGGTTTAATTTCTTTTAAAAGTCATGATTTATGCGTTTGTAAATAAATGGATAGTTAATGAAATGGGTTAGTTCTGTTCTCTAACTGTGTAATATATGGGTAACAAAATGAATTCTGGCATTTTATAGCCAATTTATTTGTTTTATGTTTGTCAGTATATATGATACAGTTTGTCTTGTCTCTTAAGCATATATTATGCTAAATATATTTATGGGAGAAATATTGTGACATCATTTTAATGTTTAAATCAAACTGTAGAACTTTTAAAGTTTTAATTAGTTTAAATTGGTAAGGGTAAACGTAGAATCTAGGTTATGATGATGTACTGACTTTCCGCCATTCGTTGTTACTATCATCAAATTAGAAAAAGACAAACGTGAATCAGTCCGAGCAAATGGTGTATCGATCAAAACTTCGAGTCAATAAAAGCGGATGCCACTTGAAATCACATGTCGGACTACATCATTAATGAGAGGACTCATAAGGGATAATAACCATGCCTCGGTATTATCTTTATACTTAGATTTATTGCATGAAGCTGCTTCTGCTTTTACAACGGACTCAAAAATACTATTAAAATTATATAAAACTACACGCTTTACATTGGTGACCCCAACGGCCCCGTTCAGGGAACATTACATGTCATTATCTTTTGACGCAATCTCCCAAATTTTTATCTGTCTGTCCTCAGTCAATGATTGGTTTAATGCTGCAATTAAGCCAAAACACTAAGGAGGGCGATACGTCTACAAATACGCCATGCGGTCTGGTTCGTTTCATGTAATAGCAAACCTAATCACTGAGTGAATGAAATCAGTCACCTCAACGGTGAAAATTCATTTTCGGGGGTTTTACCGTTGGAGTTTAGAGCAACCCAAATAAATACGTAGATACAATATATTCTCACGACACAATCAATCAATTAATAAAATTGATATTTCGAGTTAAGTTCTTGTAATTTGCTAGCACTATGTCACGACACGGCTGAACGTACCTCTGAATATACGAATAGCACAGTATAGGAACATCAGGTCCGGTAGTTTCCTGATTGGAATGAATTGATCTTTTCGATCTGATGACGTCATCATCAGATCGAAACCGGTCTAGCAAATAATAGCATACAATCCATTATATATCTCTTTAGCGTTTGCTGTTTCACAACGGCTGCTTGGAACTGGTGCTTGAAACGGGGGTTAAAAAGGTAAACTAGTAAAACAGGATCTACAAACCTATTATCAGGTTGGCCGAAGATACCATAAAGTTCATGTTTCCACTTCCTGGCAAAGAAAAATGACACAGCAAATCAAAGGCTCATACGATCATCAAATACGGAATGTTTGAACTTCGGAATGTATCAAATTACTCGTATCCATACCTTGACAATACACTTATGAAAGAGTTTTATGAGAAACAATCACAGATAATGTGAATAATTATAACAAACAACATCAAATACACAATAAAGATAAACAGAAGTCCATTAAGAACAGAAACACAAATAACGGCAGATTGCAAAACAAAACCATGAGCAAACGTGCCGGGAAGCAGTTCTTGTGGGAACGTTCAAATAGGCTAGTGTCATTTTTCCTTCCTATATATAGAATTGTTCCACCCAGTCCGAAAGTCTCTAACCAACCGAAACGAACTACCTATAATCGTGCGCTCAGGCTGATGGGCAATAAATTTACAAATTCGTCTGCTAATTAGAGGGAGGAAAGTACAAAGGAGAATATAGCTGGTATCGTTACTATGGTATCCGATCAAAAACCATATTGACTGTAGTCTACTGACAGACAATTAATTAAAACTTTCCAAATCCAACTCGACAATCGATTGCAACGTGTATCCAAGGCAACGATCGGTTTTTGTTCCAAGGCAAATCAATTATTTGTAAATGCATCACAATTGGTTCATGTAAATTTGTTGTAACGCAAACAGCTCAAATAAGATCCATTGTAATATGACATCCTTTCGTGAGCTGGAGGCATTTAAAGTCGTATCATGTTGTTTCATGACGATTATACATAAGAACAAATCGCACGAAAATTAGGAGTGAAACAGCCTTTAGTTTTATGAATACTTAAGCGATATCGTGAGACCGCAGAATTTAAGAAAAGCCCGTACATGGAGGTAATAGGTGCACAACCAAGCATGGCGGCTGATTTTTCAAAATAATTGTGTTAGGTGATCGAAAGGGTACCTCTCCTATAAACTAGAAAATGAGTTACTTAGTTCACGGGTACCACAAGTTCTTCATCGCCACAAATCCAGTCGTTTAGAATATGGGACACTGATCAGAGGAATTGGAAAACCAGAATTTATATATAAAAACCAAATTGCGCAATTTTGTATATATAGAAGAATTATAATAGAAAGCTAAGCACCGAGTAATATGGTGCAAACTGTAAGGTTTAGTGGCGGTCTAATAATCAACTGGGAGGAATTAGTTGGGAGGGCCGAACGGCGCTGCTACAGCTCGTTTTGAATGTAACTGTTAATTTTCATTCTTCCGTAAAAATGGAGAGTTTGAATTTCTTTGAAAAAAAAATTATCAATTTTAAATGAACTCCAAGATGGCAAGACACCAACAAAGATCTACAGAAGCTACAACATCCATAAGTCGACTTTAACGAGGATAAAAAATATTAAAGAAAACTTGAAAGTATTCGCATCAAAAACGTATATTAATCAAAAGAAAATCAAGCGATGAAGCCATTAAAAATCCTGATCTTGATGATAAACTATATTCTTGATGAATTGGTTTCAAACGAGATGCTCAAAGTTAAAGCACTAGATTTAAAAAGGTCGCTCAACGGACATGAAGAATTTTCAGCCAGTGATGGCTGGCTTGATAACTTCAAAAAACGCCACGGCATAAGAATTTTGACGGTTTCCGGTGAAAAACTTTCCTGTAATCCTGATAGTGCTGCTAAATTTACAAGCGATTTCAAAAGGATTATGCCGAAAATCGATTTTACCTGAACAGATCTATAATTGTGACGAAACCGGTCTGGATTACAAAGGTTTGCACAAGAAAACAAACGCTACCGTTTTCGAAATACTGCTGTAGGACGGAAATTCATGAAGGAAAGGGTCACCATTATGCCTTGTGTAAATGCAACTGGGACGCATAAAGACAATTTGATGATGATTGGAAAATCTAAAAATCCTCGGTGTTTTAAA